>OY776121.1:62264264-64664264 GCA_963675135.1 Galeopsis tetrahit | reverse complement strand
GTGACTTGCATAATTGACCACTCCCCTAAGATGTCGGGGAGAATGATTTAAGTCTATTTACTTTAGTGTGTATGTTAATCTTCTCGATCAATATGATGTGAAAATATGATATGTATTGAATGTGTGATAAAATTAGCATGAGAATGCATTTTTTATTGAATGAGCTCTAGAATATTGCCAAAGCAAGTACCAAATCTTGGTATAAATTGCTATTTAACCTTTTTGTTGTGAGAAATTTCGAGAGGGTCTAGCCCAAAGGCCTTTAAGAATTCTGGGAGTATTCTGGTCCCCGAGGGCTGACAGAGATATAGAGTATTCAGGTCCCCGAGGGCTCCCCGAGGGCTGGCAGAGATATGAAGTATTCCAGTCCATAAGGGCTACCAGAGATATGAACATGAATTGGCCAGGACCTAAGAGCCCAGGTCCGTGAGGGCTAGCAGAGATATGCTGAGTACATTAGTACCACTGGGTTAATAAACAATGATCCCATGAAGAGGAGTTGGAGATTCTAGAGGTGCTTGAGTAGCCTGAGGGAGCAGGATTACGAAAGAGAATAAAGATTGAGTTCAGGGGAACCTTGGAGAACCCCCAGATTATTATGAGATTTGAGATCCTAAAGAGCGAAACCAAACAACGTTGAGAGGCTGGAGGTTCAGGAAAAGACCATGTGCAATGAAGCTAAACCTCGACCTGCTCGAGGAGCTGTAGACGTACGAGAGATATGCACAGGTGCGAAGACGAATATTGAGGTAACAAGGTAGTTCATATTACTTGTGATTTTTATGTTCCGATAGCCAGGAAATTGATGGCTAAGATGCTAAGACAAAGGTGGAGAATACTTGACTGGTTATGAAGTCAACTTAGTATATCTGTGGGGCAATACCCCTGAACGACCAAGGTCAAAGACCATATCCCTGGAGGACTGAGAGTAATATCCCTGAAAAGGGGACAAAATAAACCTACAGGTACCCTAATTCAGGAGCGAAAGACACTCTAAGACCACGAGGCCAAGATAAGTTAGAGAAAATGCGAGGTTTACCTCACCCTGCGAGATTTATCTCATCCTGCGAGGTTTACCTCACCCTGAAAATTGCGAGATTTATCTCACCCTGCGAGATTTATCTCACCCTGCGAGGTTTACCTCACCCTGAGAACTCTTACGAGTATAAACAACTTTTAGGAGAGTATAATCCCTAAGAACTCTTACAAGTATAAACAACTTTTGGGAGAGTATAATCCCTAAGAACTCTTACGAGTATAAACAACTTTTGGGAGAGTATAATCCCTAAGAACTCTTACGAGTATAAACAACTTTTGGGAGAGTATAATCCCTACAAACTCTTACGAGTATAAAAAACTTTTGGGAGAGTATAATCCCTAAGAACTCTTACGAGTATAAACAACTTTTGGGAGAGTATAATCCCTAAGAACTTTTGGGAGAGTATAATCCTTGAGAACTCTTAGGAGTATAAACAACTTTTGGGAGAGTATAATCTCTGAGAACTCTTAGGAGTATAAACAACTTTTGGGAGAGTATAATCCCTACAAACTCTTAGGAGTATAAATAACTTTTGGGAGTAGAAGACCTGAAACAAAAGCTAAAAATTAAATCCCATGGGAAGGGCTAAGAGGAGATCTTGTGAGCATCAAGTAAGTATAGAAACCTGAATTCTCTAAAGCATCATAGAGTATGCACGTGATAAAAGAATGTTTACACACTCAACACTCGGAAAAGAATTTCTCCTCACTTCACTCGTTAACTCACAACTCAAGAACGAATGCTCGTAACCGTAAAACTTTACAATTACAAGCTATGGGGTATTTATAGGTATCAAGGTTGATTGCAGCGTGTGTTGATTGTGTGATCCTTGTCAGGCTGGAGTTTGTTGTAACCGCCTAACAAAATCACGTGTTCAGCATTGCCCAATCTGAATTGATAGCCTTGCCCTTCACTTGTTTCTCGTAAACAGATGACACAATCTGAAGACAACCAGAAGACCTCCCTCTTCTGTTTACTCTTCTGATATCCAACACTTAGTCAAAAGACTAACTCTGCAAACAGACATCATCTCAGCTGATATGACCTCTTCTGATCTTCTCAACTTAGCTGACTGGAATCCTCCTCTCATCTGATCAGGCCTAAGTTAGCTTGTCTGACTCCTCCAGCAGATACTCCCAACAGCTGAGTCCATCATCAGACTACTATCAGCTGAGTACACCAACTGATACTCCCAACAAGCTGAGTACTTCAACAGACTAGCCCACTCTGATTTCCACCGAATGAGTAGAACTCATCTGATTTTGAGATTATGAGATAAACCTCAAAATTTTCAACCTTTAGCTCAAAATCTCCACCTTGAACTAAAACAGCTCTGAACTATCCTTCTCAAAGGACAACCTCCACCTTTATTATTATTATTATTTAGATAATAAATATTATTAAAAAAAATCAAATCTTATTGTTGGAGTAATTTTAGGAAATAAAATTTATATTTGAATATTATTAAGATGAGATTAAATTTATTTAAGTTTGATTTAAAAAAGAATATTGAATTTTTATTTTAAGAAATTCATAAACAATTGTTGGAATAAGATTAAATTATTGGATTTACAAAAAAATTAACAATCTTCAAATTATTGAAACATAAAATTAAAACGGATTAATACACATTTTATCATCACCTAAACGAAAATAAAAATAAAAATTTGAAACATAAAAATATTGTTTGAAACAATTGTTGGAATAAGATTAAATTATTGGATTTACAAAAAAAAATAACAATCTTTAAATCATTAAAACATAAAATTAAAACGGATTAATACACATTTTAGCATTACCTAAACAAAAAAAATTAAAAATTTGAAATATAAAAATATTATGATCTAAACTTCACAATCTTCAAATTATTAAGTAGACACTCTTCAAAATCTTCAATAAGTAGATTATTGTTGGTCCCAAAAGGTGTGTGACACATGTATGGGGGGGGGGAATACACGTGTATGTGTTTTTTTTAAAAACTTTTGCAAGTAATCAACACAAATAATCAGAGTCAAGTAAGTTACACAGTATATATGTCAAGTCCTATGAAAATACTAACAGTAGATTCTAAGAGATCTTAACAGTATGCAACTTGTATGCGGAATAAATGATAGACCCTTTTATACTCCTTAAGTAATATGCACTCAAATACTAATTAAGTTATCAAATAGCAAATAGCAGTTATAATAACACAAAGGTTAAAGCTATAAAATAAATGCAGTAAGTAAAAACACAAGATGTATAGTGGTTCGGAGACTAAACTGCTCCTACGTCCACTCTCCTAATTTAATAGGATAATTCCTTAATCACTTCGGAATTAACTTGTTTTTACAGTGCCAAGGTGCACTCTACTTCTTCTTCTCTTCTCTTGATTTCTTACAACCTTCTCTCGTTGCAATACTCTCAACACTACTACGAACTCAACGATACTCTCAAACTATCTCTCAAGGTGAAAGTAGGGTTTTGTTCTTGTACCAACTAAGTGTGATATCCTTTACAATTTAAGAACGAATGTAAAGGCTAGGATATCACTGTCTAGGCTTTGGATAATCAAACAATAAGCTTGCCTAGTGGGGACTAAAGATAACACTCACAAATGAATATGCTTAAAAGCTTTATCTCTCGAGTGTTTTGAATACTTTTGAATGCTAAAATATTGCTGGAATGTGTATGGCTTGTGTGTCTTGTTGTATATCCCGTAATCTTGAAATGATTCAAGATGTGGCCTATTTATAAATTAAGCAAACTATCCGTTGGTGGAGATAGCAAAACTTATCCATAAATTTGAACTTTCAAATTGTTCAGGGGCCTTTATGCAATTAGTACATGCATTCACGTCCATTCTGCATTTCTGAAATTCATTCTCAGAATTTGTTATGCACAGTGACAGGTGGCATCCAGATATTGGTTGATTTGGAATAATTCCGTCCTTTCCGCTAACGGCCTCGTACTGGGTAAAATGCCTCGTCATTCATCGTCTTTGACCATAAGTGTGCCAAGTCCAACGTATATGAATGTCCATGCAAATTCATCATACTTGACTTCATGATTCCTTGCCACTTTTCCATAACACTTCAGCTTCTTGTCTTCGATGCTACTTGTCTTCATATGCTTTGTGCTTTCAGGTCTTTTGTCATAGATTCAATGAATAATCTATCTAAGAAAAGTTAAAGCTCCCTAACATATATGAGTCTTTCTAACCTGAAAATCTAGACTTAGCAAATCATCATACTTGGGGTTTTACTTAGGGTTTTGGTATCTAATCAAAATCAAATTTTCTTTTATTAATATAAACCATATCCCAACAATTATAATCTTCACAATCTTCAAATCATTGCGTAGATAATCATCAAAATTATGATCTAAAATTATGATCTAAACTTCACAATCTTCAAATAATTGAGTAGACAATCTTCAAATCTTCAAAATCTCCAATAAGTAGATTATAATCTTCAAAATTATGATCTAAAATTATTAATCTTCAAAATTTCAAAATCTCCCATAAGTAGATTATAATCTTCAAAATCTTGTACACGTTTCACATTATTGAGTTGCATAAATGAGGGATTTATATAGGAAATAAGAATCTTCAATAAGTAGATTATAATCTTCACAATCTTGTAAACGTTTCACATTATTGAGTTGCATAGATAAGGGGTTTATATAGGAAATAAGATTAATAATGTAGGGTCAAAATTAAGTTTTATAAAATTAATGGATGAGATTAAAAGAAAAGTGTAGAATGAATGAGAATTTAGGAATTTTGAAATAGAGTGATTTGAGAAGAGATATTGAGATAGATCAATGAATTAACGACACGTGGCTGTAAAAAATGTTTACAAATATATATTAAAAATTCAGGGATTTTGAAATAGAGTGATTTGAGAAGAGAAAGATTGAGATAGACAAATGAATTAGTGTCACGTAACAGTAAAAAATGTTTGCAAATATATATTATAAATCTTCAAAATCTGATTATAATCTTCAAATCTTCAAAATCTCTAATAAGTAGATTATAATCTTCAAAGTTGTGATCTAAAATTATTAATCTTCAAATTTTCAAAATCTCCAATAAGTAGATTATAATCTTCACAATCTTGTACAAGTTTCACATTATTGAGTTGCATAGATGAGGGAATTATATAGAAAAAAAAAAATCTCCAATAAGTAGATTATAATCTTCACAATCTTGTACACATTTCACATTATTGAGTTGCACAGGGATTTATATAGGAAATACCATTAAGAATGTAGGGTCAAAATTAAGTTTTATAAAATTACTGGATGAGATTAAAAGAAAAGTGTAGAATGAATGAGAATTCAGAGATTTTGAAATAGAGTGATTTGAGGAGAGAGAAATTGAGATAGAACAATAAATTAGCCCACGTGGCTGTAAAAAATGTTTACAAATATATATTATAAAGATTACACTTTTAATAAATACTTCTTTTACTTTTTCAATAAAAAAATATTTAAGAAATGCAAAAAGAAAAAAAAGAAAAAGAGTGACCTAGCACCTCACTCAATTGTTTAGGGCTTTAGTACTATATAAACACATGCAACTTCCAATGTTTTACCACATTGAACATTAACAAATCTATTCCAGTCAAAAAAAATATATATATATATATTAACAAATCTATTTATTTCTTTAACTGCTTGCCTTTTTATTTGAGGTATGAGTTTCCTCTCGTATTATATATATGTAGAAATAAACTTCCTGTTGAAAACTTATCATTATATTTTACCATATACTTTACGAGTGGAATAATATTACCCAGTTATATTTTCTAATATTTCGTGGAATAATATAATTATTTGACTGGTTTTTCCTAATAATATAATTAAGAAATTGCAATTTTCTTCTACTAACAACATTTTTTTATGGTAGAAAGATGGCGCCAAAGACCATGGTGTCATTTTTTGTGATGATTATTTTCCTCTTTCTCACATCAGCAGGTAAGATGCACTTTTTTTTTCTCTTCCTTATAGACTCTATAAAAAATAAAAAAATAATAAAAAAGAACTCATCTGTTATTAGTTTTAAGTCTGGCCCATTGTCTATCGTAGATTTTTTTTTTTTTTAGTTTGACATTGTCTTTAATCAAATATTTTTTTTAGTTCCGTTAGTGCATTAAAAAAATCATTC
The DNA here is from genome assembly GCA_963675135.1 of Galeopsis tetrahit. NCBI lineage: Eukaryota > Viridiplantae > Streptophyta > Magnoliopsida > Lamiales > Lamiaceae > Galeopsis > Galeopsis tetrahit. The sequence goes on along the minus strand of OY776121.1, from coordinate 64,658,076 downwards.
AATACTTTATTATCATTAAATCATAAAATTTGACTTGTATATTTAATAAATAATAACAATAACAAATTTAATTATCAAATGTTCTAAAAATATATTTCGAATATATTTTTCAACAATCTAAACTTTTTACACGGTTGTTGAACTTATAAAAAATTCGAGTCCGATCTATTAATTAACTAAATAGTCTAAAAAAAAGCTTGAGTCTGACTTGTTTATTAAACGAGTCGAACCCAGCTTTAATAATGATGTGAAAATTTAATAAACTAGTACTCCCTCTGTCCACCAAAAGTGTGCTCACTTTTTTTTATACATGTTTTTAAAAAAAATATATTTTATTTATAAAGAATATATTTGGGATAACAAGTAAATAATATATTTGATAGATACTCAATTAATCTTGTTATTAAAGTAAAAAAATTATTCAAAAGTGAACTATTTAAATAGAATAAACGTATTTTTTGTGCACCTAAAAAACAAGTGAGCACACTTTTGGTGGACGGAGAGAGTACAAATATTTTATTTGCTTAATTAGTTGTTTATTTAAATACAGTATATATGTAGAGAATTAATTGCAATAATAATTTTTAAATGCAGATCATGTGGTGGGTAGTATAGGCACCTGTACGAAACTATATCCTAAACCATGCGAAGGGTATGGAAATGGGGTATGGAAATGGAGGAACACAAGATCAAGATTGCACGAAAGCGTGTTTTGACCTATCCGGAAGAAATCGTAAAACAGCGCTTTGTAAACAGCTTACTCCGGACGCTCCATTTGTTTGCGAGTGTACTTTTACACATGTTCACTGTGTTTCAATTACGGGAATGATATAGTTCCCGCGACATCAATAAATTCTTATAAATAAAATTAATTTGATATTTATCTCATCAATATTTTAGGTGTTTATTAAACCATTTTTTAAATTAAAATTGAGTATAAAAAATTACAAATACATCACATTTTTTTAAACTTTATGCTTATCTAATTCATGTAACGAGTTAATAAACATTAATGCACAAAATAAAATGTTAAATTAAAATAAAAAATAATTTAAAAAATACTAATAAGTTATACATACAATATAAAAAATTACATATGGCATGATTTATGGCAGTACACGATTTTCACTATGTTAAATAATACTCCCTCCATTTTTTATTAAATGTCATTCTAACAATTTTTAACAAATTAAGATAATAATTTATGGACTATTTTACCCTTCATTAATGATAAATGATTTTGGAAAGAATCACAATATTTTGGAAAACAATTAATTGGTTAGAGTGGACAATTCAATTTTAAATTAAGACTAAAAAGGGAAAAAGTCTAAATCAAGGTAAATAAAATGGAGGGATTATAATGTATAAGGGTAAAATTGTGAAAAAAATGTAGAATGACACTTATTTTAAAAATATTAAAAAAGGCAAAGTGACATTTAATAAAAAATTGAGGGAGTACAAATAGTTGGGTCCTTCAATGTCATTCTTGAAAAAAATATTTTACTGCCAACATTCCATTTTAGAAAATATTGAACAACATTTGTGTAAAATATTTTACACAATAAATATGTTGAATTGAAATAATATTTAAAAATTCATTATTATTATTGTTTTTTTTGAAGTAAAAAAAGAAATCATTATTGTAAATGTAGATTTTTACCTCATTTTATTATAATTGTCTATATTTCATTTATGAAATATTTCATATAATTTTTTGTGGAAAAGAGGTAGTCTTAGGTGAAATATTGCATATATGCATTTCAGTCATTCACACATATGTTTTTTTATAAATACACCCAACTTAATTTACACACACATTTTTTTATAAATACATCCACTGACAGCTCAATTCACACCCACATTTTTTTTAAATGCACCCACTGACAGAAATTGAACATGATCGTCTTTTCCGAGCAGTTTTCGGTCACCCCATGCCGCAGTCGGACGCTGCAATTTACGACGGCCTTAATCTTTAAATATTTTATATTTTTTTAAATATTAATTAATAATTATTATGGGTCAATGTTATTTTGTATTACGTGCAATAATATATGGGATTAAAGATTTTTTAGTCCACTATATTGGACTGATTTTAAATTTGGTCCAGATGGATTATATATTTTAATTTCGATCCAATAAGTATGCTTAAATTTTGAAAATGGTCATTTAACCCGTAATAGCAGGTCACCAACAAGTCAACACACATGTGGATTTTAATTTTTGAGAGGGTTACTGTGGGAGAACTTAACCTATAGGATCCTTCAGAACAAGGGGGAAATTGGTGCATTTGTGGCGATTTCAACGCAGTTTTGCATAATTCTGAAAGAAAGAGCTACAGGTCCTCTCATCCTAGAGGTCACGACAAAGATTTCAGAGCATTACGGGTTTAATTGACCTTCCCCTTTGGAGGAGGAAGTACACTTGGTATAAAGATAATGGTGATTGTTGCATCAGGTTAGATAGTTTTTTGGTATCTGTTGCCTGGGCTGAGAAATGGCCTCGTCTAAAACAAGAAGGACTCGGTAGGAACATCTCTGACCATGCACTAATTTTGCTTAGCTTGGACAAGGAGATTAACTGGGGCCCAAAGCCATTCAAAACCATTAACTGGTGGCTTGATGATCAGGATTTCAGATCTACGGTTCAGGCGAAAAGTCAAACGATGTCGTTGGCTGGGGGTCCTTTGTACTAAAAAAGAAGATGAAAAAATTGAAACAAGATATCAGGTCATGGAGGGACGAGAAAGGTAATAGCCTGGAGAAGAGAATTAAGGCAACAACCTCGAATCTACATGACTTGGATATTGTCTTGGAACAAAGAAGTTGGACAGATGAGGAATTGAGAAATAGAGTTGCTTCTTCGCTCTCCCTCGAAGAAGACAGAATGAGAAGATCGAGATTAACATTTCAGAAGGCTAGGATTAATTGGATTAAGGAAGGGGATTCCAACTCCAGTTGTTTCCATTTCGTAGTCCAGAAAAGACAGAGGTCTAACGAAATCAAAGGTTTATTTATCAAAGGCAAATGGATCGAAGGGGTGGACGAGCTGAAGGAAGGCATCTACTCAGTATTTAAAGAGAACTTTAGCAAGCAACCTTGGACTAGAGACCCATAATCCATGGTATCAGATGCAGCAGAGTGGATAAGGTTGATAATCTCTTCCTTTGTAGTCAGTTCTCGAGAGAGGAAATCATACGTGTTAAGGAGGATTGTGGGGCAGACAAAAGTCCTGGTCCGAAACTTTTAGATTTGTAAAGACTTTTTGGAAGGTGATGGAGGGGGATATTCTGAGGGCAGCAGCGAAGTTCGACACAAATGCGAAATTGGCCAACGGAATCAACGCCTCGTTCATCACTCTTATCCCCAAAGTGAGAAATCCAACTGACATCAAAGAATTTAGGCCCATCTCTCTAATCAACAGCTTCTACAAAATCCTTTCCAAAACTTTAGCAAATAGGCTTTCGAAGGTCTTGGAAAGTGTCATTTCCAAGAATCAGTCGGCATTCATAAGGGATAAGAATATCCTTGATAGTGTGATTGTCGCAAACGAAGTGATCAATGAGGTTAAACATAGAAAAGGCAGCATGTTTATGTTCAAATTGGATTTTGAAAAAGCGTACGACTCGATCGATCATCATTTTTTAATTGATATGCTCCAGCTTATGGGCTTCGGTAGCAAATGGATTACATGGATTAAGGAGTGCATCCGATCTGCGTCTATATCAGTTTTGATCAACGGAAATCCAACCAAAGAATTTGATATGGGCAGGGACATTCGTCAAGGTGACCCCCTATCCCCATTTTTATTCACTATTGTGGGAGAATGCCTCATCAGAATGATGGATAAAGTCGTGGAATCGGGACAGTTGAAGTGGAACAGAAAAAGGTGAAGGTTTCTCATTTACAATTCGCAGACAATGCTCTTTTCTTCGGGAAGGCCTCTACGAGAAACATTGCAACTCTCAAAAGTATTCTCAGAATTTTTGAAGTGTGGTCTGGCCTCAAGATCAATTCCATAAGAGCACACTGTCGAGAGTCAACGTATCTGTAGACACCCTGGACACCTGGGCTCGGATTCTTAATTGCAGAAAGGCCGATTTCCCAAATAAAATATTTGGGCCTGAGATTGGGGGATGACTCCCGAAAACAGGCTTGTTGGAATGATGTGGTTTCGAAAATGGAAGCTAGACTGAACTCATGGGATGTCAAATATTTATCCTTTGGTGGTAGAATAGTACTCATCAACTCCGTGCTATCAAGCCTTCCGACCTACGCCCTATCTTTTAACAAAGCCCCCAACAAAACCTTAAAATCCATCCAGACCCTTCAACGGCGATTCCTGTGGAGCGGCGGAGATCTAAAGGTTAGTAAAATTATGTGGGTTAAATGGGATATTATGTGTAGGGCCAAAAACAGGGGGGCTGGGTTTTAAAAATCTTGAGCTCTTTAACACTTCTCTTTGGGGTAAATGGGGTTGGAAATTGAGGGAGCCTGTGGTGAGTCTGTGGAAAGAAGTTGTCGGATCTTTGTATGGTAGTTTAGAGGAGAGTGTGGTAAATGTAAGAAAAATTGGTCGGTGTGGTGGGTGTCTATCATTAGATTCGTGGGGTCTCGTGAATGGTTCTTGGGTAATTGCACTAGATTTGTGGGTAACGGGAAAAGCACAAAATTCTAGGAGGACAAATGGGGGGGGGGGAAATGCCTTATGGAGTTATATCCAAGGTTATATCAAATTGACAATAAAAAAGAGTGTTCGATTTTTGAGAGGGTGAACTGGAGAGGGGACACCTTGGAGATCAATTGGGACTAGAGGAGAACTTTATTAGAGAGAGAGGAGATGGCTATTGATTCTATTGTTAGTTTGATTAACAGGTATCTAGCTAAATTAGAGGAAGAGGACTCTTGGACCTGGGAGTTGGGAGTTGGAGAAAGATGGAAGATACTCTACTAAATATGCCTACAAGATGTTGTTAGAAAATATCACAACCAACAACCAGGAATTGGAGGAAATGAGCGGCATTCCAACAAAAATCATCGGGTTCTCTTGGAGGATGCTACAAGATAAGATCCCTACAACTACGAATCAGAAACGACGGGGCGCCTACAATCAGCATTTCTCGACTCGATGCAAACTTTGCGACTTGTAAGAGGAAGAAACATTTCATCTCTTTTTCTGCTGTCCGACATCTAAGAGAGTATAGGGCGCTTTGTACAGTTGGTTTAGATTTAGATATGACACACAAGAGGAAGGGTTGTTGCACTATCGTCACCATGAGCACCAGGCCGACAAAAGATGGAGGACAACATGGAAGTTACTATGGCTTTACACAATCTGGGCCATATGGAAGTTGAGAGAAACGAACGGACTTTTAGAAGCAAAGAGATCAACATTGACTTAGCTTTGTAGTATATTAAGATCACTTCATTTAGATGGCTCAAAGCTTTCAACAAATTGGCGAGCACAACACTTTAGAAGACTGGTTTAGAGAACCATTTCACTGTTTTAGATAGGGTGTTGTTTCCTTCCGTAGATTGTTAACGTTATAATTTTATTCGATTGGGGTATTTCTGATGTCCCGTGAAATAATAAAGTTTGGCTGGTTCCAAAAAAAAAAAGAAAAAAATTAAAATAAAATAAAATAGAATTAGAATTCGCTTAATTTTGTGCAATTTTTAAACTACTAGGGAATTTTATGCAACATTTTCAAGCTATGGGAATGTTTGTACAATTCTTAAAAATAATAATTTAACATATTGTAGCTTTTTAACTGAATATTGTTGTTTTCAGTTTGGATTAAGAAGATGTGATTGTTTTGACTTTTGGGATTGTGTAACAAAATAAATTTGAACAACATCGAGAACGATAAAATGATAAATAACCCAACATATCGAGAACGATCTCTAAGGTTATCTTTGTTTACAGCTTCTCAAGTCACTTTTAGGGCGTGTTTTGAAACTCTACAAACTGCTTCTAGAATCACTTATTTTTAAAGCTCCCTCTCACAAGCTTTTGAAAAAAAGTGATTCTGGAAGCAGTTTGTAGAGTTTCAAAACACGCCCTTAATACTTATTTTTTGCTAGTGCTACGTGTCTGTTTTTATATAGATTGTATATTGGTTTCAAATTTATTTAGATAATTTTTTTTAAGTAAAAAAAAAAAAAAAAAAAGCAACTGCAATATTACTATCACTAGTGCAAAACCCGCGTATTACGCGGGATACTAAAAAAAATGATTAAAAGAAAAATTAAAAAATAATTTTAAAAATGAAAATTGATACTATAAATTAAATTATAATTATTTAAAAAATTTAAACGGATGAAAAAGTTTAGAGGAGAGAGTTTAATAAAAAAATGCAAAAATTTAAGAAAAAATAGAAAATTGAAAATGAGAAATTAGGGAGAGCCACGTAGAAAATAATAGATTCAAAATTAATATATAAGGTAGATAAAGGTAAATAGTGATACTAAAAAAAAAGAATGATAAAAACAAAAATTAAAAAATAATTTTAAAAATGAAAATTGATACTATAAATTAAATTATAATTATTTAAGAAATTTAAACGGATGAAGAAGTTAAGAGAAGACTAAAATAAACCGTTTAATAAAAAAAATGTAAAAATTATAAGAAAAATAGAAAATTGAAAAGGAGAGATTAGGGAGAGCGTAAAAAAGAATAGATTCAAAATTAGTATATAAGGGTAGATATGATCATTAGATTCAATGATTCACATAATTTAGTAATGTCACACCATTTAACAATTAATTACTACTTACATTTTTTTAGTATTTTCAATTTATATATATTTTTTTAATTTCATAGTGAGGAATGACCTACTACTTTTTAATAAATAAAAATTACAATTTTCATATAAAAAACTTTTATGAAATATTTCATATATAAAATATAAGTAATTAAGATTAAATGAGTAAAAAATTAACATGTAAAATAATGAGTTTTTTTTAAAAAATATTATCACAATTAAGTATTTTGTGTATAGAAATATTTCACAAAAATGTTAGTACTATTTTTCGTAAGTAAATTTGCACCGTTCATTTTTTTTTTATTGAAAAGTGTAAATAGACATGTGGAGGTTAGAAAATCATGAATGCACTACCATCTCAGAGGTTGCTATTATATCCGAGTCCGAATCGTGTTGATTTGGTATATAAATAAATAAATTACCTACATGTTTTTTTGGATTTCTTCACATAAGAACCATCGTGGTCAAATATAGGAATGATAAAATCTCAAATGATACATCATACATTATATAATGTTGATTAATATTGAATTTTTGTATATTTTTTTAAAACATATCGATTAATAGAAATACCGAATTTTGATATTAGTAGATTTTAAAAATTATAAAAATTGATCAATAAGAGACTTTTAATACATAATTTTAACAAATGAATTTGAACAAATTTTACATTTATGATGAATTTACATAAAATATACTCTGTTCAAGCTTTGTATACAAGTATTCATTTTTTTTATTTGTTCAAATTTAATATATATATTCCAAAATGAAAATAAAGTTTTTATCATCACTTATTTACTCAATTTTTTTCATTAACTTTATTTATAAGTAGACTTCAAAATACCCTTCATCCAACACATCTATTTTACACATTAATAATCATTCTTCTTTCAAATTCGTGTAAAGGAAATTATACAAACAAAATTTTGTTGGAGAGAGTAATATATAAGGTTATTTTCTCCATACTCATCAATTTCTTTAAAAAAAAATTATAAATATTGTGGTTCTCTAATATGCGTAACTATATATGAATAGTGAATATATGGTGTTAAAGATTTTTCCAGATATTTCCTTCTAAATTTTAGAGATTTGATTCTTCAAATATTTTACCATATATACGTGCACGTGTTTGTTAATTGTTCGGGTCTATATAAACACACACAACGTTTTACTTTGAACAGTAACAAATATTTCAGCAAAACTACTCTTGTTTCTTAACTGTTTTCTCATTTGAGGTTTGAATTTATTCTCACACTTTGTAAAATAAATTTTCTGTTCATCCAATTTTACATATCACTAAATTTTATTTTCTAATATTTTGTGGAATACTAACTAATCGTACGTTGGTTTAGATCAAGGGGAAATAGCTGGAATATTCTAGTACAACAATTAACATCTAATTTTTCTAACCTATATATATATATAATTGTATAATTTTTTAATCGTAGTGAAAAGTTTAGTTTTTTCTAATATACATATATATACTCACTTCTCAAATTGTAGCTTTTTAGTTTTAAATCTTATTTTAAAAGGTTTATCACTTTAGCTATATTTACCATCGATCTTCTTTGATTTATTTTTTTCATCTCTTTTTAGAAAAAAATGGAGAGTAAATTTATTAAAATATATATATATATATTTTTTAAATTCTATACAAAATAACAAAAGTGATAATATTTTTTAAAAGTGAAGTATTTTGTAACATGTAACTATTACATGGATCACACCACTTAATTATTTGACTGATTTTCCTAATAATATGGAGTAATTAAGGGATGACAAAGTGGGATAGCTCAAGTGGTTAGAGCACCACTAAGGCATTGCAATTTTCTTCTAACAACATTCTTTTTCAGGTAGAAAAATGGCACCAAAGATCATGCATTTGGTCATTTTTAGTGATGATTCTCTTCCTTTCTCTCACATCATGTAAGAATTAAGATGCACTTGTTTTTTTTCTTTTTCCTCTCTATATTAACGATAAAACAATTAACCACGTGAAAATTTAATAAGCGAGTGACAATATGATTACTTTACGTTTCTAGCAAGCCATATATTAACTTATTATTGCAAATAATTTTGAGAAAATCTTTGCTTAATTAGTTGTTTATGGAGAGTATAAATAATTTTAATTAATTAATTTTAAATGGTGCAGATCATGTGTTGGGTAGAATAGGTACCTGTACGGACTTATTTCCAAATAAGTGTGAAGCCGTACTTATTTCCAAATAAGTGTGAAGGGTTTATAGGAGGAGGAAGTGGAACAATACAAGAATGCAGGAAAGCGTGTTTTGAGAAATATGGAAGAAATCTTCAAACAGCGTTTTGTAAACAACGTTTATTTCCGACTCCTCCTCCCGATCAATATCTTTGCGAGTGTACTTTTTATTGTTCACATCCTCCTCCTTCCTTCTAAACATTCTGCTTTAAGTAATTTGTACCACGGTCCTATGGTATTATTGTACTCTCTAATATAAATAAATTATTGAATAATCAAGTTTAAGATATATAGATGTTTCTTTTTTATGAAACTCGATCGTTGCCTTCGAATTTAATACTCGACCCATTTAAAATAAGTTTGCTAACAACTAACAAGTTCAGAAGTTAAATTTGTACAATGCATATAATTAGGGGCGGACCAGGATTGACGATGGGGGGCAAATAGAATATTGTTCAATATTATTATATGTTGAATAATAAAATTAAAATATTTTATATTTATATTATTATTCACTGTTAAATATATTAAAATACACCAGTCTCAAAACCTATAATTTATAATCATCTCAACTGAAAATGGAAAAAATTAATGAATGGTAAAATAAATAAAAAATTGAGAAGAATTTAAAATCTTAAAGAATTGTATATGTGTTTATGCTACTTGTGTTGTGAACTTATTAAGGCTTGAAAAAGAAATTTAACTAGTGAAAAATAAATTATAATCCCTAATTCTAATCATTGAAGTATAAAAAATTGAAAAGAATCACATTTGCATTGTATTGTGCAATTGAGTCACAATTTTAATTTGATTTTAATGTGACGGGTCAAACAATTGAAAATATATAAAAATAAATTTATGAATTAATATATATATATATATATATATATATATTTGGATTAATTTGTATAAGAAAAATATAAGAAATTGAAATATATTATAATAACATTTGAACATAAGGGTTTGACTTAAAATGTGGAGACAATTTAATCCATAGCCTCATTAATTATTTTAAAATAAGCTAAAAGCTAATTTAATAATAAATAAATTTATTAATTTAATATATATATAATAGAAAAACAAAAGTTGAGGGGGCATGGCCACCCCCAAGTACATACATCGGTCCGCCCTGCATATAATCGTACGTTTGTAAAAAAAAACTACATTCACTACAAAAAAGAGGTGTTTTACCGACGGTTATACCGACGGATATTCAGTCGGTATTGGCTCTTACCGACAGATATACCGACGGATTTTATCCGTCGTCGATGAATTGGTCGGTAGTGGTTACCGACGGAAAATATGCGTCCGTCGGTATATACCGACAGATTCCCGACGGATTCAAACCAACCCGTTTTCAAACCAAGTTTTCAAACCGGGTCGCCTTTACCGACGGATCCCAAATCAATATTCCGTCGGTAGATCCGTCGGTATATGTTGGACTTAAATTTTATTATTTTAATTTACCGACGGAATTTTCCGTCGGTACGTATTAAATGTTTTTAAAAAAACGGAATTCCGTCGGCTCGCTCGTCGGTATTACCGACGCTACACCGACGGAATAGTCCGTCGGTAAGTACCAACAATTTTAAAAAAAAAAATTATTTGCGATCGGGATCCGACCCGATCCCGATTGCTTACATAATTGATTAAAATTCAATACATGATCAAAATTCAATACACGATCAAAATTGCTTAAATAGTTCAATACACAAATCTACATTACATCTACATTACATTCAATAGAATAAACAAAATCGTGCTAAGGCATCGAATGGTGTTCCGGAATTGGCAGCGGATCGATCAAGTAAGAAGCAAATAGAATTTTGCTACTTATTATGACAACTATACCCCTCACTAGAATGCTTGAAAAAGCTCTGTGAAATATTAAAACAATATATTAAAAATTAACAAAAACTTATATGAGAAATAATTTAACAAGAATGTGAGTATATTAATACGTACCGTGGAGTATATTAAATTGTCCTTCGCTGACTCGACTCCATCCCTACCATTTCAAAATCAATTCCAAAGAATCAAGATTCAATTGTCATTTTATAGATTTAAACATAAATTAAATTATCATAAAAATTGAACATACCTCAACAGAAATCAAGTAACTTCATTAGGCTCGCATAGTTTCGGTCATGCTGGTAGTTCAAAGATAAGAGATTTAGAGTACAATAAATAAATCAATAATTCAAGGAATAATTATTAATAAAATCTGATAAACTGATTTTTTTATCAAGTGATTAGGCCTTCAACAATGCATCATCGATCCAAATCGAAAGGAAAACATAATCATAAGAAAATCAAATTCGGTGAAATGATTTTTAAGATACAAAGCACAAAGCATATATAGATACAAAGCACAAAGCATATATAGATACAAAGCACAAAGCACATGTCATAATCTTAATTTACATGAAAAGAGAAAATATTAAAATCAAACAAAAAATAACAAGTACCGTTCGTCCAGTAGAAGACGTTGACGTCGGTGGGCAAAAAAAACGTACCTTTTATATGAAGACGGCGACGGCAGAGGAGGCGGTGGGCGACGACAGAGGAGGCGGTGGGCGACGGCATTCTTGGAGACGACTGCAGGTAGGGAGGATGGGCGGCGGCCGCGACCACGGCAAGGAGGCTTTACATTCGGAAAGGAGGTGGAGGTGGAGTGGGGGAGGGGAAGAGGGAGAGGGAGAGACATAGAGAGTTTGAGGGAAAATACGCGTGAAATGAGAGAATGTTGCATTTATATTCGGAAATGCCGACGGAAATGGTGACGGATATTTCGGTCGGCTTTGGCTCGTTGCCGTTAGCGACGGAAATGGCGACGGAATTTTCGGTCGGTTTTGACTCGTTGCCGTTAGCGACGGAAATGGCGACGGATATTTCGGTCGGCTTTGGCTCGTTGCCATTAGCGACGGAAATGGCGACGGATATTTCGGTCGGCTTTGGCTCGTTGTCGTTAGCGACGGAAATGGCGACGGATATTTCGGTCGGCTTTGGCTCGTTGCCGTTAGCGACGGAAATGGCGACGGATATTTCGGTCGGCTTTGGCTCGTTGCCGTTAGCGACGGAAATGGCGACGGATATGTTCCGTCGCCATTGGATTTTTATAACCAAATGATAAATAATTAAATTAAATTATAAGTTAATTAATAAAATAACCAAATGATAAATAATTAAATTATAAGTTATAACCAAATGATAAATAATGAAATCTTATAAATTGTACAAAATAAAATAGCTAGGTTACATTAATTTAATATTCATCTTCGTCTTCATTTTCATTATTTGACACATCTTCCTCTTCCTCCTCATCTTCTTCATCCTCATCTTCTTCATCCTCCCCCTCGTCATGTTCATCCTCCTCCTCATGTCCACTATCGTTTTCAATAACAATCAATTGTGGATTTGCAGCCGTCAAGTCTACCGAAAGATTAAAATCTCCCGCAAACACTTCAGTTTGATTCTCTATTTGTTCCATTTGAAACGGAGGTTCATCTTCATCGTTGTTTTCCTTTTGGGGGACCTCCACCATTGACCTTGCCTTCACTTTGCAAACAGCGTGCCATTCTGATCTATTACGTTTTCCAGCTCCTGGATACGTGCAGTAGTAGACTTGAGATACCTGAGAGGCAAATACAAACGGATCATCCCCGCTATACTTCCTTTTCGAATTAACATCCACAAGCTTGTACTCCGGATGAATTTTGGTTCCTAAAGGGGATGTGTCAAACCAATGGCACTTGAACAACATTACGGTTTTCACTGGATATCCCGGATATTCAATTTCAACGACTTCGTGCAACACCCCAAAGTAATCACTTGCATCTGCATTGTAATTCGCACCCCTAAGACAAACACCACTGTTGTTAGTCGTTCTTGTTGATGCATACTCTGATGTATGAAACCTGTAGCCTTTCACAATACAGCCGTTGTAAGTCCTCACACGACGTAGTGGTCCTTTGCTGAGATCCTGTAAGAACCGGCTCTGAAAATCGTGCGATTGTCCCTATACGTACAGTTAAAATTAACATTAATCAAAACAATTATTTGTTCACGTAAAATTCAATTAATGATACTCACATAACGTTGGAACCATCGGGCAAATTGACGTTGAAGACTAGTATCTATGTCTCTATCTGAGATGTTTTGATCTGCATGTCGTAGTTCTTGTGTATACATCCTAATAATTCACAACACAATTAGATGATAAATGACGCACGTTTAGTGCTATTTAATTAGATGATAAATATATGAAATACTTACTCAATGTAAGGCTGAACTTCATCACAATTCAATAACACGTACGTTTGTGCTATTTCAGCCTCTGTGTGTGTTGACCAATATCGTTCAGTGGCTTTTCCTATAGGTCGCCCCTTAGACTTGAATACAGAGAGCATGCCATCGACTTCTTGTTGCGTACCTCTACCATCGAAGTTACGTGGTTCATTCCTGATCCTCGTGTTGACATGGTCTTCAAAATAATATGAACAAAACATGCCAACCTCTTCATTCAAATACGCATTAACAATCGATGCTTCGACGTTTGCCTTCTGTTTAGCATTGCGCTTCAAGTTGTGGAGATACCTAAAATTATAATAGTTAACAAATTAAAATAAGGCTCCATATACTAAAAACTAATTAAATGAGAGAAATAGAATTGTTCACCTCTCAAATGGGTACATCCACCTGTACTGCACTGGACCACAAATCCTAGCTTCATACGCTAAGTGAACAGGTAAGTGTTCCATCGAGTCAAAGAAGCTAGGTGGGAAAAAACGTTCCAACTTACACAAAATAACTGGAATGTCTCGTTCCAAACGATTCATATCATCAACCTTGATTGTTGTAGACGTTAAATCTCTAAAAAAGAGACTTAATTCAGTGACAGCCCTCCACACATTCAGAGGAAGAAATTCTCGAAACGCAATAGGTATCAAGCGCTGCATAAAAACATGACAATCATGACTCTTCATCCCTGCAACTTTACCTTTTGTTGTGTCTACGCATCGACTCATGTTTGACACGTAGCCGTCTGGAAATCTTAACTCTTTAATCCACCTACACAATTCCTGTTTTTGTGCCTTATCTAGTGTGTAGCAAGCCTTTGGATATTTACCTGTACGGGTATCCTGTTCTAACTCATCACGGCGACAGATAGTGTTCAACTCTTCCCTGGACTTTGGAGTATCTTTCGTCTTGCCTTCTGTGTTCATGATTGTGTGAAACACGTTGTCAAACACATTCTTCTCAATGTGCATGACATCCAAATTGTGTCGGAGCAATAGTGAACTCCAATATGGCAAGTCCCAAAAAATACTCTTTTTCTTCCAGTTACCTGGGATTCCTTTGTTGTGTTCTTCTGCATTTTCCTCCGTAGTTTTTTTCAAACCCGTCCACTCAATCTCATGTAACAGACTTTGTCCTGTACGATTAATAAATGTTAGAATAAATGTAACCCAAAAAAACATGTTAAAATAAATGTATAAAATACCATTTCGAAGGGGCGGTCGATTGTTTGTGACTGTTCTATTCTTCGTGAAGTCCACCTTATTCCTTCGAAATGGATGATCTCGAGGTAAAAACCTTCGGTGATTATCGAACCATGAAACTTTTCTACTCTTCAGGAGACTGAAAGCTTCAGAATATTCCATACAATACGGACAAGCTTGCTTTCCGGCTGTACTCCACCCGGACAACATAGCATATGCAGGAAAGTCGCTAATGGTCCACAATAAAGCAGCACGCATCGTGAAGTTCTGTTTCCTAGAAACATCATACGTTTGGACTCCGTTATCCCATAGGAAGATCAAGTCTTTAATAAGAGGCTGGAGATAAACATCAAGTTTATGCTTTGGATTCGACGGACCAGGCACCAATACAGTCAGAAACATTGTTTGAGGTTTCATGCACATCCATGGAGGTAGATTATACGGAGTCAGTATCACCGGCCACAAAGAATACTTCTTTCCATAACTCCCAAACGGTGCAAAACCATCAGTACTCAAGCCTAATCTCACATTCCTCGGTTCACAAGCAAATCCTGGAAACACATTATCAAGGTGTTTCCAGGCTTCAGAGTCGGACGGATGTCTCATATCCCCAGCCTCAGTATCTTCAGAATTTCTTGCATGCCACGTCATGTGTTGAGCTGTAGCACTAGATTGAAACAATCTCATTAAACGAGGAATGATAGGAAGATAATACATCCTCTTGTGTGGCACTTTCTTTTTTGTCTTGCTCGATTGACCACCTGGTCCCTTCCGTCGTGGCTCTTTGTACCGGGGATGGCCACACATTCTACACATAAGAAGATCGCTATCGTCATCACCCCAGTATAACATGCAACCATTCACACAACAATCAATTTTCTCAACCGGCAAACCCATATTCTTCATCAGTTGTTTGCTCTGATGAAACGTCGTAGGTACTTTATTATCGACAGGACAAATCTCACTGCATAATTGTGTCATTTGCTCATATGCTCTGTTAGATAGCTTGTTCTCCGTCTTGATAGCCATAAGTCGAGCATTAAATGACAACTGAGAATGAGAATCACACCCTGGGTACAAATCTTGATCGACTAATTTGAGCATCTCATAAAACTGAAATGCTTCATCCGTTGGTTCCTCCTCTATATTTGACATACCGGCTTCCATCACCATTGTTTGATACATATCGGGTTCTTCCACCCCAAACTCTTGATCGTTACTAGTGCCGACATGCTCAACGTGTACGGGTTGTTCATAAATTGCAGTAGTGTAATAGTACAAGACTTGATCAAAATTATAAGGCCACCGTTGTTCGCCATGACTTGTCCAATTATAGTAATTATCAACGAACCCATTCATAATAACGTGGCATAAGACTTCATCAATGCTTTTAAATGATCTATTCCTACATTTCTTAGCATTACACGGACACCTAATACAATCCTGAGACATGTAATGTGGGTGTAGCTTTGCAAATTCAACAAATGACACGAGTTTATCATAAAATTCAACATTCACATTTCCTAAAACGAGCCTAGGAGTACAATACATCCACCGACGATCCGGCAATTCCATCTGTTAAACAATTTGACCAAAATAAAATTACACACTAAAAATTAAACACTAAAAGTAAAAATTATGTAGTAAAATTACACACTAAAAAACTAAACACCAAATTAAAATTACACACTAAAAAACATACCTTAAATTTTCGCTCCAATCCAAATTTTTTGCTCCACACTAAAAATTTTCGCGTGTTTTGAGGTTCTGGAATGTTTTTCAATACTACATGCCGACGGAAATGTCAGTCCGTCGGTATATCACGCGCCGAAATTCCGTCGGTATTGCCAATACCGACGGATAATTTCAGTCGGTAACACATATTTCAAATGTATGTCAAATCAGTCAGATTCCGTTGACCAATTTTCAGTCGGTATTTACATTACCGACGGATATTCCGTCGGTATTGACACATGTTCAATACCGACGGAATCACTTTCCGTCGGTAAAAACGCGTATAAAAAAAAATTTAACTACGTATTCTTAACACTCCAACCACACTCAAAACAACCTACTTCTTCACAAACATCAAAATTTAAAAAAATACAGAAACTCATGTCTTCATCTTCGACATCCATGAAAATTGTGGTATGCCATTGTGGAAAAGAAGCTCGTGTGTGCATGTCGAAGCAAGAAAGAAGCAGAGGTAGACTATTTTATACTTGCCCAGATTCACTAAATGGTAATGGATGCTCCTTTTTTGTTTGGGCCGATGAACACGAAATTCACGGACAAGGAACGAGTTCACACGGAATGTTTCCGGGCATGGTGAGGAGAATTGACTCACTTTTGCTTGAAAATCAAGAGCTCAACAACAAGTTGAATCATGCGCAACTAGTTGGGGATATGTATAAGGATACATCTGACCAACTAACCTCAGAATTAGGATTTGAAGCTGGAAAAGTTGAAGAGCTAAAGAAGCAGAGGAACTTTCTTGTTGTGGCCATAGTATTCTGTGTTCTACCCTATGTGTTCAAGTTTATAGGTTGGATGTAATCCTAAGTTTATGTCTCTAATATGTATTGCTAAGTTTATGTAATGTTAAGTGTATGCATGTAATGTAACCACAACAACAGCCTTTCTTCAAGGCAATTTTCAATGAAAATGTTGTTTATCTATCACATAAAACATCCAAATTTAAATATACACATTCTTAACACATAAAACACACATAACTAAAATTAAACAACTGATACTTAAACATAAAAGTAAATAGTTCAACAAAAATGCAGATAAAAAATAAATAGTTCTACGAGACATAAAAGTAAATAGTTCTACGAGACATAAAAATAAAATTGTTAAACACATAAAAAAAAAATTATTCAAAGTCACTCATTGACCATAGTAGAATATATCATTAATGTCGTTATCGTTGCCAACGAACTGACCAATGATGTCGTCATCATCGTGCTGCATGGTCGGGACATAGGGGGAGGGGGCTGAGGGGGCTGGGGGAACAGGCACGTTCACGTTGGCCGTCGGTGGAGGAGCTTGCATGGTTCTCCGATAAACCTCCTCGATCCTCTCGTCCGACCACCCCATCTCTCGACCCATATTCACATGCATCACATGCATGTAATGGTTGAATTGTGCCATCGTCACATCAGGAGTTGGGGTGGAAGATACGGAACCCTGCGATGCCGTCTGGGACGGACCAGCGCCGGAAATGACATCAGCGCTCATACGACCAAGGCCCAGAACTCGTCCGCGGGTGGTGGGGGCAACTTCCAAATAAGCCCGGTCCACCTCCTCGACTGTAGGGGCACTGCTGGTTCCGGGTTGAGTAGGGTCGACTTGAGTTCCGATCTCGGCAATCCTCCGGTTCATCTCCAACTACATAATTAATAATTTTAAATTAATAGAATAAATTATAAAAAATGTATTTAATTAAACAATTTTATTACTTACGTGGAGGTTAGTTGTGCGCCCGTATGTGGATTGCTGTGTTTCAGCATTAAACGGATGAGCAATGCTCATCCGGTCCAAGTGAGTGGGTACACGCCCCGTATCCCGTTCCTAATAATTTAATTTATGTATTATATATATTAAATATATAATTAAATTTATTGAAATTAATTAAAAAATTAATAAACACTTACAATGACCATCGACTGCTCAAGGATGGACCGGGCTCCAGTCCGATGCCTGGACATCCCACCCCCATCGTCGGATCTCCGGTTGGCCTTAGCAATCTCACACTTCCTGATGTACTCCGGATGCAGCCACTCCCTCGTCAATGAATCCCACAACACAACATCATTATCATCCTTACCCAAGCTCTGCGTCGTCCCATCGCGCCGCCATGCCATTCTCCATTCGTACATTAAATCCTTATACCGCTGTTGCGCCGATTTACAGAAATACCTGAACATAGCCTGGTCTGAGTACATATTCCGATCCCAAGTGGTTTGTTTCTGCACATATAATAAATTGTTTATTATTGAACAAATTAACAAACATTAATTAAATAATTAAGTAATTAATTACTACCTGAAATTCCTCGAAGTACGCCAACTTTTTTGGTTTTGGGACCTTCGACCAGGTATATGCACCCGCAGAGATCGGTAAAGAGCCAAAAGCAATCGTGCATGCCCTGGAGACCTCGTTACCAGGTAACAATCTGTGACATTAATTAACAAACAAAACACATTATAAATTAAAACGAATGTGAAATTAATTAATTATTAATTATTAAACAATAAAAGTATTTAATTACTTACACTCCTCCACTTGTAGCCCAAACGCGCTCCCGACCATCCTGAGCAGGAACAGCAGGATGGTCCCGGACAGACGAATGAGACGACGACTGATCAGGCGACGGGTGTGGAATGGGTGGCGGAGGCGACGATAATGGTGTTCGTGACAGTGTAGGCGCCGGCGCCTCGGGTCTAAGTTTGGATCGACTCTTCCTCGATCGGCTACGTGACCCGGAGGCCCCGTGAGATCCCGAGCCACCAGAGGCACCAGCACCATTTCCAGTCATCTATTTAATTTAAACATTTAAATTAATAAATTATATATATAATACTAATTAATTAATAATAAATTTCTTAATTTAATAAAAAACAATAATCTAATAAATTAAAATTTAATAAAAATCTAATTTAATCAATAATAACCTATTTTAATAAATAATTTCCTATTTTATTCAACAGTAACTAATTTCCTATTTTATTCAACAATAACTAATTTATTCAATAATTTTCAACTTTAATTAACAATTTTCTATTTTAATTAACAATCTATAACCTAATAAATTTAGTAACAATTTTTTCTAACTTTAAAATAACAATTTCCTAATATAATTAACAAAGCCCCTAATTTAATCAATAATTTCATAATTAGTAAATCAACAATATTAATCTAGCTAATTATAACGTACAATATCATAATTTAATTATGTAATTAACTCCACTCCAACGTATATACAAATTCAACAATAATATCAATTATATATATAACATCAATTATGCAAAACATGCAATATCGATCTTAACAAATCACATCAATTTATTATAAATAACTATATACATCAACTAGCTAGCTATACATATAGGCAATTATCCACTTACAATATCAACTAATTAATTAGATATATCAACTACATACATTCAAAATAATTAACTATATACATCAACTACAAACAATTAATTTCATATTAATCTATATAACAATTTAAATTAACACATGCAATTTAATTCATAATTATAGGCAATACATATATAACTTAAAAATTAATTACTAACAAATTAAGAAAGCGTACCGTATAGATTTTCTAATCGAGTCGAGAGATCACCTCGGCCGAGCCTCTTCTTCGCGCGATGAAGATGAAGAAGGAAAGAGTGGGGAGGGAGGAGGGAGGAGGGAGGGTTTCTGTAATCTGTTCTTCAGTTTATATACAAAAGAAAAATTGCCTTTACCGACGGATATTTCCGTCGGTAATGACCAGATTAATTATGGTAGTTATTGCGGGTCGGTTACCGACGGAAATATCCGTCGGTAATGACCACATTTAATTTTGGGAGTCGATCAAGAAGGCGGTTAGTTAATGCGGGTCGGTTACCGACGGAATATTTACAATACCGACAGAACAATCCGTCGGCCGGTGACCCAAAAACGACACCGTGTAGAGAGTTCTGAGTGTCCGTCGGCATATCCGTCGGTATTCCGTCGGGAAAGCCGACGGAAATTGAATTCCGTCGGCAGAGTCTTCTGACTTTGAATTCCGTCGGTAATCCGTCGGTACAGCCGTCGGAAAGGAAATCCGTCGGTATACATCCGTCGGCAAAAACATGCGTTTTTGTAGTGATTATTTATAAATAATATATCATGGAGTATATGACTTAAACATGACTCTTCTAGAACGAATTTGATGATCTATTGATACGTCAGAGACGCGTACTTTAATTTTTGAAGAAAAAAACTAGAAATTGAGGAAGTAAGTAAAACCCTTAACTCATTTATGAAATAAAATAGAATTTGAATTTAATTAATCATGGAGGGTTTTTTTGTGAAATTTTCTAACTGTATATTAGAGAATTTTACGCAACATTTTCAAGACAGGAGAAGATTATTAACATATAAATTTTTTTAATGATTTTCAGTTTGGATTAAGAAAATATTGTGATTGTGTAATAAAAGTAGTAAGTTGGAACGAGAGAACTATATATTGATAAATAGCCCTTAACATATGTTTAAAACTTCTCATGAAGCCACTTTTATGATTTCAAATTCAAATTCTTGTTAATTTATTTATTAAAAAAAATTATGTAGATGATTTCAATTCCTCTATAATTTTACTATATACTGTAATACATACTCTCTTCATCCATCCTTTATGGAATACTTATTATGCACTGATGCACTCTTTTTTATTTTAATTGTTCACATTTAATTATTTGGTGTTAAAAAAATATTATAAAATGTTAGTTCAGGTGGGAGTGTGTTTTTAATTGTTCACATCCTTTGTATAACCCCCCCCATCTCCACCACCCCACCCCCACCAACTCATTAATAAAATATGGAATGGTTCAGCAACTTAGCTTAAATCACTCATGGTTTAGTTTTTGTGAAGAAAACAAAAACTCTTGACGTTTCATTTAATTGTAATACTCCTTCGTCCCTTTAAAAAATACTCCGTATTCATTTTGCTATTTGGACGTTGCATCAAAAGTGACGAAGTTGGATAGCTCAACTGGTTAGAGCACCACTACCTAGACTTTAGATCCTGGGTTCGAGTCATGGAGAGGGGAAAAGGGATGTGTATTTAATGTAATTCAAAAAACGTTGACGAGTCATGGGGAGGGGAAAAGGGATGGGTATTTAATGTAATTCAAAAAACGTCGACGAGTCATGGGGGAGGGAAAAAGGGATGGATATTTAATGTAATTCAAAAAACGTCGAATCATGGGAGGGGAAAAGGGATGGGTATTTAATGTAATTCAAAAAACTGGATGTTGCATCAAAAGTTGTTATTTTTTTTTTTTAGCAACATTCATTATCTCTTTGCATTTTCTCTTTTCTATTTTTCTCATTTTTTTTCTTTCTATTTTTATCTACCCTAACAACCTATTATATATACTATATTATTTTTTAAATTAGTGTGCAAAAAATAAATGAACAACTTTTAAAGAAAATGAAGGAGTATGATTTATACATTTTTAGTTATATGTTTGGTTTTGTCAAATTAATTAATCCAAAGAAATTCAATAGACCATTATATATATACCCTAATATGCTACTAGAGAGTAGTATACCCTAATATACTAATATAGAGAGTTTATTATAATGATATGTAGATTTGAATGACAAGTCGGATGCTCATAAAGTGTATATACAAGCTAGTTTGATAACTTATTTTATCGGTGTCATGTTTTTAATTGATTTGCATTTTTATATGTAGCATTTATGAGCCATCTCAATATTGAGCTTAATTAATTTTAAAAATAAATACTCTATTCATTCATTAAAAGTATGTTACTTTTTTTTATTTGTCGGACCATAAAAAATATGTTCATTTTCTTTTATGTAAACAATAGCTTTATTTTTACGTAACGACAATCCCACAGCTAACACCTCTTACACATTCATTTTTCTATTAATTTGAATTTAATATTTAGTTGCACCACCTAAGGACGGAGGGACATAGGGCCCAGCGGGGTCACTGGCCCCCCACCCCTTTTTCTAATTTCTTTAATATATATTTCAAATGGTTTATTTAATTTTTTATTTATAATATTTAAGTTAATCTAATGCTTCTAAAACAGGAAATCAGGTTTCAATTTATGCTGTTTGCAATGATAATTTTTTTACCTTTTACTGTATATATTTTTAAATAGAATAATCCCTTTGCAAAAAAAATAAAAATAAATTATTAATAGTTGTTTTTCTTAGTTTTTGAATATTGCTATTTTTAACAGAGAAAATTTCATTTTACGTACTGTAACTTAGGCCTAATCCAATTTATATCATTTAAGTTTGTACTTTTTCAATTTACGTCATTTTTGGTCCAATTTACGTCCTTTTCGCCGGAAAATTTTAAAACTTACCGGAATGTGAGGAATAAATTGGGATTCCGGCCAAATAGTCCAATTTACGTCCTTTAAGTTTGAAAATTAAAATTTAATAATTAAAATTTTCTAAAAATCCCATTAAATATTTAAAAAAAAATCTAAAAGTATCTCCTTAAAATTAAGAAATATAAAATGTGTAAAATAAAATTCGAAATATATCACTAAAATTTCGAAAAAAATATCATTACAAATTATAAAATGTGTAAAATAAAAATTCAAAAATTTTGAAAATACAAAAAATAAAAAATTCTACAATTCAAAGAATGGAAAATGTGTAATTTAAAAATTAAGAAATTCAAAATCTCATTAAAATTTCTATAAACTCTAAAAATCTCATTAATTTATTAAAAATGTGTATATTAAAAATTACTAATTCTAAAAATCTAATATGAATAATAAAAATTATTAACATTTCATTAAAAATCAGACTTGATTCAGATTCGTCTGCCATTAAAGTTTTGCTCGAACTCCTAAAAATTTTGGGTCCCACGAGATTTTCCAACTCACCGTCGAGGTTGAGTTTAAGTTCCACACCTTGATCAATTTTGGAACCGTCCCAAATTCATTTTCACGATATTTTTAAAATTTTGAAATTTTTCATTTTAAACATTTTTAAAATTTTAATTTATAGATTTTTTTTTCTTTTTATGAGTTTTTAGAATTTTTTTTAATTTACACATTTTTATATTTTTTGAATTGTAGAAATTATAGATTTTTTTTTATGATTTTTTAGAAAAAAAAATTAATTTACACATTTTCAGATTTTTGAATTGTAGAATTTATAATTTTTTTTTTAGATTTTTTATATTTATTTTACACAATTTATAAGTTTTTAATGAGATTTTTAGATTTTTAATGATATTTTAAGAATATTTTAATTATTAATTTATAATTTTCAAACATAAAGGATTTAAATTGGACTATTTAATTGAATTTCCAATTTTTCGGTGGAAAGGACATAAATTGGACCGAAAAAGATGTAAATTGGACACCCTAGGACGTAAATTGAAAACGTGAAAACTTAAAGGATATATTCTGGATTAGGCCTAAGTTACAGGACGTAAAATGAATTTTTCTCATTTTTAACAATTTTGAAACTGTTTCATCCCTTCTTTATCGAAACAATTAAATATTATTCACTCGTTCACATAAGACGTGTTTGTTTCTTTTTTGCACATATTTTAAAAAATATTGTTTATTTATGAATAAAGTTGATAGGTAGAAAATAAAATATTCTACTCCATAAAATAGAGAGAAGATAAAGTAAGTGTGAATGTGTGATGGAGTATATTTAAAAAAAAAATATACACATTTTATGTGGACAGTCCAAAAAGAAAATAAAAACTCTTATATTGTTACGTCGAGTTACATTTATTTTTATCTATTACGTTTTTATAGTATGTTAATCGGGCCCCCACCCCACAAAATCTGGCTCCGTCACTGGCACCACCTCTTACATACTTATTTATGCTATAAACCTCCTGAAATTTTCAATACAGATTTTGTTGAACATTTCTTTGTATTGAAATTTCAACAAAAATTTTTTCATAGAATATTATTGAAAAAACCCCGTCTAATAACACGCGTGCACTACACTAGTGTGTATATATGTGAGATATATGTGTGGAGCATATATAAAGTTTTCTTTTACTTCATAGTGATTTCAAATATTAAAATCAGTTATGCATTTAAACATGTACAAATTATGCAAGTAATCTGTTTACACGACTTTTACTTTTTTAGTTATATGTTTGTTATATATCAATTAATCTGTATACACGAATTTTACATTTGTAGTTATATGTTTGTTTTTATCAATCAATCTGTATACACGATTTTTACATTTTTAGCTATATGTTTGTTTTTATCAATTTGTGATATTTAATAACACTAAATTAAATAATACCTGATGGATTTTAGTGTTATTATTTTAATTTCAAATTATATTTAAATATATTAATGTTAATGTGTAAATATTTATTAATATAACTATGAATATTTTCAAATTATTCCATATAGAATACTCAAATAATTATGCATTTAACATTTAACATCATAAAACTATTTTGAAATAAACTCATATATAAATTAAAAAGTCATTTAATTTAAAATTAGTTATACTTGCATGTTACTTACATTATTTTTAGATTTTGGTAATTGAAAAAATAATATATAAATTACAAATACATTTACAACTCATTTCATTTATTATATCAATTGCTTTCAATTCCCGACGCGTATCTAGTGTAATACTCCCTCCGTTCCGTATGATTTTTTTAGGGGCCGTCCCGTAATGACTTACATATGGGATGATCGAAATATGAAAAAAAAAAAAAATTAGTAGTGTGTCAGGTAAAATAAAAGAGAGGTATTTAAAATGATTTAATAAAGTATAAAAAAAATATAATGATATGTAAATGTAATTCGGTGAGATGTAGATAAAAATGTTAGCTCAATATTTGTGACAATATTAATTTTGAGAATAAAATGATGTAGTTGTGAGAATATTAATTTTGTGTGTTATTTTAATATTATGAGTGTGCAAGTAATCTTGAGATGTCTCAATAAGAAAAACATGTAAGTAATTACGAGACGGAGGGTGTATTTGAAAGTGAAGAAAAGGTACGACAAAAACTTTTATTAATTTGATTTCACGTGAACTTTTTTTTTTCAAGTACCATTGTTGTGCATACGAACGATATCTATCACTACTGTTATAAAAATGAAAAATTGAAAAATAGTAAGAGTTTGTATATATAACAATAATAATTCATAAATATAATAGTGACACACGAAAAAAAAAAAAAGGTGTTAGATTAGAAGTTTTACTTTGTAATTAAGCATTTGGTGAAGTGTGTGTTGTTTGTTTTTGGTCTATATATAGAGACACAAATGAAGAAACAACTTGCAATAATTCGTACCAAGCCTTTTTTCTTTGAAGATGGCTAAAATTGTTTCACGAAAACTTTTGTTTCTTATCGCTCTATGCTTTCTCATTTCATCAGGTTCGTATCATATCACATTAGCTAGATTTATGAAGAAATTAATTCGTTTTATATATATATATATATATATATAATTTGTAGTAATTAGATTGTGATAATAATAGTGTGCTCGATCGCAGATTGGAAGTTGGAGGCATGCGAGCTTCGATATGCGAGTGCATGTCAACGGGTCGGAATAGAGGCGTGCAAACGGTGCATGTCTTTACCCGGTATTTATGGAATTACCTGCGAGTACCCTTCCGATTGTCTTTGTCGCTACCATTGTAAACTCAACACCGCGCCCTCAATTCATTAAACTAGCTACCTAGCTAGAGTTTGATCAAATGTTATGATGGGGTATTTATTTTAAATAAAATTAATGCTAAACTCAAATTGTTGTGTTTATTATATATGATGGATGGAATTAATATTTCATCGATCGGTTAATCTAACTCCATTACAATTTTTATTAATTTTGATCGATTGCATGCAAACACAAATTAAAGGTCTAATATCAAACCAATATCCATTTTCTCTATAAAGGGGAAGAAAATATATTCAAACCAAATATTTGTGAAAATAATATTAGCAAAACCAACGTGGAAAGAAGAATCCAAATTCGCCTAAAAGTAAAAGGAGGAATAATAATAATAATAATAATAATAAGTAGTAGTAGTAGTACGAAGTAATACTTAATAATAATAAGTAGTAGTAGTACGAAGTAATAGGAAAAAATATATAATACGAAATTTCAGAAAAGCTATAATAATTAGCTTTCTTCACTAATTTTTTTTTGCTCAACTTGTACTATTCTTTAAGTACACTTTTGTAGCCTTAACTTGGCTGTATTCCATTCCCTCTTTCTTTTCTAATTTTTCCAGTAAACTGCTCCAGCTTCTCCTCTTATAGCAGCTATTTGACAGTCCAATTTTTACGACTCTATTCTCAAGCTCTTCCTTTAGCAATATATATTTTTTTCCATCTTTTCGCGAAGCCTATTGATATAATATGATCTTTAAAGGGACGAAGGCTTATCGGCAGAAAGGTTATATTTATATCATGGTTAGCCAAAGAAAAGGTGTAAAGGCTCAAGGGGTTAGCAATGGATAAATGTTTTCAGGTAGGATTACTTTTATTATGGCCAAGTGACTAAAATTACGAAAGATGGCCTTAAATCATTTTTCAATTTTACTGACAACACGCAGCCTCGAATAAGAACCTCGGCAAGTTCTAGAGACTAATATAGGGATTGACTTTAATTCACTCAAAGAAAAGAAATGAGACTTCAAAATTGAAAGTCTTATTTTTAGCTCAAAAGCTCACAAGTTCATGTTTTGTCACCCATCTCCACATGCTCTTTCAAATGAGCATAACTTATTGTGTTTTATCATCGAACACTTGGTAGGCATGTTTTGAACATAAAAACATATCACAATCTCATTTATATGTATATGCCATATATTATGAATTAAAGCATAAATAACACATTTTGTCAAGAACTTTGAAATCTAAAATAACTCATTTACTCAACAGAATCAAGCAATGTTGTATGTGTCATGGTTATATCCTTTCTTCTTCACAACTAGAGAGTAGTAGAATTTGAGGATTACATACCTTGTACATTTTAATCTTCTAAGTCTCGATGAAGATCTCCGAAAGAGATTGAGAAAGTAGTTGGGTGTAGAAGTTGAAGACTGTCCCTTAATATTGAAATAATCTGTGCATACCTGAATCTAAGTGCATTAGCATTAAGTGAATATTTTATTTTTTCCCAAACTTGCGTTATTTAAATCATTTTCTTGAAATGGTTTACCTGCAAACAAACAATAAGAAACACACACAAAAAAAAATTAAAATAACAAGAAATATAATAAAATAAATAAAAATATTGGGTTGCCTCCCAACAAGCGCTGCTTTTTACGTCTTTAGCCCGACACTTTCTCTCTCTTTAGGATTCAACTAGCTTAAGGCTAGACGTCTTCTTTTGTAATTTTGACTCGTAATATCTTTTTATCCTTGGTACTTCCTGCAAAGAATTAGGGAAACACACATATTCCAAATTATCAAAATCAATAAAAGATACATTAGAGGTGGAGGGTATAGAGTGGCTTATGGATTGTTTAAGTGTATCTTCTGAATATGATTGTGCAACTTTGTCTTTATTGCATGCTTGAACATGGTTGACTAAGTGATATTCCTCATTTTCCTGAAACTTCATAGACCTGTAGATGGAAAACAACACATGTTCATCATTTACCCTTAACATTAACTCTCCTTTATGCACATCAATTAGTGCTCTTCCCGTGGCTAGAAATGGTCGCCCTAAGATGAGAGGAATATCTTGATCTTCTTGCATATCCAGTACTACAAAATCAGCAGGAAAGATAAATTTACCAACTTTCACAAGAATGTCTTCAATAATGCCTCGTGGATATGTAAATGTTCGATCAGCTAGCTGAAGACTTATAGTAGTCGGTCTCAACTCTCCAAGTCCAAGTGATTGAAAGATGGAATAAGGCATCAGATTAATGCTTGCTCCAAGATCACATAAAGCTCGTTTGAATGATGTTGGCCCGATTTCACATGGGATTGTAAAGCTTCCCGGATCTTTCAATTTTTGTGGAAGCTTGCGTTGCACGATTGCCGAACACTCTTCCGTAAGATTCACGGTCTCGTATTCCTCCATCTTTCTCTTTTTAGATATGACCTCCTTGAGAAATTTTGCATAATTCGGCATTTGTTCAAGCGCTTCGGCAAACGAAATATTGATGTGGATTTTTTTGAAAATGTCGAGAAATTTAGCAAATTGATTGTCTAACTTCTTCTTTCGAAAACGCTGGGTGAATGGTAAAGGTACTGAGCCTTTTGGTAATTCAGATGATTTCTCTAAGTCTGGTGCTTTTCTCTTTCTTTTTGGTTCTTCTACTGCCTTTTCCATTATTGCATCTTCTTCATCCACCTTTTTATTTTCTCCTCCATTCAATGGTATCCCTCGTACCATTTCTTAGAGTTATAGCTTGAACTTGCTCCTTTGGGTTGAGCTCGGTGTTAGAAGGAAATTGACCCTTTTGATGTTGTCCTCCAACGATAGTGGCTAATTGACCAATTTGTGTCTCTAAACTCTTAATTTGACTCCTTGTAGAATTTGCAAGAGCATCAACAGTTTGTCTCGACCTGGCGAATTCTTGTTTAGTTTCCACCATAAAATTCTTTGTTTCTCCCATGAATGACGCAAACATTTCCTCTAAATTTGGTTTTTTCGGCTCATCAATGACTCCATTTGTAACACTGAAACCTGGAGGTGGTTGAAGTGTATTTCTCGTATTTGAGTATGAGAAATTTTCATGGTTCCTTAAGTTTGGATGGTATTGATTTGGAGGCATCTTTTGATAATTTCCAAAGTTCCGTCCATTATTTCCCACATGATTTGATCTATCCATGCTTTGTTCGTTTTCTCAGCTAAGAGACTTTCCACTTGAGAGCTCAATGTGCTTATCTGGGCTGTGAGTTTCTCGAGCACATTCGTTCCTTCTACTGCTGCTAATCTCTTAATATCTCTTCTTTCTGAGGTCCATTGGTAGCTATTTAATGACATTTCATCTAAAAGTTCAAAGGCTTCATCCGGTCCTTTAGAAAGAAGTGAACCTCCAGCGGATGAATCTACTATAGTTCTTGTTCGAGGTTCCATCCCGGAGTAAAAGTAGCAGATTTGTTGCTCAGGTTGAAATCCGTGTTGAGGGCATTTTCTCAACAAATCTTTAAAACGGTCCCAAGCATTATAAAGAGGCTCGTCGTCCCGCTGCGTGAATTGGGTTATCTCGCCCTTCAACTTCAATGTTTTTACCGGTGGAAAATATTTCATCAAGAATCTTTGCACTAGATCATCCCAAGTGGTTATAGAGTTTGGTAATTGAGAATTGTACCATTGTTTTGCCTTGTCTTTAAGGGAGAACGGGAATAGACGAAGACGGATTGCTTCTTCCGGTACCCCATTATACTTAACTGTGCCTGCAACTTCCACCACATGTGTCAAATGTGCATTTGGATCTTCTGATGGAAAACCCCCAAACTGATTCTGTTGCACCATCTGAATCAATGGCACCTTTAGTTCAAAATTGTTTGCGTTTACCGGGTGATGAATAGCTCCATCGAATCTCCTACCAATTCGCCTAAAATAGTCACGTATTGGTCGTTGATTTTCTTCTTCAAGTGTTGCTGGATTTTGGACATTTTGTTGTGGATTTTGGACATTCTGTGGTACTTGGTTTTGTGGTAAATTATTATCATTATCGTTGATATTATCCTCCATCTCTCTACGTCGGTTTCTTCTAACTCGATTATTATGACGACAAACCGCTTCAATCTCAGGATTCAAAACTTCAAGATTTCTACTCCTTAAGCGTGTGTTCATGCAATAATCCTGAAATCAGTAGATAATTTAATAATTTAATACCAAAGACAGATGGTTTAAAAAAATAAGAGTAGAAAAAACTTTGGTTATCTGCTTTCTAATTAGTAACCAAAAAGACTAATTAAGTTACTGGAATAAAATTAGTATGACTTAAACACTAGATTTTTAACGTCAATTTTAACGTCAACAGGAAGTAAAACCATGAAATTAAAGAAATAATTTGAAATCAAATAATTGAACGAAAAGAAAATAATAGTAGAATAAACTCTAGATTAAGAACTCGTTATTTATCAAAATAGTATTAAATTAAACTAATCCCCGGCAACGGCGCCAAAAACTTGTTCACTATATTTTTTTATAGCCTAAATTATTCCGCAAGTGTACGGCGTAGATTATAGTACGTAGTGAGCACGAGTATCGTATCCACGAGGATTAGCTCTAATATCTATTACGATGTTAATAACAGATTTTTATCTAGAAAAATAATAGCTTGGATGATGGGTTTGTTTAAGCAAAAATATTTAAAATACTCTAAGAAACCAAATAAATAAAATAGCATGCAAATATCAATTTAACGTTGTTTTGAAAAATCAATAAGATAAGGTGGATCCTAGGACTTACGATTTCAATTGAGATCAAATTTACATACGAATTAATTCAACTGATTACTCCGTTTAGTATTTTTATAGAGGTAACCACTAAGGAAGATTAAATCATCTCTCGATCTCATTAACCTTGTTAGATATAATTATTTAAGAGTTTGTATCTCTACTTTGCTCAAATAATTACTCCTCTCAAAAAATCAAGATTATATTCCTCTTCTATTATGAATCTCCTCTCTCGAATATTGACTCATAATAAATCATGCAATCCTATGCTCAATATTTAAATCTCCTCTCTCGAATGTTGATTTAAATAAACAAACGAATTCAATCATGTGGTCTTTGCAATTAAATTCACAAGATAAAAGGATGCATAAATAAGAATAACAAAACGAAGTTCATCAATTAAAATTAATCGTTGCAAAAATAAATCTCAATCTACTTTCATGTCCTAGGACCTCAAATGAGATTAGCTAGAATAATTCATCAATAAAGAATTAAAGAAATGCATAAAATAAACTTATTGAATGGTCCAAATTCTCCCCCTTCTTTTTTTTGCAGATATATATATCTTTCTTGTATATAAAGATTAGAAAAGTCCATCAAGATCGGAGTGTATCTTGATTCTCAAGATATGATTTTATCCTTTTTCCAAAATCTGCATCTTTTTCTCACCAGATTAGATCTTCACTAATTTCCCCCTTATTATAACATCCAAATTATTTAATTATCTTTGACTTCATTGACGTGATTAAATGGGCTTGATCAATTATTGACTCAAAATTGTGATGGGCTTTATATGCTGATGGAAGAATAAACCCAAAACTCCCATGCGTGAATTTCTTTCCAGGGTGCAGTTAAACTACGTACACGACTGCTGTATGGTTTTTTTAAGACTCGCAATTCTTCAATTTCTGCCGACCTTCATCATTGCTTTATTTATAACTTGAGCTCACGAACTCGGATTTACTTTATTCTTGTTTCATTGCAATCCTCTTTTCGTCGCATTTCTAATGTGATGGCTTTGAATTATCTTTGACACTTTTAATTCTCGTTTTGGCCTGAAAACACTCGAAATAACACAACTTGTGCTATTCTTCAAGAAATCGTCATTTCATCTCTTTTTAAGATATAAACAAATGTAATACGAGTTAAAATGACACGTAATTGAGCATTAAAATTATAGAAAAACCCCGTTTATCAGAGGTCTATTACACATGCAGATTAAGAAGTGGTATAATATATTAAATTGTACTTTGATGGTTGGTTGATAAGTTTAAGTTTAGCAACTGAATGCTAGAGCTTGACAGTATTCGTGTTTTAGTTATCACTATGGACGATGTGTATGATGTGTCATGTTGCTATAAAATCATGGTGTTCTAATTATTACGTATAAAAAGAAATTATGATAGTGTAGACGATATTGTGAGCATCAAGTATTTGAAGTAATTGAAGATTATTGAAGATATAAGTAAATTTGACTAGTGCAGTGGTACTCTCTTGTTCTTGAAAAATTGTATAGTAGCAGTGGAAGCGTAGAAAGATGGTTCAAGGTTGGTTAACAGTTGTATACAAATTATATACTTGCACATAGTGAAAATAGCATGAAATTGTTGAAACTACCACACTATTTCTGAAAAGTATAAACATAATATTACTGACATAAAGTACAACTTAATATTCTAAATTATAACTAAAAGTTCTAACACAATATTAATGTAAAATAATAGTCACTACTACGGAAGAAAACAACATAATATTATTGAAAACTAAATCATAATATTAGTGAAAAGTTTTATTCACTATACACTAAGAAGTTCATTTATTTAAGGAGTATAAACATGTTTATTTTTATCTCCATGTACACAATTTGAATGCCCCCTCATGTTCTTTTCTCTCATTTTTTTTTATTTACTAATTAAGTAGTCAAAATAAGAATAAACATGTTTTTAATATCGAAACCCCTCTCCCCACCA
Organism: Galeopsis tetrahit; assembly: GCA_963675135.1. Lineage (NCBI taxonomy): Eukaryota > Viridiplantae > Streptophyta > Magnoliopsida > Lamiales > Lamiaceae > Galeopsis > Galeopsis tetrahit. The sequence goes on along the minus strand of OY776121.1, from coordinate 64,625,495 downwards.
CCACGTTTTTTCATCATTTGTTTTATTTTATCAGCTAATTAATACCCAAATAATAACTAGGGCATTAGTGTGAACTGAAATATACGAACATCAGACTATTTCGGGTTTTCATTGATGTTCACAATATACGAACATCAGACTATTTTGGGTTTTCTATCAACATCAATGGAAACATTTTTTTTTTTTTTTTGAATTACATTAAATACCCATCCCTTTTCCCCTCTCCATGACTCGAACCTAGGATCTAAAGCCTAGGTAGTGGTGCTCTAACCACTTGAGCTATCCAACTTCGTCACATCAATGGAAACATATGCTTTGCGCTAATGTGTGATAATGGGACTATATCTTTTGTAGGTTAATAGGAAATATACAAGAATTAATTCTCAACCTCTCTTCAAGTTCATCTTTTAGATGATAATTTGGTCCACGAGTGAGAAGGAGTAATAGGAATTAATATACAAGAATATATTAATTTACAACCTCTCTATAAGTTACTTTTTGAGACGAAATTCTTTCATGGTATCAGAGCCTCCAGACAAACAACTTGAGTTCGATTCGTGCTGGAATAAGATTTGAAACATAAAAATATTGTTTGAAACAATTGTTGAAATAAGATTAAATTATTGGATTTACAAAAAAATTAACAATCTTCAAATCATTAAAGCATAAAATTAAAACGGATTAATACACATTTTAGCATTACCTAAACAAAAAGAAATTAAAATTTTGAAATATAAAAATATTATTATCTAAACTTCACAATCTTCAAATTATTGAGTAGACACTCTTCAAAATCTTCAATAAGTAGATTATAATCTTCACAATCTTCAAAATTATGATCTAAACTTCACAATTTTCAAATAATTGAGTAGACAATCTTCAAATTTTCAAAATCTCCCATAAGTAGATTATAATCTTCACAATTTTCAAATGTTCAAAATCTCCAATAAGTAGATTATAATCTGCAAAATTATAATCTAAAATTATTAATCTTCAAATTTTCAAAATCTCCCATAAGTAGATTATAATCTTCACAATCTTGTACACGTTTCACATTATTGAGTTGCATAGATGAGGGATTTATATAGGAAATAAGAATCTCAAAATAAGTAGAATATAATCTTCACAATCTTGTAAACGTTTCACATTATTGAGTTGCATAGATGAGTGATTTATATAGGAAATAAGGTTAAGAATGTAGGGTCAAAATTAAGTTTTATAAAATTAATGGATGAGATTAAAAGAAAAGTGTAGAATGAATGAGAATTTAGGAATTTTGAAATACAGTGATTTGAGAAGAGAGATTGAGATAGACCAATGAATTAACGACACGTGGCTGTAAAAAATGTTTACAAATATATATTAAAAAATGAGTGAGCTAGAATTCAGATTTGAGAAGAGAGATTGAGATAGACCAATGAATTAACGACACGTGGCTGTAAAAAAATGTTTACAAATATATATTAAAAAATGAGTGAGAATTCAGATTTGAGAAGAGAGATTGAGATAGACCGATGAATTAACGACACGTGGCTGTAAAAAATGTTTACAAATATATATTAAAAAATGAGTGAGAATTCAGGGATTTTGAAATAGAGTGATTTGAGAAGAGAAAGATTGAGATAGACCAATGAATGAATTAGCGCCACGTAACTGTAAAAAATGTTTGCAAATATATATTATAAATCTTCAAAATCTGATTATAATCTTCAAATATTCAAAATCTCCAATAAGTAGATTATAATCTTCAAAGTTATGATCTAAAATTATTAATCTTCAAATTTTTAAAATCTCCAATAAGTAGATTATAATCTTCACAATCTTGTACACGTTTCACATTATTGTGGTGCATAGATGAGGGATTTATATAGGAAATAAGAATCTCCAATAAGTAAATTATAATCTTCACAATCTTGTACACGTTTCATATTATTGAGTTACATAGGGATTTATATAGGAAATAACATTAAGAATGTATGGTCAAAATTAAGTTTAATAAAATTAATGGATGAGATTAAAATAGAGTGATTTGAGAAGAGAGAGATTGAGATAGTCATTGCCCACGTGCATGACCGTAAAAAATGTTTGCAAATATATATTATAAAGATTACACTTTTTAGTAATATTACACTTTTAATAATTACTTCTTTTACATACGATGAATGAGAATTCAGAAATTTTAAAATTGAGTCATTTGAGAAAAGAGAGATTGAGATAGGGCAATGAATTAGCCCACGTGCATGGCTGTAAAAAATGTTTGTAAATATATATTATAAAGATTACACTTTTTAGTAATATTACACTTTTATTAATTACTTCTTTTACTTTTTCAATAAAAAAATATTTAAAAAATGCAAAAAGAAAAAGAGTGACCTGACACCTCACTCAATTGTTTAGGGCTTTTGTACTATATAAACACATACAACTTCGAATGTTTTACCACATTGAACATTAAAAATCTATTTATTTCTTTAACTGCTTGCCTTTTTATTTGAGGTATGAGTTTTCTCTCTAATTATATATATGTAGAAATAAACTTTATGTTGAAAACTTATCATTATGTCTTACCATATATTTTACGGGTGGAATAATATTACCCAGTTATATTTTCTAATATTTTGTGGAATAATATAATTATTTGACTGATTTTTCCTAATAATATAATTAAGGAATTGCAATTTTCTTCTACTAAAAACATTTTTTTTACAGGTAGAAAGATGGCGCCAAAGACTATGGGGTTATTTTTTGTGATGATTCTTTTCCTCTTTCTCACATCAGCGGTAAGATGCACTTGTTTTTTTTTTCTCTTCCCTATGGACTTTATAAAAAAGATAAAAAATTAAAAATAAAAAAAAAGGTCTCATCTGTTATATAATAAAAATAATTCTTAACATATCGAAAACGATCTTTAAGGTTATCTTTGTTGGGCAATTCTTACTGTAGTCAAATTTTACAAAGTGACTGCATACTCATTTTGTCGAATTGCGCTACGTGGCGTCGTAAACGTCGTAACGACCTGCTACCTGTTATACAAATTTAAGTTATTTATATCATTTTTTAAATTGTATTTTGTTATTTACTATATTACCCTTCTTTTATTTAAATTATTTTTAAAATATATACATATATATATATATATTAGGTAAAATTACTATTCTACCCTTTTTTATACAAATATTATTATTTTAAAAAGTAAATAAATCAATCCAAATAATAATTAAATAATAGATTAGTTAAATTAGAAATTAGGTTTTTTGTCGTCCCCAATTCTCTTCCATCTAGTCTGGCACATTCTTAATGAAGTTTATAGTATGAGTTCTTCCACAGGAAATGAAATTCAAGAGAATTTGAAATGTCATTATATTCTTCATTAACTTGAACGAGGCATTAAAATAGACAATTGCTTCAGTAGCATTCTTTTTTAAACTTATGATAAATACAAAAACTCAAACATCACGCATCCACAGTATATTCCCTACATAGTGTGATAGTAATACTAATCTGAAATTAGAAATTAGGTTTTTTGTCGTCCCCACTTTCTTTGCCAAATTGCTAAATTCAGTTGCAAATTTTCTTTGAGGCATTTTGTCAAACACTTGTTGATCAATAAAGTTTCTGTTTGATTTGAGTCAATTTAAAAAACAATTACTACTAAACAACTCAACCCCAATTTTAACAACCCCAAGTTTGAGTGTAGAATTCAAGAAATCGAGCATAGAACTCATAAACAAAATCAATCAGAGAAAATCGAAAATTCTAACAAGAATTTCAAAATCAGTCGGTGGCGGCTGGCAGGCGGCGGATGATGGGTCGCAGGGAGAAAAAAAACGGATGAAATTGAAAATGCATGTATTAACTAGGTTTTATTGAATTTGATTTCTTTAAGGTTTAATTTGATTTGTTTTGTTTTTTTTGTTAATAAATTGATTTGATTTATTTTTTGTTATTAATTTTATTAATATCATAAGGGTAAATATGTAATTTTAACATTACATATTTTAATTACATTAATAAATATAATAAATTGTTTTATTGTATAAGGATAAAAATGTAATTTTACAATAATATATTTTAATTAATTTAATTTAATAGAAAATACAAATTTATGATACATTACGACACATACGATGAATACATACTGTAAATTGTACAAAAGGTAACGGGTCATCAATTTTAAGCCTTTAGATTAGATTTTTAATGACTTAGATTAACTGATTACGGTAGTCATTACAACACCTTACGACACCCTGACTACATGTAGGAGGTCCCATCTTTGTTTACTGTTTTTCAAGCCACTTTTATTACTAGTTTTTTGTTCATACGATTCACGTATCTTTTTTTATATAGATTGAATGTTGATTTTAAATTTATTTAGTTAAAATAAAATTATTATTTTTAAAAGTAAAGAAAAAATAAATCAACATGCAGGATACAATATGTACTATCATATGATTAGATTCAATGATTCACATAAATTAGTAATGTCACCACTTTTTAACAATTACGTACTACTTACATTTTTTTAGTATTTTTATATTTTTGTTGTAATTTCACAGTTAGCAATGTCATTGATTCGGGTGGAATTTACACGCTTTTGATACACATGTGAAGCTCATTTTAATGTTGATTTCATTGATTTATGGATTGAATATGATGGTTTTGGTCAAAATAAGAGAAATGTGGTGTTTTGTCGATTTTGTAGGTAAACTGATGGAATTTGGGATCAAAACATCTACCACACTTCACTGGAACAAAGAGAAAAGCACACATTGGATCCGGCTCAAAAAATGGAGTGAAATAGAAGGAAGAATCGAGTCGATTGGAGGTCGGAAGCAAAAGTTATGCACTAAACAAGTTCGAGGTGCAAACTTAAACATTCAGCAACTCGGCCGAATGGAAGAAAAAAATCATTTTTTCGGCCGAATGGACAGAATCGGCCGAGCACAAGTGAAGACCTGCAACTAAGACAGCCATCAACTCAGTCGAGTCACCCAACTCGGCCGAGTGGCCCCTGTTTCGGTGGTTTTTGTGTATTTTCGTCGTTTTTGAGGGACTTAAGTGCAAAATTTACCCCCAAACCCTACCCCAACACTATAAATACCTCAATTCTTGAATTCAAACACACCTAACCCCTTTCACAAGAACTTTTAATTTACACATACAAACACACACTTGGAGGTAATCATCATCCAATTCTTCAATTCTCCACCAAATCAAGCAAGGAAGGCATCAATAGCTTTGAAATTTCATCACCCACCATCCATTAGACTAAGCTTTCTCATTCTCTCTCTTTTTATTTGCTTATTTCATTAGTTAGTGTTAGTTTGATTATGTTGATTGTTGGCTAGAACACTTTTGGTTCTGGGGCCTTGTAAATACTTTTGATAAAGTTTATGAATTAGTATTTTGCTTAATTGGTGTTTGTGTGGCTTAATTCTATTTGAATGCTTGATTTTCACTTTCAAACATGCCATTAGTGTACAATAGTGATGTATTGATCTTAGTTAATGAAATTGGATTGAGAAATCTCTTTTGATTAATTGATTGCAAGTATTCGACCTAATTTTATTGAGAGATCGAGAGATGATCAATGATTAGGAGAATGTGTGATGATCTTAGGGGTTTAATTGAGTTTTATGATGCAATTTAGGTAGAGATACTAGATTGTATTGTATTTCTTTTGGGTTAATTGGATTGAAAAGACTTTTAACTCATTATTTTGTGATCAATCTTATAGAAAAAACACAACACCACTTGAGTAGATTGTTAATCATAGATGGATTCACTTAGTATTGCATGTGCATTGGAACCTACCTTCTCTTATTTGAGTTTTACTCGTTTTTCTCTCGTTTCCATAATTTGCATGATACTTGATCGATTTTTTATTACTCTTTATTGTCTATTTGTGACACTTTGGTAGATAATTAGGGGTAATTTCATCATTCAAACTTATCGATCACCGTCTATTTAGAACTTAATCAACAAAATACGCTTTTACACTACACCTCCTTGTGGGATCGATCTTGTATTTGCCACACTACGATATATACCATATAGTTGCGGTTGTGTATTTTGGTGTTAAATAATACATGAATCAGTCATACTTTTTAATAAATAGTAATTACAATTTTCAGTAAGTAAATTTGCAGCGTTCAATTTTTAAAAAAAAAGTGTGAATAGATATGTAGAGATTGTAGGACTACTGTGCACTCGAGTTCATCTTGAAGATATGTATAATAATTCACACATGTAATACATATTCGTTTATGGTCTGGTGGTAGTACATAACAAAGGTGTAAGATTAATAATAATAAAAGTGCAAGTAGTAACTAATAAAAATGAGTAACATTAATAATAATTTTTTTTTAAAAAATTTAGCACCTATTTTTATAGATTGTAAAAGTGTAAGTACTAATTAATAAGTAAGATTAATAATAATAAAAGTGGAAGTAGTAAGTAATTAAAAATTAGTAACATCAATAAAAAAAAATTTAAAAAATTTAGCGCCTATTTTTCTAGATTATAAAAGTACAAGTACTAATTAATAAATGTGTAAGATTAATAATAATAAAAGTGCAAGTAGAAAGTAATAAAAATGAGTAATATTAATAAAAAAAAAAAACTAACCAACACTTTCTACTAATATTATCTTGCACTTTTTTATAATATTGTGTTGTAATTTTCCTTATAACGATTTACACTTTTCACTAATATTGTGTTGCATTTTTCAGTTATACTCACTTGCATTTTTTAATAAAAATTGTGTTGCACTTTTCAGTTATATACACTTAAACTTTTCAGTTATAGTGACTTACACTTTTTAGTAAATAGTTCAAACTTCATTCCCCTCACACATTTTTATCATTTTATTATAATATATATAGAAAGTCAATACTTTAATGTATATATTAGTAGTCTAAATGGTGGGTGTAAAATATTTTTTAATGTTAGAGGTATATAGTTCAAACCCTCACGTAACCATTTTTTTCCAAAAAAAAAAAGACGAAAAAAGGAGAAAAAACTACAGGCAATGCTGAATCCATTTTGATAAATGGGTTGAATGTTACCCATGGATCATGGCTGAGTTTTAGACAAGTCACAGTTATTTATCCCCCTTATTTTTTAAGAGTTCACCCACAATTTTTTTAAGATTAAAATTACATGAAAAAATTATATTACTCTTTTATCAATTAAATTAAATTAAACTCATTAAAATTATAATTGTACACCCACCACCGAGTCACCAATTTACCACTTAGTAACATATTATACTTTTTTTTTTTTTTAAATATACACAAAAAAAACTATGAATATAAAAAAAAAATAGTAGAAAAAATATGAAACTCAAAAATAAAAGTTTCAATTTTTTTTAAATGACCAAAATTTTAGAAAAATACTTCTGAAAAAATACAAAAAAATCGTCAACTAAATTAGTACTCCCTCCGTTCTATTATTATTTGAACATTTTTTAAAAACCTTTGTCCTATTATTATTTGAACATTTACTATTTACTCTTTACTATAAAAATCTCTCTTAAACATCTACTTATTTACACCACATGTCATTATTTTTTACACATAAACAAAAGATTCTCTCTTCAATAAAGTAAAAGTACTCATAATTTCCCTCTTAAAAATCAACTTTATTACATATAATACTAATAAACAATTCATACATTAAAACTCGTGCAAACATTAAATATTCAATAAATATGAAACATATGGAGTATTTTTTTTTTTTCAATTTTTTTTTCTAGAGGACGTTGATAAAAGTATGACCGATTGTTATAATTTATTGATCTGGTTATGAGGAGCTCTCGAGTACATGGTTGCAATTAAGCATTTTGCAATTGAATTTCAATCTTTATTTGTTGAAAACTCAATCAATATTGCGAAGACTGAAACATATGCTCAACTCGGTGGTGAACTCTCTGTTATGTTTTTTTTTTTACTACATGTTTGTTATGTTTAAATACACATTGATGTTACTTCTAATATTTTATGATATATAATTTATCTAATATTACTAAGTTTGTTTTGTCAAATCAAGCTCTTGTTGACCGAGGAGTGATCAAATTTGAGTTTATCATACATCTCTCCAATTGCTAGTATAGTAGTATTAGTTTAAATATAGTATAATATTAGTTCATATATGGTATAATATTAGTTCATATATTGTATATAATTTTACTTTGTCTAGTTTATTCAAGTATATTAACAATTATTATTTATTCTTTTGGTATTAGACTCATTAGTATAGTATTAGTTCATATACAATATAATTTTAATTCACATACAATAGTGTTTTTAGTTTATATATATATATACAATATTATTATCTGGACATAAAATATTGTTAAGGGAAATTGATCCCCAACCATTTGACTAAAGTCAAGCATGGCTAATCAATAGGCTACATACATTATAGAGATTATTGACTCGATAGTACATTTTTTGCCCTTTGAGGGTAGAAGGCACCAGCCATAATTTTGTCCACTTATCACTACAAATTTTATAACAAAATGTCTCTACTACCCTTAATTTTGGAAATTGATTGCTAGTAGAGTGGCAGAAGCTTCTCTCTCCTATTATCTCTTCTCTCTCCTATTATATATCCTCTCTCTCATTTATATCCTCTCTCGTCTCTCTCAAATTGAAGTGGTCGTTCAACACCCTTCTCCATTTTCCGGTGGCCTCCAACGACGCCGACGACACGGGTGGTGGGTTCCCGGCCTCCATCTTCCTCGACCCGCTCCCGGCTTCGTCTACTAAGGTTTGTTCGAAACTCTCCTCAACGCCGCTGATGTTTCTCTCTCACCGTCGCCTCCGTTTGAAGGTCGTTGCCGCCCTCTGTTTGAAGAAGAAAGATATTCATGCCTCCTCCTCCTCCTCCTATTTTTTCCTCTGATTTTTTTCATTTTCATGTGAGTGATTAGGTTAGTTTTTGAATTTTCTGGATTCTTTTCATTTTCTGGATTCTTATTCCTCTGATTTGCTGGTTTATTTAAATTTTCAGATTTTTTTTATGTTGAGATGTCAGATCCTTGATTTTTTATGTTTTTCCTTATTATATGAGTTTATAATGTGAAATTTGTAAAAAAAATTGAAGAGAAATACATGTCTTTTTGTTGTGGAAGGTTTGAAATCTTTGATTTTTTAATGGTCTTCGAATTTTTTAATGATCTGTATTTTTTATGGTGTGAAAAGGATTTTTTATGACCTGAAATTGTACCTGCTACGACTGGACTAGGGTTTTCTCATTTTCATTGGGTCTTTTGTTTCAGATTTGTGAGATTTCACCTTCTTTATTTATTTGTGGATTTTTTTTGGAGTGTTTGCTTAGATTTATTCTTGAATTTAAGCTGTGTGTAGTGTATCTTCTTCATTAAGCGGTGGTGAAGAGAAGGATGGACACGCCTGCGTTGTGACTTTCACTGTCAGAGGTTTGAGTATTCTGGAATTTCTAGGTTTTCCTATATGAAGGAAAAACACTTTATTTCCCCCGGTTTTATTTCTGTGTTTTCAGGAGGAGCTGGAGCGGGGACTCTCGAATGTAAGGTTCTGATCAGCTGTTCTTGAGAGATTGTAAATTTATTAGATTAAAACTTACTTGTAATGATTAAAATTTTGTTTTTTGAGGCATTTTTGGTTGGATGACTATCGCGTTGATAAATATTTATGGATAACAACACTGTTTTTGAAAAAATATTAAGCATTACATGAATTGATGAATAGAGTTTGGATTCGAGGATGTAGATACAATGACTAAAGTATTGTATACAACTTTTTCAAGTAATCAAAGTTTGTAGAAATATCACATGGAGGCTAATTAGAAATGATAAGTTGTTAGATTTGTTTTCAGGAAATGATAAGTTGTTAGATTTGTTTTCAGAGACAATGGTTTGCACTAACAATTGCTCTCTTAACGAACCACAAAAACCGATTCATTTTGGATATGAAAAATCTAGAAATCATTTGGATATGTCTTATGAGTCACTATTTTGATTCTAACTAATAGATTACAGGTATAGGCTGATTGATTCCTTTAACCAATTATCAAACTCTGTATGCCTCCTCTTTTTGTGGTGCTCATGGTTCCTAATTTTTCTCCAACAGAGTCCGTGAATTAAGAGTAGTTTAACTTCTCGATGGGCTGATGGTTCCTATTCAATATAAATCCTAATGTACTGTCCGTCGTGCCACTTAATAATATGTAAAATATGTTCCTTACATATTGACAGTGTTCAATATATATGTCGATATTCAATATTCAAAATTATATTCAATATATATCGAAATTCAGTGTTCAATATTCAAAATTATATTCTATTGACAGTGTTCAATATATATGTCGATATTCAATATTCAAAATTATATTCAATATATATCGTAATTCAGTGTTCAATATTCAAAATTATATTCAATGTATATTGATATTCAGTGTTCAATATTTAATATATATTTTGATATTCAATTATGTAAAAAATATATATTAAAAATTTTGAATAAAGAAAAATGAAATAAAAAAAATTGACTTAGAAATTTTGAAAAAACAAATTCAACAAAAAAAATTGAATAAAATAAAAATAAAAATAATTTGAATAAAAAAATTGAATTAAGTTAATAGAAAGGTTTAATTTGACAAGTCAAAACTTTTGAAGGAAGAGAGAGAAAAAAGATTTTAAAAATAATTTTGAATAAAAATATATAAATAAAATATAAATTAAAAAAATTTAATAAAAAATACACTTAAATTTTTGGAAAAAATGAATAAAAAAATTCAAGTAAAATTTGATTTTTTTTTATGCGTTAATTATAAAATTTAAGAAATCTGAATATAAATTTTTGAATAAAACAATTGAGTAAAAATAGAATAAAATATAATTTGGAAAACTAAAAAATTGAAAAGGGTTGAAAGGGGGTGGTGTCTGATGCGTGAATTGAAAGGGGGGAGGGAGGGGGGTGTCAAAGCTGGGTTTTGCTTTTGCAGAGTGATTGGACATCGCAGTTGACATTTGAGCTCCTTTTCCCAGCTTCCAATACCAAAATTGAGGAAGATCAATTAAAGGGCAAAATTGTCTTTGCCCATAGGAATTTGTATGTCCTACCAACTTTAAAAGTAACATGTATCATAATCCTCTTAGAGGCCAATTTATGCACTAGAGGCCAATCCTCCCTACATTATACATATTGTGTTTTCGCAATATATATATATTAATCAACTTCAACTAAGATTCATATTTTAAATAATTCAGTTACATACATGTAACTACTACACAAGAGTGCAATTCAAAATTAAAAAAACGAAAAAAAAAAAAAAGGCAAAAAATTCGGAAAAACTAAAACACGAAAAAAAGGCAAAAAAAATTTAGTTAACATAAAATTAAAACGGATTAATACACATTTTAACATTCAAAATTATGATCTAAAATTATAATCTAAACTTCACAATCTTCAAATCATTGAGTAGACCATCTTCAAAATCTCCAATAAGTAGATTATAATTTTCAAATCTTCAAAATCTCCCATAAGTAGATTATAATCTTTAAAATTATGATCTAAAATTATTAATCTTCAAATCTTCAAAATCTCCCATAAGTAGATTATAATCTTCACAATCTTGTACACGTTTCACATTATTGAGTTGCATAGATGAGGGATTTATATAGGAAATAAAAATCTCCAATAAGTAGATTATAATTTTCACAATCTTGTAAACGTTTCACATTATTGACTTGCATAGATGAGGGATTTATATAGGAAATAAGATTAAGAATGTATGGTCAAGATTAAGTTTTATAAAATTATTGGATGAGATTAAAAGAAAGGGGTAGAATGAATGAGAATTTAGGAATTTTGAAATAGAGTGATTTGAGAAGAGAGATTGAGATAGACCAATGAATTAACGACACGTGGCTGTAAAAAATGTTTACAAATATATATTAAAAAATGAGTGAGAATTCAGCGATTTTGAAATAGAGTGATTTGAGAAGAGAAAGATTGAGATAGACAAATAAATTAGTGCCACGCGACTGTAAAAAATGTTTGCAAATATATATTATAAATCTTCAAAATCTGATTATAATCTTCAAACCTTCAAAATCTCCAATAAGTAGATTATAATCTTCAAAGTTATGATCTAAAATTATTAATCTTCAAATTTTCAAAATCTCCAATAAGTAGATTATAATCTTCACAATCTTGTGCACGTTTCACATTATTGAGTTGCATAGATGAGGGATTTATATAGGAAATAAGAATCTTCAATAAGTAGATTATAATCTTCACAATCTTGTACACGTTTCACATTATTGAGTTGCATCGGGATTTATATAGAAAATAACATTAAGAATGTAGGGTCAAAATTAAGTTTTATAAAATTATTGGATGAGATTAAATGAAAAGTGTAGAATGAATGAGAATTCAGAGATTTTGAAATAGAGTGATTTGAGAAGTGAGAGATTGAGATAGGGTAATGAATTAGCCACATGGCTATAAAAAATGTTTACAAATATATATTATAAAGATTACACTTTTTAGAATATTACACTTTTAATAATTACTTCTTTTACTTTTTCAATAAAAAAATATTTAAAAAATGCAAAAAGAAAAAAAAGAAAAAGAATGACCTGGCACCTCACTCAATTGTTTAGGGCTTTAGTACTATATAAACACATACAACTTCCAATGTTTTACCACATTGAACATTAACAAATCTATTTATTTCTTTAACTGCTTGCCTTTTTATTTGAGGTATGAGTTTCCTCTCGAATTATATATGTAGAAATAAACTTCCTGTTGAAAACTTATCATTAAATTTTACCATATATTTTACGGGTGGAATAATATTACCCAGTTATATTTTCTAATATTTCATGGAATAATATAATTATTTGACTGATTTTTCCTAATAATATAATTATGGAATTGCAATTTTCTTCTACTAACAACATTTTTTTTTACAGGTAGAAAGATGGCGCCAAAGACCATGGGGTTATTTTTTGTGATGATTCTTTTCCTCTTTCTCACATCAGCAGGTAAGATGCACTTGTTTTTTTTTTTTTTCTCTTCCTTATAGACTTTATAAAAAAGATAAAAGAAAAAAAAAAAGGTCTCATTGTTATATAATCATTAGTTTTAAGTTTGGCCTATTGTCGATCATAGGTTTTTTTTTTTTTTTTAAGTTTGACATTGTCTTTAATCAAAAGTTTTAGCCCGACTTATTTATTAATCGAGTTCCAGCTTTAATAATGATGTGAAAATTTAATAAACTAGTATAACTTATTATTGCAAATATTTTATTTGCTTAATTAGTTGTTTATTTAAATACAATATGTATGTAGAGAATTAATTGCAATGATAATTTTTAAATACAGATCATGTAGTGGGTAGCATAGGCACCTGTACGAAACTATATCCTAAACCGTGCGAAGGGTATGGAAATGGAGGAACACAAGATCAAGATTGCACGAAAGCGTGTTTTGACCTATACGGAAGAAATCTTAAAACAGCGCTTTGTAAACAGCCTACCCCTGACGCTCCATTTGTTTGCGAGTGTACTTTTACTTGTTCAGTTCCTCCCTTGTAAACATTTTTACTGTGTTTCAATTACGGGAATGATATACTTCCCGCGACATCAATAAATTCTTATAAATCAAATTAATTTGATATTTATCTCATCAATATTTTAGGTGTTTATTAAACGATTTTTTAAATGGGATTGCATAATTTTTATTAAAATTGAGTATAAAAAATTACAAATACATCACATTTTTAAAATTTTATGCATATCTAATTCATGTAACGCGTTAATAAACATTAATGCACAAAATAAAATGTTAAATTAAAATAAAAAATAATTTAAAAAATACTAATAAGTTATACATACAATATAAAAAAAATTACATATGGCATGATTTATGGCAGTACACGATTTTCACTATGTTAAATAATACAAATAGTTGGGTCCTTCAATGTCATTCTTGATAAAAATATTTTATTGCCAACATTCCATTTTAGAAAATATTGAACAATATTTGTGTGAAATATTTTATATATTAAATATGTTGAATTGAAATAATATTTAAAAATTCATTATTATTATTATTATTTTTGAAGTTAAAAAAAATCATTATTATAAATGTAGATTTTTGCCTCATTTTATTGTAATTGTCTATATTTCATTTATGAAATATTTCATATAATTTTTGTGGAAAATATTTATCTTTCAATAATGTAGTTTTGAAGTCTCGTAACCATTAATCTAGTTTTATTGCACAAACCTGACTCGACAAACCTGACTCGAATCAATGTTGATAGCGTTGTCCAGCATATAACATGGGCTCCAACAATTTTAATACAAATTTATATTTATATTGTAGTATTTGTTTCGTTGGCTTGAAATATAATTGATCGGCTACTAAAGAACACACAAAATTTAAAATCTTACTCCCTCAACCCCACTATAAGTTTCTCACTTTCATGTCTCACAATAAGTTTCACATTTTATTTTCCATTTGGCATATGATTTTCTCTCTCCCAACCACATCATTTATACTTTATCTATTATTTTATTCTATTTCACACTAATCTATTATTTTCTCTCTCACTATCACATCACTTGTATTACATCTCTTATTTAATCATATTTCTTAATCAAAACAATCAAAAGAAAGGGGAAACTTATAGCGGACAGAGGGAGTAGTATATTGAGGTTACACACCATCATTTATGCAATGAAAGTATATATTGGTGTTCAATCTCATGTGCATTTAGTTAAGTTTAAATTGCAAGGCAGAAATGCCGCCTAAGTTAGTTTGTTCAAAGTTGATTTGGTCCTGATTTTATTTTTACTCTGCCGGAAGAAAACAACATAATATTATTGAAAACTAATATGGGGCCTTCTAAGGACAGTCCAATGTCGCCTGGACTATCAACAGTCCAGTAATATGAGCCATCAGATCTGAAATCTAATGGCTTACATTTGATGACCTGCTACGCATTTGGCGTCGCAGAATCCATCGCCTTGCATTGCACTTATTATCGTTTTTTGTCGCCCTATTACACTTTTAAATTAAATTTAATAATTTTAAATATATAATTATAAAATTACAAATTTATCCTCACATGATTAATAAAAAAATTAATTGATAATATATAATCTTTATTTTAATTCTCATATCATTAATAATCATAATAAACAATAAATTATCTTTTTTTATTTGAATGAATTGAATTTTAGGTTAAATTATTAATTTAGTTGAATTTTTTATACAAATTTATGTTTCGAGATCACAAAATTGGGCGCGGCTATTGTATGTGCTATTGGTCGGTAGTCTATTCAGAATTCAGAAAACCAGTTGTTACAATTTATGATCATGGAGTAATTGATATGTTTATGATCAGAAAATTAGCGAAGATACTTTATATAATCTAACAGAAAGGAGATTCGTTTGATTTTTTAAAATCAGGAGAAAACCTACAAATTTCCATTCCGATCCCAAACACGTTCAAAAAAAACTCTCTGCACATATGTCTAAAAAGAAGTATTCTCAAATTGTTGATAATTACTCGTAGTTTTTTTTATGTGATATTGAGCATTCCTCTGATTGAACTTTTGATTTTTTTCTGTGTTAATACTCTGTTTTTTCTGCACAATCACATTAACGCAGTATTCTCAAATCTCAATTGTTATTCATATAAAATTTCTATGATTTCTATATGGTTATTGATTTGTTATTCATATAAAATTTGTATGATTTCTATATGGTTATTGATTTATGAGATTTATTTGAAATTTATAAATTTTATTTATGAATATAATAAGATTCTGACATTTATTAATTTTATTTTTAATGTATATTTTGCAGATATGTCTTCTCATTAAAAAGAAAAGACAAAAGACATCAATTAATAATACCTAAGATAATGATTTTGTCATTAAAAAGAAAAGACAAAAGACATCAATTGTGTGGATTAATTTTGAGGAATTTTTTGTTCATTCATTATAAAATTTCAGCATGTTTTATAATATTATAAAATTTCAGCATGTTTTATAATATTTTAGGGGGCTCAACATGAAGATGAGATTATTTTGAAAAACTGATGTATTTTTTCGTTGTAATTGTTGAAAGAACATTCTGTTTTTTTTTTTTTTTTTTTTGAACATTTGTTATTACTCACGCACAATTCAAGAAATTGGCTGTTCAATTTGGTTATTTTCTTTGATAAAACAATTGGGCTGCCCACTTTTAATTAAATGATAGCCCAAAACATTCTCCACTTTTAATTAAATGGGCTAACATTGTTGGCCCAAAAAGTCTCCACTTACTCGGTTTGCTCTCAATCACAATTTTTTTTTTTTTACGTAAAGGAGGGACAATGTCACAATGTGCAACGTAGGACTGTTAGTGCCCGTAAAGAATTCAAATAAATTTATAATATATTTTAAGTTTAATATGTCAATTAAAAAAAATATTTGAAACATGTACTCCATAGTATAAATTTGTAAATTTGTTATTCATTTGAATCTAGGTAAATATTTTTCAATACACTCTTAACTCTAGAGGGCTGCAACATATAATTGTCTATGCATGAACATGTTTCAGAAGGTACACACTACACACCTACCATGAAAAGAGACTGACCTTTAACTTTTATTTATCGTCATTGCAAAAGACAATAGAATAAGAAATTATCTTATTCGAAACTTTATGGGAGCCGTGTCATCGAAACACTCAATATTATTCTCAAAATAAAAACTTTACTACCAACATTCCTTCCAAAATAAAAATGTGTCCTCAATAATGTAATTTTCAAGTCTGGTAACAATCAATCTAGTTACATTATACAAATCGGACATTAGGTCAATGTTTGTAAGCAACATTATATGGACACATAATTTTTAGAACTAATCGATGGTCTGATCATGACGTTTTCCTATAGTTCCATTCACATTTTCTAAAGTTTTTTTATTCTGATTTCACCAAAATTCTGCTTTCCAAAACATAGTTTGAG
The DNA here is from genome assembly GCA_963675135.1 of Galeopsis tetrahit. NCBI lineage: Eukaryota > Viridiplantae > Streptophyta > Magnoliopsida > Lamiales > Lamiaceae > Galeopsis > Galeopsis tetrahit. The sequence goes on along the minus strand of OY776121.1, from coordinate 64,608,480 downwards.
AATGACGTTTTAACACTTTGGAAAAAATAAAGTGTTTATTTCTACTAATTTATGAACAGTGTCGCCATGAGACCATCTCACTTTGAATATGATAAGTGTTTATTCGTACTAATTACTGTTAATGGTATTAATGATTACTCCCTCCGTCCCACAACTGTTTGCACACTTTCCTTATTCGTCCGTCCCACAATTGTTTGCACACCCTAAAAAGGAAACTCCTTTATAAACCCCACCCTCACAATATTCACATATTTACACAAACTGCCATTACTTTTACTCTCTTTCCAATCACCTTTTTACTTTATTCATTTAACTTTACAAAATTATCCCTCAACACTCCACTCATTACACTTTTTTCTTAATAAGTGTGCCCACTTTGTGGTGCAAACACTTCCGGGACGGAGGGAGTACAATTTATGGTATTACTCGTTATTACTTATTGTATTAACGACTATAATAAAATCATACATATAATATTATTTTGTATTAAAATTAAAAAAAAATACACATGAAAAAATGGAAAATAAAAAAAAAGTAAAAGGAAAAAAAAACGAACAAATTAAAAGTTTGGAATAAAAACTGAAAATGGGAGAAAAAGAGGAAAGGGAAGAAAACTTAGAAGAAAAAAAATCAAGATTTTTTCCTAATTTCGATAGTTTTTTTTTAAAAATTATGTTTTACGATTTTTTTCTAAAAATATGGATGACTTGATGGTGAATCGACGGTAACTCGGTAATGACTTGACTACAGATTGTAAATATACAAATTAAGGTTGATTTTATTATATTTTGTGTAAATTAATAAAAGGATAATATAGTATTTTAAATGTAATTACTTTTTTAAAAATATTTTTGGGGTGAACTCATAAAATGAGGGGTGTAGATAAATGTGGTAAAAAATAATAATTTAGGGGTGAACTCATAAAATGAGCGGGTGCACATAACCGTGATAAAAAATGATTTGGGGGTGAACTCCTAAAATGAACGGGTGCAGGTAACCGTAGTAAAAAAAGATTTGGGGTGAACTCATAAAATGAGGGGTGTAGATAATTTAGGGGTGAACTCATAAAATGAGCGGGTGCACATAACCGTGATAAAAAAATGATTTGGGGGTGAACTCATAAAATGAACGGGTGCAGATAACCGTAGTAAAAAAAATGATTTTTGGGTGAACTCATTGGGTGTAGATAAAATATAAATAAAAAATTAAAATTGGTGTGTACCGATATCTTGCATGTATTCGAGTATCACCCTACAAATTACAAATTAGAGTTGATTTTATTATATTTTGTGTAAATTAATAAAAGGATAATATAGTCCTTTAAATGTAATTACTCCATTTTAAAAAAAAAATCTTCTGAGGTGAACTTATAAAATGAGCAGGTACAGATAACCGTGGTAAAAAATAATTTTGGGTGAACTTATAAAATGAGCGATTGCAGATAACCATGGTTAAAAAATGATTTGGGGTGAACTCATAAAATGAGCGGGTGCAGATAACCGTAGTAAAAAATAATTTGAGGATGAACTAATTAAATGAGCAGGTGTAGATAAAATATAAATAAAATAATAATTTAATTCTATTAAAAAAATCTAATTTTACGTTCGTATTGTTTAATTTAAATATTATTATTATTAATTTTAATAAAGGATAAAATAGTAAATAATAAAATAAAATTTGAATAATTATTTTAAAATATTAAAAAAATGCAACAGGTATCAAGTTAGGGCGACACAGAGGGCGACACAGAGCGATGCAATTTGACATCCAAACTATTAATAGTGCAGGCGATACAAAAACTATCCTAAGAAAATCCCAACTAATATCATAATATTAGTGAAAAGTTTTATTCACTATATACTAAGAATTGAAGTTCATTTATTTGAGTATAAACATGTTTATTTTTATCACCATGCACACAATTTGAATGCCCCCTCATGTTCTTTTCTCTCATTTTTTTTCATTTACTAATTAAGTATGTCATTAGTCAAAATGAGAATAAACATGTTTTTAATATCGAAACCCCTCTCCCCACCACATTTTTTCATCATTTGTTTTATTTTATCAGCTAATTAATACCCAAATAATAACTAGGGCATTAGTGTGAACTGAAATATACGAACATCAGACTATTTCGGGTTTTCTATAAACATCAATGGAAACATATGCTTTGCGCTAATCTGTGATAATGGGACTATATATATCTTTTGCGGGTTTTCAAAAGATTCTCAACCCAGGATCTATTGTGGCAGCCGAGCTAAAGGCAATAGAAGTAGGAATACGAAAATGCATTGATTTGAAGTTGGGTTTCCATGGTATAAGAACAGACGTCTTTGTGGCGATAGATGCAATCAACTCAAAGCTTTACTTATTAGCAAGTAAATGAAAAGATTTGAATGGAAGAAGAAGAAGACATTATCTCTCTGCAGAGGAAAACGTATTTCTGAAAAGCTAATTAATTCATTTAACAAGATAAAGACTAGTTATATACTAATCTAAAAGATAAACTAAATAACTTCCTAATAACTGATTAGCAGTTAGATTAATAACTAGTAAGGCCTAACTAAGAAACAGATACTAACAAAGAAACCGAAATTACTCAACACGTTTTTACAAATGTGTTTGACTCTTCTTTATCTTGACACCCCCTCAAAATGGGCATGGATGTTCAGAAGGTCCATTTTGAGCTTGAATGTAATGAATGGTGAAGGAGCTAGAGGCTTGGTCATGATGTCGGCTAGGTTTTCCTCAGTTGGGATGTGAATCAATTTGATTATGCCTTATTGGATTTTCTCTCTGGTGAAGTGGATGTTAATTGAAATATGTTTGGTCTTGTCATGAAACCATGGATTATGGGCCATTGCATATGCAGACTTGCTATCCGTGTACACGGCTGCTGGCTGGGTGTGGGTGATGTGCAAATTCTGGAGGATGTACAAAATCCATTGAGTTTCACAAGTGGTAGTGGCCATGGTCCTATATTCAGCCTCGGTAAATGATCTTGCCACGGTTTGTTGTTTCTTTGATTTCCAGGATACAAGGGAATTGCCTAAGTAAATGGCATAACCTGTGACACTTCTTCGTGTAACTTGGCATGTAGCCCAATCTTAATCAGTGAAAGCATGAAGTTTAAAATTATTAGTAGAAGAATAAAAGATGTCTTGCCCTGAATTATCTTTAAGGTATCTAAGCAATCTATGTACAACAGCCAAATGAGCTGTATTAGGATTGCTCATGAATTGAGTAAGAACATGTACAGAGTAAGAAATATCTGGTCTAGTCACTGTTAGGTATAACAATTTGCCAACAATGCACCGATAAGAAGTAGGATCAGTAAGTAGGGGAGCATCTGTATTAAGAAAAATGTGTTTTTGATCCATAGGTGTGGAACAGGGTTTGCTGTCCATATATCCAAATTGATGTAGTAGATCTAAAGTATATTTTCTTTGACATAAATGCAAACCATCATTGTTTCTGGCCACCTCAATACCCAAAATATATTTTAAAACACCAAGATCTTTTATTGTAAATTGTTTGTGAAGATGTTCTTTTATGAAAATTATATCTTGTAAAGAATTTCCCGTGACAATGAGATCATCCACGTAGCAAAGAATAACAGTAAAAGAAGTAGCAGTGGTTTTAGTAAATAAAGAAGTATCGGCCACAGATATATTGAATAAAACCAACAGAAATGAGGGAATCTGAAAGTTTGTTGAACCATTGTTTGGATGCCTGTTTTAGTCCGTATAAGCTTTTATTCAGTTTACAAACCTTACTATCAGTGTTATAACCCGGTGGGGGTGACATGTATACCTCCTCAATTAAATCCCCATGTATAAAAGCATTGTTTACATCTAGTTGATGTAAGTGCCACTTTTTAGCAATAACTATAGCAAGTAAAATTTTAACAGTAGTGATCTTAGCTACAGGAGAGTATGTGTCAAAATAGTCAATGCCTTCTTATTGGGTATATCCCTTTGCCACTAATTTGGTCTTATATCTTTCTATAGTTCCATCAGTGTTGTATTTTACCTTATATATGCATCTACAACCAATGGTATGTTTATTTGGAGGAAGGGGAACAAGTGTCCAAGTATTGGCCTTTTCAAGTGCTAGTAGTTCTAAATCCATGGTTTTTTGCCAATTAACATCTTTTATAGCTTGTTTATATGTTGATGGTTCTATGATTTGGGAAATATTTGCAGTGAAAGAGAGATATGACTTAGAAAGTCTAGTTGTGGACAAATAGTCAGAAATAGGATATTGCTTACCTTGTTTAGTAAAGACAGTAGCACTTGGTTTAGTATTATCAATAGAAGGAGGCAAATTGGTTTGGTAAACATCAAGATAATTAGGTGGATGTCTAGATCTGTCAGATTTTCTAATAAGCTGACTATTAGTGGGGATAGAACAGTCAGGAACATGGTCACTAATGGCTTGTGATGTAGGCTGATTGGGTGGATGCATAATATCAATAGGTGAATCACAAACATCGGAACATTGATCAAGATCATTAGAATGTGGAACAGATGATGAGGAATTCATATGATTGTTTTCAACATGTAAATTTTGATGGGTTAATTGCAAATTAAATCACTACCTTTCTCTGGATTGCAATTTAATCTAAACTTTTGAATAATTGCAAAAAAAATCACCATCTTTAAATATTGTTGCAATTTAAACTTCTTAATAGTCTCATTTGTATTCAAATCTAACGTGGTTAGCTGATGTGACGCCTCCTTAATGGAACACCATTGTTTTTTATTTCGATTTAATCTCGAAACGTCAACTTTGGGCATAAATGAGATTGTCTATAAGTCTAAATTGCAACAATATTGAAAGGTGGTGATTTTATTTACAATTATTCAAAAGTTTAGATTAAATTGCAATTAAATGAAAGGTGATGATTTAATTTACAATTAACCCAATTTTTATTCAAGTGAGCAGTGGAAAATGGAAATATATGCTCAAAAAATTTAACATTCCTGAAATAAGTATTTTTCTAGTGTCTAATTCCAGCAACTTGTAACCTTTTGTTTCAAATGGATAACCCAAAAATATACATCTAGTAGCTCTAGGTTAAAATTTATGTCCGTGAACTGTGAGTGTGTTGGCATAACAAAGAAATTTATTGACACGAACCCACGCTGCATAAAAGGCCGGATCATCGTCTTCAACAGGTTGAGGGAGAGAGTCGTCAATTAAGGGGAGTTTGTTCTTGACACTGAGCCCTCGTTTGACAGCATGGCTCTTACAAGAGACAAAATTCGACCCAACTAAAGGGTCAAGAACGATTGCAACGACCGGGTTATCGTTGTAATGTAGGGCAAGAGGTGAAAGAGGATTTTTGGCAGGATCGAATGATTTGGGATCAGGTGCCATGGAAGATGAAGAAATTAACCCTAAAATTGATGTGGTAAAATAAATTTGGGGAAAACCCAAACGAACAGATTCAAGAACAAAAAGTGACGATCGAAAAAGCAGAAACAAGAGACCCAAAATCTGGGTTTAGATGGAAGCTGGACGATTGGTGGCTTGAAAAACTGATACCATATTAGCAAGTAAAGGAAAAGATTTGAATTGAAGAAGAAGACATTATCTCTCTGCGGAGGAAAACGTATTTCTGAAAAGCTAATTAATTCATTTAACAAGATAAAGACTAGTTATATACTAATATAAAAGATAAACTAAATAACTTCCTAATAACTGATTAGCAGTTAGATTAATAACTACAGTAAAACCTCTATAAATTAATAAACTATTTAAAATAATAAAATCTTTCGGTCCCAACTTGGGCCTTTGTAAAAAATCATCAAATTCGATAAGATAATAAAATAATAATTTTTCAGGAAAATCTATAAATACTAGGTCCCATTAAAACTCTAAATTAATAATTCATAAACATTACAATTATAAATATTATGGTATAGTTATAAATCTTTTTTATCAATCCACACTTATAAATCTTTTTGTGTGCATGTGAGATGGTCTCTCTTATATATACTTACATAATGCTTTACACATTTGATCATTCATGAATGATTTTAAGATGCCTTTTAGATGAGAAGACATGGTTGAGTGTTATGAATTATTTCATTTCAACATTTAGATTTTTATATTATATATTTCATTCATCATGCATTAATATATTTCATTGACTAAAATAGTTATTTAAGTGCAACGAATTAATGTAAACATGTATATTTAAGTAATTCCAATAAATTGATACATGCGTCCATTAATATAATTAGTTAATTGTATACAATGAATTGATATTATACATGAATATATTTAATTAGTTATGAAAAATGGATTTATATATGAATATAATCAATGAACTCATTTATTTTTAATACGTATGTACTTAATTTGTTGAATTTAAGAAGTCTCTCTTTTAATTAATAAAATATTAATTTATCCATAAATTAATATCTCTATAAATTAATAAAACTTCATGGTCCTAAGGTTATTAATTTATAGAGGTTTTACTGTATAGTAAGGTCTAACTAAGAAACAGAAACTAACAAAGAAACCGAAATTACTCAACACGTTTTTACTGTAGTAAGGTCTTCTTATGGTTAGAAAGGCTTCGCCCTTCCTGATAACAGAAAACTTATTAAATAACGTTGGATCAACGATCCAAAGCATGAAATTGTTCTTATATGATTGCATCGCAATAGTGCGTTTGCTCTATGCAATATGCAATCGCATTGCTCCGCCCTATTAAAAATTTAAATTAATAAATATAAAATGATAAAAATATCCTTTTAAATTTAAATAAGTAAAAATATTAAAAAAACAAAACACATCAATTTTAATCATTTTTTAACCTTAAAAAATCCTCACATTCTTCCCCAAAATCAAAACTCACGAAATCCTCCCCAAAATTCATTTTATCTACAACTCCCCCAAATTAAATATATCTGGAAAAAAAATCTTGTTTATACTAAATCCATACATTCTAACCCCTAATTCATAAACTTCATATTGATTTCTCTCTTCCATTCTAGAATCAGTGATCCAAAATCTCAATTGATCGGGAATCCACTTTCCGTCCACTCTCCATTGACGGAAACAAAGAAACAATCTAGAAGTTCTTGCATTCGAGACAACGAGAACTATGTCCAAATTACTTTCTCTGTACAATTCCATATCAATTTCCGATGAATAAATCTCTAAGCTGAAAAATGTCGTCATCAAATTAAAGGGAGTTGCGTTCTTAAATTCCAGCTACGAGGGCTTAATTTTGTGGCCAGATTTAAATTTCGTACCAATGTTTTTTCGTGAGCTTTCTTGGAATTATGTGGGGGCAACGGTGGTGGCAATGGTGTGTAGGTGTGGTGGCGGCAAGGCGACGAGCATAGTGTCATGGTGACGACGGTGTTGACCAGGGATGGAGCGAAAAGCAGGAGGGAAGGGGTAGATATACAGATTATATATTTTTTTAGGATAGGGCTGCTGTGTACTCAAGTACACGGTGTACTTGAGTCCAGCTATATAGGAAATATAAATTATATATAGGATAAATAATAAAAACATTTAACAAAACTCAGTGTAGCCTAGTGGTTCTCCTGGATTGCCTTAACTTGTCCCAGGTTTGATTCCAATAAATAGTAATAAAAGTGCAAGTAAGTTTTAGCATGCAGATTTACCAACAATTTAATTGCACTTACTAATAATATAATAAATAGTAATAAAAGTGCAAGTAAAAAAATAATAAAACGTGTAAAATTAATAATAATTTTTTTAAAAAAATTTAACACCAGTTTTTCTAGATTATGAAAATGCAAGTACAAATAAACAAAAGGTGTATCATTAGTATACACTTTTCAGTTATAATATGATACACTTTTCAATTATAATACCATACACTTTTCATTAATATATAACTTACACTTTTCATTAATAGAACATACACTTTTCATTAAATAGATCATACACTTTGCAGTTATAATAACATACAATTTTCATTAAATAAACATACACTTTTCATTAATAGATCATACACTTTGTAGTTATAATAAAATACACTTTTCATTAACATATAACTTACACTTTTTAGTTATAATATCATACATTTTTCAGTTATAATAACATACACTTTACATTAAAAACAATGTTGCACTTTTCAATATAATAACATACACTTTTCATTAAAAAAACAAAGATACACTTTTTAGTCATAATAACATACACTTTTTAAAAAAAAAAAAATCAAAAAAAAAAATTGAAAAAAACTCAAAAAAAAAAAAAAAAAGTCAAAGTTTGACCGTTGACCGGTCAACGGTGGTCAACAGTCAACATTTGACTAGTAAAAGTCTACTCAAGTACATGGTGTACTTGAGTACATACAAGACTTTGACATTTTTTTAATAACTACTCCATTTTATTTTTTAAATTGTGTTTTTGTTAAAATAATAAATTGTTAATATTTTCATATTATATTTGCGCAGTAGTGTAAATTGGACTTAAAAAAGTGAATATTTAAAAGATTTAAAATAATTTAGATTTAAATTATGGAACATAAATGAAATTATAGATTTAATTGAAATTGTGTTAAATTTTAATATTTTTAATAAATAGTTAAATATTATAAGGATATTTTTGTAATTTTATACTCCTGTCCTGTAAAATTTTGTTCACTTCCTCTTATACATGTTTTTAAAAAAATTATATTTTAATTATAAAAAATATATGTGAGATAACGAGTAATCGAATATTGTTGGTACATACTCAATCTTGTTAATAAATTAAAAAAAAATATATTTAAAAGTTAACTATTTAAATAGAATAAATATGTATTTTGTGAACCCAAAAATTGGTTTGAGCAAAATTTTACAGGACGGATGGATTATATTTTGTTTAAAAAATTAATTATTTCATCAATGGCAAACTTAGATCGCACAATAACGAAGATGGATGACGTGTCAATTTTTTTATAGATTACCTATTGTTAGGAAGTGCGAACCCTCCTCTCACCATAAAAAAAACCCCTAGAACTGTCAATATACTTTTTGAAGCCTAAATGGTTTAGCTCATGTTTTAGCTTAGATGGCCTGAAATTCTTAAGGTGCTGTTTGGTTAGGGATGGTGGTGGATGGGATGGGGATGGGGATGGAGATTGGAAAAATATGGATGGGGGTAATCCATGAATAGTAATTGAATAAAAATTGTGTTTGAATTGAGATTGAAAAATAGGTGTGGATGGAGAACTTTATGTCAAATCAAGTAGGAGAGAGAATAAATGTGTGGAAGAAAGTAGGAAAGAGAATAAATGTGTGAAACAAAAGTAGGAGAGAGAATAGATGTGTGGAAGAAAAGTAGGAAAGAGAATGAGTGATTAAAAGAAAAAAGAGTGATATAATTGTATAAAAATAGGTATATAAATGTATTATAGGAGTGGATGGGTATTTGAATAGGTATTTGGATGGAGGGGGATGGAGATGGATGGAATGGGGGATGGCCCATCCAAATCCGGATGGGCCAATCCCAAACCAAACACACCCTTAAATTCCTCAAGACTGGATTGAAGACAATATTCCTCATATCTCAAGGAGATGGCGGTGTAACTCAGCAAATTTCTCTACTCCTTGTAATACTTAAAAAAAAAAAAAAAAAGGGAAGCATATGCTTCGATTACTGCAATTATTGGTTATATTAGCTTGCCTTTATTGATTAGTGTAATGACATGTTTTTTATTTTTATTTCTTTGATTGTTTATAAACTAACAATTTTTACTTGATACTAATAATGTTAGTACTCCCTGTCAAAAAAAATAATGTTAGTACTCGCACATTTCAATTAGTTTTGTGACTTTTGTCACACCTTTCACTAATTATTATTTGCGCTTTTAAATAATTTTATATATGTGTTGTAATTTCACAACGAGTGATGTTATACTTTTCTATAAACAATAATTAATAATTGCAATTTTCCGTGAGTAAATTTGCACCGTTCAATTTTAAAAAAAGGTTTGAATAGACTTGTTGAGGCCAGAAAATGAATGCACTAGTCCATTTGGGTTGCTACAATATCTGAGACTGAATCGTGTTGATTTGGTAAATAAATAAAAAATTTATGGGTATGTGTTGTATCAACTATATTTACCATAAATTTAATATAGGGATGATAATTTTAATCTGATCCGTTTCGGCCCGACTCGTGTTATTTGGATCGTTTCGTTTCGAACTCGTAGTGAAATGGAACGGGTCTGGGTATCACTCTCAACCCACCTCAGATCTGTGACCCATTTTTATTTTTATTTTTTTTGAGACTCACAGAACTACTCAATAAGGCCACAACCAAAAACAAAGTCCTATGAAACAACACCACTCCTTTTCAAACACGTGAAACGGTAGGGTACAAAGAAAACAAACAAAGCACTCTATTCAGATACCGCTGCCTGTGCCAGATTATGTGCTTTACGATTATTCGTCCTTGGTATATATGTGAATTTGCACACTACAAATTCTTTAGAATCCACATGGATTCTTCTTGCAGTATCGACCTCTGGACTAGCTCCTTTAACGACTCCCCCGCAAAGAGATATAACTTGCTTAGAATCCGTCTTAATTTCAATTTTCAAAAACTTTCGATCTCTAGCCATCTTCAGAGCATGTTGGATGGCTTTAAGTTCTACTCACAAGGGTTCCATTTGAGGTGCAATTCTATGAGAAAAGGTCAGCAAAGTCTCACCTTCTTCATTGAATCATACGCCCCCAATTCCAAATCTTCTAGCATCCGCGTTGAAAGCTCCGTCCACTTCAAACCTTATGACCTCTAGATAACTACTTACCTCCCTTTCATGAAGATTCTCCCCCTCTCAATTTGTAATTCTCTTTCCTCAACATCCTCGCACGACATCTTCTTACATTCTCTTTGATACGCTTCCAAATAATTTAGAACATTGTATCCAGTATTCTCATGACAATATCTTCTTTCCTTCGTTTCATTATGCAAAGCCGTGCACCTATCCCTCCATATTCCCCAAGCAACCATGATTATCCACTCCAAACTGACTTCGTTCTATTCCTTATCCAAACTTTCGAGCATTTGAATCATTTTTAGATATCTACCACGTTGTATCCACTTCCAAACGCCCAACTTCTTCCATATTTGTCTCACTCCGTAGCATATGAACATCACATGGACAGTTGTGGGCATGTATTCCCCACAGAAGCCACAATTCGGATTGATTGGAATATTTCTTTTTGCTATGTTTCCTTCTGTTTCAATCAAGTCCCAGCACAACTTCCACTCAAAGATACGAATTTTTGGCGGTACTTTTAATTTCCAAATCTTGTTCCACCATCTAGTCCGATAATCCACATTTGATGTTCCGATTTTTCTCTCATTTTCCTCCTCCTCACCTCTTATGGACCAATATGCCGACTTCACCGTATAGTTTCCGTATATCTCATCCTTCCAGTATCTTTTATCCTCATCCGTCTCTTAGCCCACCACCGTCCTAAGTATACCTTCTGCCTCAAATGGTAAAAATGCTTGTCTAACCATCTCTTCTTTCCATTCTCTCCTTTCATTCAAAAAAGATGTAATCCTATGGCCCGCGGCTATTCTTGATTTAATCATCCCATCTTGAATTCCAGTAGCCCATGCATGCTTAAACAAAGTGACAGTGTTCCCATTCCCCACCAACCATCTTAATCTTCTTTGTAGAACTCATCTGCTTGAAGCTATCGAACGCCATGTAAACGACGGGTTACATCCGATCTCAGCATCCAATATATCTACATGCTTATAATACCTTGCCTTAAAAACACGCGCCACCAATGACTTTGGGTTATCAATTAACCTCCACACTTGTTTTGCCAACAAGGCTTGGTTGAATTGTTCCATTCTTCGAAAACTCATTCCCCCTTCCTCCTTTGATTTACATAATTTCCCCCATTTCATCCAATGAATTTTTCTACTCCCATCCTTGTCTCCCCACCAGAAATTAGCAATCAATGACTCCATTTGCTTACAAATTTGAGTAGGAATCTTGAAACACGACATCGCATAGGTAGGGATAGATTGTAAATTTGATTTTATCAAAACCTCTTTTCCCCCTTCTGAAAATTCCTTGTTTTTCCAATCGTCGATTCTCCTTTTCAACCTATCAATGAGATATGCAAATTGCATCTTTTTTCCTCGGACTGAAAACGTAGGCAAACCAAGATACATTTGATGTCCTTGAGTTAATCTCACATTCAATATATCCAAGATTGCATCGTTATTTTCGGGACAAGTGTTTGGACTGAAAAGAAGTGAGGATTTGGCAAGGTTGACAACCTGCCCTGACGCTTCCTCATATTCTTCCAACACTTTCCGCAAGTTTTGTCCGCATTCTTTCTTAGCTTTAAAGAAGATTACACTGTCATCAGCAAAAAAGAGGTGTGAGATCATCGGAGCCCCTCGAGCCACCCGAATTCCTTCCATTAGTCCATCTCTCGTCCGTGCATTGATACTTGCCGACAAACCTTGTGCACATATGACAAACAAAAACGGGGAAAGCGGATCCCCTTGTCGAATTCCTCTTGTAGGATTAATATTTCCAACAATTGTGTTGTTCACACAAAACTGATAGCTCACTGTAGATACACACTTCATAATGAGATGGATGATTTTTTCTGAAAAACCCAAGTTAAGTAGTTGTTTCTCTAGAAATATCCATTCCACACGATCGTAAGCTTTGCTCATATCCATTTTTGCAGCCGCATATTCCGTTTTACTCTTATTATTTCTAAGCCAGTGCATGCACTCGTAACTCAGAAGAACATTATCAAAGATTAACTGATCCTGAATGAACGCGCTTTGGTTTTCATCAATTACATGTGGTAACACAACTCGAAGACGGTTTGCAATTACCTTTGCCACAATACGATAGCTCACATTACTTAAGCTTATAGGGCGGTACTCATTAAGTGAACTTGGTTTTTTTTATTTTCGGAATGAGAGTGATAAGGGTGTGATTCCACTCCCTGATATCCCTATTTCCATTCAGAATGTCCAGTGCCTCGTGTGTAACCTTTTGCCCCACTACATCCCACATTTCTTGATAAAATCTGGCATTGAACCCATCTGGGCCTGGAGCCTTGTTTGGATTCATTTCAAACACTGCTTTTCGAACTTCCTCTGAGGTGAATCTTGCATTTAAGAAAAGATTCATATCTACACTTACCACCTTCTCCGTATGACTTGTGATCACCTCTACTTGTTTCAATGAAGGCCTTGATGAGGTGTAAAGTTTGCCAAAGGATGTTGACAAAATTTGGGATATTTCCTCTTTCGTTGATCTCCAAATTCCCCCTTCATCTTTAAGTTTCAAGATTGCATTCTTACTTCTCCATTCAGATGACCTTTTATGAAAATATGCAGTATTTCTATCACCACTTCGCATCCAGTTTACCCTTGATCTTTGGTGCTACAACTCCTCTTGCTGGTTCAATAGTTTTTCCAGCTTCACTTCATTCTCATTACTGTTTTGTTTTGTAAAAATGGTTTCATTATCACCTTCCTCCTCATTTATTTGCTTCATTAAATTTTTTATACATACCTCGATCTATTTGCCCCACACATTTAGAAGACCACCACTACAGGAAATTTGAGAAATCGCGACGACAATAATTTGTCATAAAAGCATCATTTTTCGTCACAAAATGTGTTTGACGACGATTTTTCTCCGTCGCAAAGAAGGTCACCGTAGGTGCGTCGCATTAGGTAAATGTGACTTTATTTGAATTCGTCATCAAAAGTCATCTTTTGGTGATGCTAAAGTTCACTGTCGCTATATTATTCTATCTATGGTGACGAATAAAGTGTCACATTTGACACTGAATTTTGTCGCTAAATTTGATATTTCGTCACTAAAAGATCAACTTTAAATGACGTCTTGATTTATTGTCACTAAAATATTAATTTTTAGCGACGATTATCCACTCCATATCAACCTTTTAAAATTGTAATGACGAAATTTCCGTCACAATTAGATTAATTATTTCGTCGTAATTTATATAGTTCGTCACCAAATACTTCAACTTTACATGACGATTTGATTTATTGTCACTAAAATATTAATTTTAAGTGACGAGTTTTTCCATTTTCTATCGCATTTGTCAAATTTTAGTGACAACATTATTGTCACAATTAAATGAATAATTTCGTCATCTTTTATATAGTTCGTCACCAAAGAATAACACTTTCACGACAAAATTTTAATCGTTGTTATATTTATACAACTATAATGACGACACAATATGTCACAAAAGGGTAATATTCAATGACAAGATATTTTTGGTCACTAAATAGAGTAGAAATGATGACAAAATATGATAATTGTCACTAAGTTTTTAGATATAATGACAACATATATTTCGTCATCATATGTGCATATATCACAAAAGAATTAATCTATTGTTACGAATTTTTTATTGTCATCACATGTGCATATATATAATGACAATACAATTTGTCATTAAATAGTGAGTAATATTTTTGCGACAAAATAGCAATCATCATAAAAAAAAAAATATATATATATATATATAGTGACAACATCTATCATCATTACTAAATAGTATACTACAAGAAATTTGAGAAATCACGACGATAAAATTCATCACAAAATGTCATTTTTCATCATATATATAATCGCATAATATTGGCATGGTAAACAAATTCCAACTACTATATTATTAAAAAAAAATTAATTACAACGTCAATAAATTAAAAATAAGAATTTGCATTTACAAATGCAATGCCAGAAAGAAAGAAAAAAAACTTAGAACTATATGAAGAAGATTGTACTCCTCAGAAGCATATGTCCAAGTGTTGGGGCGCTCCACCTTTTTGCAAATCAAACCATGATGATGAAAGCTAATCTTTTGTAGGAATCTCCTATAAAAAATTTATATTAGTGAATATATATTCTAGAGATATATATAAACAATAATACTATTTTATATTACCAATACTCAAATTAAATGCTAAAGTATAAATATTTTGAAAAAAGAAGTGACTAACATACCTTAAAGTTATGTCGTTTTATTATCTAGCCAGTAGTTTGTTCATATTTGCAATTGTTGAGCAATTGGTCTTTCAAACTAGTCATTTCGATACCATTCTCAGCCATACATTTGTCACATGTTAAACATAAACTATGTCAAACATATATAAATTAGAAAGTATGAAAATAAATATGATAATGTAGAGAATTTGAGTTTGTCCAATTAATTGACTTGAATATCATTATCACTCTTAATCTAATTAGTGGCAACTAATTAGGAATTATCAAGTTAAACAGAGCAAGGCAAATAGACAATGTTACAAAATCAAAACTAAAAGACAACTAGCTACATCTATTTTGAATTGAACTAACAAGCAACAATGAAAGCATTACCACTGTAAACATTAATAACTTTGACAAAAAGTTGCTTTCAATGTGAACCCTTTCTTTTCAAATCTATCAATGATCTCACCAACTTATATCCATACATATAGAATGATGAAACATCCATATTACTAGATCAAGAAATAGAGAAATCATATGTTGTTGTACATATATACTCATGTATATTATCATAAACCAGTTCAATGAATAACTAAATATTAAGAAACAATATCTCCTATAGTATTACAGGTTTCATTTAAAAAAAATCAAAATGTCAGCTAGACCGAAGTACTGCTGCAATCCCCTCTAGCTTAACAACAACAACATACTTTTAGCTGAAAAAGAGAGGACTAACCAGCTTATATAACAAGTATTCTTAAGCATATCCACTAAAGCCTTCAATCCAATATATTTTATTTCGCCACCAGTCTTCTGCTACATTCAAGGTCTTATTCACACCTGCTATCTCTTATCAGATGAAAATGAAACTAAGCAAAATATTGGGCAACTTATATTTTGTACAATCAACAAGCATGAAGCACAAGAAACATTGCTCTATTTATTATGTTATGTTAATGAATTAATATTATCAAAAATCAATTAGTTGTCTTTAACTACCTTTTAGCAGCGTTCAAGGGTTAAATATATTCTTAAGGAATATGGGAGAAGTAATTGATACAAAGATCATGTTCTCACTAAACTTCACCATCCGCTTATTCTAAAAAAAATGAACACTGATTTTTTATATACAATCATGCATATATATAGTATGCCATCGGAGGTTTTGTGAGTAACAAGTCTTGCAGACTGTTTTGTGATACAACATATCTATTTTATTTCAAGAGACATGTCTCAGATTCAAGTTCTAATTTCTACAACTCCACTTAGCTACAGACTGAAATCAGTTAGTATTTTTGATTTCAGATTTCTTAAATTTATTATTCATACAATTCAGAACTATAATTATGCATACATTAATAGAAGACTACATAGAATTTTACACAAAACTGATAGATAGTATGCAGATAATGGACACGCATGCCTCATATCAAATTCTAATTTTAAAACACATTTTGTTTCAATTCTATCAATAATTAAGAAAATTTTAAGATTCTGATGGAGATTGACATTAAACATGAATAGAGGCAAAATTGGTATGCTTTTTCTGAACACTTGATTATCGAATAATTTGATATCCATTAGTTGTAATAAATTGCAGTTGTACCATTCAATTAATATATCTTCTCATACTATTATACTAAGTTCAATGACCAAGCCACCAATTTATTTAATTAACAAAGTATCATAAGCAGACAAATATAGATTTGTGTACCTCTCGAACTTTCCAAAAACGGAGAAGTACCAGTGTCGTCTGTTGAGTGAAACACGGGTGCGGTGCGAAATACGTTCCAGATTTGCCATTTTCCCAGAAGACTCAGTAGTTTACAGGTTGTTCGTCGCGGCGTCGGTGATTCTTTAGATCCCCAATTCGGATTTGGGTCGGAGAGTCCTCACACGAATGGAATGAAACGGGTAGCTGGAGAGCCCGGAGACGAAGAGTGAACACAATAGAATGGCAAATGCCTGTGCGGCTGTGCCACCATGGAGGCGATGGGAAAGAGGACTAGGGGCCGCATTATCTAAAACACATTTAGGTTTAGGTTTTAATTTGTGAGATTACTTTACTTATTACTGTATGTTTTCTACTTAAAATATTGAAATTAGTTTTTAAAAAATCAGTTTCCCACCTTACAAAAAATTGGAGCCACTTTTAATTATTTGGTTTCCCACCTTAATAGCTCCCGCCTATAATATAATTTAATTTGTTAAATTTATTTATTATTTAATAAAAAAAAAGTGAGGGACCATAAAAATTCTTATACACTTTAGAGTTCCCCTCTAATGAGTTTATATGTGTACGTACTCAATATGTGAGGGACCAACCCTAATGATGTCACCTTTTATATATATATATATATATATATATATATATATATATATACACAGTGATGGAGCCATAATTTTTTTATAGGGGCCCGATTAATATTACTATAAAGATAAAATAATACGTACTCATTATACTCATCAAAATTTCACATGATAAAATTTTTAAATTGATCGAACAAGTTGATTTTCGTTATATTTTGGTAGAAGTTAATACTCCCTCCGTCCCATGATAATTTACACAATTTTGATCGGCTCACTTTTTAAGAAAAATGAATTTAGTGGTGTGAGGTCAAGTAAATGAGGAGTATTTTGGATGATTTTGTAAGATGTAAGGAGAATTTAGTAAGATGTAAAATGAATTTAGTTAGATGTAGAATAAAATGTAGACCCAAAATGAGTGGCGATTTTTAAAATAAAATGATGTTGGGATAAATATTAATTATTTGAGTTATTTTTATATTAGAAATGTGTAAATAATCATGGAACGAGGTATTAATGTTAATATATGTGAAATTACCAAAATACCCCTAATAAATTTACAAAATTAGTGGGAGTCCACTGCCCCCGCTGGGCACTATGTAGCACCGTCTATGGTAATACATGCAATGTGTGTTTAACTCAATCGATCTTAGCCCTTTATTTTAGGGTGTTGATCGGGACCTTACATGTATCCTTAGACTGATATGGGGTAGGTTGGGCTCGACTCCTTGGGAAGCTTCTCTGCATTTAGCGTCGTATTGACTACAATGTTCTTTATTAATGAGTGAGCTCGCAACTATGTGGGAGTATTAAACAACGATATTATCGGGTAAAGGAGCATTTAATGCTATTGATCCTCGATATCTTAGTGATAATGACTTTTGATACGCTCAGCTTGTTGCAGTACGTCAATGTTGATTAGGTCGGAATTGCGTTTATAAGTGAGCTTGTATCGCTCCAAACCTTTAGTTGAAACCCGGGTTCGTCAGACTTCCTAAAGTGCCTATGTATTAGGTTACTCCTAGTAAGTTAACCCTTCTTATGAAACTGATTGAACCGTCTGTTGGACTGGGCTCACGAACCCAGTTTGTCTCGTCTACAAGATCGACCATCTACAACATAAATTATGTATATGTTCTTCATTGTACACAATATCACTCGATTAATTGAATAATATCATGTACTAGCCTAAATAATATCACTTCTATGTTCTTATAGATTCGTCAGCTGCAACAAAACGTTAAAATGTTCTTATACTTTTTCAAAACCCGTCAGAAACAAATCGAAGGAGCAAACCCCAAAATTTGTTGTTGTCCAACTATCATGTAGTGAGTGTATCTACAATCAAGCATTGGTATTTGTTGCGTCGGAAAATAACGCCTACGGATATCCACCGTTCCCGTGCGAGCACTGCGAATCACGGGTTTGAATCGTTCTTTTTCCTTGGCAATCTTCACATACAATCTTCTTAAAGATCCTTCAATGACCTACAAAAAGCACGCCAGAAGGGATTCCGGCGCGGAGTCTCCGACGCTTAAGTCAGAATCTTTCTCAGGAGAGTAAAAAGAGGAATTTCCCTTTCGTTCTAAGGAAATTCTCACGAATATTCTGGAGTTCTCAGTGCTTAGTGTATATTTCGCAAGAGTTCATATGTTATGTGTAAAAGCGTAAATGACAAAATAAATCTAACCTGTTTTATACCTGACCCCCTCTCTTGGGAGAGAGGGAGACTTTTTCTCCCTATATTCACTCCCACGTCCCTGTAGATTCGGCCCAAATTCCTGAAGACTTGGCCTTTCAGCGTACTAGCCCTATTTTCTTGCTTTGGCTCCTTCCCTTGACTTTACCAGGAAGAAACAGCTCGTAAAACCTACTTCATTTGGGCCAGATCATTTGGCCCACAGGCTACCGGTCCTCATATATGGGCTAAAAGCCCAATCATTCTTATTCCCCTTTCTGGGCCTATGAGTGTATTAATCCAAATTCCAAGCCCATCAACCTAATTAAACTTATTATAATTTATCTCGTCTCCACGTGTCGACATCTCCAAGAGCGACATATTTTGTCCGCATCAGTATTAATACAATCAAGATTAACAAGCATTAAATAATCATTTATCCATGTTGGATATAGTAAATTAATACTTTTAAATTAATTAAAATCATTATAAAATATTAATTTCATTAAAAGTATAATTACAATATTATATTATTATGTAGGAATGTTCTTAAAGATACAAAATATTTCCAAACAAAAAATATATATAAATAATTTCTTTTGTATTAAAGAATAAAATTAGCTCGAAAAAATTGGCGCCAATAAATAAAAAAGGATTTGAGAATGGCGGGAGAATTGAGGGAACCTAAATCCCTAATCCCAAATTTTGGCTAAAAACGATCATAATTAACCCTCACCCTTCATTATGTGAGAATGCGATAGAGAAATCTAATTAACCTAGCCGCTTGCCCCTTCGTTCCAGCACCGTCGTGAGAGGCACACTGCCGCCGGCGTCGCGCCAAATAGTCTCTCCCCAACCGCCTCGGCCATACGGCCCATACCACACGCGACGCGCAGCCCACTATCTCCACCCTCTGCCGCCGGCGTCGCACGCTCACACGTAGCGGCCAGCCACAGTAGCTCGCCCGTCCCCTTCCTCACCTCGTCGCAAGACCATCGCCGCCGGCTTGCCGCCAAAAATTGAGAGGTAAGTTTCTACACTTTTGATTGTTGGTTTTATTTATGTAAATTTGGCCAGAATTCATTGTTGTTTGTGGATTTGGCCGAAATTTTAATTAAGGACGGTGTTCATTTGATTGTGTTGGTTTTAATTTTTGTAAATGCATTCGATTGTGTTAAGGAATTAATTTTCTGTGAATGCATCTTATTAATTTTCTTATTTGTTTTGGAATTAATTTTCTGTAAACTTGGTAAATTTTTGTTCCTTTTCTAGTCATGGGGATATTTGAAATCATTTTTAGTCAATGGTCAGGCTATTTCAGTTTTATTACCTATAGCATTCCATTTTCTGTTCCTACATCAGAATGTTTATTAATGTTGGTTTAGCTTCTTTTTCATGTTTCTACATCTAGATGTTGATTTATGTTAGTTTAGCTTCTTCCATCTCTCTATGTACTCCATTTTATTGACCAATAATTATGGTTGCTTCTTGAAAGTTCTTATTTGTTGTGAATTGTCTGCTTTGTTATAACTACACAACGACTATGAGTATATGGCTATTGCCTATTGACATGGTTTCTTTTAAAAAGCTTTTCATCACTAAAGTGTATTGTCCTGAAAAATGTTGCGTTTATTGGTTGTTTTTTCATTCTATCAGAAAGTTATCTTGTTACTTCTGCAAAAGAAATGGAATGTTATTTTTTTGCTGCTTCTCAACTTTATCTCGGTGATCTTTCACATGATTGATGAAGGAAGCCATGTGGCCAGCAAGATTCAAGTTAGGTTAATGAATCAAGATTAATTATATCTCAATCTGGTTTGTACATTTTGTTTATGGAACTTGTTTTGATAACTTGCTACAGTTGGACATCTCAAAATAGTACTGCTGCCCATGGTTCCCAGAAGGAAGGATCAACAACACATTAAAATCAAGTTGTGGCTATTGTGGCCATGCCAGCTGCAGGAATTCCTGGTCCTGCCATTGCCTTAAATTTTGGCATGGAGTATTGTGGTGCTGCCCCTTCTTCTTTTCCTGCGACTCTAGTTCAAGGAAGAATGATCCTAACTAATATATTGAGATTGAAGGAAGAATGATCCCAACTAATATATTGACATGGCACTCAGTCGCAACACTGAATACAGGTGGCCCTTTCTCTCTTTTATTTGCATAATAATGTTCCTTGCATTTTTCCTTTGGCCGCAACTAATTTGGAAGCAAGATGATTATTCCTTCAGTACTTCTGAAAGGTAATTTATCTAGTTATGACCCTGCGGTGAAATGATGTAAAAACAGTGAACATATTCTAGTTATCTCATGGGTGAACAATTGAAGATTTTTACAATATGTTAGGCACTACTTTTTTACGTAGCTAACAACTGCAGTCAGTTTACTTTTTAATTTAATTGGGGTGGAGAGTGGTTCACATTGATAAGTGCAGAACCATAGCTGATGTAGTTATACCATTTTGCATAATCTGATAATAGTTCCAAAAACTCGGAACAATTTTTTACCAGTGCTTTGAAATAATAGTGTGGCATGCTTAGGCTAGCTTATTTTTCTTTCTTTTCCATATACCTACAAGCAGTTAATGATGGCTGATTGCAGACTGGAGAATTTTCTATTAGTTGGACTAACTTGGTTAACCTTTGAAATTAGGCATGAGTAATTGTTAAAAACATCTGGCATGCAACTGCTGACAGTGTAAGAAGTGAAACTCATGTTTTACCCTCTTATTCGAAGAAAAATAGCACGTTTTGTATTATAGTGTGAGATGTCAACAAAAGATTTTAAGTGTTAGAAGCATTGGCCTCTAGTGATAATAAAAAGTAAGAGTGTCTTTGTTTTAGATCATTTTTGCTTCAATTGAACCAGTTTATTAGCAAACCAACTCTTTTGTGAATTCAATAAAAAATGGAGTATATGATGGACTTGAAAGTGCTCCCATGATATCAGTTAGTGCTTGTTGTTCAGATTCCAAATCTCATTTGATTATATAAAGGAAACGGTTATCTTAGTCAATTTTAAGCATGAACTTGAGTAGAAACAACATTCTCATGATACGTACACTCTTTTTATATAATTCTACTTTGTGGTAAGAGAATATGCTACTGGAGTCTACGAAGTCAATATTTTCAACCATTTTTTTCTTTTTAAATTTTTTCCCCTATATAGTACATAGTCTTTTTTTTTCCAGGGTATCTTAATATCACATTCTTGATTTTTCTATCTTCTTCGCATTAGTGCTGAGTTTCCCTGCATTTTTCTCTCCTTTTGTGGCTTTGTGCTGAGTCAACATGCTTGCATTCATGTAATTAGTCACCTTTTCTGTCCATAGCGTCTCTCATACATCTTGATTCATTACATTAACAATAAATGACCACCAAACTAGGCGAAGACTTGTTAAATTGATCAAGTTGGATTTTTTCTGCTTTTATTGATTTTCTCTTAATTACTCTATTTTCTGAGGGTACTCCCTGTGCAACCTGAGACCTGAGATTTTTGGCCCCTTAAACTTATTTCCTTTCGAAATTGAAATGTACAAAGTTATTTGGTTCTTGCATTCATTACACTATCTGGTATATCGTGTATAAATGTGGCTTATTTAGATTTGGTGTCATTCTTATTTTTGTTTGTCTTCTGCAATAAAGTGGTGCTTATGAAGATGTAAAATAATTTTCTTGTTTCCTTTTAAGATTTTTTTTTTGATGGAGTTTCCTTTAAGATGGTATGTAGTAAAGCCAACATATATAACATTTTAACTATGTTACTAATAAATCCTATGAATTTGATTTATAATTATCTCATGACACAAAGTGGATGTATATATGCTGTTGAAGCATGTTATACTCAACCTCACTCCACTTAGGAAGGGGGAATATGGATTCCTAAGAAACTGAACATATTTGAGTTAATGGAATCAAGAAAAACGTATATAACACCTTTCTTTGTTAATACTCTCCGGAATGTGCTCAAGTGAGCCTTTCTGGCGTATTAGTTTCAAAGCAGTCACACTCCAATACCTGAGAAGCACAACACAGTTTAATTAAAAAAAAAATCTTGACACTGATGTATACTGTAGCGAAAAAATAAACTTTATACTAGCAGCAAAGTTATTTTCTAGTATGAATTCTTGTAGACAACATATGGAGAAAACTATCCATGTAATTGTAAAATTTTGGATACTTTCACAAATATTAGTAAAAAATGTCACATCAACCTATTTTTTTAATTAGCACAGGAAATATCATTTTATTGCTCTAATCTAAACAATAGGAAAAAAAATTGATTCTATCCCGTCTCAAACATTTCCTAGTTATTAATGCGCTTAGTTCAATGTGGTTTATTCATATATTGCAACAGTGAATTGATTGATTTCTTTCTGTAAAATAATATTAATTACAAGCAAAATTTATCTGGTAACAACAGATCTAAGAATATCCTTATACAATATTTGACTCCAAAACCACTGAATAAATAAAAAACTTAAGATACTACATGTATTAAAAAAATGGAGCCTAAGCTAACTAATGAAGGAAGTAAACAAGGTTATTTAGTGCGAATATGATATTTTAACTACCAATAGTTCACAATATGCTCAAAGAAATATATCAATGTTTATTAGGAGAAAAAAAAATCTATTACATGTCTTTGCATATTAACCAATCTTTGCTCATAAACCATAACAAGTGATCATCAATCTCAGGTAATATAAAATTGGAAGCAGTAGAAAGTTGAATGGTAAAATAGAAAATAGAGAACAACCCAAAGAATTAAGTGGAATAGTATTGTCATGAAAATATATTTTTTATGATGTCGAATATTATCATTAAATATTATTAAAATTGTTGTCAATTATTTTTGGGATGAAAATATTTTATCACTAAATATTTTGATTATAATTAACGGCAAAAAAGAGCATTGTCATGAAAATATATATTTTTAAGACATCGAATATTGTCATCAAATATTATTAAAATCGTCACCAATTATTTTTGTGACAAGAACATTTTGTCACTATATATTTTGAATAATTAATGACGAAAAATAGTATTGTCATGAAAATATATGTTTTATGACATTGAGTATCGTCATCAATTATTATTAAAATCGTCACCAACAATTTTTGTGACGAAAACATTTGGTCACTATATATTTTGAATAATTAATGATGAAAAATAGTATTTTCATGAAATTATCCTTTTTATGACGTCGAATATCGTCATCATTTATTATTAAAATCGTCACCAATAATTTTTGTGACGAAAACATTTTGTCACTAAATATATTGAATAATTAATGACGAAAAGTAGTATTGTCATGGAAGTATATTTTTTATGACGTTGAATATCGTCGTCAATTACTATTAAAATTGTCACCAATAATTTTTATGACGAACACATTTTGTCACTATATATTTTGAATAATTAATGACGAAAAATGGTATTGTCATGAAAATATCTTTTTTTATGACGCCAAATATCGTCATCTATTATTATTAAAATCGTCACCAATTATTATTGTGACGAAACAATTTTATCACATATTATTTCTTATAATTAATGACGAAAGGTTAGCATCGTCAAAAAAAAATATTTTTCATGACGTCGAATTTCGTCACCAATTATTATTAAAATCGTCACATATTATTATTGTGACGTATTTATTAATATCGTCACGAAATATACAAATTTGTGACGAAAAAAAATATAAGTGACGACGAATTTAAATTTTGTCACAATTTCTAGTATTTTAATGACAAAAAATAAAATTTGTCATCTTTATATAACAAATTGTGACGATTTTTGTGTTGTCGCAAAAAATTTCGTCATGAAATGTGTAATTTCCTGTAGTGCACCTTTTTAGATGTTCACTCATTTCTTTTAGTCTCCTAGGCAGTGTCAAGTCATCCTCATTTCTCGTCCATTCTTGTATGACCGTTTCTCTAAACGATGGTTCTTGAAGCCATGCGTTTTCAAAACGCATAAGATGTCTATCTTTTCTTTTCCACACATGTTGTTTGATACCAATTTTTACCGAAATAACTCGGTGATCCGACCCAAACCAATGCAAATTTTCAGCTTCAATAGAGTCAAACAATTGGATCCAATTTGTTGAAGCAAACGGTCCAGCCTCTCTTTGATAGAAAATGGGTGTTTTCTTTTATTTGTCCATGTAAAATATGGACCTTTGAAGTCCAAATCATGCAGTTCCAGGTTGTTAATTGTTGTTCTCAAGTGCTGCATATTCTGCTTAATATGACCATTTATCACTCCCCCACACTTCTCTTTAAATGCCAAAAATTGATTAAAATCTCCACCCACAAGCCAGGCCTGATTATCACCATGTGTATCTTTAATTCTATACAATAATTCAAACGATTGAAGTCTAGAATGTTGGTATGGACTTCCATGAAACCTAGTGAAAAGCCACTTCAAACCATTCCAAGAAACAAGAGCATCAATGTGAGCAGAAGAATAAGATTTCACACAAACATCCAATTCATTAGTAGCAAAAAGGATAAGTCCTCCTTTGTT
This sequence comes from Galeopsis tetrahit, assembly GCA_963675135.1. Classification (NCBI taxonomy): domain Eukaryota; kingdom Viridiplantae; phylum Streptophyta; class Magnoliopsida; order Lamiales; family Lamiaceae; genus Galeopsis; species Galeopsis tetrahit. The sequence continues at coordinate 64,582,955 of OY776121.1, read as the reverse complement.
CCAATCGCATCAACAACAAAACAGAAATGAAAGTTGAGCATTGTTTTCCAAGACTGCACTAAACTAGAGGACAACTTTGATTCAATGACAAAAAATAAAGAGGGGTTATTTAAGGCTACTACACGCCTAATTTTATGGAATGAGTTTGGCCCCCTCAAGCCTCTCGCATTCCAGCACAAAGTCTTCATTCGGATGCACAGAGCTGGGGGCCACCAGACTCCGCTAAGTTTGAGCTCGACCCATCCTCATCACTCTTGTATCTTTTTTTGCCACTTTTCTTGACCTCTCCTGCATCCCCCATTTCTGCTTCTTTGGCCATTCCAGTTCCAGCTGATTTTTTTGATGGCCTACCTCTTTTACGTTGTCCCTACCAGTTACCTTTCGTCTCAGACAGATTGCGAGTGTCCTCATTTGCATCTCCTTTTTTCTCAGTTTGCTGCATCATAGGTCCCTTTCCTTTGCCCAACCCCTGTCTTGCCTGATTCTGCCTTGCTTGTTCATACCCAATCATCTCCTGCAACTGCTGCTCTCCTTCTTCATATTCATTTCCTGCAATTAGTTCATGGCCTACTCCAGCTAAATACCTACCTCTGTTATTATCCATCATTTGGTACTCCTCCCCCACTAATCCTGAATCCATGTAGTAATAAGGCTCCTCATGTCTTTGCCCCTGATCATTCGCCCACTGGCCCTGAATTAGCTCGAGCCCTTCAACAGTAGGGTTAAGAATCAGTGCCCGATAAGACGAAGCCCCCCCCATTGCCTCCAAAATTCTGCTCAGTCTGCTGTGATGGAGGGCTTGGTGGATTCGCCTTTAGGAACTCGTACAGCTCTGGATCCAGGCCCTTCTGCCCATCCGCCCGCAGCCACAATGGATATCTTCTATACTCAGCGTAATCCCTAGTGTGCTCCATGATTTTTTCAGGACAATCCTTCTCAGTATGAGAAAGTCGACCACAGACATAACAAAACTCCCCCAGTTTCTCATACCTTAAGGGCAAGAGGATGATGTCATCTCCAATCGTGATGCTGGTGTTTCTATGGAGAGGTTTGTTAAGATCATGGAGGATCCTAACTCGAAGACACCTTCCCCAAGCAGTGGCACCTTCAGGGCAGTCAATGTCGATGACGTTTCCGAACCTTTCTCCCAGCCTGAGAGCAATTTGTCTGGTCATGGCATAGATAGGAAGGCCATGAATCTGCACCCACAGTGGTATCGCATTGATGAACAAGTCTTTTGGTTGTTCATCTCCCCGAATCTTGGACAGCACCAACATCGGCCCACTGACGATCCATGGTCGCCTAAAGAAGGCCTTGCTCCAGTCCGTATCTTTCTCAAACTCAAACATATAGTAGCCCTCTCTCATATGGGAGACCCTCACGTTCCCCTCTACTCTCCAGATCTTTTTTAGAGTGGATAGGGTTTCCTTGATACTTGTGGACCTCCTGATAGTGAAGTGCCCTAGAAGTGCATTTTCGGGAGAATAAGTTCTCCCTGGTTGATTTTCATAGGGACCTCTTCCACTTCCGATAATCTCACCTTTCTCATATTTTCATTCAGCTGTTCCGCCATTGATATGAATTTGTATATATATTATACATATAAATGTAATATATTTCTATATTTTGCATGTTTATTAATATATATATTTATATAACAATATTCAACTTCATGTATATTTTTTTAGACCAATATAAATTGATAAAACATACTCCCTCCGTCCCATACTTGAAGACTCAAATCAATTGGACACGGGTTTTAATGAAAACATTGTTTATTAGTATTGTGTAAGATAAAGTGGGGTAGTTAGACTTGTCTAAACGGTTCAGGACCGCCGGTTCCCGGTTTGGAACCGGAACCGCCGAAATTGGAACCGCCACTTGCATGAACCAAAACCGTGAAATACACGGTCCGGTCTCGGTTCGACCTTTACGGGTTTTGGAACCGCCGATTTGACGGTTTGAACCGACGGTTCCGTAATTTAATTTTTATTTTATATATACACCCATATAAATCCAAATATATAGACAGAAATACCCAATTAACTCTTAAATACACAAAAATACCTAATTAACTCTTGTTCAGGCCCAATTTTAAAGGATAAGACCAAAACAATTACTCACCTTTCTTTCACTTTCATGCTTTCACTTTCATGCGTACTCATCTTCATAGCATTCTTTCTTATTTATTATAGTTTCCGACAGTGGTGGCATGGTTGATCTCCGGCGGCGGCTCAGAGCCCTCTTCTTCCTCTAGGATTTGAGCCTTTGAGGTGGTCGAGGACGGCGAGGAGGTGTGGCCGTGCGGCTGGAGGCGGTGGTTTGGGGCGTGGCCGTTCGAGCGCCGGACACAAAGGGACGACAAACTGACTAATTGAGGCGTATTTTTTTTCATTTTCTAATTGAGGCGGTGGTTTAGCAATAGCAGGTAGGTTTCTCCTTTGGTTTTTTTATTGTTGGGCCTTGAATTTTTTTTTCGACAAACCAGTATCGACTATATACACTTTCATCGATACTGGTTTGTCGAAATGTTAAAAAAAATTGAGATTTTTTTAAGTATTTTTTTGGTTTCATGGTGGCCGGAAATGGTGTCTCCGACGGCCCGGAAATGGTGTCAATGGTGGTCATAAGTAATGGTTTAGAGGAAGGTGGAAGAAATGAAAGGAAGGGGTGTGTTCAGTAGAGATGGTTACTAGATTTTATTGAAGGGTATTTTGGAGTTTTTACCCTCTTATTTTATAATTATACTGAAAGGGGAAGTGCATCTCTCCAAAATGGAGGTATAAATAGTCAAACCCTTCTAATCACTATATCACACGCTATTTTTCTATTTATTTTTTGATTAATTATGTAATTATTAAAAAAAAAATGGTCACGGTTTCGAACCGGAACCGGTTGGAACCAGATCTGACGGTTCAGAACCGGAACTGTCCAAAACCGAAACCGTCCCTCCTCTTTAGCCGGTTCGGTTCCTGTTCATGCCTCCCGAGACCACCGAACCGGCGGTTCTTGAACCGTGGGCAACTCTAGGGGTAGTAAAGACTTTTCAACTTTTTAAATAGTAATAAAATTATTTTTTAGTGTAATAAAGTAGTGGCATTTGTTGTAATATTATGATGTTTTAAGGAGATTGTTTAAAAGTGTTTTTACTATTTTAGGTAAGTGTGTTCAAGTATGGGACATCCAAAATGGTAAAATGGGTCTTCAAGTATGGGACGGAGGGAGTACTATAAAATACAAATATAATGTGATATATTCCAATACAAATCTAAATTATATGTTATCTTTTTAAAAATATTTATTATTTTTATAAAAACAGTTTTAAAAATTATAATGGGTCGTCCCACCCAGTAACGGACCTACACAGTGCCCGGGCGGCAGTGGCCCCCCCACTAATTTTGTAAATTTAGTAAGGGTAATTTGGTAATTTCACACATATTAAAATTAATATTCTATTCTATAATTATTTGCACACTCCTAATATAAAAATAATCCAAAAAATTAATATATATTCGAACATCATTTATTTTAAAATCGTCACTCATTGGGGGTCTACATTTTACCCTACATTTCACTAAATTTATTTTACATCCTACTAAATCCTCCTCACACCTTATCAAATCACTCAAAATATGTTTTCTTATTTGATTCTACACCACTAAATTCAATTTTTTTAAAAAGTGAATCGGTTGAAATGTGCAAGTTATCACGGAACGGAGGGAGTATTAACTTCTACCAAAACATAGCAAAAGTCAACTTATTCGATCAATTTAATTTAATGAAATGTGACGTATTGATAATTTTATAATGTTAAATTTTGATGAAAATAATGAGTACGTATTATTGTATCTTTATAATAATATTAATCGGGCCCCCCTACCAAAAATTTATGGGTCCGTCACTGGTCCCACCCTGCCCGTTTCATTGAATGGGACGGGTCCGGGTATCTAGATACCTGGCCCGACTCATTCTATTGTCATTTCTAGTTTATCATGAATCATGGGTCCACCATTCGCATTAATGATCCGTTTACCTGACGAATTCCGTTTTTATAATAAACTTAGCATGAAAACAATTTATTACTTCCTCCATTTTTTAATAAGTGTCATTTTGGTTTTTTTCAACAAATTAATATTATAAATTGTGGTCTATATTACCCTTCATTAATTATAACTAATTTTAATATAGAAATTTTGTTTGATAAAGAATGTGGTCGAGAATGTAGCTAGTATTCATAAATCAAACTAATTTTGGTATAAACAATTTTTGAGGAATTTATTTATGAAATATATTTATGGTAAATGAATGAGGGTAAAATAGTTAAAATTAAAGAAAAAACCTTAGAATGACACTTATTTTAAAATTAGTTAAAAAGTTAAAGTGACATTTATTAAAAAATGGAGGAAGTAATATTTTGCCATTCCTGAAATTGGACATCGATCAATACATACACAGTTTTACTTTAAATTCAATTGAGGCCGGGGCCGCTAGTAAATTGTGGAATTTGTCTCCCTTGTTAGTTTAATGGAGAGTTAAAAAAGTACTTCCTTCCAATTTAATTTCAACATTTCATGTACATAGTAAGAGTTGTTTATTATATTAAATGAAATAAAATAGAGGGTACACTACAAGAAAACTGCGATTTAGCCGTGAAAATATTTGTCGCTAATTATAATATTTTCGTCGCTAACGTGAGTTAGCGATGAAATAATTTTGTCGCGGGATTTGTTGCTATACGCCCGTCGCTAACGTGTTTGCGACAAAAAAAATAATTTTATCGCAAATGTTTGCGACAAAAAAATTATTTTTGTCGCAAATGTTTGCGATGAAAATTTGAGTTTCATCGCAAAATATTAGCAACGAAAATTTGAGTTTCATCGCAAAATATTAACGACGAAAATATGAGTTTCATCGCAAAATGTTTGCGAGGAAAATCAAATATTTGTCGCAAACACGTTAGCGACGGGTGTATAGCAACAAATCCCGCGACGAAATTATTTCATCGCTAACTCACATTAGCGACGAAAATATTAGAATTAGCGATAAATTTTTTTCGTGTCTAAAATACTTTGTGGCTAATTTTTTTGCGATAAGTATTTTAATTTCGTTGCAAATGTTAGTGATGAAACCCATATTTTTGTCGCTAATATTTGGCTATGGATATCCGATTTACGAATTATTCTCTAAACCCACTTCCGCAATCGACCAACCCGCACCCACACCCGACCCGACCCAACCGACCCTAACCCAATCGTTCTCTAAACCCACACCATACCCGCACCAACCCGTACCGCACCCACACCTAACCCGTCCCAACCCGATCCGCACCCACATACCCCCCTCCCCCATTTTATTTAAATGACTATTCATTTGGTTTTGGTGGGAATCGATCCCGGGTGGGTGAGCGCCCATAGCTGGGCGCCCACCACTTGGGCACATAACTCTTTGGTTCAGTTTTTAATATTAATTATATATGTATTCAATTTTTACTAATTTAGTTAATTTACTTATTTAATAATTTATTTCACATATATTAATTGATTAATTTTTCACTTGTATATATGTATATATTTTTGTATATATATTTTAATTTTTAAAGCAATTCCAATTGTAAAAAATCAATGTTACTTTAACAATTCCAAAAAAATAATAAATATTACATCAAATCTTCATCCTCTCATCTTTATGTCCATCTTCATTTGCATCATCATATTTATAAATATTTTTATAAACATTCAAATTGATTTATAAGACACAAAATATGGAGAATTGTTAAACATTTAATTATATAAACCAATTTTCTTGATTTAATATGCATAGTTGAAGTAGTACTCTTCCCTCATTCTTAGCGGGAATAACAATAAATAATTAATGAAATCAAGAAAACAGAAAAACATAAAACAAATTATACAAAATGAAATCAAAAAATTATACCCCAAAATAAATCAAATAAAAAACTTAATATGTCAAATTAATGAGTAAAAGTAAATGAAATTGTATTGATCCTATTATTTCAAACATCATAGTGTTGGAATCGTCTCTATTATTTCACATTGTGCACGCACTCAAACTTTTTTCCTTTATTATGTTTAAACGACAACCTTTTTTAATTCATTAGAATTAAACATGAAAAAATCTATTTCATCACTAAAATATTAGAGACGAAATATAATTTTCATTATTGTTCTGGTTATTAAGAATAAAATGAAATATTGTGTTGCTAATATAGTGATGAAATATTTTAATTTTCTCTCGAATATTAAATCCACAAAATTAATCAAGCAAATTTTAATTTTGTCGCTAAAATATTAGCCACGAAATATAATTTTCATTGTTGTTCTTATTATTAACAACAAAATAAAATAATTTGTTGAAAGTGTGGCGATGAAATATTTTAATTTTGTTACAAATATTAATTCCAAGAAATTAGCCACAAAAAATATATTTCATCGTAAAATAATAGCGACTAAATATAATTTTCATTGTTGTCCTTATTATTAACAACAAAATAAAAGAATTAGTTGCTAGTTTAGCGATGAAATTTTTTTATTTCATCGCAAAAATTAATTTCAATAAATTAACCACAAAAAATTATATTTCATCGCAAAATATTAGCGACGAAATATAATTTTCATTGTTGTTCTGATTATTAACAACAAAATGAAGCAATTCGTTGCTATTATAGCGATAAAATTTTTTAATTTCATTGCAAAAATTAATTTCAATAAATTAGCCACGAAAATTTCTATTTCATCGCAAAATATTAGTGACAAAATATAATTTTCATTGTTGTTCTGATTATTAACAACAAAATGAAGCAATTTGTTGCTAATATAACGATGAAATATATAGATTTTGTTGCAAAAATTAATTTCAAGAAATTAGAAACAAAAATTTTATATCATCGCAAAATATTAGCAACGAAATATAATTTTCATTGTTGTTCTGATTATTAACAACAAAATGAAGCAATTTGTTGCTAATATAGCGATGAAATATATACATTTTGTTGCAAAAATTAATTTCAAGAAATTAGCCACGAAAGTTTCTAATTCATCGCAAAATATTAGCAACGAAATATAATTTTCATTGTTGTTCTAATTATTAACAACAAAATGAAACAATTTGTTGTTAATATAGCGATGAAATATATAAATTTTGTTGCAAAAATTAATTTCAAGAATTTAGCCACGAAAATTTATATTTCATCGCAAAATATTAGCGACGAAATATAATTTTCATTTTTGTTTTGATTATTAACAACAAAATGAAGCAATTTGTTGCTAATATAGCGACAAAATATATAAATTTTGTTGCAAATATTAAATCTAACAACTTAGCGACGAAAATTTCTATTTCGTTGCTAAAAAATAATTTTAGCGATGAAATTTAGATTTGTCGCAAAATTTTCGTCGCTATTCCCCCTGCTTCTTGTAGTGGTATGAACATCTTTTCCATAATAAAGTATATTAATAAAATAAAGTAGAGTAATAAAATAATAGCATGTGGATTAATTTAATTTGAGATGCTTAAAGAGTGTGATTTAAAGTGAAAAAATATTTTATTGTCAAATTATAAACTGATGAATTTAATTTGAGACATCCATTTTTTACAAATGATGAATTTAAATTGGGGTTGCACTCTTGTGTACCAGTTACATGTATGTAACTGGATCCAATAATCCATCATTTACTATATCCAATCCAATAACCCATTACAAATAACACATGACTCATTTACTATATCAAATCCAATAACACATGATCCATTTACTATATCAATTTATCAAAAATATTTTTTCATGGCCTTTATTTTATTTCAATTAATTTTTTTTAATTTTATCATTAAAAAATAATACTCCATTAACTTTTAAAAAAAAAAAATTTACTCCAATTGATATTTATATTTCTCCTTTTAATATTATTTTTTAAATTTATTTTTTTTCCTATTTATCATTTGTGTTTCAAATGATAATTTTTTCCACGTACTTTCTTTTTATGCCACAAATAATTATTCTAAAATTTTAAAATCTAATAAGAAAATTTTAAAAATAATAGTATAAATTGTTTTTTTTTTAAGTATTAAATAGTATAATAATAATTTGTTTTAAAAAATAAAAATTTCATCTCTTTTAGCGGAAGTGTTCAATTCTATTAATACTATTTTACTTTAATTAATTGGTGTATAATTTTCACCTTATCATTTCAAAATTTTACTCAATTCCTTACAAATTTCACTTCGTTTTACATTGTTTAATTATTTTTTTCATTCAAACTTTCATTTTTTAATCACTTTATTTTAATTTTTTATGAATATAATTTTTAGTTTATAAGTGTTATGATAATAGTTGATAAGTATTATGGTATATTATTAGTTAATATGCAGTATTGTACGTATTAGTTCATATACAATATAATATTAGTTTATATTGGTACACGTTCTAATATTTTCGAGTTTCGAGTTCACATACTTTATGATACTAGTTCAAATATAGTATACTATTAGTTCACATATTCTATAGTACTAGTTAACATACTCTATGGTACTAGTTCAAATATAGTATAGTATTAATTCACATATTGTATAGTATTAGTTAACATACACTGTGGACTATGATACTAGTTCAAATATAGTATAGTATTAATTCATATATTGTATAGTATTAGTTCATATATTAAATAATATTTTTACATCCACATTAATCTCTAATATTATACAATATATTAACTAGTATTATACCATAGGCGTACTAATACTATATCGAATTTAAACTAATATTATATTTAACAAAAAATACATAACTTAACACATTCATAATTTCAGGCATACCATGCAAATTAATACATCAATATTAAAAGATTGATGTTAACTAACTAGTAAAAAGAACAAAAGTGAGAATGAATCACACTGAACACACAATTCAATTAATAGATACAATCACACTCAATAAACATATGAATGCATCAACACGGCGATGACCACAAAGAAAATAATAAAGCTGATGCTAGTTTCTTCCCCAATTCTCCACTCATTTAAGTTTCTAAATATAAATTTTATTTTTCAATTAGATTATGTTATTGATTAGTCTTAAAAAATAATCTATAACTTTAAAAAACTTGTAACGAACCAGATATCATTGTAGAAATAATAAAGACATAACAAAATAATCTTAGTTATTATAAATCAGATTAAAGCTAGAAAGTGAGCATGTCATATTCATACATTTATACCCAACACTATAAGAAAATAATTAATTGGCTAGAGAATATTTTGTAGGCAATAATTCCAATTTTGTAGGCATTTATATTTACCTACGGAATACCAACGAAAACCATTCGTATGGAATTCGCTCGTAGGTAATTCGGTTGCCCACGAAAATTTAATCCGTAGGCAATTACCTACCACATTTTCGTAGCAAATCCATAACATTTCGGTAGGTAATATGATTACCATAATAAATTAAATTCCGTAGGTAAATATCAACTACGAAACATTTTGTTGGTAATTCCGTAGGTAAATATAAACTACGAAACATTTTGTTGGTAATTCCGTAGACAAATTTGATAACAAACATTTCAGTGGGAAATTTTTTAATATATATATTTTAAATTTTTTATTAATAAATTATATTTTTAGCCTTAGCCTACAAAATAAATCCATTCAAAATTGGACCAGCCGGTTCAACCGGTCCAACCATGAATCGATCATAAAACCGATTCAAAAAGTGTTAAAATATATAAACATTTTTAAAATACAAACTTAGGTGCACATTAGGCCCCCTTTATAATGTTTTTTCTCTCATGTTTCCTGTACTCCTTATTCGATGTGGGACAAAAAATATATGTTTGTTGGTTACTAACTTATTAATACTATTACTTTTATATTGTTTTTTCTCTTATATTTTTTATACTCTTTCGATGTGGGACATACTAAAGTTCATATGTTTATTTGTTATAACACTATTGTTTTTCTAAGTTCCTAGCTAATTTTGTAGGTAATACAATTAGATAATTTATACATATAAATAGCTAGGAAAATTTTCGTAGGTAAATAAATAAACAAATCACCTACAATCATTTTGGTAGGGAAATGATATTTTTCCTACGGATTATTTTGTAGGTAAATCAATATTTTCTAAGTTCCTAGCTAATTTTGTAGGTAATACAATTAGATAATTTACATATAAATAGCTAGGAAAATTTTTGTAGGTAAATAAATAAACAAATCACCTACAATCATTTTGGTAGGGAAATGTTATTTTGCCTACGAATTATTTTGTAGGTAAATCAATATTTTCTAAGTTCCTAGCTAATTTTGTAGGTAATACAATTAGATAATTTATACATATAAATAGCTAGGAAAATTTCCGTAGGTAAATAAATAAACAAATCACCTACAATCATTTTGGTAGGGAAATGTTATTTTGCCTACGGATTATTTTGTAGGTAAATAAATATTTTCTAAGTTCCTAGTTAATTTTGTAGGTAATACAATTAGATAATTTATACATATAAATAGCTAGGAAAATTTTCGTTGGTAAATAAAAAAAAATCACCTACAACCATTTCGGTAGGGAAATGCGATTTTACCTACGGATAATTTTGTAGGTAAATCACCATCAGATTTTTCCTTGGTAATTTCGTGGGTGAAAATGTGTAAAATAATTTATAGAGATCCGTAGGTAATCTGTAGGCAATTCTCAATATTTAAAGACAAATTTATTTTCGTTGGAAAATTCTGTAGGCAATTCAACAATTTCTTGTAGTGCAAATTAGAAAAAAAATTGAAAATTTTTAGTTTAGTTTTTTTTTTCGATTTTTTTGTATTTTTTTTTCTAAATTTTGGTTATTTTTTGAAAAAAAGAAAGCTCAAATTTTTATTACATAATTTTATTTTTGAGTTTTATATTTTTTTTCAATTTTTTTTTATATTCGTTATGTTTTATATTTATTTTTTTAAAGTTAAAAAAATAGAATAATATTTGACTTCGTGGTGATTTATTGGTGACTCGATACGGTGTATAATTATAATTTTAATGAGTTGTTTTAATTTAATTTAATTGTTAAAATGGTAATATAGTATTTTGCATGTATTTTTCTTTTTAAAAAATTGGGAGTGAAATTAATACTAAAAAAGAAGGTAAATGTAAAAAATTTGATTTAGTTACATGTATGTAACTTGTACACATAACTGTCTAAAAGAAGGGAGTGTGGACTTATTAAAAAGAAGGGTAAATAGCCAGTTACATGTACACATAAGTATTTGCATTTAAATTGGGATGAAGAGAATAATAATAATAATAAAATAAGTATGATATCAATATAATTCCTTAAGGTCGAAATTTTTGTTAACATTAAAAATATCGAGTATTGATATCCGTAAATTATAAAAATTTAATAAGAAAATTTTAATATATAATTTTAACAAAGCTAGAAACCTGAACAAATTTTACAATTATGTTGAAATTTTATTAAAAAATACTCCCTCCTCCCAAACTATATATATAAGTATTCATTTTATTTGTTCGTCCAAATTTAGTATATATGTTCCAAAATATAAACAATATTTTTATCATCACTCTCTAAATAATTATCACTTATTTACTTAAATTGTCATTCACTTTATTTATAAGTGGACCTCCACAATATCTCATAATACCAGCGATCCAACACATTTATTTTATTCATAAACAAAAATTATTCTTTAAAATTTGTGTAAAAAAAATTATAGATACAACTTTTGTGGGAGTGACCGAGAGAGTAATATAAAAGGTTAGCTTATACTCCCTTCATCCTCGGAACTATTTGCACTACTTTATGGGCACACAAACTAAGAAAAAGATGTAATGAGTGGAGTGTTGAGAAGTAATTTTGTAAACCTTATAAATAAAATAAAGTGAATGATTGAGTTGAGGGTAAAAATATATGACATTTTGTGTAAATATGTGAATATTGTGAGGATGAGATTTATAAAAAGATTTCCTTCTTGAAAAGTGCAAACAATTGTGGAATAGACGAATAAGAAAAGAGTGCAAATAATTGTGGGATAGAGGAAGTATGCTATTTACTGATAGTATTTTGATACTTTATCAATTTTTTTTATAAATATCGTAAAAATATTATTATGAATATTGAATATATAGTTGGTATATTAAAGATTTCCCAAGACATAATATCCTTCTTAATTTTAGAGATTAGTGTTAGAAAATGAGCATTGTGGACATACTAAGAAAACGAGGAATCGAGGCTCGTGTAGACATAATTTTTTTAAAACAATGTTCATTCTTCATTCTCGGTGCTAATGAAATTAGGACATTAGGTTTTCAGGATACAACGATTAAATAACAACAATACTAATACAATTATTTTGTTTACGACGAACCGAGAAGTTGTCTGAATATATATCACGAGTGTCAAAGAAACGATATCAAAATTGAATGCAAAATAGCGTAGCAATTGCTAGAATATGTCTGTATTTTTTTCAATTATACATAATAGTCAACTTAAAATCGTAACGATTGGCTGCAATAAAATACATAGCAATTAAATTTTGGACCAAAACTGGAACTGACATCCTAAATGCAGATTTTAATTGATAATTCAACATTGTAACTGCAGCACGCATTTGTAACCTCAAACCATTTAGTGCAGGTATTAAGTTTTCGAATAAATTTATAACACTTGAATTTTAAACAAATCTTTCATCAAAGCTTCTCTTGTTTCTAAACTGCTTTCTCATTTGAGGTTTGAGTTTTCTCTCCCATCATGTAGAAATAAATTTATATAATTTTTCAACATATAATTTTTTTCTCATTTAATTGATTTAATAATATTTGCATTTTTTTGTCATCAAATATTTAATTGGCATTGAATTTTTTTAATTAATTTCCCTAGCTAAATCCCTCACTATTTAGCGAGGAATTTTATCCCCTCGCTAATTAGTGAGGGCAATAAAAAATTTCTTGGTAAATAGTGAGGGCAAATAATGCCCTGACTAAATTCCTTACTAAATAGTGAGGGATTAGAAGCCCTCACTATTTTTCCTCGCTATTTTAAATTTTACATGTGGAAATAATATCACTCAATTTTATTTTCTAATATATCGTACGTCGTAACGTGGAATACAAAACAATTGTCGCGTTTAAATTTAATTTTTATTTTAAAAAAGTTTGTCGCTTTAACTATATTTACCATCGACCTCTTTAAATTGACTCTGTAATTTTTACAATTTCTCCTTTAATTTTTTTTATCTTTCTTTCTTTATAATTGAAGCAAGATTTCCCTCAATCATTCCCGATTATCGATTTTCGACTTATAATACAATCTTGTCTAATATAAATAAATTATTGAATAATCAAGTTTAACATAGTTTCTTTTTTATGAAACTCGATCGTCTGAAGTTAAATTTGTATAATGCATATAATTGTTTGTAAAAAATAAAAAAAAACTACATTATTAATAAGGGACTCGTTCTTAAAAAATGTTGCACAAAATTTTCTTTTAACCATTTATATTATTGTAAACTTTAATATTTGAAGAAGAAAAATAGAAAAAATATGTAAAATCGTTAACTCATTTTTGAAATAAAATAGAATTAGAATTCACTTAATTTTGTGCAATTTTTAAACTATTAAGGAATTTTATGCAACATTTTCAAGTTATGAGAATGTTTGTACAATTCTTAAAAATAATAATTTAACATATAGTTTTTTAAATGAATATTGTTATTTAATTTTCAGTTTGGGTTAAGAAAATGAGATTGTTTTGAGATTTTGTAACAAAATAAATTCGAACGACATCAATAACGATAAAATGATAAATAATCCTTCACATATCGAGAACGATCTCTAAAGTTATCTTTGTTTACAGCTTTCAAATCACTTTTAATACTTGTTTTTTTTTTTTTTGGCTTGTGTGTAATGCACGTGTCTATTTTTATATAAATTGAATGCTGATTTCAAATTTATTTAGATAAACTAAAATTATTTTTTAAAAAGTATAGAAAAATAAAAAAAAACATCAACTTGAAGGATACAATATTACTATCATATGATTAGATTCAATGATTCACATAAATTAGTAATGTCACACCTTTTAACAATTACTACTTACATTTTTTTTTTTTTTTGTATTTTTATATTTTTGTTGTAATTTTATATATGATCAATGTCATACTTTTTAATAAATAGTAATTACAATTTTCAGTATACATTCATATAAGTAATTAAGATTAAATGAGTCAAAAATTCACATGTAAAAAAGTGAATTTTTTTTTTTAAATTATCACAATTAAGTATTTTATGTGTGGAAATATTTCACAAAAATGTTACTATTTTCTGTAAGTAAATTTGCACCGTTCATTTTATTTTTTATTGAAAAGTGTAAATAGACAGGTAGAAGTTAGAAAATCATGAATGCACTGCCATCTGAGGTTGCTACTATATCTGAGTCCGAATCGTATTGATTTGGTATATAAATAAATAAATTACCTACATGTTTTTTTTGGATTTCTTCACATATAAGAACCATCGTGATTAAATATAAGAATGATAAAATCTCAAATGTTACATTATATAATGTTGATTAATATTGATTTTTTGTATATTTTTAAAAAAATATAGATTAATAGAAATACCGAATTTTGATATAAGTAGCTTTTAAAAATTATAAAAATTGATCAATAAGTGACTTTTAATACATAATTTTAACAAATGAATTTGAACAAATTTTACATTTATGATGAATTTACATAAAATATACTTCGTTCAAACTTTGTATACAAATATTCATTTTTTTTGTTTGTCCAAATTTAATATATATGTTCCATAAAATGAAAACAAACTTTTTATCATCACTTATTTACTCAGGATCTAAACCCTAGGTAGTGGTGCTCTAACCACTTGAGCTATCCAACTTCGTCAGCTTCTTTCAAATTCGTGTAAAGGAAATTATACAAACAAAATTTTGTTGGAGAGAGTAATATATAAGGTTATTTCATATGATATTTACTACTAATATTTTCTCCATACTTATCAATTTCTTTAAAAAAAATTATAAATATTGTGGTTCTCTAATATGGGTAACTATATATGAATAGTGAATACTGTATATGGTGTTAAAGATTTTTCCAGATATTTCCTTCTAAATTTTAGAGATTTGATTCTTCAAATATTTTACCATATATACGTGCATGTGTTTGTTAATTGTTCGGGTCTATATAAACACACGCAACATTTTACTTTGAACAGTAACAAATATTTCAGCAAAACTACTCTTGTTTCTTAACTGTTTTCTCATTTGAGGTTTGGATTTATTCTCACACTTTGTAAAATAACTTTTTTGTTCATCCAATTTTACATATCACTAAATTTTATTTTCTAATATTTTGTGGAATACTAACTAATCGTACATTGGTTTAGATTAAGGGGAAATAGCTGGAATATTCTAGTACAACAATTAACATCTAATTTTTCTAACCTATATATATAATTGTATATTTTTTTAATCGTAGTGAAAAGTTTAGTTTTTTCTAATATACATATAAATATATATACTCACTTCTCAAGATTGTAGCTTTTAGTTTTAAATCTTATTTTAAAAGGTTTATCACTTTAGCTATATTTACCATTGATCTTCTTTGATTTATTTTTTTCATCTCTTTTAAAAAAAAAATGGAGAGTAAATTTATTAAAATATATATATATTCTTTAAATTCTATACAAAATAACAAAAGTGATAATATTTTTGAAAAGTGGAGTATTTTGTAACATGTAACTATTACACGAATCACACCATTTAATTATTTGACTGATTTTCCTAATAATATGGAGTAATTAATAAGGGATTGCAATTTTCTTCTAACAACATTTTTTTTCAGGTAGAAAAATGGCACCAAAGATCATGTGGTCATTTTTAGTGATGATTCTCTTCCTTTCTCTCACATCATGTAAGAATTAAGATGCACTTGTTTTTTTTTCTTTTCTTTTTTCTCTCTATATTAACGATAATACAATTAACCACGTGAAAATTTAATAAACGAGTGACAATATGATTACTTTACGTTTCTAGCAAGCGATATATTAACTTATTATTGCAAATAATTTTGAGAAAATCTTTGCTTAATTAGTTGTTTATGGAGAGTATAAATAATTTTAATTAATTAATTTTAAATGGTGCAGATCATGTGTTGGGTAGAATAGGTAACTGTACGGACTTATTTCCAAATAAGTGTGAAGGGTTTACAGGAGGAGGAAGTGGAACAATACAAGAATGCAGGAAAGCGTGTTTTGAGAAATATGGAAGAAATCTTCAAACAGCATTTTGTAAACAACGTTTATTTCCGACTCCTCCTCCCGGTCAATATCTTTGCGAGTGTACTTTTCTTTGTTCACGTCCTCCTCCTTCCTTCTAAACATTCTGCTTTAAGTAATTTGTACCACGGTCCTATGGTATTATTGTACTCTCTAATATAAATAAATTATTGAATAATCAAGTTTAAGATATATAGATGTTTCTTTTTTATGAAACTCGATCGTTGCCTTCGAATTTAATACTCGACCCATTTAAAATAAGTTTGCTAACAACTAACAAGTTCGGAAGTTAAATTTGTATAATGCATATAATCGTACGTTTGTAAAAAAAACTACACTATTTATAAAGAATATATCATCTGGAGTATATGTTAGAAACAATTAAAAAATAATCACTTTACGCCTTTGAGTCCGCATAGAACCTTTTGATTATATCGCACTAAAAGTCCTTTTGATTATATCGCACTGAAATTCTGATTGTTTTGAATAGTGTATTGAAGACTCTTCGCTTCTTTGAATTCTTATATCGTCGAATATTTCTCTTTAGTATTTTTTGTTTTGAGTATAAGTTTACCTTTCTCCTCCTCCATTTCTTACATTCTATAAAAGCACTATGAATTGAGTTGCGTAAATCCATTTTTTTTCTTCATTTTTCAAACTCTAGTATAAATTAGTACTTTTTTTTTTCACAATAAAGAACAGAATAACATATACAACTATTATAAATAAATAGAGCAATATACAATATACATTTCTGATGGAGAGTTCTTTTCATTCACTCAAACCAAATCGTTAATAACCTTCTTTTGGCCACCCAACATGAAGAAATAGACTACTAACTTTACAATACTTGAATGAACCTCAAATCACATCCTATTGCACCAATACCTCTAATTGGTTTATCCCATAAAGGGAGAAACATATGTTTATTTTTGGGACAAATATATAACAAAACTCATCAATTAACAAAAATCAAGAATTTATTTGATGTTCTGCAACTTTCTATATTACCTGAAATATTTGTGCTATGAATTTAGAATCACCACACAACTTGGAAAGCCGAGGGATTCAGCTGAACCATCTGGATCGAAGCTCATAACTTCCCCTGCAAGTACTCCACCTGTATAATATATCAAAACAAAAAAATATTTAAGCAAATTTAAAAGAGGAAACACCTTTGTTCTCCAATATTCTCATGCATAAAAAATATTCTACAACCACCCTAAAAAATAAAAGACATGAAAACCAATAACATTATAACACATATCCAAAGCAATATCATGTGCAACTCGTGGACAGCTTCGTAAAGACTAATTTTTTTTATGCATTGAATAACATATTAACACTTAAGTTATTATAAGAAACTTAGAATTGGAATATGAGCCGTGTGAGAGCATAATCACAACCAAATCTTCATCACTAACACCACGTAATTCAAATAATTACAATCAATATTAAAATATTCTAAGAGAAACTAAAGGCCAGTCGTAAATAAAGGATGAACTGACATTTAAGGTCCCAAAACAGAGCCTACACCCAAACTGGGGGTGAACCAATTACGACATAATAATTGGCTGATCAGATTAGCAGGCCAAAAATAAAAACTCATCAGCATTTGCAGCAGATTTATAACATGAAAGTAGTAGCATAAGACAAACTAACCTTGAAGGGAGAAGTCTTTGAGACTAATATGTCATTGGCTGTAAACATTGTTGGTAATGTTGGCTTTTACATAATCTTACTCCAAGTGATGCAGCACAGCTCTGCCTTTGCAGATGAGACACATATATAGCTCTCAAGGAAAATGTAACATGCCTTTACTGCACCCTTGCACAATATGGGTATCATTCGTAAAATTCAGAGGACATACTGAGAAGTAATAAAGAGAAAGTTAAAATTTCAACAAAAGTATGCATACTTAGAGTACATAATTTTCCAAAAATAGAAGAGTAAAATCTCTTGAGAAGTTAGAAATGCAGAAATTTATATGGATCTAACAACACATCTTTATTTAAATCAAAAAGAGAATTATTTCTTCAGAAGCATTTTAAAAGTTAGAAAGTCAGAAATTTATATGGATCTAACAACACATCTTTATTTAAATTCAGAAGCATGTGTACACTTGACTGAAACAACAAACATGTTATTTACAACTTTTCAGTATGCAATTGTTAGTCTTACAGAAGTTAGAAACCAAAACTGAAATAGAAACACGCATGTGATAGAACTGAAAGACAGGAAAAGGCTTGTGAGGACATAAACGTAATGGTAAAACTTTTCCATGTTATATTATAACATAATGGTTCTCCTCTCCACTTCCATGATGTATAGATTGAAGATAAAAGACACAGTGATAGCTAAAAAGACTAATAAACTTAGGTAATGGTAGACAAAATGAATGTCCAACTCAAAATTTGAGACATCTTTTACTTAAATTCTCTGGTTCTGAATTCATAACACCAATATATCCCACCACAGAGTATGTAGAACCTAAATTATTCATAAACTGGTTTCAAGTAATTAAGATATAAACATTGCTAAAGAGGCTTCTCAAGTACTCAAAATCAGCACCATTTAAAACACCAACTTTATCAATTTCATCCTACTTTTGTCCAAGAAAGGTGAAAGTATAAAACCTGGAGAATGTAGTCCTCTTTATTATCAGAAGTGATTACATCATGTGCTTTCTTTTCATCCTAATAATTCCTAAAGGCAATATATATAATAATAAAAAGCTTAATTTTAAAAAGCATGTACTGTACAAAATTTTACACAAAATTTTCAATAGTTCTATTGAGCGGTATAGTTTGTTATAAAGTGGAAGCTAAGTCATATAGACTTCAATGTTGACGCAACAGGCGGTTCGAATCCACATAGGCTTTACTGCTGATGCCAAGAAATTGTTGTAGGTCGCATGTTTGTTTGGCCATCTAAGGAAATATGAGAATTCAGTTGGTATCGATAAACCATGAAGAAGAAGATGCATATTGTAATTACAAAGTTATTAAATATCAAGTGAATGTTGCATACTAATGATTTTCAAATACGCTTATCATGGTAGATGGGTTTCATTGTTGTGATTTCGGTTTCTTTCTACTGCGATCAAACTAATCATCAAAAGATATTTTAAAATAAAAGTTCCAAAATGCAATGAGCATATTCCTTAGTTGAAGCCTAAAACAATTTCCAGATGTCACAATATGAATTGAGAGTAGGATAACAGATTTAGGTGGATAACTATCACCCAACTTTTGTACTAATTTATCAAGATTTAAGGACTTCCCTATCACTGAAGCAAATGCCTAAGGTGTTGTTAATTTAGTAGAAGACAGTGAAATGTGTAGAAATTGTACCACGTTGAATTGGCAAGTGGAGAGAAAATGAAGCGAACACAGAGTAAATATCATTTATACACACAACCAAGAATAAGAGACAATAATATGGCGAAATTTACATGCATATACATACCAGTAATACTACCTGAGGGAAAAAAAAAACAACAAGGGATAATCACCAATTAAAAACATAAGAATAACACTTACACAAAATGAATCAAACATAATTAAATGGAACTATTTCTTGTGACAAAAATTGAGAACAAAGGTTTTTGAGTTCCTACATGGTGCGAGTATAGTGGTTGGACTGCATAAGGCTAGGGGCGACGGCGGTGTAAGGACTTTGTCGGCGGCGGCCGATCTGGAACAGGGCATTGTCAAGAGTTTTAAACTTAATGTGCTTCAAACAAATGTCTGTCTAATCTTTATCTCACACATACTTATCTAGAATACGGTAAAGATTCATCTCCGCCACATATATTATGCACATCATAAAAAATAATATAAGCAGATCTTTTGACTATTGTATATTAACCTTTTAACTGTGATGCAACTATAGGTAGATCACCTTTAGCAACGTACAATGAAGAAGCAGAGCAAAGTAAACCCAACATTATTGTTAGATAAATTGATTAGAGGTGTTCAAGGGTCAATACAACAAAAAAAGCTCCCTAACGTAACATAATTCACTGTTCGACTAATTTATTTGTAGAATTTACATAAAATATTCAAATAAAACTACCTTGCAGTCACCTCCATAGCTAATTACCTCAAAATAAGCTTGCAAAGCTTATAACTCAGTAACAGAGTTTATCACAACAAAAATGAAGCAAATTTCAACTAATAAAAAAATATTTCTCGATTATCAAATTACGCCACAATAACTCAACTGTGCAAGCTCATATTTCAATGTGAACGATCATTAGTCTTCATTTACAGCTAGATGAAGTACTTCTAAGTGATAAAGTTCCAAAACGAATACCTCAACCTGAATATCACATAATGCAAGAATATTCAAATGGATACCTCAGAGCCAAGCAAATAAGCCTAAACAGAAGAATTCCCAAAAGGATCAATCTGCCATTAAATGAATAAATTGATACTGAAAGCAATAAGCCTGAACAGAAGAATGACCAAAAGGATCAATTTGCCAAAGCAATTATCACCAACATCAAATATGTTAAAATATAGACTAATTCAAATTATATCCAATTCTCATTAGAAGGTCTTAGAGAATTGCATACAGATTCACCACTAAGATTCATGTAAGTTTGAGGCTTTGCCAGGAGAACAGGGACCCCACCGACAAAATCTGAAGAAGACAATCCAAAAGCCACCACTCATTATTCAAACAACTGAACAAATTACAAATATAAGCCCAGAAATGTATGAGAAATATATATCAATAATATCTAAAAGACCTTTTCCAAAATCCAAAGATAGCTTTGCAGTGCCTGGTGCCCACAAATTTATCCCCTGGATTTCCCAAACACACGAAGAGCCATGCCGCACGCAGTGCAAATGCAGCGCTTGGAAAATCTATTTAAATAATTTTAATGAAATTCTCGGTAAAGAAGGCCAAATTTCAGTTTCACAGAAAGAGAAAGGTTCATGGATTTTCGTGAAAAACAGGTTTTAGCTTAGCTCATAACAATTTTCAGTTGTAATGCTTGAAAACCGTCAAGTAGTCATCGGAAAACGAAGACGGCATCAATAAATAAATTCGAAATCAGAATTTTTTAAAAGAAAATTACTAAATTGAAGGTGTTGCAGCTGGATCATCTGGTCGACCGCCGTCAAGTATCCTCCTGATTTTGGTGTCTGCGGCTGGGACTAATTGTTAGCAGGTGTCTTCCCCTGCTTGCTTGGATGGGTAAGGGATAGCATAATACTTGTCTCAGTCTTATTAATTTCTTTGGTGTCTCCTCGTTCACTCTCACCAAAACTCCATGGAATGTGAAAAGCTTCAGTGGCAAAACTCCATGAACGGTGATTTAAGAAAACCAAGCGACACTTTCAGTTTCAGAATTATAAATGAAACCATTGCGGCACGTGGCAGATGGAGAAAGGTATCTAATTGCACACGTGTCAAACACAGGGAAAACATATCTTCCTTTTATATATAAAGATTAGGATTGGACATTTAATTTTAATATTAAGATCTGGAACCTCCTTGGTAGCACTAATAATGACTACAAATATGACTCTTCTAGAACGAATTTGATGATCTATTGATACGTCAGAGACTCGTACTTTAATTTTTGAAGAAAAAAACTAGAAATTGAGGAAGTAAGTAAAACCTTTAACTCATTTATGAAATAAAATAGAATTTGAATTTAATTAATCACGGAGGGTTTTTTTGTGAAATTTTCTAACTGTATATTAGAGAATTTTACGCAACATTTTCAAGACAGGAGAAGATAATTTAACATATAGACTTTTTTAATGATTTTCAGTTTGGATTAAGAAAATATTATGATTGTGTACTAAAAGTACGTAGTAAGTTGGAACGAGAGAACTATATATAGATAAATAACCCTAAACATATGTTTAAAACTTCTCATGAAGCCACTTTTATGATTTCATATTCAAATTCTTGTTAATTTATTTATTAAAAAAATTATGTAGATGATTTCAATTCCTCTATAATTTTACTATATACTGTATCTGTAATACATACTCTCTTCATCCATCCTTTATGGAATACTTATTATGCACTGATGCACTCTTTTTTATTTTAATTGTTCACATTTAATTATTTGGTGTTAAAAAAAATATTATAAAATGTTAGTTCAGGTGGGAGTGTGTTATTAATTGTTCACATCCTTTGTATAACCCCCCCCCCCCCCCCACCAACTCATTCTGTAAGCCTAAATTAATATTCCCCACTCCCCACTTTCAAAATTTTTATTAAAGTTTTTGTGAAGAAAAAACAAAAACTCTTGACGTTTCATTTAATTTTAATACTCCTTCGTCCCTTTAATTTAAAAAATACTCCGTATTCATTTTGCTATTTGGACGTTACATCAAAAGTTGCTATTTTTTTTTAGCAACATTCATTATCTCTTTTCTATTTTTCTCTTTTTTTTTTTTTCTATTTTTATCTACCCTAACAACCTATTATACTATACGGAGTATTATTTTTTAAATTAGTGTGCAAAAAATAAATGAACAAATTTTAAAGGAACGGAAGGAGTATGATTTATACATTTTTAGTTATATGTTTGGTTTTGTCAAATTAATTAATATATCCAAAGAAATTCAATAGACCATTATATATATACCCTAATATGCTACTAGAGAGTAGTATACCCTAAAATAATATATATACCCTAATATACTAATATAGAGAGTTTATTACGGAGTATAATGATATGTAGATTTGAATGACAAGTCGGATGCTCATAAAGTGTATATACAAGCTAGTTTGATAACTTATTTTATCGGTGTCATGTTTTTAATTGATTTGTATTTTTATATGTAGCATTTATGAGCCATCTCAATATTGAGCTTAATTAATTTTAAAAATAATAATACTCTATTAGTTCATTAAAAGTATGTTACTTTTTTTTATTTGTCAGACCATAAAAAATATGTTCATTTCCTTTTATGTAAATAATCGTTTTATTTTTACGTAACAACAATCCCACAACATCTTTACTTTAACTATTTTATCTATTTTTTCTTAAAATATGTGCTCAGTCAAATTAAGATAAATACTAGTTTTCGTGGATGGAGAGTAATAACCTAGGTTTGAACTAGCTAACACCTCTTACACATTCATTTTTCTATTAATTTGAATTTAATATTTAGTTGCACCACCTCTTACATACTTATTTATGCTATAAACCTCCTGAAATTTTCAATACAGATTTTGTTGAACATTTCTTTGTATTGAAATTTCAACAAAAAAATTTTCATAGAATATTATTGAAAAAACCCCGTCTAATAACACGCGTGCACTACACTAGTGTGTATATATGTGAGATATATGTGTGGAGCATATATAAAGTTTTCTTTTACTTCATAGTGATTTCAAATATTAAAATCAGTTATGCATTTAAACATGTACAAATTATGCAAGTAATCTGTTTACACGACTTTTACTTTTTTAGTTATATGTTTGTTATATATCAATTAATCTGTATACACGAATTTTACATTTGTAGTTATATGTTTGTTTTTATCAATCAATCTGTATACACGATTTTTACATTTTTAGCTATATGTTTGTTTTTATCAATTTGTGATATTTAATAACACTAAATTAAATAATACCTGATGGATTTTAGTGTTATTATTTTAATTTCAAATTATATTTAAATATATTAATGTTAATGTGTAAATATTTATTAATATAACTATGAATATTTTCAAATTATTCCATATAGAATACTCAAATAATTATGCATTTAACATTTAACATCATAAAACTATTTTGAAATAAACTCATATATAAATTAAAAAGTCATTTAATTTAAAATTAGTTATACTTGCATGTTACTTACATTATTTTTAGATTTTGGTAATTGAAAAAATAATATATAAATTACAAATACATTTACAACTCATTTCATTTATTATATCAATTGCTTTCAATTCCCGACGCGTATCTAGTGTAATACTCCCTCCGTTCCGTATGATTTTTTTAGGGGCCGTCCCGTAATGACTTACATATGGGATGATCGAAATATGAAAAAAAAAAAAAATTAGTAGTGTGTCAGGTAAAATAAAAGAGAGGTATTTAAAATGATTTAATAAAGTATAAAAAAAATATAATGATATGTAAATGTAATTCGGTGAGATGTAGATAAAAATGTTAGCTCAATATTTGTGACAATATTAATTTTGAGAATAAAATGATGTAGTTGTGAGAATATTAATTTTGTGTGTTATTTTAATATTATGAGTGTGCAAGTAATCTTGAGATGTCTCAATAAGAAAAACATGTAAGTAATTACGAGACGGAGGGTGTATTTGAAAGTGAAGAAAAGGTACGACAAAAACTTTTATTAATTTGATTTCACGTGAACTTTTTTTTTTCAAGTACCATTGTTGTGCATACGAACGATATCTATCACTACTGTTATAAAAATGAAAAATTGAAAAATAGTAAGAGTTTGTATATATAACAATAATAATTCATAAATATAATAGTGACACACGAAAAAAAAAAAAAGGTGTTAGATTAGAAGTTTTACTTTGTAATTAAGCATTTGGTGAAGTGTGTGTTGTTTGTTTTTGGTCTATATATAGAGACACAAATGAAGAAACAACTTGCAATAATTCGTACCAAGCCTTTTTTCTTTGAAGATGGCTAAAATTGTTTCACGAAAACTTTTGTTTCTTATCGCTCTATGCTTTCTCATTTCATCAGGTTCGTATCATATCACATTAGCTAGATTTATGAAGAAATTAATTCGTTTTATATATATATATATATATATATAATTTGTAGTAATTAGATTGTGATAATAATAGTGTGCTCGATCGCAGATTGGAAGTTGGAGGCATGCGAGCTTCGATATGCGAGTGCATGTCAACGGGTCGGAATAGAGGCGTGCAAACGGTGCATGTCTTTACCCGGTATTTATGGAATTACCTGCGAGTACCCTTCCGATTGTCTTTGTCGCTACCATTGTAAACTCAACACCGCGCCCTCAATTCATTAAACTAGCTACCTAGCTAGAGTTTGATCAAATGTTATGATGGGGTATTTATTTTAAATAAAATTAATGCTAAACTCAAATTGTTGTGTTTATTATATATGATGGATGGAATTAATATTTCATCGATCGGTTAATCTAACTCCATTACAATTTTTATTAATTTTGATCGATTGCATGCAAACACAAATTAAAGGTCTAATATCAAACCAATATCCATTTTCTCTATAAAGGGGAAGAAAATATATTCAAACCAAATATTTGTGAAAATAATATTAGCAAAACCAACGTGGAAAGAAGAATCCAAATTCGCCTAAAAGTAAAAGGAGGAATAATAATAATAGGGTTAGTCTTATGTGAAATATTGCATATATGCATTTTAGTCATTTACACTCACATTCTTTATAAATACATTCACTGACAACTCAACCCACATTTTTTATAAATACACCCACTGACAGTTCAATTCACACTCATATATTTTTTATAAATAAATCCACTAGCAAAAATTGTACTTATTTATCTTCTCCGAACAGTTTTTTTGCTACCTTAGGCCGCGGTCGAACGCTGCAATTTACGACGGTCTTAATCTTTAAATATTTTTTATTTCTTTAAATATTCTTTAATAATTATTATGGATCAAGGTTATTTTATATTACTACATGCAATAATATATGTTATTATATGTTATAATGTGAGTTACTTAATCAATAAAAAATCTATAAAAAAATACTACATAAAAAAATCGGGTATTACTATATAAAAAATTATATGTTACTACATGATACAGTTTGAATTACTACATTGAATATGCGTTTGTTACTATATGTAACTTTATCAAATGATTTGCATTACAATTCACTATGCCAAAATATGCTTTTTACAGCAGTTGAATAACAGCGGTTATTTTTAAAACCGCTGTTAAAACTTCAAAAACCGCTGTCATATGCATCTTTTTTCAGAACCGCTGTCATAGGTTCCATTTGTGCGCTGATAGACAGCGGTTTTTCGTAACCGCTGTGATATGTTTTAGTTATGCGCTGTAATAGCTTCTCTTATGGAATATAATCAAATTAATATTTAAAAATAATTAAATAAAAAAAATATGATAATTTTTTTTTTAAATTACTGAATTTTTTTATGAAATACGATTAAATTCTCAAAAATAAATATATTAAAAAAATCAATTAAAAAAATAAATCTTGTAATTAATCTTCAAAATTGTATTGATTATTTCATATTTTTAAGATTTTATTGATTTATAAAGAATTTTATTATTTTTTAAATTTTATCAATTAAGAAATATATAATGATTAACACAATATACGATTTTGATTAAACAAAGATATAAGTTTAAAAATATCAAGAAAATCTATAAAATATCAGTCCTATATATTATATTATTATTAAACAAATTAAGAAAATCTAATATTTTTTTCTTATCTTCCCCAAGCGCCCCTCTTTCTGTGAGAGGGGTCGCCGTCAGTCCAGATTCCATTCTCCTCAGGATAAAAGGGGGCCAAATCCGGATAATGGGGGGAAGTCTTGGCATACCTTATGAAAGTCTAACGGCCTTAGAGACACATTTTTCGCCTGCATTGCACCCACCGTTGTCCGTAGTCGCACGGTAAGGAGAAATATATTGAACAACGTCGTCGCACGGTAAGGAGAAATAAATTGATCATTCATTGCTTCTTTTTTTTGTTGGTGTGGAAATTGATTGTTAGATTTCATGAAATCAATGAATAGTTCTAAAATGTTAGAGAAAAACATAAAAAACAAATTAAAGAATTATGAAAAATCTAGAAAGAAAATCACGGCAGTTCATAAACAAATATAAAACATAAAAGGAAGATGTATAAAAACTCCCCTAATCATTCTCTTTCTCTAAAGCCTATTATTATGCCTTAATCATATATAGTATATTTGCTCATGATTGAAATATATATCTTATTAAAAAAAAGGTTGAATCTCTTGATCTTATTAAAAAAAAGGTTGACTTTCTTGGGGAGGCACAATACTTTCAACCTACATCCTTAATTCACCATACCATAAAAAGAAAAAGAAATTATTTTGATCAAATTAATAAAAAAAAAATTGAGATAAATATTTATAAAAAAGAGAAAAACGTAACAGTAAATATCCCTAAAAATTATATATAAAATTATATATAGTAGTTAAAATTAATATATATGATTAATTAATAAAAATAAAATAAAGAATTTTATTTAAGATAAATATTTATAAATCAATAAATTATGAATTTTGTTTTAAAAGACTGAAAGATGGAGGTAGAATCTGAGTTGAATTAAAAAAAAAAAAAGATTAAATCCTAAAATTTATTTAACCCGAATAAGTTTTAAAATAATTCATATTTAATTATTATATGCTTATAAAATAAATTTGATATTTAATTATTATATGGTTATAAAATAAATTTGATATTTATTTAAAATAATTTCTAGGTTTTATTATTCTCATGTAAATTTAATTTTATTGGTTTTTTAAGATTTGTATCTAATACTTATTTAATCAATATTATATTATATTATATATAACCGTCCCACCACCCCTGTATATCTTAAGTGAGAGTGTACTGTTAATTAAAATATAAATTTCAGCACCGTACAACCACCCCTGTATATGTTAAGTGAGAGTGTACGGTTAATTAAAATATAAATTTCAGCACCCGTACAACCACCCCTGTATATGTTAAGTGAGAGTGTGCGCTTAATTAAAATATAAATTTCAGGCGTCGTACATTTAAAATCTAAATTTCAGCGTCACCATGGAAGAAGAATGCCTTGGCACATAATTTCTGCACATTCCATATACTCGCACAGTTGTCTGTGCTATTGTATATACTCTTAGTTGACATTTAATGTTGACCATAAAAAGAAGAAAGGTGATGTCACCAGGATCCAAGTGGAGGAACTTCAAAAATTATCTCACGAGAGAGTTTGTCTACCAGTCGACACCACAGAAACAATCAAGCAAGGTTGGCATACGAATTAATGATCTTGATTGGAGAGACTTTTTCATAATTTGACTGTCCACTCATAATTTGAGTGTCCACTAAATTCACTAAATTCAAGGTATGATTCTGTACATAAAAATAATATTTATAATTAACATCACTCATATTCATATTGTATCTACTTTCATTTTTTTTAACTTTAGGAGCTGAGTAGCAATATGCGGCGAAGAATGTAAGTAATTACAACCATCATTTTTATTATATTATATGCTAATTACACTAATCATCACTAATTATTTTTAATGATCGATGATCTCTTCATTACCAGAGATAACGACATTGACAGAGCCACTATTGGGATTGATCTGAAAGCTCAAATTGACAAAGTGGGAGGGATTGCTAATTAACAAATTTATTGTAATAGTCTAGTTGAATTTATATATATACATAAATGTTTTTAGCTTTTGTATTTTATTTTTATTAATTTAGCAAATGAAAATTTCATTATTTTTTTTTAAATATTGGATATATACAACAGCGGCTAATAACCGTTGTTATAGCTAATACAACTGCTGTTATAGAGAAAGTACAACAACGGTTGTTAATAAATAACAGCGGTTAAAAACCGCTGTAGAAATTCAAAACAACAGCGTTTAAAATAATGTGAGTTACTACATTAACAAAAACGTTAGAAAAAAACGTGTTACTAAATAAAAGAATTTGTATTATTATATAAAATAGTTTGTGCTATTACTACATAAAATAATGTGTGTTACTACATATTACAATTTGAATTACTACATTTAATATCCCGCGTTCGGCAATATATTACAATTTGAATTACTACATTTAATATCCCGCGTTCGGCAATAAAATAAAAGATAAAAAAATCACAAAAACTTGTAAAATAAACTAGTTAAAATTTTTGGTCAAAATTAGAACACAAGCAGGCCAGTTGACAAATAATAATAAGTAGTACGGAGTAATACTTAAAATTTTGAGTTAAGAAAAAATATATAATACGAAATTGCATAAACTAGGGGGAAATACAGAAATATGGTCATCCCTAGTACCCGACATAGAATCTATTTAAAATTTATTTAAATTGAATAAATGAAATTAGTGGTTCGAATAAAAAAAAAAAAGAAATTAGCGGAATAGAAAATAAAATAAAAAAAATTTGGGCCGGAGTGTGTAAGTTGGTCCAATCGTGGGTTGGGCTTGGACCGTCTTCTAGAACCTTTTCTTTCCGCGACTGCAAGAAAGGGGTTTACCATTACAGGTACTGTACAAATTAACTCTGTTCTCGATTCAATACACAGCAAATTAGCAGCCTTGCCCCTTTTATTAATGTACTATCAAATTATCAATCAGCAATCCAAGGAGAGTAGTAAATCTTGAGAGAGAGAGAGAGAGAGAGAGAGAGAGAGAGATAGAATGTTCAAGAAGGCAGTGGACGCGAAATCACAGCAGCGAGTATCAGGAGCTGATAGAAAGAAGCTGAAACGCACAATCAGAGACCGTTTCCCCAATGTCTCCGATGCTGATATCGACCTTTTACTTCCTCCCAAGGTCTCTCTCTACATTCTCTAATACATGCACCATCTTTTTTCTTTTTTCATCACTGCACATGTCTACTATTAGTATTAGTTGGGAATACAAAATGCGCAATTATTCCAACGAATTGCCTCCGCTATCGATTTTGAATTTGCGGGATACTTTTTTATTTATTAAACTTTCTCCTTTTATCGTCTAATAAAGTTTAGCTTCACAGAGCAACCATTTTGACTTGGTTATATTGTATGTGGTCAAAAATTCAATTGGACAACTGGAACTGGAGATATATCAAAATCACTTAAAATTTAAATTTAATTGCCTACTGTTCAAGTTTTTGAGTCTGATGAGAACACCAGGGTTATGCTGTGAATTTTGATTATTATAAGTCACTGGAAGTCGTCAGGGGAAAGAGAAAGATCTTGAAAATGAGGACTGTTCATTTATTATCAGAGCTACATTAGTTTTGCTCAATTGAGTTTGGATTGGTGCTAATTGAGCCACGAATAAAGGTCACACTTCGACAGTTTGATGAAAAAACTGAATTCTATAAGTTGGCTAGTTAAGGAACTGGAGTATTTTTTTTACTTTTTCTTTTTGACATGATTTATTTTGTTTTCAGGTGGAAATAGCTGTATCGAAGTATCCAAACCGAGTTCTTGTATATGGTATAGAAGGTGAATGTCCCATGTTTTTTAGTGGCGATGGACGAGGCTCCGAAATATTCCCTACAGGTACTCTAAGGGCACGTGTTGCGTACGCACATAAATGCTTATGTTTTTCCTGCTTCAATGATTGACTGTATTTTTGTCTCTAGTTGTCTATCTAATCAACGGTAGACTTCTATTTCAAAATATCTGACCACACCAACACTTGTTTTAAGCATTGCTTTAAATAAGCTGAATAATGAACTAGAGCCCTCATAACGAACTACTAGATGAGAGAACTAATGGCCCTGCTTTTATGTAAGTCCTCTTTTGGATTATTATGGTACCGCTAATCACATGGAAGTAACACGACCTGAATCTGCTACCAACAGATGTTGGTCTATTTCTTTGAAGTTGTGAAGGTCTCGATCGAGAGTCATCTACTCAACTTTCTTTCGTCTCCCCAATGGGAATCACTTGGGTTACCACTAGCTGTGTCTAGACTGATATTCAGAAGAAAGAATTTATATGGAGAATGATGAATTCAAATGCGTTTTGTTAAACACAAATTAGTTTAGCTTACCTTTAAATAAGGTGTAATATTGGCGAACCCATTTTTGGGAAAAAAGAACTACATGGTGGGTCCCTCTTGGAATTTTTGATTGCTTATTTTAGCATTTCCTTCTGACCTGAACACAAGTAGAACGAATGATAGAGATTAGAAAATTGTTATGGCCATTGACCAACCATCAAGCCAACTTTATCGTAAAATGGAGATATTTCTTGTTTGCTTTCTTATTAGGTATACATATATTAGAAAACAATCTTATTAGGTATTCACATCTTAGTTATTTCCCCACATTGGATGTATGTGAATCTGTGAACTCTTTTTGATTAAGTTAAGTTCATGCACAATCAAATACAGATGAAGATTGAAGACTAAATATTACTGATGCAAAATCTAAGATGCAAAAAAGTTCTACTTTCTTATAGGTAAACGGAAAATGGCAAATGAATCAGAAGCCATATAAGTTTGTTGCAAGACGATCTCATAGCACGTTTTAAAGTGTTGAATTTATCAGGAGCGTGATCTAGAACCACGCAAGATCATTTTCTTACAGCTGCTGATTTTGTGTTTCTATTCTGGAAAATGAAATCTCTCATGTTTACTCTTCACGAAGACCATTTCATTGAATTCATTAATTGCTAATCTCGTGAACTACTCCGTAAAAATTATGGGTTTGCTTATTTCTCGAAATCATTTAATTTTTTGAGTTTATTCATGAAGTAGCATTCCTAATTTTCCACCTTTCTATTTGATGGCAGTCTATGCTTTGTGGAAGGTTCCAGATCTTTTGCCTGCTTTCATGCTGAAAGGGGGCGAAGTTTCTCAATTTGTGCTTGGTGGGGCTGACTTGATGTTTCCTGGCATCAGAATCCCTGCTGAAGGCCTTCCATCATTTTCTGCTGGTGAGCCATGGGCTGTCAAAGTTCCTGGAAATCCAGCTCCAATAGCTGTAAGTAAAATAAAGATATTATTTAGCTAGATTAAGTCTCCTTCAAGTGTTATAGTCATATACTCTGTGAACTTTATATAAACAGGTAGGGGCTACCACAATGAGTAGCACAGAGGCATTGAAGGCTGGATTGCGAGGAAAGGCATTAAAAATAAATCATTATTACCGTGATACACTTTGGTAAAAGAAGAATATATATGCCATGGGATTCCTTTATAATGTTTCATATGTTTCTTTGTTCTCATTTTATGATTTCCTCAGGGAGTTGGCTGAGAATTGTCATGTTCCAAATGCTGGATTTTACGAGAATGTTGTGTTTGAGGACCCTGCTCTATTGTCTGCTGCCCAGGCTTCTGATGATTCTTCTGGCCAGATTAACAATGATCATATGGGAGATGCTAGTGGTGCTGATGGAGCAGTTTCAATTCTTGATTCTGCTCCCAAGGAAGAGCATACAGTAACAAATGAAGTTAGTGAGCAAATAACCAGTTCCATGGTTGATTTGCAGGTTGTGGAAAATGCATCAGGCAGTGAGTCTAATGTGGATGACCAGCATCCTTTGTCTGTTGAAGATGTAGATTTGTTACTGGACAAGTGCCTTTTGCAGGCTTTGTACACAACTGTTAAGGATAAAGATCTTCCCATGCCAGGAAGTACATTATGGTAACTACACACTTAACCTTTTGGTAGTTTTTCGTTGCCTGATGCTTTATTTCAGTACTTGAATGTGGCCAAAGTCATCTCACTTCAGCTCCATAACTTGATTATGTGATATGTGCTTCTTATTGTTCACATCTTTGGAGGTCAGTACTTGCGTATTCTGAGTGACAGTTTGTTGAATTGCCCCACATTTATTTAAGTTTCTGTATGCTCTCGAGTCGTGCCAATCAAAGTAGAACTATGATACCTGGGCCGTTTGTAGACGTGAAGTGAATTGCTAACACGTTCTCATGAGTTGTTTGAAGTTTTCAACATCTACTAGATATTATTTAGTCAGTAGAAACTAGAGTTCCCATAATCAGGCCGAAATATAATGATAAGGAAGGCATGCCACATAGGCAGAGTTCAGGGATTATTTATTAAAAGAGCTTTAGAGAGCTAAACTTCAACCCCTAAACAAGTCAAAATCAAAAAGGCCTGAAGTCTTTATGATTTTGTCTTCTTAATTTAGATGTCCTGTGTGTCACTGCTGTAAAAAAATGTAATTTTTTCTTGTTTTTATACAGGTCTGGCCACGTGCTACCTTGCAGGCCTTCGGGTATTACATTAGATGTTAAGAAGTCTTCTTACAAGAAGCTCTCCAAGTGGCTGCAGTCTAAATCTGCTATTGGGCTGGTCAGTTTTGAATTTTTATTCATTGATTTAATATTTATTGCCTGTTCCATTTTCTGTTGGCTAGATTATGTATCAATCTCAGATCCTCATGATGCTCAAGACTTAAGTGACTTGACACACACACTTGATATATCTTATGATATATATATATATATATATATATATTTTTGATACAAGGAGTTGTAAAGGAGTTTTAGATCTGCTCGTGAAATATTTATTTGACCTAATTGCTTTCAAACTCTCCGTTGTCATGCTACGCTTTTCTTTTTGTTTAATTTGATTTATGTTGTATCTTGCATGCCAGATTTCTGTTAAAGAGGATAAACATAAAAAAGAGACGATACTAGTCTCGGTTAATCGCAAGCACTTGGACTACACATCTTTCAAGCCAGAGAAGAAGAAAGTGGATGCGAATGAACAATCCGAAAATAACACAGCCACTGAAGTGCAGTCACGTAAATTTCTTGATGTTGTGGAGCTTTATAAGTCAAATACACATGTCAACCCTATATTTGCTGCTGTTGGGGCAGATACCGGGAAATTGTATACTGCATCAGAAGCTTCTCAAGTTGTCTTTGCATACATTGAGCAGGAAAAGCTAGTAAAAGAAGCGAACAAGTCCATCGTAGTTTTAGATGCAGCTTTGTGTGATGCTTTATTTAAGGGTGCTATAAAAAAGGGTTCGATGTATCCAACCGAAATTCATAAAAAGGATTTAGGGCAGACTTTTATCAATCGAATGCAAGCTCATTGCCAAGTGATAAGGGGAAGTGATTCTGTTGTACGAAAAGGTGCACTTAAGCCAATCCAAATAGTTACAGAACGAAGACAAGGAAACAAGAAAGTTACAAAAGTTTCTGGTGTAGAGTGTTTCTTGATAGATCCTGAGGCATTGGCCTCAGAGCTGCAGAAGAAGTGTGCTTGTAGTACAACTGTATCAGAACTTCCAGGTAAGGCTTGATACTAATGTTTCGAGTTTCTGTGTTAATACTCTTGTTCTTCTCTCTCTTTACATGAGTATTTGTCTTTTGGGCCTGCTTGTTGTTACATTAATTCGTTATTTGGGTAAAGGCAAGGACAAAACTGAACTTCTTGTCTTTGTCTTGCACCTTTCCTGTTTTGGCTTGAGAGATTTTTCTGGTCTATTGTCAAATTAACTGGTGCATGCATTTGTTCTGAAATGGTAGTAAAATAAAAAAAGAATTGTGGCTAATAATGCCACATTTGTTTGTCATGGTATTCTACACAGTGCTAGATTTTCCTCATTTTCACACTGAAAATCTCACTGTGAATATGATAATATACCATGTGAAGAAAATTACACTTATTGATCTTGAGATGTTTCTCTTTCCTTTCATTGAGTTGTATAGTACTCTTTATATGGGGGTAATTCAAACTACACTCAACTACTAATTTACATTAGCAATAAAATAAGACTCTTCTTCTTAGCATCTCATTTTTGTGACATAAAACTGTGTGACTTTTGAGGATACTAAATATATTGCTCTGTTATTCTCAAATTTTGTCTCTTGATACCTACTTAACCTTTTTTTATCACAAGTGTTACTAAATTTTTGATCCTTAGTTTTCTTTTCATTTACCCTTTTATTATACCTAGACCTATACTTGTCTATATGACACCTTCATATAAGACTCTTGCGCTCGTATTGATGGTCATAGTGGTTGCTTAAATTTCATACTGTACATATGTCATCATGAACTTCTCCATTCCTTATGATCCTGTTGAGTTGGTATTGACTAAATGATCGATGACCATGAAATTTGGATTAATGTACTTGTTTGACACCTTTCTAAATGTTGAGAATTGGCTATTGATAAGCTGGGTGTAGGGAAATAAATGGGAAGCTATTCTTCCTCCTTCCCCTCTTAGGCCTTGGGGGCTTAGGACATTAGCAGTAAGACTTCAGCAAGGTAGCAAAAAAGGGAGGAGCAGTGGGAATCACAGTAGTTGTAGCAAAATCATTGGCACGCTAGGCCCCTTCTCTAAGAGAAAATAGGGTAGGCAGGCGAACATCTGAGATAGCATCAAGCGTAAATGACCCCCTAGAATTCTCTTGCTATCTTGTCGTGCACGTCGATGGTAAAATTTGATTGTATATTTTTGCATCTACCATCTCAACAGGTGAAACCAAATTTGTTTGCTGATTTACGTGATACAGCATCTTTTTTTTATTATTATTTATACATCTTTCACGGTCTGTATACTGATGCACTAATTTCCAAGAAGATCACTTGTTCTTTCTCCATAAGAGATTTGAACATTCTCTAGAGTCTTGACTTTTTGTTTCATCACTTAAACTAGGGTTATTTCTACTCATAATCATCAAAACTAATAAATCTATTGTACAATTAGGTAAAAAGGGGTTTGAAGTTTTAGTCCAAGGTGGTGTGATTGATGATCTTGCAAGACATCTTGTTGAACAGTGTGGAGTCCAGAAGAGATACATTGAAGTTCTCGACAAGACCAAAAAATAATAATTAAGGTGCATATTTGCTTCACGTGGTTCCCCTTTATTGGTGACATCATCTCCAATTCTTAATTGTGAAAATTGTGCTACACCTGCTGTTCCAAAGTTAATGAACAGACTTTTGATGTTTTCAGGTCAAATAATGGTGTTATGCTTCGATGTTGTAAGAAGCACATGCGACTCATTTGCACATCTTATATCAGATCAGATGGCTTGCCAGTTATATCAATAAATGGATGGATTTACGTTAATGCCCCCACTGTATGGAAATTAAGTGACTTTGTATGCAGAATTAGCTTCTCTTGTATAGTCACTAAAGATATATTTTTGTAGTGGCAGTTTTGGTTTAACATTTTACTGGTGGTGTTACTTAGATTTTATTAATCCAAACAGTTGATAGCAGCCTATAAATGTGTAAGATTTGATGCATAATTATGATTTTAAAGAAAATGGTGTTTGAAAGGATATTCGGACAAGATATCCATCCTTGCACACATATTACTTCTTCCACCTCCCACAATATGCTTCTTTCGTTCTTGTTTGATTGTTGGACATAAAATGATCAACAGATTATATTCTGAAACTACCATTTATCAGCAATGGAATATATCCTTTGGCATACATGTAACAATAATGCTAATAAGTGACAGTATCCTAGTTAATATGCGCATATATACTGTTTCTTTTTGTCCTAATCATGGCATCTGCTTTCCTAAAATCCGGCATTAATTCTTTATACCCCTACTCTCCCACCTCTCCTCAGAAAATTGTTGTATACCAATATTTATGGGACATGTGGAAAAAAGTGAACCCATAAGGAAATTTCATTTAAGTATTTTAAAAAGTAGTACAATTATGTCTACAAGAAGAATATAATAATATAGTAGTCTCATTGGAATATAGCAAGTTCTTTAGAGTTAGAGGTGGTTATGCTATGCAAATAACACCCATGCACGCAGAGGTTGGTGGAGAATGAGAATCAAAGTTGGCCAAATTCTTAAAGTGAGCAAAAAAGGGTCTTCACAACTTATTCTGACCGTCATTCTAAAAAAAATGAAAAAAAAGTAAATTGAGTTAGGCCTTTATAAGGGGTGGTTGTGTTTTGAACTCACTCCAACTGAAATTAGCCTCTGAAAACATCAACTATATATATATCCTTCAATTTCAAGGAAGAAAAATGGTGAATATGGGAGAAAATGAATGGTTGAATGGGTATTTGGAAGCCATATTGGACGTTGGAAGTGGAAGGAATGGGAAGAGAGGAGATGCAGGCGACGAATCGGGAGGAAGCAAAACGAAAAGGAGTGCAAGAAAAAAGGTTGATGATGAGAATTATGACTATGAGATGGTGGGAATGGAGGAAGATAAGGTGTTCAGTCCTAGAAAATACTTTGTTGAAGAAGTTGTGAATAGCTTTGATGAAGCTGATCTTCACAGAACATGGATTAAGGTACATACCATTCTTAACTGTTACAAATAGTGAAGTTGAAATTAAATTAATCAACCATGCATGTCCATGTCTTGGATGGACAGGCGATAGCTACGAGGAACTCTCGTCTGCGCAATAACAGGCTCGAGAATATGTGCTGGCGGATTTGGCATCTTGCTCGCAGAAAGAAACAGGTGATCAATTTGCTCTACCATTATAATCAATCAAACTGATCAATGATCACATCATCACATATATTATACTCCATGTTTGTAATTGCAGATAGCATGGGATGCTGCACAGAAACTAGCCAAATGGAGATTGGAGAGAGACAAGGGGCGTAACGACGCTGCACAAGATCTTTCTGAGCTCTCTGAAGAAGGTGACAAGGACAAAGGGGACAACTCACTAACACGCATCTCAAGAATACATTCCGATACTCAAATTTGGCCAGATGACAAATCTCGACAACTCTATATTGTATTGATCAGGTATAGTACTATAATTCATGTCTAAAAATTCATATAAATAAAGAAAAGCAGAGTAATATATATGTTTACGACGTAGCCTGCATGGTTTGGTACGAGGGGAAAACATGGAACTTGGTCGAGACTCCGACACAGGTGGTCAGGTAAAATACGTTGTGGAATTAGCAAGAGCTCTAGCAAACATGGAAAGTGTACTCAGAGTGGATCTCCTGACTCGACAAATTACATCCCCAGAGGTCGACTCCATCTATGGTGAACCCATAGAGATGCTTTCTTCCCCCTCTCATGGATTTGGTAGCTACATTGTCAGAATCCCTTGCGGCCCTCCACAAAAGTACACACAAATCAACATTTTAAGATAACACATAGATATAGATAAACTGTGTTAATAGCTTGTGAATCTTGATGCAATATAACAGATATATTCCAAAAGAGTCACTGTGGCCTTACATACCAGAGTTCATTGACGGAGCTCTGGGCCACATTGTGAACATGGCAAGAGCTTTAGGAGAGGGCGGGAAGCCAGCATGGCCCTACGTTATTCATGGCCACTATGCAGATGCAGGGGAAGTGGCGGCACGTTTGTCTGCTGTTTTAAATGTGCCAATGGTGATCACGGGGCACTCACTGGGGAGGAATAAGTTAGAGCAGTTACTTAAACAGGGCAGGCTTTCCAGGGAGGATATTAACGCCACGTTCAAGATAATGAGGAGAATTGAAGCTGAGGAGTTGGGGTTGGATTGTGCTGAGATGGTCGTAACGAGCACTAGGCAAGAGATTGACGAGCAGTGGGGTTTGTATGATGGATTTGATATCCAGTTGGAGAGGAAGCTGAGGATTAGGAGGAGACGAGGAGTTAGCTGCCTCGGAAGATGCATGCCTAGGATGCTCGTATGTACAAAAAATCCTCTTTTTTTTTTTGCTTATCTTTTGAGTTGGACATGTGTAAGTAAAACAATTTTACTGTACAACTGGTTCCCAACTATCACTTTATAGGTTATACCACCAGGTATGGACTTCAGCAGTGTTGCAGAACAAGCATCACTAGACAGTGACGGAGATCTCAAATCAATGATTGGTAATGATAGGATCCAAAAACGACCTATACCTCCAATATGGTCCGAGGTTAGATTCAACTAATCATAAAAATTGCAAATATTTATCGTGTTTCTAAAGCTAGTGTCCTAAATGCAGATTATGCGTTTCTTCACGAACCCTCACAAGCCCATGATACTAGCATTATCACGACCAGATCCAAAGAAAAATGTAACCACGCTACTCAAGGCTTTTGGAGAATGCCAGCCCCTTCGAGAACTAGCTAATTTGGTAAGTACGGAGTTCCACATTTATCTTATGCATAATTAGACTGTAACATCACTAGTGGTAAGCTAAAATCTAAGGCCAAATTATTACTGCAGACACTAATACTTGGTAACAGAGACAACATCGAAGATATGTCTACCAGCAGCTCATCTGTTCTCACGACAGTTCTTAAGCTCATTGACAAGTACGACTTGTACGGTCAGGTGGCATATCCAAAGCATCACAAGCAACCACAAGTCCCTGAAATATATCGCCTGGCAGCCAAAACTAAAGTGAGTCATCTAATGATCAATAAGCTTATACAGATATCATTCTTTACAATTGGAATACTGCTAATATTGATCAGTAACATTGATTTGAGGTTTTTTCTTGAAGGGAGTTTTCATCAATCCAGCTCTAGTCGAACCATTTGGTCTCACTCTTATAGAGGTTAGTAATATTAATATTTAGCTGCTTTCCATTTTGTAACAAGCTAACTTGATGGCCATAGTATGGTTAATAACATATAAGCCATGCTTTTACTAAAGGCGGCTGCTTATGGACTACCTATTGTTGCCACGAAAAATGGTGGACCGGTGGACATACTAAAGGTAATTTTTGTTACTATTACACGAACTCAAATCCAAAGGTCAAAATATATATAATCTGCTATTGATGTGGATTGACTATCAATCTATTGTATGAATCTAAAAGTAGGTATTGATGAAACAGGCACTCAATAACGGTGTGCTTGTTGATCCACATGATCAAAAAGCAATCTCAGATGCTCTTCTAAAGCTTGTAGCTGACAAAAACTTGTGGCAAGATTGCCGGAAAAATGGGTTGAAAAATATCCACAAGTTCTCATGGCCGGAGCACTGCCGGAACTACCTCTCCCACATTGAGCATTGCAGAAACTACCACCCAAACAATCGTCTTTCTGTGATGCCAATTCCGGAGGAACCACCGAGTGAATCACTATGTGGCATTGAAGACCTTTCTTTGAAATTTTCCTTTGATGTAGATGTGAATGCCATTAGTGAACTTGATTCAGCAGCTAACCACCAGCAGAAAATTATAGATTTTCTACTGCAAAAGACGACTTGTAATGGAAAATCTGTAAATATTTATGGTCCAGGGAGAAGGAAATGGCTGTACGTAGTAGCTGTTGATAGTTATAATGGTAATGGAAGTCCTTGTGAGGCATTACCTACAATTATCAAGAATGTTATGCAAGTTTCAGGATCAAAGTCTAGTCAGATAGGCATTTTACTATTAACAGGTTTGAGTCTGGAGGAGACGAAGGAAATTCTGGGGAGTAATTCCCAAATAAAACTAGAAGATTTTGATGCGTTGGTTTGCAGCAGTGGAAGCGAAATGTGCTATCCCTGGAGGGATTTGGTAGTAGATGAAGACTACGAATCCCATATAGAGTACCGTTGGCCAGGTGAAAATGTGAAACCAATGATTACGAGGCTTGCTAATATAGAGAACAATATGACTGAGAATGATGATATGAAGCTAAGTCAGTATTGCTCGAGATGCTGCTACTCATATAGCGTTAAACAAGGAGCCAAGGTATTATTAGTCCTTAATTGTTTGACTTAACAACTATGTAGCTTCAAATACAAAATTTGAATATGCATGCCACAGGCTCAGAAGATGGAGGACCTAAGACAGAGGCTGCGTATGAGAGGCCTACGCTGCAACATGGTCTATACCCATGCTGCATCGAGACTTAATGTTGTACCATTGTTTGCATCACGAGCCCAAGTACTAAGGTCTGTTTGTCTGTCTTACATTTTCATTGAATGTTCTGTTTCACACTTAACAGAGTTTATCTATGCAGGTATTTATCAGTGAAATGGAGTATAGACCTTTCCAAAGTGATTCTATTTATGGGTGAAAGAGGAGACACGGACTATGAAGACTTGCTCAGAGGTCTTCACAAGACTGTTATCCTCAGAGGTTCGGTTGTTCATGGTAGTGAGATGAATGTGCATAGTGACGATGACAGCTTGAAAAAGGATGACATTGTCATCTCTCAGGGGTTTGGGGTTGATGACATCTCGAAAGCCTTGGGATGTTTTGGAATCATGTGACTTCTCAGAAACTTAATTATGACATCTCCAGTGATTTACTATGACATGGTATTTAAGAGGGACAAAAAAATAATCAGAAGATCAATAGATCATGCATGAAAATAGTTAGACAAGTAACACATGATGCACTTCATTATTCATCTAGCATCTTTATCATCTCAATTGTTGGAGCTTCTCTATACATTTACCTGATACCCAAGTGTCGAGAGATATGTCCTAATATTTCCAACTACATCTCCATTTCACTTCATCTCCTCTAAAACTCATATGTATCCAGCTAAACGTTGTATTCCTCACCACAAGAGCACCTAACTTTGTGTGAAATTCCCTGAAGAAAAGGGAAACTCTTAGATTGGATAGCTGAAATAATAATATTATCCCTCCTATTCATGACTATTCACTTCATTTGCAATTTAAATGTCGTTTTGCATTTTTCAATGTAAATTAATTACATTTCTTCCCAATTTATCCTTAAACTCATTCAAAATAACTTGGATAGTAGTAGTTTTCAAAGTCTAATGTGGAATTCTAAAAATAATAATTCAGGGTATTGTAGGAAGTCAATGATTTTCTTAATATGTATGTATCAATTCAAAATAACATTTTTTGAATAGGAGGGAGTACCAAATTAAAAAAAAAAAAAGCCCGTTCAAAGGATTGTGTTTTCTTTAATCAATGAAAAGACCAGTTTCCAAGTTTTGAGGTCATCAAAGAAGAATAAATAAATAAAAATCTTGAAGCTGCATGCACGTAGAATATTTGTAATAGCTAGCTCACTGTTTGTTCAACTTGAGTGACAACCTAAAGGAGTAGCAGGCTCACCTTCAATGTCATAATCTGGCGTTGCAGAGATTGCACATACTCAGCTTCTCCAGCTTTGTCAGATAACAGTGCTTGAAGCTCTTCTTCCAGGGTTTTCTCATTCATTTCCCTAAATTCTGGCTGCAATAACTCATGATTCTTATTAAACATTCGAACCATATAAATTAAGGATAAACTCGAATTAATCAATCAGTGCTTCCAATTTAGAAGATGAAAGCCAAATTAGTTAAATCTCATTTCAGCTTAAAATCACCTTAAAGTCAGCCATTTTAGACCTCGCTAGCTCAACAGTCTGCCTCAGCTGCAACTCAAAAAAATAGTCATGGAAAAAAATTGTCAAATGCTATTTTTGTTACTACACTAATAAACAACTGATTATTTGGTAGTTCCATCAAGTATGCTTTGTCAAGATAAGGAACAGAACATTTTCAATAAATTACACAATCCTCGTTGAAGTGTGAAAAAGAAATTCCAATCGGAGAAAAGATCAGAACAGAGCATCGTGAGTACATTTCTAGTTCAGTTATGTATCTGCACCTAAACTCAGGGAATTATTATTATCCGTTCAAATGATATGATGCTTTGCTATCTTATCTACAGTTCCAATTTACAAGTTGTATTGAAAAATAACGAGTATCCATTTACCAGATGCATATACAAACCTTGGCATTCTCCAAAACACGATCAGATTTTTGTTGTTCCATGTTATCAAACTTGGCTTGAGCAGTTTGAAGATCCAGCATCATGCTTCGATCCGTGTCATTGAGGAACTCTGGAATTGCAAATCTTTGTTAATTCAAATTAGATCAATTAATAAAAGCGGATGAAAGTGCTAACCAATCAGTTGAAAGATTGTGTGAAGAGCATGAAAATGCTATGAGCTAAAAAAATCTCCAAACAATAGAATTTGGATGCCAAGTGCCTATAAAAAAACAACCTACATTTGATGTTGCAGTTGTCGGAATATAGTGTACAATGCTAAAGTTACATGAAGATGATTTGAAATATGTACCCCTCGTACTAGCAGCTGAAATTTAGAAACCTTAATGTTTGGCACCTTATGACTTAATAGTGGAACTTAAACTACTTAAAGTGAAGTTCATTATGCAGGAGATAGTCAAGTCAAATTTTCTTGCAGTTCTACTTATATCCCACAAGGCACATCACTCTACAGGATGTGTACCTGAAGGGGATTAAGTCATTATGTCAACATGATTTTTATCAATTAGAAAGTAGTATTCCTTTGGTTTTCATCAATTGGAAAGTAGTATTTGATTTTTCAAGTATAACTTAGTCGTTCCATTAACAGGCATGAAGTAATAGGAAAATCTTATCACATGCTGGAACTTGTAATTTGTACCTTTTGTTCCACCTGCCTTCTCATTTACCTGCAGGGTTACTCAATAGTGATTGGCAATAAACTCCATCATTTAAAGGGAAAAAAAATTGGAAAAAGAAAGAAAGACAGCCAACGAAATTATTGAAATTCCTTCAATTTCATAATTTTCTCATGAAATAAAAAGACAAAAAGGAAACTTGGCCTACAGGTCAAATGATTCTCAAGTTAATTCTCATATTTAGAACATGTAAATGAATGAGATTCATGCTTCAGAGAAGGAGAATAATTCAGGACAAGGATGACAAACACGTTCCTACAAGATTCAGCAGAACTATGAGATAATTAGCTTGATTTTATTCACTAAGCCAACAGTCGATATTGTTGTGTTGACTTGACACAATAAGCTTACAGCATAGAAGCTCCTTGTAGTACATGAGACATACTTAAGAATGAATAATTCAAAGGTTTTACATGCCAACCATTTGTATCGTTCTGGAAAGAAAATAGTTTTAGATCAAAGACATGATACTAATGCTGCCCTCAAGCACATGTGGTCATCATTTCTTCTGTAGACATATTTGCGTTACAAAGTGAAAAAAGAATTTCAAAATGATTACCAAGCCTCCTCTAGTTTGTGAGCCAAAATTCTGCGCATCGAGCCACTCCTGCATGGTTGAATATGAGCCCGGTCGTAGTGACAAATACTGCATGGCAATCTGGATGGTTATAAAAGAAGGTCTCAAACCTGTTGTTCTTTTAGTTCATAGCTGAGATCCTCAGTAACCTTCTTATAGTATGCACTGCATGAAAACAAACACGTTACATGATATTTTATAGCTCCTTGATATATGCTCCACGTGTTACCTTTGGTCCACAAGTTTTGCTGACAGGCTTAATCTTTCCTGTTGCATAAGCACCAATGCCTGTATGTCAAGAGGAAACAAAACTGGAATGAGTCTTTACTGCATGTGCTAAGAAACTGAAGGATCCAACACCCACCCACCCCTCACCCTGTTCAGATGGTGTCTACAAGGAAGTTTTTAGTTCCAGTTAATATATAGTTGCACTAAAATGCATAGTATGTATCTTGTACTTTTCAACCACGAGACGCACATATAACCAAAAAGACTACCTATGCAAGAAGAAAGCATAGCTGTTTTTGTTATCTACAGTTAACATGGAAATCTAGCATCCGAGATAAGTTGACATTAATAATACAGAAAAACTGGGCTGTTCAAGTAAAGACAAGCCTCTCAATTCATGTGGATATTCTCATCCGCTATTCTACAAGACTACAATCCAAAATTAAATTACTTCACCAATACCGCACATTGGTTATAACTTATAAGCAATGACCAGATTTTTAAAGAACTTCAGGATTGGACAGTCACCACTCTAAAAAGGACATAAAGTGGCATAAACAAGGATCACTTCAAAAGCAGGGAAGTGATTCGGGCAATCTGATGCAGGTTCATAAAATTCACTCAATGACAAATGGCTACTCGAAGTAATTATTACTACTCAACCCTCAGCAATAACACTGGAAAATGAACTCTCAATTCAAACTATTCAACTACTCAAGCACGGCCTTCAAATTTCTTTACCAACGTCATTGCTAACCTTATCTTTCAAGATAACAGGTTTGATGTCTAGTGATTAA
This sequence comes from Galeopsis tetrahit, assembly GCA_963675135.1. NCBI lineage: Eukaryota > Viridiplantae > Streptophyta > Magnoliopsida > Lamiales > Lamiaceae > Galeopsis > Galeopsis tetrahit. The sequence goes on along the minus strand of OY776121.1, from coordinate 64,537,984 downwards.
GTGTAGCCAAATACACTACTTATCAAAATAAGAACAAAAAATATAGAAGTTAGGTTTCGGATCCTCAGAAGAAAAGAATATACAGGCCCTCAATGCATCATTCAACCATATATGCATAAACAAAATCTTTGTACCTGACAGAGGGTGTAAGAATCAGATTCTAAAGAGGCAAATTTCCTCTGCTTTTCCAGAATCTGCAGACAGATCTGCCCCTTCACTTTGGCCATCTGATCAGTTTCCTCCTTGACTTTCCTAGTTTCATTCTTCACTGCATTTTATTCAAGATGTATAAACAAATACAGACATTTGATGCACGGTAAAATCCAAATATGACAAAACCAGTGTTCAAAATAAGAACAACTTCAAAATAAAGTTTATGCACCACATACTTTCCCTTGACAAAATATATTGAGAGCAAAATAAGAGATTACAGTCTCGATCTCGTGAGCTTAAGCCTAAAAGAACAATAGCCGCGCAAAGAAGATAAAGGACACATGACTATGATTACTGAAGTATGCTTTCAGTGTAACAGAACAACAACAAGATAGAACAAAAATCGAAAGAAACATATATTTAGCAGATCACCTAAATCAAGATCCTTCTGGAGAGCCTGAATAGTGGTACTCTGCATTTGCTCTTCAACTGATATTTTCGCTGCGTGATCCGCCACATCTTCAATTCAACGGATACAAAATTAATTTCAATCTCGATTTGAAAAGGAATCCAGATACAACATCAGAAACTATATTTTCAGTGCAATTCAAGGTTTAATAAGAACAAATACTAAACCATCCAGTGATATTATTGATTCCAAAATTATGGTACTACGTTTTCACAGAGGATTTCTTTCTGAGACTGAAGAAAAGAGAGAGGAAAGCACCGTTGATCTGAGAGCGGAACGTCTTCATGTATTGAAACAACTCCTCCATTTAACACCGATAACCTGCCTATCCATAGATACACACGCATTAACATTATATTATACATGTGCAAATGTAGATTAATCACATTCCGAACGCCAAAAACTTAATCATCGTAAACGATTGATCAAAATTACCTTCGATCTTGTGTCTGTGAGTGTGTGTTGGCTGAGAGTGTGTGCTTGTGTGGGGGAGAGCGAGCGAGAAATTTGAAATATGGAGAGCCGTAAATATATAGGGAAGTATGGTTGGAGGGAACTAGAGAAAAATTCTGGTGCAGGTGAGGTGTAGGTGAATTGGGTGAGGTGGCACGGTCAACCAATTAACTAACCAGGGTTAATTTTGGGAACTAAAAAGAGCAAACTATTGGTTAAATTAGTTGGGAAGGCCAAATTTACTGTAACACACTCACTGTACATGTCAAGAAGAAATGGCAACGTTGATCTCGCGATGGGATCGGCAACAGAGGCAGCTCCGCCTCCAAAGGCGCAGCCCATTTCAACGAAAACTTGGTTTATTCTCCTCGAGGAGAAAACTCCTGCGATTCCTATTCATTTGCCTCGCCGTTGTTGCAATCCTTCCCCCTCTTTACTTTCATTTCCGCCTCCGTCGCTTCCATCAGGTTTCTATACAGTTATCAACTTCTTCATCTTTAGCATCATTTAAAAGTTTGAACAGAATTTCATATTTCTCTGAACAACTTCAGAACATGGTGTTCCCAATGTAATTTGGCCATTTTTCTGACCTTATGCATTGTACAATTTGATAGATTGGAGTAGGCCTCCAGTTTTTTGGCTCATCATTAATTGGAATTTGGTGTAATTAGACTGGTCTCAGCTAGTTAAGATACACTTTTAACATATGAATGCCCTGTGATGCTGTCTTATGTTTTGCCATCTATATCAGATACAATCACGAAAGTGCAGTTGGATGCAAAGTCCGCCTTTAGTGTGTGCTCATGGGGGTGACTCAACCAAGGCTTTTCCAAATACTGTAGGCATCTCATACTCACTTAGACTGATTTCTTTTTGCACACATTCATTGCGGAATCCACAGAAGCAACCGATAATATGAGACTGATGTAACACTATTGAAACATATTGGAGACAAAACGTTGAAGTGATGATTTGAATGCTTTAAAATTGATGTTGATGATATGACAATGTATGCCCTTTTCGTGTTCTGGTTATTACAGCTCTTAAATGTTCCTTGAACTGTTGTTATGTGAAGAAAAGCAAATAAAATAAACACAAGGGGACATAATAGAATTCTAGGCTTGCAATAATTCAATTTGCTTTGTCTTTAAATGTTATGTTGCTTGTGGCAGATGAATGCTTACAATATTGCTATAAGTTCTCAAGCAGACTGCATTGAGATTGATGTGTCTCGTTCATCGGACGGTGTATTGTTTGCTCTTCATGATAGGTATTATTGATTCTGTGATTCACATGTTCATTGGTGTTACTTTTTTTAATATGCTTTCAATCGTTGTTCATGTCTTGTTTATCATGATTAGTGCTTTATAATATCTCAAAACAATAAAACAACTTCCTCCTTGAAAAGTGGATGAGCATTGTTTACTTGGTTTATTTCAGTTGAGAACACACTAGGTTCACTAGGAAGAAAAACGTAGGACTTACAAGACAGTTAATTATTTGATGGTTATAATCTTCTATGACCCCCTAAAGGGGCTTACATCCAAATAATATATTTTAAGCTAAAAGTATCAAGAAGAACAAAAGTCTAGGAATATTGTGGTTGCTTCAGATTAGATGAATGATAAGAAATGTTGTTGTAACTGGGTACATGATTTTGCTCTACAATTTTGCATCACTGCTTAAATTCATCACAAAAACAACGAAGTTATCCAAGGAAAATGACTGGAGAGGAGTTAATTTGAAACAGTTTCAATCCCCCCAGGATATGTAGTAATCATTGACTTTATTATGTAAAATCAAAATGACCTTATCCTTCTTGGATTTCAAACTTACAATATTGTTGCTTAAGAATTTTATGCATTGAAATTTGTAACCAAATTATTTGACAACCTAAATATTGGGGGTCCGTTGGCACTTCTTATTCACTGCTTCAAGTTCTGGATTGTTTCAAAGTTTCCTGGAATGTTGATTCTGACATGTTTCAGGCAGGGATCTGCAGCGAATATCGGGAAATAGTTCTTCTAGAGTTGGTTATTGGAGCATGAAAGAGGTGGGCTGCCCTCCATGGTGTAATAAACTTGAGTATGTTTGATTGTTGATCAAAATTTGGGATCTTGTATTACTTTGTGTGTAGATTGCAGACCTGGGTTCCAGAAATCAGCATTCTCTGGAGTTCAATGATGTAAAGGTTCCAACCACTGAAGATGCATTGAAGGTAAGGTGCTGAATTCTATCCTTTTCTCTGATAAGAAAGCTTTGGCAAGGTTCTAGTAGTTATTTTCTCTTATCAACCTGCAAATAGAGCGCTTGGCTCTTTCACATGCCACTACATCTAGAAATAACTAAATATGATTAAAGTTGAAAATCTTTCAGCATGCTGCTAAGCATATTCATTTGTCAAATATCAGTCACTCTTGGAATGTCCAAATGATTATATTCTAAGGTTTGGTTTATGTGTATCAGTTTGTATCAGGTTCTGTTAGACAGGTGATTCTTGATGCTAAAGTTGGGCCTCCACTATATGAGAGAGGACTCGCGAAGGACATCCTCTCTGTCGTAAGTTTCCTAGTTTTTGCCAAAGTGCTTTAATTTTTCTTTTAAATTAATTGTGGGACGGCTTTGCATTTTGCAATTTTTCGTTTTCAAGATTCATGTTCTATAGAGCTGGAAATGGCTACAACCTATGTAAGGTTAACTCACTTTATTCAGGAGAGTATTGGGTGGTATTGCTCGTCAGAGCACAAGGAGGATGACACGAATGGATCAATTGCTGCCTACTCCAATGTTCTAAAAGGCGCCGACTGGGGGGGGGGGGGGGATAGGTACTCACAACATCTAGGCAAGGCCTGGATGGTGCTAGGTGGGGACTTGTATATGTCTCATTTGTTGGATGGGATGATGATTATGCAGCCATACATAGTTACCCTTCAGTGAGGATTAGCATCAAGTTCTGTGATAGACTCGACTATCAAGAAGAGAAAGATATGCTCAAGAACGTAACGAAATCCCAATTAAGGGCCCAAGAGATAACCTCTTGTCACAAGCGTAAAGCTGCAATCAATTAATTTCTGAATGAATCCCCTAAACATAACTCCCAGGTATATATATACCGCAACTCTTCTACTGGGCCTATACTAATCATACTTCACTTAAGGGCCAAGCCCAAGCCCAATGACTTATTACAAATAGAGAATTAATATGCCTTATCCTTCTGTCAACTAAACTATGAATTACTTCCTTTTCTTCGCCTGCGTTCATAAACCACTAATTGTTGCGGTCTATCAACTCCCCCCTCCTCCGAAGCAGCCTTGACCTCAAGGCTAAAGTCAGGAAACTGTTCGCGCAAAACGTCCACATCAACCCAAGAGTCTGTTTCTTCAGCACCTCCCATCCAGCGGAATAGTACTTGATGCACCGCGCCACTGCTCGTCGACATCCAACGCTGACCCCGAACTTCTAGGGGTACAAACGTGTTTCGAACATCCTCAAAATCATCTGGTAACTCTGCCACTGTTATGTTGTCGCCTATCTGTTTCTTCAAAAGAGATACATGGAAGACATCGTGCAGTCTGGAGCCGTCCGGTAACCGGAGTCGGTAGGCCACTCTGCCGATGCGCTCAATAACCTCGAAAGGCCCAAAAAATCGGGGGGCCAGCTTCGCACTAGTCGTCGGAAACAAGGAACGCTGCCTGTATGGCCTGAATTTGAGGAAGACCATATCTCCGACCTCGTACTCCACCATTCGCCTGTGCTTGTTTGCTTCACGAACCATCAGCTGCCCTGCTCGTTCCAAATGGGTCTTCAAGTCACGTAGGATAGAGTTACGCTCCCGCAGTACCTCTGCCACCAGTTGCGTCTGGATTTCGCCTGGAAGAAAAGAGCTCAGAGAAGGAGCCGAACGCCCGTACACGGCCTCGAACGGCGTCATACCTGCAGCAGAATGGAAACCCGTATTATAACAGAATTCAGACCAAGATAACCATTTTGCCCACCCTTTTGGTTTTTCTGACGTGAAACACCGAAGGTATGTCTCCACACATCTATTCAAGACCTCCGTTTGGCCGTCGGTCTCCGGGTGGTAGGCGGAACTCATTCGTAACTTGGTCCCCATTGTTCGGAAAAGTTCTTTCCAAAATGTGCTGAGGAAAATGGGATCACGATCACTGACTATCGAAGCCGGAACACCGTGTAAACGCACAATTTCCTTGCAAAAAAGGTCGGCCACTGTTTTGGCTGAAAATGGATGGGACAGTCCCAGAAAATGGTCGTATTTTGAGAATCTGTCAATAACCACCAAAATGCAGTTTGTTCCCTGCGATTTAGGTAAACCCGTAATGAAGTCTAGGCTGATATCCTCCCAAACGCGAGTCGGAATTGGTAAGGGCGAGAGCAGCCCGGCTGGGGCCTTTGTTTCATACTTATGACGCTGACAAATGTCACATCGTGCCACAAATTCCATCACGTCCTTCATCATGCCTGGTCAATATATGTTGGCTGCCAGCCGTTTGTATGTACGCAAGGCACCGGTGTGTCCCCCAGCTGGGGAAGAGTGGAATTCCTGTAATAGTTTCCCCGTCCATTGAGAGTGTTTTGGCACGACAAGTCTACCTTTGTAGAGTAAAGTGTCATCGACCAAGGTGTAGTGTTTAGGGGCTGGGCGGCCTTCCAGTAGGCACTGTCGAATATCTGAAAGATCCGGATCTGTCCTAACTGCTGTCTTGAAAGTTTCCCAATCTGTCCAGACTGGGCAGGATATCGCCGTGAGCTCCGGCTCATCGAATTGGCGAGATAGGGCATCCGCGGCCTTGTTCTTGGCCCCTTCTTTGTACACAATATCGAAGTCGAATCCTAACAGCTTGGCTGCCCAGTTCTGCTGGGCTGGGGTAGTCAAGGGCTGGGATAGTAAATGTCGGAGGCTTCTCTGATCTGTACGGACTGTAAACCGACGACCGAGAAGGTAGGCGCGCCAATGTTGGACTGCTAACACTAACGCCATCAGTTCCCGTTCATAGGCCGATTTTGCAAGAGAACGACCCTTCAAACCTTTGCTAAAATAGGCAATAGGCTGGCGGTTCTGCATCAATACTGCACCTAATCCTGTGCCCGAGGCATCACACTCGATGACGAAAGGTTGTGAGAAATCGGGCATTCGCAAGACTGGTGCGGAGGTTAGGGCCTTCTTCAATTTCTGGAATGCATCATCCGCGTCCTCAGGCCAATGCCATCTCTTTTGTTCCTCTTTCCGTAAAAGGGCTGTAAGGGGTCCGGCGATTTTTCCATAGTTGGCCACGAAACGGCGATAGTACCCCGTTAGGCCTAAGAATCCGCGTAGGCCCTTAAGGCTAGAAGGGGTCGGCCAACGCAGAACTGAATCAATTTTAGAAGGGTCCATGCTTACGCCGCCAGCTGATACAATATGACCTAGATATTCCACGTGTGTAGCCCCAAATGTGCACTTCTTTGAATTAATAACCAGGGAATGCTGCTGTAATAATGTCAAGGTCTGGCGTAGATGAAATACATGGGACTCCCATGACGGGCTGTATACCAAAATGTCATCGAAGAAGACTAATACAAAGCGACGGAGGTGGGGACGGAAAATGTCATTCATGAGGCTTTGGAACGTGGCGGGGGCGTTTGTAAGTCCAAATGGCATAACCAGGAACTCGTAATGACCGTCGTGAGTACGGAAAGCTGTTTTTGGGATATCTTGTGCTGCGATCCTAATCTGATGATATCCTGATTTTAAATCCAACTTGCTAAACCATTTCGCGCCATACAATTCGTCAAGCAATTCTTGAATTACTGGGATAGGATACTTATCGGGAACCGTGACCTTATTGAGTGCCCGGTAGTCCACACAAAACCGCCACGAGCCATCTTTCTTCCGGACTAATAATACTGGACTTGAATACGGGCTGGAGCTCGGTCGGATGATACCTGCGGCGAGCATTTCAGAAACTAGGGCCTCCATCGTGTCTTTCTGTGTATGATTATATCTATAGGGGCGCACGGAGACGGGGGCTGTTCCGGGCTGTAGCGTGATTCGGTGATCATGTGGGCGTTGTGGGGGCAGCCCGGTGGGGGGCCCTGTAACGGAGGGAAATTCTGATATTAAACAATTTATGGCCTCGGACTGCTGGGAAGGGTGTGTAGCGTTGGGGGCACTGCCCGTGGCCCATAATAACCAGCATTTGTCGCCTGCTCCCAGGGATCTCAGTTCGGTTAGAGAGCACTCTTTCCGGGTTAAAGAAGGGTCTCCGCATAATTTCAATGTTTTGTCCCCGATTGCAAACTCCATTGTTAGTGCTTTCCAATTTGCTTTGACATCACCTAGGGAGGCCAACCAAGAAATGCCAAGAATTAGATCAACCCCACTTAAGGGAAATACATAACAATCAATCACGAAAGTACAAGAGTGAAAAGATATGGGTACGTCCCTGCAGATGCCTTTCATAGAGGTCTGCGACCCATCTCCTAAGACCACTGAGTAACCGGTTGTCGCGTCAATTGGTATGTTGAGTTCTCTAGCGACAGCGTCCGCAATGAAGCAATGGCTAGCGCCACTGTCCACCATCGTGAGTAGTCGGTGGTCACCGGTCTTAGCGAATAGTTTCATGGTTTTTGCACCGTCCAATCCTCCTGCAGAGAGTTCAGGAAGGTGGATGGTGGCCACCTCCGGGGCATGGTCGTCCTCTGAAAATGTCGCTTCCTGCGCCAGATCGTACTCAAGTGCAAGGGGCTCGTCCTCGAGCGATGGGGCAATTAGGACAGCGAGGTGTTTCTGGGGGCATTTGTGGAGAGGGCCAAACGGCTGAGCACAACGGTAGCATTTCCCTTTCGCGCGATATTCACGTGCCTCCTCGGCTGTGAGGTGTCGCGTGTTTCTTGGAAATCTTGGAACGGTGGGTGATGGAGGTGGGTTAGATTTGGGTGCGGGGATCGTGACAGGGGGAGTCGGTGGGTTATTCTGGAACCAGGGGTTTGAGAAGCGAGGGTAGGGTCGTCCCGTAAGGGGATGAGAGGTATATGGCCCATGCTTGGGAACGCGACCAATTCGGCGGACTGCACTGATTGCTGCGAAAACGTCCGTCATTTCCAAATCGGACAGGCGCTCTCGTATATTTTCTTGAAGGCCTCCTAAAAACATTCCAAGATATTGTTCCGAGGGTAAGGCCGGAAGTTGGGCCACACGCTCCTCAAACAAGGCGACGTAATCGTCCACCGAGCCCGTTTGTCGGGTTGCCTGCATAGCCTCGAAGGCGTTAAGGGTAGAGCTGTCCCCAAAACGTCGCAGAAGATCATGGGAGAATTGTGTCCAATTTATGGCCGGGTCTCGACGTAATGTCCACTGTGCCCAAAACATCGCACGGCCGCTCATAGCGATTAGTGCCAGTTTCACTCTGTTGGAGATCGGTGTGTCATGTACCAAGAAAAACTGTTCTGTCTGGGCGAGCCACGCCACAGGATCGGATCCGTCAAAAGGGGGTAACTCGATCTTGGGCCAAGAGGGATAGGGAGGGTAACGATGTGGGGAGTCGGTAGGTGATGGTGGATTTTGTGGTAACGGCTTCGCCGGCGGGGCAGGGGTACTAAGGGTCACGTCTGATGTCGCAGCCTGCGGTTGCGACGGAGAAATTGATGACGCAAACGAGTCGAATTTCTTTAACATCAAGTCCAGCCGTTGGTCGAAACTCCGGACGGAAGAGCCCAGTTCGCCGACGCGCGAGTCGAGAGAAGTAACGGTCGATACGAGGCCGCTGACTGTAGAGCCTTGTTCCGTGAGTTCTTGCTGAAACTCCCCAATAGCCTTTTCGACAACATCTAGGCGTTCCTTCTGTGTCATGATGACTGAAGGCGGCAGGTAACGGACCAATTGATAGACTCGACTATCAAGAAGAGAAAGATATGCTCAAGAACGTAACGAAATCCCAATTAAGGGCCCAAGAGATAACCTCTTGTCACAAGCGTAAAGCTGCAATCAATTAATTTCTGAATGAATCCCCTAAACATAACTCCCAGGTAGCAACTCTTCTACTGGGCCTATACTAATCATACTTCACTTAAGGGCCAAGCCCAAGCCCAATGACTTATTACAAATAGAGAATTAATATGCCTTATCCTTCTGTCAACTAAACTATGAATTACTTCCTTTTCTTCGCCTGCGTTCATAAACCACTAATTGTTGCGGTCTATCATTCTGGTTCGCAATATGTCAAGAACATACTAAACCAAGAGCTCTTTTCAAATTTTCGTGAGCTTGTAGATGTTATAGTTGTTCTCCAAATGGAGTGAGTAGATGTTATAGAAGTGAATCGAGGGATGTTTTGGTTGAAGTGAATCAACTCACAGCTCAATATATAAAAAAAATAGCTAGACTGTAAGATACTACATGCCTATTGCCTAGTCTTATACTGACTGATTTACCTTTTTGTACAAAGATATATTTTGACATTGGCTTATATATTAGGGGTTATTTTAACTCTGGGAACTTGTCTACAATTTGCTATTGCAAGTTCTGGTATAACATCCCATGCTACCTGCAAATATTGTCTAAAAAATTAGCAGTTTTGGTATAACATCCCGTGACTGTGAACTTTGCAGATTAAGTAGATCAAACTGTTTGCTCTGTCTCTTCTAGTGAAATATAAATTATTATTTTTTTGAAGGAAGTGATATATAAATGTTCTTAAGTAACAATATTAACCTTAATACCATACTTTTGCAGGTGGAAAGAAGCATGTGTAAGAACTGCCTTGTATGGGCGAAAAGTGATAGTCTGGCAAGGGATCTAATAAGATTATCCCCAGATACAATGGTAATTTTGGTCGCATTTCCATCTAACCTCTATCACTATTGTAACTCTGATTTAATATTTAGTTTCCTGATAGCATGTCCTTCAATACTTGTACATGCAGATTTTGATTTTGCGTTTTGTTCAATCTCTTGTGTCTGGCGTGATTATATTCTCTTGTGTTGATTATTGGAAATGTTGTAGAAAATATGATGAGCTCACTGAGAATATTGGTTATGAAGGTGGGCTACATCGTAATGGTGGATCCATCAACTGGAAGTAGGATGAATTTATTGAGGATGAGGGATGCCGGGGTGGTTGGTGTTTACCACCCATTGATAGATGAAAAACTGATGAAAATCCTGCATGGGTCAGTAATTACATTTGGAGTTTTTGTCGATATATAAGTGTTAATGTTAGATGGATCTGAGCGTTGTTGATGAAAACAAACAGGAGGAAGAAGAAAGTTTATGCATGGACAGTGGATGAGGAAGAGTGGATGCAGAAAATGTTGTGGGAGGGTGTGGATGGTGTGGTCACTAGTAATCCTTCTCTGCTTCAACGTGTTATGCAAGACTTAACAACGCAATGCTTTGAGCAAGGTTTTTCGAGCTAGCAAGAACAAATGCTCTTGCTCTTAGGATTGTATCCACACCATTATTATTATTATTATTGGTTCAGTGTCCGCTACTTGTTAAAGGCAATGTTTACAAATCCATGGATTTACAGAAAGAGAGAGATATGTTACCAGTTACATGAATATACAGCGATGGCTACTTTAGTTTGAGCTTTTCAGAGACATTTTCGTATTTTCACTAGTTTATGTGTGTCCATATTTTTTCTAAATTTACAAAAAATTACAGAAAAATAATGGAGATACCCATTTCCCAAACTTACTAGAAATCTTCTTCTGATTTTTTTTTAAAAGTTTCTTTTTTATTTGTCTTTTTAAAAAAAGAAAGCATTGAAATAAGAAGGTAGCAGTAGATCCAAGTTCATGATTCCGACCTGTGAATCAAGGCGAGGTAGGTTTGGACTGAGTCTGACGCTCGATTTGTTTATTTAAGGGCAATTGATTTTATTATCGTCTGAATTAAGATAAGTATACTTTTTCTCTCTCTTAAAAAAAAAAAACTTTCGTATTTGAAATACGTGGGACACCCTTAAAAATAAAAAAAAAAAAAAAACTCCATATGTAGTAAAGTTGTCAGTAGGAAGAAAATAGAAAACCCGGAAAATATACAAAGTTTTAATTTTAGGAACTGGTATACGAAAAACGACAATGGTGGAGTAGCGTTAATTTGGATTTGAAGGAAACAAACAAAAGACAAAATTGCAGTTGAAAGGAAGTACTGAGCGGTGGGGACGACGGAACACGTAACGCAAGGAATAACCGCTGCTAGGAAAACCTCACGATACGACATCGTTTCGGTCCTGTTCTGCATTAACTTCATTATCAGATTCCGAAATTCAACGCCTGAGCAAGACGCAGAGAATTGATTTAGCGCAGTGAATCCATCAACTCTGCCTGATCTGCATCCTCCCACATTTTCTTTCCCCACCACTATCAGGAATACGATCCATCCATCATTTGTGATGCGTAGCTGTTATAACTTATAAGATCCAACTACACAAGATTCACATTCAAGATTTAAAGCTTTGGCTTTGGCACTTCAATTCAGGCAATTATGCTGAAAATCTTCGGATATGCGGTGGTCTCATGGTTCCGAAGAAAACTTGTCGATCCTCTTTACCTAATCCTTCGCCGGTTTGTTTCCCTCATTATTCTTTAATTCTTACTTCTCTATATCACTTTGAAATTTGTTCCACTCATATTCTAGTAATTCATCAGGGGAACTGAACCGAAGCAGTTGGCCTTCTCCTTTGCGCTTGGGATTTGTCTAGGACTGTTTCCCATCTGTGGTATGTTAATTGTCGATTGCTATTCCAATTTTTGTTTCACCAAATAATATTGTGTTTTGACTTCAGCTTTTAATTAACTAAAATTCTTCATGTTATAGTTTTTCCAGAGATGGTGATGTGTTTGCGGTCAGTTTGATGATATTCGCATCCCCTCCTTACGTTATTTGGTTCTAAATTGCAGTCTAGGAGAGTACTGTTACTGCAGGTTTATAGAGTTCATGTAAACAAAATGATTAATTGGAAGCCTTTTACTGTTACTTCTAGAATAATATACAGATGTTGGTGGAAACTATTTTATTTGGTTCCACAATCTCCACATCTTGATATTAGGATTTACTTTCAGTAGTTCATTTTCAATCTCTCTCTTATATAGAGGAACTCATAGTTTTTGGTGCTATCATTATATGGTGTCATGCCTTCACACCCGGTCTTTGAATTTCTTCAAACAAGAACTGAATAATTTGTTTATGGGTCTATTTTGGATAGTTTTCAGTAATTAGTACTGATATTGGAAATCTTCTATGACTTTCCACAATTTTTTTTGTTTCTGGTCCTATTTTCTAACATTTCGCGTACACTAAATATTCGGTTGTATAGTCTGCAACGTGCAATATAGGATTCTTTTGTGTGATATGGACAACCACCATATACTTGGAATCTATCATCTTTATAGGGGTGACACTGTTTTTGTGCGGGAATAACCATTCAATACGTGGATCTATTTGTCATCTTTACTAGAGATCTTTTAATATGGATGATCACCTTATATGTGGATTTTATCGTCATTTCAGGGGTTACTGTGTTTTTGTGCGGGATAGCTATTGCAGTGCTTGGTTCTCTTTGTCATGCTCCAACTGTAATGCTGGCTAACTTCATTGCTACTCCTATTGAATTTAGGTAATCCCTTTTCAACTGAAGTCAATCTGTTTCCTTCCATTCTGTATTGAATTTGGTAGACAGCAAATTTCAATAAGTATTATTAGTTCATTCATTATCTTTCGATTTATGGTTTTATCTCTAATGAACTATTGTTTGCGAGATTTTTGTGTTTTAAGGTGCAGAATACTAATCATTGTAATGATGGTTTGTTTCTGTATCCTTACCATTGATATATGATGCTTATCTACGATGTTTTTTCCTTGGTTTAAGATATCAAAGAGACAAAGACATGTTCATAAATGTCATGGGAACAAGGTTCTTGTGCTCTAGTTTTCAATATCCCTTAGTTCTGTTTATTACCAGTTTTTCATGTTGGATAAGAACCTGAGAATGTCTACAAGTGTGTTCTTACAGCTTGACCTTTTTATAAATGGAAATGCATCAAATTTGTAATTAGTTATATCTCAGCACTTATTAGGACTTGAAATCATGGAATTAACTTGAAATCCTTTCTCTGATCATCCACAAATTTATTTGCAACTAAACTTGCAATTCTCGAGGACCTTGATGTGAGGAAGCAATGGCATGGGTTTCAAAATTGGATTTGCTCTCTTCTCATCAAACTTCCTTGATGCTATTGGTGCAGCAGACCTATGCTGTAATCCTGTTTGTCACTAACACGTGAGGCATGTTACATTGGATCATCATTTCATTTGTGAGCGTATGAAGTCGTGCAATACGGGTCACTTGTTCCTACAGAAGAGCAGATGCATTAACCAAACTACTATGAAAAAGCATTTTCTTTTCATCAACGAAATAAACCCATTCATCACAAATTCACAATTGACTTAAAAGTATGTTCTCATGTGAAGTTGTTTCCAGTGGTTGTGACTAGCTAGTATATTTTAGGTTTTCTTTCTTCCTTTTTATAATTTCTGCTAATTATTCTTGTCCACTGCAGCAGATATCTTGAACGATCAATCTCAGTATCCTGATTGTTTTCTATTTCTCTAATACAGTCTGATGATTCCATTTCTGCGCTTTGGCGAATTCATTACTGGTGGGCCACATTTCCCTCTAAATTCTGATGCTTTTAAGAAGGTCTTGACCGGAGAAGCTTCTAAGGAAGTCTTGCATAGCATTTTACGTGCGGTACGCAGCCATTCAGCATATTTTCATTCATGTCCACCTCTCTTGCCTGTGCATCCCCCCCACTCCCTCAAAAGTTTGTTTGGACCCTTGGGATGATAAATCTTTTTCTGTTCTTAATTTCAATACTCCAGCGATTATATTCATGGGTAAATGTGTGTTGTATGGGACTGATGATACCATATTTCTGAATACAACTAACTCATTTGGTTGGTTGGCAAATGGAAAAGCTAGTTCATGATTATTGATTAATGCTCCCATTTATCAATTTTGGTTTTTGTTTTTCTGATTATCAGTTGCATTGACACATGTGCAGTTGCTGGGGTGGGTTGTTGCAGCACCAATTATCTTAGGAGGCCTCTATATATTGTCTTTGCCATGTTTCAAGATCTTGGTTTATAAGTTCAGCTCTGCATCTTCCAGCCCGATAAAGCAACCGAGCTCCACCTCAAGCCCGATAAAGCAACCCGGTGCCATTACAAGCCCAAGAATGTCTTTCAACTCTCCCCCTGGTGAAGTCAGGCTAAAAGTGAGGGATGCATGAGGAGGGTTAAAGTCAAGACTTGCAACTACATTTATTTGTACATATTGAACCTCTAATCTCAAATGTAGTGTGAAAATTGTATCTTATCCTATTCCCTAACAAGTTACATTCAAAACGGCTTTGTTCATGCTTATAGATTTTTATCATCAACCATGAAACAGGCCGATTAGAAAAGTAATTATTCATCATTGCACATTATTTAATAATCAGTGATTATGATTTATATAAGCTGCAACATACATTATTAAGTAGGTGTGCAAGTGGACGATAGGTCGTTGTCATCAATTCACGATGCTAATTAATATTAATTCAATCTACATCAATTTTCATATAAGGATAAGGTTAAAATAATAATATTAGATAATTAGGAGTATTTGTTAAGCTTGTTGCTTTGCTGATGACGATGATGATGGGCATCTTCACAGTTGAAGGTGTCTTTTGTAATTTAGAAACACTAGTAGTGCCTCTAGGACTTGGCAGTATTATCCGAATTTGCAATTCACATGAATTTTGGCTGTTGGTATACTAATTTTGGCATGACTATAATCATATGCAAAAAAAGCTCACCGTAAATATGATTATTTAAAGAGACAAGAGTTGAGAAGGGAGGAGCCTTCAACCGTACAGGCTGCTCAACAGTCCCTCCCTCTCTGTATTTACTTTATTTATTTCATTATTCTCGATTCATTTTTTTAAATACTCCCTCCGTTCACCAAAAGTGTGCTCACTTATTTTTTTAGGTCCACAAAAAATACGTTTATTCTATCTAAATAGTTCATTTTTGAATATTTTTTTTACTTTAATAACAAGATTGAGTATCTAACAAATATATTCTTTACTCGTTATCCCAAATATATTCTTTATAAATATAATATGATTTTTTTAAAAACATGTATAAAAAAAAGTGAGCACACTTTTGGTGGACAGAGGGAGTAATAGATTTATTAAAATTGTTATCCATTTATTTATTACTTTCAATTACTGTATTTTATTTACAAGTGAATTGTTATTTATTAAAGTTTGTGTCCAATTAACGGAACATAAGGAGTACTGTTTTTTCAAGATCTGTGTCCTTTAGTTCTTCCCTCAACTATTTGTCCAGATCTTTGGCCTATGGCTTTTTGCTCCTCCCTACTACAGTATATATCTTTGGATCAGCCTTAAAAATCCAGTCTTGCTTTATTTTGTCAACTGGGCTTTAGCTGTGGAGGAATGTAATCTGGACGTGACAAGCAAGATTGAGTTTACGATGTCGTTTAGTGTTAAAAACAGCATTTCGGACCAAGAAATAGCCAACAATGGTACTAAAAATGCAGCCAATTGTTGCTCGAGTGCTTCGTCTGAGTTGAAACTTTACCAAGCTTTCATCTTCTCGGTGCCGATTTTGTTCACTTTTATACTTCTCTTCTTGTTCTATTGGTTCTATCTCCGTCGCACAAGGGCAGATTGGTCTTCTCTCAGAATGAGGACTAATAATTCTTCCACGCCCATCCCCCCAAGTATTGATGACCTTTCGAGGGTATATTTGTCTATTAATTTATCTCCTATAATGATGCTTCTATTCAACTTTGATTTACTGTTTTTCTGGGTTCATAGTGTGAATTGGGAGTGAAGAAGGAGCTGAGAGAGATGCTACCAATTGTCGTCTTCAATCAGAGCTTTTCTGTCAAAGATACACAGTAAGTGTGTGTTGTATTCTCTGTACAAGTTTAATGGATACTTGGTGTCATGTTAATTGTATATAGTTACTGATTGAGTTGCATAGTTGTATAATTAACAAATTAATAGCATCTGATATTCGTCCTTCAGCTGTATACTGATGAAACTCCTTCCATCAGAATTGTGCCTTTTTCTTTCCTAATTCGAGTTTCTTTAAAGAATTTAGGGGGGAAACTGAAAAGGGGCTTGAGGTCATTTGCTGTCTGAGTTACTTGTTTAGAGTTCATGCTCTTTTTTTTCTTGTATAGTCAGTGTAGGAGAAATGCAAAAAGTGGGAAATTATTTAGCTGCAGATTTCGTAGAATCTATTTGTAGGAGTTATGATGCTCATTTTTCCTCATTAAAAAAGTAATAATCCTGCTTGTTTGGAAGCTTTTGAGTAGTTACTTAAATGTGGGGAAATTTTGTGCGTTCAATTGTATGTTAGTGAATAAGATATTTGGGCTGTTTTGAGCATCATATTTTGGTAGATGTTGAGAATTGTAGTTATGATAAAAAGAGTATGACCAGAAGTTGGTATTTGTATTGGTAGATGCTCAGTGTGCCTTGGAGATTACGAAGCGGAGGATAGACTTCAGCAGATACCGGGGTGTGGCCACACGTTCCACATAGATTGTATCGACCTCTGGCTAACTACGCACACTACTTGTCCACTTTGCCGCCAATCTATCCTTGCTTCCACTAAAGTCGTCGTGGAAGTAGCAGATATTGATGCAGAAACTTGTAATGGTGTGGAAGCATCCAATACTCACAATAGTGAAGACCCACAAACTAGTCAACAACCTACCGAGTCTGGGAGCAGAGATGAACGAGTCGTTCCACCAGATATACGACTTGCAGGGAGCGTAAACTGTTAGCCTTGCGCACTCGGTGATAGGTCTATGGAATTTGAAAGAATAATCTTGGCCTTGAGGGTGAAAAGCCTTATATCAACTCATGGATTTTTCTCTATTCTATTTATTTGTATTTCCCCTTCATGTGATTTGCACCAATTGACATAAACATTGTCTGGGAGCAGAGATGTACTTGTACCAGGTCTGTATTCATTTTTTGTTTATTGACCAGAGTTAATTGACCTTGTAATAACCAGAAACACTTGATGAATGAATTGATGGATCTTGAACTGTTAAAACATTTCTAAATTTGAACAACATGAAGAATTGTCACCCCCACATCCCATAAAATTTGAGACTAAAGTCGACATATGTGAAATGACAATTATACAGTCCATTAATTGTAAAAATCAGTCCACTGCGTTCGGCCACACATTAGAACCGAACAGTAGCTATTATGTTAGGTCATAACTACTATAGTCGTTATTTTGAAGAACTTGTTTGGTCAAGAACAACCAAACACAGAGCTATGACATTCAATCGCATTTTTGGCCGAACAAAAGTTGGAAAAAAATCCTAGTTTATTCAGCCACTTATAACAATACATATAAGGCAACGTTTGGTTGATTTTGAACCAAACAGAATGCACGAACAGGTAGTTTTGTTTCGTTCCTTTCCACCCCAAATAATTTTATACTACAGTTCAACTAAAAATCGTTTTCAATATGCATTATGCACGCTAAAAAACCACATAAATTCAATTTTGTTTTACTAGTATACAACCCCTATAAACTTACAAAAGAACTAGACCACTTCTATCCATGGTGTTCTTGATTAATTCAATCCAAACTTTGAAATGTTCTTACTTATCATTATTTTTTATGAAAACGAAACGTTAATGAGGAGGGGAAAACTTGTTTTTTTGTTTTGTTATTTGAGGAATGGAATTGTCCAAAATATAAATTAATATTTTAATTGTTTTGGAATGTGTATAGAATTTTATAGACAATTCTATTCCTCTATTTTCTACTTTTATATTTAACCTGATGTTTTATTTTTACTAAATCATTAACATATGTGAATGTTGTCCGTCAACAAGTTAAGCTAACAAATGAAACATTATTAATTAGATTACTTAGAATTATATGGACCTGACGTGTGAACGTGAGTAGTAAATAGTAACCACTTTGGAAAGTAATGGGTATTGAGATTTATTTTGAAAAAGAGATTGAAACATTCAACTCAATGGGAGTTGACTGTTGAAATCAACCTCTTATCTACTCAATCTGGAAATGGTAACACACATATCTGTTGACTTCCCTTGGCCTTGAATCCCAGCAGCAGTTAAGGTAACTTCTTCTTCGCACAAACTACTCCCCCATTCAAGATCACAACTTTTAAATTGGGTCTCTCTCCGATTCCGTTGAAGATCTCTGCGATTACCTGGTATTATTCCCTTCACTTGACTCATCTAATTATTTAATCTTTCCAATCCATGAAAGAACTCATTCTCGACTTCGAATACTTAGCGGAAGCCTTGTTTTCGTACTTTATCGATCTGTTAGCACTCGTAGCTGATGAGATTTTAGCATTTGGATTGATTCAAGAATTTCTAGGGTTCCCGTTTTCCCAAATCTTGATTGCTTAGATTAGATTTTTTTAAAATTGATTCCCGATCCGATCGAGATTCCATCAATGGATTCTGTTAGAAACACGGTTAGTTACTGCTGTATATGGAAGGATGGTCGAGTTTTGTACAGTTATAGTATCGGAGACCATGGGATTGAAAACCTAGCTGCATTGTGCTTGGAGGCTATTCCTCCTTATCATCGATGGTACTTCGAAACAATTAGAAACAACACTTACGGCTTTTTCATGGACAATGGATACGTATATTTCGCAATTGTGCGTGACAGTTTTGGCAACTCACAAGTTCTTAGGTTCCTTGAGAGGTTGAAAGATGAATCCACAAAGATTGGTAAAAGGGGCACTAGTTTTTCGAACCTCGACTCCCTCTGTTTGAAAGAGCAGTTAATTCCAGCTGTCCGTGACTTGGTTGCTTCGTTGCAGCGCGTTTCAGCTGCTGATACTGCGTGGCCTTCGCCACTACCATCGGGTAATAATGGCAATGGCCACATTGAAGGTGCAGGTGGTTCAACGAAAGCTCCTTTGCTCGGAAGGCCTAGCAAACACGAGAAGAAGAAAATGAAGGAGCATGCTGTTTTAATGAGGGATATTGAGATGGAGGAGCATAGGAGATCATCATCTAGCGCGAGGAATGATTCTGGAGCGATGGATACGTCCAATGATCAAGGGATGTCGGGTTCTCCATTGCACAAGGATTATAATTCTTCGAGGAGCTCCCAGAATTTGCACAAGAAGTGGTGTCGGCAAGTGAGGATTGTTCTGGCCATTGATGCGGCCGTTTGTGCTGTTTTGTTTATAATTTGGTTGGTGATATGCCGTGGTATAGAGTGCATTCGTTGACAACTCCCTCCTTTGCTAGAATTTCTTGCTATTTTGCATTGTGTTACATACATTTGAACATACAAGTTTATGCTATGCACATATGATATTAGTGTGCCCAGATTGTGGCATTCACTCAATTTTTTAGTTCATAAGCAAGAGAGTGTATATATTCATATTGATTTCTAAATTTCTTGTAAATTTTAAAAAGTGTAGATACATTTTTTGTCCAGTGTGGACAACCAAAAAAATGAAACAGTGTATATATTTAAGTGTGGACTGAGGGAGTATAAATTTTTGAAATTAAGTGTTTTAGTACCTTTGCTAACTAACAAAGTTACAAAGGTAGTGATTTGGGATGAGTTTGATCTAGGTTCAAATTTGAATTAGTTAAAAAGGAATTTTAATGAGTTAAAAATTGACTATCTAATTTGAATAAATTAAAAAGGAATTTTAATGAGTTAAAAATTGTGATAGAAAATGATCACTTCTTCCCTTAATATGCCATACTTATTTTGTATTTAAAAAAATTAAAAATAATTGTCACGTCATCTATTACCAAATAAGTTACATAAGTTAGCTCTGATAAACGTGTAAAAAAGACAAACACTGAATTTTATAAAATAAATGACTTATTAGTAAAAAAAATTAGAAAAAAAAATTAGAGGACAAAAATTAAAATTGAGAGCAAACTTGAGCATAATGCAACCGAAAAATCAATTTCCTGTGAGAAGAAACATCTTCAGATGGCATGTAAAACTGGCAAACACAAGTAATGAAAGCAACACTGAAATCACACTTGATATGGTGCCAAATCCCACACATAATTACAGCAAACAGTAATAGAATTTAGAAACAGCCACCATCAATGTTGTCTGCTTACAAGACATCAACCCTAGGCACAATTGGTACAAAAAGAAACTAACTTAGTCTCAAGTGCCATTGATGATTTAAAAAATACGGGCGTAGATTCATCTGTCCCACTCAGAGGTCTGAGGTTCAGGAACGGCTGCAGGTGGAGAACTTTGATTGGAACGAAGAGGAAGCTGATTATTGGTACATTGGTCCCAACCCATGATGTGAGGCAAAGCAAACTGCACCCACAACACAACACAAGATGAAATAGATAACAAGGCCAAAATACAAAAAATGCAGATATGAAATAAATTGTCACAAGAGGTGGCTTCCCATGTTCCAACAAATATACAGCAAGCAAATGAATATAGCACAGCATTTGAAGTTTATCATCTCAACAAGTTCTCAAAACATCAGATAATAGCACTAAAATGAATATTATAACAAATAAAATAAAATATATAGATGATGCCATACAGTGAAAGCAGTTCGCATGACTGCAAACTCAGCAGGAGTGACAGGAACGGAAAACCGATCATTTGTTTTGAGAACATTGTTGACAACATCTGCAAAGAACACGATTTCCAAGTCATCTTCATATGGTGAGTAGATGAGTTCTTATTCATTTTGAGATATAGTTCCATTTAACTTTAATAAGCATGCCCATTTGAATAACTTCCTAATAATGTACTAGTACTTACTCAGATTAAAGAAGTAACCAGTACCACCAGCATGTGCTTTAATTGATAAACTCTTTCTAACTTGACCTGCATTGCTGTAGATTATAATTTCAACTAATTAAATAACTGAAGTTCGAAACTGAACTACAAAATATCAGATGAGAAAATCAGGAACATGACTAGAAATTCAAAAACAAATAGGATATCAACCTTGATAGCATTGACGGGTCATGGAAGAATTCACATGAATCCTTTGAATCCCAAGCGATCAGGGTTCCAACCTCTGTTGCAGATAGAGCAAATTTCTGCAGTATGCATGAAAACAGTGAGGCATACATATATCACTGATTCTTGCACAATAAATAAAAAGCTGGAAAATAAGTAAAATATTACCTGCCTCTTGTCCCAATCATATTTGCGCTCCGCAATGGCAGGCCAGAATGTCAAAATGATGACACCACGGCGTTCAATTCTGTAATCTCCAGACTAAAAATGAAGGGCCAATAATAACACATCAATGTTATCCAAATCCAGAGGAAAAAAAAAACAAGGAATATGTATCACAACAACAATATTTTGGATTTAACATCATACTTCCAATTTACTGAATGTCGGAAGAAGAGGGTCAGCAGATAGCGCAGCTTTACCCTTAAAAAGTGAGTAAGGTGCAAATATTTTACCTGCAGATTCCCAAATAAAAAAAACTCAGAAAGACAATTTGACTTGAGAGGAAGAGGTATAGTGGAACTTAATGACTAAATAATGAGATACCACTAGAACCAAATTTCGGGATAGCAGCAGTCGTGTCAGTCTGGGTGGTTATCCCACGCAATAATTTGAAGTTGTTAGTAGCTTCATTTGTAAGACTGTTTCTGGAGAGCAGATTTCTGTTCCATATAAGAGAATAAGAAACCGGCAACAACATCAAGAAGCATTTTTTTATGTGAAACTGATGACATTAAACAATCTAACTAGTCAATTGACAAATGTTTTAACTACAGGGCACCAAACATTCCCCATTCCTTCTCCAAGAACACTTTCAAACACTTGTTCCTTCACTACAGTTTTCTTACACACATAAACCTTTTACAAATACCGATTTTCCCCCCAGAAACACTTGTCCACCAAAAGCATACAAAGATAGTCTTAGCTGTTTGAAGCTTTAGAACGTAATGGTAGTGAATTGAGGGCATTTTCTATCAACATTATTGCAATCCATGCAAAAAAAACATGTGCCATTTTTTTGTTTAGACGCTCAAAAACCAAAACTAGTGGAGTATGTGAAATGTAAACCCTTGGTTCTAAAACCCACACTCAAAAACTGAGAAGAAAAATAAAAAACTTACAGTCAATAAATATAAGCATAAGGTGGAAAATAAATCAAATAGCAGAGGAGATGAATGTCACAAACATAAGGCTTGAATTCAGGGTTTTAAGACGAAAAAGCAGAATGAGTGGTAGTAAAGAGTGAAGCAGGTTTAGAAGTGCAGCCATTGAAAGAGCTGGAGAATAGGGGAAGGGTTTACCTTGATGAGTGCAGAAGCAGCCTCGAGAACTTCAACATTGCGACCGGAGAGAGAGAGATACAGTGGTTTTTTTCCTCCGACGGACAGGAGAGGGGTCAAAGTCACGACAAAGAAGAGTTGATGCCGCTCATTCTTATTTCCATCTCCAAAAGGCCAAAGCCCACATCAAAGCCCATTTAGGTTTAGATCCATTTGGATTACAATGGCCTGCTCAAATCAATTTGAATTCGGGTGGGACTATTTACACCTCCATTTCGGTTTAGAACACTCCCCCTCCCCCTATGAGTTTAATAATAAAATAATGATGTAAAAAATCAAAAATACCATTTAAATCATATTACACTACTAAATGCACCCATATTACTAACTGCACCCCTCATTCATCTTTAAACCCTAAACCTAAATTTTATCCCGCCACCACCACCACCACCAAACAACAAACAAAAATAAATTCAGAACTTAGAAAATTTTCAAATTTTGTTTTTAAATTTCGACAAACCAGTGTCGACCATATTCACTCTCATCGACACTGGTCTGTCGACGAGAGTGTATATGGTCGACATTTGTTGATCGAAAAAAAATAATTAAAAACTCGTCGACAACTTTAGGTCGACCAAAAATACACTCGTCGACACCCTGTTGTCGACGGGTGTATTTTGATGGACCTAGAGTGGTCGAAATTAAGAAAAAAAAGAAAAAAAAATCAAACTTGGGAGGGGGCCGATGGGCAGTGGCGGCGGCGCGCAATTGCTGTTTTTTTTTTTTTTTTTTACAGATCGAGAAGGGAGAGGGGCAGAAGGATGGACGGGGTACCAGGGAGGGGGCAGCCGCTGGGAACAAATTTTTTTTTTTACCGTGCGGCGAGGGGGCGGAAGGGTGGGGCAAGGGCGGCCGCGGTGGCGGGGGCTGCGAGGGTGGGGGTGAGAGCGGGTGTCGCCGGCGGCGGGTGGAGTGGTTTGGGGAGGGGGAGGGGGAGAGAAGAAGATGAAGATGATGATGATGATGATGATGATGATGATGATGATGATGAAAGATGGAGGAGAAACTAGGATTTAGGGGGTGTGAGCAGTAATTGAAATTTTATGAGAGAAGGACATTTATGACAATTAAGAGGGTGTGCACCTATCTCAAGCCGATTTTAGAGGGGTGCATCAATCGGGGAAGTGTTCTAAACCGACATGGAGGTGTAAATAGTCAGACCCTTTGAATTTCCATTCTTGTTCAACTTTACCAATTGGACTTAAATAAATCACTGGTTAAAATTTTGGTATGCCACCTATTTTTGCATAAAATCTCATATTTTTCTTTTAAAGGTTTATAAGATTTATACATGATGTGGAAAAACACTTATAAACTTTAGATCTTCAAACCGTAGTGAATCAAATTGACATCGTGGCCCCTCCAATAGTAAGATAGAGAAAAAAAATGAGTGAAACATTTATTCAAATTAAAGATAAAAAACATAGAGTAAAGGATCACCAAGCACTGAGAATTTCAAAGGACATCCAAATTTCAAGCACCAACATGTCCCAAAAAGGAAAAAAAAACATGCCTCGAAAGAGGGAAAAACAGGTCCAATAAAAGGAAAGCAGGCTGCAAGCTACTAGAAGGAGTCGGAAAAATCGACGGCAACAGAAAATAAAAACCATATACTTCTTTCATCCCATTTTTTATTCAATATTATTGTATGTGTGAAGTTTAATGTGAAAATTGTTTATTACTAACATTAAAGGAGATAAAATAAGTTTTTTTTTTTGTCTTTGGAGATAAAATAAGTTTTAAGAAAATGTAAAATTGCCTTTTCTACTTTACGATAATAAGATATTTTTGTAATGTTAAAGTTAGCTTGAGAAAAATAATTACATAATTTTGTGACGTTTGCCAAATGTATTTTAAAGTTAAAAAATGAGTATGTTTTAATACCAAATGAATTTCGGATATCATTTTAAAGTTAAAAAAGTGGATATCATTTTAGACAACGTTGAATAAAATATGGAAGTATTAGTTTTCCCCTTTCTCTAAAAAATAAATAAACATCCTAATATAGGTTTATCGGATTTCAGCAAATTGTATTGTAGGAGGGAATTCAGAATTGAGTTTTTTTTACCCATCCATATGGCTGCTACTTACTCTTCACTCCCACTCCTCCCGTTCCCGTCCAAGTTCATAACCACTCGCACTCTCCAATTCCGACCAGTGTATCATATTTGTTCAATTGGAGCTGCTGCTGCTGTTTCTACTTCTACTCACGCCGATGACGATGATATCCCTTCTCTGCTGCAGGTTTTGTTTCAACTATTTTTTAACTTCACTTCACTGCTGCTTTTACTTGAAGTGTAACTCCGTTTTGCTCCATTTGCAGATTCTTCCAACCGATGTGCGTGACAATCTTTTGTGTGATTCGAAGTTAGATCAACTTTTGGAGGTATTACACTCACACACACGAGGCTCTGTGTTTTTCTTTTCGCACCAAAATGCCCTTTGGATTTTGATGATTTTATCTTCCTTGATAAACTATAAATTTGATCTAATCATAAAGCATGCTTGCCAATTGAAATTTTTTTTCCTATTGCAACTTATGTAGTGATGATAGTTTAGATTGAGAATTTTGAAAGGAAATTTATAATTTTCAGCTCTGGAGGATACACAGTTTGCAAATTCATCTGACCACTATACTAGATTGTCATCAACAAAAATAAAGCTTTCCTAAAGTTGTGCACTGGACTACATGCTTTAATTTTAATTTTTGAGTATTAGTTAAAACTAATTCAGAACAAGCCTCTTGCATTTTCTGTCATAGGTGACACTGGATATGGGCCGGTTACCACAAGCATATTATTATGGCGATTCTGGCAGGCGGTATCTTAGAAAGACGGCGGTAGGTCTTATAATTGGATAAGCAACAAGTCTCTCTTTTGAGTGATAAAAAAAAAAAAGAGATGTGTTTGGCAGGTATCCATGGAAGAAGTGGAATATGCTGAAAGTGCAATTGGAGAATGGGGAGGTGACAATAGAGCTGGGATTGCAGGCACTTTGCATCGGATATCTGCAATCAGGAATAGGAATGGGAAAGTTGTTGGATTAACTTGCAGAGTGGGTAGGCCACTTAGAGGGGAAGTGGACATGGTCCGGGATTTGCTTGAGTATGGTAAAAGCATCTTGTTTCTGGGAAGGCAAGCAAGCATATAATAATCCCGCAGTTTATTTTATTTGATCGGTATGTGGTTTTATCATTGACTCATGCCGCATACAAGGAGTGCATTCCAACGTAATTGAGATGTCCTGAACCTGGTGAATGAGATTTTTATAAATAATTTTCCTGTAGTCTTTATAATGTGACTGTTATATGGTACTCATGTTCATAGATTACATCTGGTTCATATGTTGAAATTTACAAAATTGGTGTTAGTTACCAGGTTGCTTTTATGTACAGTCATCATCAAACGTACAAATGGATACATGTTATTCACACCCATTGATTTCTATATTAGCAGGAGAAAAAACAGGATTTCCTTAGCATTGTTATTTATTGTATATGTTGAGGTGCAAATTTCCTCATTTTATTCATTTATAACAATAACCCTTTGATTTTTAATTGAATTTCACAACTTTTTTTTGTTGGTGGAATTAATTTTGTCTAAGTCCAGCAGGCCTGGTATTGGAAAAACGACAGTCATGCGGGGGATATCACGTGTGTTGTCGGATCAGCTTCAAAAGAGAGTGGTTTGTGCTTTAGTGATTTTGTGTTCTTTCGCATTCGTTCCTCTAATAATCTGATATTTCCAAATTAAACTGATCTTCACATTTTCAATCAGCTAGGTTATTGTTGATACAAGTAATGAAATTGGGGGTGATGGAGATATTCCACATCCAGCAATCGGGACAGCACGGAGATTGCAGGTTCCAGAACCGTGGATGCAGCATCAAGTCATGATCGAGGCAGTGGAAAATCACATGCCAGAAGTTATCATTGTTGATGAGATAGGCACAGAAGCTGAAGTTCAAGCTTGTCGTACTATTGCACAGAGAGGAGTTATGCTTATTGGAAGTGCTCATGGAAAGAAGCTTGAGGATGTTATTAAAAATCCCACTCTATCTGATTTGGTTCGTTTCAATTTGTTTCATGAATACTTGTTTACGAAATCCATATGGTAACTTCAACTGGAGAACTTCTGCTGCTAAAACTGATGTCAACTATTTGTTTGAGTGCCACATTTTCATTATCAAAATTAAAATAAGCATTCTCATATTTTTCCTGCTTTGCTATTTTATCTTTTACAGATAGGAGGGCTACAAACAGTCACGTTGAGTGATCAAGAAGCTAGGACCAGAAACAGAAACGGCAAGAAAAGCATTCTTGAAAGAAGGAATGCTCCAACATTTTCTTTTCTAATTGAAATGAGGGAAAGACATTACTGGATCGCACATCGGGTTAGTTGGATTATTTTATGTTATTATGCACGTGAAATGGGAAGAAATTATGCATAAATATTTGTAATGATTTCCACATTAGTAATTTCTATAATTGAAGTAATAGTACTTCCTTTTCTATTCTCTCTTTTTCATACTTTTGCTCTTAATGTTAGAAATCTACACATGAAATGATTGTGTAACCAGTATTGGTTCCTTTCCTTGGGGGTAAATAGTTGACCACACCAAATAGTTTTATGTTTGTTCAGTGTAAAACTTAATGAGCACAGGGAGAATCCTTTTGTGTACCATAGTTATAGGTAGAATTAACATATTGTCAACACATTACAAGTTTGACAAACTCTTTTGCAGACTGGCAAAAGTGTGGATGAGTTGCTCCTTGGGAAAAAGCCGCTGGTTGAGGTAATTTTGTAATATATATACATATATATAGAAGAAGATATGAATGATGATCGAAGCATGAATTCTAATAGTGTCATGTACTGTAGGTAAGGCGCAGAGATGAGCAGTTCAAAGTTGTGATTGAACGATGGAAAACACACGACTGAAATACCGCCTTCTTGCAGCTAGATTAAGATTAAATTTTGTTTGCAGATGAAATAGATCTCATCAAACTGTATTTATTTACTGTCACCCTAAAACGTACTAGCACATTTTCCAACACTTTTGTATGGACTCTTTGCCTGTAGTAAATTAGTACTCCAATATCTTACATGATCAACAAAATTGGGTCTGAAATCGTGTCAATGGGTTTTATGCTCGTTTTGATTTGAAGCAGCTATAGTCTGTCAATCTTACATAGAGAAGTTGTTCAGTGCCTTTGTGCAAACATCCAATGTATATTCATAGTAATAAGGACAATTTTCCTTCTATTCAAGAAATTGTCAAGCTGTTATACAAAAGATGAAGGATTAGATTATGGAACATCGCATTTGCAATTGCATTATGTTGGGAATAACTTATGCATATCCTTTGATTTTGAATATGTAAAATTAATTAGTGTACATATTAGTGTACAGAAAACACCCTATGTCGCATGGGAACATCTATGATTGAACAGCCTAGCTTAGAAAACACTAGGACTAGGTACTATACATTTGTTCTTTTAACCCCTAGGTAATATGAGAAGATTACAACTACAAGTCCTGAATGAATAAGTTTTTAGTACAATTTAAAAAAAAAAATTATTATTTTTCACGAGCTCGTAATCTACATGCTCATTGCTCTTGATGAGACCTCCAATTCACCTTCCAGCAGTTCCGCTTCAGGTTTTCCTCCCTGAAGAACAAATGCATATTCCAGTGTAAATAAATAAAAGCATGTCTGAAAGCATAAAAGTTAACTTTTATTATCATACCACACGATCGTTGGTGTTGGCTTGAGCTAGATATCTGTCGAGAGCCCCCTCTCCACGAAGCAACTTTCCCCCACATCCACGTTTATCTTTCGTACCCACCGATTCATCATCAATCACCACAGCATCTACTTTATCTTTTCCAGTCTTGGCATCTGGAATCTAAACAGGGAAAAACAATGCTCATGGGTTACACAAGTGTTTTAACAATCATAAATCTGGAGGCTGGTTTACCTCATACATAGCATCTGTTAGAAGGCTTTCCAGTATGGCTCTTAATCCTCTAGCACCAGTATTTTTGGTCATTGCTTTATGAGCAATCAATCGTAAGGCTTTCTCCGTGAAATGCAGTTTCACCTGAAATTTGTGTACAAGGTTTTTTTTAACGCCAAAGGATTATCAGTTTTGCGATGAGAGAACAAGTACAAAAAAAGAAGAGCAGCTTACGTCGTTCATGTTAAACAGCTTCTTGTACTGCTTACCAAGCGCATTTTTCGGTTCCGTCAGAACCTGCAAACAAAATTAAATGCACAACTTAATTACATTTACTAGGGTTTGAAATCTATCAATACGCGTGTGCACATGGATAACAAATGTAGAGCAATAATAAATTGATAAAGAAGAAGGGCAACAATAATACGAGATATGCAGAAGAAATATTTAAACAGAGCTACATTATTACCTGAACAAGTTGATCTTCTGTGAGGGCTGACAAACTAACCAAAATGGGGAAGCGCCCAATAAATTCTGGGATGAGGCCATGTGCTATAAGATCACTACTTTCAACCTGGAATGTCATATTTTCAGACATCAGCTACAGTTCAGAGCTAATTATGATACTAATACTCACTAATACAATTAATCTCATTGTGCTTACAGATTCGAGTAGAGATGAAGTTACAGCTGCATCAATCACTCCACCTACTCTCATGTTAGCACGCACTGGAGCTCCAAACCCAATTGACGAGTCCTGCCTTCTGCAAAACACAATCAGTCATTTTTTATCAGACAAAAGAATCTGAGTTAGTTGAGGAGATGGTGAAAATGAAATATTACCTTTCAGAAATGGTTTTCTCTAAATCAACAAATGCTCCTCCACATATAAAAAGGATGTCTTTAGTATCTATCTGAAGTGAAATAGATACATAACCGATTATATACTTAGCAAATATCAATTGACGCAATTATGAAATGAAGCACAGAGAAGCAGAAATAAATATATCCTTCATAATTGAATATTATCTTAGTTGTTTCTATTACACAGTCTTAGAGAAGCCTAATAACATGGAACAACAACCATTTCATAGTGTATAAAAGCAATATTATCAAAGGAAAAGGTCTATTCGTGATTGATTTTTCACTCAAGATGAGCTAATGTTGAATGAAAGACCACATTTGAGATTTAGCAAGCAAGAACGAGTCTAACAAAGAATGTAATTCATCAATAAGTTAATAGGAAACCTAAGTGCAATAGATAACCAAGAATATTTTCTTCATACAACTGGCTAGTTAAATTATTTTTCTCAGAAGATCCCAGTCTCTGAGAATTTTCCAGGCTTTCTGGCAAGATTTCTAGGGAGTCCAAAAGATATCGCCTCCATACTAATGTTCTTTCATATTTCCTTATTTAAACATCAGTCATGTTTAGCACTTCATCATAAGTGCATATAGGGAAGGCTAACAGTTTATCCTCTTTACACAATTTCCTTTTCCTGCTCAGGGATATTTAACATTTTTTCTTTTACACCATATTCCTTTTCTTGCTTTGGGATATCTCTATGAGAATGCAAACTTTCCTGGTTATACAAAATCATGATAATATGTGATGTATTTTACAGATTAGAAAATTCACTTCAAAATGCTATTGATAGTAATGAAAAGAGGATTTAGTATGGGAGCCAACAAGAAATTTCAGCCAAAATAGAGGACAGTAAGGATCATTATACCTGAATATTATCACCTCGAGGGTGCTTCCTGGCCCCTTTTTCTGGAACATTGACTATCTGGCAGTGAAGAAGAGATCAGAGAATTATATTCTAAAATACTTATCATCAGGTACATCAATATTGAGAGGAGAACTTGTTTGGACATATGCAGATAACTTGTCAATATATAAAGCACATTCACCTTAAACAACCTACACATTAAACAGATTTTATAAGTTATTACAGGTGCCATTGATGCTCAGTAGGGGGAAAAGTATGAATTCAAGTACAGGAATGAAACCTTGACAATCATACAATCTAAAGAATGGCTATCCAACGTCTGATACAAAGAAGGTTCTAAATTTTTTATGGCTAGAAACCCACCACACTATTTAAACTTAACCTTTTCGCACACACTTCCCTCAAGGGATTCCTCACTATCTTCAAATATTATGTTGTTCCTCATAACATACTACTCATCAATTATTATTATGCAGCCAATAAAGATGACAGTTTCTTATGATCATTTTTACATTCTCTCCCACCTGTTTAGTCCAAGATATTTTACCTTACATATTTCCTAATATTATTACAACAACAAACAGAGCCTTTAATCCCAAATATTTGAGGTAGACTACATGAACTAATTATAGAATCACGTTGAGTCGCGTGCATGAATTAATCTTCATTAAGCCTCATGGTCTCCAAATCTTTACGTATGACTTCAAGCCACATCTTCTTTGGTCGCTCCCATGCAAGGACACATCATGGTGGAATAAGGATGTGAAGAAATTGATCTACATAGGGAGAGATGCGTATCGGCCCTATCGGGCATTGAATAAGAACAACGATGAGACGAATTTCAAAAGATACAAGCAAAGCCAAAGAGAAGCGAAGAAAGCTGCAGGTGAGACTAAAGCAAAAGTATACAAAGAAGTATACGAGAAACTAGACAACAAAGAGGCAGATAATGAGATTTATAGGATTGTCTGAGCACAAGAGACTTGGGTGCTGTGAGATGCATTAAAGGTGAAGATGACCAAGTTTTGTTTAAAGAGGAAGAGATCAAGGCTAGATGGAAGAAGTATTTTGACGGACATGAAGCAAATTGTAAGTTTATGTGGAGGATACGAGAATCCGAAGTTAAAGAAGCTTTGAAGAAGATGAAGGCAAGAAAAGCAGTCGGCCTTGATGGGATTCCAATCAAAGTACAAAAATGTTTGGGCAATGTAGGGGTAAAGTGGCTTACTTGTCTCCAAAACTTTATGTGTCACACAATGAAGTTATGGGAAAGGATAACTGATGCTAGGTTAAGAAGACTGATTAATGTTTCAGAAAATCAGTTTGGGTTTATGTCAGGGCGATCGATAACAGAAGCCATTCATTTACTTTGACAACTCATGGAACAGAGAGAGGGGTAAAGATTTTCATACGGTTTTTATCGATTTAGAAAAGGCGTATGATAAAGTTCCGAGAGAGGTGTTATGGTGGACATTGGAGAAGAAAGAAGTGCCTATCAAGTATATCAACATAATCAAGGATATGTACGACGAGGCAACATAGTACGTTAAAGCTTGCGGAGGTAGGACCGGTGAATTTGCGGGCTACAGATAGGAAATTTTCTCTTGCTTACACAGTGAAAACTCAGTCTCATACTTTATCTGTACAGGCCTCAATTAGGTAGCACACAATACAAATTCCTTCACTGCTCCATTATGTCTATGAAAGTAATACGTTCTCATCACTTTGTGAATTGTGACATTAAAAAAAATTAAAACCACCAAAAAGGAAAGGAAAAGAAATATATGACCCTTGATGACAACTTTTAACAAAAATATTGAAAGAACTTCATTCTACAAAAAACAAGGACAAGTAACCTGGAGGAATCCTAAATTATTTTCCTCTAATTCTTGCTTTAATCTCTCTTTTTCTTTTTCCCAACAAACCTTTGCCGGGATAAACCAATAACGTTCACACGATAGTCAGCTAAATTGTCTACACTACATGTTCATAGCTTGAAGACTTCAGAGAGAGAGAGAGAGAGAGAGACGCCCTGCTGGTCACTCGAAAAACTCTTTCCCAGACTATCAACATTTTCCCAAAAGTTAGGCCCCTAGACATGCATAGCATCTCACACCAGAAAGAAGCCTACATGTCTGATATCTACCAAATTGCAACTACATTCAAGAGTTACCCAAAATGTTAGGCAGTGGTGAACGTAAAAGGACCTCTGCCCACTTTAATACCAAACCAAAGAACCTCTTTATCAAATAACTAAAACCACAAATAGAAATCACACAAAACTTAGAAAGTCAAATAACAGCATATGTGCATCTAAATTCCGAACTACTGTAAAATAATTTGTAGAATCTCCATTAAATAAGAGGAATATTGTCTCCACAAATGGGCATGGCAAGCCTAGCTCATATGCACACCAAGTGTTGCAGAGTTACAGAAACATATGTAATTTATTCGGAAGTGGTTATATTTAAAATGAGTCGCATATGATTTTTTACCAAATGCAAAAAATGTAAAATGTAAGAGGACTATTACTCACAGTCCCTTCCAGCATTTTCAGTAGTGCCTGCTGGACACCCTCACCGGAAACATCTCTGCTGATGTTTAAGCTCTCAGCCTTAAAATACCAAAATATAGAAAATTGTGTCATAAATAGTACATTCAGATATAGGAAGACACTCAAAGAAATAGCACAGGAAAGATGAGGAACCTTCTTAGTTATCTTATCAACTTCATCAATGTAAACCATCCCCTGTTGTGCAGCTTGCACATTAAAATCAGCAACCTTGAAGCAAATTCAAAATATCAGATATTAAATTCCAGTCGTGCAAATGCAAAATCAACATGAACTCTCTCTTTTCCTTCAAATTGCAGAGATGTCTTGTTAAAAAAGAAGAGCAATAAGTAGTACACTAAAATCTAATACAACATCACCAAACAATCTCTAAATTCAGTTAATTCCATATACTGATGTTCATTCAACAATTTTTTTTATGTCCCTCTTAAAAGTCAAATCCATAATAAATACTTTAGCAAAACCATTTTTATTCACTTCACCGGAAAAAAAAATTGTATAGTCAAACAATTAACATGTCACTCTCTCTTCCAATTTTGTATGAATAAAAAGCAATTTTGGACATTTTTACAGCATAGTCATTACTGATTGAGCAATGTCTTTCCAACTAAGCAGCATATGCAAAAGGTTAACAGGGATAAATAGCTTGATCTTATAAACTGAACGTATGTTCAGTTTTTATAGTTTCGTTTTGATTGCCCAAAATACATCTTTTTCTATTTAATTCCCATGGAAAAAGATAGCAGCTAGACCTTACTAATATTTTTGAGTTATTGGCCAACAGACATGAACCCACATATACAAAATAATTACAGCAAACCGTATAACCACTTTTAACTTCTTTTTTTGCAGGCTTATTGATGATCTAGAGAGCCAGCAGGCCTCTTTGGTTAACAAGTACTTCTCAAGGACTGGATTACAACATTTTGTATGCATGACACAGACCAAGCATTTAAAGAAGAAATAATTATCATACAGTGAGTAATTTGTACAGTATTGATTCAACGTCTTCACCAACATAGCCAGCCTGCCAAACAGAAACACTTGTTTTTAGATATCTAGGAAGAAATGAGGAAAAGAAAAGAAAACACAAATGAAAAGGAAATATATGTCTGGCTCTAGAGGACAATTTCGGACAATGCAACATCTCATTGAGCATGTCGTACGTATTAACCTGTAAATAGAAAATAGAAATTTGGTTCCAACACTACAATTGCATATCTGTAGGGCAAGATCTATCCAATATTTTGGGCTGAGTTAAGTTGGCATTCCATCAGGGCTTACAAATTTCGCAAGTATAATACCTCTTCCACCTATCCTAAGCTCTTGGCTGATAGGTTTGGAGATAAGGGAATAAGAATGGAATAAAAAATTGTGCTTGGTTGAAAGGAATGATACCATGAATAGTGTTTTGATACCCAATTTTGTGGGAATGGACCATAACTACCAATTTTTGAGTCAATGGAAGTCATGCCTCTATGATGTCATTACCTTTCTCATTTCTAATCAATGGAAATTTTGGAGGCAATGTAAGTCATCAAGGAATTGATATTCTGCTATATGAGAAGAAATTGGGATTTAATTTGTACTCAGGATCCTAGTCAGAAGCTTAATGTTGCAAAATTTTCTTTTATATACATTGAGTGTTACTGTTATGCCTTACAGCACAATCTATTTTCAGCATAAAGTAACCAAGAGGTATTTATCCAAGTAAATACCCCTGAACCACACACCCTCATGCTGTCTGCTACATGAAGTCTATAGATTTGGGGAAAAGTTACAAGTCGAGAATAATTGTAATCAGCTACCTGTGTCAAAGTAGTTGCATCCGCAATGACAAAAGGCACATTGACAAAACGAGCAAGAGTTTTTGCAAGTAGTGTTTTACCTATTTACCAGCAAAAAACAATTCAGTAGTCGAATTGAGATAACAAAGGCATGAACATGAAGACACTCATATAGTTCAGATACTAAAAGCAGCAATGTAAACCAATAAATAAAGTACAAGATTTAAAACATAGTAACCATACCTGAGCCAGTGGGGCCCATCAATAACACATTGCTCTTCTCCAACTCCACATTATCGTCATCGTCTAATTTGGATGATTCAGCTTCTGACCTAGTAAAATCCATGACGATATGTATAATAAGGATTCACATTGATCTTGTTTAATACATACAGATCACGATATGACACTTAATTCTTTTCTTCCCACTGATTGCCAAAATCATTACTAAGTTCCATGTTGCAACTTTCACCGAATTCCCTGACACCCCCCTCCATGGTTATCTCAAGTAGTGGATATCCAGTACTAATAGCCATTTGTTAGCTTGTTGTGGTTACAATTAATCTCCCAAGAGATAAGACTAGAGATGGATTGAGAAATCTCCTTTCCCGGATACGATCATACTTTTATCTGGCTAGCCAACCATATATTGCTAATATACTAAGAATGGAAAGACATCGGCACTGTTCAGAAACTTGTAAGAAGTGTGAATTCTTAGAGATGTTTAGGGATAAACAGATACAGGGGTAAAATTCCATTATTAGATGTTACTGACTATGTAACTAGTTTTCCGTGACAGGCTTGAAAATGTTGTGATTTATTAAGACTGGATTTCAGTGATACTGGAGCTCAATTTCAAGAAACAAGAGTACTTTTTAGCAGCAGATATGGCAGAAGTTGCCTTCTATGGGCACCAAGTTTGTTTTTCCTGTTCGCCTATGTACCAAAGAAATGAAAAAATAAATATGAGACCAAGAACATAAGTCACTAACCCCTTTGGTAAAGAGGCATGATAGATCCTTTTGTAGTGGTTGTGTACAGCCACTGAAAGCACCTACCAACATTAACATCAAACAAAATAAAAAAACAGGTTGATGTGAAAACAAAATGAGCATCCATTGTTTTCAGAATTGCTTTTGATAAGGATAACCATGCGCCCGAAAACATTATGCAAGTGACCATATGGATCCTAAAAATAAGATATCTCAAATGTATGAGCTAGCCTGGCCGCAAATAAATTATTTAAGCTCAAACAATTTCAAACCTTCAAACCAGCTTCCGTGGATAAAATTTAAAACTATATTTATTCAGGAGTTATCACAATAATCGTGTACAAATAAATATGCAAACTGGTAACTAATACAGTATATAATAAAATGGAGTAACATACAAAACCCATAGATAACAACAATAACAATGATATAAGGAAGGAAAATAAAGTGTCGTGGTGGAACCTTTTTAGAGCGTTCCTGGCCAATGACAAATTTGTCAAGTCCCTGGCAGATCTCCTTAGGTGTGGGCAATTTTTTACCAAGATTAGAGCCACCCCAGGTGCTCTTCTCTCCACTTTTAGCACCAGTGCGATTGCCATTGCCGCCGCCTGATGCTCGAATGACTTTGAGACCAGGTGCAAAAGGTGGACCAGGTGGGATATGCACAGCGATCCCATTCCCTGATGGGGGTGGAGGGGGCAAGTTTTCCGGTGGCTCACTGGCATATGACCTCAAGGTCTCCCAGAAGGAGGAGGGTCGTGACCTCTTGTCATAGTCTTGTGGATCAACCAACTTCTTATCACTTTTCACCCTCCCAATCTCAACAAAAGTCCCCTGAAGCGGAGACGTCTTGAATGGGCTGAAGTAATAGGCTGTCTTACAATTGGGGCAAAGATTCACAGCTTGGTAAGCATTCGCTCCATCTTTGCCATTATTAGTGGAGGAGTTGTTGGTATCACGATTAGGATTGGCATCATTGGCGGCATCAGGGGGAGGAATGACGTTGCGGGGGCGATTGGTGAAGATGAGATCCATTTGCTTGGAGCAACGAGGGCAGTTGGCCTCCGCCCTAATTCTGCGAGTAGTGTGGTCGCCGCTGCCGCTGCCGCCATGGTCCCACTTGTATCTCTCCTGCACCCAAATCAACGACTCCCTCCGCTTCACATAAGACCCTACGTGCAAACAATTCACGAGACAACGCTTTTGCAACTGTGAATGGGAATGAGAATTACTCCAACTCCGCCAACCGCCTTTACCCTTCTTCGATGTTTCCAATGCCACTTCCCTTAATTGTCTCCATCTGCAAACTCCCGACATATCTATAACCTGCAAATTCTAATCTATTTTTCCACTCTAAGTTAATTTAATTGGAGCGAAATTCTGATGCAGATTGATGAATCATGGAGGATTTCTTATTAATCGTATCCAGAGTAGTTACAAAAACACAATAAAAATTGATATTTAGTAGTAGAAGACGAAGAAGAAGGCGCGGCGGTTCTTATCCAATCGAATCTATTATCTAATCTACTAATGTATACACAATCTGTGTATGCAAGAAAGCAAATATAGGGGAGGAGGAATGGAGAGGACAGGAGGAAACAAGGGAATAGGGAAGAAGATTAAGTACCGAGAGTATTTTTAGAACAAGTAAACCGGAGAGATCAACTCCACCAAATGAAACTGAAATTCTTGATCTACTTTTATTTTAGTACTGTATCATATTCGTAACCATCCTATTAATTACTTAAATCAGAATTACAAGAATTCATGGCTGACCCACTATTATTTTTTTACATGAAAGCATATTTTTTTGTTTTATTTTCAACCAAAATTGTCTTGAATGTCATAACATCTGATGCAATTGAGTTAGAATCATTCTGATAATCATCTAAGAATCATCATAATTAATTATGACATTAGATGTAAATTGGCCCGAAACACACAAATTAATTATAATAAAAGAAATAAAATCTGGCAGCAATAAAAAAAATATATTGATGTTGTGACATTTGGCTTTACATTTTTTTTTTGTGGGGTAGACTTTAGAATTTGTTATTTCTTCCAACTTCTTTTAATGAAATGTTGTTGACTATATATAGGTTGACAATTTAGAAAGGTATCCTGGACCTGAAAGATTGCAAGGTTGAATAATAATTGGGAAGGATCTCGATCATTTGGTTAAAAACAACTTGAGAAGAAATCACCTCTACTTGGCAGTTATTGTTCATGAAGATCATGGAGAGTTATCTTTGAAGCATTTTTCAGATTCTTCTACAGTGGATATGTGGTTGAAGACGAGTATGTGTTGAAATGATTTTTATTTTTTCTTGTATGTTGCTTCAAGTGTTGTAACATCTCAAGTAAAATAAATTTATTTATGTGTCAATAGATAGGAGATTAAGTTAGTCGAGCCGGCTCATGATCTACTCGACTCGTGAAAAACTCAAAATCGAGCTTGAGCTACTTGAGTTTGAGCCCGACAATAATAGGCTCGTGAGCCTAATCGAGCTCAAGTAATTTTACAATTTTACCCCCAATATGCTTAATTCATAAATATACTTTAATTTATATATAAATCAAATAAAAATGTTCAATTAATGTTATGTACAATTTCAAGTTGAGCTCGAGTATTTCGAGTTGAAAAAAGAAAGCTTGATCGATTTCGAGCCTCGAATTTTATATTCGAGTTGAGTTCGAGCTTGACAATCCTCGATTTTAAGAGACCATTGATATAAAAAAGTCATTTTGGAGTACATATATACCGTCAAAACAGTTAGTGTTTAGATTGAGTAGTTTGTACTAAATCTTTTTTGTGTTGATGAGTAAGATTCTATTTGTGAATCATTTACTCACACTCTTTCGTATTCACTACTTTATATATTATAGTGAAAGTTTCTTCTTGAGACATTCACAAACTATTTAGTTGGCACAGATAGATGTTTAAAGTGGAGAAATTTATTATTAATTTGCAATTAAGTTCATTTATAATGAAAATGTAAAGAAGTAGCAATATCACAATTTTATAAATTACATGATCACTCCAAGAATTTGATGGAGAACTAGGTAGGACCTCACAATAATCATCACCATACATCCATCTAACCTATACATCAATTAAATAAAAATAAAAAGAAGATGGTAAAATGAAGTAGTACTATTTTCCATAAGCCCAAAAGTCCTGCATCTCGGTCCGTAGAGATAATTGATTGATTTGGTTGGAGGTGGAAGTGGGAGGGTTTGTAGTAACAACAAGGCCATGATCCCATTCAGCTTGGTTGTGTTGATGATGCATTGGTAGTTGAGAGGCAGCATTATTATTGTAATTAGCAGGTGTGGGAGTACTAGTGGTGTCATGATCTGCAGATCTGGTGCTGGAGGACATGAACTGCTTCACCTGCACCATATTGGGACTCCCCATCACCTCTGCATTGTTATAGTCTAAATGATCTTGATCGTAAGTAGTAGAATTAGGGGTATTTAGATTCATGTGGTTGGAGATGAAGGGTGCTTCAACTTGAGCAGTATTAGTATAGTGTGGGGGGATATGATGATGAGAGGAGTAGTTTAGATATTGTAGATGATTCATGCTACTCGCTGTACTAGTGTTCATGTTCACCTGCTGCTGCTGCTCATCTCCCCCATTCATATTCATCATCATCATCATCATTCCATTTCCATTATTACTATGATGCTGATGACGATGTTGATGCCCTCCTAATTCACCACTACTGCTACTGCCCCCAATCTTGAACAGATTCTTCTTCTTGAATACTCGACAAATCACCCATCCATCCTCCTGCACGAAAGATATATCATATATGCATGTCAAGTCAACATGAATATATATATAGATGGATAAGATAAATGAATTAGGTAGGTAGATGCATACATGAGTTGGTTGAGGATCATGAGAAGAGTCTTCAAGCCTGTATTCATGCATGATCCAGTCGGTCTTTTGGCCGTGGGGAGCTCTCCCGCGGTAGAACACCAGGGTTTTTCTCATTCCAATCTTGTTGAAGCTGTTCCTTATGCATTTGTCTCTGCCTGTTGCTTTCCAGAATCCTGCGCTCGTCGCTCTGTTTGTCCTCGATCCCGTTGGGTATTTTCTATCCTTGTGGCTGAAAAAGTACCATTCGTTCTGTGGTGTTGACCCAATCTTACATTTCTCTGCATCCACAATTATACATATAATTAATCTTTTTTAATTTGCAAAGCCTATTAGCCTAGGACTAAAACAAATATATTCCTATAATCAATCAAATGATTTACTTATCAAATCAGACTACTTCATTGTGTAACTGGTGTACAGTCATTTTCCATCGAACATCATGCTTAGTGTTCCACCACTCTAGTCGAAAGGACAAAGTGACCGTTCAGCCGAAGTAATTGAACACTAAACATGTTGTTCAATTGAAAATGATCAAACACCGGTTACACAGGAGTAGGAAATTGTGACACACATGAGTTTTTACAATGAAATTAATTCATCATCAAGATTATTCAAACTAATCACAAGACATGATCAGGAATTATAATTATGCATGCGCCCCATTAATCCTGATCAATTGGATAACTTGGAATATTCCTTTATTTCTATAGCAGCATTCCA
The DNA here is from genome assembly GCA_963675135.1 of Galeopsis tetrahit. Lineage (NCBI taxonomy): Eukaryota > Viridiplantae > Streptophyta > Magnoliopsida > Lamiales > Lamiaceae > Galeopsis > Galeopsis tetrahit. Next base: position 64,497,847 of record OY776121.1, on the reverse strand, counting down.
CCTCTCATAATTAATTTCATTATATAGATACATGCAAATGCAATATATATATTCATGATCTAATTGATCAGATTTGGTATTTCTAATGTAAAAAATTGAACTACATATTTATAGTCGTATATTCTAAAATCTTATTTGCATGGGGTAGCTAGCTAGTATGGAATTGGGTAAATTGTAATTCTTGATTAAATCTTATGATTTACAAGCATATACAATATTCACAAGATAGGAAATAATCAAACAAAATCCTCACATAAATTAGTAATAGTTAGGGATGCACAGAAGATAGTGAAGTGATGAATTACCTTGTAGCTCCCAGGGCTCTATCTTGTTGAGATCGACTTCCCTTATAACCTCCATGTCAAATTTCTGAAACGAAATCTTCTTCTTCAAGTAGAAGTGAAGAAGTTCTTCGTCCGTCGGATGAAACCGGAATCCTGGTGGAACTCCTCCACCGCCTGCAGACGAACCCGCCATATAATTTTGATTTTGATAGATTATTTTTGCTAAATAATTGATCGAATGAACAAAATGGTATCGTAGATGCATCGTATTTGGCTGCATATATATATACATGCGAGTGTCAACTGTATTAGAAAATATTGGTTGACGGCCGGAGACGCCGCCGCCGGGACTGCTTAAAGCTAACGTACAACCTAAGCTAAAGCTACCTAGCTAGCTATACAGCGGCGCTCTTTCATACAACTATCATTCCCCCACGCGCTCCATTCCAGCGTTTATGTCAATTCTCATTTCATATTTCTTTTCTTCTAATTCTCATCATTTATTATATTATTCAACTAATTATACCACTGCTAATTGCAAAACATACTTTCCGCCACTCCTTCCAGAATTAAATACCAACATAAAAATGTATATGATTATTGACTAATTGATCATACAGAACATAAAGCTCTGACTTTAAACAAGACCCCCATAAGTGGACGGTAGAATTGGTCTCCCAAATTAGTCCGTCCTTGAATCAATACTGTGGCATCAAAAAAAAAAATGATTCACTTAAGGGAATTGAGAAAATTGAAATTGTGACCATCCACAATTGTTACTTCACTTCACTTCATGTGCGAAATTTCCAACTTTTTTCCCTTTTTTTGGAATTGAAAGTAATTAATTGAATAATACACTTTGACTTTTTAATTTTTTTTTCCTTTTATGCATTTTTTGAATTTTGCTTTTCATATGAGTAAATCATATTTAAAATATGCTGTAAATGAATGAAGCATTCGATGAACAATTTGTCAACAAACTCAGTTAACAATTTTAACGAATACAAACAATCAAGACAATTTGTTTGTTCATGCATGTTCGCTGCCTCCTCGTAGACACATTTTAATTAGCAGTACGCTCACTCGTTTACTATTCATCATTTGTTTATTATTTTAATTAACTACTTTTTCTTTATTGGCACAGTATTGATTTAGTTTTAGCATTTTTAGCACAAAAAATGAACTAAATTTGGAAAAAGGGAAAAAATTGGGAAAGTTCTCATTATAAATAAAAAGGTATAAAAGTCAAAAGGCAAGCATTTGCTCCACTCCCAAAAGGGTCGCGATCATATTGGTTATTAAATGCAAGAAAACAATCCCAAGAAAATGAAAATTAAAAAAAATAAGTACGTAGGGCAGTTGATTGCTCGTAAAGCAAGGCCAAGAAAAAATGAAAAAAGATATATTTATTTAAGTGCTAAACTTTGGGATTGTAATATATATGAATACATGAATGGACGGCCAATCTTCATTGAAAATGAATTGAAAATAGTGAGTAAGAAAGGGATCGATTTGATTTGAGGTTTAATGATTGTACAGTTGGAGACGCCATCGCCATATAGCTAGGTCGGGGATTTGCACATGTCTACGTATGTATGAACGCGGGGTTACCACCATTATGCATTCACAAACACGACTTCTAACCAATTTAATATTCACTATTTAATTATCTATAACTATTGTCATCTATTTTATATATAAACGACCCTATTTTATATATAAACTAATCAATTGATAAAATTACAACCGAACACAACCTTAACTAATGTACGTGTTTTTTTTTTATCATTTAATGTATTACGTGCATTAGTAATTACTCCCTTCAATCTGAAATCAGTTTTCACACTAATTTTAGCATGAAAAAATGATAAAGTAAGAATATTGGGGGTCCTTTCAAATTTAGTAAAGTGATAAAATAAGGATATTTGTACATGTAAGAAAAGATAATGACATAAAAGATAAATGGGTGAAAATTGAGGGTAGGAGTTATGAGAAACATTTTTTTTTTTTTGGATTGTAAAAACTAGACAAATAAAAGAAGAAAATTAAGTGTGAAAACTGATTTAGAATACATAAAGTATAATTTATAATATCATTTATTACATGTTCCACGTATTAAAAATAATGAAACACACTAAAATCTCATTTCAAAAAGTAAAATATAAATCCTAAAAATTAGGACATCCAGAAAGAACTGGAATTGAGGAGTTTGTATTTCAATTCGCAGAGGACAAGTTAAAGGAGTATTAAATTTTCCATTGATCTACAAATGAATTTTAAAATCATATGTGCATGGAGTATATATATACTTGACATTTAATCATTACATGAAATTAATTTGAAAATTTAATCTGTATAATATTTATACTATATTTCAATACCATTGAGGCATTGATATATAATGATTGTGAAAGAGCATGAGATGGAGTATTAAAGTATGTATATATTATTAATAAATCCAATTAAGCCGCGCGCATTAATTAATATCCTCATCATATCATATGTATATTTATATATGTAATTGTACTTGTTTAATTAATTATGATCCAAATGTTTGATATATAGGAGTACAATAATAATAATTAATAAAGACGGCAAAAATTAGAGATGAACACTCCAAATAGCTCCATCACCTTCCCCACAAGCATCATGCACTTTCTTCATCCTCTCCACTGATTTGCATATTCCACTGCATTCCCAATCAAATGACGCCACGCACACGTTCCCCATTTTCGATTTATACTCGCAATCTGCATCCCATATTTTAATGAATTTATGAAGAAATTAAACCAAATAATTAAATTTAGAAATGTGTATGTAGATTGTAGGATAGGATAGGGTAGGGGTACCTGGAGTAGTTCCGCAACAGAGAGAGTGGTCGTCCACATGCTGGACTTCTAGTCCAATCAACCACGCTCCCAACGAAACGTCCTCGTTCGCATACCGATGCAACATACCCCTGAACGAAATCAATAATATGTGTGCATTGATTTAAAGTGACGTACATTTTGAATATAATAGTACAAGATAGTATGTAACAACACTTACGAATTAATGGAAATGTAATTGGCGAGGTCCTTGGAGATAGCATAGATTTGACCTGTGGCGTGCCTGAAATATTTGTTCCCTTCTTCTCCAAATTTCCAGTGCTCTGGCTCGTGATACTTTACTCCTCTGCACATATTACATAAGTCCAATTAGTTACTAATTTGATACACACACTCCATTCATTAATAGAAATGAATTAAAATTATACATACTTCTGAGAAAGGACTGGTCCAGACTTCATACACCCAATATAGATTCTTGGTTGGGCTCTGTACTTTGCGAGTGTTTTGACGAGCATACCCAAATTGAGATGCACATCGTCGTCGAGCTTCACGTAGAAATCTGCATCCCAGATAGCAACAGCCGTCGAGAAGAACAACCGAGTTTTAGTAGAAAGGTGGTGGTACGCCTCCACATGTTTCAGCCGAAGGAAGTCTCCGTACTCTGCATCCTCACCCTCGATTTCTCTGTCCAGAACTCCCCCGGGTGTCACACTGTGTCCTATCACAAATCTCAACACTATTCCCTTCTCCTTCTCCAACCTTTTCAATTTCTCTCCTGATCAAATTCAAAGGTACAGTAGAAAGTCAATAATTTTCTTAATATGTGTGCATTGAATAACAGAGCGTACCTTTAGGCATCCATGTTTGGCGCAACGACTCTCTTCGTTTCTTGCTGCTAAAAGCAGTATTAATTCCTATAACTACAAAAGCTCTGGCAGGACCAGGACTTGTACTAGTACTAGTACTAGAAGTGTAATTCATGGATCTTTCTCCCACCACCTTCCTTGTTGCTACCTCCACCTCTAATGCTGATATACTTTTATCTAGTGATCTGTATATATGTATGAATTATGATCATTGCAATTAAACTAATAATAAATAAAAGGTGATCAAATTAAGTAATTACTGGATAGCTTCATGTGTCTTGATCACTTCCCCCACTATATCTCGCTCCCCCAATTTCTAAAACAAAACAAAAATAGATGAGGATGATGGAATCAACTAGTTAATCAATTAAGCAAGGTTTTAGAAGATCTTACACGCTTGTGATCACATTCAGGATGGGAATAGTCGCAAAGGGGGGGCCTTGTCCTCGTCGTCGTAAAAATCGATCCTGCGAGAAAGCTGGCAAAGCACAGGGCAAGGATGACCTTTACCGAAAATGATTTCCCACGCATTTTCATAGTGTTGTACTTGTTGAGCTGCGAGTGCGACGGCAAAGAAATTGTTGACATCATTGATCTCACTATATGTTTAAATCAGCTACCTATAACTATAGCTTCTTCTCCAATTGTTTCCTCCTCTTTAATATCATGTCCTGTTTCCACAACAGAATTTATGTTATCACTATATATAATTTGTGCAACTTTATATATATGTACATATAACACATGCCTTGAACCTTTTACTAAATTTGTTAGGAGAAATGTATATTATCAAAATGAATGTTAATAGCCGTTAATTAATAATTTGGCACTGTTAATAGCCACAAGATGTGATGGACAGCATATTTTTTTTCAAACATGTCATGTGTGTGAGGATGTGGGATGTCTGAGGTAAAGAAAAATTGTATGTTTGTGTAAGAAAACAGCGGAATTTATTTCCAATTCTAGTGTGTGAAATGAAGGAAGCCAATTTTGAAGTCAAAACCTTAATACGGAAAAAAACTGATGGCAGCTAATTCTGTTGATTTAGATCACCATTTGTTAATGTCCAGGTGAAATGATCATCTGCATTTCATATGCAATGTCTGTGATTTTAGTCAAGTACAAGGAACTCTCACACAATGACATCAATTTCCAGTTTGGCAGGGTAAATTAGTCCAAAATAAATGTTTAATCAGATAAAATAAAAAAAATTATTCAGCAATCTAAATACATTTGAGACTAAAAGACACATCATCTGTGATTCAATTACTAAATGATATAGCCTTTATTTGCCAAATATTAAATAAAATTGCATAAAGAAAATGAGATATATAAGTGTTTCATGAGTACCTGGGAATAATGACATGAAGAATTAGGGGAGGAAGATGAGAAAGAAAAATGATTGTAAGTGTAATTGGAGGTTGAAGAAAAACATATTTTCTTTTTTTAGAATTAGTATAGATGGAGGTGGAGTTTATTAGATGATGATCAAAGTTTTTTTCTTGCTTGTAATGGTGGCAGTTCAATCATGTCCTTTGCATGTTTCAACTAACTCTTTTCAAACAGCAAACTTATTTCAAATTAATTCTATCACCGCCTTAATTTTTGCATATTTGCGAGGGTTTTTTCTTACATATTAGTATGAATGAGTGTACGTGTGGCGCGTATTGATGAAGTTGGGACAGGGACAGTTTGGAACGCAACTATCCAACTCATTTCTTTTATTTCCAACTCAACTATGCAACTCACTACTTTTTTTATTGGTATTTCCATATGATAATTTAGGAACGCGCTTTAGAAAGTTGTTAATCCTGTTTTCCACCATTACAATACTTTATATAAGATAATTAAATTCAAATTTTGATTGAATATTCACAGGTTAGCTCCACGGGGCTAGAGCCCCCGGTGTATGAGTGGGAATGGGCTAGGGCTAGGCCTAGGTAGACTTTACTAAAAAAAAGTCTGGCCTGTTAAATATTTTTTAGGCCCGAATGTGGCCCATGATGTGTTATAGGCTTTTTTTTAAGGCTTGGTCTGGCCTTTTTAATAAATAGGTTTGTCGCGAAAGCCTTTTAAAGGTCTTTTTAGTTCTATTAGTACATTTAAAAAAAATCCTCCAAACACTTGTATTTCATCAAATCATAAAAAACCGCAAATTGTATTGCTTAATGCTTACTGGTTAGAAATTATATATATTAGACACTCTTAAAATATTTTCTATATTTAAGTATAAGTATTATTTATTTATTATATTTTTATATTATATATATATATATTATATATTACCTGTTGGACTTGAAAGGCCCTACAAAAAAGCTCAAGCTCGGCCTATTTAACTAAATAGGCTTTCAAAAAAACTTGAGTCCGGCTTGTTTATTAAACGAGCCAAGCTGAGCCGAGCTTTAATAGGCCGAGCCGTAGACCCCTGTCGGGTAGCCTGACCCATTCCCACCCCTAGCCCGGTGCAACTATTCTCGAAGTTCGTAATGTATGTAGAAATTATTAATTACAGTATTAATTTTGGTTGTTAATCTTTCAGCACATTCTATATAAACGAAAATTTCAAAATCAAAACACTTATTTAACTCACATCTCTCTTTTTTTTAAAAAAAAAAAAATTACTGTATGTACAATCCACATACTGTATTTAACTAATTAACTCAAAACACAAAATTTCATTTAATCTAAATTCACTCATAGATTAATTTGCATGTCTTGTTGTGTCCTTTCGCTTTCACAATCAAATTTACTACTTTAATATTATATTTGCAACTTCATAAGTTAACATATACTAGTACTTGACAATTTGACATGTTTTATTGAAAAATAAATACGGAGTATTATATTAGTTTCACTGGTGAATTAATCTTTCAACTTTCTTTTGAGTGATATTTTTAATTTTATTGTTGAATTTTTATGGCTTCCGTATATATTTTGTTCCCTATAAATTTATCTTTTCAATTTATTCAGGGTAAATTAAGTTTTATTTTTCTTCAAAAAAATAATAATATTATATCGTTTTTTTTTTGTACGTGCAAGGAATGAAGGATAAAAAAAAAAAAAAGTGGGTAAAAAGCATAAAATTTTAATACAAAATCTTCCATGTGTTTCATTAAATGCATAAAATTTGGTTCATTAAAGTATGCACGCTCTCCTCCACCTTTCCCTTTCGTTAAGAAAATTAACGACATTAAATCACATTCATTTAAACCTAGAATAACTCTCACTTAGAAACGGAAATACATAGCCATCTTCATCTTAACGTCACTACAAGAAGACCAAAATTTGTGCCAAAATTTTAATTTAAAAAAAAAAAAAATTGCAACGAAAATTTAATTAGTCAAAAATTTGTGACGGGTTTTATTTTTTATTTTAATTCTAATATTTATTTTTAAGTTGCTATACATCCTTATTTTTAATGCATAATTAATTTTTTGGATTATATATACATGGATCTATATTCTAGATTAAAGTGTTAATTATTTTCATTATGATATAAATTAGATTGTTCTAGTCAATATTGTAATTATATATGAAATAATATTAATTTTTAAAATGATACAATGTGATTATATTAAATGTTTGAAATAAATTCAATGATAAATTTTAATAAATAAAGTTGAGTTTTATGCATAATTATTGGGGGAGGGATGTTGTGCATAATTTATGAACACATAGGGGGTGTATCTCACCGAGAGAAAGTGACAAACACGCTTCCTTAAAATATGACAGACGGGGATTTCGTGCATATTTGAATAAAATGCAAGTGATTTTATTTATCATCCTTATATACTAATAAGGAGTTTAATTTTGCATATGTCATATCATATGATTAAATGTGATGATGTGTTGCATGACTATTAAATTAATTTTTAAAATTTTTAATGTATAATTAAACTATTGATTAATACATATGTCATCATATTAAAATAGATAGTCTTACCTAAATTAAAATGAAAATCAATTATTATCTTATTTTTATTAAATTCTCTTTTACGTACTTTTATCTAAAAATATATCTATACATTTTATAGAATATATCAATTATTAGTATTAATTATAACTAAAAATTTATTTTAAATTTTAAATTATATAATAAAATTTTAAATTATGAAAAGTAAATTAATCTATGAAATTTTATAAGTGTATCTTTTTGTATGAGTTATATTAATTTGAATATTAACTTTTATCAATATATGCGTAATACGCTGGAGTCATTTAGTTTAATGAAATACAATGGAGTTTTGTGTATATACTATTTTATGAAACACTGGGGTGATTTTTACCGACGATTGACGAAGAAGTAGGTATATTAAGTTCAAGGGTATTTTTGGTATTTTATCTCCTTTTATTTATGGTAAAACTATCAATTTCTCATAAAGCGGGTAAAAAACTTACTTTAGTGTGAAGATTGGATAAAAAGACCAATTTCCTCTAATTAATTTGTTACACCTCCGTGTATCCTTCCTAGGATTTTGAATTTGAGAACATGTTTTTTAATTATGAGTAGTTTAAAGGACGGGATATGAAGATTGTTGATGTTGATATAAATGTTTTTTATTTAATGATCCAACACTAACAGTCGAGTGTTTTATTTAATGTTCTCAACACTTATAACAACATTAGAATTTGTCATTTCTTTTTTCACTAACTCCGATCTTACACTTGATGTCTAGTAATGTCCTCAGAGTAGTTAGAAGACGTGGGCAACACCAGGTCATGCAACTGCGTGGGAGTGAGAAGTTATTGGGCATGAAATAACAAGTCCTACATTCAAGGAAATGTGGAGAGAAGTTATAGAAACCGTTTGATCTCACCGTTGTGATGATCATAGGAGTTGAGAGCAATTCGTACCTCATGGCCTATAAATACCGAAGTTGCCTCAACACAAGATATACAAGAAAAGCTGAAATCGATTACTAGTCTATAGAACAGCGCTTTATACGCTTCTAGTTAGAAAAACGCTTTTTTCTTCTTGTAGATTTTCATACTATTGTAAACCCGAATAGTAGTATGTTTAATCATGGTCTTATTTACTAGGTTATATGCATAGATCTATGAGGGAGATGGTTTCGTAGGATTTAGTAAATTACTTACACTTATTGTAGTGTTATTGTACACCTCTAAGAGGTTGTAATTCGTTTCACATATTTTTATATAGTGAACAACGTAGATTATTTTATAATCTACGCAAATTTTGAATACCTTCATTTTCACTACGTGCAATTTAATTTCCTCTGCATAGTGTTGTCTGGACAGTGCCAACACGACAGACAACATCTCTGATTTCGCACGCACACACACTTTCAGAGATGTTATTCGGGCTGACCCTAAATTTATAGGATCAGTTCTATAAGTTCGTGGGCTAAATGGACTAGAGCCTTATCCGATTCACTTTTAATGATTCGATAGAAGTAGAGACCTAACCCTAACATAGCGGACCACAAACTAAACAGACCATTAACGGGCCACAAACAAAAAGTTCAAAATAAATGATTTTTTCCTAAACATAATTTACATTGTTGCTGCTATGCTGACAATTTTTTGTGGTTTCCCGCTTATGTGTTGACTACAACATCAACGAATGACAAAATTATGGGATATTTGTGAATTGTGTCCTAATTCTCTAAATTATGAAATCTCTATCAATAACCTGAAATAGTTTTTCTTTGAAATGGTTAAAATTAAAATAACTAATACTTATGGATTGGTCAATCGAAGTGTGAGTCATTATATCAAGTATGGACTTACAAGAGCAATGAGTCATGCAAAACGTAAAATGTTGGGTATGATTGATTTTATTCGTTACCAAATTAGAATATATATATATAGACCGGCGGACTAATCGATTTTGGCAAAAAAAGACTGTATTTAAATGGATCTATGATTTATTAAACCTAAACTTCCATATATCAAGGTTAAACCTAGTCTGAATAAACATTTCTACTATCAACACCCTGAATTATTCCTTCAAATGTTAACCCACCCATTAAAATTTAAAAATGGTTTTTGTTTTTTTAGTAAAAAGACATCCCGGTTTATTCCTTCCATACTTTTTTCATTTAAAAGTTAAAATCATTTCTTTTCTTACCTATTACTAAACACACCCCAATATTCATTTACATTTCTCACCCATTTCTCCCTAAAAAATTAACCGTCCCTTTTTTCCTAAAAAAACAATTGTGCCTTTTTAAGAAAAGGAAAAAGATCATTCAACTCTTCTTGACTAAACAAGGTTGTACAAACCTATAGGGTAGGAAAGGAATACAAATACTACAATAAAATTGATTTTTAGTGATAAAATTTTCTCATTATTGCTTCTCTAGCTAAAAGTTTTTAGTGACAGAAAATTGAGAATTAATAACAAAACCTATCACTAAAAGTCAATACCTGTCATTAAAAGTTTTTAGTTAGAGAAGCTATAATGACAGAAATTCTGTCACTAATCGAAACTCGCGTCAACTGTGCATTTGAGTTTTGTCATGACTGCAAACCATACACTGTGCACGGCTACACAAGCAGGAAGGTGCACAGCTGGTTTGGTCAAACACAACATGGTTTGCACGGCCAATTTAGCCGAACAAGTCTCTCTACCAGTTGTACATATATACTACCTGACTTCTACCTCAACTTAAGATTTTAAACCTATTTTCATATACTAAAATACTAAAACTCCATTAGGTTTCTAAAATTATTTTTGAACTACCTTCTCTAATTCAAAACCATTATTTACATCTACATATATTGGTGTTACTGCAGATAATATTTGTATTTGCTTATGAGAAATTATACATTGGTGGCACAGGAAGCTACGGAGGATTACCAATGGTGGAACACGCCTTCTGATTTTATCAAGGGATTTTTTGCAAGAGACATTCACGACGAATTTTATTGGTTTACTTAATTTTCTCACAATAGAGGGGCTCCCTTTTTCTTCATCAGGGGTTTTATCTCTAAGGAGAGTTTCACCTGAGAAGGCTGACCTCTTGAACGGTGTGTGTTCATATGGTTCTAGGTTTTAAAAAATTTAATGATATATATATTATAATTATATCATCATGGAGGGTTTTTATGAAATAAAAAAGTAAAAATTGTTGGAGTGGGGGTAAAATGATGGAGAGAGGGTTTAAAAAGGGGATGTGTTTATAATTATTTGAGGTGTGTTTATAATACTTTTAGATAGTTTAAAGGGACTACTTAGTAAATTTATTTATATCTATTTTTTATCTTAAAAAAAATAAAAAAATTGAGGTCTATATAATATAATTTGGGGATGTTGATAGCCCCCTCTAGTTTAAACTGTAGAAATGGATGGAATGAGGAAATTAAAATTAGTAGGTGGTAAATTATTTAGAAGAAAAAACTAAAAAGGGAAAGAAAGTGGAGTTAAAAGCATGGTCAAAAATCCACTAGATGTTAGATATATATGATCAGGAACATGTGTGAGACATGTTCCATTGTGGAGGTAAAAAAGAGTAAACTGGAGGGACACAATTTGGATCTATCCCAATAACATATTCATTTTCCTTTTCTCCTCAGTGGTTAGAAAGCATCATAGTTTAATTTCACCTCATTACATCATTGCAATTTATGCTTTACTATTTTTAATTACATACCCCACCACTCTCACACCTCTTTCATATTTGTTTCCTTACACTACAATGCTATGCTATACAATGAATCTGATTTATTATATATATCATCCATATATGCTTTTCCCTTTTGTTTTGGTTTTGGACCTAACTTAATTTCCTCTAATTTTTGCTAACGAATTGTATGGAGGTAAAATCTACCAAGCACAATATAAGATTATAAACCTTATTACAATAGTAAATCTTTTTAATTAATGCTACCAAACAACTCCTCATTACTAAAACAATTTACAGTCCCCTGTGAAATCACACCCCAACACTCAATAATAGCAGCAGCAGCAGATGGAAAGACATGTATAATATAGGCAGGTATAAAGCTGTTGGCCTAGCTAAGGGATTACAACTACACATCAGGTCCACCACTGATCAAAAAAAAAAAAAAAGGCTCTATTGTTATTAATATAGTAGTACTTAATTCTTAAACATTAGCAATGGAATTGTGTTTGTCTATATGATCCTGTGGCTGCAGCTCATTTGATGAAGTGTGTTGCTGTAGAGATGGATTTGAAGAGTACCATGTTGACCAGAATAGATAGTTGAAGAAGTTGACAAGGCTCAAGGCAGCCAAGAGCCAGTAGAATAGGTCGAGTCTATCCTTGTTGAGGTCATTGTCACTGAGCCACCCGCCTCCCCCTGAGCTGCTTGAGCTTACTTTGTTGATGAAAGAAACCAAAAGGGAGCTCAGGTAAAACCCGAATGAGTAGGAGCAGTATGTCATTGCTGTGAGGAAAGATTGCATCCCCTGTATTGACTGTTTGTAGAAGAATTCGATCAATCCAACTGCGGTGAACATCTCCGAAAGCCCGAAGATGAGGAACTGGGGAGCTATCCAGAGGATGGAGAGTGTTTGGTTGTGGTTGAGAGCGGCGAGTCGTCTCTTGTGTTCAATGATTGCTGCGGAAACCATGGAGAATGTGGCGATGAAGAGTCCTGTCCCGATTCTCTGGAGAGGGGAGATTCCGGAGGCGTTTGTGGTGATTCGCCTTGCGAGGGGGACGAATGCGGTTTCGTAGAGTGGGACGACGAAGATGAGCATCATGTAAGGTATGGATTGGAGGGAGGCGGGAGGGATGTTGAAATTGGGAGTGAGACGTGTGTTCATTGAAGTTGCTTGTGTGACTGAGAAAGTTTGGAGTTGGGCGAGTATGGTGTTGAATATGATTGTGCACGCAAATATTGGGACTAGGGAGAGGAGTATTTTCACTTGCTCAACTTGTGTCACGCTGCACAGCCTCCACGGGCTTTCCTTCCTGCCACCGTTTTGGATTTTGATGCATGCTTTATCAAGGAACCTGAACTTTTGTGTGTGAATGAGTGTGACTTTGTTGTTGGACGAGGGATGTAGAGTGTCGTTAGTGTGGTGCAGCATCTCCGGAGATGGGCATATTTGCTTTCTCTTGGAAAATGCTGCTACGAAAACCTGGGCAATGGGGGTGAATATACTTCCACTCGGGGGAGTGTTGGTGTAAATAAGTGATCCAGCAATGAGGCAAATTAGGCCAACTGCCATGGCAGCTGCTGAGACTCCGAAGCCAACGTCCATCCCGGAATGAGTTTGAACCCATACGAGAAGAGTGAGGGCGACGAGCTCACCCGTGCAGAAGGCGAAGTAGGCGCAATTGAAGAAGGTGGAGAGCTTGTTAGGCTTGTTTTGTGGAAACTGATCAGCACCGTGAGCAATTATGTTAGGCTTCAAGCAGCCACTGCCGAGAGCTACAAGGTAAAGCGCGCCGTAGAATATCAAGGCCTTGTATCCTTTGGCTTCCTCACATGACCCGCTCTGCATGCTGCTGCTGCTGCACTTGGGAGGCAGCAGTTGTTCAACATGTGCTTGAATTGACAATAGTATGAATCCCTGCACCACATAAACATACTCACATTAGCCTCATCACAATCCTCCTATCCTGCATTAATTAATTTAATTAGTCCGTTATTACTTACGGAAAGTTCGACGAATCCGAAGATGAGCATGGTCCAGAAGCTGCCGAGGTAAGAGTCAGAGAGGAAGCCACCCAAGAGTGAGAGGAGAAAAATAGTCCCCACAAAGTTTGTGACTGTGTTTGCAGACTTGGACAAAGGAAAGTGCATCTCGTTCAACAGATAGGTTATCAGGTTATTCCCAACTGCTGCAACCGCCATCATCTCGAAACATTGAAGTCCTGATCAATTCATTAATACTAAAATATTAAGATTCAAAACCCAATTGACTTGTTTAAGCACTCACTACCACTAAAGTACACTCCATTATCTCCAGCCAAATTAACAATACTAAAATAGTAATGATGAATGAAGGGATAATAACAAGACTAGTATATGTATATGCCCCATCTACCTTGATTTTACATTAAAAAATAAAAAATCATATCAATGATCAATAATTAAAAAAAAAAAAAAAACAGAGAGCTTAAAGAATGAGAGTAAAGAGATGGAGACCTAATACAAAGATAGCAGCAGTCATTCCGCCATGTTTATTAGGTTTGCAAGGTCTCCCTCTCCAATCAACACCTGCTCCGGCTGCTGCAGCTTTGTTTTGATCTTCATCTCTATCCATTTCCTGTCTCCTCTGTTTTGTTTTTTCTTTGAAAAATAAACACACAAACAGCAATGTTTCTCCTTTAACAAACAAGAATCTCTCCTTTCTTTATTCACAAATCATAGTATATAAATATATATATATATAACTAGCTAGCTACTACTTAGTACTAGTACTTACTAATCTCAATTTCCTTAAGAAAGAAAGAAAGAAGAGAAGGAAAGGAAAGGTGTGTTGGTTTCTTTAGTAATTGTGAGACAAGTGGATTTTGGGTGAGTATTTATAATAATTGAGTGGGCTTTGTATGTTGTTGCCCAGCCGTGAGTTGACTTTTCTATAGTGGGTAGGCTCCACCTGTCACAAAATTCAGCAAATTACTCGCTTTCCAAGGCCCCACCATCACGACACTTAATTCTGCCTAGCCACACATTACACAGTGTCCTGCTATATCTTCATCTGCATAGAATAGGGAACCATCAAACCAAAGTTGTCAATGTCCCCCAATTCTTGGACCTATATTACTGCAACCGCTCTTTTCATTTCATGTATATGGATCCATCCAAGTGTGGAGCGTCACGTCACGTAATTCCCCACTTACCTGCTCCTAACTTGTCATCATTAACCGATTGAAAATTACATAGTTGATGCATTTTTCCCGTCTTTTAATCTCTTCCACTGCTAATTCTATTCCCCATCTGTCACTTTCATGCACATTCCCTCCCATTCCCATTTACATCTTCTTTCATTTCTACTTAAAATTAACAAATTAAATGCAGCTGCTTATTTACTTAATTTGTTCAACCAAATGGACATATGCATGGTTTAGCTTGATGCAACAAACCGATCCAAAACGCGCATGCATGCACAATTAAGCAATTAATTGTCTTAATAATCCCCCACTCTTAATTCTGAGTGTTGTGTTGGTCAAAAAGAAAATTCAATATAAATAAATGCACACCAACAGTACTAATTAGCTGAATTACATGTGTGTGTGTGTGAGATATATAATAAAATTATAAATGGATTAGGTGCAATAGTCGGTTAACTTTTTATGGAAATTCCCCTAAACCTTTTGGCTTAAGTGGCCGTTGCTTTTTAGCTTTTAATTTTCCAGATACAAGTAGCCAACAAAAGCATAAAAGCAACAAAAGGAAGTCACGTATATATATATCCATCCCCATAAGGATCAATGGCCTTAATTAATTCTTTTTTATTTAATTAATTAATATATATATATATGAATAGCCCTTGTAATTAAGGAACCAATCCATATTTTATACAGTATAGTACTGTACATCAGATTAAACATTACTATATATTAGTGACGTATCCATAGATTGTGAGTTGTGGTACACAGTGGCTTTAGGTAATTATGATCCACGAATGACCAAATTCCAATATTTCCAAACCAGCACTACTTTTGTGATTGACACAATATACTGTATACATTTCTCTTCCATCTGATGAATTGGAGTAATATTTTATCAAGTCAAACTCGTGCATTATTATATTTATTTTAACGCATGTACACACAATTAAAGAGAGTTGTTAATCTCCTATTTTGTATTCTTATTTTTCCTCACAAGGAATATATTTTAATACTCCCTCCATTTTTTTTATACACGTCTTCTTAGTTTTTAACAATAAAATTACATGTTAATAATACCCTTATGATAGTTAATTTTGGTATAAAAAATGCAAACTCATATATTTAATGGTTAGTTGTTAATTATAGGATAAATTATGGGAAAGAATTGTGGGAAATTAATAAAGGTAAAAATTGATATATTCGGGAAACAAAATCTCAGCCGGCAGGATTTGTGCACTAGTGTGTGTTTTTTGACTATTAGATATATTGCGTTAGTTCAGTTTAGATATCTCAAGTGATCCGCATTGAATCAGTTTTAGGTCATTTGGTACGCACACAATCAAACGTCTTTCTAGTTAGTTCAGTTTAGATATCTCAAGTGATCCGCATTTAATCAGTTTTAGGTCATTTGGTACGCACACAATCAAACGTCTTTCTACGTATTGGGTAGAAAATTTATTTTAAGCACAATTAAATATCTATTTTGACATGAACGATGCTATGTTTGGATAGGCAGGAATGATGTTATGTTTCGTGGTCTACTTTTTGACGAGGAGAGGCAAGTGGAAAATATTATGATTTCTTCACTTAGATGGTCGAAAGCTAAAAATTTGTTGCATATATTCTTGGATCTTGGATTTCTTTTTAGAATTGGGAGAGACTAGAGAGAACCTACTTTATGTGTGAGATAACTATGTAAGTAATGTAATCTCTTTGTAATGTTCTCTTGTGTGTGTTTTGAGTTTGAGTATTTCTTATACCCTTGATAAAAGTTTTGCAGTTTTGAGTTTCAAAAAAAAAAAAATATATATATATATATATATATTGACATAATTAATCACTTATCTTGAACTAATCCAAGCACCCTATCAAATTGGTCCATAAGTAATGACAAAAACAAGAACGTGATGATCAGGTTCTATTTATTACGTATCCTATGAATTTATGAAATCTCAACTGATCATTTTGATTATAAATGAAAGTAAAATTTAAATATAAAATGGGATTTCCATTTGTTTTATGCTTAAAACTGTGCCACTCAAAAAAGGCAAATTTTGAGTTAAGTTGAAAGATTGGAGCGCTTCAACTCTGAATTGGGCTACCAATAGTATGTACGTAACGTATGTTTCAAGGCCCAGAAGAAATAATGACGGGTTGTGGCCCAAAAATGGGTTCAAACTTAAATCGAATGTATTTGTACGACATGATTCTATACATGATATGATTTTCATATTAAATTATACGTAAGGTGACATCTATCTAAATCACATTTTAAAACAAAGTGAAGTTTTGTTTTACACAAGACTCTCCCAGCTTTGTAATAACATTTTTTGTGTGTGTATGATTTTACCAAACATTTAATCTCGATAATCTAGTTAATTAGTAGAGTAAAATAAAACAAGGTAGAAAGGTGGGAGTAATTTGATCGATATTGAGTTTAAAAGCCGGGGTCAAATGCAAAAAAAAGTAGTACATTATGGTTGTGGGCTTAGGCCATGTGACCAAGGGATCACATGATTTTTGGTGTGGTGGAGACAAAATTCACGCATCATAGTGCTATATGGCATGAACCTTAGAAACGGCTTTCTAAAATTAGGAAAAAGTTGTGGGAAAAAGCAGCATTTTTTGAACCAGTTGCAAAGGGATAGAGCATGCACACGTCATCTTAATTAATTTCATTATGCGTGTATAAATAGATTTCCAATCCCATCGATCATAGATCAATTTTAGTATTCATCAGTACCAAATTTAAAGTAGAAAATTAGACATGAGTAGATCACGGCTAGTAGTATTGTTGATGAGTTTAACGTTGATGATGGGAGCATTCCCATCAGCCATCAGTGATAATCGTGATGCATTAATATCACAAGCGTCACAGGCACCTGCACTGTTCGTGTTTGGTGACTCATTGATTGATAATGGAAATAACAATTTCCTCAACTCCATTGCCAAGGCCAATTATCCTCCCTATGGCGTCGACTCTACCCGAGGCCTCCCTACTGGCAAATTCTCCAATGGAAACACTTTTATCGATTACCTTGGTACCAAATTAATCAATTTCTTCATTCAATAATATAATAAAGTACTACTGTTTTAATAATTAATTGGTGTGGTGATGCAGGTGCGTGGTTGGGTCTTGCTGCACCGCCGCCGTTCGCAGATCCCACCACCACCGGTGCTAGAATTCTGGGTGGAGTTAATTATGCTTCCGCCGCTGCTGGAATCCTCGATGAATCTGGCCAGCACTATGTACCTAGCTAGCTACCTTATTGTCTCTAAACTTTTGGAATTTCAATTTACTTCTACAACTTATCAATTGGTCCAGTTTGGAAAAAATTGAATTTAATTTGGATGCTAATTAATTTATTAATGTGATGTAGGGGGAAAGATACTCGTTGAGTCAACAAGTGGTCAACTTTGAAACAACGTTGAGTCAGCTTCGAGGAATGATGAGCGCGCCAAATTTAAAGAGTTACCTCTCCAAGTCCATAGTAGTGATGGTGTTTGGGAGCAACGACTACATCAACAACTATCTAATGCCCACAATGTATCCCTCAAGCTTCAACTACAATCCCACCCAATTCGCCAACCTTCTCATCAACCGCTACGCTCGGCAACTCGTCGCGCTATACAGCCTCGGGCTGCGCAAGTTCTTTCTAGCGGGAGTGGGGCCACTGGGGTGCATCCCGAGCCAGCGCGCGGCAGGACAAGCCCCTGCGGGAAGGTGCGTGGACTACGTGAACCAAATACTGGGAAGCTTCAACCAAGGGCTGTTGCAGCTTGTGGACGTGATGAACAACGGCACTCACCCGGGGTCAATGTTCGTGTACGGCAACACGTACGCGGCAATGGGGGACATACTGAATACCCCGAGGAGATACGGGTTCACGGTGGTGGAGAACGGGTGTTGCGGGGTGGGGAGGCTGATAACGTGCATGCCGTGGAGCGTTCCGTGTGCGAAAAGGGATCAGTATGTTTTCTGGGATGCGTTCCATCCAACGCAAGCGGTTGATGCTATTCTTGCCTACAGGGCTTATGCTGGCCCTACTTCTGATGCACATCCTATTAACGTCCAACAATTGGCTCTCATCAATTTCGCTGCTAAAAATTAGTCATTAATTCACCATTTTCATTTCATTTCCTTTTATTAATTAATACTATATGCTACTTGTCACTTTCTATAATTGTATCTCCATCTATATATCTATATTATTATAATAATAATAATAATAATAAGCTAGCTAGTTGCTCTTTCTGGCTCAATCCAATCACATTTCAAACTGCGGCCCGTCTAACGAATTCAGATCCATAATTTTTTTCAATTATTTAAGGATCCTTTTTTAGAATACTTTAAACGCACCCATGTATAAAAAATTAGATGGAAATCTTACGTGAGAGCGTCTCACAGTGTGACAGAATATAATTTAGATATGACGTTTTAATACTTTGGAGGAGATGCGCGTTTATTTGTGTTAATTTGTATACGGTCTCAACTGTAAGACAGCTTCATGGAAGTCTTTATAAAAAATTAAATATAAACAAATATTTTTAAAGTGATAGATAGGACTCCAACAGTTAAGTGATGGTAAAAAGTTAAGAAATTTACCTATTCTCTTTAATTATGATTAGTTGTTCAATTAACTTGAAAAAAAGTCTATTGCAAATAAAAGCTGAAAGTGTATCAAGCTAATAACTAGCTTAATAAGTGCTAGTGAGTAGTGACTAGTGAGCTTGCCAATTGAAGTTTGAACAATAATAAGGCCTTTTGTTATTCTGGGTATAAATATGTGTGCCTTTAAATTAGGCGTTGGCTATATACCCCTCCAACCTTGTTAGATATACTCCCCAGATTTTCATACCACCCCTAAAAATACATGATGTTAGATGTACTCCCCCTTACAATGTCTAATATGCCCCTTTCTTTTAATTTCATTCATGTTAAATGTACACCTTCAAACATAAACCCTAATTTTCTCCTCCATCTTGTACTTCTTCTTCATCTTTCCACCATCAACCTGCCGCCGTCGCCGTCCGCAACCGCCGCCGCCGCCTGAAGCCCCCTGCAACCGCGGCCGCTGCCTGAAGCCCCCGCAACTGCCGTCGGAAGTTCGAAGCCGCCCGCGCAGCCCCTCTTTTTCTGCAACCATCGCGGCGGCGGCGCCCTTCCTCCTCGCGACGACGTCGCCGCCCTGCCTTCCCCCACCCACGGCCACCGTCGCCGACCTTCCTCACTCACCCACGGCAAAGGTTTTTTTTTCTTCTTTTTTTGTTATTCTCCCACCCCCAATTTCTCTGTACCGTCCCAAGCCCTCTCTCTATTAGTTGATTTTTTTTTTTTTTTAATTCGACGCACCAGGGTCGATGATATACCCTCTCCTCGACAACAATTTGTCTATGAGAGTGTATATCATCCACCCTAGTTTGTCGAAAGTTTGGGGAAAAAAAATTCGGGTCGACGGTATGCACTCTCGTCCACAAATTGTTGTCGAAAGTTTCTGAGTTTTTTTTTTTTTTTGAATTTTGAAGTAATGGTGATCCTGTTTAGTTTTTTTCGAAATTGTTTTGGATTATTGTTCGGCGGCGACGGGACGGTGGCTGGTTGTGTCATTTGGGTTAGGGTTTAAAAATGTGGAGTGTGTATCTAACATGTGTATTTTATTAAAAAGGGTAAAATGGGAAATTTATGTGAATATTAAATTAATAAATTAGTTGGGGGAGTATATCTAACAAGGTTGGAGGGGTATATAGCCAACGCCTTAAATTACATGGTTGTCCTCTGGGCTGGGCCATTGTTAATTGGGCCGGTTGTTGGGCTACTGAAATTGCATAATGGGCGCGGCTAAATGCACCCGGATTTCCTATGAGTACACCAACCAAACATTTTTTTAATCTTTTGGAACATGTGAAATGTCTCATATACCCCTAGAGTAAAATTTATGAAAAAAACGAAGATGAGTACACCCACCCCTTCTATTCCACATAATTATCTCCCCCAACACCAAAACAAACACCATTCTTCAACAAAAAAACTCAAAAATTTCAACAAAAATAAACATGTTCGAAAAAATTTCCAGAACAAACATGTTCAAAAATAACAAGATGTTCGAAAATTTTTCCAGAACAAACACCAAATGTTCGAAAAAATTCCCAAAACAACATGTTCGAAATTTTTTCCAAAACAAACCAAATATGTTCGAAAATTTTACCCAAACAAACTCAATATGTTCGAAAAAAAATTCAAAACAACTTAAATTTGTCCGAAAAGAAAATCGAACAAAATGTTAGAAATTTTTTCCAAGACAAACACAGATTGTTCGAAAAAAAATTCAAAACAACTCAAATTTGTCCGAAAAAAAAGATCGAACAAAATGTTCGAAATTTTTCCCAAAGCAAACCCAGATTGTTCGAAAAAATTTACAATACAAACTCAATATGTTCGAAAATAAATCACGAACCTTTAAAAACCCTAATTTTTCTAAAACCCTAAGTTTTCTAAAATTCCAAAAAAAAAAAAAAATCCTACCTGGAACGGGCGGCGGTGGCAGGGGGAGGAGGGGTGCGAGCGGTCGCGTCTCTAAGATAAGGGCGACGGCGGCCGCTGCGGACGAGGGAGGAGAAGAGGGGAGGCGGAGCTGCTAGCCGCGTGGGGAGGGGAGGCGGAGCTGCGGCCGCGAAATGGGGACGGCGCTGGCGAAATTTTTGGACGCGGCGACAAGACGTGGGAGGGAAGGTGAGGGAGGCGAAAATATGGTGGATGTACTAAATGAGTAGATGAATTAGGGTTTTAATGGGAGAAGGGTATTTTTGAGTTTTTCAGGTGTGTGTCCTCATCGCGTGGGTGTACGAATTGATACATCCATTTAAAGCTTTTTGGAGGACTTTCTATTATTCTATAGATATATTATTTTGGGGTTTTCTCTAAAATATTAACGGAGAGCTGAGATTCACATCAATGTGAATTTTTATAATTTGATTTCATATAATTATATGAATTTATGAATAACTAATTTATACTTTTCATGCATGTCTTAGATAATGGTGACAGGTGAGGTGGGTGAGTGTAGAATTTAGGATTTAGAGTGATAATAGGGTAATCTATATATATATATTTGCAAACCTCTAAAGTGACACATGTCACAATCACACCCTTCTATCTCAACCTCTTCCTTCTCCAAATCTCTCCATTTCAAAATTCCTCACTTCTTATTCATTTTAACTTTCATCTTTTCATCTCAACCCTCCATTTTAAGTTTTAATCTCAACCCTACATTCTTATTTCTAGATCTATAAATATGTAATTTATATTAGTCACAAATTCATTCTCAATATTTGTGTGCATCTCTTTCTTTCATTATTTCTCGAGTATGAATATGTTTCTTCCTTTCATTCTTCTCGAGTATGGCCATGTTTCTTCTCAAAGTAAGAGAGCATTATCACCACCCGAATGTTTACTCATTCTACTTCAAGAGGATTCATATGAACAAGATCGGAGTTGAAAATGTTATATGTAATGTCATCAAAAATTGCAGGAAGATAATTTTTTTTTTAGATCAGACGAAGAATGGTAGATGCAATATCTCCAATTTGGATGGAGAATGACAACATCGATTTTTTTAGATGATAAACGATGTCAAGTGAAATTTCTCAAATTTTAGATGAAGAATGGCAACATGAAAACATGGATTTGTGTTAATTTCGGTTGTAATAATGAAATTCTTCTTTTGATTCATGTATGTATTGAAACCATTAATCAATATTAGTTAACTCAAATATGAATTATTCAGTGCATTCTTCGAAACATCAAATATGAATTATTCAGTGCATTCTTCGAAACATTAAATTAAATTGGGTCTTTTTTATATAATACAAACTCCTAATAATTTTATGGTAATTTCTATACAGTAGAAAACAAGATAAAAAATGGAAAAAAATCTATATATATATATATTTGCAAACCTCTAAAGTGACACATGTCACAATCACACCCTTCTATCTCAACCTCTTCCTTCTCCAAATCTCTCCATTTCAAAATTCCTCACTTCTTATTCATTTTAACTTTCATCTTTTCATCTCAACCCTCCATTTTAAGTTTTAATCTCAACCCTACATTCTTATTTCTAGATCTATAAATATGTAATTTCTATTAGTCACAAATTCATTCTCAATATTTGTGTGCATCTCTTTCTTTCATTCTTTCTCGAGTATGAATATGTTTCTTCCTTTCATTCTTCTCGAGTATGGCCATGTTTCTTCTCAAAGTAAGAGAGCATTATCACCACCCGAATGTTTACTCATTCTACTTCAAGAGGATTCATATGAACAAGATCGGAGTTGAAAAATGTTATATGTAATGTCATCAAAAATTGCAGGAAGATAATTTTTTTTTTAGATCAGACGAAGAATGGTAGATGCAATATCTCCAATTTGGATGGAGAATGACAACATCGATTTTTTTAGATGATAAACGATGTCAAGTGAAATTTCTCAAATTTTAGATGAAGAATGGCAACATGAAAACATGGATTTATGAAATTTCTCAAATTTTAGATGAAGAATGGCAACATGAAAACATGGATTTGTGTTAATTTCGGTTGTAATAATGAAATTCTTCTTTTGATTCATGTATGTATTGAAACCATTAATCAATATTAGTTAACTCAAATATGAATTATTCAGTGCATTCTTCGAAACATCAAATATGAATTATTCAGTGCATTCTTCGAAACATTCAATTAAATTGGGTCTTTTTTATATAATACAAACTCCTAATAATTTTATGGTAATTTCTATACAGTAGAAAACAAGATAAAAAATGGAAAAAAAAACTGTAGAATTAAATTGTGAGTGTAGAATAGTACCAATCAAAATTGTAACGTATTCCAACAATTAAAAATGATATGACTTGACATATATATCTTTAATGGAAAGAAGAATTAAAATAAAATCTTTAAGATATAACTTTGATAGCATTACATATTAATTTTTTTTTTTTTGAAAAAAAATATTATATTATCAAATCCAAGCATAAAATCTATATTTAAAATATTCTATTAATAAACTATTACTAGGCAATGACATAATTGTAAGATAAGTTAGAAAAATCAACTATTAAAATTAGAAAACTATTACAATTAGAAAAATCAACTATTAAAATTAGAAAACTAATAATACGATCATAAATATATAATATATTACCTTTCACAATTATTACAAGGCAATGACATAATTGTAAGATAAATTACATAGTTATGAATGATGGTATTAACATTTAGTAACGTCATTTTCTAATGAATTAATTAGATTGAAATAATTAATTACTTTAATTGATATTAATTTAGAGTAGTCTTAAATATCAATTTAATTTAAATAACCATTAAATTACATATTAATATTGACCAAATTGGAGCATTCTTCTTATCCTTCTATATACTGGAGTTTGATTTGCGTGTCATCTTCTCATTCATTCTTATGATGTGTCATTTTTTTATTCATTCTACATGACATGTCATATTCTCATTAAGTTTATATTTATGTGTTCAAATATATTATAATATGTGGCATCATATTATTGGGTATTGTGATGATGTGTCACTAAATTGAAATTAAGATAAAATCAATGAAACAAGCTTAATATGTAGACATGACTAATCTAATAAATCTCTTAAAATAAGTATATTATTTGAATAAATTTTCTTTATGAGAGTTTGATATTATATAATTTAAAAGAATATGTAGATTATATATATAACTTAAAATTATATATGATTCTCAATATATATTAATAGGGAGTTTGGTTTGCTTAGTTATCATCTTCTCCTTCATTTTCATGTTGTGTTGTTTTTTTTATTCATTCTATCTGATGTGTCATATTCTTATTAAGTTTATATTTATGTGTTCAAATATATTTTAATATGTGACATCATATTATTGGATATTGCATGTGCTGATGTGTCACTAAGTTGAAATTAAAATAAAATCAATGAAACAAGCTTAATATGTGAAGACTTGACTAATCTAATAAATCCCTTAAAATAAATATATTATTTGAATAAATTCTCTTTATGAGAGTTTGATATTATATAATTTTAAATATTTATGTAAATTATATATGATTAATTTTATATTATATAGCTTTAAATATGTCATTTTTCTTAAATATGAGAATTGTTATTAATTCTATTTTATATTATATAATATTAAAGAATGTGAAAAACTATATGTATATTGTAGATGTACAATACAATACACTAACGTATAGTATTATTTAAAATCCTAAAAAAATGTTTATTATTTAAATATTTTATAAATTTAACGTGGTTTACAAAAATTAAAATTTACAAATTATAAAAACTATTATATATTTTTTATATAAATATATTTATTTTATGTATATTGTAAAATTAATTTTTATTATCATTCCCGCGTAATACGCGGGTTCTCATCTAGTACTGTATATTCATAAAATAAAAAAAAGGGTTTGACTATATGGACCTCCATTTCGGAGAGATGCACCCCTCCTTTCAGTTTATTATATAATAGGGTAAAAAGTCTAAAATACCCTTCACTAAATATACAGTATACTAGATGAACCCCCTTACTGAACGCACTCCCTTCATTTCTTTCACCTTTCCCTAACCCACAACTTTCGATCGCCGACGACACCATTTCCGGCGACCATCAAACTCAAAAAAAAAATACAAAAATGATCGACCGTATACTCAAAAAAATCACAATTTTTTTTTTATAATTTTCAACCAACTAGTGTTGACCATATACTCTCTCGTCGACAAATCGTTGTCGACGGGAGTGTATATGGTCGTTTCATCGAAAAAAGATTAAAAAAAAAAATTCGACTGTGTAATGTAGATCAAATACACCCTCGTCGACAACAATTTGCCGACAAGAGTGTATTTGATCGACATTACTGATTAGTGTGAAAATTGTTTGAAATTCATGTGTTTATTTTGCATAATTTTGAGGATTTTGTTACATTATTCAAACTAAATTGACTAATTGCACTTGAAATGAGAAAGGTATGTGTTTTGTTATTTTTTAGGTAAATTGAACTTATATGGAAGCAAAATATGTGCCTGGGAATTCATGAAGTCAAGACGACAACTGCACCATTGGATGCGTCTCGAAAAACTGAGTGGAATGAAAAAAAGAATCAAGTCAATCGGAGGTCGGGAGCTCAAGATATGATCGAAACAAGAAAGTGTGAAACTGAAACAGATTCCACTCGGGCAGCCGAGTCAACCTACTCGGTTGACCGAGTCAAATCTGCTTCCAGGTCAGTTTCTGGACTTCCAACTCACTCGGTTGGCCGAGTCAAACCACTCGGTTGACCGAGTTAACTTGCTGATGCGCGAAAATTCGAGAATTTTAAAGGATTTCAAGGGCCTAAGTGCAAATCTCATCTCAAACATTCTTCCAAGTTATAAATAGCTCCCCAAATCAGATTATTGGGAGGTTTTTGGCCTCACTTTCACACACTCAAACCCTAGATTACTCTTTTAGGTAGATTTTTACATATTTTGCAAGTTTCATTCCATAGATTAGTTTCAAATTTAGTATTTAGGTTGGGTTCTTGAAGATTTTGGCTACATTCACTTGTAATATTCTAAATTGTTGAAGAATCATCAAGGTGACTTCCACCCAAACTCTATTTTGTTATATTATTGATATTTATTAAGGTATGGATAGAGAGATGGTCTTGGGTGGGCTTATAAGCCTAGGCAATCCTCTCACTTAACACCTTGGTTTTAAGTGTAGAGTTAGGCCTTCTTATATGGTATCAGAGCCAACTCTCTACTTCGATGTGTGGATCCACCTGTGGAACCACGTGTCGACCTGGTCCCCGTTTGAGACCCCGTCTGAGCCGTCTCACGTGAGGGAGGGTATTAAGGTATGGATAGAGAGATGGTCTTGGGTGGGCTTATAAGCCTAGGCAATCCTCTCACTTAACACCTTGGTTTTAAGTGTAGAGTTAGGCCTTCTTATAGTTTCAAATTTAGTATTTAGGTTGGGTTCTGGAAGATTTTGGCTACATTCACTTGTAATATTTTAAATTGTTGAAAAATCATCAAGGTGACTTCCACTCAAACTCTATTTTGTTATATTATTGATATTTTTATGTCTCTTTCTAGTTCTCTTGTTGTTTTAGCCATGGCTGTTTCATCAAACACCATGGGTTAAGCTTTTTATGCTTTGGGTGTTTGAAACCATGTGAATATTTAGTGTTAAAATTGTTTATGCTTTGATTATTGTTGATATTTGGATTGTTGCTTCTCTTATTGGGTTTTATTGGTGCTTTGTGTATTAACTTCTAGTAATCCATATTTTGAGGCATGTTTAGCGTAGACGAAAGTTACATGAACATGTGTAAATTTATGGTGTGAGTTGTTGGTATACAAATGCGTTTATTATACTTTTAATTCGTCGAGAGAGAGTTAATCGTATTAGAACCCCCATTAAGAGACGTTAATTACTTAAATGGTTATTTGGGTAGTTGGTGAGGATTAGGAAGAGTCCTTATTATCGGGTTTGGGAACACCTTAGACGTAAGGCTATAGTACCCGAAGGGAAACGATTTTCATCATAGCATCTTGATGCTCTTAGCAAGTCCAAATTGAAGCATAAAAACGGTATAAACAATTCCACTCGATTTCACTAGGTAGAGAACACCCGAAGCATTCCCAACCTTTGCACTTCTCCAAATTTAGATTCGTAGTTGTTCTTTACTTTAATTGTCATTTTCTCGTTTTCTTAGTTTAGTAGTTAATTTTACTTATTAGGATTGTGTTTAGTTTAATTTATTGTCTTTAGATTATTATTTAGCTTTAGTTTTGCATCCAACTCCCGAAACCGTTGTTACATTATGTATGACAACACACAACTCTAGGGATCCATTGCACTAGCCCACCTCCCGTGGTTCGATACTACTTGGTCGAAATACTTACGTGCATACTACTACGATCCCTTATGCTTGAGGGGAAGTAGTTAGTCAAAATATATTGCCTAAAAATTCGTTCAAGCCAATTACATAGTCGAAAATGGAAAAAAATTAGGGTTTTCCAGAAAACCCTAACATTGGAAGGAGGGCAAATCTGGGGTGGGTCGGCGTCGGAGAAAGGGTGGGGAGGGGGCGGCCGCAGAGTTTTTTTTTTTTTACAGACGGGGGAGGGAGTAGGGGGAAACCTGGGGTGGGGTGGGTCGGCGTCGGACGGGAGGGGGAGGCCGCGCGGCCGCAAAGCTTCAGATTTTTTTTTTTTACAGACAGGGGGAAGGAGGGGGCGGCCACGAAAAGCTATGTCATTTTTTTTTTCAGAAACTGGAGGGGAGGGTAAGGGGCGGTCGACGGCCTCGGCGGGGGTGGGGTGCGCGTTGCCGGCAACTGGGGGTGGTGGTGAGGAGGGGGTGGGTTGGGGGAAATGGGGAGGAGGAAGATAAGGAATTTAGGGTTTTCGGGGTGGGGGTAATAATAGGATTTTTATGAAGGGAGGGTATTTATGACAGTTAAGGGGGAGTGTGTGCCAATTTTATGGGAGTGTATAAGTCGAGGGAGTGCATCTCTCCGAAATGGAGGTGTAAATAGTCAGACCCAAAAAAAAAGTGTATCAATTCGGTGAATCACATAAGGCCTTATTATTGGGTCCGACTATTTAGACCTTCATTTACGATGGATGCACTCTCACTTTCAATTTAATACTCCAATAATCATTTAAAAGTTAAAAAATTCCCTTCAATAAAATGCATCATATTAGATGCACCCCCCTAACTGAACACACCCATTATTGTCATTTCTTTCACTTTTTTCCCTAAACCACTACTTCAGATAGCTGTCGTGCCGACAACATTTTCGGTGACCACCAAACCAAAAAAAAATTAGAAATTCTAAAAAATGCTTAGAAAAATAACAATTTTTTTTAAAAAAATTGACCAATCAGTATCGACTGTGTACACTCTTGTCGACAACGATTTGTTGGCGAGAGCCACGACGTCAGGTGAATGGGGGAGGGGGGCGACCGGACGGGGGCGTGGGGGTGGGGGAAATTACAAAAAAATGGGGGGAGTGGGAGGGGGCACGACGGTCGGGGGCATGGCGGAGGCTGGCGGCTGGTGAGGGTGAGATGAGAGAATGAAGATGAAGGGGGAAATTAGGTTTTGGTGTGGAAAATTAAGGGGGGTGTATTCGATTGAGATTCTGTTGGATTTTGTTGGACTTTTAAAATTTGGGGGTATTCAATCCGGATTTTTAAAAGTCTTTTAAAATCTGGGGGTATTCAATACGGATTTTAAAAAGTCTTAAAAAATCTGTAGGTATTCAATAGTCTACAAATTTCAATACTCTATGGATTTTAATGGATTCTCTTAAAAAAATATAAATACATTTCACTCTTCAAAATCTCTTCTAATAAGGAGAGATTTCAACGGATTCTCTTAGAAAACTCTAAAGAGAAGAAAAAAAAAACTTTGTTGTTCTTTTAACAAAACAAAAAGATATACAACACAAAAACATTATAATTTTTTTTATTATTTCAGAATTTTACACTATAAAACTGGTTCATGGCTATCACAGCCCAAAAAGTAGAGAAAAAACAGACATTCTTGCAAAGCTGTCCATCTTCCTGCTCTTCTTCAAACGAAATAATATCATCACAATTATTATGGTCAAGGTAAAGTCTAGTATGCACTCGAGTGCATGTTGTGCACTCTAATCTAAAGAAAAGTGTATGTTATTAAACTGAAAAGTACAACACAATATTACTAAAAAGTGTAAGTCACTATGACTAAAAATATTATTATACAGTTTAATAATTGAAAAGTGCAACACCATTTACCAAAAAGTGTAAGTCATTAAAACTGAAAAGTGCAAACTAGGGTGCACAACATGTATTTAAGTACATAGCAGACCAACCCTATCGTGAAAAAGATTACATCTATGTATTTTAAAATTATGTTCTTTCTTTAAAAATTATAGTATATCGGACACCGTTATGTTAGCAATAATATCTAATCGACGTCAATTCCCCATTACGTGGTGTTCGTTATCATCTAAAAGATTTTGGTGGTCAAGGTCGTCACTCCAGAAATGCAATTATTCAATCTTCGTCATGCATTTTTAAGAAATGTGATTTAGAGAATTTTTGGTATTTTCAAATCGCAATTCACAAGTTCCCATTTCAAACACAGGCAGAGTTAGTATTGACTTGTGCTGTATTACATAACTTTCTTCGGAAAGAATGTCGGCTCTGATTGATGAATTTCCAGTCGAATATGAAGAAGATCAAGATTCACCACATCTCCACATGGAAGAGGAAAATTTGGAATGGCTAAGCCAATTACAACAAAGAACTGAAGCTAATGCATGGTAGTATTGCTGATGTATGTGGGAAATGAGGCCAAGGTATAACCGTGATGAAAAAATGAAGATGAAAATAATAATGATGAATAATAATTTTTTTTTTTGAACTAATATATTTTTGGTATATTTTTAAAATAATTTAGATAATTTTTTTTATATACAAGTGTGATGAGGCCTAAAAATGTCACCTAATAAGGAGTCGACACGTGTATAGGAGATAAGATAAAAGTGGAAGGATCAGATTATGTAATACTCTCTGAGGGGAAATCCTCTCGGGAGATCCCTTTGGAGGGAGCTTCGGCTAAAGAGAAGCTTCCAGAAGAATTACTTTTGGTGAAAGTTCGTGAGCCTTGAATGTAGGGAAGTTCCGCTACTTTCGGCTTAGACTCGATAAAAAGTGGACCTTATCCTCTATTATCTGGGGAACCAAGTCAAAGGGAAAGGGATATGGCCGAGTCTTCGGGAAGTGGAGGAAAGAAGGCTTTGTCCACTCCGCAAGACCGAGTCTTGTGGGTAGTTCCGGAAAAGGAGGAAGGCTTGACTTCCTCTCCAGCAAGCATCTCTATAAATAGGTAAAATTGAGGAGATTTCCAGGTTAGACACTCGTACACTACACACTTAATATACTGAATACAATATAACTTTCGAAAACCTTTTGAGAACTATTTTTACACATCAAGGATCTTGAGATCCTTGGAAGAGATTAATAAGCCCTATACTGACTTAGGCATCGGAGTGTCCACGCCGGACTCCCCTCCGGCGTGTTCTTTGCAGGTTCTTGAAGGTTTTGAGCGAAGGCAACACACTCGAAGCAAATATCCGCGTTCGAAGAACAGGACGTTCAATCCCGAGGATACATAATCCTCTCGTGCAAATTTTGGCACATCAACTGGCGCCGTCTGTGGGAAAGAGTTGAAAGATTTTCTCACGAATTTCTACCTGTTCGAGCAAATGGGTGGCGGAGACAAAACATCTACTTCTGGAAAGAAGAATCTTCCAGGGGGGAATTCCCCTTTGCCGACTGATCCCCCACCAATGGGAGGCCGGGGGAAAAACCCAATCCATACTCCTTCTGGATCAAATCAGCCATTGGCACCCACTCCAAATTTAGGTGACGAAAATCATCCCTTACCGGTCCGGGAGGGAATAACAGGGAACCTTGAAACCCCAGAGTTCCAGACCGCAGATCCTCAGCGAGAGGATATTCCAGACTCAGGAACACTCTTGATCTCTCCCGATCAATTGAACGCCCTCATCAAGCAAGTTGTAGATAAAGCCTTTGCAGATCAAAGGGACCAAATTCCCAAGGCTGCACCGGGGAATCCAGAGGTACCGGCCCATAGACCCCAGGATGAAGCACCTGGAACCTCCCAAGTGTTGTCCAAGGAGATGGGGATACGAGTGGAGGAGGATGATAAAGTGCCCTCGCGCGCGGAAAGGAGCATTCCCCTTCGGAGTACTAGAAGGAACGCAGATCCGGCACCCCGAGGGACAGAACCCCTTGAGACAGAAGAAAGCACTGATGATACCTACGGAGGGCCAGTTAGCGACCAGCTACAAGCTCTGCAGAAAGAGATGAAGGACATGAGGAGACAGATGAACAACCGAACCAGTAGATCCGCTCACACATCCGGATGCCAGTTCTCCCCTAACATATTACAGGATGAATTACCATTCAATTTCAAGCCCCTTAATTTTGAGTATGACGGTACGGCAGACCCTTACGAACACTTAGTAAGATTTGAGAACGCTGCGCTATTACATCGCTACGGAGAAGGAATTAAGTGCAGGGTGTTCCTGACCACCCTGGCGAAGGCAGCGCAGCAATGGTTCACTCAACTAGAACCTAATACCATCCGATCCTGGGAGGAATTCAGTGAGTTATTTCTCCATCAATTTGCAAGTGCCCGGAGACAGCCACGGGCCACCTTGACCCTCTTCAATCTGAGGCAGGGGGAGAGCGAAAGCTTAAGAGCTTTTCTCCGGAGGTTCAATCAGGCAGCTCTGGAGGTCCCTACAGCCTCTCCGGAGGTGAAGATCAACGCCCTCACCAACGGATTACGAGATGGAGATTTCTTTTCCTCCTTAGCTAAGAAGCCAGTTAAGAATTTCGATGAGCTGCTGCACAGAGCAGAGAAGTACCTTACTCTGGAGGAGGTCCGTAAGGCCAAAAGGCTGGAGGTTAGGCCACCAGATCGAGAGAGAAGAAGGGAAGGTCCCTCCAAACGATCCAGCCCAGAGGTCCCTCGGACCTCTGGATCAACAAGAGATAGCAATCCCTCCGGAGGTCCCCGGTCTGGCCCTCGTGGGAGGTTCGAGAAATACACGCCCTTGAGGATTGAGCCCGCTGAAGTACTGGAGGTAGCCGGAGACCATCCAGACTTGAAATTCCCATATTCCAGAAATCGAGGACCTCAGAAACCCAAGTCTGATCGATTTTGCCGATTCCACAATGAATATGGGCATGACACAAATCAATGTTACCACTTGAAGGACGAGATTGAGAGGATGATCCAAGCGGGCCATCTAAAAGAATTTATATTCAGAGATAGGCAGGGCCTTCGAGGGCAGAAGCGGAAAGATCATGAAAGAAAACCAGAAGAGAAGGAAACCAGAGAGGCAGCTGAGGATATTCCCCCTCCCCCACCAAAGAGAGGAGTAATCCACATGATAGTGGGAGGGCCAGCTGATGGAGATTCTTTTCGGAAGAGGAAGCAAAATGTCCGGGCTCTAAGAGCAGAGCAAGGGAGCCAGTTAAGAGAAGTGGGGCGTATGACGGAGACGCCCAATATCCGATTTGGCCCGGAGGATGTGAAGGGAGTTAAGGAAGATCACAACGATGCTCTGGTGATCACTACCGACATAGCGGGATTCGATGTTTCTCGAATCTTTGTAGATACGGGGAGTTCGGCTGACATCATGTTCTTTGAATGTTTTAAGAGAATGGAGCTGAGTGTGAAGCTGCGCCCTGTAGATACCTCTCTGTATGGTTTCTCCGGAGGTGCAATCCAACCTTTGGGGTCAGTGATGTTACAGGTAGGATTGGGAGACGCTCCAGCTCGGAAGGTCCATGTGGTGGAGTTCCTTATTGTAGACATTCCCTCGTCGTACAATGTTGTGATGGGACGACCCAGCCTGAATCTTTTTCAGGCAATCATTTCCACATTTCATATGAAAATGAAATTCCCTACAGCCACAGGGGTGGGAGAAATGAGAGGAGACCAGTACCAAGCACGGAAGTGCTATGCAGAGTCCGTGAAGATGGCAGATAGGGCCCTAACTAGGGGCCTGGAGCGGACGAGAGGAGATGACCCTGAGGTCAAGAGGAAGAAAGTAGAGGGAGCAGCACCTGAACAAGTGAATGTTAAAACAGACGAGGAACTGATGAGCGTGGAGCTCTTTCCAGGGAAACTCGGCTTTGTTACCAAAATAGGTACCCAACTGGGGCCTGAACTCACAGAGAAGGTAATATTTACATTACGTCGAAATTCCGATATATTTGCATTTTCTCCAGCTGACATGACAGGAGTCCCTCCGGAGATAGCAATACATTGCCTTAATGTTGATCCAAAGGCAAGGCCCGTAAAACAAAAACTACGAAATTTTGGGGTTGAGAAGAATAACATTGTGAAAGAAGAAGTCGAGAAGCTCTTGAAAGCAGGGCATGTAGTAGAAGTCCAATTCCCAGAATGGCTCTCCAATGCCGTGCTAGTGCCTAAAGGGGGAGGAAAGTGGAGAATGTGCATCGATTTCAGGGACCTCAACAAGGCATGCCCTAAGGACCATTACCCGCTACCAAGGATAGATCAGCTAGTGGATGCAACTTCAGGCTTTGAGTTGCTGAGCATGATGGATGCATACCAAGGGTACCACCAAATCCAACTGAACCTTGCAGATGTCCCCAAAGTGTGCTTCATAGCAGCTTGTGGAACGTTCGGATATGTTCGGATGCCATTTGGATTAATCAATGCCGGAGCAACCTATCAGAGGATGGTCGATGCTGTCTTTCGAAAGCAGCTAGGGAGAAACATGGAGATATATGTAGATGATATGTTGGCTAAGAGTGTGAAAGCAGATCAACATATAGAGGATCTGGAAGAAATTTTCCAAGTAATTCGAGAAAACGGCATCAAGTTGAACCCAGCCAAATGCTCTTTTGGAGTAAAATCAGGGAAGTTCCTCGGATATATGGTCACTCAAAGAGGTATAGAGGTGAATCCAGCCAAGGTGAAGGCTGTACTGGACATGCGGCCACCAAGAAACATAAAGGAGCTCCAGACACTCAATGGGAGGATTACAGCATTGAGCAGATTCATAGTCAGGTCTGCTGAAAAGAGCCATCCCTTCTTTAAAATTCTTAAGAAAGGGACCAAGTTTGAATGGAGCGAAACATGCCAAAAGGCCTTTGAAGACCTGAAGCACCATTTGTCTCAGTTGCCGAAGCTGACGAAGCCTTCTCCAGGAGATACCCTCATTTTGTATCTCTCCGTAGGGGAATTCTCACTAAGCACTGCCTTAGTCAAAGAAGAGGGATCTCTGCAACACCCTATTTATTATGTCAGTAAGGTCATTCAGGGGGCCGAAAATCGATACTCAGAAATTGAGAAGGCTGCTCTGGATGTGGTAGTTACAGCGCGGAGGCTGCGCCCATATTTCCTTTCTTACAAAATACTGGTCCGCACTAATTACTTGTTGAAACAGGTTATAGGGCGAGCAGACCTCTCTGGAAGGATGGTGAAGTGGGCGATCGAGCTCCAAGAATATGACGTGGATTTCGAGCCACGGAAGTCTATAAAAGCTCAAGCTTTGTCAGATTTCATCCAAGAGTCGACTAAACCAGAAGAGGTCGAGGGATGGAAGGTGTATGTAGATGGCTCAGTGACCCTGAGCGGATGTGGAGCAGGGATTGTGTTGACAGGCCCCCGAGGAGAGGACCTACAATTCGTAGTGAGGTTTCAATTCATGACCTCAAATAATGGAGCAGAGTACGAAGCTTTAATCAGAGGGATGGAGATGGCATTGGAATTGGGAGCTCTAAAGGTAACTCTACACTCAGACTCCCAATTAGTCGTTCAGCAGGTGAATGGTGAATATGTAGCCAAAGATAGCAGGATGGCTGCTTATTTGGAACGTGCCAAAGCGGTGATGGGCAAATTCCAAGAGTGCGAGGTAGTCCAGATACCCCGAGAGAAAAACATGCAGGCGGATAGCCTCTCCAAACTCGCTAGCTCCACAGAGTTTGATGGACAGGGAACAGTAACTCTAGTAGTTGCAGAACGAGAGACTCTGGAGAACCCCATTGGCTCCATTGAAGAGGAAGATGATTGGAGAAGAGCTATATGGATAGAACTCACCAAGGGAGCAGATGCCCCTACCACCAGAGAGACCCGAGCCCTTCGGATCAAATATTGTATCATCGGAGGGCACTTATACAAGAAATCATTCACACACCCATATTTGAGGTGTATATCAACTAGAGAAGCTATGTACACACTTAGGGAGATCCACGAAGGTGATGCAGCCAGTCATGAAGGATAAAAGCGGTGGTGAAGAAAGTTTTAAGGGCTGGGTTATACTGGCCCTCCATGACAAAAGATGCTAGAGAATTTGTGAGAAAATGTGTCAAATGTCAGAAAAATGCTCCATTGATAAGGACCCCTGCGGAAGAGATGGGAGCGATGCATTCTCCCTGTCCCTTCGCTAAGTGGGGAATCGACTTGGTAGGACCCTTCCCTCCAGCCTCCGGAGGGAGAAAATTTCTGATAGTAGCAGTGGACTATTTTAGCAAATGGGTGGAAGCTGCTCCTCTGGCTACGATAGATGAAGAAAATGTGATTAAATTCTTGAAAAAACAAAAACAAATCTGCTGTAGATTCGGAGTACCCAGAATATTGGTCTCTAATAATGGAACACAGTTTAATGGCGAAAACGTGCGAGGATGGTGTGCAAGATTGAACATAATACAGAGATTCACTTCTGTAGCTCATCCTCAAGCTAACGGACAGGTGGACGTTACTAATCGAACAATAGTAGATGGGATTCGAACTAGGTTGACAAAGATAGGAGGGGGATGGGTAAACGAGTTAGATAATGTATTATGGTCGTATAGAACTAGTCCGAAGACAGCAACTGGAGAGTCCCCATTTCAGCTGGTCTACGGAGCTACTGCGGTGATACCTCCAGAGGCCGTTTTACGATCGCACCGAGTTGCCCAATTTGAAGAGCATCAGAATGAAAGATTGATGAGAGAGGCTCTAGATTTGATGGAAGAAGAAAGAGAGATGGTTAGGGTACGTGCTGAAAGATATAAAAGCAGAATTAAAGCTGCATATGATCGAAGGGTGATCCCGAGGTCCTTCAGGGCAGGAGACCTGGTGCTGAGAAGAGCGGACGCCCTGAAAAATACAGGAAATCTGGAGCCCAACTGGGAGGGACCCTATAAAATCACACAGGTGCTGAAAGGAGGAGCATACAGATTGCAGAGTATGGAAGGGGTTGACATAGCTAGACCCTGGAACGTTTGCCATTTGAAGAGATTCTTTATTTGAAGACA
Source organism: Galeopsis tetrahit (assembly GCA_963675135.1). Taxonomy (NCBI): domain Eukaryota; kingdom Viridiplantae; phylum Streptophyta; class Magnoliopsida; order Lamiales; family Lamiaceae; genus Galeopsis; species Galeopsis tetrahit. Next base: position 64,461,175 of record OY776121.1, on the reverse strand, counting down.
GTGTAAGGTCTTGAGACCATCTATAACTTTTGTTTTGTGATTTTTTGCATTGATTCATACTTTGCTTGGTGTATTTTGTGGCTTCACCGGAGCTCTTTTTCCCTCTCTACGGGTTTCCCCTTTGGGGTTTTTCCGTAAAGAGGTTTTTAATGAGACCGGCGTAGGTTATCTATGGCCTATGTTGAAAATTGACAATAAAGCAATGAAGCCTTATCCCTTTTTGAAGAAAGAATTATTCAGAATTATTATGTCTTGGTTATCTTTCTCATATTTGAACATGCGACGTATGAATATAACTATAACGAGAGTGGGAGACACTCAAAGGCCTAGAGGCCGAGGTGCTCTAGAGAGCCCTCACTTTACTTGAGACCCAAGTGGGTTACTGAAATGAGAGGATTTTATGAATTAAAATCTTTTAAGAATAAAAGTGAGAGACACTCAAAGGCCTAGAGGCCGAGGTGCTCTAGAGAGCCCTCACTTTACTTGAGACCCAAGTGGGTTACTGAAATGAGAGGATTTTATGAATTAAAATCTTTTAAGAATAAGAGTGAGAGACACTCAAAGGCCTAGAGGCCGAGGTGCTCCAGAGAGCCCTCACTTTACTTGAGACCCAAGTGGGTTACTGAAATGAGAGGATTTTATGAATTAAAATCTTTTAAGAATAAGAGTGAGAGACACTCAAAGGCCTAGAGGCCGAGGTGCTCCAGAGAGCCCTCGCTTTACTTGAGACCCAAGTGGGTTACTGAAATGAGAAGATTTTATGAATTAAAATCTTTTAAGAATAAAAGTGAGAGACACTCAAAGGCCTAGAGGCCGAGGTGCTCCAGAGAGCCCTCACTTTACTTGAGACCCAAGTGGGTTACTGAAATGAGAAGATTTTATGAATTAAAATCTTTTAAGAATAAGAGTGAGAGACACTCAAAGGCCTAGAGGCCGAGGTGCTCTAGAGGGCCCTCACTTTACTTGAGACCCAAGTGGGTTACTGAAATGCGAAGATTTTATGAATTAAGATCTTTTAGGAATAAGAGTAAGAAATACGTAGAGGCTCAGAAAACTGAAGTCTTCCAGAAAGCCCTAACCATGCTTGAGAATTACAAAGACTATATGATGAAGAAAACAGGTTTTATGATTCGGGAGTTAAGAGAAGAGAGAGGATGACCTCCCACAACCAAGGCACCCGAAATCAAAAACAAAAATTGTACAGCCAAGGAGTGGTTTCAACGTAACCTACAAGACCAACAAAAAGGGGGAAGAAAAGAGTCACACCTCCAACACATTCTTTGCTGGTCTTGTAAGTTACTCATGCACGAAAGAGAAAGACAACAAAAACGTCCAACATCAAGCTAATATGACTACTGCAAAAAGCCCCCACATATCCAGGAGTGTGGGGTCCCCTACAAAGTATGGAGAGCAAGTATTATGAGCAGAAAGTAAAGAGTGTAGCAAAACAACAGAAAAATAAATTGTTTGATGTGATCATAGAAATGTGAAACTTAAACTGCTTTCTCAACAGCAGCCCCTTCAGCAATAGCCCCCTCGACCTCAACTCCTCCAACAATGCCATCCTCCTCAGCAACATGGTTGCTAGATCCTCCGCCCTCCTCTGGACCCGTAGTACCTCCCATGGTGTCTGCAATGCCAGTTCCTCCATCTACTGCGGTTGCCACGATTAGAGTGGAGTCATAAGGATAAACCAGACGCTCCAGAGGCTTTAGATCAGCCATACCTATCTTGACAGCCTGCAGCTTGGTGATAGCCTGACTCATTCCGGGTAGCCACCAAGGACTATCAGGGCTCTCCTTAGGATCCCCCAAGAATTTTGGAGGAGTAGCGAGCCGGTCCAAGTGGAATTCACGAGAGTAAGTTCCATTAAACCCCGGGGCTGAGTGCTCGGCTACGACATTGCTGAAGCCGTGGTCGATGAAATGAGGGATGTGCGGCCCCATGGCACAGAGGAAGCTCGAGCTCTTTAAGAAGCTGGACAGCCACTGAGTATGAAGAGTTTCCAAGAACTCTTGACCCAAAGAAGAAGTGAATAAGGACTTAATGCAAGCCTGCACTCCGACATCTGGCAGCTCACGCTCCATCCGCTCCACCTCTAGCACCAGGCGCTTAATCCTGGCTACATCCTGCTTGCTTTGAGTCTGTAAGAGGGACAACTCCTCATAAAGAGCTTGAGCTCGCTTATGGGCCTTATCTTTCTCCGTGGTGATACCCTTGAGGGTTGACTGGAAAGAGGATGCTTCAGCCCGGAGAAGTTCAAGCTCAGCTACCATCTCAACGCCTTGGTCGAGTATCTTAGTATAGGTAAGACCAAACTACAAAGGAAAAGGAATTAACGCCTGAAGATATGAAGAAGGCAAAGATTATAAAAAGGGAAAATGCCAGAAAATACCTCAGAGAGAAGATGAGCGTCGTGGATCAGTCGATCCTCAGGAAGAGGCGGGTCGGATAACTCAGCATCCGGAGGAGCAGGACATCGGTCAATGAGGCGATGGAGAGGCTCGTAAACAGTAGAAGGAGGAGTTCCCTTATCAGCACGGGTAACTTTCCCCTTCTTCCTCTTGGATGTACCACAGTCGGAAAAGAAGGCATTGGCAGAGGAACGGGTTCTTTTGGCAACTGAACCCGGGACCTGAGTAGAAGAACTAGGGAGAGGAGGAATTTTCGAAGAACCTTCAGGAGCCGGAGTCTTTGCAGAGCTCTCGAGAGCGGGAGACGGAGGAGCCTTTGGAGGATCTTCTGGAGCGGATAGCACATGGGTCTTCACTATGCTGAGAGCAGGGGCATCTCGGGAGATATGAGTCAACCAACTCATTGCTACAAATAATCAAGAAAATTTTCAGAACTCAGAAAACAGCCACATGCAAGAAATAAAATTTAGCAATAGAAGATTTTTTACCATCTCGAGAACCTAAGGGAAAATCTTGAGGGCAAAAGCCGAAGTGGGAGAGGATGCGAGGATTGTTGCAAATGGCAATAACATCGAAATAGTCGTGCAAACGGATATGAGTATTGAGATTGTTCATAATAGTGTGATTGGAAACAGAGTAAGCTTTCAGAGGAGGAGGAATTACTCCGGGATTGTGGAATAACCAATCCTCGTGAGGAAATGGCCAATCAGTGGGGCTGGTAGCAAAGAAATAATAATCTCGCCAAGATGAGTCTTCTTCATGGAGTTTTTTCAGAAATTTACAAACACGGGACCTTCGCCCACTAACATAGAAAAAACCATCATTCACCTTACAGGAGTGTTGGCTCAGAAATAGTTCGGCAGATAGGTCACCCCCATTCCCCTTCACCAAGATGAAAAAACCTATCATGGTACGGATAGCATTCGGAGTAAACTGGTTAAGAGGGATCTGCATGCGGGTGGATATGGCAGCCAAATAGGGATGAATCGGAAATCGTAGTCCTGCCCTAAGATGTGCTTCGAAAAAAGCAAGAGTTCGAGGCTGGGAGATATCTGGGCGTTCATCGGAGCGAGGAGCGCGAAAGGCGTACTCCGATGGAAAACCATAGGCATGAGCGAGGTTAACTAGGTGAGTATGGTCGATTTGGGAAGCGGAGGAAATCCTATTCTCTGGACTCCCCATCAGAGAGGGAGTCACTTCAGAAGAATTTTGGCTGGCAGCTTCCGGCGGAGAGAGAGGATTTGACATCGATTTACAGTGTTAATAAAAGAAGAACAAAAGAATAGCTGGGTTACCTTGAAGTGGAAGGGCTATGGAATCGGACGAGGCGGTTGACGACGGCAGAAACTCGAGGTGAAGAACACCGGAGAAGAAGGATGAAGACGATGAGAAATTTTTGGGAAAAGTGAAATTTGAAAAGCGAAGAGAGAAAAATGAGGTGGTTGCGTGAAGTAAATGAGGAAAGATAGGGGGAAGAATCGAGGGTTTTCCTCGGGAGAATAACGAAAGAGAGAGAAAAGTGATCGCGTGGAGCCCACGCGCGGAAGCCTAAAAGTCTCCCAGAATTGGAAGCGGGAAAGCCCTTGGGGAAGGACATTTTTGAAACTTCCTCTCCGAAGCAGGAACAATACACGTTTCTCCAGAATGACCTTTGTAATAAGCTCTAGGAAAATTTCTCTACTCTCACAAAAGATGTCTCCCTTTTACGAGAGTAGGGGGGAGTAGATGATGCGGCCTAAAAATGTCACCTAATAAGGAGTCGACACGTGTATAGGAGATAAGATAAAAGTGGAAGGATCAGATTATGTAATACTCTCTGAGGGGAAATCCTCTCGGGAGATCCCTTTGGAGGGAGCTTCGGCTAAAGAGAAGCTTCCAGAAGAATTACTTTTGGTGAAAGTTCGTGAGCCTTGAATGTAGGGAAGTTCCGCTACTTTCGGCTTAAACTCGATAAAAAGTGGACCTTATCCTCTATTATCTGGGGAACCAAGTCAAAGGGAAAGGGATATGGCTGAGTCTTCGGGAAGTGGAGGAAAGAAGGCTTCGTCCACTCCGCAAGACCGAGTCTTGTGGGTAGTTCCGGAAAAGGAGGAAGGCTTGACTTCCTCTCCAGCAAGCATCTCTATAAATAGGTAAAATTGAGGAGATTTCCAGGTTAGACACTCGTACACTACACACTTAATATACTGAATACAATATAACTTTCGAAAACCTTTTGAGAACTATTTTTACACATCAAGGATCTTGAGATCCTTGGAAGAGATTAATAAGCCCTATACTGACTTAGGCATCGGAGTGTCCACGCCGGACTCCACTCCGGCGTGTTCTTTGCAGGTTCTTGAAGGTTTTGAGCGAAGGCAACACACTCGAAGCAAATATCCGCGTTCGAAGAACAGGACGTTCAATCCCGAGGATACATAATCCTCTCGTGCAAATTTTGGCACATCAAAGTGTGTTCGATATACGTTTGCATCAATAGTTTTAGGGGTGTAGTTTATGAAAATTTATGTAAATAAATAAAAAAATGTGTATTTCAGAATCCTGTCAAATCTATGAAAATTCATATAAATCAATAAAAAATTCAGTCAAACTCTGTATAGAATCTATGGATTTTCTAAATTCACTAACTTTTTAAAGTTCAAAAAAATCCAACAGAATCTCAATTGAATACACCCTCTAAGTGTGTTGGTAAGATAGTAATAGAAATTTTATGAAGAAAAAAACATGGGTCCGACTATTTACACCTCCATTTGCGTTGAGAACACTCCCCCTTACTTGTTTTATATTATAATAATCATGTGAAATACCAAAAATACCCTTTAAGTCATATTAAACTACTAAATGCACCCCACCTTTAAACCTAAGTTTTATCCATCCTCCGCCGTCTCCGTCAAACATCAAACACCAAACACCAAAATTTCTCCCCAAACAAAAAAAAATTCAACTTAAAAAATTTCAAATTTTTTTTAAAGATTTCGACAAACCAGTGTCGACCATATTCACTCCCATCGACACTGGTTTGTCGACAAGATTGTATATGGTTGACATTTGTTGATCGAAAAAAAAAAAAAATTAAAAACTCGTCGACAACTTTAGGTCGACCAAAAATACACTCGTCGACACCCTGTTGTCGACGTAGTGTATTTGGATCGACCTAAAGTGGTCGAAAGGTAAGAAAAAGAAGGAAAAAAAAAAAACCTGGATTTGGCCGATGGACGGGAGCGGGGGCGAGGGCCGTTGAGCGGCGGCGGCGGCCGTTGGGCGGGGTCGGGGGCGGCGGCGGCCGATTACTGTAATTTTTTTTTTTTTACAAATCGAGATGGGAGAAGGAGGGGGGGGAGGGAGGGTACTGGCTCGGCGAGGGAGGGAGGAGGAGGGGGGAGGGAGGGGACGGCCGCGGCGGCCGCGCGCGGCCGCGATCTGTTTTGTTCTTTTTTTTTTTTTTTTACAGGCGGGGGGAGGGAGGGGACGGCCGCGGCGGCCGATGGGCGGGGCGGCCGCGATCTGTTCTTCTTCTTCTTTTTTTTTTTTTTTTACAGGGGGGCGACGGGCTCGGCGAGGGAGGGAGGGGGTGGCGTCGCCGACGACGGGTGGTGGAGGGGCAGGTCGCCGGCGGTGGTGGTGAGGGGTGGGGGAGAAGATGAAAGAAGAACTGGTGGAGGAGGAAGAAGATGGAGGATTTGGGGGAGAAAGTAGGGTTTAGGGGGGGTGTGAGTAGTAATTGGAATTATATAAGAGAATGGCATTTATGACAATTTAAGGGGGGTGCATCAGATTTTAGGAGGGAGGGGGGAGGGGGTGCGTCCAGAGGGGGAGTGTTCTCAACGCAAATGGAGGTGTAAATAGTCGGACCCAAAAAAACATTTATGAGAATTTAGGGGATGCATACCTTTTTATTGTTAGTATTATGCAATTTCAATAGCCGAACAACCGGCCCAACTAATAATGGCCTACAATATAATAGGACGGGGGTTTTAAATTCAAATTTAGGGGTTTTAAATTTAAATTTAGGGGTTTGTTTTTTTGAAGACGTTTTAGTTTCGAGCAGAGAGGGAAGCGGGAGGAGCACAAAAATCAGTCAGTCAGTGAGCTATGGCAGCCAGAAATTCCTTGTACAAACTTACTCAATCGCAGCGTCGTTGTTTCTCCGCTATGAAATATCCTTCGTCCTCCTACTCTTCTGCCAACAGTAAGCAAGAAGAAACGAACTTTGGGACTCAAGACGACGTCGCTCCCACCTCCGGAATTAGTCGACCCCTCTCCGATGTTCTCAAAGACCTGAACAAGAAAGTCCCCGAAACCCTCATCAGGACCCGCGATGAACCTAATGGCTTCTCCTGCAAATACATCCCCTGGTTTTTTCCTCTTCCTTTCTCTCTCTATGATTCTCAAGTTTACTATTTATGTCTAGCTATGTGGTTGTGCCAACGAATCATTTTCTTACTCTTTGATTCTTGTATGTAAAAGTTTTTGTTCATCTATTTATGCGATGGTTAGGATATTACTATTAACATTTCTTAAAGTTGTTTATTCCCTGGCGTTGTTTATATTTGAAGCTTCTGTATTAAATTTAATGGAGATAACCTGCTTGTGGTTGGGGCCCTGGGGGTGCTCATCTGAAAACACGTCTTTTTCCCCCTACATTCATTCACAGTAATGTGAGCCTAATGCCCTCTTGACGAAAGGAAAATCAAAACTTGCAGTACAGAATGCTTAGTATTATCCATTCCAACTATTTAGTCAAAGTGATATCGACAAATTGAATAACTAGGAGTATAACTTATCTGAACGTAGGTAGAGATCACATACATGTACCTGTGTTTCTGAATGTACGACACCCATGTCCCTTAGAAGAAATACTAGGGAATAGCCTAAGGCATTCCAATTCTCTTTAGAAGAATTTTGTTCATCTGCATCAAAAAAAAAAAAAAGATATCTCTTAATAACTTCTATTCCTTGCAGGCATTTACTCAATCGGATTTTGAACCTACACGCACCTGGTATGCAATCAGATAGGTTTTGTACCAATTCCTGAGTTAAAATCTGATGGCAATGTTACACTCAATTGTATTATGTTGTCAATATTTGCAGAATGGTCTGGTGAGGTCCGCAGCATCACTTATTCATCTGATGGGAAAGCGGTGTCTGTTGTCTATCGTGTGACACTTTACGGGACTGATGCAGAGGTATTGCATCTTTTAATGTTCCAAGTATTGTGTTGATAATGAAATTCATAACAAGGTCACAACATAATCTACACCACTCTGTCATAACAGGCTGGAAATGAGCATATTGACTGCATAGGATTTTAGCATTCCATTTGGTTCTTATTCTGTTATTGGTTGCAGTTACGTGGTCGCCAATTGTCACCTTAGCTACTGAATTTTCAAGGGCTAAGCACTTAGGCGTATGTGAATGGATCTAACTCATTTAATAAATATTGTAACATCGGCCAATATAGCTCCTTGTGTGGAAGAAGGTGTGGTTGAACCTGAACTCTCTTATGTTCTACAAACTTGAACAGGCTGTGGTTGTAATGGTTGTCCATTTACTATCAGTCACACATATAACCACTGTCTTTTATATGTTTGGACTATCTTAAAACTTTCAACGCAATTGTGTCGGCCGCATATATATGAGCTTATCTCTTCCTTGCAAAAACTTTATTTTAGATTTTGCATGTGTTGGTTCAAGTCAATAGGTCTCAAGAAGAACATAGGAGTTGAGGTTGTGTCATTCTTTCTTGCAAGAATTTTATCTAAGATTCTTAGTGAATGTTTAGCATGTTTGTTTCTTTCGTCTTTAATCAAATTTATGACGGGTCTTCTCCATATGTGCTAGATCTTTCGGGAAGCAACAGGGACTGCTTCAGTTAGTGACACGAACTATGGGGACCCAGTGCAGAAGGCAGAAGCAATGGCATTTCGTCGAGCTTGTGCTCGCCTTGGGCTTGGACTTCATCTTTATCATGAAGACATCGAATAGACGTGCAATTGTAAGCTGGCATCTGCTCAGGAGCATCTTTGGATTAGGAGTATATGTTTTATTTACGGCTAGGATTCTCCAGTTTTATCAATTATGACTGAATTTTGGTGGAATCCATTGAAAGCCTATATTAGTTAGGTTCTGTGTATTTTAGTTGCTTGCTTTTGTATGTGAGAATCAAGTCAAAGAATTGGAAGATAGTGAGTGCAGTTCCGTAGAAGTTAGTTTTGGTGGCACATGTGAATTGGCAAGTTGTGTGGTGAAAAACAATCAAACAATTAAAAGTGAGTGATAAAAAATGATTTTGAAAGCAAGGATTTATACATAAGAGTTTATATGAATGAATACAGTATAGGAGGAGTATTGGTCCTTTACAGAGAGGGCAGGCACATGGTTGAAATTTATTGGAGGGGGCAAGTGTAATTAAGAGAGATTGTAATAAAGAGAATCAAATCAAATGTAGACCAGGGAGAAACTGAGGGAGTCATGTGAGTTGTTGATGGCTTTATAGTCAAACAAATACAAGTTGGAGACAGCTTTGCTTTGCGTTGGGTTATACCCCCTATCCGTACCTTTGCCAGATATAATATATCACTAGTGCTTCTGTAAAGATAAAATAAACTAGTGCTTTTTCAAAAAGATGGGTCACTCTTTGAATATTCACCCCCCTCCCCCTACCCCTACATTCACATTTTCTTTTTCGTATAAATAACCTGTATTTTGACCATCCACTAGACTGTATAAGAGTGAAGTACTAGTATTTTAGAGGCTACGTATTTCAATTACTCATCAAACAAAATAAAAGTGGGCCTGGGACATCAATGATAAATTAAAATGTTGATTAAATTGTCATTTATTGAGTAGACTATTGATGAGAATGAGGTGGCAATGACACCATGCATACATAACATAACCCCCCCCCCCCCACCCCACCCCACCCCGCCCTCAAGCAAGCATATAATTTGACCCACCATCATATTCATATTAATTAATAATTCACTCTTCATAATAATAGTAGTATCACGCACCCACGCCAAATACTACTAGTATCTAGTAGTTAGAGTTACTATACCAGCTGCATGCCAAATTGCCGTTCCTTATTTTTTTTTTGTTTTTACAACAACAAATTAACTAATAAAAAATGCTTCTCTGTAAATTAATTCAGTTCTTGCATCGCTCTCATCCATTGCACTTCAAGTTTCCTGCCTCAACTGCCATCATCTTACCATATTCACCCCTTTGTTGTATAAATCGGGTTCAATTCTCTTTATTTATGTTTTATTTTATTAACTTTATTTAATACACCACTTATTTATTGACTATGTGAGGTAGAGATGTCTAGGCTGACCCTAACCCTATAGGGCCAGAGCTACGGGCTAAATAGACTAAGTTAACTGTTGTACGTGCTTTTGGATGGTTGATCTGGATGTGGACTTTTCGTAAGCACTAAACAAACATGAATTTATGTGGGGGTTATTTACGTGTTAATAGCGGATTAATCGGATGATTTGTTATGATCTTATCGAAGAACAATGAAGAACACGAGAAGTAGCTTCTTTGAGAAGCTAAAAGCTTTGAGCTTTGGGAGGTGTATTGCTTTAGGTTGGGGTGTGTAGGAAAAATCTAAGTTGTGTTTACAAATGAGCCTTTTAGGCATTATATACTAGGTTTTCAGGGCTGCCCGGCCTTTACACGTGGCGGGCTGATATTGGACCTGAAATCCCACCACATAAAGGTGATGGGACGCTGCATCAAATGCTAAACCGCCTCTTTGGTGATCGTCCTCGTCGGGAGCGAGGAGCTGGGCCACGGTGGTCGCCGGAGGACCTGGTCGCCCGGTCATCTTCATGGATGGTGATCGCACTCGTCGTGCTCGCCACGCTCCATACTCTCTCCCAAGGCTTTTATACTTGTCTTTATTTAGCTAGCTCTACATGTGCTCGCCGACATCTTTGGGCGAGCACACAATTACATTTTCTTCATAATGTTGACTAGTCGTCGCATGGCTTGGTTGACTAATCGTCGCCACGCAAGCTGGTGACTAGGTTTGACTTGTCAAATATTGACTTATTTGACCTGGTGTAACATTAACCTAACCCTATAGGGCCAGAGCTACGGGCTAAATAGACTAGGGCCTTAACGGTTCTACAATTGTTAAAACCTAACCCTAATCCTAGCGGGGCTACAATAAAAAAAATTCTTTTAAAATTAATGTTCCCAATTGGCACATCCAACAAGAAAATAAAATAGAAAAATATATAATTAGTTAATGAGAGAAAATAAAAGTATAATTTAAACACAATTTTATAATTCATTGATTAGTAATAATAACTAATGAATGGTAATGTAATGTATGTGAGATTGATACATTATTAAAACTAACTAACTCTCTATAAGAGTATTGTAGAGGCTTTGTTGTGAATTATTGCATGCATACGTGATTAAATTGCAGTATATAAATATATTCAACTTATTTCTAAACACTTTTATTATAAATTTTAGAGTTGAAATATGTGTTAAATAAAATATTTAATCCAAGATCAACAAGCTTAGCTCAAGTAACCGATATACTTAAAAAAGAAAAACTAGTACTCCGTTCTAATAGTCTAATATTATCCAAATGTAGAACAAACAACTCAGCAGCAGGATACTCCGTTCCGTTTCTGCCACTGCCCGTGCCGTCAACCGCTGACTAATGCCCGTTGGTATTCTTGTAAATTTTGCATATCATAAGCCCATTCTTTATGATGCCCAAATATCGAGAGCCATGGCAAACATAATAATGGGCCGCCACGATATATCCATACCTCATTTACCCGCGCGTGCCCAACAACCTTTTTCACTTCAAAATATTTTGACTTGAAATTCTGAAGATCAAGGAATTGGTGCGAGTGAATTTTGTCTTTTATTCGGTCTCTTATTTTTTTAGTATGAAAAATATTAGTGTGGATTTTTTTATTTAATCCAACTTAGGTTGAATATCTATCGCGTTTAATTTTTTTATTTTATTGTCTTAATCTTATACCTAAAAATAATCTGTCTGATTCAATTCGGATAATTATGGAATGAGTTTGTGACTATTCTATAGTTTCTACGGTTCTAACAAGCTATACTCAAATAAATCATAATGTTATCAATCAAAATTAAGTCTAAAATTTGTAACAAATTAATCACGATTTATCTGCATAAATATATAATAGACAATGTTATGACCTGTATAATCCATGAATCTATTTTCATATATAGGTATATGCGTTTATCCTACTTCAACTTTAAAACACAGTATTAGACATTTTCTTGTTTATTTATCTATTTGTCCAACTCCAATTTCCCCATCTCAACTACCAATTAGGCAATTACCCACCCAAATGGCCAATTAACTAAGTCTTGCTAGGCACCTTTCAGCCGTATTGGGTATCGCAACTTCAGGTTGGAAAGTAAAGAAAAGAACAAAAACTATGGTAACAATAAAAAACAATTACTCATGGTAGAAAGGGTAAACAATTATAGACCATTATAAGGGACATGGCAATGTGATTGGTTTAAAGAATAAGTGATAACCTATTTTAAAAAAATTCGTGTGAAACAGTAGTCTCATTTATTATATTATATGACTATAGGTTTGTAAAGTCTCTTGCAATAGTTTAAGATTATTACTGAATATGTGTATTAAATAGCATTATCGATATAGATCATGAAGCGAGTCCACAAGTTCCAATTGAACTCGTTACAAGAGCAAAGATCAAAAAATTCAACAAGTTTAGCTAGTCGCCTTATTCTATTAGAGTTATGAGATGTGTCCACATCCTATTAGAAGATTGTTCATTGTATACATACATGAAATTTCGTCAACAATAGGACATGTCTTTTTATATTCGATATTTTGTGTGAGTTTTTACTTTCTTTAGTTCTTACAACATTTTGGACTTATCGAAATTTTTTCCTATGAAGTTCATCACGACTTAAATATGAAATGGATTTTCAACCCGTTTGTGGTGTTTTCATATATAATTCATTCTAAGGTTCTTGCTTTATCAAATATATGGAGTTTCTAGCTATGGGTTGTGGATATTCATCCATATCCATCATCCTTATTTAAGTTAGATCGATCGATCTTGTGCTATAATCTTTTCAAAATGGGAACGTTGATAATCAACTTATGAGGCTAGTGAACTCCTCAAATAAGTCTAGTTGACAAGTTGTGGGGTAGGTATGTATAGATTGAAGTCATAAATTTAAATTTGTTTGTGAAAATTGGGCGTGTACAAAATTTATCTAGTATATACATTATTGAGTAACGCTTATGAATTTCAACTTTTAAAGGAAAATAGGAGTAGAAGAATTGAATGTTGTCCAAGATAAAAAAGAAAAGCAGTGTGTTGAAAAATGAAAATAGAATGATGTAAAAATTGAATGAGAAGGGAGGGAAAATTGAAAGCGCGTGAGGAGGCAATGAAAGAAGTGGGGTCTAATGTATATAATTGACAGAGAGAGAGAGAGAGAGAGGGGGGAGGGTAGACCCTTTCATCTTTTTCTTTATATTTATTTATTTTTCTACTTTTTCTTTTTCTTTCCTTCCCTCCATAAACCAATAATCTCTTCCCATTCTCTCTCACTTCTCCCTCCTTTTATTTTTTTCCCTCCCTCCTCTCTCTCTCTCTCCTCTTCTCTCTGACCTAATTGTCTTTTCAATTCTCATCCGATCAATAATATTTGGTGTGCCGCAAGATCTCTCCACTAGCTTCCTTCTTATCTGAGTAAGTTGTTTATTAGTATATGAATGAATATTTGCAATTGATGGAGAAAAGAAATTTGATTATAAGTAGCTAATTAAGGCGAATTTATGAGATCAGATTCATCAAGATGACTCCAGCAAACGTAGCGGCACAGTTCGGAGATACAACTTACACAAAGGTGTTTGTGGGTGGATTGGCGTGGGAGACTCAGAAGGACACCATGAACAAATACTTTGAACAGTTCGGTGAGATCTTGGAGGCCGTCGTTATCACTGACAAAACAACTGGAAGATCTAAGGGCTATGGATTTGTATGCCTTTCTTCTTCTTATTTCTTCCATTTTCATTTGTGATGAATGATTGATCTACCTAACATTAAATTATAAATAGGGTTTGATCGATAGAGAGTATTAATTTTACAATGGATGGGGTGGGTGCAGGTAACATTTCGGGATGCAGATGCGGCAATGAGAGCTTGCGTAGATGCTACCCCTGTGATCGATGGAAGGAGGGCTAATTGCAACCTTGCCTCCTTGGGTGTTCAAAGATCTAAGCCTTCCACTCCTAAGCATGCCGGTATATAATCATCTACCCTAGCTAATTAATTAGCATTATACTGTTTCTAATAGCAGCTTAATTTGTCGTATATTGGTAAACTCATCAATTAAAGTTAGCTAGCTACAGTATAGTTGTAATTGGCTGGAAAGAAAAAGCAATGTTGACAGCTCACTTGTTAATTGTGTCTCAAAGACGTACACATGACTTTAGCCAGCAACCCTTCCCTTTTCTTTTGTGCTTCTCATGTATATATGAGTATCCTTTACCATTTTCCAACCTTACACTGTTACCATGCACTCACATTGACTACCTGTACTCATTAATTAATTACTCTTCCGTGTCTCATACTGTTTATCCTTTTTTATCTTAAATTTTATTTCTGAGTTAATTTGTGAAACATATATAATGCTAATGCTTGTGCTTAACTAATTACTACGTATTAGTAACCAGTATACTATACTATAGTATTCGATCTAATTAATGTTATTGATGAATGAATTAAGGAGGAGGTGGAGGGAGGAGCATAAGGGTGATAGGTGGAGGAGGAGGAGGATTTCATCAGCAGGGAGGTGCAGCAGGATTCCAGGGGGGTTCATATGCAGCAGCTTCAACGACCTTTCCAGCTGCAGCAGCTCATTATTCCATTCAACAGGGCCTTCCCTACAATCTTTATGCTACTGGGTATGTATGTATCATTATTATTCAACACTACTGCAGCACGTGCATTTCATTCAAACCACCCAATTCCTTCTCTCACGCATGCTACCCCTTCTTTTTTATATATATTTATTTATTACCTGGTTTTAATTCCCCACCATCATATCTCTCACATGCTGAATCCCAATGAGTGCCAACCAATAATACCTGTACCTACCTACCTCATTCTTTATTTCTTTCTCTTCAAAATTACATACCATACTGGAGTACTACTCTTTCAACAAATATAAAACTTGCTCACCACTCACCCACCTTTCTTTATTGGACTACTCTATTATATATTAATCTCCAATGGCCCTGCTCATTCCATTATTCTCTAGCTTGTCTCTACCTCACCCATTCACTATTACTACACCTATATCATTATTTTACTGCATCAGCATGCATGTGTAGCTAAGCTCCAGCTTAATTTAATTATAAACTAATGCTGCTTTTATTTTGTTAATTTGGAAATTAAAACCTCAGGTACTCTCCATACTCGGCCGAATATGCTTACCCTACGGTTCGTCCTAAACTCCCCATCACCTGCTTTTTCTTTTTTATTACTGTATACTATTTACTTAGGATTCCTTTCAATCATATGAAATCTTTCAACGCATGCCTACTTTTGTCTCACACTTCAATTATATTGTTCCTAGCTTACAAATCATGAATTACCTATATATATTCAACTTTAATTAATTTACCTAGCTTCCTACTAAACGGTCACATGCATGTACAGTACAACTCGTGTAACATATATATAGTATAATCTTGTATTTGTTCCTTTTGTCACACCGGTATTATTTTCAATTCGTCTAATGTTGCATATATTCTCATGAACGTACACCGTGCTATTAATTTGTGTTGTGTACACACATGCACTACTTCCGTACACAGTTTTGATATGTTGACACGTTGAACAAACAAAAACAGACATAGAATAAAGGCGCGGCTTTCATTTATCCCATCACACACTTAAATAAGCTCAAGATAGCCAGTTACACATTATTTTTTTGATGTTAATTAGTGATGCCATATATACGCATTAATTAATTATGTGGTATTGAAATATATATATATTGTTTAGAGCTACTATGGCGTTTATGGAGGAGGAAGCGGGCAGTATCCGTTGTACGGTACTGGTTCTGGAAGCAGCGGACTGCTCTCAGGTGCTGCTGCAGCTTACTACCCTTATAACCTCAACTTGAGCGACTACTCCGCCAGCCAGGGCTATGGTGCTGCACTTCAGTATCCGCACCACCTCTTCCCCTATTCTGCTATCAATTATCCTGCGCATTACGCCACTCCTGCTGCCCCAACCCCTCTTCAATCAGGTTGGACATCCATTTTTACTTTTAATTTCAACTTATCTTTTTTTTTTTAGGCCAATAGCGTTCATCCATTTTAAGAACAATAATTTTACGGGTTGTGAATGTGAATGCGGGACAAAATGTTTTAAAAATTAAAATCTGTAACAATGAAGCCCCAAATCAGGCTGAAATGTCGTGTACATTTACAGATTTTAAAAACATAGTGTTTCTACCTTCATAGGCCCCTGAATGTACAATTAAACTCGATTTGGGCTAATATGGGCTCGATTTACATTTACATATTTTAAAACATAATGTCATACATTTACATGCCCGTAAAATTATTGTCCATAAAACACTAACACAACACCCCGACGTAACAACATTTTCCCCTAGTTTCAACCTTCACACACTCACATCATCACATGTTTTTCGATTCTACTATGTTGAATTGCAATTTGTGATGATATTGTACATTAAGTTTGCAGTGAAAGGGGTACTAATATCTTTGACAGTTTGTTTTGCTGTGCCACAGGCGTAACCATGGCAATGCACGCACCAATACTAGCTCATCGTTGAGAGAGTAGGCGCCAAGATTAATCATTCTCACTTCATCTTGAAAAAGCTTATGAAGTACCCCTTTGGCCTAACCATGGTTATCTTTCTACTTTCCTCTCTCTTTCCCTCTTCTCTCTCTCAATTGGCCTATGCATTTGGCCAGACCCACACATGGATGAGCCCCCCATAGGAAGTTACATCCAGAATGTTCTCTTTTTAGGAAAGGTTCCTTCAAGAGAATTGAAATTGCATGCATGCATGTGCCAACCAAAGCCTCACTTGGAGAGGCGGACGTCGGAATTAATGTTTCTCGCTAGCTTCGGCCCTTGGGAAGGCCAAGCACAAGCGCAACAAAATCCTTTTTCAAATTACATATGTCCCTCAAAGGCCACAAACAGCCTTGTCTTTTTTGTCATGTTTGTCAAATATAATAACTAGAACCGGTCTTTCATTTTCAAAATGGTGATCTTGAAATGACTAATTTCTTTCATATTTGTAGCTAGATGGCAGTAGTAGATTTTGTTTTCCAATTAATTAACCCCTAGTCTCAGGATTTTAAAAACTCTGACTAGTGATAGTTTTGCAAAACGCAATTTAATTAGTTTTTGAAAAATGGGCCTTAATTTTCTTCTTTGGGAAAGGGGTAATTAAGGCCTAGCTTTAATTTGATCTTTTTATGTATAAAAATGGAATGGTGGGTGAAGCTTGTGGAGGCGGAGCCCTGTGACGTGTCTATTATTATGATTAATATAGTAGTTAGTTAGGCTGTAAGAACGGAAGCTCCATCAGATGGGTGTGGGGTTTCATCATCAGTGTAGTGGAAGTTACCCTTGCATATTTTTGGGGTTCTTCTTCTACTCTAACATAATACCAACCATGGTTAGGACTCAGGTCATCTTCATCCTTGTTTCTCTCTCTCTCCCTTTCTCTCTCTCTCTCAAGTACCTACTTTTGCGTTGAAACTGGATCTTGACGCATTTAATTTCAATTAAGACTACTACTCAGCTGGTTTGTAATTCTAAACTAGGAACAAGGCTCATTTCTGTTCTGTTATGTTCTGTTCAAGTAATTTAGTGACTGCTTCTTATTAATTTCCGGCTCATTATCTATTGTCTACGTTTTGATTATGTAACATAATTATGCTTACTTGCTATGCTTCACCTACACATTATTGATCTATCTATTTCATTAAATGATTGACATGGCTAGCTAGTAGTTAGCTCCTTCTTCCCCTCTACAATTTAGGGTGGCAACTTTTCGAGTTGACAATTTAAAAACAGTAACATTAAAAAAATTGTGAATTGAGGTCAAATCAGCTTGAATCAATCCAAATTAGGCTTGCCAAATGCCACTTGATTTGTAAGTATTGGCTGGATTTGGGATGAAATTCGAGCAGATTTGTGGGCTCCGGGCTGAATTTGGGCCCAATTTATGTTGGATTCAAGTTAGTTTGGTCTTAATTCAGGACTTTTAAAAGTTGTGATCCTTATATTGACAATCGTAAAATTAGGGTGGAACTATTTACACCTCCATTTCGGTTTAGAACACTCCACCTAGGGGTGAAAACGGATCGGATACGGACGGATAGTGCTTATACCGTATCCTAAACTATATTTTTTTCTCGAATTCGGAGTCGAATACGGAAAAGCCGGATTCGGATACGAATTCGGAATATTCGGTATACGGATACGGAACGGATATCGGACGAATCCGGGCCGGATTCGAATAACTATAATCGGATAATATATTTCAAATGGAAATCATCAAAATGTGATTGAAACACATAAAAAATCAACAAACATGAAATCATCAAAATATATCCTTCGTAAACATCACCACTTTGGGCTAGTCTTGTATGAAATATTGCATATATGCATTTCAGTCATTCACACACATGTTCTTTATAAATACACTCACAAGCTTAATTCACACACACAATTTTTATAAATACACCAACAAACTTAATTCACACACATTTTTTATAAATACACCAACTAACAACTTAATTCGAAATTTTTAATCCGTTTATTTTACTCGTTTCTGTGATTTTTTTATCTTTTATTTTATTGTCGAACGCGGGATATTAAATGTAGTAATTCAAATTGTAATATGTAGTAATACACATTATTTTATGTAGTAATAACACAAACTATTTATATAATAATACAAATTCACACGTTTTTTCTAGTGTTTTTATTGATGTAGTAACTCACATTATAATATGTAGTAACATATATTATCGAATGTAGTAAATACAATAATCATGTTGTAATACAAATGGTTTTATTGTAGGATGATGCGAAAAATATTAGATCATTTGATAAAGTTACTTATAGTAACAAACGTCTATTCAATGTAGTAATTCAAATTGTAGTATGTAGTAACATATAATTTTTTATGTAGTAATAACACAATTTTATATAGTAATACTGATTCTTTTATATTTTTATATTTTTTTTATTGATTAAGTAACCCACATTATAATATATAGTAACATATATTATTGCATGTAGTAAGATATATTATTGCACGTAATACAAAATAACATTGACTCATAATAATTAGTGTTAAAGAATATTTAAAGAAATATAAAATATTTAAGGATTAAGGTCATCGTAAATTGCAGCGTCCGACCGCGGCCTGAGGTGACCGAAAACTACTCGAAGAAGACGACCATGTTCAATTTCTGTCAGTGGGTGCATTTATAAAAAACGTGAGTGTGAATTGAGCTGTCAGTGGGTGTATTTATAAAAAATGTGTGTGTGAATTAAGCTTGTGGGTGTATTTATAAAAAATGTGTGTGAATTAAGCTTGTGGGTGTATTTATAAAAAACATATGTGTGAATGACTGAAATGCATGTATGCAATATTGCATATATGTTTTTGTGCACCACTTTTTAGTTTTTAATAAGGCCCAATAATGTTATAAGTTATAATAGAGCTTTAATAAAATTAATATAAAATATAAAATAAAATATATTAAAAAATCCGGGTATCCGGATTTATTATCCGGATAATATCCGATAAAATATGGGAAAACTCGAATACGGTCGGATATTATGTATTCCGAATCCGAATCTGAATCCGAAGTCAACTATCCGTATCCGAATCCGTATCCGCCCGGATACTAAATTTTTATACCGAATTCGTATCCGACCGGATACGGTTCCGGATCGGTCGGGAAATATCCGATCCGTTTTCACCCCTAACTCCACCTATCAGTTTAATAATATAATAATAATGTAAAAAATTAAATATACCCTTTAAGTTATATTACACTACTAAATGCACCCCTATTACTAACTGCACCCTCCTTCACCTTTAAACCCTAATCCTAATTTTTAGGGCTGCGCCACCACTACCAAACAACAAAATATCACCACCAATAAACAACAAAATATCACCACAAACAAACAAAAAAATTTCATTTTTTTTTTTAACTTTTGACAAACTAGTGTCGACCATATTTACTCTTGTCGACACCTTGTTGTCGACGAGAGTGAATATGGTCGACACTAGTTTGTCGAAAGTTAAAAAAAAATGAAATTTGAAAATTTTCGACCACTTTAGGTCGATCAATCGATAAAAAATACACTGTTGTCGACGAGAGTTTATTTTGATCGACCAAAAGTGGTCGAAATATAAAAAAAAAAAAAAAAAATCAAACTTGGAAAAAATCAAACATTGGAACTGCCGCAGACGGATCGGGTTTGAGAGGGCGGCGTCTTGCGTGGGGAGGCCAACGGTGGCGTATTGGGTGGGTGGCCGTCGGCGGCGAGGGGGTGGGGGCGACGGGAAAATAGACATAAAAAGGGAAATAAGAGGAGAAGAGGGGAGAGGGCGACGACCAATGGACGGGCGACGGCGGAGGAGCTTCTGGTTTTTTTTTTTTTTTTACAGAGAATGGGGAGGGATGAGTTGAGCGGGGGCGGGAGGCAGGAGGGGCGGTGGCAGGCGGAAGGCGGCCGATGGACGGGGGCGGAGGAGCTTCTGGTTTTTTTTTTTTTACAAAGAAGGGAGAGGGATGGGTTGAGCGGGGGCGGGAGGCAGGCAACAGGAGGGGCGGTGGAAGGCGGCTGGGAGCAAAGGTGGAAGAGGATTTTGAGAAATTAGGTTTTGGAAGGGGTGTGTGTTTAGTAAATAGGGTTTTGAGGAAAAGAGGTATTTAGGACAATTTAAGGGAGGGTGCATCCATCCTGAAATATTTTAGGGGTACATCAATCGGGGGAGTGTTCTAAACCGAAATGGAGGTGTAAATAGTCCCACCCGTAAAATTATTGTCTTCATTTTGATGCCCCTAAGTAGGGTGTCCAGTATTTGAAATAATAAATCGAACTGAACCAAAATTAAAATTTTTGTTCAATTATTCGATTATCGATTCGATCACAATTTTTTATTTTGAAATTTCGGTGTTTGATTCGTTCATCATTCGTTAATATTACAAACTTAACTTCCTAAATATTGAAGTTCATCATTCATTAACCATAATAATTGATAAGCTTAATCTACACAAATTAAATTAAAGTTTACTAGATGTTCCGAAAAATAATATTATATTTTTTAAAAATTACTATATTTTATTAAAAAATATTATGAGGAAGTCCGGCCTACCAAAGTAGCAAAGTCTGTCCCTGCCCCGTCAAAACCCGCAGCCCAAACGGGTTAGTCCGTTAAGACCCGTTTTCAAGTTCCAACTGAGCTGATGTTTTCAATATTCAGGAGTGGTGGATTGAGTAATCCATAATTATGTTTAAATTGTGTTTGAGTAGAGATTAAGAAGTAGTGGTCAATGTAAGTTTATGTCAAATATTTTATTAGTGGGTGAAAGAAAAGTATGAGAGATAATGAGATTAGAAAATGATGATATGATTGTATAAAAATAAATGTATAAATGTATTATATGAATGAATTGATATTTGGATAGAGAAACATTGAGATAAATTGGATTAAAAATGATTTATCCAAATTCGGATTGATCAATACTAAACCACTAAACAAATACGGCCTTAATGTTTGTTACGCCTTTCTCGAATTTCTTGTTCTCAATTTTATTTTCTCTTGTGAATGAAATCTTGCCCAGAGTTGTTCCTCAATTACTTCTTTGGAGTATATACTCGCTTGCAAATGAAAAAAGTGGAATCGCACAGTTGCCAAATAAGTGAACCGTAAAATAAAATTCAATTAGGGGTTATTCTTCATAATTCTGAACTCGAAAAGGCGATCATTTCTCTCTGTTGCTTCCGCCAATAGTTCACAGTTCGAATAGATTGAGACAGCGATGAACCGCGGCAGGGACGAAGAAGAGAAGGGGTTGATATGGAAGCTTCCTTCACTTAAATCCAAACAGCTCGGAAATCTTGGTCCTGCTTTTGGCGTCGGTGTCGGTTGTGGTGTCGGGTTTTCCCTCGGACTCGTCGGAGGTGAGTTGATGCTATTGATTCAACCAGTATTGTTGCACAATTTTAACTAATATTATTGTTTACCCTGATTTAGGTGCCGGATTCGGCCCAGGAATTCCGGGGTTGCAACTGGGCTTTGGATTTGGAGCTGGATGTGGTGTTGGTGTGGGTTTTGGGTACGGTTTGGGAAGAGGGATTGCATTTGATGCGAATCGCAAATATTCAAATGTTGGAAGGGTTTTCCAAAACCGTGGAATTGTTCCTGTGGAGTAAGTATTCTCCTTTCCATTGAATTCTTCTAAATTTTTGTTAAATTGTCCACGACTTTGCTTCCGCCTTTACTCTGCGAAATCTATCAAATTTGTGCTGATTAACATTTTCTGGATATTCGTACTCTTAAATCCTTAACAAATAGTCGAGCCCGTATGATGATAAGAGGCACAGATGTAGCTGACTGATTAAACATTTTGTTCATAATTTATCAGCGAAAATGCTTATTAATTCTATTTACTCAAGGATTTTTTAAAAACTCGATTCTTTCAAATCATTCAAGTCCCACTCTCTTTACCTAGTAGGGAGTATTATTTTCTACTAAAATACAGTAGTTTTTTTTTTTTTTTCAATTGTGAAATGGGCTCTCTTTTTATTGACTGAGATGGTATGGTAGTGCAAGTAGTGCAATGTTCAATGAATCTATAGTAGTATCTCTGTCTCCCTCTGGCATATGTCTATACTTCACACCATTGAGGTTCTATTGCAAAGTTAATGTGACAGCAGTTTCCATGTATCAAATTTGTGGCACTTGTTAGTAGTCAAAGTTGGCATAGCCTTTACCTGTTTGTGTTCCAAGTGTTGACGACAAAGCAAGTGAAGACCTTTATATGCTTTTAAAAAATTAGCTATGAGAGCATGACATGCTGCAATTATACAGTGTTTCATATGCTACTTTTCCTTGAGAGTCATTCCAATGACATTGAACCCTTTTTTTATCAATCTTCTTAAGAATGAACGACATCTGTCGAACATGTTTGACATTCCTCTGAGCATTACACATAAACTTACCAGGCTAATGAAGTTTTTAGTGTTTATGTAAAAATCTAATCTATATAATCATTCTTACTAATATGAACAGATCAGACTTGTACTAAACTATTATCATAATTGTACTAAACTATTATCATAATTGTAATTAGCTGATGTAAAGAATGTCTTACTTTGTGTGTTATGAAACAAGTGGAAGTGGATTGTAGTGCTGCTCTCTATGTTCCATCAAAAATCTGGTGGCTCTTTGTGCCAAACTGCATTGAGAGATCATTGCTGAAACAAATAAATTTGTGTTTTTGTGGTAGTTTTGCCTCTGTGGTAGCAAGCCACAAATCTTATTTTCCTCGTGTGGTTGTTGATTTCAGGGATGACATTGGAGCTGTTGTTGATGAGCTAGTCCTGAATACAAAAAAGCTAATCGAAGTAACTTCGAGAGCAATGGACAAGTGGAGAGGAATCTGATCAGTTTGAAGTGGGTTGCAACATTCTTCATCAGCTCCGATGGAATGTATATTATGTATAAACTGGAGCATGTCCTACTATAGTGTTTCCAGCTTAATGTTTAGGTCTCCATTTGCTTGCTTGTTTCACCTGCATATGTATTTCCTTATTTTTAGGGAATTGCTGAGTAAATATTGGATTAATATTAATTTGCAAATTATACTATATTCTTTTTTATCAATTTGTAACATGCAGTATTACTCATTTTTTATCTTGTACTCACTATATAAATTTGCTTAACCTGAAGTGCATTTTTGGATGAATAAAGTGTTTTGTAATGTGGTTCATGGGATTGAAGGAGATTGTAGGATATAGGAAGTAGCTACGATCAATTTTGAAGAATAAAATATGGATGGACAATTGATTGGGGCAAAATTAAATAATAAAGGAAAACAAATATGGGGACTGAGGGGATGATGGATACTCCATAAGATAGATTATCCATGAGAATGAAGGGTAAAATTCCACGTCAGCATGATAATCTTATCAAAATCATGAAAATCAGATTGCACCCACCAATGAGAGCACGAGAAACAAATCCTATTTGGGACGTCCACCTCCACAAATGCCACCTTTTTAGTTACACTATCAACCCGATCTCCTCCTCCTCCACATTCACTGAACTCAAATGGCTTCTCTTGCAACCTCCATTGGCGTGTCGGAGATTCTCGGAAACCGCCTGAGCTTCACTGGTGCATCCAGACCATCGGCTCCTTGTGCGTCCAGCCCCGCCACTTTCAAAACGGTTGCGTTTTTCTCCAAGAAGAAGGTCGCTGCCAAGTCTAAGCCTGCAGCTGTCGCCCCTGCCGACGAGGAGCTCGCCAAGTGGTACGGTACGTTTACTACTGATTAATGCAAACTCTATTATGTAAAATGACACTACTTGTGTGTAAATACTGGACTACTACTTAATTTGCAGGCCCTGATAGGAGAATTTTCTTGCCTGATGGGCTCTTGGACAGATCAGAAATCCCTGAATACCTCACCGGAGAAGTTCCCGGAGAGTGAGTACTATTTCATCATCATCTTTATCATAATTCACTTAAGTATCTAATTTCATCTTATATGTGTTGTGTAAATGAAATGAAATGAATGCAGCTATGGATATGATCCCTTTGGCCTCGGCAAGAAACCTGAAGACTTCGCCAAGTCAGTATATATATTAGTAAATCAAACATGCATGATTATTTATTTACCCTTTTTTTCTTTTTGTAATTAGTTAATTGAATTGTTAGATATCAAGCATTTGAGCTGATTCACGCACGATGGGCTATGCTTGGTGCCGCCGGCGTTGTCATACCTGAAGCATTCAACAAATTTGGAGCTGCTTGCGGCCCTGAAGCTGTTTGGTTCAAGGTCTCTCTCTCTCTCTCTCTCTCTCTCTCTTTATATATATATAGTAATCTCTTTCCTAAATCTAAACCAAAACAAGAAACATTAGTACTAGTATATAAATGATGAGAAATGAAGTCATGTGCTAATGTATGTAGACTGGTGCTCTGCTTCTTGATGGAAACACATTGAATTACTTTGGGAAGAACATCCCCATTAATCTTGTTGTGGCTGTGGTCGCTGAGGTTGTACTTCTTGGTGGTGCCGAATACTACAGAATTATAAATGGCTTGGTATGTCCTCCTCTATATATATAGACAGAGTTGTTCAACTTTTGATAATATATGGAGTATAAGCTCTGTATAATGAATGATTTGTACGTAGGATCTGGAGGACAAGCTTCACCCGGGTGGTCCATTCGACCCGTTGGGGCTTGCAAATGATCCGGACCAGGCTGCATTGCTGAAGGTGAAGGAAATCAAGAACGGTAGACTAGCCATGTTCGCCATGCTGGGGTTCTTCATCCAGGCCTATGTGACCGGACAAGGCCCCGTTGAGAACCTTGCAGCACACTTGAGTGACCCTTTTGGCAACAACTTGCTCACTGTTATTTCTGGATCTGCTGAAAGACTTCCTACTCTGTAATCTTCCCAATCTTGTAATCACGGCCTAAGAAAAATTAACATTTCAAAACAAACTAAATCCTCCACATGTAATTGTGTTTAT
Source organism: Galeopsis tetrahit (assembly GCA_963675135.1). Lineage (NCBI taxonomy): Eukaryota > Viridiplantae > Streptophyta > Magnoliopsida > Lamiales > Lamiaceae > Galeopsis > Galeopsis tetrahit. Next base: position 64,435,914 of record OY776121.1, on the reverse strand, counting down.
ATTTTTCTATCGTCATGTATGTTACTCATGGTATAATACGCACAAGTAGAGCTTTCGGGATGCATTTTTCTAAATTCTGTCTTTCTCGAGGAATTTATAAAATCATGATGGTATGAAAACATGAGAAAAATGAACATTCCAAAGACATGCTTAATTTATTTTATATTTTACTAACAAATGTGATGTTATTCATGGTATAATACATGTACATTGTTGGTACTTGTTTTAGTTGAACTACTGTCTAAATAAATCTAAAGTGGAAAAGTGGTTGATCCGAAATGTTTATACTTGTTTTAGTTTACTGAAAAATACATTAACTTGTATATCATGAAAACTCCAATTTAATGCACAAACAGTGGATTGATTCCGATTAACTCAAATGATCTTTGAATTCTTGTATGAGTTCTGAAAACAGTGTATGACAATATAAAGAATGCAACACTAAAGCTACCACTCTTAGAATGACTTATTTTTAAGTGGCAAGATGCATGAATTAAAATATATTTATATAATTAGTACAATATGGGTAAATTAATTTTTTTTCAAGTAATAGGTTGTAAATTTTTCTGAGTTATGATAATTCTACCACTCTTAGAATGACTTATTTTTAAGTGGCAAGATGCATGAATTAAAATATATTTATATAATTAGTACAATATGGGTAAATTGATTTTTTTTCAATTCAAACACAAATAGGTTGTAAATTGGTTTGACTCACCCACACCCTAATTGACCACATAAACAATGGATTAGGGAACATATATGATATATATACACATATCACTTTACTGGCGGTCACCGCTCACAGTTTTGACTTTACCATTTCTTGGCCTCATCCTGACTCGACCACATAAACAATGGATCAGGGAACATATATGATATACTACACATATTACTTTACTAGCTGTGACCGTTCACAGATCCTGACTTTACCATTTCTTGGCCTCATCCTGACTTTACGGCCACCCCTTACAGCCACATTTAGTGTATGTGCATTTCAAAAGTAACTGACATTTTTTTATTTTATTTTTGTAATATGTAAATATTGTGAGTATAATTTTATAGAAGAATTTTCATTTTTAAAATCAACCTGATATTAAAGATCAACTTATTTGCTCTCTTCTCAATAGTTTTAGACTGCCTCTACCTCTCAAGAAAGTAGTTAGTTTGGTGCTGCTTCCAACTATGTGAAATACTCTTTACAATGAAGATAAAATGCAAAGGCCATGATATATTAGTTATTTTATGGGGTTTAGGGGTACATTAATCATATTTTTATATTTTTATATTTTTTAATTATTTATTTGATTAACATTAATCATATTTTATCTATCAAGTTGTAATTGAATTATAAATTTATAAGACACCATTTTTTAGCATATTAAGGTAATTCATTTATATTAAACTCACAATTAATTTTTCTATTGATTATCTAGAACTATCAATTATATTTATAAGGTTTTAGTTTATTGACTTAAAAAAATCGATTTGATGTAAAATTTATATATTTTAATTATTTTATTATATTATTAATTATATAATTGTTAGTGTTTTTTTAATTATCAATAGTATGTTCAATGCACGTGTTGTTCAACCTCAATTATTATTAAGTCGGGATAAGAGTTATTGAGGTTGATTTAATTTGAAGAAAAAAAATCATGTGATTCAGAATACAACCTACATAATGCCACCTAATTTAATTGAACATATGCATAGATCCTTATTTATTATAGCTTGTGTCAACCATTAATCATATTTTTTATCAAAAGGTAAATGAAAGTTTGTTTTTTTTTAATTAAGAAAGGTTTAGCTTCTGTTATTGCATAAACATTAAGTAAATGGTAGCCCAACCACACAAAGTTTGATGAGTCTACCCAAAAAAAAGAATTATTAAAAAAAGGAGATTATCTAGCTAAGTTGTGTGCAACACATTAGCACTCTGTCGAACAAATAAACTGAAGCATTCGTGAATTGAGCTAATAGCGCTATGCAAGCAACAATGAAAATGCAATTATTTTATATCTTAATTTGATAAATTCTTTTTAAAGGACCCCTGAATAAAAATTCTACGTCGATCACTATGTGTGTAATAAAATAAAAATGTGTATTGATAATGTCGTTGAATACGTTACAATATATTCATATTGAAAAATAGTAGTAATAAATAAAAATAGTACATAAAACGCAATCTTTTCTTATGTTAGAAATTTAATCTAAAATTATATAAATTCTATTTCAAATATTTTTGAGGAAGAGGTTTGTGAAGAAGTTCCGACAAGTGCCGGATAAGGCGAGGTGTGTGGACCAAATAGCTCTTGACTTATGGTATGAGTTAACATAATGAAAATATCACAAAAAAAAAAAGTTGTTTAGTTATAAGGTCTAAATTAGTACTATAGGAGGCATTTTTATTAACGGATAGTATTACCAAGCATCAATCTCCTTTTTTCACCGAGCCTTTAATCCCAAATAATTGGGATAGACTACATGAATCATTTATTTCAATAATTAACTCGTAACATAGTGATTTGACAAAATTTTACATTGATTATCAGTTATCACAAACCTACCGCCAACTCGTGGAGAAGTTATTATCAAGCATCATCTTGTATTAAATATAACCGATCGAATAGAATATGAATATTCACCAAATTGGTATAGCCATGTTTTTCTTGTGCTCACATCCAACTCTCAAAAACTTCACCACTCTTCCTCTATGGAACGCCATATCCAACAAGAAAATATGTCCATCGAGATTCTCCAGGCAAGACTTACAACATCAATTTCACAATACATCTCACCAAAATCATTTACACACACACTACAACATACAGTTAGTGCTTCAAACCTTGGAAGAGAAGGGAAAAAATGAAAGCCTTTCAGACCCCAACCATGTCTTGGAGCTAATGCAATTCGCAAACTCCATCGAAGCTGGGGACAGAATATACGAACACGTCGTGAGATTCTCAGAAGCTTACAATGTTTCAGTTTTCAACAAATTGATGGAGATGTACTTCGGGTTGGGGGATTACAGAAGAGCAGGGCGCGTATTCGAGCAGATGGTTTGCAAGAACATCGATTCTTGGAATGTGATGATAACGGGGCTGGCTGAAAACGGACAAGGCGAAGAAGCAATTCGAGTTTTCTCAAGAATGGTGAAAGAGGAGGATAAGATAAGACCAAATGGGAACACATTCTTGGGTCTTCTCAAAGCATGTGATGTGGAGAAAGGGACAGCATACTTAGCATCAATGAGTGAGGATTACGGCATAACTCCCTCCTTAGAACACTATAATCTTGTTAGAAAATCAAAACAAAAGGCAGGAGCTAAAGTTTATGAGAAGCTAAGGTTGTTGAGCCAACAGGTTAAGGAAGCCGGATACGTGCCCGATACGAGGTACGTATACCATGATATTGATGAAGAAGCAAAGGAGGAAGCTCTTCTCCATCACAGTGAAAGATTGGCTATAGCTTATGGCCTTATTAGTACACCACCTGGTTCCACGTTGAGGGTCATAAAGAACTTGAGAATTTGTGGGGATTGCCACAATTTTATCAAGATTTTGTCTAGCTTACACAAACGAGAGTTTATTGTAAGAGATAATAAGAGATTTCATCATTTCAAGGATGGCAATTGCTCTTGTAGAGATTTTTGGTAGTAAAATATTACTCCTAGTTAGTTTTCAGCATCAAACTGATCATTCTTGAATACTATCATCATGTTTATAATGTGTGTATAGTTAACTAGGTGCGAGTATAATGTCATTCCAAAGCTGGAGACTGCAGGAGAAAACTAGGCTAGCCTTGTAACAATCAACACAACATATTCTAAGACAACAGAATACATGACATCTCACAATCAGTATTTCTCTGCAACAGGCCTCGATGGAAAGAGCCGCAGTAGAAATGTAAGCAAAGACCAGAGACAAGCCACACCTAGGATACGGAAAGTCACTATCATGGAAACCAACGCCCCGCTTCTGTCTAAAACTGCAGGGGTCACAGAAGCATCCCTCATTGCATAAATCAGGCTCTCCATGAAATTTGTAGCCCTCGTCAACTGATATATTCTATACACCTAAAAAATAGCAGTATGTCATTAAGGTGCTACTCTCAGACCCAGTTCAATAAGAGTGAATTGCAAAATTGGCTTGTGTTAGCAATTTTAGTCTCATACAAATGAATTTTCTCAATTTTAGTCATATATTGACAAAGTCCATGACTAATGAATGACTTGACGTCTCTTATTTCAACCTAAAACAAAAAATTGTCATAATTTTAAAAGTTACGACACTTAATTGAGAAAATTGATTCGTGTGGGTCTAAAATTGCCAGCACCAATAGATATGGGACCAATTTTGCAATTTACTCATTCAAAACCAACTGAAAAGTGCTTTTCTTTTTTACCTCAAAGATGATCGGTATAAGTGGCCAACAGGATGACCCGTCGAAAGATTTCTCAAAAACATATTGAGCCAAACAACCGGTCAAGAAAGGAGCAACTGATACTAATGCAGGGATTCCAAGTAGTGGCCATGTGACATAAACAACACTAAGTGGGGCAAAAACCTTAAATCCCATTGTAAAAAAGGCAGATGTCAAGTATCCCCTTAGTCCAGTGATAAGACTCCATCTCTTTGGGCTAAATTGGAGATATGGCTTTTGAACACGTTCGGTTAGAAACAGAAACACAGCAAATCCAGCATAAAAGATGATCTCGGTTGACAAGGAAGAAACGATTTCTGCACCATTATTGACATCAACGATAGTAAATAGATGTATTATATGAAGAAATGAAGTAAATTTCACAGAAATACTTAAGGCCTGTTTTCAAACATAATAGAATACTCCTTAATCACGTTTTGAATAAAAGTGATTCTAGAAGCTGTTTGTAGAGTTTGAAAGCACACATTCAACGTATCCACAAAAAAAAAAAAAGGTTATTCTCAGTTTTCAAAAGTTTGCAATCGTTCGATATTCTTCCCTTACCTAATGTGAAAAGTTTACGCGAAATAAGGGCTAAGGTGGTCGTGGCTTCTCAATCTCAACAACACAAATACAGAAATACATTATTTCATTGAAGCCCGTAATGACCTTAATTAATAGATTTAGTCATGATTTCTTTTTAAATGAAATCATTTTAATTAATCAATTAAGCTTAGATGTTGATTTATTAAATATTTTCTAGTTAAAGTATTTTATATTTGGGGATGTGACCATATGTTTCTTTAGCTAATGTCTTTCATCTGTCTACATATTATTATTATTATTCATTTCCTCCTTTTTCTCTTAAAAACACAATCATATTTAGATGTACCCTATATGAGTAAAATCCAAATTAACCCAACCTGAAAAGATCAAGTTAAAACTGTTAAATGCTGTAACTGAATGTCTGTGCTTGTAATGGCCAGGAGATATATGAAATGAAAATAAAACCTAGTTTCAGAACACCACAAAGAAAGATCCAAAAACAATTCAGAAAGTTCCATTATTTTGTATCAATACATTTATATTGCAGGATATCTGCCAATATCATGAACGTCACAAGCAAAAGGAAAAATAAACTCGGAAAATCAATTGGTTACCACATTGTAAATTATAAATACAACTTACATGTCATAAATGAATGTTGACAACACCACAAGATCATAGGTTTGTTAAACATTATTTGAGATTAGTAACAACTCAAGGTGATCAAGCATCAATTATTTAAAACCAGAAATAAAAGATAATCATCAATGCTAATCCAAAACACATTAAAAAGCCACTAAATATGTCATACCTGCAAAAATCTCATTCTTGAAAACATCCTCGATTGCACCGACAATGAAGAACTGGGGAACAATTATCGATGAAATTAAAGCAACGGGGGCCAAAACCCAAACTAAGGAGCCAGTGCCTTCCTTAAAAGGCGCTGATACCAACTGAGTCTCCTCGACCGATTGGTGAGTCAACCCACCAAACGAAACCGAGCCCGACTTCCCGCTAAATGGTTCGGACTTTTTTGGAGAATTCGAATTAGCAGAGCATACACATGGAACAAACGCTAACAAAGAAGAAAGGGGGAGCAAAATTTCAAAACATACACATGGGAAATCATTAAGTAAAATAAAAATGAGTGAGGGAATATGTACATTTGAGCTCAACTTGGAATTTGGGCATCCGTCGTGCGAAGCTACTATAATTTCCCTGATGCTTGTTGACCTAAAAAAGAATATCATTGCGTAAACATATTTCAAATTAGCAAGATTATGCGGAACGGGTAAAAGAATTCACTGATTGAAGATATAAACTTACAGTGCGAAATTGAGGATGGGGAAAATGCGCGAGCGGGAGAGAATTTCGAGGGAGAGCACCTGTACATTGCAACATCATTTTGAGTTTTGGGTAAATTTACGAGGTAGGGTTTATCAAAGATAGGTTATCCTTAAACCCCTTGTCCACTTTGTTTGACTACTCTGGCGTTTGATAAGGAAGATAATATAAGGGATAAACAAAACATACAGATTACCTGTACATATACTAAAACTAAATTAGATATAAAAAATTTAATCAATTGATTATACTTCCTCCGTCCACTTTTCCATTTTTGGGGACATAGATTGAAAAAAATGATTAAATTATAAATTTAGTATAAGTAATGTGATTGAGAAAGAGAATGAGATAGAGAACAAGAAAATAGAAAATAAAAGTGAGAAATAAAGTAAAGTATAAGAATATAAAATTAAAAGATATTTATCAAAATGATAAAAAGAGCTCATAGATAAACGAATTAAAATGACAAAATTATAAATTTATAATAGGATAGATGGAGTATAAAACTAAATTAAATAAGGAAGATAATATAAGGAGTAACAAAATGTTCACCTAGATTAGATAATCAATAATTTTGTTAAAACAAATGATTATTACTAAAACTACCTAACACCAAGCAAGCTTGTTTGGTGGGTGATTAGAACTCTATTAAGGTATTCCACATCGAATAGAGATGATCTTGAGTGGGCTTATAAGTCTGGACAATCCTCTCACTTAACATTTGGGTTTTAAGTGTAGAGAGTTTTAACCATAAGTAAAATTTTATATTACTAAATTTTGGTATTGACGAGTGTAGAAAGTTGTTAGCCTTATACGGAGTATTTTTTTTGTTTTATAAAATTTATACACTGTGAGACCAATGTTAAAGCTCACCAATTAGCTAGACTTGTTAGGTTTTTTTCAATCCACGTAGGGCTCGTTTGCTTTACAGGTTGGAATAAATAAGGTATGATAGGATTAATGGATTAAATTATCTCACCTTCTCTTTGGGACTAATTAACACTCAAATGTATGATTATCAAGGATAACAATCTTGGACCAGTTATAATCACGGGCTAAATTCAAGTAAACCAAACATGAGAATTATAGGGATAAAACAATATATCCTATCTAATCTAATAAACCAATTAACCAAAAATGCCCGTAAATGAAATGTTAAATAATTTTTTAAAAAAATTGGTACCAACTAAATTTTTCATTTTTTTTTAAATACTTATATGTATCAGTTACATGTATGTAATTGATACAATATTCTATTTACCCTTCTTTTTTTAACAAGTCCACACTTCATTCTTCTTTTAGGCACTTATCTATACAAGTTACATACATGTAACTAAATTCAAGTTATTAGTTATTTATCCTCTTTTTTATTAACTTCACTCCCAATTTTTTTTAAAGAAAAATACATGTAAAAAACTATATTACCATTTTATCAATTAAATTAAAATACAATTCATTAAAATTATAGTTATATACCGACTATCGAGTCACCAATGAATCACCACGAAGTCAAATATTATTTTATTTTTTTAACTTTCAAAAAATAAATATAAAAAAAACAACGAATATAAAAAAAATATGAAACTCAAAAATAAAATTATGAAATAAAATTTTCAGTTTTTTTTTTCAAAAAATGACTAAAATTTAGGAAAAAAATATAAAAAAAATCGGAAATAGAAACTAAACTAAAAAAATTCATTTTTTTCTAATTTTGGTATAAATGTATGAATATGATATGCTCACTTTCTAGCTTTAATCTGATTTATAATAACTAAGGTTATTTTGTTATGTTTTCTGGTTTGTTACAAGTTTTTTTTTAAAGTTGTAGATTATTTTTAAAACTAATTAATAACATAATCTAATTAAAAAATAAAATTTATATTTAGAAACTTAAATGAGTGGATAATTGGGAAAACCAGCATAATATTGCATCAACTTTATTATTTTCTTTGTGGTCATTGCCGTGTTGATACATTCATATGTTTATTGAGTGTGATCGTATCTATTAATTGAATTGTGTATTCAATGTGTTCATTCTCACTTTTGTTCTTCTTACTAGTTAGTTAATATCAATATTTTAATATTGATGTATTAATTTGCATGATATGCCTGGAATTATGAATGTGTTAAGTTATGTATTTTTTGTTAAGTATAATATTAGTTTAAATACGATATAGTATTAGTACGTCTATGGTATAGTACTAGTTAATATGTTGTATAGTACTAGAGATTAATGTGGGTATAAAAATATTATTTAATATATGAACTAATACTATATAAATATGTGAATCAATACTATACTATATTTGAACTAGTATCATAGAGTATGTGAACTAATACTGTACAATATGTGAACTAATACTGTACAATATGTGAACTAATATCATAATGTATGTGAACTCGAAACTCGAAAACATTATAACTTGTCACAATATAAATTAATATTATACTGTATATGAAATAATACGTACATTACTGCATATTAACTAATAATATACCATACATAATACTTATCAACTGTTATCATAACACTTTATAAACTAAAAATTATATTCATAAAAAACTAAAATAAAGTGATTAAAAAATGAAAGTTCGAATGAAAAAAATAATTAAACAATGTAAAACAAAGAAAAATTTGTAAGGAATGAATATTTTTTTTGAAAGGATAAGGTGAAAATTATATATCAATTAATTAAAGTAAAATAGTAAGAGAAATGAGAGTTTTATTTTTTAAAACAAATTATTATTATACTATTTAATACTTAAAAAATAATTAATATTATTTTTAAAATTTTCTTAGTAGACTTTATAATTTTATAATAATTATTTGCGCATAAAAAGAAAGTACGTGAAAAAAATTATCATTTGAAACACAAATGATAAATAGGAAGAAAAATAAATTTAAAAAATAATATTAAAAATAAAATTTTAAAAAATTAATGGAGTATTATTTTTCAATGAAAAAATAAGGTCAATGAAAAAATCTATGTGCTTAAATTAATATATTAAATGAATCATGTGTTATTTGTAATGAGTTATTGGATTGGATATAGTAAATGGATCATGTATTATTTGTAATGAGTTATTAGATTAAATATAGTAAATAAGTCATGTGTTATTTATAATGGGATATTGGATCCGGTGGTACACAAGAGTGCAACCAATTTTTTTATAGGTATAGCTACTAACACCCCAAAATATGTTATACACACCCCATCATTTTAAAAATGAAAATAGATAATTGTAAAATGACTAAGTAATTAAAATCATACAAATTGTAATTAAAACCTGAAAAGTATTTTAAAAGATTAATAAAATCTTAAAAAATATTTAATTTAAATATATTAATTTTTTTTTAAAAAATAATATGAAAAAATTAATTTTTTTTAAAAAGAAAAAAAATAAATTATTCAAATAAAAAATTCAAAAATCAATTAAAAATAAATAAATTCGTAATTCTTTTAATAAATCATAAAATATAATTAATTAAAAAAATCATTTAAAATTAAGAATTCGAATAATGATAAATAAAATCTAAAAAATTAAAAATCTCCTAAATCTTAAGAATTAATTAAATTAATTATAAATATAATTGATTAAATTATTTTTTAAAATTTAGTTGAAATTTTTAAATTTTTTATTTAGCTTTATTGTATTTTTTAATTAAATTTTGAGTTGATTTTTCTTTCTTTATTTATTTTTTTTAAAAATAATCGTTAATCATTAATTAATTTTTTAATTTTTTTAATTGATTGTTCCATTTTTAAATGATTTTTAAAATTTAGCCGATTTTTTAAAAATATTTTCAACGTTTAATAATTTGGGGTGTGTATAACATTTTATTTTATTATTATTATTTTTTTTTATGGAAAGTTAAATATGGCCTAGGTAGTGGTGCTCTAACCACTTGAGCTATCCCACTTTGTCGTGTATAACATTTTATGGGGTGTTATTAGCCCCACCCTTTTTTTTTTTTTTTTTCTCTGCAACCTTCCAAATTTCAATATTGTCTCCTTTATTTTGATAAAACTTCAATGCATTCGTTAAGTTTGTGTAGTTGAATAAAGTATGTTAATGTTAATATTATATCATATTCGAGTAGATTATATTTTACAAAGTTAGCAGTTTATGTTTAGGTGGAGTTACAATGTCGAGAAATGATGTAAAATCGATTGAATGTTAAAAAAGAAAATTTTAAAACGAGACTCTGTGAGTGGCATAATATTTTGAATTTTGCATTTTCTAATTTTAAATTTCAAAATTCCACAAGATTAGATGTCCGAGTAAAAAATGTTAAAATATTTACACTTCATACATGTGATATTGTTGGTGGACATTTGTGTAAATGAACATTAATCAATATTATCTTTTACAAAATTTGAGGCAAACTTAGGGATTTGATGATTATCAAGAAACAAATTTTTGGTGGGATTAAATCGTACCATAACACAAGAAAAAAAAAATTTTGTTTAGAATATGAACACAAAATCAACTTCTACTTTTGTGAGAAAACTCACTGCAAAACTGAATTACAACATGAAAAAAATGTCTATTAAAATTATATTGTAAGACAAATACATATGATAAATGTCAACAGAGAGACGAAAATGATTTTAAAAAATGTTGAAATTTGGTAATACCTAATATCTTGGAGGGGAAGACGATCATTGCAAGAGGGGAAGAAAAATGATAAAAGTAATTGTAGAAAAGTTGGAATAAAAATATAATAATTATAGGTGGAGGCAGAGGTTTGTAGAAGAAAAATTAAAAGTGAGAAAAATGTAAATAATCCTAGACATATATTTATAAATAATGCACGCGTTAAATTGAACTGGAAAGATAAAAACGACTTAAATTAAAATTTCAGGTAACTTAAGGAGAAGATAAAATTTTAAAATAAGAAAACGGATAGATAAAGAGATTTGTGATGATGAATGTGAATTTGCCACACATACTAAATATGTATTATGAATTAGATAACGTATAAATAGATTGCGGTGAAATAAAGAAAATATATATAACAAAAACTACAAATTTAAATCCATAGCGTAATAAATTGATTCTAGATAAAAATATCTCGTCCCAAATCCATAAAAAAATGGAGTACAATTTAACAAAAACAAATCTTTATGTATTCACCGTATATTTTAATAATATATAGATTTTATTTGATTCTCCAAATATAAATATAGTTTACCCTCCAAGATTTTTTATAAAAACTAGAGATTTCAACGTATTATTTCAAAAAAATTTAAAAACCAAAGGTGAAAAAAAAAAACTTTTGTTGTTCTACTAACAAAGGTACTACGTAAATCTTTTATTGCTCTTTGTTTTGAATTTTGAGTATGAATTGATTGAAGTTGTTTGCTACTGTATTACTTTTTTATTTCGTTTTGGGTGATTTTGTGGTAGGGGGGTGTGTGTGTAGAGGGTTGCAGGTGAAAAATGTTTGATGTGTAAAAATATTTTGGTTTAGGTTATTTAGCATTTTTCTTACCAAGAAATAACAACTCACGACTTGATAAATTTTTGTTTGTTCTGTGATGAAGACTTGTCTGATAACCTACTGTATCAATTTTAATTTGCTTTACTTCTTGTTTGTATATATCTTTTAAATTTTTATTGTCATCTTATCTCTTAAATATTTTGTAAATCTATGTAAATAAATAATAAAAAAAATCACAATCCTATTAACTCTATGAAAATACTATAAATCAATAATAAAAAAAAATCAGTAAAACAATTTTAAAGTTAAAAAAATCTAATAAAATTTCAATTGAATACATCCCCTTGAAATGAAACAGATTAGGAAATTTTAATTTATTTTTGTATGCAAATAACTTGTGTCATCCTTGAAAATTTCTAATTCAATATTCTATTACATGTGCAAATATTCTAGTACTATAAAATCTGATTTGTTCAACCCAATTAGGACATTATATAATTTTAAATAAACTGTGATTGATTAAATTGTATAATTTTACTAATTTTACTTTATCTATTTTATATTGATGAGATTATTTATAATTAAATCTACACTGAAACAGACATGCTTGATGTCCCAAAAGTATAAATAAAATAGGGTTGATTTTTTTTTCTCAATTTTTGATAAATGCAAGTATACAATAAATATTGTTTAATTTTTTTTAAAAATTAAATTTATATTGAAAATTATTTAAAATTGAATTATGTTTTCTAAAATTGTAAATAATTATTTTAAAATTATTTATTTGTTATTTAAATTATAATAAATTACTTTCAATATACGTATATTCAACCTCAAATGTATATGAATACTGAAAAAAATCTAAATTTAATAATTCTAAAATAAAAAATTAAAATATTCCGTTGAATATTTATTAAAAAATATATTAGGACTCAGTCCATATTAAAACCGAGATATATAATTATCTTTTTGGGTATATTTTTTTAGATATAAAAAGTGGATATGTATATATTTTAATGAGGATAATTTGGCCTTTGGATAATTATTTAGTTAGCAAATTCGTAGATCTCTCTCCCCTTAATATCGAATTAATATCAGAATATGTGGCTGCTGCCATTTGAAGTAGTCTAATCTCCTATTAAATTGCGTAACATATTTGTGTAAGTATGAATATCAAATCGAAGTTATTTGCATTAAATAATTTTAACAAAACAAAAATATTTACCCTTTACCCAATTTTCATAGTTTAAGTAATGGGGCCTGATATTTGCAGTTAAGAACCACTGTAGCCAATTTTCATAGTTTTAGTAATGGGGCCTGATATTTGCAGTTAAGAACCACTGTAGCTAAAAGCTCCATTTGTTTCTTCAAAAGCCTGTTTGAATGTTTGAACTTTGAACAAGACATATATCGCGCACTCAAAATCAAATGATTTCACGCCCTCTTTTTCTTTTCTTCTTCAATCCGTTTTTCTTCGACGCTTTGATTGGCGCGTTTTATGGCTGCCAAAACCTGATTCCAAACAGCTGCTTATTCTACTGAGTCGAATATGGCGGAACCGAGTCGAAACAACGGCGATTCATCATCGTTGCCGGAATTCCGGATTCCGACCGGATTAAACCGGATTAAGACTCGGAGAGTTAACTCAATTTCAGGAGATGAAATTGAAGATTCCGACCAGTTTAACGAGTCGCCGAGTAGTAAATTTTCTATTTCGGCTACTCATATGAAGCAGAAACTCAAGGCGTTCAATGAAGGACATGCGAAATTCGCTCCTTCTAAAGAAGGTTTTGGTGTTCTTTCATATATAGAAAACCATTTTCGTATGAATTTTCCTTATACGGATTTTATCAACTGTATATTTATTTGTTTATAAAACCTTATCAGCATGAGTGGTTTGGAATTTCTTTCTAATGTTTAATTTGGGAGTAATTTTATGAAATTACGTTACTTAATGGTTTATAGCTTGAATGATTACTGAATTTCAATTCACGAAATCAGTCTGAATACCTATATAGTTCTCCCTCTTTGGCAAGTGATCTGTGTGCTTGAGGACTTATGATAATGGAGATATGGGAAAGAAGAGGTTGAGAAAAGAATAGAAAATAATATTTTCATTATTATGGACTCTCATTGAAATAATGGATATCACTAACCACAATTAGTTCATGATTGATGTTAATATCTGTACATCTTAATCTTCAACAACTTAGAAAAAGTTGCTTTGTGAGGAGGGTTTATAAGCATTAGCATGAAGATTCAATATATACGGTGGAAATTATTGCTTGATTCTGAAATATTGGTTGTAAAGTTTTGCACTCTTCTTGTCGTGAAATTTTTAAGTTAGTTTCGATTATTTTGGAGTGGGTTATCTCCATGTCAAGACTTGCAGGGATGTGACATTACATAATTGGGTTGTCTTCCTACTGATCAATCCTTAGAAAGAAGTATGCGAAGTAAGTGCAGTGCATGAGCGATGTAAGAATGTATTTTGACATTCATGTATGTAACCCTCTAGGCTTTAGTACTCTAGCATGATTCAGGAATCAGGACTGAAGTACTTTCTCATTATCCCCTCCAGAAAAGAGAAAACGAAGAGGGTCAAAAAGAAAAGAATAGCAAAAATACAAAATGAACAGAAAAGCTGATGAGAACGTTTCTCTTGCAGCTAACTCTTCACCCATCCATTTTTTAACCATTCTAGCAAAGTCCATGTTGTATAAGCAAGTGTGTTCTTTACAGATTTTTATTTAATGAGATTTCATAATTCAGGATACCTTGATTTGAATGCAATGAAGTTTTAAAATCATATTCAAGCTTACTCAACTTCTAAAATCACTGAGAATTGAACAGATGTTAAATGAGGAGCTAATTTCAGGATGATCAATCGGTCCAGGAACTCACTCAACTCTCTCTTACCCTTTCTCAAATCTATATGTTAATATATTATGATTAACATATTTACTATGATATATATGTGTGTGTGTGTGTGTGTGAGAGAGAGAGAGAGAGAGAGAGAGTGCCATAACATTTTATCTAATTGTTATGTGTTGGTATTCTTTACTGAATTCTTCATTACAAGGGTAGTGGTACAATCTGATTTTCTAAAATTGCTATGAGGCAGGACTGCGCAAAGGGAGGAAGGTAGCTCGGTGGTTTACTTCATCTCTTTTTAAGGATCCTGATCAAGTTTTAAGTGAATTCTCAAACACCAAAGTAAGACTCTTTTTTAGTGCATCTCAATTTTCAGAGTTCACATGTTCATGTTCTTTACTCTTTCTGGCTGGCGTTGAAACTCATTCAACTAATTTGACAGTCTAGTGAATTGGGGTTCAATGTGCCCGGCAAGGAAGATCCTGGAAGAAAATTGCATAAGACGCGGACAAATCCACCCGGGGACTCACCAAAAACCACATCTACATATAAAGTGCCGACATATGTAAAGAGTTTTTCACATGAATTGGGTCCAAAAGGTGGATTGCAACTTGCTCATCCTAGGGCTCATAGCTATAATGACTTGCAGGTATAACTGATATTAAATGCATCATAATTTGGATCTTTGATTTTTTATAACCAACATAACCTATTGTAATCTTGTCAAATGAGATCTTGCTATTTGGTGTTTCAAGTATTTAGTGTGAATTTCTTTTATTACTCTATTTAGTGAATAATCAATGGTATTACCTTCCCTATATCATGACATCTAGGAGCTCTTGGGGTCATTACATTCGAGATTTGATGCTGCTAAAAAAGTTGTGGACATAGAGCTTGGTTCCTTTACACGTGAGATGCTGGAAATTTTGGAAAGACTAGAGTTCCTAACACCAGATGAATATAAGATGGCAGAGGAACTTTTTGTTCTTGCACAACAATGTATAGACATGAGTCCTTTAGACTTCCGTACAGAATGTGAAGCAATTGTTCAAGATTTGACTGCAAAAAGACTGAAATGCCAAACAGAATTGCTGAAATTGCTATTCACTCGCATCTTGTTCATAATGACACGGTGCACAAGATTGCTGCATTTTGAGAAGGATAGTTGGCCTGTAAATGAGCGATCAATTGACAAGTTCAGAGAATGTTTAGAAAGAATCCCTTCAGTTGACATGAACTGGGTTGTAAATAAGGGGTTTGTAGAGTACGATACAGGTTATGTTTTCCAACACAGAGGTGATGCCAAGCAAAAGTTGCGGGGAAAAGATCATTCAAGTGATCCTTCTTTGGATATTGAGAGCAAATCTAAGGAGCCTTCTGATAAGAAGGAACTAAAAAAGAATTGTCTGCCTATTGAGAAAAAAAGACCACAAAATGCGTCCATTGATGGTGAGCAATTGCGTAAAACAGATGATATGTTTCCGATGGAATCCGTAAACAGGGAGACAGTGATCCGTGCAGATGATTCTAATTTAGTAATTTGTCGGATATGTGAAGAATTGGTTCCCGCTATTCACTTGGAGCCACATTCTTATATATGCGCTTTTGCAGATAAATGTGATATTAAACATTTAGATGTGAATGAACGTCTCCTGAAAATTGCTGAGTTACTGGAACACTTATTAGAGTTACGTATTTCAAGCAATCAAGAAACTTCTATAAACCCTGAAATTCCGAGGGTGCGGGCCACTAATTCTGCACTAACTACAGAAAGCTACTCACCGAAGGGCAGTGAGTGGCGAAGTAAGGGAATGGATGGAATGTTGGAGGATCTCCATGAGATGGACACTGCCTGCATAGAAGATTCTTATATCGCAAACTTGGCGAACTTCAAAAGCCATTTTCTATCTAAGGTAAACCAATACGGATCACCATCCTCCAACGGAAGCATGACGTCAACATCATCCACAAATAGTCCTCGGGCAGGAAATCTCGACATGTTTTGGTTAGATCAAAATAATATGTCTGAGCAAGAGGACATGCAACAGGTTTGTCTTTCTTGAGTGTTTATACTTTGAAAGAGTAAATGTTTCAATGGAAGGTATGAGTTTACTTTTGATACATTTTAAAAAGTGCGACATTTTCCTCATTAATAAATGTGCCTTCTGTTTGAAACAGTGAAAGTTGCAGTCATTGACATAGAAGAAGATGAAATGAAATAACAGTCTTAGAAAATAAGCTACAGTGGGCCCAAATTATGATAAATCAATTGTTTTCTTGGTGCGAACATGATATTTTAGTCATACTATATTATAAGTAATAGATTGGGAACTGAATTCTACTATAGTAGGGGCCATAATCCAGAATAACTTATCCAAATTTACCTGAAAAAATAATTTCCAGTTAAGGGTTGAGGCTTTGGTTCCATTACAATCTTCTGGAAACCGACTTAAACTGGATTTTTCTGTTCTTGCTGAAACTTTTCCCACCAAAAATGTTTTGTGATGAATGCTTGCGCAGGAAAGACAATCTTTGATGAGTCTTATCTGGTGGTTTCCTATTATATTCTGCCTCTCTGGTACTTTATCAGGCCATTGGATTCTACAGTGGACCATATGATTTCTAATTTTTTAAGGGACTTTTGTTTGTCTTTTATGCTACTTATGCTTCAGTTTAACCTGCAAAACTTATACTTCAGATTTCATTTGCAGATAAATGATCTTGCTGATATTGCCCGATGCGTGGCAGGGACTGATCTCTTGGAAGTAGGATCTCATGAGTTTTTACTTGCTTGCATGCATGATCTGCAAGAGATTTTGCAACATAGCAAGTATAATGCTCTTCTAGTGGATACATTTGGTGGCCGGATAGAAAGCCTTCTGAGGTAATATTTAAAAGGATGAGAAGGGATAAAGAATTGTGCATATGAGTTTTACTAAATTGATCCACATTTTTATGTTGATATACAGAGATAAATATTTACTTGCTTGCAATCAAGTGGATAAAACTGATGATACCGGACATCCAGAAAGCGCCAGATCCTTAGGGGATAGTGCATCTCAGAGTAGTACAACATCAACTCCTTTGCATCCTGCACAAAAAGATCGCACAAGCATTGATGATTTTGACATTATCAAACCTATCAGCAGAGGAGCCTATGGGAAAGTCTTTCTGGCTAGAAAACGAACTACAGGGGATCTATTTGCTATTAAGGTATGCATGTAAATTGCTTAAGTTACTAAAATTCTACTCAGAGAACCTATTATAATAATGTTACTCTCCACATATGATTACATGTACAAAGGAGGATAGTTTCCCACTGATAGAGTTAAGACGACCTCAACGTAAAATACGAATATAATAGATAAATCCTCAAACAAGGCCCCAGAGATAATTCTCTGCCACAACTGAAGTTGCCACCAATTCTATTGATGAAAGATAATTCCTAAATCTAATGAACCCTTATTTAAATAGACTCCAACCTTAACCGTAACTTAAGTCCTAGGTAACAATTAACAAAGGCCCACGGGTTATATTTTCCATACTTAATTTAAAACACTCTAATTTAAAGCCCACAACTAAAATAATAAAGGATAATAATAAGATGCGTAGCGAGGAACGAAGCCCGAAGTTGAATTCCATCCACCCACGTACTGCTCCACCGTTGGAAACTCTGATTTTCCCGGGTCATTTTTGAATTGCGTCCACGTAGTGTTGGCTGCCCAGCAAAACACCCATTGAGCCAAAAACATTGCCCTGTCGAAGATGGCAATGAGGGCGAGTCAAACCCGATCACATAAAGGAGTATGGTGGACCAAGAAATGTTGATCCGCTTGCGCGTGCCAAGCAATCAGATCTTTCCCCTAAAAAAACTGAAGTTCCTTACGCAGCATGGGTGGTGGAAAGGGAACAGATTCTGGTGTGGCAGCCCCCAGCAGCGTAAAACTGCCCGCTGTAGGAAGGGGCAGGGACGGCGCACGCACGCTTGCGGGGTTCATGTCACCAGCGGCCGTGACAGAGGAAGGGCTGTGGACGATGGGTGTCGGCGCTGGGACAAAGCTGTGCGCTGCAGCCTGCAGCTGCGAGGTCGATGGGCTGCTTACCTGCGTTCCCTGTCGTGTTGCACATGGAGTCGAGCTTGGCCATGGTAGCGGCCAGAGTGTTGCGGATATTAGCGATGCCGGCCTTAGTCTCGAACAAGGTAATCTGAAGATATGCGATCGTCTTCTCCATCTGATCACACCAGTCCTTTGCTGAAGTCATCACGAAGATGATCCGGCAGGTCGGACCAATTGATAGAGTTAAGACGATCTCAACGTAAAATACGAATATAATAGATAAATCCTCAAACGAGGCACAGAGATAATTCTCTGCCACAACCGAAGTTTCCATCAATTCTATTGATCAAAGATAATTCCTAACTCTAATGAAACTCTTATTTAAATAGACTCCAGCCTTAAGTAACTAAGCCCCACTGGCTAAAAGACTCTAATTAAAAGCACACTGCTAAAATAATAAAGGATAAATATAAAATGCACATCACCTTCTTTGGTATCTTTGTGGCCATGTTTTATTGTTGGCTGCCTATGAATTTTGTACAAGAGTATTAACAGGATCCTGTTGGACGTACAGTTTACCTATTTTACAGATAGATTATAAATTCATGACCAACTAATACTGATATTGCTATACATATCAAAGAAATAAATTATTAAGACTGGCCCAAGTCATATAAGTTCGAACGTTCTGAGAATGCATGCGTATAAAAGAAATGCATGAAATTTCGTTAAGTTTTCATTTGCAATGTGATCCGCCTCTTTTTGTCATTTTAAACAAGTAGCATATTCACAGTCTCAGGTGTATGCATGTCCAAGGTTTTATTGCCTAGTATTGCTTTATGATAGTGTGTCTCAGGTGTTTATTTTAATGTCTTTCCTACTAGATCTCATCACCTACACTATTCATTTAAGAGGTAATATGGTCTGTTGCTAATGCAGGTACTAAAGAAAATAGATATGTTACGGAAGAATGATATTGATCGTATATTGGCCGAGCGAAACATATTAATCACAGTGCGGAATCCTTTTGTGGTAATTTCTGTCCCTAATTTAATTCACCTAAATCACCAATATTTCAGTATGTAGTGGGTGCTGCAAAATGAGGGCCGGAAGTAATATAACAGCAAGGCATTTCTCAGTTATCACAAAAAGATTACCACAATCTGATTTAATTTTTTAAAAAATAGCCAAGCTAGAAATATGTGATGTTTATAATAAATGTGATATTTGCTCTACAGGTTAGATTTTTTTACTCGTTTACAAGTACAGACAAACTGTATTTGGTCATGGAATATCTTAATGGTGGAGATTTATACTCACTGCTGAAAAAGGTTGGTTGCCTTGAAGAAGCTGTTGCCCGTACATACATCGCTGAATTGGTAATTACAAAATTATTTCACATAAAAGCTCTAAAGTTTATATTGGCAGTTTGTAAGTATACGTTGGCATTTTTTAGGTTCTTGCGTTGGAATACCTTCATTCTCTTGGAATAGTACATCGTGATCTGAAACCAGACAACATATTAATTGCCCATGATGGGCATATCAAGGTATTGTCAAATTATAGAATATAGGAAACTATCTTAGGAATGTACTACAACACTGTATAGTTTAATTAGGATGATGAAGTACCTCATCAACTTTGTTTATGGCTTCTTTCGGTGGTGGGGCATGGAAGGACAGAGAGACACTTAATGATAAAAGATCATGCCTTATTTATTTGGTCTTCATGGATACTTTCTATTACTTGCTAGGAAGTAAAGGTTTTGTGCAGAGCGCACAATTTCAAGAATGGCATTATGTGTATGTGTTCACATCATTATAGCAATGTTTGTTTTGGGTTTATAGGTTTATAGTGATTTTCTAAAACCGATTTTTAAATTCTAGGGGATTTTGAAATCCTAATAATTAGTGAAGTGTCGGTTTGTTTTGAGATTTTAATTATGGTGAAATTTAACTTTATGTCAAAATCAATGTGTAAGAGTGGATGATGTTGTAATTTTTTATTTATTGTTGGGTGTGATTGTAATGATTAGATTATGTGAGTTTTGATTTAAATATATTAAAGTGTAAGAAGAGAGAATTGATTGCATTGAAAAGTCTGATATCAGGTTTATAGGTGTTTTAGTGGTGGTTTTATAAATTTGGGTTTCAAAATCCCGAAGTAGAACTGGATTTAGATTTACAAATCCTAAAACTGGTTCTTAAACCCAAAACAAATATTGCCACGTGTTAACAATGGAGATTGACAATCAAGGAATTAGGGTTCAAATCTAGTCATTTGCATTTTCACTGGCAAAAAGATGTTAACTATAAGATTAGTTGTATGTCTATAAACATGGCATGTAAGACAGCTGCCCATTTACTTTTACAATGATCCTCACTACTCTACCTTTGCAAATTTGGTCAGCTTACTGACTTTGGGTTGTCAAAAATTGGTTTGATGAATTGCACCACTGAGCTATCCACTCAAGAGACGGAAAGAAATGACATTCTCGATGCCAATCATCAGCTCAATGCAGACATAGTGGACACTCATGACTCAGCTGTTGGAACCCCAGACTACTTGGCACCTGAAATTCTTCTTGGAACAGAACATGGTTGGACAACTATCTAGTTTTTCATGTATTATTGTAAACTGTTTTTTAAAAATATAAAATCACTCTAGTTTTTCATCTTCTACACATGGTTGACATTCTCCACTTTCTGTCTCCTCTCCTGCCAACCTCCTAAACCAAAAAAATGCTAGGAGAGAAAGATATTGTATGCTTACAGTACCTTCTGGATACACTTGCAGGATACGCTGCAGATTGGTGGTCTGTGGGAATCGTCTTATTTGAATTAATAACTGGAACACCCCCCTTCAATGCTGATCACCCTGAGGTATTTGCTAATATCCTGTATCAAAGATCACTCATGTTCTACTATCTTTTTATTTACTGCTGCAGTTTACTTCATGTAGTACTGAGATGTGTGGGGTAACTATATCCAATAAACGTATTTCTATGATCTGTTCTGTCTTAGAGCACAAGAGCAAGAGGGGGATGACAATAGACTGGGTTTGGGGTGGATTTAGCCAAACCCGAGGTCAAGCCACAAGACAACTGTAACCGAAGATCCACATATTCCCTTGAATATGTCTTATTAATCTTTTTGGAAAGAAAATGTATATTTTAGTCTTAATATTATTTTCACGAGTGAAATACTGATATTTAAACGCCTGCCAATTTTAATAAAGAACGGTCCACTTGAAGTTGTAGTACTAGTGTTAAAGTAGGTTAACTTTAAGTAAATATTTATATTTCTTGGGTCAAGTGAAGAAGCCAGTACAGGTTTCAAACGAGAATTCTGATGCAAGATTCTTCTTAAATCTAGTATTTATATTACTTGGGTCAAGTGGCCGGCAGGGCGTGTTTTGTTGTGGGCTGGGTTCTAGACCTGATCCATTGGCATCCTTTTGGGACAATCTCCTTTTCAGAAGGTTGTAACAATAAGATTTTCCTTAAAAACCTTGATGCATAGTTACATACATCGAATGCCAGTTTACATGAAAATATAACTTGCCATCACGAGTGCAGTGTGGGTTTTTGCCTCACTAGGATATGCTGTCAGTTATCACCCCCTACTTATTAAAGTTAGTTGATGTTTTATGTTTCTTATCTTTTTAATTTGCCCAAGGTTGTCCATTAGCTAACTGTCAACTCTATTATTCAAATCTCAGTTTACTTATAAACCTCATTGAATGATTAACAGCCTAGCCCCATAGGCAAAAGTTACCCATCAATCTAAATTCTTCTTGTTGTTAATTTCTGAGCACTTGTTATATTATGCGATTAATTTGTGATACTGCTAAGAGGTTGTTCTATTCACCTTTTTTGGTGCCAGATTACATCTATGTTTAATGAAAAAGGATTCCCCTGATTTTTTTTTATATTTTTTTTTGTGCTTGACAGAATATTTTTGACAACATTCTCAGCAGAAAAGTTCCCTGGCCATCAGTTCCAGGGGAGATGTCTTATGAGGCCCAAGATCTGATTGACAGGTTGACTAATATTAGTAGATGAATAAAAAGAAAAGAACTGTGTTGTTTTGAACGTAAGGCAATGAGTGTTTAAAATCTACTAATATTTAAGGCACTGAGAGCTACATAGCACACTTCTGACAAAATTAGTGTAACCCGCATTGTTATTACTGCAGATCTTGATTGTCTTAAGTGTATGTTATTTATTTTATCGTCTTAGGTTAAGAGCATACTTGCCAAAAAAAAATTCTAATTTTAGATTCACAACATTGCATCCAACTTGATCGATCACCTCTTCAACAGATAGCAGTTTATCTCTTTTATGCAATATGGATTACGCACTAAAAGACCATTCTTATTAATCATGGCATCATAGAACTAGGTTATCTCATTTTTCTACGCATCATTTTTTTTTCCCTTTCGGTGTGCATTAGTTGAATGATTTGTTCATTGACTTTCACAGACTTCTTGTCCATGATCCAAATGAGCGCCTAGGAGCAAAAGGAGCATCAGAGGTAACACTTATCTAATTATCTACACTTGTTATAATTGGAAGATGTACAATTCCCTCTAAAATCATTTCTTTTCTTTTGTTTCAATTCAGGTAAAGGAACACTCCTTTTTCTCCGGAGTGGACTGGGATAATCTTACCTTACAAAAGGTGGGTATTTAGAATTATTAAAACCAAATTTAGATTTTTTTTATTTTTATTTTTGTAGTTGCATATTGCTCCTTAAGTGCATTGCATGAAACTGGTTAAGTTAAAAGTTCTTAGTTGTCATTTGACCCCGAAATCCCATTTGGCATATTAGTATGGTTTGATGTTTTCCATGGTATATAAATATTCAGTTGTGAACTTATATAGCATGCTCTCACCATGTTGTTCTGCTCTAGCTTGTGGAATCCTTTTCTACATTTTGAGTGGCAATGAGATATGAATTGGGTTTCACTTTAATGTAGATCTCATACCATCTAAAAGCTCAAATGATTAGATAGGAGATAATCTTAGGAATATTATATGTCCTGTTATCCACAGCTGGTATTTTGAAGGATAATCAGTTAGCAGGTTGTTTGCATAAGGATTACTAGATCCTTTGTAAAGATATTAATCACTGAACTAAGATTAATTTTCTTCAGTTTTTTTACTTTGGGCAAAAATAGTAAATATTTATCTAATGGTGAATGGTTGATGTTACTGTAGGCTGCATTTGTTCCGCAACCAGAGTGTACAGATGATACGAGTTACTTTGTATCACGATATAATTCAACTGGGATGGAGGTTGATGAAGTTTCTGTGGATTCAGATTCTGATCGCTCTGAATGTCACACAAATTCTGGATTAGAGGTAAACTCCTGCCCTTAGGTGCTTTCCATTGGGTAATTTATGTAACGAAATCATAGTTTTAAAAGGTGCACCAAGGCGCAAGAGGGGTCCCAGCGCCCGAGGCGCAAGGCAGGCCTCTTGTCCTTTTTCTCTGAACATTTTTCTTATAATATTTGGCACATACTGTCCTGTAGATTAAAGTTCAGTACCATATAAAATCACATAATAAAACCGAAGAGTCAACTAATGTAAACATGAAAAAACATCATATGTAGCAAAGCCCAGAATTAATCAATAGTCTAGTTCTCATTCTAATGATAAATACAAATTGTAGCAACAGGGATAAGATACACAGAAAAATGGGGAAAATAATCTAGTGTATAGGGGCAACTGTGTTGTTTGTCAGTTTCCCCTTCCTTTACCCAATTTTTTTTCTTTAACTCTAGGCCTAAATTCAACACCGTTTTCTTGTCTTTGATTTGCCTTATTTTCTTTTGAGTTGTTTTTTGGCAGAAATGATTTTTTTATTTCAAAATTTTTGCACAAACCACATTTTGGGGTGAAGAAATCTGAAAAGGACAAGAGGCCACCTAAAATGGCGCGCGCCTTAGAATCTGCGCCTGACTTAACACAAAAAAGGCGCATAACCTATAGCCTCGAGCGCCTTAGGCTCAGGCGCGCCAGTTAAAACTATGAACGAAATACGCATTTGCTTTAATATTCAGAGAAATTGATAGTTGAATACAGCATGAATTCCAGATGAATTCCTTCACGTGATGTTGTTTTTTTATTCATTGAATACTTATTTATCTCTAATGAATCTACCCTTTCATGTGGTGGTGGATATGATGTCTGTTCATGGTGGTTGGTGAAAAAGATCATTCTATGTGAATGGCAATAAATTTCATCTCAAAAGCTCTCGTTTAAATATTTTTATAAGTTCTTGCTGGATCTTTTAGAAGTTAAATGAGATATTATAAAGAAAAGGAAAACCAGAAGCGTCATAGAAAGCAAGAAATCAGCAGATGAGCACAACGACTAATCAACTGAGAAAAAGAAATCCCTGGCCTTATTGAGAAATATCATGGTCTTCTAGCATTATTAACCATAATTGGTCTTCTCTAAATGACAATTATACGTGGTAACTCTAGAAAACGGAGGAATATTAAAATGAACGCATAAAATTCTTATCACATATCCAGGTTTCTTAGATAGTAGCTTAGAAATTTAAGAAATTCATTACATGTATACTTTTACTTCCTTGCTTGCTCTATGGGAGACTGATTTAAGACTTTGAAAGGGAAACTCAAGATGGTGAACAATAAGACTTTTTTTTTCTCCCCTTTTTTACGGCAAGATGCATTTTCCAGTTATCATATGAAGGATTTCTGGTTTCTTATGTAGCAGAAGATGGACGAATGCGGTGATCTTGCTGAGTTCAATTCTTCACCTCTTGATCTATCGTTAATGAATTTCTCTTTCAAGGTATGTTATTTATTAAGCTCACTAGCTTTATAATATTTATTTCTCAAATCTAGCTAGTTTAATAAATTGAAATCACACAATTTAAATTTGAAAAAAAAAAAAATCATATTGCAGAATTCGTCGCAGCTCGCCTCGATTAACCAAGAGGTGCTCTTACAGAGTGAGAAGGAGTTATCAAAGTGCTCATCTCCATACAAAGGTTCAAAACCTCCAGCCTCTTGATAATGTGTATAAATATAATATAGGGATGAGGGATGCATGAGATGCCTTATGGTAAGTATTTCACTTGTATACAGTCGCTTAATTTCTTATGTTGTATCAATACAATTTTATGTTTCATATTTGTCCTTGCAATTTCTAATGTCCCAGTCTTTGCTGGAGAGGGTCGTGTGGTCTGTGGATGCTACACTCGTTGAATTACGCTGTATTATCTATCGTCTCTTTGCACAAATACATTCAGGTATATATATTTGTGTGCAAACAGGCTTAGATAATTGCATTCAATAAAATTCACCTAAGTATAGCATAATAGATTACATTAGACTCTTGATGTGTAGCCAGAATCACGAGTTTGTAAATACAGTATGCTAAATTGGCATGCCCTTAAATACAATTAGATTCTTCCGTTCCATTTTTTATGTTCCAATATGTTTTACTTTCTGAAACTTTTAACACCCGTACATGTGACATACACGCACACACATAAATCGCCGATTGTCTTTTAACACTACACGTGTCATGCATCTAGATATTGAAACGTAAAATAGAAGATGATACAAGTGATATTGTATCCTCTAGAAAAATATTGACTATGAATATATCCTCATTATAATTATTTGCAAACCATTCAACATTATTATATACACAAATAAGGAGCTCGTGCATACATTGAAGAGACTCAAACAATTATTCTTTCTGAAATGAATGACTAAATACACATATCAAGTAAATCTTCAAACTATTGACTTTATCATACTCATTAATAACAAATTAACAATGTCGGGCATTGAAAAGAAAGCAGACCTCAACACACCAAACTGATAAAGTGCGTGGTTTTTCAACATGTTGTATTTCGATTTATGGATTTCTGCGGCAAAATAAAGAAATATGTACTTTTATATAAGTAACAAAATGTTCTACTAAATAAATTTTTATAATTTTCTAATTCAAAGATACCAATACAAGAATGACATTGAATTGATCAGTTACTAAACTCCCAAGTTTCGGAGAAAATAATTGCCACTGATGAACATCTATGTTGCACTGGTGCACGTCTGTTTATATGTATTTTATTATATATGCACAAGTAAAAATATATAGAAATTTTATAAAAATTTGCCAACAAATCAACAATTCAAGTCAAATATCATCAACTTAATGCATAGGTCACAGTAAGAAATTCAATCTAAAACAAGTACTACCAAATTAATTACATAACAAAATTCAATTAAAATAAATAACATATCTAGTCTAATAATCTAGCCCAATTGAATGATTGATCATCCTCCTGGTCATCTAGAAGGAGAAGCCATCTAAGCAAGAAAACTAGTAGACTAGTAGTAGAAGATTTCTACAAAAATAGAGACACACACATGTAAACCATAGAAAATTTAAATTCGTCCAAATCAAAGAAAATAAGAGAATAAGAAATTACCTGGTGGTGACTGAAGCTTCGTCGGAGGAGTGTGTGACCCACTGCTTCACAATGGCCGCCGGTAGAGCGTTCACGTGCTTCTAAAATGAAAAAGAACCAAGAACCCGCTTGTTGCAATTGTTGTTCATGTGTAAGTTTGACTTTGTTTTTGAATTTAAACTTTAAGTTACTAGTTTAATTGTTTTACATTTTAAACATTATGTTGTAAAATATTGCAAAACACTAAAAAACTAATGAAAATTTAAAATAAAATAAAATGACAGCTCCACGTGGCGTATTGGGTGTGAATTCGACGCGAATCACATCTGCACCCGTGCTTATCATATCGGTTCGATTCCCCTATTCCATCATATACGGCTTTCTAGTGTTTTTTGGAGAATCATAGATGACCATTAACCAGAGTCAATTGATTAAAATGTTGGACTTATCTTAAAGAAATCATTTCCCGTCATGAGAAATTATACGTAGGTTGTGATATGTAAATTAACCATTTGAGAAATTTATTCAGTTATGCAGCGGAGTAACGATAACACAAAAAGCAACAATTAATTCAAGCTTCAGGATACTAAACCCGACCTATTATGCCAGATAAAATTAATTTGGTGGGATATAAATGAGAATGATCCTACGAATGATCTAAGTCTGACAAAGTAACTTTGGAGTAATAAAGCTTAGATAATGGTTCTTCAGTATCCCTATTGGAGCATTGAGTTTTAAAGCTGAAAAGATGATCCTTTTTTCTATTTTTTGTTTTTGTATATTTGTAAAAGCAATGATTGAGATTGACGGTTAGAAAGCCAAATCCATTATGTGATTACACTTTGAGGAAAAAGTTAGTAAGGTTAGCTTCATTTTTGGTCCACCAAGTCAACATCATTCACTCTTATGTGTAAGACTGAATGATGTTTATCATTATATTGCTAGTATGATTAGATGATGTGAGTTATGATTTGAATATAATAAAGTGTAAGGAGAGAGAATTAATTGTATTGATAAATGTAATACTATATTTATAGTGATATTTTGTAAAATCAGATTTTAAAATTTCAAAACTGAAAAACTCAAAACAAACATTGCCAAAAGGGACTAGAAGTGCTACTCATAGGAAGTGGCCGGGGAACCAAAATTTTGAAAAGGTTTACGAACCTTTATATCAAGTTACAACATAATAAATGGAGTCTTAGTATTAGTATTCTAGAATATAATAGAATAATATATTATAGCTAGGATTCCTAGTATAATGTATTATAGAAAAAAAATATATATATAAATTATAAAAAAAGATTGCTACCTATAATATATTATACTATTCCTATAATATATTACACTATAAAATAATGGCGAAATGGCAACGACAAAGGCAACGGATCTGCCCTCACTAATGATGAAGGCAACGGATGTCTGTCGTTGCCAATATGCTCGTTGCTATTTGAATGGCAACGGATTTGGGGAAAACCGTTGCCTTTTGGCAAGCGCGTGGAGGCCGTTGCCTTTTGGCGAGGGCGACAGCCGTTGCCAATTGGCAACGGGGACACTGTCGTCGCCTTTTCGCAACGGGGCCCACATGCCGTTACCTTTTGGCCGTCGCCTTTTTATTAGCATTTAAAAAATGCGAATTTGGGTTTCGAACCCGGGTATCGAGGCCACCAACACCCACCCCCAACCGCTGGGCCACCATTTTTCGCGATTTTTGCTGTTTGCAGGGTTCGAACTCGGGACCTCTCGGTCTCGAAGGCTTTTGGGCGCCTGTGTGCCGTTTAGGATAGGAGCTTTAGTCGACATGTTGTGAATGCAATTAATATATATTCAATTTAATTTTAGTTTTTAATTCTTTAATTCAATCCATTCTAACTTTAATTGTTGCTTATTAAATTATCAAAGCATATCATATTTATTTCTAAATGAGAATTAACTAAATTATATCTTTCAAATTAAATAATTTAATTACGGTATCAATTCACACTATTTAAATTTATTCTAACTTCAATTTACAACATTTAAATTCATTCTAATTTTCAATTCACAACATTATAATTACATACAACATTGAGTATAATTATTTTCACTTATACATTTAAATTTATTCTAATCACATCATTTAAATTCATTCTAATTTTCAATTCACAAATTATTTTCGCTTATACATGTAAATTTATTCTAATCACATCATTTAAATTCATTCTAATTTTCAATTCACAACATTATAATTACATACAACATTGAGTATAATTATTTTCGCTTATACATGTAAATTTATTCTAATCACATCATTTAAATTCATTCTAATTTTCAATTCACAACATTATAATTACATACAACATTGAGTATAATTATTTTCGCTTATACATGTAAATTTATTCTAATCACATCATTTAAATTCATTCTGATTTTCAATTCACAACATTAAATATAATTATTTTCACTTATCCATTTAAAAATATCAATTCACTTATCCATTTAATTAAAATAACATCACACACAACATTAAATATAATTATTTTCACTTATCCATTTAAAAATATCAATTCACTTATCCATTTAATTAAAATAACATCACACACAACATTAAAATAAAAATTAATCCTCAACGTCAATGTAATATAATAACATCACACATAACAAAGTAATATAAAAATGTATCACTCCTCATCACCACCATCATCCTCAGTATCATCCTGATCAACCTGGCTACGATCATGAACGTTGTGCGACGCCCCCGACGGCCTTGGCGGCCTCGGCGCCCCACCCATCCCACCCATCCCACCCATCTGCTGACCCATCCCACCCATCTGACCCATCCCACACATCCCACCCACCTGACCCACCTGACCTGCCATCTGACCCATCATCGCTGCCAACTGATCCTGAAAAGTCTTGACTAAGCGCTCCTCCGTCTTCTGCATTTGTAGGAGTAAGCGCTGCTCTCTCTCCTCATTGATTCTCCGTTCTTCGGCAAGAGTATGGTCAATGTCGGCCTGGGTGAATCGTCCATAAGCCGTACCACGTGACGTCTCGCAAGGACCGGAGGAGACCCGTCTGTTCTTGCCTACTTGTCCAAGGCCCCTAACACCGTCTGTTCTTGCCTACTTGTACGGAGTAAGTATAACTGGCCATGACGAATATTATTTTCCCGTCATTCCAAATGGTGCAAAACCGTCTGTGCTCAAGCCCAACCTAACATTCCTAATTTCAGATGCAAAATCAGGATACGAACGGTCCAAATGCTTCCAAGCCAACGAGTCTGCCGGGTGACGCATAACACTAGAGTCATCAGAAGCGCACGAGGCATGCCATGTCATATCCTTCGCAGTGGCCTTGGACATGTACAATCTTTGCAAACGAGGAATTATCGGAAAGTAGAACATCTCCTTAACCGGGCGTTTCTTTTTCAACCGATCATCTGCATCAACCCTACTCGGCTTATACCGTGATCGACTACAAATCTTACAAAAATCTAGTTCGCTGTCTGCACCCCAGAATAACATGCAATTCTGTGCAAAACAATCAATCCTTTCTACCGGAAGACCCATCCCACTCATCAAATGTTTGGTGTCGTTAAATTTCTTGGGAACCTTATTTTCGGGGGGACAAATCTCACGAATCAACTCAATGACCTGATTGTATCCCCTTTCAGACAATCTGTTTTCTGTTTTAATGTTCAACAATCTGGAATTGAATGACAACTGCGAATGAGATTCACAACCAGGATACAAGTCTTGGTCCGCTGCACGAAGCATGCCGTAAAACTGTGCCGCATTCTCGTTAGGGGGTTCTTCATTAAGTGCCTCCTCTTCCACGTCTATTCCAAAATTAATGTTTGGGCCACCCATTAACTCTTCTACCATAGTGTGGTACGAACTAGGTCCCGCTGGGTCAACGTCGTTTGAAGTTGACGCAAATTCATTAGTGTTTTGAAATGGACGTGGACCCCAACTCTCTTCCCCGTGATAAATTCAATTATAATAATTCAGTGTAAAACCATTTCGATATAAATGAGATTTTACTTTATTAGGATCTCTATAAGTTTGATTTCGACATCTAGCTTTCGAAAAAGGACACCTAATTTTTCCTTCCCAAATCGAATTCGGATTACTAGTGGCAGCTTCAATATTAAAACCATTTACTCCACTAATAAATCCGGGGTTCATAATCCCATTCACTAATCTTGGACTATACATCCAACTACGACTTGAATAATTCATGTCAATCGACGTCTACAACACACAAATTAACAACCAACGTCTCATTTCTCCAACTCTAATAAAATTAATTAATATAATTCCAAATATATTCTAATAATTATTCTAACACCCTAATTAACAAATAAATTCATATATAGACATAACACAATTATATAATTCTAACACCCTAATTAACAAATAAATTCATATAACTTAATTAATTAAAACATACATATAAATACATGCATAACACAATATAATTAACAATTAAATTCTAACAATTAACACATGCATGCATAAAAATTAACAATTATAACAATTTTATATATACATACAACATATATATATGCATATATATACATATATATACTAAAACTATATATATACATATAACTTCAAATTTAACCGATTAAAATGAAAAAAATTACCGTAGAAATGCTCCCGTCGAAGTGTAGAACACAAATGGCAAAAAACCGAGTCCGATCTGCAAACGAACGTGGATGTTGAGTTTGGAGGTGGAAAAAAAGTTTGTTTAATGGAGGAGGTGTGTGTGTGTGCGCCGCTTAGGTTCTGTAATTCTGGAAGAGAAGGGTTTTAAATCAATTAGGGCGACGACAAAGGCAACGGGCCCACTGTTGTTGCCTTTTAGCAAGTGGGGGCCCGTTACCAAAAGGCAACGGCACCCGCTCCCGTCGCCTTTTTTCTGCCCGTTACCAATGTCGTTGCCAATTGACAACGGTAGCCTGCCGTTGCCAATTGCCGTTACCTTTTGGCCAATATTTTGTAGTGTTATTCTATTATATTTTCTAATTTTTTTTAAGGTAAAAATATGAAACTGTAATTGTTGTCTTGTAATCAAGAGAACCAAGTTTACTTCAATACTACGTGAATGAATCGACTTCAACTTCCCATGCAATTAATTACAAATGCAGACCTCTAATTTCTTAATCAAATATTGGCTGGACAGCATATCACACAGTCCACGTCATCATTTATTTGAGTCATCATCAAGAGTTAAAATTATTGTGGAGTTTTAGAATAAGATTTATGAGACTATCCCATATAAATTTTCAATTTTATGCCCCCAACAATAAGGTTCACTACAATTTTAATTTTTTTAAAATGATATTTTTATAAACGATTATATACGGTAAATAATGTAGAAGGTCTAAGTATATATGTACTCTCATCAAGATACAAAGACGACCATCGAATAGGATGACGAAAACATGAAGTTAAGGAAGACCACGGTGAAGGGGTCCAAGTGTGCTCGACCACGCCACCTCGTCCCATCCACCCTGTAGGCCAGTTCTTAGGTCAGCCAACTTGATCAGTCAGGTCAGCGAGCACGTCTACATGTAGGCCATTTAGGCCGAACAACCACCTTAGCTGGTGGAGAACTTTCCACATCATCCAAGTAACCCTAGCCAAAAACCTCCAAGTCGTTATATGTGTCAATGAGTCAACCCAGTCACCTTGTCCATTAGTATTATGGAGAAAGAGTCATACATCAAACTTGAAAGAGTAGAGTGACACCTTACAAGACACCTGAATGGATGCTTAACAACATTTAAAACTGTATTTAATGTACACATGACAACTCACATTTTTATGTACTATATAAGATTCGACTAGAATTAATGACATATTTTCAGCATTATACAAAATTACTCTCTCACTCTAACTTCTTGTCCTATGTTTTCTCTACATTTACGTATTAGAAACGTTCAATCTTTACTTTGTTTATGTTCGTTGATTGAAGATTTAAATAACATAATCAATCTACAAATGAACTAACAACAAAATCACTAAAATGTAATACTCTGAATACTAAATAGTACTCCTTTTATTCTAGGGGTATACACTAAAATTGACACGCTTTTTAATAAAAATGCATAATGAATAGAGATTAATTTTATAAACTTTTATAAATAAAGTAAAAAAAGTATGATCAATTTACTTAGTGTAAACTGATAAGATGAATAAATTACAAGATATAGACTCCTATAATTCTCTCTCTAAATGGGCGAATCCCGTAATCTAAGGCGGCTTCCACGATCAACGGCGATCGGAGATCTTCCCAAATCAATCGGACTTCGGCTAACCTTGGCTCCCAAGCGGCCTTTGATGGCTAATCTCATCCCCTTTTGGGGGGATTTGATCGTGATCCTTTTCTGTGGATTGATATGCCCTTCAATCAATTCAGATCCACCCCCCCCCCCCCAATATACACCGATCTGGCCCTATATAAAGAGATCGTATGATTCTCCACCACCACCGACTCAAGCTATACCTCTACTCGCAATACCCTCATCAATACTCACTACAATGGCAGAGGAACTTAACACCTTGTGGGAGAAATTCACCCTAATTGAAGCAGAGAGTGTTTAAATCGTTCTTGACGAATCGAAGTTTTTCGACCAACTCACCGCTCTTGTAGGAAAACTTGCCATCAAGAAGAATCTGGCCCCCGCTGAAATTGAACTAGCACTGAAACGCATCTGGAGGCTTTCTTCCACTCTGAAAGTCACCATGATCGACGAAGGCTTATTCATCTTCGACTTTATAGACGGAGAAACCTGCAACCGCATCCACGAACGCCAACCGTGGAAATTCAAGGGCACCATCCTGATACTGGAGCGACTAAAAGGGGATGAGAGACCCTCAGATCTTCACTTCTCAAGAGTACCCATGTGGATCCAAATCCATGGCCTTCAGATCCGGGCTATGACTCGAGAAGTGGGAGTCCTGCTCGGATCGGCGATTGGAGGAGTTATGGAGGTCGACTGCTTACCGGACGGAACAACCTGTGGCCGATGTCTACGGGTCACAGTAATGGTGGACGTGAGTACCCCTCTTTCTAGAGGTACTGTAGTGAACATTGGAGGTCGGTGCATGGCCATTTTCTTCCGGTACGAGAAACTACTGGATATTTGCTTCTTTTGTGGAAGGATGGTTCATGTGGCAAGAGACTGCTGGGAACCAAATCAAATTGAGGGGGGCCGAGCCTATGGACCGTGGATGAGAGCGGAAGGGCAACGAAGCGTCGATCCCAATGACGTCATAGCTTGTGTGGATAACTGGGATAATTCAAACGAAGGAGAGGAAGAGAACACTGATGATGTAGAGAATGGCTTATCCGTGGAAGACCTGGAGGAACACAATGACGGGAGAAAACGAAACTAGAAAGAAGATGCTCGAACTATGGGGGCACATAAGAAAATGTGCGTGGAAACTGAAACGGAAAACACCTTTGAATCAACGACGGAGGCTGGGGGACCCCAGCCCCGCCGACAGAAATGAGTTGCATAAGCTGGAATGCCCGTGGCCTGGGAGGACGACGGGCATTCCGAAACTTGATTCGCCTTGTGGCGGAACACTCCCCTAGTTTACTTTTCATTAGTGACTCAAAAGTATCTCGTATTGTTTGTAATAAATGGAAACCACTATTAGGTTTCGAAGATTGCTTTGCTGTTGACGCCATTGGGCGTAGTGGTGGTCTTATTTTGCTATGGTTTAATAATACTCAAGTTTCCCTCTTGTCTTTTTCTCCGGGTCATATTGATAGTATAGTGATGGTTGATGGTCTATGTTGGCGCTTCACTAGATTTTATGGAAACCCGAAACAACACCTACACCACCATTCATGGGAACTATTACGGAGGCTCAGTACTTCCCAAACCCCAAAAACTACTGGATGGGTCATTGGTGGAGACCTTAATGAGATTTTCTTTGATTCCGAAAAATAAGGTGGAAATCCCAGAATGTCCACCCATATGGAAGCACTTCGGAACACTATTTATGACATAGGATTATCAGATTTGGGATACCACAGACCCCAGTTTATGTGGATCAACAAAAGGAAGGGGACAGACCTTATTATGGAGCGCATTGACAGATTTCTGGCATGCACAGACTGGAGAGAAGAATTCACTAATTCGAAGGTGCTGCACCTTGAATTCTATGGCTCAGATCATCGAACCATTAAACTTGAAATTAACGGATCAAATGACTAAAGCACAAGAAGACTCAGGAGACATCGTAAGAAAGAATTTACTTTCGAAAACAGCTGGCTCCTTGAGGACTCATACTAGGACACATTACAAGCAATATGGAACGAAGCAAAACAGTGCCCAAATATTACAGAGCTGCTGGGATCGATCCGGATAGGGCTGGGTAACTGGGCGAGACTCTCGGTGGGTCAGTTGGGCAACAAAATTAATAGTACTCGACGAGAACTCAATGAGCTTTATAGTAGGGATTGTGTGAATTGGCAGGAAGAAGATAGCATTAGATTGGAGACCAAGCTTGAGAAGCTGCTGACAAAGGAAGAAATATTCTAGCATCAAAGATCTCGAAATAATTGGTTAGCATATGGTGATAGGAATACTTCTTTTTTTCACAAATCTGCTTCAGAGAGAAAAAGAAGGAATTGCATAGTAGGATTACATAATTCTACAGGCCAGTGGTGTGAAGAACAAGAGGACATCACTTTAATTATTACAGACATTTATACAGACCTATTTACTTCGAATGGGCCGAGTACGGAGGACATTGACTCAGTTACAGCAACGATACAACCAGGAGTAACGGCCGAGATGAACAACATCCTAACAGCACAGTTCTCGGTCGAAGAAGTTAGGAAGGCACTATTCGACATGCACCCCAATAAAGCTCCGGGACCATACGGATTCAATGCCATGTTCTTTCAAAAAGCCTGGAATCTGATTGGTGGGGAAATTTCGGCAGCAATATTGCAAGTGTTGAACGGTAGAGGTGATTTAAATCAATGGAATGCCACCATCGTTTCCCTTATCCCCAAAAAAAAAAATCCGCGCACGATGAAGGACTTCAGACCCATAAGTCTTTGCAACGTGATATACAAAATTGTTGCACGAGCTATCACCAACTGATTTCGGCTAGTACTTGGCAAAATCATTGATCCCAACCAGAGCGCCTTCATTCCAGGTCGCTTAATCTCAGACAATGTCCTACTTGGGTTTGAATGCATGCACTGGCTTCGCCACAACAACAGCAAGGGGGGTTATGCCGCACTCAAACTCGACATGAGTAAAGCTTATGACCGAGTGGAGTGGAATTACTTGGAAACAGTTATGACAAGACTGGGATTTGCAACAAAATGGTGTGACCTCATCATGAAATGCGTTAAATCAGTGTCTTACTCCTTCAAAGTGAACGGAGAGATCAGCAACAAGATTAGCCCGACTAGAGGTTTACGACAGGGAGACCCTCTATCCCCATACCTCTTTGTCCTTTGCTCTCAAGGGCTCTCTTCACTACTCACTCAAGCGACAGATACTGGTAACATACGAGGGGTGACAGTGGCTAGGGGGCACCCATGATTTCCACTTATTCTTTGCGGATGACAGCTTGGTATTCTTCCGGGCTTCAAGAGGAGACTGTGATACTATAAAGCAATGCCTGACGATGTACGAGAGAGCCTCGGGCCAAGCAGTTAATTATGATAAATCGGCCCTCACGTTTAGCACCAAAACAAGCGAGACAAATGTAGACGAGGTCAAAAGATGCCTAAACATCAGCGTATGCCAGGGCCATGAACTATACCTAGGGCTACCTACTTTCACGATGCG
Organism: Galeopsis tetrahit; assembly: GCA_963675135.1. NCBI lineage: Eukaryota > Viridiplantae > Streptophyta > Magnoliopsida > Lamiales > Lamiaceae > Galeopsis > Galeopsis tetrahit. The sequence goes on along the minus strand of OY776121.1, from coordinate 64,398,945 downwards.
GGGTAAACAAATGCAATTTGGGTATATTCGAGACAGAATAGCAAAGAAGCTCGAGAGCTGGAAATTCATAAACTTTACAGAAAGCGGAAGAGAGGTACTCATTAAATCTATTATCCAAGCAATCCCAACCTACGCATTGCAGTGTTTTCGAATCCCTACTACAATTTGTGATGAAATAGAACGGATGAGTGCTCGATTTTGGTGGGGAGCCCGGGAGGACGCATCCAAAATACATTGGAAAGACTGGAACACGTTGTGCCTAGATAAAAGCAGAGGGGGCATTGGCTTCAAAAGATTGGTGGAATTCAACAAGGCGCTTTTGGCGAAGCAACTATGGAGATTCATAGCGTTCCCCGATTCGCTGGTCGCAAGAGTGTATAAAGCACGGTACTTTAAACACTCGGATGCTTTAAGTGGCACGGTGGGAGTGAACTCCTCCTACATATGGCGATCACTATGTTGGAGCAAAACAATTCTAGAGGAGGGCCTAATGTGGAAAGTGGGCAATGGCGAATCCATCTACACCAAATGGGACGCTTGGATCCCGTCGCTTGCAGAAGGAAAAATTAAATCCAATATCTCCTATGAGGGCAATACGAGAGTGTCCCGATTTATCATCCAAAACAACAAGTGGCATATAACTGAACTAAGTCGCAACTTCCTACCTTACGAGGTGGAAGCCATTACGTGTATCCCAATTGGCGGGTTAGGGAGGAATGACACCAGATATTGGCGCTGGGATAAAAAGGGGAAGTACTCCGCTAAATCAGGGTACAAACGAGCTTTAATGGAGAACAAACCAGTACCTCAAGAAGCTGGACCTTCTTCGACCTCGGAATCGAAACAAAATTGGAAGATGATATGGAATTTGAATGTGCAGCCCAAGGTACGCATTTTTATGTGGAAAATCGCACGGAACATTATCCAAACTGAAGCGAACTTAGCAATACGAAGGATCTCAATCAACCCGGGATGTTTCTTATGTGGCAACCCAATAGCCGACTCTGCCCATGCGCTAATCTACTGCCGACCTGTTAAAAAAGTATGGAAGGAATGTGGCATGTGGCACTTGCTAAAGTAAGGGAGACTACTGCCTCTAGAAGCAATTGTATGGAAGATGTATTCTATGGTGGACACCCACACTTTTGAGAAATTTTGTCTACGACTTTGGGCCGTCTGGAAGGAGAGGTGCTCGATCAAGCACAACCAAAAGCAACAGCCTGATCAGTCGCACGAGAACCCAGTCTTCTCAACATCGTGGGTGGAACCCCTCCTCTTAGATTTCCAAAACTTGAATGTTGTATTAAAGATACAGAACCCTCAAGAAAGAAAAGCTGAAATTCTGAAACACTTCAAGGAATACCACAGATGCAAGTTGATTGTTGATGCCTGCTTTGATGATATTACTCGTAATTACTCAGTCGGGTACGCGGTGCTAGATGGCAACAACCAGATTGTAGCTGTTGGGGGAAAGAAAATCCAACCAACGGGGACGGTGTTAGGCGCGGAAGCGACTGCCATAAGCATTTGAGTCCAAATATTCACCGGGCTACACAGAGGGGCAGTGAAGATATTCACGGATTCAACGGACACGGTCAAGGCCTGCTCAAATCCCTCTAAATTTTATGGACCAGAGGAAGATGCAATAGAAGAACTCCGAAGATCGGTTCGTAGCGATGGCGTGGAAGGAATACATTATTTACCCAGAGCGAAGACGCTTATTGCTCATAAATTGGCAAAATTTGCTTTAGCCTCTCCATTTCCTCAAGCTTGGAATGGAGCAGAGATCCCATTATGGGTTAGAGTTGGCTCAAGAGCTTGTGAGAGATTTATAACGATAGGGCCTACTTTCTTGTCAAAAATAAATAAATAAAGTAAAAAAATTAATTGAACTAAATGTATGTATAAATTTAAAAATAATGTCATTTTATATAAATATATAAGTATTGCGAGTACAATGTTTATGAAAAGTTTGTTGGGACCTCCTACATGTAGTCAGAGTGGCATATAGTGTCGTATGACTACCGTAGTCAATTTAATCTGAACCATTAAAAATCAAATCTAAAGGCTTAAATTTGATGACCTGTTACCTTTTTTACTTTGTGTTGAAAATATTCAACGTATGTGTCGTATGGTGTCGTATGTATAATTAATTTAATTAATTAAAATATATAATTTAAAATTTACATTTTTATCCTTAACTTAATTAAAATATTTATTATATTCATTAATTTAATTAAAATATATAATGGTAAAACTACATATTTACCCTTATATTATTATTAAAATTAACAACAACAAAAACAAATTAAATTAAATCAAAAGAAGTTATATGAATCTAAACCTAAAACACAATACATAGGTTTTCTTCCCCCTACAAACACGCACTCCACTTCCGCTCCAAGCCGCTGCCTTTCCGCCGTCGACGAGCCGCTGCCCTTCCGCCGCCGACGCACCGCTTCTCTGCTGTCGCCACCGAGCCTCTCCCCCCCCCTTAGTTTTCTTAATTTGTAAGTTTAATATTATCGTGGAGTAGGTGAATTACCACCACTGAAAGTTGCTTATGTATATCTTCATATTTTTTCTTACTTCCGTCATTTGTTATAAGTATTTGAATTAACATTGTGAAATTGTTAAAATTGTGGTTGAGTTGTTGAGTATTAATTGTTTTTTAAATTGCCTCAAATCAAATAGAAACATAACTACTCAACAAATGTTTGACAAAATGCTTCAAAGAAATTTTGAAACCGAATTTAGCAAAGGAAGTGGCTATTGAATGCACATTTCTAACAATATTCGTTGTTTGAATCCTCTAGCTAGAAGGACATAATATAGAGTTAAATCATCATGTAAAGTTTTGAAATTTATATTTGATATAGTGTTTAAATTGAATTTTATATTTATAATCACATGGTATTCCTCGATTTTATGTTAGAAGCACATGCTATTAGTTGTCGTAAATGACATTAAAATAGGTGATTGAAATATATAATATGAAGATGTTGCATAACATTGAAAAATGTAGTAAAATTGGAAGATGTTGCATAACATGTCTTTTAATGAACGTCTCACAATATTCCACTTGATTCATTTTTTCTGTGTTTCTCTTGCAGTTTGTATTTACAACAACGTTCCATAATGTTCTCAGACGTTGGATATGAAGATATCAAAGTGGATGATGAATCACACGAGTAGCACATGAGTTCAGAAGAGGGGTCGGATGAGGATTTTGGGTATGCCAATTTAAAAATGCTCCCATAGACGACAATGCAATTTTGGGCATGACTTTCGCTTCGACGGAAGAAGCATTAATGCATTTTAACACTCACTAACTTAATAATATTTCTTTACCAGACATTCAGGACATAAAATTGGGCGATGTCCAAATAAGAAGAGCAACATTGATTGAGAGAATGATGAAGATCTCAACAAAGACGATGATTATAAAAACGTTAATTAATGTTGATCCTACCAAAACAATTAGTGTTGGATTTTTTTTTTATGAATATTGATCATATGTATTTCAGGAATTTTATTGAATTGCTGGTTTTTTATTTAAATATTAATTTAATATTTCTTGTGTTGTTTAATTCACGTCATAAGATACGTTTATGCTAAAATTAAGTGTGAACAATAATCATATTGAATTCAGATGAAATATGCATTTTATACGAATATGAGAAAGATGTTTGTGTGTTGTGCATTACTACTCTATTTGTGGCTCGAGCACGTGAACAAGAAAAGAGTTTTTTTTTTTTTCAAGGTTTACTGAACTTCGATATCGACCGTGCAACCAGGCATGGCTATTGGTCCGTGAAAGTGAGCACGTACAACACATTTTTTGGATTGCGCGCATGGTTTACTGAGTATCGACTGTGAAACTGTTCACGGTTGTTGGACAGTGCAACTGAGTATGTCCAGTACATATTTCTATTTACATGGGTGACTGAGTATCGACCGTGCAATTGTGCACGGCTCCTGGACCGTGCAAGTGAATATTTCCAGTACATGTTTCTATTTACACAGGTGACTGGGTATCGACCGTGCAACCGTGCACGGCTGTTGGACCGTGCAATTGAATACTTCCATTACATGTTTCTATTTACATGGGTGATTGAGTATCGACCGTGCAATTGTGCACGGCTCCTGGACCGTGCAAGTGAATACTTTCAGTACATGTTTATATTTACACACGTGCTTGAGTATCGACCGTGCACGGTTGTTGGACCGTGCAAGTGAATACTTTCAGTACATATTTCTATTTACATGGGTGACTGAGTATCGACCGTGCAATTGTGCACGGCTCCTGGACCGCGCAAGTGAATACTTCCAGTACATGTTTCTATTTACACGGGTTACTGAGTATCGACCGTGCATGGCTGTTGGACTGTGCAAGTGAATACTTCCAGTACATATTTCTATTTACATGGGTGACTGAGTATCGACCGTGCAATTGTGCACGGCTCCTGGACCGAGCAGTCGCCGAAAAGGTGATTGGTCGGAGAACGATCTGAAATTGAGCGAGCGTCGGATAAAAGCTACTTCTTGTTTCTTGATCGATCTGGGAGTGAGCGAGTCACTGTGGATTGGAGAAGCATAATCAGTGAGAAAAACTTACTTCTTGCTTCGATTCATGTGGACAAGAAACCTTCTTGCTTTCGTTTTTCAATTAAGAATAAAAAATACTTTCAATTAACAAAGAACCCTAACTTCTTCGATGGAATTGGGGGAAGAAAAACATAATTTCTAATTTAATTACTTTATTATTTAATTATTTTTGTATTGGTTAATTTAATTTTTATAATAATAATATTTGTATAAAAAAGGATAGAATGGTAATTTTGCTTAATATATATATATATATATATATATATATTTAAAATAATTTTAATAAAAGAAGGGTAATATAGTAAATAATAAAATACACTTTAAAAAATGATTTAATTAATTAAAACCTGTATAATAGGTAGCAGGTTCATACGAAGCATATGACGTTACGTGGCGCGATTCGACACTTTGATTACATAGTCACTTTGTACTATCTGACTACACCAAAAATTACCCAAGTTTGTTTGTTCACAATTAAATTTTTGTATTTAGTGAAATAATTATTACAAGTTCTACGTCAAAAAACAATTTGCGGCCCATCTAGTCTATGCTAAACAACTATACTATTTGTTTTGTAACGTACACAAACTATTTGGTTAGGGGTGTTTACTTTGGGTTTTGGGTGGTTTTAAAAATCGAGTTTTTAAAATTCTGGTTTTTTAAATTCCAATGAATAGTAATATGAGTGTTTCTTTTGGGTTTTGGAATAGTGAAGGATTTAACTTGAATAAATAACTAATAGAGTTATTTCACCCCATCTTTTCTCTAATAGAACTTAGCATAATTTTTTCAATCTAATAGAGTCAAAATTTAATTTTTTTTTATCAATTATGCCCTTCCACCATATTTTGAAATTTCGAATTTATAAAATACACAATTATTAGTCAACTAAATATTCAATCAATTCTTAAATGCAATTTCTCGAATTCCCGAAAATCTATCACCTTCTAAAATTTAAAATTTTTCCTAAAAGGTAGGTCTCTCAATTTATTTCGTTTAATTTTGTTAAGTTAAGGGATTCTGAAAATCTGCATTTCAACCCACATATATGCAGTGTCGAATGCATATTCATATGAACTTGTAACCTTTTAACTATAGAACCACGTAAACTATCAACAACTAAGACATTGCATATCTGTATGACATATATCATGTGCATACATAATAATATGCGTGAGTAGGTGCATATCATTTAAACACTTAAATATCGGTAGAATATGTTTGTGCACAGGAGTCGACATGTCTGTACATGTTTCAAATGCAGAAGTTAATGCACATGTAGGATATGTGTCAATGCAGTATTTAGTGCATGTGCATACTATCAATGATTGATTTGATGATATGAACAATAATCGAACGATAAAAAGCAATAGAAAAGTATTGGATGCCTCCTATCATCTCTCACACACTCACTGCATGAATATACACACTCACATCCTTCAATGGCAGAAGTGACTGAATCCGTGACTGAGTTGCCGGTGAAGAGACAGTGGGAGGAGGAACAGAACGTCGGTCAATATGGAACAGAATAACGGCACTACGACGGCGCTACTCGACTCTATCTCCTCCGTTATTCCTGGATGGTTTTCCGAGATTGAAAATTCAATTTGGGACATTTCAGTGCATATACGAAACTCGGAAATCGGTTTTGAAAATGGAAGTTGGGCAATTTTACAGAAACGATTTCAGGGAATAACAAAGAATCTGATAATTTAATTTTCGAATTTAGAAAGTGAGTGACTTTCTGTTATCATAACCTAAATTCTAGGAATTAAGTAGTTGTCCATTTTATGGAATTTCAAAAATTCGATTTAGTTTTAAATCAAGCAATTAATTTAAATAATGAGATTAAGGGCATTATGGGTTTTTTTAGCTTTAATTTAACTCTATTAAATAATTATTAAAGTTGGTGTTTCTATTTGCTTAATGGATAGTAATAGTGACTCTATTAGAAAATAATCTCATTTAACTTTATGTCAAATCAAGTTGTAAAATTGAATGAGTTTGTATTATTATATTATTGTTTGATAAGATTATAATGATTAGTTAAGTGTATAATAATTAAATGTATTATATTATTGTATTATTATACTCCCTCCGTCCCGTATTAACTTTCATAGGTAGGTGGACACGTAAATTAAGAAAGTGTAATAATGAATGGAGTTTTGAGGGGTAATTTTGTAAAACTTTATGTATAAAGTAAAGAATGGGTTGATTTTTGTGGGAAAATTTTTAGTTTTAGTCCTATAAGTTTGATACATTCCAAAATAAATCATTTAAGTTTCAACTTTACAAAATACGTCATTTACCTTTCAATTTAATCATTTTTTACATCAATATTAATCATTTATCTTTCTAATGAATTAAAGTTGCCTGAATATTCTCTTTCCCTATCTTTCTAATGAATTAAAGTTGCCTGAATATTCTCTTTCCCGATAGGATGTGGTGACTTGCCATGTGATCTGCCACATAATTATCTCTCATTTATACATACTTAAAAAATATCATGCCGCATCATTAACTGACTATCAATCAATAAAAAATAAAATTTCTGCATCTACATAATTAATTGTATCTATCAAATTTTCTTGTAAACTCCCAAGTTCAATTAAAAACAAAATTGAAATATGCACCATTGATAAAACAATTTTATAATTAAAAATAATTTTTTTTGACAGGATAATTAAAAATAAAATTGACAACAACTAAATTAAAACATAACAATTTAAAATATATTAACCTGTTCATATACAATATAATAAAGTTGTATTTCAATCTTTTCAAAAATTAACATTCCACCTAAAAAAGATTGAGAATACAACTTCCATTTTTGAAAAAAAAAAAAAAACACCAAGTCCATCTAGCCAAAGTTATCCACCAAAACAACCAAAGTACCTTGAACAAGTAAAATATACGACAAAAGACAAAAACCACCTATGTTTAAAAGGCAAAAACCAAAGTTCTCGTTTCTCTTCTTTATGATATTACTCTCTCTGTTGAGATAAGTCCATGAAATTATTTCCTCCATCAACCAATATTCTCTGCATACTGCTTTCCACTCTTGTTTGTGTCGTGAATTGTGGCCTCAAACCTCCATGTACAAACGGTGGTGGAGGGGCTCTAATGATGGGTTCAAAGTACATAGTTGGAACATAGGGAGCTGTATAATCTTCTTGTAGAAATTGTTGATGTGGAATAGGTCCAACCATGCATGGAACAATAGGCATTCCCAAAGGTTCACAGCTAGCTTGATTGAGTAAAGCTTGGCTGAGAGCATCCTCAAAAGCTTCATTATCTTGCTCCATTAGACTCATGGAAAGTTCTGGGGCAAGATAGTACCCCTCTCTCTGAACATCAACCTACAAGAATCAAATTGTTCAGGCGTAACAAATTTCACTTCAACTAGTAAAATAAACTTCTATTGCAAATAGATATATAACACTTACATTGCAAGAATCAAATTGTTCAGGACGTAACAAATTTCACTTAAACTAGTAAAATAAACTTCTATTGCAAATAGATATATAACACTTACATTGCATTGGGAGGTCTCCCTCTTTTTTTTTTCTTATGGTGGGGGGTTCACTCACCTAAAAAAATCATAACAATTTGTCAAAATATATTCAAAACATAATAATTGCTAACACAAAAAAAAAAAATAGTAATTAAACTCGAATATTCCTCAAAACCAGGGGCGGATGCAAGTATAAGCTGGGAGGGGCCCTGGGCCCCCTCAAATCAATTCCAACTTCTATATATTATAGTATTTGTTAGATATTAGATGTGGAGATTTTTAATTTAAAAACCTTACTTAAATGTGTTTAAAGTCATAACAAGGCTATAAGTAGTTTATAATTTATTCCAGAATGGTTGAAACTTTAAAATTAATAATTTCAGTTAATTTTTCTTATATAAAAACATATTTTAGGTTCCTATAATTAGTTTTTTTTATTAAAAAATTATGAATTAAATAGGGGTACTTTATAAAATATAAATACTTTGACTGGTTCTAGAAGAAGATTTCTATTACTTTTGACACATAAATTAAAAAATATAATAGAATAAGTAGGTAAAATAATATAATGAGATGTGAGATAAAATAGTCTACTAAAAAAGAAAAGAAAACTTTTATTAAAATTGACTAAAAATGAAATGAGAAGCTTTTTGATGTTAAACAAGCCTATGATGAAAATCATGTTTATTATTTTTGGATTGGGGTAGTATTATTAAGTAATACAACTTTTTTTTTTTTTTATAATTGTGTGATAAATATTTATTACTCACGAATTTGGCCCCCTCTCGAGTTAATCCTGGGTCCGCCCCTGCTCAAAACCGTATTATTTATACACATTCTTAAAATAAAATTATATGTAAATTTTATTGAGAATTTTTTAAAATATTGAATTTTTTTTAGAACTTCTTAAAATATACTTCTAGTCAATTGATTTAAAGAGATATGAAAAAATATATGTCTCGTTCAGGTTTGATTTGTGACCATGAAATTTTGTATTATTTATAAAGTTTGCCATTATATTTTCCCTCCAAAGATAGAATGATGTGGCAGATGACATGACATTTTTTAAATAAATGTGGTACAGACAAAGTGGGATAGCTCAAGTGGTTAGAGCACCACTACAGGTCTGGGTTTGAGTCATGGGGAGGGGAAAAAAGGGATGGGTATTTAACTTCCATAAAAAAAAAAAGTCAGCACATCCCACCGGCATCCCAAATAATTTAACCGCATAATTCATTAGAAAGATAAATGATTAAAATTGATATAAAAAAAGATTAAATTGAAAGGTAAATGACGTATTTTGTAAAGTTAAAACTTAAATGATTTATTTTGGAATGTATCAAACTTATAGGACTAAAACTAAAATTTTCCCACTTTTATGTATGTGTGGAGAAAAAGTAATGGCATTTATGTAAAATTGAGGATATTTTAAGGGTGGAGTTTATAAATGGTTATCCATTTAAGGGTGTGAAAGTTATTGTGGGAAGTTCTGAAAAGGAAAGTGTGAAAGTTATATTATTATAGTATTATTATATTATTGTTGAAAAAGAATATAATGATTGGAGTAATATTATATAGATATAACTTTATGTCAAATCAATATGTTTGATAGAGATGATTTTGAGTGGATTTTGAAAAACTATTTTTAAATCCCATATTTTGGATCTTGAAATCCAAAACCTGATTTTTAAAACCAAAAGTAAACGTACCAAGACTTTTTTTGACACGAAACCGACTTCTACGTTAATATTAAAATACTACTGCAAATATAGCCTTAGTTGGACGCACTAACAAATCCTCGATCCTCGATGGAAAGTTATCAATATGTTTGATAGAGATGATTTTGAGTGGATTTTGAAAAACGATTTTTAAATCCCAGATTTTGGATCTTGAAATCCAAAACCTGATTTTTAAAACCAAAAGTAAACGTACCAAGGCTTTTTTTGACACGAAACCGACTTCTACGTTAATACTCCCTCCGTCCGTCTATAAGTTTCTCATTTTACCATTTTAGTCCGTCCGCCTATAAGCTTCCCATACCCTTTTTGGTAAATACTTTTTCTTACACTTCACTTTATATTTTACTTTTTCTCTCTATCTCTCTCCTTCTTCCAATCACATCACTTGTACTATGGGTGTGTTTTGAAACTATACAAACGGCTTCCAGAATCACTTTTTTTTGAAAAGCTGTGAGAGACAGCTTTGAAAATAAGTGATTCTGGAAGCAGTTTGTAGAGTTTCAAAACACACACTATATCTATTATTTAATCACTTTTCTTAATCTCTGTGCCAAAAAGTAACGGGAAGCTTATAGGCGGACGGAGGGAGTATTAAAATACTACTACTGCAAATATACCTAAAGCCTAGGTAGTGGTGCTCTAACCACTTGAGCTCTCCCACTTTGTCACAGATCCTCGATATGAAAATAAAATGGAGTAATAAATTTGAAGAAATACTCCTACCTTTTAGTATTAGTTTTCTATTCATTATTTAATCATTTATTTTAATCTCATTTCCAAAAGTAATCAGACACTAAAGGAGTAAAATAGTCCATAATAAAAATGACGTGTCGCCGGCCAAAATTGCCAGATTTGGAAGTCATCACGTAACTCGAGAAGTTGTATAATATCCACCAAAGTGGAATTCAGGAGTGGAATTAGCAAATCTAGAGTGTCAGTATCAATTCTTTCACATTCATCAGTTAACGCCACGCACTCCCGATGTTTAATTTTCTCTTCATTATATTTATTATAGTCCCTTTTTTATTTTTATTTGGAAGGCCATTATGTGTTCGCGGAAATCATCATAATTCCTGGAATTTGCTCTAAATTCTTGCTCCTAAAACAGCCGGCAAAAATACATTTCTTTTATTTTTCGTAGTTACTGTGGCAATGGAGACCTCCGGTGAGTGTCATTCTGCATAATTTTTTCGATTCCCTTCTATGCGATTTTTCATAATGTTAAACGTGATTATGGAATTACTAAAATATGTTATTTAGTTATCAGTCTTAGTTCATTTATGTGCATGCGGATTGTGTTATTTCGTCTGATCTTGCTTATAATTGTTTTGGTTCTATTGTTTTTTCCACGGATTGTTAGTCAAAGTCATTAATCTTTCTGTAAAATTTCTGCCCAATTTTTCAGTGCGGAATATTAGATTCTTGTAGGGTAGTTGAATTGGGTGGAAAAATAGTACTTTAGGGGAAAAGGAATGATTTATTCCGTTTCTGCAGATTCTTAGTTGAGATTGACTGATGGGTATATTCTAATAATTTGCTATATAAAGGTTGTGATATGCGTGTGTGCTATGTGTGTGGTTGTTGTGATCTTCTCAGGCAGCCATCCGGAGGTGATAGTGCCACCAGTTGAGGGGGTTGCAGGAGGTGGGACAGCGTATGGATGGAGTGAAAGTGGCATACAGGATCCAAATTTACTGAGGGGTTCAATTGATCCCCTCAAAGTTCATTCTCAAGAATTTGTGCATGTTTGGTGCATGCCTAGTACAGCTAATGTTGGGCCACAGGATATGCCTCGTACATTGGAGCCTGTAAGTTTGATCAAACTGTATTTTCTAGTGCTAAGGGTGTAATAGTACATATTGTTTCTACTTTTAGGGGGGTACTTGGTTCAAATTCTTCAACAGAAATGGTAATGAGCATCATTGAATAATGAATCACAATAAAAATGATGGTTACATTGTTAGTGGAATGATTGAGGAGAGATGATTATAGGAGGAGAGGTAGTTATCAAAATGGGGTAATGATTTAACTTATTTTCAGTCTCATTACCCCTTACGAAGTATGACGAAGGTGAATTAATCATTTTATATTCTCATTACCACCACGGTTACCCCAAGTTCATTCAGATTACCATTCCTATTAAAGAATTTTGAATCAAGTGCCCCCTTAGTCATAGTGATCTCTATATGTCATTTGGTTGTGTCTAATGTGGATACATAGTTAGAGGAGGATCTAATGTGGGTAAATAGATGAGGAGCCACTTGTCTTAACTTCTTGCTTTTATGTCCATATCAGACATGTAATTTTGAGGCAACATTGCTTTTATGTATTTGCAACTCTTTAATGGCTTGCTGTTTGAAGAGCAAAATTGCATTGTCATATGTTATCCATAGTGTATATGCTTTCTTCTTTCTGACATTTTTCACCTTGAAGATATCTCTTTTAGCAGCAAGAAACGAGAGGGAAAGTTTCCAGATAGCTACACGTCCAAAAGTTTCTTGGGCTGGATCTAGTGTGGCTGGAAACGTGCAGATCCAGTGTACTAATCTGTGCTCCACTTCTGGTGATAGGTTTGTCTCTTAAATATTCATTTTTTTTTTCTAACTGTGTGTAATAGTAAATCGACGAAGCTAACCTTCATGGATATATGCAGATTGGTTGTTGGTGAGTCATTGAAGATGAGGCGTGTAGTGCCAATTTTAGGTGTTCCCGATGCTCTTGTGCCTCTTGAAATGCCCCTGTCTCAGCTGACCCTTTTACCTGGGTACTGTTGTCTTCCATCTAGAAAGAAACGACTAAACTTATTGTATATTGAAGTCTAAACTAAATTTATAACCTCAAATCATAATTGTTTTCTTACAGAGAAACAACCTCAATTTGGGTTTCAATTGATGTCCCAGCCACACAGCCCCCTGGTCAATATGAAGGAGAGGTCATAATTACAGCTACCAGAGCTGACACAGAGTGAGAATCTAACCTCTTTACTTCAGTTAAATGTTAAGCTGTAAAATTTAACTTATTCACTTATTAACTATTTATGATTAAAGAATGAAGGAAATTTAATGCATATCGGTAGGATAATAGTTTTAGTTTTCTACAACTACTATGGCCACTAATCTAGGGTGAGAAATATATTCATATAGATAGGAAAAGAGTTGCAAGTTTACAACTACAATGGTCAGTAATCTAGGAAAGAAATCTACCCCCATATCTTTGGAAAGGACTGAGTCCCTAATCAATCTATAATGAGTCAGTATCTTGTGCACCAGTTGCACAGTGCCACAGTGCAATTGATGCGCACAATTACTTTTTAGTAAAACAAGTAATACTTTCTACTGAAAACAAGCAAATACTTTTTAGTGAAACTAGCTAATATTGCAAACTAGTTATCATATGTTTTACTGCGCTTCTCAATTCTTACTTATGACAGATCTACTGCAAAACCCCTGGGTAAACCTGAGAGGAATCTACTGTACCAAGAACTAAGGAACTGTCTTGATTTTATGGATCCCATCGATGGAAAACCTTTTGATGAAGTGGTGAGCTCTACAGTTATTAGACGAAATCTCCCATCTTTGTATTCAATTTTGAAATTGAACAACGTGATGCTGTGAGCAAAATAGATCATGTGTACTTCCAATTTTTTTAGGTCGAGAGAGTGAAATCTGCTTCTTCATCTTTGAGAAGAGTGCTTCTATTGCCATCATTTTCAGACCTCGATATGGATAATGGGTCAGCAGATATGATGGAGGAGGATGCCATTTCAAATCTTTCAATCCGTGTGAAACTAACTTTAACAGTCTGGGATTTCATTCTTCCAATCACTCCTTCTCTTCCTGCTGTTATTGGTGTATCCTTGAATATGCTCTCTTTGACTTTTGCCAATCTTTGTCCTTTATTTGTTTCTGTATTCTGTTGAACAATTCTGATTAATTATATGATGTTAATGTTTCAGAATGTTTTGGGCAATTGCTCTGGAAAATGCTAAGATTGGTAGGCAACATGAAAGAGAATATTCTGACTGTACTTTATTCCAGTTAACTTTCTTTAATGGTATTTTGTAGGCTGATTGATTTATCTTTATTGCAAGGCAGCAAGTGTAAGTGAAACATTGACAAGGATGAACTTCCTTGACAACAAATAGATATCTGATACAGTGATTGAAGACCGGTTTGGTGTTGAGCATGGAAGTAGCGAGTGGTATGAGGCACTGGATCATCATTTTCAGTGGCTGCTTCAATTTAAGATCAGCCCATACTTTTGCAGGTGGCGTGAAAGTATGCAAGTTCTGACTTACACCAGTCCTTGGCCAGGTAATAATACACTAGGGTATGTTTGATTTTAGATTTAGAAGATATTTTGAAATTTCGGTTTCAAAATTTAGTGGATTTCAAAATCTTGATAAATAGAAATGGTGTGCTTGTTTTGAGATTTAAATATGGTGGGATATAGCTTTATGTCAAATCAATGTGTAAGAGTTTGTGATGTTGCATTATTTTATTGGGTTAATTGCACGAAACCCTCTCGTGGTTTGGAAATATTGCACGAAATTCCCCTGTGATTTGGAAATTACATGAAACCCTCCTGTGGAAATTACAAAGGGATTTCATGCAACATTTCCAAACCACAAGGGGATTTCATGCAATTAACCCTTATTGTATTAGTGTTGTTTGTGTAATAATTAGTGTGTTTTATTGGAAGTTGAAAAAGTAAGACTAAATTGTGTGAAATTGTGAAAAGTGATAAAAAAAGTAAAACTGAGAATAAGAAAGCCATATTTGCATTAATGAGTCATTTAAGAAAGTGTGGTGTGGAAAAAAATAGTATATATAGGATTTATAGGTATTTGTAGGGGTGGGGTATTGGGTTTATAAAAACTGGAATTGAATTTTGATTTCAAATCCTAAATCTGGTTTTGTAATCCCAAACCAAACATACCTTTTAGATATTGAGGTGATAATTTGACTCTGGAAGAATAGTTATCCAGTATAATGTGTAGCATGTGCACATTATTTGAAATCTTTTTAAAGAATATTCATCTTGTCTAGCACTCAAAAGTGTGGACTTATGTAGCACTATATTCAAGTTTTGTTGTTGCCTCTTGTTATACCTCTTTGACTTTGGCATACTGTATTGCATGATGCATCACTTATCCGTGCAGCTGATCATCCAAAATCAGATGAGTATTTTTCTGATCCCAGGCTGGCAGCATATGCTGTACCATATGCACCCATAGTCTCCTGGTATTATGCCCTTCTTCACTTATTCTATCTTGCTTTTTTGTTACTTAATTTGATTATTTCATACTTGTCTCTTAATGTGAGTTAGTGGCGATACAGCAAAGGACTTTCTGCAAGGAGAAGTAGAGATTTTACGAACAAAGAATCATTGGAGAAAGGCCTACTTCTATTTATGGGATGAGGTGCGAACAAGAGATGAAAAATTGTATGCTTAACTGAGTATTTGCAGCTTCTGAGAAGTTTTTCTTTTTAAATAAACGTTATATTGGATGTTTTCTAATTGATGCGTCTGGATAACAAGAAATGAAGGAAATATGGATAATGAGCTATCTCATTTTCATTATAAAAAAGTAAAACTGACAGGCATATATCTTAAGCTCTACCTCCATCAGTTGTGAATGCCTTAGCATCATCTGCTAGAATGATTACATATATAAGAAAACTGTTGATTTTAACCATTTTATCCTTCCAATTTCTTCCTAATGAATATCATCCCAAAAATGCCCCATACCAAGCCCTCTTTCTTTTTTCCATGCACTTGCCTTGTATGGTTACATAAGTAGAACCTTTAACTCTTAAATGGTTACAGGGAATTGGGTCTACTATGGGTCTGCCCCCAGGCAGCCTCGGATTTTTTTCAAAGTTCTATGGGGGGTTCTCGTAACAAAAGAGACAAGATGTTGGGGTGGCTTATTTCCCGGGAGTTTTCTGGTCTATTTGGCTTGAAAGGAATAAACGATTGTTTGAGAATGTCATTGAGTCTTTAGATGAGGTGTGGGACAGGATCAAGTTTAGAGTCACTCTTTGGGCATGTAGTCATAAGGTGTTCAAAGGCTGTTCAATGTCTGATCTAAATAAGGACTGGTTTTCTCCTTGTAACTATGTTTTTGGACTGACTGTATTACGTAGGGATCCCTCATCCCTTGTAATTCTTTTGATTAGTTATAAAAAATTGTTTCTTATCAAAACTCTTAAATGTTAATTGTGTGTGCTCCTTAAAAAATGACATTTATGTAACACATTCTCTCTTACTCATTATATTTCCTCCTCCTTGGGTTTTATGCACGTCATCTCCAGCCACTGAACCTTGAACATTATGATGGTATTCGTAAGATGGCAAGTGAGATTCATGCTTATGCACCTGATGCCCGCATCATGACAACTTATTATACTGGTGAGTAAATTAGTCTCCTAGAACTTGAGGAATTTGTTAAATGATTTATCCCACTTCCTGTAGTTTTATCTAACTTGATTTTGAAGGTCTACTGGGAACTGGAAAAGGTGTTCGAGCAAACTAGTTTGAAAATTAATCTGTAATACCTGTGAATCATGATAATTGCATGCTTGGTGTTGCTCCTGATTTAAAATTAAAATCAGTTTAAAACAAAATTTTAGTTCATTCAGAACTCACCAAAGATTGACTATCATTTCCTGAACATTCTATCGTGCACCTGCCAGAACATGATAACGCGGTACTGGATCCTTGACTTTGAAGGGCTCACTTATGGCTATAATTGTGGGACAGAAAAAAAGTATATAACCCAAATTGATCGCAGTCATTTAATACATAGTAAACTTAAATTTTATGTGGAAAGATTTAATTCAAATTGGGTAACTTAATGGGTTAGGGTGAATCTGGTATTTTATAAACTATAGAACAACACATTAAATCAAACATTTGGGGTAGCCATGACCTTTGGCCTATAATTCTGTATGAGCATGCCAATTCTAGTCAATTAGTTGCATAATCAATAATAATATCTTTATAAAAATTTCATTTGAAAAGTTTTGCTATATTTGAAAGATGGTATCCTACTATCCTTCAATCAATTCACTAAATACTTTGTTTTTGTCCTTCATATACATGTAAATGGGGTAGACTGGGACATAAAAAAGAATAATGTATACGTAAATTAACCTGATAGTTTTACTGAAAAGGCGTACATAGTTTTCCTCTCTTCATCCAGCATATTACTATCCTAGTTTTTCACTGATAATCACCATTCATGCACATTTGAGTACTAAGTTAACTTAATGGTGATGGGTTGAGGCATCAGAACTTTGTATAATCTGCTTAGTCTCTCTTTATTTATTGCTTATTCTAATATCTGACTGAGCCGTAGTGCATAAGGGATGTTCTCTGATGTTTTTTTTTTACTTATTGCAGGGCCTAGTGATGCACCCTTGGCTTCTAATAACTTTGAGTCTTTTCTTAAAGTTCCAGAGTTTCTTCGTCCTCACACCCAAATATATTGCACAAGGTATTAATATCTTAACTTTTCTCTTCTAGATTCTAATTTAAATGTTGTATCTCTAAGGGTATGTTTGATTCTGGAATTGAAAACCGGATTTGGGATTTCAAAATCTAAATCTGGTTCTACTTTGGGATTTTAGAATCCTTCTTTTAAAAACCTAATACATCAACCCCTATAAACACCTATAAATCCTATAAATACCATTTTTTTCTACACCACACTCTCTCCAATGACTGATTAATGCAAATATGGGATTTTTCTATTCCCAATCCTATTTTATTTATCACTTTTCACACCTTTTATTCTCACTTTTGTAACTTCCAATAAAACATACTCCCTCCGTCCCCGAAAAGTTTGCAGGGAATTATGGGCACATGGTTTAAGAAAAAAAATGTAATGATGAGAGTGTTGAGGGAGGTAATTTTGTAAACTTTTATATATAAAGTGAATAAAGTAGATGAGTTGAGTGTATGGTGGGCCCCAAAAGTAATGACATAAAGGGTAAATATGTGTATATTGTGAGGGTGAGGATTATAATGATTATTTCTATTTTGGGGTATGCAAACTTTTGGGGGGCAAACAAAAAAGGAAAGTATGAAAACTTTTGGGGGACGGAGGGAGTATTATATTTACACAATCATTCAATCATTACAATAAAATAATAATATAATGATACAACATCGCACACTCTTACACATCGATTTGACATAAAGTTAAGCTATGTCCTACACACACCATTACTATTTTTACCAAGTTTTGAAATTGAGATTTCAAAATCCTCTGAATCTCAAATCAAACATACCCTAAGTGTGTGTATGGCTGCCACCAAATCTGAACCATTCATCTGAAGTTATTGTTCCATTATCATGCATCAGTAAAAAGCGTAGAACCAACACTTGTATCTTTATCCTTGCAGTGAATGGGTGATTGGAAACCGTGAAGATCTGGCAAAGGATATCATAGCAGAAATTCACCCTGAAAATGGTGAGGTAATGTATTTTGATCCTCCTCTGTTTGGAAAATCAATTCTTCTTGGAAAATGTTATAGTCCTTTTGCTTAGATATAGTTTTGACCGGATAAAGGGTTGATTTTAGAAACATTGTGCTACTTGAGTTTCATACCTCCTTTGACCTCAATAGAAATACTTCATGTAGAAACATTTTAAAGGAGAATGTGCAACCTAATAGATCGTCCCTTGCTTTCACAAGGAAGACAAGTTGCTTCTACTATGCATACCAGGTAAGTTTTGAAAGGCTAATATGCAGAAATACTTTATCCTATTTGCTCGCGTGAAAACAGAAAGAGGGAGAATGCATTTTTGTTCCAATATAAGGAGAGTTTTTTTCTTTTTGGGTGGGTTGCGGATAATGATAAAGACCTTCTTCTATATAGTTTGAATTATAATTTGGGTGCTCAAGAGTAGCTTTCTCAATTTTCCATAAAAGAAACCAAGTGACACTAGTACATACCTTTCAACTGCTGAATCAAGAGAGAAATGAAGCTATTCCAAATCATTCATCTGACTTGAATCTAGATTTCCCGATGCTTTATTTTTTATATTTTTTTAGTTGTGTAAAGGTTCATTCTTCATTTATCATTATTTAAATAGCACATCTGGATGATGACTGTTTATTTATTTTGGTTCTTGTAAAATTGGTGAACAATTAATATTGTTCAATGAAAAGGAACTAATATTTTTCAGTGAAAACAGTTAATACTGGCCAGTTTATACATTTCAGTGATAACAACTAATACTAACCAACTAATATTGTTAAATGGAAACAACTAATATTGTTCAATTAAAACAACAAATGCAGTTTAGTGAAAACAACTAATACTGCTCAATTAAAGCAGTTATTGTTCAGTGAAAACTAATACTACCATTTAAAAATGTGGAATTATTTGTCTTGTATTGTCTTTGGCTGATTGACACCCTTATATAGGAGTGGTGGACATACGTGTGTATGGGGCCATCAGATCCTCATCCTAATTGGCACCTGGGGATGCGAGGTACACAGCACCGTGCAGTGATGTGGCGTGTATGGAAAGAAGGCGGAACAGGGTTCCTCTACTGGGGTGCTAATTGCTATGAGAAAGCAACAGTTCCTAGTGCTGAGGTTATTATTTTTTATCTATATCATTCATCAGTGCCTTTTATAATCCATTTGCAAATCTCTGACACGCCGCTATTACTCTTTCAGATTAGATTTAGGCGTGGCCTCCCTCCAGGTGATGGAGTCTTATATTACCCTGGAGAAGTGTTCTCATCTTCGAAGGAACCTGTTGCATCTTTACGGCTCGAGAGGCTTCTAAGTGGTTTACAGGTAGGTAGTTTTAACCTTTTGATAATTTGCTGCGATGTATTAAGTGTAACTGTTTCATGTAGGTGAGAGTTTCATTTATTTAATCAGTTGTATCAATTTAGGGCTTGAAAATGGTAAAGCTGTCAATGAAAGGTCTTAAAAGATTTTCCCATCTACTCGTGGCCTGAAAGATTGAAACTATCAGTTTATGACTCAACACATTTTAAGAACATGTTCGACATTTTTTGGTTTCTAGTTATCCAATAATCTTTGTATAAATCACAATTCCAAAATGAAATGATATAATTAATTTAACGTGAATGGAAAGTTTAGACCTGAACATAAAAATGTATTTGCTTATCTTGTCGCCAAAACGTTTATGAGATCTTCTCTATCAAATTTATTCATTCTTTGTAATTCCTCTGTAAATGTTTGATACTTATTATATCCATGGTATTGCATCCAGGACATTGAGTACCTGAAGCTCTACTCCTCAAGATACGGCAGAGAAGAGGGGCTTCGTCTTTTGGAAAAAACGGGCATGTACGTAGGCCCCGAGAGGTATACTCATGAGCACATGCCTATAGATGTTATGCGGGGTGAAGTTTTCCGGACATGCCGATCTGAAAATAACTTCTGAATGGATTACCATGTGTTATTTGGGCTAATCCCCAACTCTGACTTACTGCTATAGTTTGAGAGAGTGGTGGTACTAATTATAATTCTTGTGCAAATTTCCTTCTCTTTAGGGTAGTGAATGTATAAACTCTTGACTTAATATAACTAAATCTTTTATTTTAAATAATATTTCATCGAGTAGGCTCCCTATAAACTCTATGTTTCTAAGTAATATAATACTACTATTGTTTAGTATATCAAGTTATACTGTTTAATATAATAATATTATTCTTTTCAAAATTACTAAATTAAATTAAGATATTTCATGATAGTATTTCTTTCATTTCATTATTATCAGCACAGCACATTTTACGTATATAAAATGATGTAGTATTTTGAAAGTATACACGTGTTGTGTTTTAAAGAGGTGGGTATGCGGGGCAATTGGACTTCTTAGGCAGGCACATCTATGACTATAATGGTCGTAGGGACATAAAAGCGAGAGATAGATGATATATGCACGATTATGAGGGGGCCTTATTTAGTGCAGATATATTGCATTGGATAATATGTTTGGATTTCCTCTCTTAGATTTTTTATTTTACTAGGAGTAATACATATGTCTGGTCTGACTGTGTAATACTCCCTCTGTCCTTAATCTTTCAACCGAATTTAATAAATATACTAATATTTAATGTGCAGTAAATAGTAATTGTGGATTATGTATGTTGGAGCCTCATAAATCATAATAAAGCTAAATTCTGGAAATTTTGTAATAAAGGTTGTTTTGTAGGGTCGAAAGTCAGTCAAGTCGTATTCATATAAACATTCTTTAAAGAGGCAAATTCTCTCATTTGATTTTCATATCAATATTACAATATACACTTAATTTAGAGTTTCTCTAGCTAGGTTACCCATATTCTGTATCATGCTTTTATAAAGAATCTTATATTGATTTCCATACTTGATTGTTAATACTTAATAGCATATGTTATCTAAACCATCTATCTAGGTGAAATAGCAGTAACTAAATATTAGTACATAAAAATAAATAATAAAAAATTGGGTAATTATGTTGGAGTATTGGATAAAAGAAAACCGATCAAGTCATTAGATTTTCTTTCTTGCTCACCATTAGACCATCCTCATCCATGACACTCCCCCAAATCAATCCTTCAATATTATATTAATTTCTCTCTCATCCACATATACAATTTACAATCCAACCCAAATTTTATCAGTGACACTAACTCAACCCAACCCAAAAATAATAATAATTTTTTAAATACATATTATATTATTAATTTTTACTATATTTTAATGTGTAAATTGGTATATAAAAATTACTTGATATTCTAAATTTGTAATTATAATATGAATTTTTTTATCACACTTAAAATAAATAATGAACTCAATAACAAAATTAAAATTACAAAATTTGAAAATACGAAATTGAAAAGCAATAATAAAAGAGAGAATTTTAGTTTATGGATAATCTTGAGAGTTTGGAAAATTTTGAGAATTTGAAAAAAAATTGGGATAATTTGGATCCATAGCTAGAAATATTAGATGATAAAAGAGAAAATTTTAGTTTGTGTTTCAAAATAGCTCGATATTGTACTCTATTTATAGAGGGAAAAAAATTATGAATTTTGATATATATATATATATATATATATATATTTTTTAATACATATTATCTTCCATATCTACAAATCTAATTATATCACACAAAAAATTACAAACAACCAATGAAATTTTGACACTTGTCATATTAATTAATATTATTAAATTGATGACCTTAGGTTGGCCATCCAGTCCAGGTCACGCAAATGTCAAATGTTTTCTATTATTTTAATATTATAAAATTTGTCCGTTTGCTATGACATTTTGGTGAAGGGCACCGATGATGGTAGTCTTAGCAGCGGGCAAGGAGAATTTATTAAATATTAATTAGTTCGAATAATTAATAAATACGTACAAACTGGACTGGTGGATAATTTAATTTTATTTAATTTGTACTTATATCATGATTTATATATAGGTCATTACTTAAACTAATACTCCTACTTAACTAGATTTTGGCAAGAGCTTTCATTCTGACTAATAGACAGTGACATACATATATACTATATATATATATATATATATATATATATATATAATTAACTGGTTTTTTTTAAGAGGTTAATTATCATCAACTCTAGATTCCAGAGAATAACATATTCATTACACATGCGTAATTATTTTAATCCTAAAACTAATAGTATCTTAGTAATTTGGATTATGGGTGATTGGTGAGGTCAAGTTTGTAAGCACATGCATGCATATTTTAAAGTAGTAATGAGTGGAAGCATTGACTAAAATATAGATTATGGTGGTGGATTACCAAATTTTACATCAACTCCACAATATTCTTTTCAAACAAGTTAATACTAGTAAAATAATCACTAGATCTCGTAGCATGTGAATAATAGGGTTAGTGAAATCAAGTTTAATATTGTTTTATAAAAATAATTAATATTGTTTAATTAGTAAAACGTCAATATTATTTAAAAAATCAAGTTAATAGTACAATAATCATATTAGATCTCGTGATTCTATTAATATAAATAGTTTACTCGCTAATACTGATAAACTTAATATTGTTCACTGAAAACAACTAATATTGTTCAGTAAAAACAACAACTCTCTCAGTCCCTAACTCAATTGAACATTAATTTTTATACTAGTTTTACCGTGAGAATTGTTTATTCGTATTAAAGGAAAATAAATTACTTTTTCACGAAAGTAAGATGGTCAATTGAAGTAAATAAGATAAAAAAATGTTTTACATAAAAAAAAAAAAAGTAATAATATTAGGTATAAAAGTTATTTTATTTTTATTTTAGAAAATGTTCAATTAAATTATAAACAAATTCATTTTAATTATAAATGTTCAATTGAGTTAGAGATGAAGTGAATATTAATTAACATTGTTCAAATAAATGCTACTAATATTGAAAAAAATGTGAATGCAATTAGTGTATACAAAAAAATATAGCCTTAGCATAGGATTGTTTGTGCATATTTATAGGTGCGTATAAAATAGACTTATAGACGGAGATTGAAATATGCAATAGTGTAATGATCATAAATTCACAATCTTGCACAGTAATAATAGGCTTTTGAAAAGATGATAATGATGAGAAAATATTGCATTAAAGATTGATTCAAGTGCACACATTTGGTGGCAGTAAAATGGGAGAAAATGTATTTTCCTTTTTTAAAGAAATAAAGAAAAAGCAAATAAAAAGATAATCAAAAGGGTGATGATTGATGCAAACCCTTTTCTTTTATCATCTCTTTTTTGACATTTTGGTGTTACAGCTGTAGCGCCTGTGTGTGCTATGCAACTGGACAACTTTAGTTTTATAGAGGGTTCCTGGATTTGTTTTTATGAGGGTTGCATGTGTGCATAATGGGATTATTAATAAGTTTTTTTTTTTTTTTTTTTTTGTGTTTATTCACTTTTTGATACAAAATTCAACTTCTCCCCCACAATTTAATACAACAACTTTTAAATGTGAAATATTTATTTGTAAATGTGAAATATGAATGTAAAATATTTGATGTCAATGTGAAATGTTTGTTTGTAAATGTGAAATGTACTAGAAAGTGATTGTACTACATTGTAGTAAGGAATCCCCAAATGTACTAGAAAGTGATTTCCCCATAAATTTTTGCACAAATTTGGATAATATTCTCTTTATTTGGTGAAAGTTATACAATGGATGAAAATATTCGGAAATATTCTCGATTGATATTGGAAATAACCGATAATTTCACGATAATTTTAAAAAAATAAAAAATATCGATAAATATCGGTAACAAACAACAATATCGAGTCTAATATCGAGAAAATGTCGATAAATTTCGAAAATATCATATGAAATAACATTATATATTATATTTTATACAGAGTATAAATTTATCATGAATGTAAAATGTATTCAAATTGTTTTGTTATTTTTATGTATTAAACATTTGTTATTAAATTTTTATAATTTTTAAAATTTACCGATATCGATATATCTATTGATATTTCCACAAATTTAAAGTCTCGATATTTCTAGTGATATTGATATTTTTAACATTGGCTATACCGGAGCTTTGTAAACGAAAATTAAAAAATATACTAATTAAATAAATAAATGTATTAGAAATGATGTGATATTACTCCTAGTTTGTTATATCGTGTAGTTTTTATTAAAAATGACAAAAAAATTGAAATTAGTTAACTTTTACAAGGACATAGACAGTAGAAAGATTTTGCACGAATTTTTTGAGGTGCAGAATTGGTTGAGTATGTAAATACAATTATTAAATCAATAGTAGTTTATATTTATCGTGTGATTAATGAATTATTGTATGAAAGCAAAATTTATCACATCTTTCAAATAATAATTGCGAATTTATTTTTTTAAAATAAAATATTTTTTCAGTTTAAATTCATTATACACATTTTTTCGGGTACGAATTTTAATGAATATCAATAAGTTTATAAAGAGATAAATTGAGAGTATATATGATGTGTACTGTGAAATCTATAAATAAAGTGATTGTTTATAATTAAAGTTAATGATAATTTAATTAAATAAGTGAGGGTTGAAGGATATAGATAAAGTTGCAAATAATATTATTTTTAAAAAAATGGAATTATCATAATAAAATTGGATAACAAAAAAAGAGAAGGGTACGTGCAACAATGAAATTACACGGTATTAATTAATCATAATAACATTAAATTGCTAGAGACTTTATTTCATTTCAAAATCTGTTTAATTATTTCCTAGATTTGTTTTCAAAAATGAAATATTACTCCCGTTCTATAATAAGTGTTTGTTTTAGTCTTTTTCTCTTGTATACAAATAAGTGTTGTTTTAAAATTTTTACACTATTTGTTCCCACCCTCCAATTTGAAAATTATTTGAAACATAAATTTGGAAATAATTGAAAAAGATTGATTAAAAAATTTGAAAAGATTTGAATGGAATTAATGTAATTAAAATCTTCATTTATTATTTAAGAGTATACTTGTCAATACACTTTTTCTTAATTTCAACAAATTTAATGAAAACAACACTTAATTGTAGAATGAAGGGAGTAATTAATAGGAGTAATTATAACATTATTGCAAGACACTTTATTTCTTTTCAAAATATGTTTAATTATTTGTTGTCCTTTTCATTTGGTATTCTATATACTGATATTTTCAGTCTTGTCACTGAAAAGGAATAAAATATAATTATTTTTAAACCTCAGAGATTATTTTAAAAAATAAAGAGTGGATATCAAGTGTACTATATGCATTGTACAGTTAGACATAAGAGTGACACATGCAGATTAATATTAATATAATTATAATGTATATATTAATATAATTAAAGTGTTCACTAAATTTAATCGAAATAAAACCGAAACATGTACCTGATTTGAACATATTTGATTTCCATACAAAGATAGAGAAATGAGACAAAGTGGGATAGCTCTAGTCAGTGACGGACCCAGAAATTTTCGATAGGGGGGCCCGATTAACATTATTATAAAAAAATATATATGTACTCATTATTTTTATCAAAATTTCACATTATAAAATTGTCAATTATACGTCACATTTCATTAAATTAAATTGATCGGATAAGTTGACTTTTGCTATGTTTTGGTACAAGTTAATACTCCCTCCGTCACATGATAACTTGCACATTTTAACCGATTCACTTTAAAAAATAATTGAATTTAGTGGTGTAGAGTCAAATAAGAAATCGTATTTTGAGTGATTTGATAAGGTGTAATAAGGATTTAGTAGGATGTAAAATAGATTTAGTGAAATTTAGGATAAAATGTAGACCCAAAATGAGTGATGATTTTAAAATAAAATGATGTTCGGATATAAATTAATTTTGTGGATTATTTTTATATAAGAAGTGTGCAAATAATTATAAAATAGAGTATTAATTTTAATATGTGTAAAATTACCAAAATACCCCTAACAAATTTGCAAAATTGGTGGGGGGCCCGCGGGCCCCCCTGGGCATTACCTCGGTCCGTCGCTGGCTCTAGTCGTTAGAGCACCACTACTTAGGCCTTAGGTCCTGGGTTCGAGTCATGGGAAGGGGAAAAAAGGGATGGGTATTTAACTTCCCTAAAAAAAATAAAAAAAAAATAGAGAAATGAGAATATAGACGGCAATGGTAGTAAATAAGAAGGATAACAATTACTCCCTCCGTCCCAGGATTTTATGGACACTTTCCTTAACGGACGTTCCAACATTTTTTGCACACTCAAAAAAATGAAACAACTCACATAATTTTTACCAATAATACCCTTCCTTTATTTTACTTTCCCTTCTCTTTAGTCAAATCTTTTCCACTTTAATCAATTAATTATCAATAATATATCTCTTTTATTTTACCTTATACGTCACTTTATTCCATTTTTTTAATCTCTATGTCGGTCAAAGTGTGCATAAAATCCTGAGACGGAGGGAGTATGTTTTAGATTAAAAAATGTAATCAGTTTATTTTATTTTTATAAATGAACACCACTTTGATCACTTGTGCTCACCAAATGCACTACGTTATCGTGATTTAATATTTTAGGTTGAAGAAAAAACTTTCTACTCAACAGGTGCTAGAAGACCAACTTCTTGGAGAGCATTTTTGGAGGCCATTTTATTGTAAAATCGTTTATTTATTCAATGTTGGAGTTTGGTCTTATTTTACTTTACATTAAAAAAAATACTCTCTCCGTCCCATCTTAACTTTCATATCTCATTTTGAAACTCTACTCATACAATATTTAAAATATTATATTTAATGTTATTATTTTTATGGTACATATAAACTCACTTATTTATTTTTTTATAAAATTATATATCAAAATTCTATTTATTACTCTCTCCATTTTTTAATAAGTGTCACTTTGACTTTTTAACTAATTTTAAAATAAGTGTCATTCTGAATATTTTTCTTTAATTTTGACTATTTTACCCTTATTCATTTACCATATATATATTGTTCATAAATAAATTACATAAACATTGTTTATATCAAAATTAATTTAGTTTATGAATACTATCTATATTCTTGACCACATTCTTTATCAAACAAAATTTCTATATCAAAATGAGCTATAATTAATGAAGGGTAATATGGACCATATTTTATAATCTTAATTTGTTGAAAAATGTCAAAGTGACACTTATTAAAAAACGGAGGGAGTATAATATTTTGGGTTAATAACTAATAAGGTCATTTCACTACTAGTTTTATCTAATAAAATCTACATCAAATTTTCTTGTCTAATAGAGTCAAATTGAAAAATCTAAGACAATTATACACTTTTACTAATTTGACACAATTCAAAATTTTTAATTCAAATTAAAGGATCAACTAAATACCTTAATTATAGATTAACACATATTCTTGAAAGAAGCGAAATTTAAGCAGCTTCCAAATTTTTAAAAATTTTCTAAAAAGTAGGTATTCTTATTAATTGGTTTCACTTGCTTAGCTTCGAGAATTCTAGAGTCTGCATTTTTAAAATTTAATCAACTTTCAAAATTTAAAAAATTTGATCAACATGTATGAGTTATTAACAGAGAATCTCGAAAAAGCAAGATTTAAACAACTTTCAAAATTTAAAAAAATTCCTAAAAAGTAGATATCCCATTAATTCAAATAAGAAGCATAAAAAATTATGGAGTGAATAGTGCATGGTGTGCAATATTGAAAAAGTATGTATATAGAACTGCATATCTATATGTGGGTAAAAAACACAATATGAAGTAAGTAGTGCATATCTATTTCGTAACATGTATATATATGCATAGTTGAATGCACATGAATAGATATGCATTGAGCAGTGCACTAAACCGATATGCATTGTGCAGTTACAAGACATATGATTAAGCTTCTGACTGTATTACACAAGTGATCGATTTAGTAAGAAAAGTAAAAAAAAACAATGGAGGACTATACAGCATCTGAGTGAGACATTGATGAACTCAAACCCTGACGAGACACAGGATAGATGTTCCGAAAATATAAAGAGAAATAAATATTTAGTAAAAAAATCTTGATCTAATATCAATATGAAATCTCGTCAAGGTTTGAGTTCATCAATAATCGAACGATAAAAAATAAAAGGATAAGAATAAAAAATAAAAGGATAAGAATTGGATACGTACTATGAAGACGAATCTTGATCTAATATCAATATGAAATTTCTTATTCTGATCTCAGTGCATCATCGAATTGATACACGTGTTATGCAACACTAAAATAAACAACCGCAAGTGTACGGCGTCTATCGTAGCGTGATAAGCACGAGGTCGATCCCACAAGGAGGTTAAGCGTAAAAGTGGTAGTTTGCTAGTCGAGTTCTAAATAGACGTGATCGAAATTTTGAATAAAATGTTTTACTCTAAAGTTACCTACCAAGTGTCACGAATAAGCAACAAAGAGCAAAGATAAAATCGATCAAATGGCATACAAATCACAAAACGAAAGTAAAATGGATGTAAACTCAAAGAGAAAAGGTGGGTTCCAAGGCGATTGTAACACTTAGATGTCCGTTTATGAATGTTATCTCGTTTAGATGGCCATTAAGTTTATCTCATATAGGGTGATCACACAAGAAGAATTAATTAATCTCTCGATCTAATTAACCAAAGGCGCAATGCAACATAGGCTCGTATTTCTACCTCACAAACATTACACCGCCTAAAAGAGCTCCTAAGACCATTCGATTCCCTCTCCGATAATTAATCCTCTCTCGAGCTCATAATAATATCGGGTTGCATGCTTGCATACGATTAAATGAAATAAATCTCTCGATCTTACTCCAATTAACAATAGATAAGCAAATCATCATGGCCAATAACAATATGCTTGACAATGGATAATTAAACATGCAAATAAGAAACAAACACCAATTAAAGCAAGAAATTACTCATAAACATCAATCCAAGTCTTACAATGCCTTAGAACCACAAATTGTTTAGCTAACTACTAACATAATCAAATTACAAATCCCAAATGAAATAACTAAATAAAAAGGAAAAGAAAGAGAAAGCTTAGTCTAGAATGTGGTGTGGAATGGAATTTGGGAGCTATTGCATCCTTTCTTGAGTGATTTGATGAAGAATTGATGAAGATATGGCCAAAACACCTCCAAGTATATGTAACTATGTGTGGATTGGGGGAGAATCTCTTGGGTTTCAAGAAATGGGGCTTATATAGTGTTGGGGTAGGGTTTGGATGGCAAAATTGCAAGTTGGTCCCTAAAAAATGGTCAAAATAGGAGATAGGCACCGAAAATGGGGGTAGCACGGCCGTGCACGGAGCACGGCCGTGCAAAATGAGCATATAGGCGTACAGGTGCTCGGCGGACAGGGGAAATGGGGTGTGCTCGGCCGTGGCTGCTTCTCGGCCGAGGCGATGTGGAGCAGGGCAAGGGAGTGCTCGGCCGTGGCATTTGGGCAATGGGGTAGCTCGAGCTCGGCCGAGAGGGGTGCTCGGCCGTGCCCTCTTCTTGGCCAAAATCACTGTTTCGAGCACCTCTTGCTCGAGCACTCGTCTCGGGCGTGCTCTCGGTCGGTCGACTTCGGCCCTTTCTCGTTTCGTGCATATCTTTCGCCTCGGGTGTCGGATTGACTCGATTCCTTCGGCTAATCCACTCCGTTTTTCGAGCCGGATCCAATGGTGCACTCCTCTTTCCGGTCCGATCACTTGTGGTATGCGTTTTGCTCCAAATTCCATCGTTTTACCTATAAAATCGACAAAACAATACATTTCTCTCATTTTGGCTAAAACAATCATATTCCATGCATAATTAAATGAAATCCACATCAAAACACGCTTAACATGTGCCTCTAAAACGTGTAAATTCCACCCGAATCACGAATCTGAGAAATTGAAATTGAAAAGCGAATTTGAGAATTTTTCTTTGGTGCATAACAAGAATCTGAGGGAATAACAAGAAATTGAAATTGAAGCGAATTTGATCGAATCTGAAGATGATAGAACTCAAAAATTGAAAATTCAAATTTTGGAAAGTCGTAGTCTTACCAAAATCTGTAACCTAATATAATGAGGAATTGAATGAAACCGAAAATTGTGGCAGAATAAATTTCGGAATTAATAGCATTTTCGAAATTTTGAATGTCAATTTGTATGATTAAGGGTAAATATGGTTTTTTGTATTCAAAATGAAGCAAATAGACAAACTTTGAAGTAGTTGTAGCAATTTGTTGAATGCGTGGTGATAATGACTCTATTGGTAAAAAATCTCTAATATTTTTTAAAAAGAGGGTGAACAGTAAGTATGAAAGTTAAGTTGAGACGGAGGGAGTATAATTTTTTAAAATAGTAGTAAAAAATACTTATGAGAAAACATAAGTGATACTTTTGACCTAATTTTTTTTTTTAATTTATAATTTTTCACGTCACACAAATTAAACACATTCAATATAAATTTTTATGACATATACACATTCAATATAAATTTTTATGACATATACTCCTTCCGTCCCTCAAAAACTTCACAGTTCACACTTACCTATTTTAAACGTCCGTTATATATTTTGACTCGTTCTGAAAGTGTTAGCATCATTAATTAGTTTTTAAAAAAGCGTTGAAGAATTAGAAAGACGTGTTAGAATAGATGATCCACATAAATAATTGATTAAACGTATATCTGAATTGGTATTGACATTACACTCATTTCCGTGCGCCCACACACTATGTCACGTTTATGTGAACTCATGGATGGACGGACACAGTTATATACTCCCTCAGATTATTTGGTTCCGCTATAAATTTTCAACTACCTCGGTCCCAAAATTATTTTTACATCTACTAAATTAAAAGAATGTTACAATGAATAGAGTTAAATAATTATATAAAATTTTATATATAAAAAAAAATTAGGATATGTGTTCAAATGCAACAAGAAACTTATACCCACGGTAAGTATTAAGAAATAGTCAAACATTACTTGTATATAGGACTTGATTGTTGTATTTACCTTTTGTATTTATCTTTTCTTAAATCCATGTAATTACCACTATAAATACAAGTTATACGTCACTCACCAAGATTAACGTGATCATATCTCATTGTTCACATTCTCTTTCTCCCTCTATGCCGTTACCGCCTCTCTTCCATTCTCTGTCGAGCTTGTCCCCCTCGACCATCTCTATTCAATTGCAGACTCCCCCATCCCTAATAACAAGGGTAAAAAAATTAAATTATATGTATTGACTTTAAAAAATACAATTATAAAATATGATCAATTTATATAGAGTTAATTTCATCATGAAATAATTTAATTACACCATATAATAAAATCATGGATACGGAAATGTGACAGTCGAGGTGGATGCGAAGCTTGTCGTGGAGGATATAAATAAAGATGAAGTTGCAAATTCGGCGTTTGGAGATATTATTAAGGCCCGTAAAAGTGTGATTTCAAGAATTCACTCGTATTCTATTTCTTATGTTTCTCGTGTGACCAATGTTAAGGCGCATAGTTTTACTAGAGCAACTAGGATGTACTCGAGTCCTCATGAATAGTATGAATAGTTTTACTAGAGCAACTAGGATGTACTCGGATTGACTCGATTCCTTCGGCTAATCCACTCCGTTTTTCGAGCCGGATCCAATGGTGCACTCCTCTTTCCGGTACGATCACTTGGGGTATGCGTTTTGCTCCAAATTCCATCGTTTTACCTATAAAATCGACAAAACAATACATTTCTCTCATTTTGGCTAAAACAATCATATTCCATGCATAATTCAATGAAATCCACATCAAAACACGCTTAACATGTGCCTCTAAAACGTGTAAATTCCACCCGAATCAAACTCCCCCAAACTTAAAATGTTGT
Source organism: Galeopsis tetrahit (assembly GCA_963675135.1). Taxonomy (NCBI): domain Eukaryota; kingdom Viridiplantae; phylum Streptophyta; class Magnoliopsida; order Lamiales; family Lamiaceae; genus Galeopsis; species Galeopsis tetrahit. The sequence continues at coordinate 64,366,735 of OY776121.1, read as the reverse complement.
TTGTCCTCAAACAACTAAGCACTTAAAGCAATGAGGGTGGAATGATCACAATGGAATATTCAATGTAATTCACACATGCAAAGTAGGATGTAGTGATATCGCTTTCTCAAAGTGCATTTCTCAATGAAGGTCATAAGCTCACTATTGCAATTCACACTCATGGATCAAAGAATGCATAAACACACAACACATTGTGAATGGGAAACAAAATTCAAATGCTCAAGTCCTCTACTCACATGATGAAGTGTTTCTCTCAAACACACAAACAAATTGAGGATATTAATGCACTCATCAACCAAGTTATGCTATGCAATCACCATATGCTTGCCCAACTTCTACTTTTCACAACACTCAAATGCTCAACAATGTGATCAATAGGACTTAATCAAGGATGTAACATTGGCTCTTTGGACAAGGTAGGATGAATTTGGGAATTGTGACTCTTCTAGTGGAGGACAAAGCTTGTTGTTTTACAATGTGTGCTTTCACTTCCAAAGCTTACAACTTCATCCTCACTTTTCTTTTTTTCATTCTTTTCAAACATTCATCACCTTATCTTTTGAACCATTTTTCTTTTCAAGCTTTTGGGGCCCTTTGTCCCTCTTTTCTTTTCCTTGATTTTCTTTTCATCTTTCTCTTTTTCTTCTTTCAACTCTTCCAACTTTTCTTTTCACCAAAGATATTCATTTAAGCACATGTTTTCCACTTTGTCTTTTATCCCCCACTAGATGTAGGTATCAAAAGGCTCAAAAAGGCTAAGTGGTTAACATTGTAGTTTGCCAAGAAAATGAGGAATTAAGCTCAAGGGGCTAACTACGGAAAATTACTTCGGTTTTGGGAAGTTTGGCTAAGTGACTCTTTTAGAACAAGATGGCCTATATCACATCACAAAGTTTCACACAATCATGCTTTCACACAAGAACTTAGGCAAGTTCTAGGATTACTAGCAATAACCTAGTCCACTCTCAAATGAACTAAACCGGCTTACATGCTCGATTTAGGGCTCAATTCTCACCGGTTTATTCAATAGAACTCTCACATTCATCAAATGTTCCCAAACAACAACACATCATACATCCATGCTATCAAAGAACACAAATGTGAACACAACATGATACAATTCTCCAACACCAATCATGCATACATTCAAAGCAAATAGATATCACCACAACTACTCAACAATGGATTCCAATGACTATTCATGCCCACATTTCACCAAATGTCTACTACCCAACATATGATCAAAACTAACTTAACCAATACAATCATGTGAAAGTCAAGTGTGCGCCGGTGCAAAATGTGACACAAGTAGAATGACGAACCGGTGCAAGGGTAACAACTAGTAGAAAAATAAAAGAAAAAATAACTCCCCCAAACTTAGAATTTTACTATGTAAAAATTCTAAGTTTGGGGCTACAAGTTGTTACCTCCCTCCTTGCACATCCAATGCTTCTTCAAAGATCACCATTGCAACACTTGCTTCCTCTCTCCAAAGTTGGTTTTGCTTCTTCTTCATTCTCCAAAACAAAGTGTCCATAGTACTCTTCATCCATACCTACAAAATAAACCAAGCTATCAACACTACTAAAGCAATAAAAACAAGAAAGCAATAAAACCTTGGGTTGCCTCCCAAGAAGCGCTATTTTTAACGTCCTATGCCGGACGGTTCTCCTTGAGGGGAATATCAAGTCACCCCCTTGTCACCCTTGTTCTTGACCTTCCGTGCCCATACAACTTTCTTAAGTCCATCAAAACATCCACTAGCTAGCCCATCCGGCTCTTCAACCATGTCATAAGATGTTGATGCCTCATTCACTCCCAAACTTGCACAAGTAGCTTTTCTTGATTTGGGGGAGTTTTTGGAAAAAACTCCCCCAAACTTGGCCTTCTTGCCCATCTCTAATTCATCGTCTTACACCTTGGGGTTCTCCTCCACAATATTCATCTTGGGCTCTTCTTCTACCTTCTCTTTCATTGGCTTTGGAGAGTGACCTCCTCTAGAGTACCCATACTCTCCATCTTCATCATCTCGGACTTTGATGGCTCTATAAATGTTGAACGTGACTTTCTCATCGTTCACTTGAAGTTTTAGCACTCCTTTCTTTACATCAATTTTTGCCCCACCGGTTGCCAAGAACGGCCTTCCCAAAATCAATGGCACATACTTATCTTCCTCCATATCCAACACTACAAAATCCACCGGGAATATAAACTTATCAACCTTAACCAATACATCTTCCACTATACCCAAAGGGTATGTTACGGATCTATCCGCCAATATAAGGCTCATTGTGGTTTGTGTAAGCTTTCCCAAACCAAGTGACTTGAATATGGAAAAGGGCATGAGATTAATGCTTGCTCCCAAATCACACAAAGCTCGAAATGTACCTCCATCTCCAATAACACATGGCAAGGTGAAGGATCCGGGATCTCTGAGCTTTTGAGGTAGCTTTGCTTGAATGATTGAGCTACATTCTTCGGTCAAATGCACCGTTTCATACTCCACTATCTTTCTCTTGTTGGACATGATTTCTTTCAAGAACTTAGAGTAATGGGGCATTTGTTCTAGAGCTTCGGCAAAGGGGATGTTGATGTGGATCTTCTTGAACATTTCCACAAACTTAGCAAACTTGTGATCTAAACCCTTTTTCTTCAATCTTTGAGGGTATGGAAGGGGTACCTCATTTTTGCTTTTGTCTTGAGGAGGGATTGCCTCCTCACTCTTCTTCTCCTCTACTTTCTCTGCTTCCCTCACTATCTCCTCTTGCTTCTCTTTCTCTTGTCCATCTTCTTTGTCGACATCCTCGGGTGCCATTACCATTTCCTCCTCTTGTGGCATCTTTGGCCCATCGTAACTCGTCCCACTTCTTAGCTTAATAGCCTTGCAATGTTCCTTGGGGTTGAGCTCCGTGTTTGAAGGAAATTGCCCCGGAGTGTGTTGACTACCGATGACATTAGAAAGTTGACTCATTTGCTTCTCCATGGCTCTCATGTTGTTTGCCATATTCTTGATCATTTCTCCTTGTTCCTCAAATCTTTGACGTGTTATGTTATCATTCTCTCTAGTCTCTCTCATGAATTTCGTGGTTTCCCCCATAAAAGTACAAAACATATCCTCCATTGATGGCTTTGGTGAAGGCTCCACAATAGCCCCATCTCTCACATTGAAATTTGGAGGTGGGATGATTGCATTCCGTGTGTTGGCATAGGAAAAGTTCTCATGTTGCCTCAATCCGGGATGATATTGATTCGGATTAGGATGTTGCCTCTCATTCCAACCTCTTTCTCGAAATTGACGGTCCCTTTGATTGTTCATATAATGGGCCTCTTCATATTGTTCATCACTAGGTCCCATTAATGACTTGGCCGCCATCATCGAAGTCAACTTATCCATCTTGTTGGATAGAGTAGCCAAATCATCCAACTCCTTAGTGGAAGCAACTTTCCGGCCTTGCCTTCTTTCGGATGGCCATTGGTGCCCATTCTTTGCCATCTCCTCTAGAAGCACATAGCCTTCATCCGTCGTCTTTCCAAGCAAAGAACCTCCACCGGCCGAGGCATCCATCATCCCTCTCGTTCGATTGTCCATCCCGTTGTAGAAATAGCAAATCAATTGGTCTCTTGAGAACCCATGTTGAGGACAACTCCTTATGAGATCCTTGAACCGCTCCCACGCCTCGGCTAAAGACTCATCATCGTCTTGCATGAAAGAAGAAATTTCTCCTCTTATCTTGATGGTCTTGCTTGGAGGAAAGTACTTCATGAGGAAAGCGTCTATAAGATCGGCCCAATTTTCGATCGTCCTTAGATCAAGGGACATGTACCATTGCTTTGCACGATCACGGAGGGAGAATGGGAACAATTGGAGACGGATGTAATCTTGAGGGACACGATTGATCTTAACCGTTCCACTTATCTCTAGGAATTGAGATAAATGGAGGTTAGGATCCTCCTTTGACAACCCTCCAAATTGGTTGTTTTGAACCATCATGATTAGGGCCGGCTTGAGCTCAAAGTTATGAGCATCAACGGGTTCCCGACCCGCTCCTCCATATGGCCTCGGAATTGGGCGGAAATGATCTCTTAGTACCCTTTGTGGTCGATTTCCCCCATTCTCATTCGGTTCCTCAAATCCATCAACCCCTTGATTCTCGACTTCCTCCTCAACTTCTTCTACAACCGGATTCTCCCGTCGATTCATTCTTTCCAACTCTAGTCTTCTTCTTTCGGCGTTCCTTCTTCGACAATTGGCCTCAATCTCCGGATCTAAAGGTAGCACTTCTTGGTGATTCCTCCTAGATCGTGTGATCATAAACCATGTCTATCAAAAGAACAAACGAGAGTGAGAAATACAAATAAGCTCAAAGTAACAAACACAAATATTTTTGGATTTTTGCAAATAAAGAAAGCAAATAAATTGTCTAAACTAAAACTCTTCTAGCCTACACTCTAGAGCTTATAAAAACCTCCCCGGCAGCGGCGCCATAAACTTGATACACGTGTTATGCAACACTAAAATAAACAACCGCAAGTGTACGGCGTCTATCGTAGCGTGATAAGCACGAGGTCGATCCCACAAGGAGGTTAAGCGTAAAAGTGGTAGTTTGCTAGTCGAGTTCTAAATAGACGTGATCGAAATTTTGAATAAAATGTTTTACTCTAAAGTTACCTACCAAGTGTCACGAATAAGCAACAAAGAGCAAAGATAAAATCGATCAAATGGCATACAAATCACAAAACGAAAGTAAAATGGATGTAAACTCAAAGAGAAAAGGTGGGTTCCAAGGCGATTGTAACACTTAGATGTCCGTTTATGAATGTTATCTCGTTTAGATGGCCATTAAGTTTATCTCATATAGGGTGATCACACAAGAAGAATTAATTAATCTCTCGATCTAATTAACCAAAGGCGCAATGCAACATAGGCTCGTATTTCTACCTCACAAACATTACACCGCCTAAAAGAGCTCCTAAGACCATTCGATTCCCTCTCCGATAATTAATCCTCTCTCGAGCTCATAATAATATCGGGTTGCATGCTTGCATACGATTAAATGAAATAAATCTCTCGATCTTACTCCAATTAACAATAGATAAGCAAATCATCATGGCCAATAACAATATGCTTGACAATGGATAATTAAACATGCAAATAAGAAACAAACACCAATTAAAGCAAGAAATTACTCATAAACATCAATCCAAGTCTTACAATGCCTTAGAACCACAAATTGTTTAGCTAACTACTAACATAATCAAATTACAAATCCCAAATGAAATAACTAAATAAAAAGGAAAAGAAAGAGAAAGCTTAGTCTAGAATGTGGTGTGGAATGGAATTTGGGAGCTATTGCATCCTTTCTTGAGTGATTTGATGAAGAATTGATGAAGATATGGCCAAAACACCTCCAAGTATATGTAACTATGTGTGGATTGGGGGAGAATCTCTTGGGTTTCAAGAAATGGGGCTTATATAGTGTTGGGGTAGGGTTTGGATGGCAAAATTGCAAGTTGGTCCCTAAAAAATGGTCAAAATAGGAGATAGGCACCGAAAATGGGGGTAGCACGGCCGTGCACGGAGCACGGCCGTGCAAAATGAGCATATAGGCGTACAGGTGCTCGGCGGACAGGGGAAATGGGGTGTGCTCGGCCGTGGCTGCTTCTCGGCCGAGGCGATGTGGAGCAGGGCAAGGGAGTGCTCGGCCGTGGCATTTGGGCAATGGGGTAGCTCGAGCTCGGCCGAGAGGGGTGCTCGGCCGTGCCCTCTTCTTGGCCAAAATCACTGTTTCGAGCACCTCTTGCTCGAGCACTCGTCTCGGGCGTGCTCTCGGTCGGTCGACTTCGGCCCTTTCTCGTTTCGTGCATATCTTTCGCCTCGGGTGTCGGATTGACTCGATTCCTTCGGCTAATCCACTCCGTTTTTCGAGCCGGATCCAATGGTGCACTCCTCTTTCCGGTCCGATCACTTGTGGTATGCGTTTTGCTCCAAATTCCATCGTTTTACCTATAAAATCGACAAAACAATACATTTCTCTCATTTTGGCTAAAACAATCATATTCCATGCATAATTAAATGAAATCCACATCAAAACACGCTTAACATGTGCCTCTAAAACGTGTAAATTCCACCCGAATCACGAATCTGAGAAATTGAAATTGAAAAGCGAATTTGAGAATTTTTCTTTGGTGCATAACAAGAATCTGAGGGAATAACAAGAAATTGAAATTGAAGCGAATTTGATCGAATCTGAAGATGATAGAACTCAAAAATTGAAAATTCAAATTTTGGAAAGTCGTAGTCTTACCAAAATCTGTAACCTAATATAATGAGGAATTGAATGAAACCGAAAATTGTGGCAGAATAAATTTCGGAATTAATAGCATTTTCGAAATTTTGAATGTCAATTTGTATGATTAAGGGTAAATATGGTTTTTTGTATTCAAAATGAAGCAAATAGACAAACTTTGAAGTAGTTGTAGCAATTTGTTGAATGCGTGGTGATAATGACTCTATTGGTAAAAAATCTCTAATATTTTTTAAAAAGAGGGTGAACAGTAAGTATGAAAGTTAAGTTGAGACGGAGGGAGTATAATTTTTTAAAATAGTAGTAAAAAATACTTATGAGAAAACATAAGTGATACTTTTGACCTAATTTTTTTTTTTAATTTATAATTTTTCACGTCACACAAATTAAACACATTCAATATAAATTTTTATGACATATACACATTCAATATAAATTTTTATGACATATACTCCTTCCGTCCCTCAAAAACTTCACAGTTCACACTTACCTATTTTAAACGTCCGTTATATATTTTGACTCGTTCTGAAAGTGTTAGCATCATTAATTAGTTTTTAAAAAAGCGTTGAAGAATTAGAAAGACGTGTTAGAATAGATGATCCACATAAATAATTGATTAAACGTATATCTGAATTGGTATTGACATTACACTCATTTCCGTGCGCCCACACACTATGTCACGTTTATGTGAACTCATGGATGGACGGACACAGTTATATACTCCCTCAGATTATTTGGTTCCGCTATAAATTTTCAACTACCTCGGTCCCAAAATTATTTTTACATCTACTAAATTAAAAGAATGTTACAATGAATAGAGTTAAATAATTATATAAAATTTTATATATAAAAAAAAATTAGGATATGTGTTCAAATGCAACAAGAAACTTATACCCACGGTAAGTATTAAGAAATAGTCAAACATTACTTGTATATAGGACTTGATTGTTGTATTTACCTTTTGTATTTATCTTTTCTTAAATCCATGTAATTACCACTATAAATACAAGTTATACGTCACTCACCAAGATTAACGTGATCATATCTCATTGTTCACATTCTCTTTCTCCCTCTATGCCGTTACCGCCTCTCTTCCATTCTCTGTCGAGCTTGTCCCCCTCGACCATCTCTATTCAATTGCAGACTCCCCCATCCCTAATAACAAGGGTAAAAAAATTAAATTATATGTATTGACTTTAAAAAATACAATTATAAAATATGATCAATTTATATAGAGTTAATTTCATCATGAAATAATTTAATTACACCATATAATAAAATCATGGATACGGAAATGTGACAGTCGAGGTGGATGCGAAGCTTGTCGTGGAGGATATAAATAAAGATGAAGTTGCAAATTCGGCGTTTGGAGATATTATTAAGGCCCGTAAAAGTGTGATTTCAAGAATTCACTCGTATTCTATTTCTTATGTTTCTCGTGTGACCAATGTTAAGGCGCATAGTTTTACTAGAGCAACTAGGATGTACTCGAGTCCTCATGAATAGTATGACCCTCCAAATCTTGTGGTGAGCCTATCGAATGGCGTTTGCCGTTGCTAATAAATTTTTTTTGAAGACTTTCCTTCAAAAAAAAAATTACACCATATAATAAATAACTTAATTGCACTATAACCAATTTCACTAAAAAATATTGCATGATGGTTTCATTGCTAACCATTTTGAATACTTGTTTTTTTCTTCTTCTTTTTTTAATAAATTATGGTTTTTTATGTATAATATTTTTTTGAAATTTCTCCATGCTTGACTTCATGGGAAACAAGATTAGGATTTGAGTTCGTCAAAGTCTAGGTTAATTTTAAGAAATTAGCCTTTAAATACTCCCCGCCCCAAAAATAAATCCCTCTTTTAAGTTTTATACATGCCAATGAATAATATATGGCTTCAAATTCTAGGTTTACATATGAATTTAATTTAATAATTTACACTGAATATGGTTTTTTTAATAATTACACAATTTTAATATAAAATAATTATAATTTCAAACAAACTTAAGAGGAAAATAGAACTATCTTTTATGGGATTGAGCCTGAGGGACACATTGTGGGTAAATGATTCCGACTGCTTGATATGCTCACTAATGAATGGAATGGAATAAAATGGACATTCCACCACTCATTTGAATAGGAGATCGTTGATTTCCATAAAATTCACTTATGAAAGTTAATAAAAGTGTGTTATTTGTCCACAGTTACGTCCAGATCTTAAACATTCGTAGTTAGTACTCAACATTATTTTGAGAGAAATTTCGTTTGGGAAGAGGAGCACCGATAGACAGTTGAAAAATATACTAAAAATTGTAAAATCGAAACATGTGACAATCATAGTATCCTTAAATTAAACAATTATATATGTTCTTCACTTTCCATAGTAAATTGATGAGCACTTGCTTACCAAAATACAATGGGGATGAACAAAGACATTATCACTGTATTTTGCTCAGCAACGGATTAATTATATCACCAGAATAACAAAAAAATGTTTGAGCAAAATCGAAAATAAAAGAACTATATATAGCAATTGTTGAAATATGCTTGTCTCGTTTTCACAATGGCTCAAGATGAGTTCAAATCGTAGTTGCAACAATACCTAGAGTGCTACTAATTATAACATCAAAATATAATTGTTGGAGTTGGTCATTTATGAGCTACTAATGGCCTTTTGACCGTAATCGACACCTGAATTATTCGCATTAACTTTAAGTAGGTCTAGCAAATCGTGTTATCGTGTCATGTTACGTGTCGACACGACACGATAAGACCAAACACGAACACAACACGATAAAGATATGTATCAACACGATAACAACATAATAATTTGTGTGTCGACGACTCGACGTGACACGACACGATAATGACAAAATAGCAACACGATAAGGAAATAAATAAATTTAAAAATGTATTTAAATATATAAAAATTAATATATTTATATAAATATAAAAAAATTGTGTCATATCAGGTAAATAACAGGTTAACAGGTTACATGTTAATTTTATCGTGATTAATGGACCGACACGAACATGACACAAAACTTTAGTGTCGTGTCGAAAATTGTCACCCTAACCTCATATTTGAATAAAAAAAAGTAATTGTTGTAACACTCATCTTGATATAACAACTTTCTCACTAATTAGACTCATTGTAACTTAGGTGCAAGCTCAAGTAAGATTTAGCCCAGTTGACCTTCAAGCTCAGCAGCCTAAGATCCAGGCTCAACAATAACCTAATTAGCTTGTAGTCCGAGGACAACACATTGAAAACTAAAATAGAAGCAAATGTAAATTTGTCGAAGACTTCGAATTGTATGAATAATATATCGAATTGAAACTCTCTTCTTCGAAACACACTTCTCATGACACATTTAGTTTAATCCAATTCAACTTAATAAATGGATTAAGCTCAATTAAACCTTCTAATCAAATACTTTAATTTGCGGTAGTATTTATTTAGTACTCAGCAAAATGAATCTAATTCAACTTGAATTAAGAATAAAATATGCGAAGACTATGTTTATCACTAATTTGTACTCCAGTATGTATTTTAAAATGTGAGCCAAATATTTGAGCGGGAGATATATTGAAGGCAGGGAGGGCACAGTAGCACCATGTTTGGTTGGTACCAATATTCTGCCACCGATTTACCCAATTTGGAGTTTTCTGTTGTCGCCATTAATTGTTGATTTGACCATTTGACCCAACCTGTTTCCCTACCTTTTCAATACCGACACTCTTTTACATTTATTCACCAAAACGCCACTCCGACACACTTTCCTCTCCACCTCTTGTCCTTATCCTTACACACAGCCGTCCCATGTGCTCTCATTTTATTTGGAAATATGGACCAAAATACGCATATTTTCTTAAAACAAATTGCTTGTTTTTTTTCCTATAAAAAAAAGGGTGTTATATTCTGACTATTTAATTGTGTTTGAAAATAGAGGCTAAACATATTGAATATTAAGGAGCGGCGCTCATAGTCATAGTCATAGTCATAGCCATAGATGCTAATTTCTTGAATAAATAAAATTCTGTATAGCTTGTAGATGATCTTGACAAGTGTGATTGCAATGCAAACCAAACCAAAACGTGTACGATAAATTAATAATACACCAACAACGACCGCAAAGTTTTTTTTTTTTTTTTTCAGTTTTAAAGAACATTGTTTAAATAAAATATATATAAATAGAGAATAAAATAGGTAAGGTACAGTAGAAATAAAGTAGGTGTGGTATGATATATATATATTTTTAAATAAAACAAATACATTTTATTTGAATATCAAAAATAAAAAAACACATTTTACAGAGGAAATATAAATTATTTCATATGCTCACAAACCGTAGAAAACAACACAAGTACGAGACAGGCAGGCGCCATAAAGTAATACTACTAAATCAATTAGATTTAAATGTATTATTTCGTGTATTCTATCATGTGTTACATTTTTAAATGATTAATAGTTTAATACATGTTGATCTTGTTATACAATTCACTAATATTTTTCTATTTTTCATGCGTTATGCATCTAACATTAAATTTTAATTTCATGAGAAGGTAATAAAAAAACTATTGAATTGAGTGACGTCAGCTAATATACACGAATTTAATTTGCAAAAAATATCTATGTACTTTCAGATATAGTGTGAATGGGTTTATACAATAAAGATTAACGAGGACAAAGTGGGATACCTAGTGGTTAGAGCACCACTACCTAGGCCTTAGATTCTGGGTTCGAGTCATGGGAAAGGGAAAAACGGGATGGGTATTTAATGTAATTCAAAAAAAAAAAAAAAATAACGAGGATTAGAATTTAGGAGGAATACATCGTGAAAGCAAATTTGAGTCCAAAATACATCTTGGGGGCAAATTTGAGTCCAAAATACATCTTGGGATTTTATGTAAATCCTATTTTTAGAGATAAAAATATAAAATAATATCTTTAAAATTGAGGAATTATCTCTTTTCTTATTTTTAGGATTTTCGTTGGAGATAAGAATATAAAATAATATCTCAATATAATATCTCCAAAATTGAGGAATTATCTCTTTCCTTATTTTTAGAATTTTGGAATATGTTTTTCTTGCTCTCTAAGTCATTATCTCTTATAAATAGATAGGATAGTGATAATAGAATTTATAAATAGATAGGATAGTGATAATAGAATTTTAAGAGTTAGATGGAATAAGTCACAAACGTCTCTATCAACTTCCTAAATCGAGTCTGTCCATATTTGTAGGTGTTTAAATTTATTGGTTAACAAAAGTAAATGTCTATTATTATTAGTTGGTGGAGTAATTAGTGTGGAGAAAAAATCAACCGAGAATGAACAATTAAAAGAAAAGAAAAAAGTGATAATATAAATATATGTGTATAGATGTAATTATGCAATTGAATGAGAAAAATGAAAATGATGAGATGGAGAATGATCCATCTAATTATAATGGGGTCATTCCTACTGAAATACCTTAACGCTGTGGAATTCACTTTTCTTTTTGTTTCAACTGCATTCCCAATTTTAGATTTTTCTTACACTACAAAAACGCTTGTTTATGCCGACGGATGTATACCGACGGATTTCCTTTTCGACGGCTGTGCCGACGGATTACCGACGGAATTCAAAGTCAGAAGACTCTGCCGACGGAATTCAATTTCCGTCGGCTTTCCCGACGGGATACCGACGGATATGCCGACGGACACTCAGAACTCTCTACACGGTGTCGTTTTTGGGTCACTGGCCGACGGATTGTTCCGTCGGTATTGTAAATATTTCGTCGGTAACCGACCCGCATTAACTAACCGCCTTCTTGATCGACTCCCAAAATTAAATGTGGTCATTACCGACGGAAATATCCGTCGGTAACCGACCCGCAGTAACTACCATAATTAATCTGGTCATTACCGACGGAAATATCCGTCGGTAAAGACAATTTTTTTTTTGTATATAAACTGAAGAACAGATTACAGAAACCCTCCTTCCTCCCTCCTCACTCTTTCCTTCTTCATCTTCATCGCGCGAAGAAGAGGCTCGGTCGAGGTGATCTCTCGACTCGATTAGAAAATCTATACGGTACGCTTTCTTAATTTGTTAGTAATTAATTTTTAAGTTATATATGTATTGCCTATAATTATGAATTAAATTGCATGTGTTAATTTAAATTGTTATATAGATTAATATGAAATTAATTGTTTGTAGTTGATGTATATAGTTAATTATTTTGAATGTATGTAGTTGATATATCTAATTAATTAGTTGATATTGTAAGTGGATAATTGCCTATATGAATAGCTAGTTGATGTATATAGTTATTTATAATAAATTGTTGTGATTTGTTAAGATCGATATTGCATGTTTTGCATAATTGATGTTATATATATAATTGATATTATTGTTGAATTTGCATATACGTTGGAGTGGAGTTAATTACATAATTAAATTATGATATTGTACGTTATAATTAGCTAGATTAATATTGTTGATTTACTAATTATGAAATTATTGATTAAATTAGGGGCTTTGTTAATTATATTAGGAAATTGTTATTTTAAAGTTAGAAAAAATTGTTACTAAATTTATTAGGTTATAGATTGTTAATTAAAATAGAAAATTGTTAATTAAAGTTGAAAATTATTGAATAAATTAGTTATTGTTGAATAAAATAGGAAATTAGTTATTGTTGAATAAAATAGGAAATTATTTATTAAAATAGGTTATTATTGATTAAATTAGGTATTGTTGATTGAATAAAAAATTATTTATTAAAATATGTTATTATTTCTTAAAATATAGGTTATTATTTAGGGATTAAATTTTAATTTATTAGATTATTGTTTTTTATTAAATTAAGAAATTTATTATTAATTAATTAGTATTATATATATAATTTATTAATTTAAATGTTTAAATTAAATAGATGACTGGAAATGGTGCTGGTGCCTCTGGTGGCTCGGGATCTCACGGGGCCTCCGGGTCACGTAGCCGATCGAGGAAGAGTCGATCCAAACTTAGACCCGAGGCGCCGGCGCCTACACTGTCACGAACACCATTATCGTCGCCTCCGCCACCCATTCCACACCCTAAATACTTTTATTGTTTAATAATTAATAATTAATTAATTTCACATTCGTTTTAATTTATAATGTGTTTTGTTTGTTAATTAATGTCACAGATTGTTACCTGGTAACGAGGTCTTCAGGGCATGCACGATTGCTTTTGGCTCTTTACCGATCTCTGCGGGTGCATATACCTGGTCGAAGGTCCCAAAACCAAAAAAGTTGGCGTACTTCGAGGAATTTCAGGTAGTAATTAATTACTTAATTATTTAATTAATGTTTGTTAATTTGTTCAATAATAAACAATTTATTATATGTGCAGAAACAAACCACTTGGGATCGGAATATGTACTCAGACCAGGCTATGTTCAGGTATTTCTGTAAATCGGCGCAACAGCGGTATAAGGATTTAATGTACGAATGGAGAATGGCATGGCGGCGCGATGGGACGACGCAGAGCTTGGGTAAGGATGATAATGATGTTGTGTTGTGGGATTCATTGACGAGGGAGTGGCTGCATCCGGAGTACATCAGGAAGTGTGAGATTGCTAAGGCCAACCGGAGATCCGACGATGGGGGTGGGATGTCCAGGCATCGGACTGGAGCCCGGTCCATCCTTGAGCAGTCGATGGTCATTGTAAGTGTTTATTAATTTTTTAATTAATTTCAATAAATTTAATTATATATTTAATATATATAATACATAAATTAAATTATTAGGAACGGGATACGGGGCGTGTACCCACTCACTTGGACCGGATGAGCATTGCTCATCCGTTTAATGCTGAAACACAGCAATCCACATACGGGCGCACAACTAACCTCCACGTAAGTAATAAAATTGTTTAATTAAATACATTTTTTATAATTTATTCTATTAATTTAAAATTATTAATTATGTAGTTGGAGATGAACCGGAGGATTGCCGAGATCGGAACTCAAGTCGACCCTACTCAACCCGGAACCAGCAGTGCCCCTACAGTCGAGGAGGTGGACCGGGCTTATTTGGAAGTTGCCCCCACCACCCGCGGACGAGTTCTGGGCCTTGGTCGTATGAGCGCTGATGTCATTTCCGGCGCTGGTCCGTCCCAGACGGCATCGCAGGGTTCCGTATCTTCCACCCCAACTCCTGATGTGACGATGGCACAATTCAACCATTACATGCATGTGATGCATGTGAATATGGGTCGAGAGATGGGGTGGTCGGACGAGAGGATCGAGGAGGTTTATCGGAGAACCATGCAAGCTCCTCCACCGACGGCCAACGTGAACGTGCATGTTCCCCCAGCCCCCGCAGCCCCCTCCCCCTATGTCCCGACCATGCAGCACGATGATGACATCATTGGTCAGTTCGTTGGCAACGATAACGACATTAATGATATATTCTACTATGGTCAATGAGTGACTTTGAATAATTTTTTTTTTTATGTGTTTAACAATTTTATTTTTATGTCTCGTAGAACTATTTACTTTTATGTCTCGTAGAACTATTTATTTTTTATCTGCATTTTTGTTGAACTATTTACTTTTATGTTTAAGTATCAATTGTTTAATTTTAGTTATGTGTGTTTTATGTGTTAAGAATGTGTATATTTAAATTTGGATGTTTTATGTGATAGATAAACAACATTTTCATTGAAAATTGCCTTGAAGAAAGGCTGTTGTTGTGGTTACATTACATGCATACACTTAACATTACATAAACTTAGCAATACATATTAGAGACATAAACTTAGGATTACATCCAACCTATAAACTTGAACACATAGGGTAGAACACAGAATACTATGGCCACAACAAGAAAGTTCCTCTGCTTCTTTAGCTCTTCAACTTTTCCAGCTTCAAATCCTAATTCTGAGGTTAGTTGGTCAGATGTATCCTTATACATATCCCCAACTAGTTGCGCATGATTCAACTTGTTGTTGAGCTCTTGATTTTCAAGCAAAAGTGAGTCAATTCTCCTCACCATGCCCGGAAACATTCCGTGTGAACTCGTTCCTTGTCCGTGAATTTCGTGTTCATCGGCCCAAACAAAAAAGGAGCATCCATTACCATTTAGTGAATCTGGGCAAGTATAAAATAGTCTACCTCTGCTTCTTTCTTGCTTCGACATGCACACACGAGCTTCTTTTCCACAATGGCATACCACAATTTTCATGGATGTCGAAGATGAAGACATGAGTTTCTGTATTTTTTTAAATTTTGATGTTTGTGAAGAAGTAGGTTGTTTTGAGTGTGGTTGGAGTGTTAAGAATACGTAGTTAAATTTTTTTTTATACGCGTTTTTACCGACGGAAAGTGATTCCGTCGGTATTGAACATGTGTCAATACCGACGGAATTTCCGTCGGTAATGTAAATACCGACTGAAAATTGGTCAACGGAATCTGACTGATTTGACATACATTTGAAATATGTGTTACCGACTGAAATTATCCGTCGGTATTGGCAATACCGACGGAATTTCGGCGCGTGATATACCGACGGACTGACATTTCCGTCGGCATGTAGTATTGAAAAACATTCCAGAACCTCAAAACACGCGAAAATTTTTAGTGTGGAGCAAAAAATTTGGATTGGAGCGAAAATTTAAGGTATGTTTTTTAGTGTGTAATTTTAATTTGGTGTTTAGTTTTTTAGTGTGTAATTTTACTACATAATTTTTACTTTTAGTGTTTAATTTTTAGTGTGTAATTTTATTTTGGTCAAATTGTTTAACAGATGGAATTGCCGGATCGTCGGTGGATGTATTGTACTCCTAGGCTCGTTTTAGGAAATGTGAATGTTGAATTTTATGATAAACTCGTGTCATTTGTTGAATTTGCAAAGCTACACCCACATTACATGTCTGAGGATTGTATTAGGTGTCCGTGTAATGCTAAGAAATGTAAGAATAGATCATTTAAAAGCATTGATGAAGTCTTATGCCACGTTATTATGAATGGGTTCGTTGATAATTACTATAATTGGACAAGTCATGGCGAACAACGGTGGCCTTATAATTTTGATCAAGTCTTGTACTATTACACTACTGCAATTTATGAACAACCCGTACACGTTGAGCATGTCGGCACCAGTAACGATCAAGAGTTTGGGGTGGAAGAACCCGATATGTATCAAACAATGGTGATGGAAGCCGGTATGTCAAATATAGAGGAGGAACCAACGGATGAAGCATTTCAGTTTTATGAGATGCTCAAATTAGTCGATCAAGATTTGTACCCAGGGTGTGATTCTCATTCTCAGTTGTCATTTAATGCTCGACTTATGGCTATCAAGACGGAGAACAAGCTATCTAACAGAGCATATGAGCAAATGACACAATTATGCAGTGGGATTTGTCCTGTCGATAATAAAGTACCTACGACGTTTCATCAGAGCAAACAACTGATGAAGAATATGGGTTTGCCGGTTGAGAAGATTGATTGTTGTGTGAATGGTTGCATGTTATACTGGGGTGATGACGATATCGATCTTCTTATGTGTAGAATGTGTGGCCATCCCCGGTACAAAGAGCCACGACGGAAGGGACCAGGTGGTCAATCGAGCAAGACAAAAAAGAAAGTGCCACACAAGAGGATGTATTATCTTCCTATCATTCCTCGTTTAATGAGATTGTTTCAATCTAGTGCTACAGCTCAACACATGACGTGGCATGCAAGAAATTCTGAAGATACTGAGGCTGGGGATATGAGACATCCGTCCGACTCTGAAGCCTGGAAACACCTTGATAATGTGTTTCCAGGATTTGCTTGTGAACCGAGGAATGTGAGATTAGGCTTGAGTACTGATGGTTTTGCACCGTTTGGGAGTTATGGAAAGAAGTATTCTTTGTGGCCGGTGATACTGACTCCGTATAATCTACCTCCATGGATGTGCATGAAACCTCAAACAATGTTTCTGACTGTATTGGTGCCTGGTCCGTCGAATCAAAAGCATAAACTTGATGTTTATCTCCAGCCTCTTATTAAAGACTTGATCTTCCTATGGGATAACGGAGTCCAAACGTATGATGTTTCTAGGAAACAGAACTTCACGATGCGTGCTGCTTTATTGTGGACCATTAGCGACTTTCCTGCATATGCTATGTTGTCCGGGTGGAGTACAGCCGGAAAACAAGCTTGTCCGTATTGTATGGAATATTCTGAAGCTTTCAGTCTCCTGAAGAGTAGAAAAGTTTCATGGTTCGATAATCACCGAAGGTTTTTACCTCGAGATCATCCATTTCGAAGGAATAAGGTGGACTTCACGAAGAATAGAACAGTCACAAACAATCGACCGCCCCTTCGAAATGGTATTTTATACATTTATTTTAACATGTTTTTTTGGGTTACATTTATTCTAACATTTATTAATCGTACAGGACAAAGTCTGTTACATGAGATTGAGTGGACGGGTTTGAAAAAAACTACGGAGGAAAATGCAGAAGAACACAACAAAGGAATCCCAGGTAACTGGAAGAAAAAGAGTATTTTTTGGGACTTGCCATATTGGAGTTCACTATTGCTCCGACACAATTTGGATGTCATGCACATTGAGAAGAATGTGTTTGACAACGTGTTTCACACAATCATGAACACAGAAGGTAAGACGAAAGATACTCCAAAGTCCAGGGAAGAGTTGAACACTATCTGTCGCCGTGATGAGTTAGAACAGGATACCCGTACAGGTAAATATCCAAAGGCTTGCTTAACACTAGATAAGGCACAAAAACAGGAATTGTGTAGGTGGATTAAAGAGTTAAGATTTCCAGACGGCTACGTGTCAAACATGAGTCGATGCGTAGACACAACAAAAGGTAAAGTTGCAGGGATGAAGAGTCATGATTGTCATGTTTTTATGCAGCGCTTGATACCTATTGCGTTTCGAGAATTTCTTCCTCTGAATGTGTGGAGGGCTGTCACTGAATTAAGTCTCTTTTTTAGAGATTTAACGTCTACAACAATCAAGGTTGATGATATGAATCGTTTGGAACGAGACATTCCAGTTATTTTGTGTAAGTTGGAACGTTTTTTCCCACCTAGCTTCTTTGACTCGATGGAACACTTACCTGTTCACTTAGCGTATGAAGCTAGGATTTGTGGTCCAGTGCAGTACAGGTGGATGTACCCATTTGAGAGGTGAACAATTCTATTTCTCTCATTTAATTAGTTTTTAGTATATGGAGCCTTATTTTAATTTGTTAACTATTATAATTTTAGGTATCTCCACAACTTGAAGCGCAATGCTAAACAGAAGGCAAACGTCGAAGCATCGATTGTTAATGCGTATTTGAATGAAGAGGTTGGCATGTTTTGTTCATATTATTTTGAAGACCATGTCAACACGAGGATCAGGAATGAACCACGTAACTTCGATGGTAGAGGTACGCAACAAGAAGTCGATGGCATGCTCTCTGTATTCAAGTCTAAGGGGCGACCTATAGGAAAAGCCATTGAACGATATTGGTCAACACACACAGAGGCTGAAATAGCACAAACGTACGTGTTATTGAATTGTGATGAAGTTCAGCCTTACATTGAGTAAGTATTTCATATATTTATCATCTAATTAAATAACACTAAACGTGCGTCATTTATCATCTAATTGTGTTGTGAATTATTAGGATGTATACACAAGAACTACGACATGCAGATCAAAACATCTCAGATAGAGACATAGATACTAGTCTTCAACGTCAATTTGCCCGATGGTTCCAACGTTATGTGAGTATCATTAATTGAATTTTACGTGAACAAATAATTGTTTTGATTAATGTTAATTTTAACTGTACGTATAGGGACAATCGCACGATTTTCAGAGCCGGTTCTTACAGGATCTCAGCAAAGGACCACTACGTCGTGTGAGGACTTACAACGGCTATATTGTGAAAGGCTACAGGTTTCATACATCAGAGTATGCATCAACAAGAACGACTAACAACAGTGGTGTTTGTCTTAGGGGTGCGAATTACAATGCAGATGCAAGTGATTACTTTGGGGTGTTGCACGAAGTCGTTGAAATTGAATATCCGGGATATCCAGTGAAAACCGTAATGTTGTTCAAGTGCCATTGGTTTGACACATCCCCTTTAGGAACCAAAATTCATCCGGAGTACAAGCTTGTGGATGTTAATTCGAAAAGGAAGTATAGCGGGGATGATCCGTTTGTATTTGCCTCTCAGGTATCTCAAGTCTACTACTGCACGTATCCAGGAGCTGGAAAACGTAATAGATCAGAATGGCACGCTGTTTGCAAAGTGAAGGCAAGGTCAATGGTGGAGGTCCCCCAAAAGGAAAACAACGATGAAGATGAACCTCCGTTTCAAATGGAACAAATAGAGAATCAAACTGAAGTGTTTGCGGGAGATTTTAATCTTTCGGTAGACTTGACGGCTGCAAATCCACAATTGATTGTTATTGAAAACGATAGTGGACATGAGGAGGAGGATGAACATGACGAGGGGGAGGATGAAGAAGATGAGGATGAAGAAGATGAGGAGGAAGAGGAAGATGTGGCAAATAATGAAAATGAAGACGAAGATGAAGATGAATATTAAATTAATGTAACCTAGCTATTTTATTTTGTACAATTTATAAGATTTCATTATTTATCATTTGGTTATAACTTATAATTTAATTATTTATCATTTGGTTATTTTATTAATTAACTTATAATTTAATTTAATTATTTATCATTTGGTTATAAAAATCCAATGGCGACGGAACATATCCGTCGCCATTTCCGTCGCTAACGGCAACGAGCCAAAGCCGACTGATATATCCGTCGCCATTTCCGTCGCTAACGGCAACGAGCCAAAGCCGACCGAAATATCCGTCGCCATTTCCGTCGCTAACGGCAACGAGCCAAAGCCGACCGAAATATCCGTCGCCATTTCCGTCGCTAACGACAACGAGCCAAAGCCGACCGAAATATCCGTCGCCATTTCCGTCGCTAACGACAACGAGCCAAAGCCGACCGAATTATCAGTCGCTAACGGCAACGAGCCAAAGCCGACCGAAATATCCGTCGCCATTTCCGTCGCTAACGGCAACGAGCCAAAGCCGACCGAAATAACCGTCGCCATTTCCGTCGCCATATCCGATTACAAATGTAACTTTCTCTCATTTCACGCGTATTTTCGATCTCTCCCTCTCCCTCCCTCCCTCTCCCTCTCTCTATGTCTCTCCCTCTCCCCCACTCCGACCCTCTCCCCTTGCCCACGTTCGCAGCGACGCCACCCCCTTCTCCGGCCGGAGTCCGCCCATCCCACCGTCCTCGTCGCAGTCCCTCCGCGTCGCAGTCCGGCGACACCCTACCGTCCCTCCCCGACACGCCGCCGTCCAAGTAATGTCCTTTCTCCATCATCTTCATATTCATCTTTAATTAAAATGATTAATTAATTATTAGTTTGTTCATAATTCATGTATATATTCTTCTTGATGTATATATTCATGTATATATTCTTCTTGATGGTTGGAAAATGGAGGCTCATTTATGTATGAAGGGGGGTTTCCTGTTCTTGATTTGTTGTATGTGTTGGGGCTTTGTTCACTTTTAATTCTGTGATTGGAAAATCTATAAGCCCAGCAATTCAAAAGTTTTTTTTTTTTTTTTTAAATTCTGCAAGAAAACGTAACTTATATGCGCATGTAATCTGTGTAGTCCAAAATATGCGTACTCTGTGTAATCTTGAAACATAATATGCGTACTCTGTGTGATATGTATGTGTATATACGTGTAACGTATATGCTCTATGAAATGAGTCTGCAAGAAAAAGATTAGATTTCTGCTTTTTTTTTTTGTTCCTGCATTAAGAGTCTTTTTCAAGCATTGTGTCCAAAATTGAATTTTATTAAACTGAAGATAGAGTGAATGGATTTTTAATTCATGATGTTGTAGTAATGAAGTTTGGTGAGACCGACCGAAACTATGCGAGCCTAATGAAGTTACTTGATCTCTGTTGAGGTATGTTCAATTTTTATGATAATTTAATTTATGTTTAAATATATAAAATGACAATTGAATCTTGATTCTTTGGAATTGATTTTGAAATGGCAGGGATGCAGTCGAGTCAGCGAAGGACAATTTAATATACTCCACGGTACGTATTAATATACTCACATTCTTGTTAAATTATTTCTCATATAAGTTTTTGTTAATGTTTACTATGTTATTTTAATATTTCACAGAGCTTTTTCAAGCATCCTAGTGAGGGGTATAGTTGTCATAATCAGGAGCAAAATTCTATTTGCTTCTTACTTGATCGATCCTCTGCCAAATCCGGAACACCATTCGATGCCTTAACACGATTTTGTTTTTGTTTATTCTGTTGGATGTAATGTAGATTTGTGTATTGAATTATTTAAGCAATTTTGATCGTGTATTGAATTTTGATCGTGTATTGAATTTTAAGCAATTATGTAAGCAACCGGGATCGGGTCGGATCCCGATTGCAAATAATTTTTTTAAAAAAAATTTTGGTACTTACCGACGGACTATTCCGTCGGTGTAGCGTCGGTAATACCGACGGGCGAGCCGACGGAATTCCGTTTTTTTTTAAAACATTTAATACTTACCGACGGAAAATTCCGTCGGTAAATTAAAATAATAAAATTTAAATCCAACATATACCGACGGATCTACCGACGAAATATTGATTTGGGATCCGTCGGTAAAGGCGACCCGGTTTGAAAACTTGGTTTGAAAACGGGTTGGCTTGACTGCCGACGGAATTGAATCCGTCGGTACAGGCGACCCGGTTTGAAAACGGGTTGGTTTGAATCCGTCGGGAATCCGTCGGTATATACCGACGGACGCATATATTCCGTCGGTAACCACTACCGACCAATTCATTAACGACGGATAAAATCCGTCGGTAATTCCGTCGGTAAGAGCCAATACCGACTGAATATCCGTCGGTATAACCGTCGGTAAAACACCTCTTTTTTGTAGTGTTATTATTATGCAAATGGTGTACATATATAAATCATTCAAAATTATTTATAATTGTAATTATATTATACTATTAATAAGATTATAAAATTTATATTATCAAATTGCAAAAATAGACGCAAACGTTTATTAAGAAAAAATTACAATAAAACATGTTTACATAAGTTTCCTGACGGAGATCAACACTATCTAGTTGTGGTTTCAAATTCGAGTATAAGGAGAGATTTTTTTTTTTTAACATAATTTTCATTTTAATGAACTGAATAATAAATCTACTCTTATATACTTATACTAATTCTGAATCTATTTCCTTTTCAATTTTCTATTTTTCTTAAATTTCTGCATTTTTTAATTAAACGGTTTATTTTAGTTTTCTCTCTCCTCACTTCTTCATCCGTTTAAATTTCTTAAATAATTATAATTTAATTTATAGTATCAATTTTCATTTTTAAAATTATTTTTTAATTTTTCTTTTTATCATTCCTTTTTTTTTTTTTTAAGTATCCAATGGGTTAAAAGGTTTCTTTTCTAAAATTCTTAATTTCTGTAATTTTAATTTTTAAAAAAAATATTATTCTCTTTCCTCTTTTTTCTCTCTCTTTCTTCAAATTTAATTTTTAAAATTATTTTTCTCTCTTATCCATTCTCTCTCCTCTTAACTTATTTTTTAAATTATTTTTCTTTCTTATTCATTCTCTCTCCTCTTAATTTCTTCATAGTTTAAATTTTCTAAATAATTATAATTATAATTTTATTTATAATATCAATTTTTATTTTTAAATTATTTTCTAATTTTTCTTTTTATCATTCTTTCATTTAAGATCCATTACGCGCTTCGCACTAGTATACATATAAACACGAGTTGATGATCTAGAATGCAAAACAATAGTAATAAAATTGAAATTGAAGAGTGAAACAAAAATTCAACTCACACGCAACCAATAATGATAATTTGTTTTGTCTTTTGTCCATGTTGTGTTGTGAAATAATTGGCCAACGCCTAACTGTGTGAAGTACACATTAATTCACTTATTAATAGAATAGTTTAAATAGTTTTAAGGGGTGAGATCATCAATATACAGACTGTAGATTAAAATTATTTTTATTATAAAAAAATATTGAAATTGAATTGAATAACGGTGTATAATAAATGTTCTTGTAAATTATTATTTTTAATGAAAGATTTGTTAGATTCAATAAGGGTAAAATAATGTAATACGTAAATGAATAACTATTCAAATGCAGTAGTACCACTGCAATAGAGTAACAATGAATGTACTCAAATTTTTTTGAGAACCGAACAAACAACAGTAACACAATTGCATCATAGTAACAATGAATGTACTACTTGGAGTTTTTTGAGAACTGAACAAAAAATGGTACAAAAATTATAAGGCTAAGACTGTGGAAAAACTTTGTGGTTAATGAATGAGAGACATGATATATATAGATAAACCCTCATTTGGAGGTTGAGGAAAACGTGGCTCGGCCCATGAAGATAGTGGACGAAGATCGCGGCAGTCAACAGCCTTGAAGCCCACGAAACGTCCAGGTTCAATGAACCTGCCAAACAAATTTGAAAATCAAAATTCTAGAACCTTTTGACTTCGAGATCCTTCCGAAAATATTATCTTAAGTGTTCAAGGTTTGATCCATATCCGAATGAGCCTAATTGGGTCAGCCCAATTGCAAAATGGGCTTTTAGAATTTTCGGGTCTCTAAAAAGATAGATGGACCCCAAAGACCAATAATTAAATTGGGATCCGGGTTGTGCAGAGGATTGAAATCACATGTCCCACTTTTTATGTTCCACATTTTATTCCACTATGGATAATTGACACGTGTTATATTAAAAAATAATTAACGTGTGGTGTATGGGTGTGTGTACTCATTTACCATATTTCACCTCCACAAACATTTTAATGTTTAATTTTTTTAAAAAAATTTTGTAAACTTTTCATGTGGTAAAAGGTGAGATCTTTCACATTCTCATTCCAACTCAGCCTTACTTCTAAAAAATGTGTAACCTCTCATCTTAATAAATTCAATTTGTTGTGACTTTAAATATACCACTTTCATCTACTCTGTTAGTAAATTGACTATATATCACATTCAATTTTTCGATAATTAACGTGTAGTGCATTAAATAATTTTTGTCAAATAACGATGTAAAAATCCATAAATTCCAACAGGATTTACACCAAAATTTATAGTAAAATAACGTGAATTTTTTCCCTATAATCAAACACACCTAAAATACAAGCTATTTGGTATTGAGAATTTCATCACTTAACACACATGTAAATTTTCGTTCATCATGTGGAGTTTTCTCTTTTTAGAAACTGATTTTTCATCTACAATACAATATGTTCACTAAAAACGAATCTAAAGGAGGGCGTGATTGACTGGTTGTCATTTAAAAATGCGGCTCAAAAAAATTGAAGGTTCAAATTCCCAGCTCCCAAGAGCTCCACTAAACGACAAAAGCAGTGTAGTAGTCACTAGAGTCAGCATTGAGCTAGCTAGTTTCCCAGGAATGCAGATACCGCCACGTGGACGGTCAGATTGAACAAACTGTGTCTTCACGCTGAAGAAGAAGGCTTAACCACGGTTAAAGTCACCCAACCATGGTTATATGCCGCCGCTTCACCTTAAGCTACCAATAAACCTTTGTTTAATCATGCAGAACTATTATCATAATTCAGTTCAAAATCTCACTTTTTGTTTTTTTCTCTCTCTAGACTAGAATACAAACAAACACAAAAAATAGCTAGTGTAGTACGAATCGAATAAATTACTAATTTTTTGTTGAGGAAATTAGTATGAAAATGAGATGAAAGCGGCGTCGTGTCGTGTGTGAACATAGGATAGGGGGGTTGGTGGCGGTGGGCTACTGAGTTGAACCGGCGTTTTTCACTCAGTTCGAGATTAAACCTTTTTTGTTCGTCTTTTTCAAGGGATTCATCCGGTTTTTGCTAGATTTTGAACTACAATTTCCAAGAGAGGT
Source organism: Galeopsis tetrahit (assembly GCA_963675135.1). Classification (NCBI taxonomy): domain Eukaryota; kingdom Viridiplantae; phylum Streptophyta; class Magnoliopsida; order Lamiales; family Lamiaceae; genus Galeopsis; species Galeopsis tetrahit. The sequence continues at coordinate 64,341,424 of OY776121.1, read as the reverse complement.
ATTAATTTTGTCCCCTTGAGCACACACTCCTTTTCCTGCAAAAAGGATTGACAAAAATAGTGAGTTGAATCAAAGCTTTCATGGTATCCGTTTCATTCCATGTCAAAATATTCACCTTCTTAACTACATTAGCAAAAATATCTCCAACATGCAACAAAAAATGGTTGAAACGGAGAATTCATCTCCAAAATCAGTGCCACCACCTTCTGCAGATTCCAATCAAACAAAGAAAAAGCGTAATCTCCCAGGAATGCCCGGTAAATAAACTTCAATTTCACGGTTTTTTTTTTCAATGAAAAAAATGAAGTTAAATCATAAATTTATTATCTCGATCGACTTGTTTTGTAGATCCAGATGCAGAGGTAATCGCTCTTTCTCCTAAAACATTACTCGCTACCAACAGATTCGTGTGCGAGATCTGCAACAAAGGGTTTCAGAGAGACCAGAATTTGCAGCTTCACCGGCGCGGCCACAACCTGCCGTGGAAACTCCGGCAGAGAACGAGCAAAGAGCCGAGAAAGCGCGTGTACGTCTGCCCGGAACCGAGCTGCATCCACCACGATCCGTCGCGAGCTCTCGGAGATCTCACCGGAATTAAGAAACATTTCTGCCGGAAACACGGCGAAAAGAAGTTTAAATGCGAGCGATGCTCAAAGAAATACGCTGTTCAATCGGATTGGAAAGCGCATATAAAAACTTGCGGAACTCGAGAGTACCGCTGTGATTGTGGTACCTTGTTTTCTAGGTAAATCTCTCTTCATTATTATCGCTATTATATTGAAATAGAATTAATTAAACTAGCTAGTACGAATTTTTTGAAGATTTTCGCTGATTAAATGTGGTTGATTAATTAATAGGAGAGATAGTTTTATCACGCATAGAGCGTTTTGCGATGCGTTAGCGCAGGAGAGTGCGCGTTCTCATCCTCTGTTGCTTCCGACTTCCGCCGCAGAGTTGGAGGTTCCGGCGCCGGCAGAGTCCAGTCCTCCGCCGCCGCCTCTTACTCCCTCCACCTCAGTCTTGTCTCCGGTTCTGTCCATTCAAAGCTCTGGTAATTTGTTCACTTTATTATGCTTTTATTTTACCAAACCATCTATGAATATATGCATGATTAGGCAACATTTATTATACTCCGTATATTGGTTAGACTGATTTTATTTTAAGTATTGGGAGTACTTTTTTTTTTTTTCTTGAAGTACATGTAACTTGGTTGATTTGCATAATTATTTGTGATATTAGTATGAAAATAATTTAGATGGAAGTGAAATTGAAAGGAGTGTATGTTGATTGCATGGGCTTTTACTCGAAAGGTTCCTTTTGGGATCCATCATTTTTAAAGGCTTTACTTTTTCAAAAGCACTCTTTTCCGCCTTTTTTTTCATCCATGATCGTCTCATCTTTTTCCCCTTTCTGGGTAGCAGCAGAATTGCCGGAAAATCTAAATGCTCAGTTGCCACAACCACCACTGCCGCCACCAGTTCCCACCACCGTAGCCGCCACCACCAGCAGCAGCTCCACGTCTAGCGGCAACGGCAACAACAACAACAACACCCCCAGCAGCGGTGGATTTCTCGCGGCTAGCGTACTCAATAATAACTCATCACCGTCCCAAATCCCCCAATCACCACAGCAACCACCATCATACCCGGGCCTAATTTGCCACATGCCCCGATCAAACCAACCCGTTATTGATCCCGTTTCTTTATCTTTATCCTCTTCTATATACGCTCCATCATCTTTATTCCCTAACGTAGCCCAAAACCTGCAGCCACACTACGTCTCAAGGCCACAACCGGCATTATCCGCCACGGCGCTTCTCCAGAAAGCCGCCCAAATGGGGGCAACGTCGTCCAACTCCTCGTTCCTCCGTGGCCTTGGCTTGGCCCTACCTGACTCACAAAATATCTCCACGATGGCGTTGACTTCTTCTTCGTCGACCCCAAGTTGGAACAACACTACTGTTAAGCTCGAACCGAGCTCTCTGGCAGCCGAGCTTGGGCTCGGGCTTCCGGAAAGTGGATCATCGGGCTTTAACGAGTTGATGATGAGCTCTTCGACGTTGTTCGGGAGTAAGCCCCCCACTTTCGATTTTCTCGGGTTGGGAGTGGGAGGCGGTGAGGCCTCGCCAAGTGGTTTCTCGGCGTTCCTAAGCTCGATAGGCGGTGGATTGAACATGGGGGATGCGTCGTTTGGTGGTGGGGGGACGTGGGACGATTCGTCTGATCAGAAGCCCTCCATGCTATAGTTGGTTCTACGCATATTGATGCTCAAAAGTTTGTCAATCACACCATTTACTTATCATCGTCCTCTGTATAGGGAATTCACTCTTGTAATTTTGTTGCATGGTTTTTTTCCAACAGTTAAATTCTACCAAATTCAGTTAGGATGTACCTAGCTTGGGGCCTCTGTATTTAAAATAGACCCAGTCTCACATGTATTCATCTTTTCTGCTCAATTCAATTTTATTCAGAGCGAGGCTTGGAAACGTTATCTGCAACATCAATTTGAAGATGACAGAGAGAATTATTACTCTGAAAATCCGAGGAATTTTTCTTCAGACGCTTATAGAAAGAACAAGAAATACATATTTAAAAATTTGTGTGAGACGATTTCATCTTGCTTTCATTATCACTTTTCAATGTCCTCCATTTATCTAAATTGATTGTCCATTTAACTTTCACATAAATTTTAATCATTCAAACATTATGTATGGGTAAATACAAGACTTTTTACATTTAACATTTGTCTAAATTGATTGTCCATTTAACCTTCACATGAATTTTAATCATTCCAACATTATGTATGGGTAAATATGAGACTTTTTACATTTAATAATAGACGGATCATTTTGACAAATGAGCAATTGATTTAAAGACAGAAGGAGTATCACTTTTAAAAAGTTTGCCTTAAAACGAGACTTTTTACATTTTTTGAAGTGTTACAGTTTATTTAATGTAAAGTTTATCATTTAAAAAAAAAAAAATTGCCTTAAACTAGTACACCTTACCTTACAATAGATGGTTTGTCTTCGCTGTGACGGTCTGAGATACGACATGGTCCAAAATGCTATATAATTTATTTGGTTTCTCTGTTGCTTTAGTAAAGAATATTTAACTAATTTAAGGTCTCTGTCTACGGAAAAAATGCACTGCTAGCAGCCTAGCATTTTAACGTGGGGGAATGAACTTCTTTCATACCAAAATATCGATAGATATCGAAAATATCTATGTGAATATCGGTAAAGTCATAGCTCATATTTTGCAAGATTTAAGCAAACATAGAGTATATATGGTAACTGAAAATCTCAAAAAAAAAAAAAAAAATCTGGAAATATTTGAACTAAAAAACAAACAAAGTGATTAATTATCATTCTTATGAATTTAATGAATTACAGTAGTATAGTTTTTTTGAAGTTATGAATTAGTATAGTTAAAACGAGAAAAAATGTATGAACCGATTCTAGTACGTGTATGACAACATCTTTGTAAACAATTAAATGAATAAAATATATTCTCGTTGCGCATATATCTTCATCAAGTTATATATTACCTATGATCTTAGTTTCATGAGTTGATATATAATTGATCAAAATAATATATCATCTATTAAATTTGAGCCTCATTAGATATCATTTGATATTACCAATCGTTTCAGACTTATATTTGTTATAAACAATCCATTTTGTTTAAATTTTAAGTAAAATAGTAGTAATAATATTTCACAGTCTCATTTTTTAATAGTAATTTTTAATCGGAGATTGTGTTGTTGCTACTGTCGTTATAGTGCTCCTACTACTGTAGTTATCAGAGGTGTAATAAATGGGGCAGGCAAGCTGTATTTTGCAATTGTGTGGCTATGGCTGAGTGACTGCAGAGGTACTACAAAATTAGTGTCGTAGACCAGTAAGAATTGGTGATTGTAGGCAGACTTCTTCATCTGCAAATTTTCTTTCCATATAAGGGAACCACAAAGTCTGGTCTATAATTGCTGCTGCACACAATTTAATTTCAAATAATAATCCCAACCTTCAAATAATATATATATATAAAGAAAATTAGGTGTGGAAAGAGTTTTGTCTAAGAGGAGGCTATACCTGGTTATATAAAGGTCATTCTTCCCTTTAATATAATATCGATATCGGTGACCTCGAAAAATGGATATATCGAGGATATATCGAGGATATTTTCGGATATTTTCATCCTTGGCTCAGATCACCTCTGCCTAGGCTTGGTCGTTCATCATGGATTTGGGGCACCTTCATGCCCATGTGTCGTTCCACTGCGATTTGGAGAGCGGTTTGGAGCAAACTGCCCGTGAAGAATTGACTCTCATCTTTTGGGATTCAGGGCCCATCCATTTGTGTGTTGTGCCGCGGGGATTCTGAGTTGCTTGCCCATTGTCTGTTCACATTGGAGATTTTGCTCAACTTGACTCATATGTTTGGGGTCACGATTCACACTGGGGTCAGCTTCCTAGACATCTTCCTTTAAACCACTAGAGTTCGGTTGGGTTCGCAGTCTTGGGAGTTGTGGAGGGCGGGCTTCGACACTGCTATTTGGGCCGTTTGGACTCTGCGGAACAAGGTGATATTCGATGGGGTTGCACCCTCTGTTAGGAGATGTATGGCTCAGATCATTTCAGGCATCAGGGAAGCCAACAACATAACTAGCAGATATTCATACGACACGGTTCGAGATCTACTAATTGCTAGGGCTCTTGGTGTTTCGAGCAGACACATGCCGACGAGACACGGTCCGCCTGATCCGGGTTGGTACAAGGTTAACATGGACGGTAGTGCCTCTTCTTCCCTGGGTAGTCTGCATGCGGGGGTGGTCTTCAGGACCTTCAGGGGATTCTTCATGGTTGCGGTTGCTACTAAGGTGGGTCGGGGCCTCCCTCTTGAAGTAGAGTTGGCAGCGATACTTATTGTCATCAAGTATGCACAGGATCAGGGTTAAAACTTCCTCTGGATAGAGTCGGATTCATGTACTCAAGGTTGACACTTTTATGAGCTCCAAACCTTCCATTCCTTAGCGTCTACAAGGACTTTGGAGCCAGATTCACCCTCTTACGCAGGAGATGCACATTCGATACACGCACGTCTTTAGAGAGGCAAATCAAGTTGCTGATATTGTGGCCAAGACTGACCTTGACTGTGTCTAGAGGGATTACCCTCAGATTTTTTACTCTAATTTCTGCACAATGATCTGTATTCTGTTTTTTTATAGACATTGATTTTTAGAGGAGTGTACATTTTTCCCTTGATTTGAGTTTTGTTCCTAAGGAGGGCTTTCCCAGACAAGGTTTTAATGGCGCTCCGGCCTCTAACTCGGCTTGTGAGTTTATGATCCTAAGTTTTTTTTTTTTTTATTTGATCTACATTTTATTGTCACTTCCACCCAAATCAAGTTCTAACAAAAGTCAATAGCAAATTTATTACATGTGTGGATGCGATGACTACCATTATGCCGGACACTCAACCATTTGGTTAAACTTTATCAAAGATTGAAAAAAAAAATCTCTCTTGGTAAATCTTATTAATGTGAATATAAATATTCGCTCTGGAGTCTTCATCTTCTCCTTCGTTATACTAATTTCATTGACAATGTCATCTAATAGTTGAACTTGCAATATGTTAGAGAGAATGAGTAATTAATATACATCCCTACTTTGTTTTGATATTGCTTCTTAGGGTTTTTTTTTGGCAATAGCATGTGTCACACTATGTTATCTGGATTCTCATTGTACTAGTTTGCCAGAAACAATCATTAACATTTAACACATTATATTATTTGACTTTGATAATTATGATATATAATTAGTGTTTCTTGCACCAGCTACATTGTGCAACTTGATTAGGGGTGACAATTTTCGACACGACACGATAACACGATACGAATCCGACACGAAAATTGCGGGTTAGTGTTTGACTTTATCGGGTTCGTGTCGTTATCGGGTCGACCTGATAACGACACGAAAATTTCGTGTCGGGTTCGTGTCAACCCGTTAAGCACGATAAAATTAACAGGTAACCCATTAACATGTTAACAACCCGTTAACCTGTTATTTACCTGTTATGACACGACACGATAATGACACGTATCTGATAATAACACGATAATGACACGGTAATTTATTATATTTATATAAATATATTATTTTTTATATATTTAATACAATTTTAAATTAATTTATTTTCTTATCGTGTCGTTATCGTGTTTTTATCGTGTTACGTGTCGTTATCGTGTCGTGTCACGTCGACACGAAAATTATCGTGTTGTTATCGTGTCGTGTCGACACGAAAATTATCGTGTTCGTGTCGTGTCGACACAAATTCTTATCGTGTCGTGTTCGTGTTTGGCCTTATCATGTCGTGTCACTATCGTGTCGACCTGAAACACGACACGATAGCACGATTTGCCAGCCCTAAACTTGATACATTAGTGAAACACTTAGACTATACTAAAACATGCACTAAATTTGATTAAAAACATTAAATTAATTTTTTTTAAAAATATGTCAATCAAACTGTATAAATTATTTTGAGAAGGAGGGTGTATGGTATAAAAAAGACAATACTAAAAAAAAAAAAAAAATCTGACTTAGCGTGAATGCCTCGAATTCGGAGTTGTAATTGAAATGTGTATTGGAGTACAAAGGTTGGATTTTGGGGGAGGTGCAGAGGTCCGTTTTGATTTTGATTTGAAAGAATTTAATTGAAATGAGTAGTTACTAAAATTAGAATTGTTAGTGATGTATCATATCCTGCTGTCAAGAAATAAAGTGATCGCGATAGTGATATTTTTAGAAACACACAAAAAGAAAATAATATAGAAAAAAACAATAATAATCCCTTGGTTCCAAAAATATGTTCTCATATAATTTGATAGACAGCCAATAATGTTTTATTGGTAATAAAATTTTAGATTTTATTTATAAACTTTTAAATATACCTTATTTAAATGATCCTGAAATTATAAAATTAAAAAAAAAAAAGAGATTATATTTAATATAAAAAACGAACCATAATATTGGGATTGAATAATAATAATAATAATAATATGTTGTGTGGGGTCAAGCAACAGAGTGAATAAGGGGCCACCGTTGCCTTGGCCATTCAAATTAATTTAATGCACCATTTTATTTTTCTTTTCTTTTCGTTTTTTAGACTTATCCACCTCTCTTGTCTTCCTCCCCTGGCTGTCCCCACGCTCTATTTTTGGGCAAATAATAATATATCTATTTTTAAAACATTTTCTTTCTTCTCATAATAAATTTTATAGATAAATGAACATGTAAATTAAAAAATATATAATAATAAATAAAGAATATTGAGATATTTTTATAAATTTAATGTATGAATTATAAAAAAAGGGAGTTGGCTTATATCTATGTGAAGGGTAAAAAAGTAATAACATTTTAAATAAAAAGTTGAGAATATTGTAATGATTAAAGTATAAAAAACTTTTCATTTTAAATTATTGTGGAAAGGATGAGTATCAATTTTTTTTTTTTTTGGTAATGTATGTATTAATTTAATAGTACTCCAGTATTAGTTTATGAGAAAATTTTATTTTACGTTCGTTAATTTAGGTCTAATCTAATTTGTATTTTTTCAATTTATATTCTTTTAGGTTCGATTAACTTCATTTTCGTTAAAATTTTTTCGAACTTATAAAAAATGTGAGATGTAGCTCCCATATGTATAAATTGGAATTCCGGTCAAATAATTTAATTTGCGTCATTTAGATTTAAAAATTAATAATTAAAATTTTCTAAAAATTCCACTAAAAATTCTAAATATCTTATTAAAAGTATAAAATGTATAAAATAAGAAATTTAATATAAAAATTAAAACTTCAAAAATCTCATTAAAATTTATAAAAATCTCATTAAATTTCTAAGATTCTAAATTGTGTTAAATAAAAAATCTATTTTTAAAAAAATCCTAAAAACTGAAAATTCTACGTTTCTAAAAATTGAAAAAAGTGTATATTAAAAATAAGAAATTTCTAAAAATCTTATTAAAAAATTTGTAAATGTGTAGATTAGAAATTACAATTTTTAAAAATCTTATAAGAATAATAAAAAATATTAATATTTCATTATAAATCTCACCTGATTCGGACTAGTTCGCCATCGATATTTTGCTTGAGCTTTTGAGAGTTTTAGTTCCCATGAGATTTTTCGACTTGCTGTCGAGGTTGAGTTAAGCTCCACGTTTTGATCGACCACGAAATCGTCCATAATTTATCCTAATGAGATTTATTTATTTATTTTTATTTGAACATTTTCAGATTTTTAGAGTTGTAGAATTTTAGATTTTATGAGATTTTTAATGTCATTTTTAGAATTTTTAGAAAATTTAATGAGAATTTTAGAATGTTTTATTTACACAATTTCAAATTTTTAGAAATGTAGGATTTTAATTTTTAGAATTTTATTTTACACATTTTATAATTTTTAATTTTAATGAGATATTTATTTAAAATAAATAAATAAATCAAATTTAAAGGATGTAATTAAATTGAATTATTTTGTCAAATTTTCAATTTTTCGGTGAAAATATAGTAAATTGAATTAAAAATGATCTAAATTGAACACCCTAAAATGTAAATGTGTAAAAATATAAAGGATATAAATTGGACTTAAGATATGTAAAACAAAATTTTCCCGATCATGGTTTGTGGTTCATATAAAACACACTCAATTGACTACTGTAATTTCATATTTGTAATGAATATTTATCTAATAAAAATTATATTTATTGGAATTGCAATATTGTAAATACAAATATTAATATTTTAATATAAATATCAAAATAAATCAAATAGAATTTACTTAATTTGTTTATATCTTATATGAGACTAGCCCTAGAGTGGACTCATTGAACATCTCTAAAAGAAACTTTGGTGGCCCTTGTTAAGATGGACAACGTGGGTTAATTGGCCTATCCAAATTGTTATAAATTAATTAAAATATAAAATATCTAATTTTTAACTTTAAATAATTTAAATTATTTTTAAACAACATTAATATTCATATAATAGTTGAAATAATACATTATACACACAATTATATACAACAATATGATTAAAAAATAATATTAATACATCTTTATATAAAAAAATTGAATATACATTAATGTGATCGAAAATACCAGCTCATGGGTCTTCATCTTCTCAAAATGCTCCAATTCAATGTCGACTCGATGGACCCGAAAAAAGCACACCGAAAAGGGTATTGGTGCGGAGATTTCGACACTCAAGTTAATTTTTTTTTTAAGAAATATATATTAAAACTGTATTCTTGTGAAGTGGAAGATTACAGTTTCATACGGAGTGAGATATTTATAATAATTACATGCATGCATGAGAGCTTTAAAGTCATTTTACAGGTAATTAGAGTTTCTTTAGCATTGAGTCTCAAAACACTTACTAATTTGGACTTGTGACACTTGTAAATCTATTTGATACGAACTCGAGCCCAAATTTTAGAAAATGCAGGTCCTAACTAAGACTAGTTTTATAAAAATCACATTTTATTCCAAACCTGCTTAGGTCCAAAATTGCCCCAAATGAGGTGATTAAACGTGGGTTCAAGTTTGAATCCACCCATTGTAATCTCTACCTCTTATGCCTAAGTCCTTTTTAGGGCCTCACTACTCACTACTCATACTCATTAATGCTCTAAATATATTCTATAATTTTTTAGACAAAAATAAATTTACTTAAAATGAATAAGTTACCTTTATAAAAAAAATGGATGAAAACGCATATTAAAAAGTATAATAATAAGTAATGAGTGAAATTTTAAGGGGTAATTTTTGTAAACACTTCTATATAATAAATGAGTTGATTTGTAAATAAAAAGTAATGATATTTTCGTGTAAAATTGAGAATATTTTAAAAATAAAATTTATAAAATACTTTTAATTTTAATGGTGTAAAAGTTATTAAAAGACATTATCAAAAGAAAAAAAATGTAAAAATTATTTTAAAACGAATGGAGTACATAATATCAATTTAAAGTAAGTATCTAAGATATGGTCATATATATATTAAAGAACATACGGTCATAATTTAGATCAACAAATTAAAGAAAGTATGACCACAATTTAGTCCTACCACATTTTAAAAATTGTGCTTAGAAAATTTTGAGATGTGAAATAGTTGCACACGTCTTTTCATACAATATATTTTGCCGGGGTGAGATAATTGACACAAAGAACCCATTTTTTTCTTTTTTTTTTTTTTGGATAGACAAGTATCCAATAGATAGAATTACAAATGGAGTTGAGTTTTTTCGAATAAGGGTTGGAGGGTTTTGTTAATTTAGGGAAAAAAGTTGAGCGAATCTTTATTTTATGTGGTTGATAACAAATTCTCCCTATTTTGCAGGAGATGATTACGGTTGGACGTTGGGTCAAATAATTAAACCCTGTTTCTCCTATATCTACTCCTATTCAGCGAATTTTACCCTGATAATTTGCGCGCTTTTATTGCAATCTTTCTTGCTACAATATCAATGGCGGATCGTTACTGAATCCCCCGAGTTGCTGCCAACTTCATTGACATTGTCTAGGTGAGATTTCAATTTCCTTTTATTCATGAGACGAAGCTTCTGCAGATTAAGCTTTTGATTCGTATATTTCTGTGAAACCCTTTTTCTCCCTCGTTTTTTGGTTTTTTTTTCCCTATGGTTATATGGAGCATTTGTTTGGCTGATCATGTGTATCAGGCTCTATTGGTAATTATTTATTTGAAAGTATTGTGAAAATTGAGTTTAGATTAATTTCATAAGTTTCGATCTCTTAAGACTTTTAGTTTCAGGCTTTGCCCCTGTGGAAAGCTAACTTTTAGTTTCAGGCTTTGCCCCTGTGGAAAGCTAATTTCACTACGCTTACTGTTTAAGTTATCTACTTTTGGTTCTTAAAAAAAGTTATCTACATTTGCTATAAGCCTATAACTCACTTTTCAATTGTTTTTATCTATTACTAGTACAAGATACTGAAAACATTAATCTTGCCTGTTACCATTGTGTCAAACATCAGATGTAGTCATTGTTCAGTTATCAGTCATTCAAAGAAGCAGAATAGAACTTTTCATTCATGTGCATCTGACATGCCCCGAGTAACATTGCAATGCATGAGTGTCTTTATACCTAAATTGAATCATGACTTCAATTTTTCGAAACATAGTTACAGCCCAAAATCCACTTACTACTTGCTACTAATATAAGTTGCATCAGTTCTTGCTGAGTTGTGCATTAATTTTGTCAGTTTTCTTTGTTCCTTAAACATTTATTCCAGGAAGATGCTGCTTGTTGCATGCTCGTGAGTAGATGCACTAGAAAGTGGTGAGGTTTTCGTTTATTTGGGATACTTTTGGCTATACCTTCTGCAACAAATCGGTGGAAACTTTATCACATTCAAGCCACGGAAATGCCTTTAAATTACTTCTTAAAACTTCATCATGCAATCCGGCAAGACGTCTGGAGGGTGTTGCCTGACCACTCAAAGCTCATTCATTCTTTACCGTCTTGGACATTAAATGATCTGAATACCCCTGCTCAAGCAAATTCACATTTATTCAATCGAAAAAAGTTTCCGCTAGTGTTCGGAGCATTTTCTCGTGTGATTTCTACGCCTTCTGTATCAGGGCCTTCATTTCAAGTTTGTGGGCATCACATTGATTGTCTGTTATCCAAGCCTAGTCAGCTTTCGTGCATTAACTCTGAGAAGGAACAACCTAATAACTTGTCACTGCATAGATGTTTCCTGTACAATGTTGCAAGGAGGAAGGGCAATGCTTACCCGTTTCTTGGATTAGGCTTTAAGGGTCTGCACAGCTCATCAACTGCTCGTGATTTGTCCTTCAGTAACTTTATGGGGGAGGAACGACATTGGGGTTCTGCAGATTCTTCTGGACTGTATGTTTCTTTCAGTTTGTCAAATTCAATATTCAGATGCAACTCGGTTTGAAACTATTTATATCAAGTGCTGATAATTCAAATGTGGAGCATTCTCCCTATATTTTCCACATTTTCAAGTCCTTTTGGTTGGCACCTTAAGAACGCTAAATCTTGCTTTAAACTAGTTTTTTCTATTTCAAATATATTGACCTCACCATCTTTATCAAACCCTGATTGAAGATGACCATGCATTGTATGATTGTCCTTGTCAAATGCTAAGTAGAAGCCCGTCATTTGAACCGTAAAAAGAGATTTTTGAATCCTTTCCTAGTTACTGTAATACTTTTTAACTTGCCTGAATTTCAATTATATTAGTTGCAGGAATATACCAATTGACAGATCTCTGAAACTAAATTCAGGATCATGTTACTTGCCACATCCTGAAAAAGAAGAGACTGGTGGAGAGGATGCCCATTTCATTTGTACGGGGGAACGGGCAATTGGCGTAGCTGATGGTGTAGGCGGATGGGCTGATCGTGGTGTTGATGCTGGGAAATATTCTCGTGAGCTCATGTCGAATTCAGTTAATGCAGTTCAAGAAGAACCGATGGGTTCTATTAACCCAGCCCGAGTCTTAGAAAAAGCCTACAATATAACAAAATCAAAAGGCTCATCAACTGCTTGTATTATTGCTCTCACAGATGAGGTATGGTATTGTTGACACAGGAATGTAGGAAGAACATGTTTATCAACAAGGATGATCGATCTAGTTTTATTTCGAAAATTTGCGACCTTTAGGGTATGTTTGATTTGGTATTTAGAGGATTTTAAAATCTAGTGAATTTCAAAAAATTGATAAATACTAATAGTGTGTTTGGTTTGAGATTTAAATTGAGTTGATTTAACTTTATGTCAAATCAATGTGTAAAAAATGTTTGATGTTGTATTACACAATTATATTATTGTTGATTGTAATTATAATAATTGAATGATTGTGTAATAATTCGTGTGTTTCATTGGAAGTTGCAAAAGTGAGAAAAATGTGTGAAAAGTGATAAATAAAATGAGAGTGTGAATAAAAAAGTCTTATGGGTCATTGGACAGAGTGTGGTGTAGAAAAATAATGTTATTTATAGGTTTTATAGTATTTGCAGGGTGGATGTATTAGGCTCTTAAAAACCGGATTCTAAAATCCCAAAGTAGAATTGGATTTAGATTTCAAAATCTCAAATCCTGGTTCTTAAATGATTTCTATATTTTTCAGCTATTTGCCTGTATTTTCCCAATTTTAATGATATCACTTTTTTATATTTTTTGCAGGGTCTTCATGCAATTAATTTAGGAGATAGTGGGTTTTTGGTGGTTAGAGGTGGATGTACAGTGTTCAGATCCCCCGTACAGCAACATGATTTCAATTTTACTTATCAGCTAGAGAGTGGTAGTTCTGGAAATTCACCTAGCTCTGGACAGGTTGCATAAGTTTGAATTATTTTGTAATTACTGTCTGCCTTGTGTTTCATTCAGGAATAACAAAAATTATGGAAATTGAACTTCTTTTACATATGCTTTTTTTTTTTTTTTTTTATCAATGACCATTGAGAATTTATGTGTTGTGTAGTACTTGGTTTGTCTGTCCAAGTGAGTGGATAGGTTATCTGGGTTAAAAGCTAATTGCACCTGTAGGTAGGCTGGTTTACCTATAATGCAGATGATTTACATACATGTTTGTGTCATGTATCATTTAACAGTATTTTCCTTGTTGATTGCACAACTAATTGAGACTCTTTTGTGTTTTGCATTGCATACTGTGCTACATTAAGATGTTAAGAAGAACAGGATCATATTGATTTCAGATAATTCGGTTTTATGATTTCTTCCGCCTTTTGTTGCCCATTCAATTAAGGGCTGAGTGCTGTTTGTTAAACACTCACAATATCTGGAACAAAATTCTAAGATCCTTCACATAATATAGGAGAGTAACGTGGCAGTTTGATCATTAACTTTTCTAATTCCTATGATCTTAGATATTGGATGCCTTTCCTCTTGTTTGGCTTATTGGCATGATTAGATTTTGTTTAAACAAGAAGTAGGAGTATATGGGGAATCTACCTGAACTTGACACTTTATTTACTAGTTCATTACATTCAAATTTCAATTTTTTTTTTTGGAAATGATGTGCAACAGCTGATCAGTTCGCTTATTGCTTCTCTGTATAGTAATTCAGTTATGATTTGGACTAATACATGTTGAACTATGGTGCAGGTTTTTAGGATTGTTGTGGCTCCAGGAGATGTTATAATTGCTGGGACTGATGGTCTCTTTGACAATTTGTATAACAATGACATTGTTGCAATCGTGGTTCATGCTGTGAGAGCTGGTTTAGGACCTCAGGTGACTGCCCAGAAGATAGCAGCATTGGCACGACAACGAGCTCAGGACAAGAACAGGCAGACTCCTTTCTCTACGGCTGCACAAGAAGCTGGGTTCCGTTATTATGGTGGAAAACTTGATGACATCACCGTTGTTGTTTCTTATATCACTAGTGATCATAATGTACGCTACTCTCTCCCTCTCTCTATCTACATATCTTAGTTTTTCTGCTCTTTTATTATTGCAATTATGTTTACGGGCCTTTAAATTAAGGACTACCTCTTAATTTATGTATATGTAGGCCAAATTGGCCTGGATTAGCCCTAATTGGGCTAAAATAAATATTATCCTTAGTTTACAGGCCCGTAAGCATAATGTCTTTCTTTGCAACCCTCAAGCTTACGAGCCTAAAAAACATTTTCCCCCCATTACCCCATTTTGAGTAACTATCTCCCCTCGTATAATCATAACATTATTCTCATTCCCATTGAAGAATTTGAGAAGTTGTTCGTTGTGTCCACTACTTGATTGCTTTATTATCTGTTGCAGCAGAGTCTTTCAGCCAAGAGCTCTAGTTAGAGTTGTTTCCAAGAGTCAGATTTGTTCAGATCTTTCTGGACATGTTGGCATGTCACACAGTGCTATAGTTTTTTTTCAACTGAATGCCAATCCTGGCAAGTTCTTTTTTGTACATATACATTTTATTGAGCTTTTTCCTTTGCCTAACAAATGGCTTCTTACAACTCAAAAGGTTGAGCTCAGCTATTCATATATTTTGTCTACCGTATCTTATATTATGAAATACAAGGATAATTATTTTTTCGTTTTACATTTTTCTTATCGCAAATGTAAATTTCTTGGGTAAAGATTGTTTAAGTATTTTCTTATCGCATACTTAAATTTGTATTAAGTCATGGTTTTTAATTTGTATAGCTTAGGCATATATATGTAGAAGAATTTTAATGACAATATATGTGTATTATATATTGGTCATTATAGATTCATGCCAACATGCTCTGGTGGAAAGGCTGGAGTTAATATATTTTTTTCTTTTTAATTATTTTGGGGCTGCAAAACATACTTGTGTTTGCTAACACAAGTAACAACTTCTTTTTACACCGTAGAATTATCTAATACCCAATTGAAATTGCAGGAAGAATCTTAGTAAATAGAATGACTCTTACCAAATTATTTGAGAGTAGTCATTTTGAGGTTATATGAGAGAATATAAATTATTCTGCCAATTTTGTAGTATTTAAATTGCAAGTTGTGGATTGGGGCTATCTTACATGGCGCAGGATCTAAAACATTGGCACAGTTACTGGGGAGATATAGACTTTCATCCCGGGTTGAAATTAGATTAAAGCTCAAAGATTTGATTTTCCTTTTCAAAATTTATCCATCAAAATCAACAATAGTAACGCTGCTAATTATCAAATTATTCTTGTTTAGGAAACTCTCCTACTTTATAAGTAAAAGATACTCTCCTAAGGAAATATCTGATAATCAAAGTGACAATAATGGTGTTGATTGAATCCTCTCCTCATATTTATAATCTTTATTAAGGTTTGATACACAAGTAGAGAAATGGTGAAAAAAAACTCATCATCATTGCAACGGGTCACATGTGCCGCCATTGGAATGAGTAGTCTGCTGCTCTTTATTTTTACAATCACGTCCCCACGATTCCCCTCCAAATCTACTCTTGAGGTAATTTTACCCTCTTATTTTTCAAAACATTGTTACCACCAATTGTTTATACATGCTTTTACAGGTTAATTCGTTGCATTGTGAATCGAATGAAACCGTAGTTGTATTGAAGAAACAAGTTATTGAGCTAAATCAAAAGTTGGAGGAGGCACTTGTAAAAAGTAAGATGATAAACCCTCCAAATGAAACCATAAATCCTAAACTTGCACAAATACTCTCCAAAATTGCTATTATAAACAGAGAGCTCATAGTTGTCCTCGCAAATTCAAACGTCAAACACCTCCTCCAAATCCAATTCTCTACCATCAAGAGACTCGCCATTTCTAATTACCTAGTAGTCGCATTAGACGATGAAACCGTGCACTTGTGCAAATCAAACGACGTCGCTTTCTACAAATGGGACACGGACTCCGCCGGAAAATCCTCCGTGGGCTCCGTCGTCTCCGCCTTGAAATTCCGAATCTTGAGGGACTTTCTTCAAATGGGCTACAACGTTCTTCTCACGGACACCGACGTACTATTCTTACAAAACCCATTCCACCATTTGTATAGAGATTCCGACGTTGAATCCATGTCCGATGGGTACGACACGTGGTCAGCCTACGGGTATACCCACATTTACGACGACCCGGAAATGATGTGGTCGCGTTATGTTTTCACGACCCGGATATGGTCTCTCAATTCGGGTTTTTTCTACATACGGGCGACCCTACCCGCGATTGAGCTGTTGGATCGGGTTACGGAGAGTTTGAGACGAAGGCCCGGCGCGTGGGATCAAGCGGTTTATAACGAAGAGCTACTTTTTCCGTCGCATTTGGATTATGTTGGTTTAACGGCGGCGAAGAGAGTTATGGATATATACCTGTTTATGAATAGTAATGTTCTTTTCAGGAGTGTTAGAAAGGATCCTGAGTTGAGAAAACGAATGCCGGTTGTTGTTCATATAAATTATCACCCTGATAAACTTCCAAGAATGATGGCTACACTTGAGTTCTATGTTAATGGAAAAGATAATGCTCTTGATCCATTTACAGATGGGACTGTAAGAACATAGCATTAGTATCTCTTAGCTAGTTTTTCTCGTCTTTCTTTTTGCTGTAATGTTACTTTTATGAATAATGATTTTGTACTTTTAATAAGTTTGTTCTAGATAAATTAGACTTTTCAATTTTGATCCAATAAATATTTTTAAATTTTGATTTTGATCAAATACCTGACAATTGTGTGAGTAAAGTAATGGTCACCTCCAAGTAAATTTTACAAAAAAACTATGCCTTTTGGGGTTGTCACGTGCTTTTGTTTATCGTTTATGTCATAACTGATTTAAATGAAATAGGTATGGGACAAAGGTAAAATGGGTCGTGGTCTTAGGGTAGACAACGGGCCAAGCTTCTCTTCCACTAATATATGTTTATAATTTTTTTTTATGATCTTATTTTAGATAGAGAGATAAAAGTGGTGTCTTTTTTTTTTTTTTTTCTCGAAATTGAATCGCAATAAAGAATCACGAAAAATGTTACTCTGATTGGCGTTCTCCATTGCAAGAGCTAAGTTTACGTTGTGTTCGTGTGGAAATGAGGCACATTTATGTACCTCTTAGACAAAGGTTTTACGGTTGTAAAGTTTGGAAGATAATTTTGTTTTCATTATCTTTCCTTTCTTTTTAAATTCATTTTCCCCAATTTTTAGTGACGTAGAGATGAATGCAAATATTTTGAATGACTAGACCCTCCAAGTGGGGCCAATAGCTAAGACAGTAATCCTCTCATTGTTGAAGGAAAAACGTGAATTTGCTCATGACGGGAGCATGCACTTTATCCAACGAAGAATATCATCTCGTAAACTTGCAAGAATTCTTTCAAATTTCACCAGTGATAAAACTAAGCTAAAGTGTTACTATCATATAAACTCAATGATATATTTCATTCGTCCCACAAAACTTTACACGATTTTTAAGAAAAATGTATAATAAGTAGAGTGTTGAGAGACAACTGTGTAAAATTAAATGAATAAAGTAAACGAGTTGATTGAATTGAGTGTATAAGCAAACCAAAAGTAATTGTGTATGTTAATATTGTAAGAGTAGAGTTTATGGAAAATTTCATATTTTAGGATGTGCATAGTGTTAAAGGACGTTCAAATAAAGAAATTATGCAAAGCATCAGGGGACAAGGGAGGGAGTAATATATATATATATATATATATATATATATTTAAATCAATTGAATAATTCAGTTTTTGAATCGAGATACCACATATTGGTAGAGACGAAAATGAGAATTTTAAAATTTCTCCTTTAAAGTTCTGACCACATTCGAGGACGAAAATTTCCTGTTGAAATCGGGTCAGAGGAGGCATAAACCGACGTCAGTGCCATTTCCACCCCTAACAAACAAAAAAAAAAGTTGAATTGGTGAGCTCAGGTATTTTACCAATTTGGACAAGTGCCTTTGTGCAATAAGGTGATTTAAATTCGTGGCTTAAATCTTACATTCACTCGTCTTGACCAATTTAAATTCCTTTTTAATTGAAATTAGTGAATCACAAATATAAAATCAGAAGAGATTACACAACATAAACGGAATTAATACTAACAATTAAGACATGAAATTGAAACTTTCCTAATAATCTAGTTATTATCGTTAACCTAAGATAACGAGACACTGTGAAGTGTAAACATAAATGTAGGCTTTTTTGGGAAATTAGAAATAAAAAATGAAGATTTGAGAAGCCAAAATAGAAAATAGGGGTACCTTTCCTTCAAACGCACCCCAAAAATTCCGTTCCCTTCAATCTCACATAACATTCACGTTCAAAATCGGATCGGATCTCGCCTTCTTGAATCAGTCTTCTTTGTTGCAGGCTGAAACTTGAACTCATTGGATCAATGCGCACAAGAACAATCGGATTCGAGATGCGAATCAGTGTGATATGGTACTCTGCTCTCTAACTAGGTAATGGGCTGGAATGATTGTTGGGATATACTGTATAAATCAAGGAAGCAGTGCTAAATCCTTTTTGGCATAGGTTTAAGGAAAACTTGCTAAAAAGACGAAACCCTGCTTGCGCAGTTCTCCAGGTACTTTTTGCGTTTTTTTTTTTTTTTCGTGAATCCTTTCTCTGAATCTCGTTTGCCAAATCGGATTCCGACCTCAGCGTATTCTGTATTGCAGCGGTAAGAATAGAATAAACAACAGGAGGTGAGGTTTAAAATTATGTTCTTGATGCGCATGTGACAGTGCTTCAGATAATCTAATTTTGTAGTGTGACTTTGGATTAACTTTTTTGTTTTGAAACACTCTACCTTTATGATAGATTTCTCATGTTTGTATGATTTACTAGATCTACGAGCTTTTAGATTCTCAAACACATCATCCTGCTCTTGCATTTGCGTTTCCGTGCTGTATTGCAGTACACTGATTGGTTCTTGTCTGAGGCACTGATTATTTGATACTTGTCTTACCACCCAAATTCCTAGTTAATGCTGAAAAGAGAAATGTCCAGTAGGAATCTCACTAGAATTGCTACCTATTGGTAGTTGAGGCAGTACTATATGCTTCTGAGCTATAAGTTGATGCATCTGTTCGTAATTTCATGGGCTGTCTCTGTGTCCCTGCAGTTGTGGTTTTTGTTCACATTAAAACCCATACCTTTTACCACCTCCATCTATGTTTGGAGGTCTGGAGCCTATCCCCAACAATAGTCCTCATTTACGCAAGTCTGGAAGCCGACCTGTTGTGTTTGATATTGGTAAGATAATAATTATCTTTTAGCACATGTTACTACTATTTGTATGGCCATGTAACTTTTCCCGTAGTATATGCATATCATGTTTGTGATGATATATTATTCTTAGGTACAAGTGAGCTGGGAAATAGTTCTGAAGAAGATCATTTACTTTCTGTAGAATCAAATGAAATGAAGGGCGGGGCCACTCCATTAAGCAGTGTGGCAATTATCCCGTCCCCTCTTCTTCTATGGAGATTCAAGGTATTACTATAAGTTGATCCCAAAGTGGCAAAGTAGCAATTATTTCTTCTCCTGTAACCCTGCTTTGCTGTGAGAAGAGTATTATGAAGAATAAATTTGATTTTTCAGTCCACTTTGGTTTTCACATTTTGCATTTAGATGATGATAAACAAGGTTAATCCAACAGGCGTGGATGTTAGTTTAAATGATTTTGGAATTTCTTTTCCCACAAAATATGTTATTGTATAGAAGTTATTGATTTGTCTATTTGAGGGTTCTGGGCTATGATATAGCAGTTTTAAGCAATTATGTGAATGTCGGGTCTGTGGTGGTGCTTCTTGGGTGGGGAAAAAAAAAGAGACTGGTTTCTGAAGTCACAGAAAATCGAATATAGTATTTTAGAGTTTGTTTGGCTTAATTTAATACTCCCTCCGTCCATTTTTATAATTCCCATTTGAGTTGGGCACCGGTTTTAAGGAAATCTGATTGTTTATGTAAAAAGTGGAAGTTTGAAGGTGGAGTTAGTAGTGTCAAGTGTGTGATTAATAATTTCCTTTTCAGAAAATGGGAATTATAAAATTGGACAAACAAAAAAAAGAAAGTGGGAATTCTAAAAATGGATAGAGGGAGTATAAGTTTTACAAGCTCCCATATTTTTAGTTAACAAGTTGTTACGTACTTATGTGTTTTTGAAGTACGTAGCCATAAAATATCATGAAACTTGATGATGACAATTATATATTAATATGTTCAAAGCTATGCAAATTTGCTTACATCTAAAAAACTAAGTAAGACCCACCTTTTTAAAGAATTGCATATTATGTTAAACATTTAAGTTTGGGAGTTCATGAGTTCATCTCCTAAAACTTTACAAATTTTAAAGAATTGCATATTATGTTAAACATTAAAGAATCGCATTTTGTTTTTACTTTCTGTGATCCAGATTTTTGTACTTTATCCTTCGGAGACCGTTTACTTCTCTTTCTCAGAAATGTATTATGGGTGATCAATTTTTTAATTTAATGTGCATGAATTGTTTTTTGTTTTGCCTACTTAATGGCATTCCACATTGCAATTGCCTTCTGAAACGCGCGACTCTTTTTTGTGCTGAGCAAGTGGTTTATTTTATCCGTGTGTATCTTATATTCTTTTTATCAGCCTCTCATCACTAATCTTACTTTATATATAGGTACTACTGTTTCTCATCTGGGGACTCTGTTGTTGCAAGGTTAGTTCAGCATATCCACCTATATATATGCGCATATATCTATATCATATTCATACACTTGATAGCTCACAACTAATAGTGTGTTATTGATTAGAATGTCGAAATGTTAAGATCCATACTTGATTCTGTTCTGCAAGTGACTAGTGTTTATATGTACAATTTGCAGATTGGATGGGATTCAGTCATGAGAATGAGCGCAGACCTACGGGATTTATTTTTATATGAGGCTTTCTTGTATTATAATCCTTTCCTTCTTGTGGTCAGTGAATAATACAACTGAGGAAAAATTAACTTTTTAATTCATATGTAATAGTTTTAGACTATTACTATCTCGTTTCTTACTTTCTTATTATGTTTACATGTAACATTGATTTAAGCCTGTTCATAATTGTGTTTTATTGTTGCTGCAGACTATGATGGTTTGGCTTTGGGGAATAAATTTATGGGTTTTTGCTCAGTCTAATATTGGTTATGCTAAAATTTTTGACCTAGACCAAAGCCATCTAACTCATAGAGAGATATGGAAGGTATGCTTAAACTGGCCTTGCCAACATTAACAATTCTGTTTCCCTTATTACTGTTTGTTTTACTGCTAATCGTCTTCATAGCATTCTAGATATTTGATTGTGTTTTAATCATTCAGAATTAGATTATACTCTTGAATTGCTGCCTTAAAGAACTTGTGGACTTTGATTATACTGGACTGGACCATTTGTATAGGGCGTAATTTGTCTGCATAATCTTTTGCTTCTGCTTATTTAAGAGGCTACGTCTGAAGCAGTATTCTTTTCAAGAGTTTTTAACAATCTATATACCACTTTCACTAGTGTTGATAGTTAGCACATGAATTGACTTTGTTTAAGCCTGTTTCACATTGAATAATATACCACTTTCACTAGTGTTGATAGCTAGCACATGATTTAAGCCTGTTCATAATCTTTTGCATACATCTCGTTTCTTTCTCATAAAAAATGTATACATGTAATATTGATTTAAGCTTGTAACACAATTTACCAGTTTTAAAAAAAATATATATACCACTTTTCCTTTGTTTCATCCATGCAAACTGGTAGGTTGTGTTACATGTGCAACTTAAATAGGCAGATCTGATTTCAAATTTAAATTCGATTTTACAAACAAAATTCAAATTTGAATAGACTTCTCTGTAATTTTTGTCTTAAGAAACAAATTTCTTGTTTCCAGATCCAAGTTAGTTTGTTCATGCATCTTTTCTCTGATCTTGATGTTTGAGTATATTTATGTGTTCTAATTAAAATCTATTTAATGTGTCAGTGTGCTACGTGGATGACAATCATCGTCCCAACTAGCATGACATCATATCTTTATCTGTATTCTCATGGAGAAGTTTCGTTGGCTGCATCTCAACCAGTGTAATAGATGCTTCTTCTCATAGATATTATTGTGATGATCTATTACGTTCAGTATTCTTGCAAATGATTTAATTGCTCATGCAGGGAAAACTTTTACGGGCTCTCTTATTTTTAAACGAAAACATTCATAATATTACAAACCCCAAATTGTACATCAGCCTAAGAAGCTATGGCTGTCTGTTCTCTTCTCGTTTCTTTTAATTTAATCCGATGAACATGAGTTCAGACATACTTGGAGAATCATATTACTTGGGTAGAAATTTCTTGAAACTGTGCAAGTTTAAGTTAGGTTTAGCCAGTGTTTCTTTGGAAATGCCTATATCCACACATTTATTTCGAAAATACAAAATAGATAATTCACTACTTGCTAATGTTGTCACAAACTTTTCTCTTGCAAAGAAACATTTAACATTGGACTCAACTGCATCTTAGATTTCATTTAGTACTTGGATCATCTTTGGGATAAATATAATTGCTATAAATAAACATAAAGCCTCTAGTGCAATTTTTGAAGAAAAAAATTAGATGCTCTAAGAAAGACATTCACTATTATGCTTGCCATCCTTCAGCATGTGACTGTTAGTTGGTTTTCTCTTTTATTTGTTTTCTTTATTATGATGCTGTAGTAATGTTATGTTGGCAATCGCAGGTACTCTTGTATGCTGCCGTTTTAATGACCCTCATATTTCCTTTTGATATCTTCTATCTATCATCTCGTTTCTTTTTACTGAGGACTATTTGGCGAATTGTGTTCCCATTACAGGCAAGCTTTATTTCTTACTACTTAAGGAGCAAAATTCTCTATTTCTTGTCAGCCCTGAAAAAAGAAGTATTTTCAGTTTTTGTAATTGTTTTATTAAGATAGAGTTAATTATGATCACACTTGTTGCGTATGTTGGGAATGGAGGAGTAAAAGTGTTAAAGCATAACATGTAAGAACTGATGCATGGTTTTATCGATACAGAAATTGAGGCTTCACCTCTTTGTGCCTCTCAAATTAGGTAGCACTTTGTATTAGCACCTCTTACTCATGTGTCTTGATAACCTCTCTTCTTCCCAAGTTAAAGTAACTACAAATCAAAGCCTCCTAGTAGCTATGATATTGATATTCCTGTCACCCTTACTTCTTTAGTAAATGTGAAGCTTTCGCTGGCAAAAGTTCTATGTGCACCTATTTCTTTTGTAAATGTTGTGACTTTATTTTTCTCATGCAATTTTACTTTCCAAATGCAGGCAATATCATTTCCTGACTTCTTTTTGGCTGATATATTTACCTCTATGTCCAAGGTTTGCTTCAGCTTGTCTTTATATTCTGGAGCTACTAAAATACTGTTTGTTTGTTTATTGATTTAGGAATCGAACCATAATTAAAATTATTATATATCTCCTTGGGTAATTTTACTTTAGAAATGCAAGATGTATAGTGTCGAGCAAGTATGGATAAATTTATATGTAAAGACACGCTTATTAATACTAATATTGTTGCCATATCTAACATGCTCATAGAATGTAAGAATATTTGATTCAGGATACACTATGCACACTTTTCAGTCTCTATGAGAAGTTAATTTCTAGTTCTTATATATTTATAGGTTTAGATATAGTTACTTTAATGATAGTTTTCCGGTTTTAGGTCTCTCACTGAAAAGAGGATAATAAATTCTCCATCTATACCCATTTGCTAGCCGCCTAGCCCCCTGACTTGCCATCTATTAAGTAGTAACATCATGTGGAACTTCAATATCTGAGATGGCAATTTGAAGACAGTTTCCTAGTCCTACTTTGTGTTGATCACCCTTTGAGACTGAGAAAGGTATTATCTGGAAGTCTTTCACCAAATTATGCGAAAGAAATTCCCCTCATCTTACTTAAATAAGGTTTCTGATATTTGAATTTAAATTAGTTCAGAGAGGAATCTTGTAGATTCTGGAATTTTCAAGCTGAAGGTGAGCTTCAGAAATTTGTAGATTTTACTATTTCATCAATTCTTTCCCAAGAAAAGTACTAAAGTTAACGAGTTAGTAGATGAAATCGGAACCTGTATCAAACTAAATATTACTGAAAGTGTAGAACATATGCTCTACTGATTTTGCTCTTGCCAATCCTTACCCCGCCCCATACCTAATGGCACAAGAAATAGATGACCAGTTTTAAGGCTCCAATTCTTCGAAGCTGTTCATAGTAAGCAGGTTGGTTGTACCATTATCTGTGCTCCTGGTAATTGAGGTTTTTTATCCTTTGTGATGCTGTGTATGCTCCTAGTTTGATGATCAAGATAAACAACTTGCATAATGTATTTTTTTTTTAATTTCATATCCTCTTAAAAAATCTGCTGTTTCAGGGGTAATTTTTTTGGGACCAATGACCTCAGGGATGCAATATAAGTTTAGCAGAAATGTTTACTATTACAAATCCTAATCTTTTACCAACCTAACTGGTTTATGGCCATCATTCAGATTATTGTTTTCTTAACTTTTGTCTAACCCATGCAGGTGTTCTCCGATTTGGAGCGTTCAGTTTGCAGAATGGTCCATCGCCAGGTTAAAATTTTCATCATCCCCCAAATTTCTTTATGATTTTGTTTGCTTTACATAGTTGTGGCTTACAAGAGTCAATTTTACATCGCAATGTAAAAAATTCACTCAATGCTACCAAATAATCAAGTTTTATGACCCATTTTCTCCAGCCAGAGCACTGGGATTCTGGAAATTCCACATAGAGCCCATTTGGCTGAGCATAAACCCCTTCAAACAGCTCATAAGATGTTTAAGAGCTTATAAGCCCCTCAAAAAGTATTTGATAAAATAAAATCTTAAAATAAGCTCTTTAAGGGTTAATAGCTTATAAGCTCCAAAAAAAAAGATACCAATACCCCCAACTTATTTTTCTATAATCTTTTAAGCCATACTAAAATAATACAGAGTATATTTTTTTATAAAAAAAATAAAAATTACCCCACACGGCCGCACCTACATCCATGATCCACCCACTCTTCAAGTTCTTTGATAATTATTTATTATTAAAATTAACAAAATATTTCTCACATTATCAAAGAACTTATAAAAGCTTTATTAGCCAAACACTTGAACAACTTATAAGCTACATAGGATTTTCTGCTCTGTGAGAGTCCATATATGTGCAGGTTGCTACAATTGCATGGTTTGAAGCAGACTCTGTTTGTGGGAGTCACTCTGTTGCAATACCAATCGTTCTTGTTTTGCCTTACATTTTCCGTTTCTTCCAATGTCTTCGGCAATACAAGGACACAAGGGAAAAGACGTCTCTTTTAAATGGTAAATTGTTATCCCTGCATTTGTTGTATATATTTTGAAACATTATGTGATGAAGGTGTTCGAAACACTAAATCTATGCACATCTAGCAATTTAATTCTTCAAAATATAAATATATAAACAAACTGCAAAATTTAAATAGAACCAACTCTAATGGATTCTTCACCGTTCGACATGGAGGGTGTATTGGGAAATTATAAAAAAAGTAATTGAGAGCTTATATTTTTTGGGGTGTGTAAAAAGAGAAATGTTACTCCGTATGTGTTTATTGAAGGTGTCGCTTGTATATTTTTTTCTTTCAGTTTCTTGATGATGTTTTGTTGTCATGTTTCAATTTCTCTTCACTATTTTCATTGCTCCCCTATTATTCTCTACCATTTTGGTAAAACCCCATGAATATTTGTTTTAATAGCACAAATCAGTCTTAGTGTTGGTTTCACTCTATAGTTATGAATGCATGTGAGTTTTGTTGCGTCATAAAAAAAATAACTTGATCTTCCTATCATTTCAGCCTTAAAGTATTCAACAGCAGTACCAGTTATTTTTATTTCTGCCATCAAGTATCATGTTTATCCTGACAAATGGACAAACTTTTATCGGCCTCTGTGGCTATTATCAAGTGTATTGAACTCCTTGTACTCATTCTACTGGGATATTACACGGGATTGGGACTTGAGGTACGTATACAAATAAACTGGTTAATCAAATTCTGATTTTCCATGAAATGGACTCGATAAACTGTTATGTGATTGAGAGATCTTAACTATTTTGAAAAGATGACAGTTTTCCCTTCTGTTTTTTCCTTTGTGGAGGGGAATCAGGTGAAACTTACTCCTTTTTTTTTTCCCCCTCATCAGCTGCTTCACGCGAATTTTCAAGTTCAGCAAACCACATATCGCAACCCACTTGTTATATGGAAGGAAATGGGTAAGGGTATACTACTTGTAAATTAGTTATTATGCTTTATCTAATGATTTATGTCTTATCAATACATGGCCTGAAAAATAGTACTCCTCTGAAAGATGTTTGAAAATCTTGAATTGATATTTATATTTGTCAGGCCTGAAATTGAGTTGTTTCCTATTTTTCAGATGTCGAATAGATAGGAAAAATCTTTCAAGCTCTTAATTGTTAGTTTACTATTTTTCAAGTCCTGATTTGACAAGTTAAGCTGATTTTATTTCCTCCTACTATTAATTGCAGGTTTACTTCTGGGTAATAGGGAGCAATCTTATCTTGCGTTGCACTTGGACTTACAAGCTTTCAGCCCATCTTCGCCATAACTACCTCACTGTTTTTGCGATAACTGCCCTGGAGATGCTGCGCCGTTTTCAGTGGGTTTTCTTTCGCGTGGAAAACGAGTGGAACAAAACGAACTCTAAATCAAATATTCAGATGTCCATGATTGACAATTCTAGTGAGGACGAGCAATTGCTTAATTCCAACGACCATGATGTATAGACGACTGAAGAGTTTTAGCTGCACTTTTGAGGAGGTGATCTACATTCTCTTAGCCAAATTCATACTGGCTCCATTTTTTCATAACCTTAGATAGTTAAAAAGAGGCATCTTATATATAGAATGGTGAAATTATGGATAGTCCCAAATTTTCCTTTGATGCTCGAATACGAACAATGTCTCTGCTTTATTGTGTTTTACCTACATGCGAAGAGGAACACTTAATTTATATGGTTTTTATATAAAGCTTAATGTTGAGTTTTTTCAGGGAGTCGGTTTTATCACAAATTACTGTTTTCTGATGGAGTCCGTCTCTATAAGGAATTCAACATTGTGGTTCATATTAGAACTTCATATATTGTTTACTTTTTAGGATTTGTTTTTTTGTTGTTGTTGAATCTATTCTGATCTAGACTTGTCTGAATGATTCGAACGGTCGGTTATGATTCCTAGAAAAATATAGTAAATCGGAACGGGACCTGCTACTGGTATGGTTTCGGTTCAGGTTCTGAAGGTTCCGGTTATGATTCAAATTGAAGTTACAACTAATAAAATAAAAAAATACTCTCTCCGTCCATGAAAAGTAGTCCCATTTGCCTTATATTTCTTGTCCACAAAATGTAGTCCTATACCTTTTATGGAAACTATGACCCTTCAACCATCCCTTAATTACTCAAAATGCCATCAACTTTATTCATAAAAAACTACTTTATTCAAAATGGACCCCACAATATTCTATAATACCCTTACTTTATCTACCTTTTTCTTAAAACTCCCATGTGACTACTTTTCATGGATGGAGGGAGTAGTATTTAAAATACAATTTAATTTTAAATCTAGTAGCTTAGGTCAAGATTTTGTTTTCCTGCATAACATAAAAATATACTCCAATCAGGGGCAGAATAATAATCATGTGTTATTATATAAATAAATGTATATTACTTTATAAACAGATATTGGTTATTATATTCATACATAAAATGTATATGTATGTGCACAGTATTATATAGATATGGATACATTATTAATAACATGCATAGAATGAATCAGATCTTATATTTTTGCAATGTATATGTACTATTGTAGATGAATTTTTGTGATTTGTGAAAGTTGGGCAAGGAAATTCGACATTTTGTTTTAAAATGAGGCAAAATTTAAACAAGGGACAATTTCAAAATGAGGAGTTGTGAATACTACTACTACCCTTCACATATATTATCACCCGATTGTCTTCATCCTTTAGCCAATCAAAACCATCGCAAATAAATCTTAATCTTAATTGGAAAAGTATTTTGGATTAGGCAAAATGATACTACTACTTTTTGTCGTTTGGCATTCTTTTCTGTTCACTCTTATCCTCAGTCTAATCAAACCCATTATGTGGCTTCTGTTACCTCACCTAAATTTTATTCCCGCTGTAGCTGTCTGTCTGTCTGCTTTATTTTGTTCATGCAACGAATCATGAGAAGTTAGTTTAGTAGGATCACAACAATTTAGAAACTAATAAGTTGAATGAAGAAATTTATGCCCCAGAGAGGGAAAGAAACATTTAGTTTGAAAAGTGAAAAACAGTCAGAGGCAGAGGAGGAGATGGATTTCAATGATGTTTTTGGGGGTCCTCCAAAGCGGTTTTCGATGCAAGAAATTGGGGCAAGATTCAGCTTTGAGTCGTCTGAGGATGAGGTAAAAGCGTTATCGCCGTGGAGTGGTTTGAAAGAGAAGCGTGTTTTTGGGGAGGAAGTGAGAGCAAGAAGGCGGCAACCGGGTAACGATGATTTCTTTAATGACATATTTCAATCTCGTGACACCTCATTCGGGTCGAATCCGGGTTCCAGGGTTATGAGCCCTAAGCTTCATCCTCTTTCATCTTCCCCCCCTCCTCCCTTAAGGTAAATTCACACATTCTTCTTCTTAATCTTTGTGTGTTTTTTTTTAAATGTTTTTTGAGATTGTTTACATGTTAGAAGAATCTCTTGCAAAAATTAGAAAAAAAATAAATAGAAGGTGTAGTATTTAATTATTTTTACGTGGTTGAGTTGTTTATTTGATTTAAGAAGTTAACTTGATTTTGGAATTAAAACAAAGTGCTTAATTTAAGAATGCAAATTAGAAAAGAAATATGGAGTAGAAGATAAATTGTAAGTGATACACTAAATAAAAATTCCCTCATAGGCAGTCCAAATATGTTTGACTAGCTATTTTCAACTGTTGCATCTTACTTTCAAGTGATGATGTCTCTGTTAGACTCGAATTACTCTATCGTGCAATGCGTTTCTAGGGGTATATTTTTTTTTAGGCCAGACAGAGATGTTACGTATGGAATTTCAAAATTCAATCCACATTCATACTTAAAAAAAAAAAAAAATACTTATTCTTACACATTTGATTTGACATATATTTTCTTCAATAATACAGCATCTGTACCATGATAAGCTTCCCATGGAGCTAATATAAGATGAGATGTAGTGCAATTGAGTGATTGTAAAGAGAAAATAAAATGAATTGTATGGACAATTAAGTGTGAAAATTATTCTAAATAAAGTATAAGGATAATTATTTGATGGAGTGAAGCTGACCGTCTTTTCAAAAATGGAACGAGAAGCTTGTTGTGGTATGCTCAAAATGAAAAGCTTGGTCCCATGAAAGTTTCTAAGAAATATTGGACAGAGTTTAAGAAGAAAGTGTAATGATTAATTTTGTAAAGTAAATTGTTGCACTGAATGTATGGTGGATCTCAAAAGTAATGGCATGAAGTGTAACGAAAAAGGAAAAACTCTATAAATTGTACTTTCACAATACCCACGATTTTACACAAAATGTCAATAAGAAAATAATCCTGGTACGGATGGAGTAATACTTTTATACAGTTGACTTGCTGTAAAGTGACATCAAAGTCTCAAAATAAATGCATGTTATCACTCTCTATTCATCACTAACTTTAAAATCAATCCCTTGATGTCAGCATATAAAATTCCATAACATTGTGTGGTGAATAACATAACATGTGTTTACTACTAGTAGGGGCGTGTGTCAGTGTTGTTATTAATATGGTATGATATATAGTCTTGCAGGCAAAGTGAGCAAGGAGTTGCCTACATTTGGTTCTCCAAGTCCTTCTCCTTTATCCAGATTTTCAAGTGATGACAAGAGTATGTTGAATCACTTCCATTTCTCAATCTACAAATGGCCTGGCAGAGGTGTGCCAATGCTATCTGATTTGGAATCCAATTTCACTAAGCTTCACCCACCTGAGCCAGTGAGAACACACGACGTCGACAAACACAATTCGACTGTTTTAAAGGAAGAAGAACATGTTCCTGTGAAAAAGAAAACACAACTGAAGAAGCCTATTCTCAATGAGCCTGCACCAGACCACCAAGGTCATTTCTATTTCAATCATTCATCATTCACATTTATGTTACTGTAATTCTAATCAACTTAAATAATTTCCATGAAATCCTACAGAAATCAAAGACAAGAAACCTGAAACTCCAAGAGCTGATGACCCCAAAGTAGTGGAAAGTGACAAGAAAACTAGTGCAGTGAAAGAGTTTGTTCAGATTTTCGAGCAGGAATCAGGTGATGTTGCACCAAAACATGAGAAATTCGAGCATGTTTCATTTAAGGTAGTAGTGTGATTTCTGATAACTAATGATAGATTTATTCGTTCAAGAATTAAATTAAGGTACCATTAATTAATTAATTAATTTCAGGTGATTGAAGATCTGAACAACCATCAACCCTCACAGCCTTCTACTAATCCCAACACCACAGCATCATCAGGTTAATCATTTTTTTTTAAAAATTATACTTTCTTCTCTATCTATGTTTTGTAGAAAAAATAGAAATATACTAAAATGACATTCGTTTTTCTTCTTGTTGGTGTTTGACCAGATACAAAGATCTCAGAGGAGAATGCAGATGATCATTTTGATGACAACTTCATGGTATACTCATTTCTTAATTTGTCATTCCTATTGTTAGAAAATTATTTTAAATGAATCGATTCTATTTCTACACCTCACTACAAGTTCGAACTTGTAGATGAGATTAAATTCCTTCAACTATCATGCATTCTTGTGTTTTGCTCCAACTATTAACTTTCCAGTATGATGCACATTGATAATTTTATATATGTAAAATGAATGTCAAAAACCATAAACGTACAATTAATTTGATATGTTATACGCCTGGAAACGGATTTGAAAGGAAAAAGTTATGACAATTTTGAAGCATGCAATTGTGTTTCTGAAAAGAGTTGATTGATGACAATCATATGTATTTAATGATTATATAATATAGATTAGATTGGGTGATCTGTGTTGTGTGATGAATGATGATTATAAGTTGCATTCAGTTTTAACCTTAATTAAATTGCATGGATTACCTGCTGCAGGTTGAGGAAATATTTGAGACTGAAGAAAATGATGAGACGAAAGTAAGCTGCTTTTATTTAATCTTGATTTAATTGTTTGTAGTAAAATGCAGTAAAATGAATAAAAGTTGATGGATGTAGGCTATAGATGCCAAAATCCGGCAATGGTCAGTTGGGAAAAAGGGGAACATCCGCTCACTCCTCTCAACTCTGCAATATGTAAGTCTAGCTTAATTCCCTCAGGTATCTGAAAAATGTGCAAAAGTATGATCATGTCGTCGTTGATTGTTGTTGCTAATGATGGATGGGTATGTGGTGGTAGGTACTTTGGGAGGATAGTGGATGGAAAGCAGTGGCGCTTGTTGATCTAATAGAAGCAAATGCAGTAAAGAGAGCATATCAGAAGGCTTTGCTGCGGTTGCATCCGGATAAGCTGCAGCAGAAAGCTGCTTCTTTTAATCACAAATATACTGCTCAAAAGGTTTTTGACATTCTTCAGGTACCTATACACCCTTCTTTATTTCAAATATATCTTCATAAAAAGCAACACACCTATTCATATTTTTAATCTATTCCAACTTTTTTGGCTTGGCGAAAATATGAACATTTGTAATTTTTGGAACCATTTTCACTACAAATAATTGTCAAAATTGCGAGGGTATGTAATCCTCGTTAAATGGCAAGGGATTTTACGAGGGGAGCAGATGGAGAGGGAAATACCGAGGGTTCAAAAAACCCTCGCAAAATAGCGAGGGAATTACAAATCCCTCGCCATTTAAAAATGATAAAGGGCGAGGGATTTAATGCTCGCGGCCAGACGAGGGATAAATTAAAATGCTCGGCAAAAAATAGCGAGGAAATTTTTGCAATGAAATTCTGGCAAGGGAAATCCCTCGTTATTCATGTTAAAGAGGACTTTTCCCTCGCCAAATCCCTCTCTATTTGGATACTTTTTTTGTAGTGTTTATATACGGAGTATTATTTTACAGAGAGTGGAATGCTAGAATATAAGTTTGTGCATAGTTGTTAAATGGTGAATGTTAATGTGAGATTAATTTGTGTTGTTGCATGCATATAAAGGGTAGATGTGATATATTTTTTGTTTTATGCAGGAGGCATGGGACCATTTCAATACTTCTTCTTTGATCGTCTGATCCACAGACCTAAATTCATAAATTCGCCATATTATACAACTTCAGATTCGCATAATCTTTTTTATATATGGAGTAATTAGTTGTGGTTGCTGTCCCAACACAAAATTTCAAAGATGTAAATATCATTTTGAGAGGGAAATTAAGGTATAGATTGGATTTTATTTTATTTTTATAGGGAGCATTTTAATTAATTTATGATGCTTGTTTTTCTCAAGTATATATATTGTCACAGACCAAAAGTTAGAGAACAAATTGTGCATTGTAATTAATTAGAAGAATAAAAGGACGAAAATCACAATATGTTTTTTGTTATCCAACAAGCAATTTAGCAATATTCTAGGCAAATCACAGAGGTTTGTTGTGGAGTATAATTTAGTCATTAATTAAAATAATGCTAGAAAGAAGGCTATCTTTCTTTCCAAAAAAAAAAAAGTAAAAAATGGTAGAACATCTTCATGAATTTTCACAATCAAAAGATAATAAAAGTCTTTTCAGTTTTTTCACAACCAAATCTAAAGACGTCTGCAAATTTATTTGTTTTTGTTGAAGGCTTTTGGATTCCTTAAAGCGTATAATGAATAAGATAAATACATAAAATAAACATTAGTTCTGTTGATTATAAACATATTCGAAAATGTGATAAACTCTTACTCAACTACGTTGATTCCCAAATAATATGATAAAAAAAGATATTGAGAGAAATTCCTCGTTTTTATTAATCAAATTCAAAATTTTAAAATAATAGTAGTAGTGAGTGTAAGAACACATAATTTCTAAACAAATCTAAAATCCTAATAACAATAATTGCTATCTAAAGATAAACATACATTTAAAAAAAACAACCTAACAATAATTAAACATAAATAAAAAAATCAAATAGATTACAGGTAACAAATTAGATACATAGTATCTTCATCTCCATCACTTTATGAAAAACATCAATGTCAACAAACACAATTAGATAGATGTGCTTCTTCATATATAGCTGGCAATTTTCTCTTATTTCATGTTGGTCAACAATCAACATATATAATTAATTTGTCCCCACAATTCAGTAATTAATTTTGCAGCAAACAATATTCAAATATCTTATAATTAGTCAATATATATTTAATTTCAGTTTATTAAATAGTAATCTATCTCCTAGTTCTTACCTTGTTTCTTTTTCTAAGCTTGTTAAATATCTTTCTCAAGACATGAATTTATAATGTTTGTCACAAAGATCTCACACGAGTGGAGATCATTATCATTCATACTTATAAAGCATTACCATAAAATAAAACTTTAACTCACAATCAGCAAACACATTTACATTATATCATTATAAAAAGAGAATACGGCTCTCCTGTGTCACTTTTCTACTTTTAATACGTGTGTAGAAAACGTTAAGTAATTTCACCGTCATATTTTCAATTTGTTGTAATTGTGAATGGAAGAAAGATTCTCCGCAACAACTATGTATGCAGGTGGAGTGATATTTCAAATATTTTGTCATTAGTTTTGGCATGAAAGGCCAAAGGAGGGGACTACATTTTTTTTTTTTTTTTTGCCATTCAATCAGATATTTTCCGACAATTTATTGTTGATGGAAGAGTGTATGACATTTGTAAAACTAAAATATATATTGCGATCAAAATGCTAAACTATTGTGAATTCATTTACAATTTTTTCACAAGAGTGCCCTAATTGTCATGTCAACAGCAGATTGCTGGGAAAAAAGTAGAGTGTATCCATGACATTGCTAAAAATAAATTAAAGAGAGAGGTTTGAATGTGACAATAGACGAAACTCCATATTAGTATTTACAATTTCAGTATGCCACATTGCAATTGAGATATAAAAAAAAAAAAAAAAAAAAAGGCATATATGAAAGCAAGAAACAACATATAAAATTGGAACAATTAGAAAGTACTTGTGAATGCGAAGAAGCACATGATATGATATGATGAACAGTATTTATACTTGTTTTAGACCATATAAGACAATCCATACTGAGATGTTTGGTGAATTCAGAAAAAAAAATGATTTTACTATGATGTAAAAGTAATTTAACTGTCCCACCACATAGCAAGACATTGAGAGTGTGTTTAAATTGTTGATGAAAGAACCATCACATATGAATGTAGATTGAAGTTTTAGAGAATTGTAAAAATAATTCATTTATATTAATGTTCCCCATCAACGGACTGATTTTTTTTTCAGCGTCGGTTGGTGAAAAAATTCTTCGATACACATAAAAAATACACACATATTATCGAGCTCATAAGGTTTGAATTGAGCAAAATTTGGGGGAGATATAAGGTGTATAACATGCCATTTGATCATCAATACACACATATTATCGACTTCATGCATGTAACAACAACGCTGTAAGTTTGAAGTTAATAATGTCCATGTTACATAAAAAGATTTTAAGCATGTAAAATAGGATTAATATCTATATTTTGACATCCCTTTAGCAAGCAAAATTTCAAAGTCGATCAGTGTCAAATAAATCAATGTTTCTGTGGCTCCAAAAGTCGAATTGAGTACTATTCAATCATGCCGATGATTCGTTTTCACAAGAAATAAAACAAAAATCTTGGTGATACTGTGTAATAAAAACCAAATATTCTTCTACTAAATGAACAAAAGAATCTCATAAAGTTCTGAAACTTCCACTTGTTTTTGGTGGTGTTTTTCAGTCATAGTCCTCCTTCTCTTCTCCTGCCTTGTCTACTTTATTGATTTCCAGCCCAATTAACAAAGAAAGAATACAAAAAGTAAATACTACTATCATAATTTTATTTTATTTTGAATTTTCTACCTTCTAATCATGGGCGTATCCTCCTTGTCCTTGATGGTGGGTGAGGGCCCCTCTAAACTTGCCAATTTCTCACAGTATTTTTTTAATAGTACTACATAATAAAATTAATCTATTATTCACTTTCTCTATTTTTAATTAATTAATAATTCTATGTACAGTATACAAATTACCCCCTAATTATGATTATCACTAAACAATATAGAAAAAACCATTTCTAAATTAACACTATATTATTAAGGAATGCATCTCAATTATTGAATAACTTTTTTTTTTTTGAAAAAAATATCAATTATTTAATATTGTGCATGAACTATGATCAATATACTTGTAATTTATTTTATGCCCTCAAATAAATTTTTTTAGTCTAGCTCCATCCCGGACTCTAGCTTATATTTTTATGTGGTGAATTTCAGCCCAAAACACAAATATTATTATAAAGTGAATTTTATGGGTATTTGTTTTGGAATTTAAAATCGGGATCAAGATTTTAAAATCTTACTGTATAAATCTATATAAACCATACCCTATAAATACATGTAAATCATATAAAAGTTAATTCTATAAATACTTAGAAACCCCATCTCATATAGATATCTATAAATTTTATATAAACACTTATAAATTCTATACCCTATTTATATATCACAAACACAAAATATACAATTGATTATAGTAATTTTTTTCGTGCTAACGAAACAATTTTAAATTCCAAAAAAAAAAAAATTGATATTAAAATTAAAAAAAAAAAAAGTTAACTCCACACAATAAGTGGAGTATTTAAATATTGAAAAATATATTTACAGAGAGACGGTTGAATTGAAGTGTAGAATGGAAAAGACTGAAACTTTATTGTTTATTCCCTCTCATTTCATTCAATTGAATTTCATTCCATTCTATTCCATTGGTAGCATTTGTAGTTAAAGATAAATAGTATTGGTGGGGTGGGGTCCCTTTGCAAAACTTGAGAGGTCTCTTCATTAACACACCACACCCTTCCTTCTCTTTCTTTATCTCTCGCCTACTATTATAGCCTACTATGTAGCCTCTGGTACAATTATTTGCCTCCTCACTCACACACGGGTCTTTAGTAAAACTGAAATTCTTCTTTTTTTTTTTACCTGCGATTTGTCAGAAAACCACGAATGTGCCCATAATTATAATTGGGTTGGGACACACAAAGAAATTCCTAATTAGCCTCATCCTACCTGCTACTAATTTCAGCTCCAATGTTGTAAGAAGCTCCAATGCTACCTATTCCCATCTAAATCTGTGAGTCTCTCTCTTTTTCACCTACTTGTTCTAATTCTGTTTCTGGGACTTAATTTCTTGAATTTTATTCGGATTATGTTTCTTGTGTTTCTGGTTTAAGGGTTCCATTTCTCACCAAGATCTGGGATAATTATGGCTTTGATTTTTGTGCAAATCCTTCTGATTCTTGAATTTTTTGCAAATCAATGGTGGTTTGAATGTTAGGAGTTGAATTTTTTAGGTGGTCTGGAATTAGTGATGGAACCTCGCTGTCCAAAACTCCAACCTAAAGATAACAAAAGTTTGCTTTTTTAACAAATATGATGTAATAAGGTGTATATTTCCGTGATTCTTTAACCAACTGGATGATTAGCCACTTGAGTGTTTTAATAAATTAGATATTATTGAAATGGTTGGATCATTATTTGCATTTTTTGTCATTTTTGTTTTGTGTAGCCTAACTTCTTTGACTTGCTCACACGTATACATTACATCATTATTAGGCAATATTATGACAAGTTCTTTATCATCATCAAATTTGTTGGATTTTCAAAATTAAGAGTGAATAATCATGCCCTAAAAGCAGATTCTGTATGAATAATCAATTTTTCATTTGTAGTTTTGAAATACCTGTTAAGGCAATTTGGTGGTAATGATTTTCATAAGAGTAATTTCATTTGCTGAAATTATTATTATATTGTATAACTGGTGCTTTTAAAGATTTGAACTTGAATATATGTCTTTAATAATGAGTAAAGATAGGTCAACATTTATATGATTAGTGGCCTTCCACTCCTGTCAACTGTTAGATCTTCAGAATTTCAACTATTGTATATATAAAGTTTTTTCCTTATTTAAATTCTCATTCAATAGTCCTACAATACTTCTTTTTGTTAAGATTCAGAGAAACCTACCCTTTCTGTCCTGTTCCAACTCATTTCAATTGCTTGTCTTGCAATATTTATACGAAAGAATAAAGTTCCCGGGAGTAAATAGAAGTTGGATGTGATATTAAAAATGATGTCAACTGCGAAATATTAATGTTGGAACATTTTTATAACATTGTTTCTAAATTGTTGCTTCTTTATAATATCTTTGCCTTTTGTTTTCTCCAGATGTAGAAGATTGTATTTGGTGTAGATTGAAGTGAGTTTCCTTATAAAAGCAAGAAGCATGAAATTAGAATCGAAGAAAGCGTGGAAGTGCATAGTGCCTCTCCATTTGTCCAAAAAATCAGCACGTCGTTTCTGTTTATTTTCAAAAGTGAAGTCAGATAATGATGAGGCCAAAAGTACTCCAGTTTATCTCAACGTGTACGACTTAACGCCCATCAATGGTTACGTCTATTGGGCAGGCCTAGGAATATTTCACTCTGGTGTCGAAGGTATGTATTCAAAGTCTCATTTAATTGTGGTGCCAAATTTGTGTCTGCTTTTCTTGGCTTTGTATCTCTCTTCTCAATTCACGAATACTCCCTTTGTTCCTAATTATCTGTCTGATTCTATCCAAAATGGTGTTCTTAATTAGTTGTAGCTTTGTTAATATCAACAAAAAATTACCCTTTTTTTTTACCAATACCACTAATAAATACCAACCATCTTTTTGTAATTATGAATTATCTTTAAGTAGTAACAAATAAGGGTATAATAGCCTTTAAGTCTTTTAATATCCAAATTAATGAAAATTGATTTGTGTATATGGATAAAATCAGATAGATAATTAGGAACGAACGGAGTATCACTGTATCCTTTCTCAATTCACAAATACTCCCTCTAGTCCTAATTATTTGTCTTGATTATATCCAAAATGGTGTTCCTAATTATTTTTCACTTTGATAATATCAACAAAAAATTACCTATTTCTTTCCACCAATACCCCTAATAAACAGTAACCATCTTCCTGTAATTATCTTTAAGTATCAATAAATAAGGGTATAATATATCTTAATGAATGAAAAATTGTCTTTGTGTAAATGGATAAAGTCAGACAGATAATTAGGAACGGAGGGGGTATCCTTGTATCCTTTCTCATTGACTTTGTTTGTACTTGAACAGTTCATGGTGTAGAATACGCATTTGGAGCTCATGACTATTCTTCTAGTGGCGTCTTTGAGGTTGAACCTCGTCAATGCCCTGGATTTAAGTTCCGAAAGTCCATATTCATTGGTACGACATCAATGGATGCAACTCAGGTTAGGGAGTTCATGGAACGTCAAGCTGCAAACTACAACGGTGATACGTATCACTTGATTGTAAAGAACTGCAACCATTTTTGCAAGGATATATGTTACCAGTTGACGGGGAAAAAAATACCAAAGTGGGTGAATCGACTTGCCAAATTAGGTATGTTTTCTTGCATCATCACTTGAAGAAGTCTTACTCGCTGATAGACTAAGTCGTTGGTTATTTGTTATTTGTGCTTATTTCATCCTAGAGCAGAGGGAGAAAGTAAGTA
Organism: Galeopsis tetrahit; assembly: GCA_963675135.1. Taxonomy (NCBI): domain Eukaryota; kingdom Viridiplantae; phylum Streptophyta; class Magnoliopsida; order Lamiales; family Lamiaceae; genus Galeopsis; species Galeopsis tetrahit. Next base: position 64,302,057 of record OY776121.1, on the reverse strand, counting down.
GCAAACTGAATATTTGCATTGGATTAGCATATACCTTTACGTAAAGGCAAAAACTTGTACATGCTAGTTGCTTCGTGTAATTTTGACTCATTCATAGAACACTGAAATAACTAATGTGAAGTATTAGTTTATACAAAAGAGAAGTATTAGTTTGTAGGCTAAACAATATTAATACTTTTTCAATATACAATTAATACTTTTAATCATATGAGCTCATACTTTTCATCACGTGGAATAATACTCTCCGATGGTGTTTTTCTATGATTCACAAATAATATAAAGAACAGTTTGGTTTAAGTTTTTTGGTCAAAATTGAGTTAAAGTTGCACCGATTGCATGGTGCGCCAAAGTGATACTCTTTAACAAAACACGTCCCTGTAGTTTTGATTTTTCTGGTTGGGTGAATCCTTGTAAATTCTTTGTTATAGTCAGTTGTACTTTAATGTTTCATCTCACAAGGTCCAATGGTAAACGTTGTTATAAAAGATATTGGAACATAAGTTGATAGACCGGGACCTATTTGAAATAAAACATAAAAGTAAAGGTATCTATATGTAAATTTAAACAAGTATCTTGTCTGTTCCTAGTATGTTTATTCTCATCTCCATGGTCTTGTTTTTCTCATCCATGTAGGTTCGGTCTTCAACTGTGTGTTGCCCGAAGCCCTCAAAATCACGGCTGTACAACACGAGCCGCCATACAAAGATAGCGAGAAAACGAAGCTAAGAAGTAGTTTCAGCTGTCTGTCGTCCATCTCATCAAGGCAAAAGCAACTCTCGACTTCTTCGCTGTTGCTGCAATCTCCGTTGAAAGGGTGCCTAAGACCGTGGGAACTCAAAAAGCCAGCTTCACTCAAAGAAAGGTAAGAGGAGGAAATAAATATGATTCCTTCATAAGCTTCTTGTCTTCTTGCCTTCAAATGCCTGTCTATATCGGAGGGAGCAGTGTGTTTAGTTTGTTAAATAGTCATTTTGGAGGCAGCAATAATGTGTCCAATTTGATACAATTCTTTTTTTTTTTTTGGTCATTACAGATGTGTATTCTTGTATTAGTGTGAGACGATGTAAGTGTGTGAAGTAGCCCGTCGTATTGTATTGTATTTCATTGCACGTCATGGAAAGGCACACATGATGTTTCTAGGTGACTATTGTAAGAAACAATTGTAGTTGAAACAGACAAAAGCATCATGTTCGTAAGTAGGGCTTCTCTTTTGATTAAATTCTTTAATTAATCAAAAAAAAAAAAAGTTCGAATCAGGTCAAATGGTAAGTGAATAAACTACAATTAAATTAAACAATTCTCAAAGCCGTTTGAAGTCAAATAGAAAAATGAGAAAAAAATTAATAAATGAATTAAGTAAAATTACACTCAATAATTTTAAAATCATCCCACGTCTCATTACTCTGGAAATATTATGGAATCTCCTACTGCTACATCACAACTTCCTTCATTCACAGTCTTGTATATTGTCAAATATGTGCAGTTTTCCAAGTCCCACCAAAGCTGCCTGATATTTATAATATAGCATTTAGAAATCAATCATAAATATTAGTGTTCCTGCATAATTTATCTGCATTTCGTTTTTACTATTTTGGGTTCAAAATACAGATATATACAGTGGGTATACACACACAGCGAACAGGGGCTATCTTTGACAAAATAAACCTGCAGGAACACCAAAGAGATCATTTAGATCATCAACCATCTCGACTTATGGATAACAACTCCATAGGAACATCACAGCATTTCATTTTATTAAATGACACCCAAAAGTTTATAATCGTCGTTGTTACAACACAATTAAATGTACTTTTGTGCTTCCTATTTAAACATCCAAGACTCGGCGATGAAATTATCAATCAATCGTCTTTGTGATGCAAAAGAGTAGGAGGCATGCTAATATTACCATTGAGAGCAGCATGATACACTCGTTTCTCTGCCAATCCAATATCTGAAAGAATCAAATTACCCTGCATCATAACACCAATAGCTATCAGAACCAAGAGTTTATTAAGAGAGGAGAGAACCTGTTTGACTAAGCTTATTTTAAACATCTTATAAGTTGTTTTGTCAGCACTTTTTCTTTGAGCTTATAAGACGTGAACAGCATATTAAGATTTTATAACTGTTAAAAAAAATATTTTTACTGAACACTTTTTCAGAGCTTATAATTAATAAACATCTTATAAGTTGTTTCAAGGATCTTACAAGCACCACCAAACGGGCTCCAAGTCCTCTATGTTTTTCTCTCTTTAAACTCTTCTGTTGGTAAACAACAAAGGAAACCCTACAGCATTTATTACATACACCTCCCCTAAAGTTTGGCGGCCATTGTGTAGACTTTTGATGTACTAATACTTTTATGAGTTTTATCTAGGAAGGTCTATCTAGTATCTTCTACTAAATATAAATGCCATCACAAATCGAACTTATAGAACTTGCAACTTAAAAGCTGTTTTCTTTAATATATCTACACTTTTCACCTGGTAAAGTTATTTTTTCCACCAGGAAGAGTGGAAGCCTAAATTTTCAGGTACAGTGAGAGACTAAAAACCTACAAAGTCATACATAGCCAGTTTATAGTAACAATTTTCTATCATACGAGGTACACTTGGTAAGATTTCCAGGCAAGCGAGCAATGTTTACTGGTATTTGAAGCCTCGGTTAATTCATAAGGCCATAGATTCTACACCTAAAATAAGCTTCAGAAATTAATACCTCATGAGCCATCAGCTTTCTAACATTGGCAGCATAAAGCTTTGGATCTTCCTTCTCTTGTTCTGAAGGGTGATACACGGGTAATCGCTTCACTTCAATGTAATTTGCAAACTGACAAAGAAGAAGAAGAACATGGCGCGCCTGCACAAGTTGTATGTTAAATATTAGAGTCAAATTTTGATTGAATAGAAAAATGAGATGCACTTAAATTTTTAGCAACACCCATGACAAGATTTATACAAGAATCAAACAATGAGTTTGGATGTATAATCTTTTTATGGGAATTCAGAGTTCAGTTATAAAACACAGAAGAAATCACTTTTCTGTCTATGAGGCAAAAACTGAGGATAAAGACCTGAAAAATAGTAAAACTATCAATTAAGGGCTTGAAAGATTTTTCCTATCGATCCAAGACCTAAAAAATAGGAAACTATCAATTTGAGGCTTGAAGATAAAAATTAAACTATCAATTTAGGACTTACAAATTTTAAGAACATGTTAGGTATTCTTATAGTTTATAGTCTTATTTATTAGTATACATAATTTTTATTTATTTTTAGTTAATTAGTTTCTTTTCTTATTATCTCCACTCGCGTGAATATATCTTCAATTTTTTGAATTGTGATTTATATAAATATTGTTGGATAACTAATAATTATAAGATGCCAAACATGATCTTAAAATGTTGAATTCTAATTTGATACTTAGTTTCCTCTTACAGGTCTCAAATTTAGTTTATTATTTTTCAGGTCCTGAATGGAGAGGGAAAAATCTTTCAGGCCCCTAATAGATAGTTTTACTATTTTTCAGTCCCTTAATGATAAAACTCATGCTAAGAAACAAAAAACAACTCACCCCAGAAATAGAATCCCATGCAGGACTAAATCTGTGATAGGGATATCTTAAAATAACAGGGAGTACAGGAGCCTTCGCCAGAAATGCACCAGTCTTAAACGGAAGGAGGTAATCTCCATTTGTAGTTGTGCCTTCTGTTAAAGTATCAAAAGAAGTACTCAGTAGGCATATAATTAAAAGACACATTTCGAAAATGCTCCATTTAAAAAAACAAAAAAAAAACATTAGTGCAGTCACAGAAATATTAAGCATATATATATATAGAGAGAGAGAGTGCCATGTCAGTAATAAATTTAATTGAAGTCAAGCTTTTTCAAAAGCATTATTGAACATGGTTCACTCAACTTCACTAACCACGTAGATAAATTCATGCAATTCCACTCATGACAACAGATTAAAAACTTGAAAATATAATTTTTGTTGTAGCACATTGGATCAACACAGCAAACCCCCATAAGGAAATATCTTTCTTTCTTTAGTAGGTAATGCGTATAACATAGTAGCCATTACCAACTGAATTCTGATCAGATATTTATGTAAAAAGAAAGAACAAGATACACAAAAAAAAAAAAAAAAAGGTAAAGAAACTGTTAGGAGAATTGTCTGGGATTAACAAATACAGAAATACTGAGGTAGAAGTTTCACAGGACGAAAATTTTAAGATGATAGGTGTCAAGATTTGTATCATAATAAACATAACTTACAGTTGACATTATGTAGATTCTTTTTTGTTGAAAGACAAGGCTATCTAACAGAATTTACTCAATACAGTTAACAAGTTCAACAGATCAGAAACTATGTTGAAAAAAGTAAATTACATTTTGGGAAAGAATTAAAAAGGCAAAAAACATAAATAAAACAGAAAGCTACAAACTCTATCACAAACATGCATCACTAACACAAACCTGGGAAAAGCATCATTTTTGGGGCAAACTTATTTTGATGGGCTTCTCGAATTCTTTCGTTCACAACACCTGCAAACAACAAATGTCGAATAATTAGAGATATAAATAGAACATCCAGTATTTGGAAAATTTGGTATGTAATGTACTAAATACCAAAGCAACATTTTAGTTTGTCATTCAATTGCGATTGTTTATTTTATTGTTCAGTAATCGGTAGGGGGAGTGTGTTTTGATCTAGGACACTATACCATGCTAAATACCAAAATAATGTTTATATAAATCAATTTAGTATAAAAGATTAAAACAATACAAAAAATGTACTCATGTAATTTAATAATGTTCTGGGTGGTTCTTATTTTGAAGCTTTTTAAAATACTAATTGTTTTTAGTATATACTTTTTTACAAATTATGCATTTTTAATAAATTTAATTTGGAAAATTAATTATTTTCCTGTAATATTTCAGGAAAACCAAAATCAATGCCCAAGATTCAACTTTGAGAACTTATCCATGGTAATCAGTTTTTCTGAGTATTCATGTTCATCGATCTTAAATTATATGTATTGAGAAGAGAACAAAGTATGGCATGGTTCGATCATTTTGCGCATCTGAGGATAACAAGCTTTTATTCTCCTATCACTACAATCACAGTAGCTCCTACACATAGGTGTCATAGATATGTGATAAACATAATAAATCACACATATCAATTAAGATAAATCAAATATATGGTATCCTAAGATTAGTGTATGAGTATTGTGCTGCAACTCGAACTCACAAGAAACAATATATCATAGGCTCAATAAACCTCATATAATAACTTGTCAGTTTTGAAATTTAATAACTTAAGAGAGAACAAAACACAAAAATATTATGTGGTTGGTGAAAGGCCAAACGTAAAGCATCCAAAAGGACTGCATAATCATTTATGCTAACAAAATACATTACTGTGTTTGGAAGGTCACAAACATAAAGAGAATGGGAGATCTTGCCACATTAAAATAACATTTATTGTATATAAGTAATATATTTGAGTTTATGTTTTTCATAGATTTCATCATTAAAGATGACATGTGGGCACAGATCTCATTACTGAAGTAATATATTCAAAATAGTAACAAAATATACCTGAAACGCCCTTGAAGTCCGATGATTTTAATTCCCGCTGTACATAGACACAGCCAAGACACTTGCTGTGTACGAAAAGTAAATAACAGTTTAAGCTAGTTTTTGCACAAATGCATGGGACAAAGGATTAGAATAGCAACTTAAAAAAGTAAGTGAATAAGCATAGGCTAATAGCAGTCCAGCCAATATGCTTATATGGATACTTCATCGTGGTAGTACAGCAGTATTTTAGGTCGTATAAATTGTATTAAAAGGTCATATATAGGTGACAGCCAAAAAAAAAAATAGGTGGCACATTGTTGTCGATATTTTCTTGGCACAATGGTACGCTCGCATGGGGTTAAAATCCATTTTGGTCCCATAACTTTTGCCTTTTCTGCAAAAGGTCCCCTAAAAGTTAAGTTTTTCAATTTGAATCTCATAACTCCTTAAGTGGTCCGATTTTGGTCCCAAAGTAAAAGTACGATGTCGTTTTTTGGCACGTTTTTGGGACCTTTTGCGGAAAAGGAAAAGTTATGGGACCAGTTTTACACCTCAAATGCCAAAACCGTGGCCCAAAACGATAATGTAGTTAAGATTCCGGCGACTTTGGGACCAAAATCGTACCAATTAAGGAGTTATGAAATTAAATTGAAAAACTTAACTTATTTGGGAACTTTTGCAGAAAAGGCAAAAGTTACGGGACCAGAATGAATTTTAACTCTTCACGCACATGACGAGGAAGGATATATAGAAAACTTCATATTTAAACTACACCATAATGCAGATCTGAAATCTAATCTAATACCAATTCATGCTTCGAAGAACTCAATTTCTCTGATACAAACACAACAAAAAAGGGCAGTGAACCAACCTTATAAGACCAACAAGAGGAAGCTTAGCCACGGATCTCTTCATTGCCAAATTGAAAAGTGAAAATCAACAAAAAGAGTGTAAGATTGAGTATTTAAATTTGGAATGATAACAGCATATTCAAACAATAGTTATTTTGAAAATATACCAACCTTAGCTACAAAACTCGGGAATGAGAATGACATATGGTATAGAATATCTATATATGATACATGATTTGATATTATAGCCCCAGGATTTTCCGACTCTTCGGTTTGATCGCTGGATACATTCTGAAAAGTTTGTGATAACATAATAATCAGTACAATATATATCAAACAGATGGTAATAGGCAACTATTTTTCTCTAGATTTACTGTAACTTAAGTATTGGTGAAGCATCAACCAAGATAGATAAGACTCTATCTAGAAATTATAATGAAGCAACCAATAAGAGCTCAAGCATTCACAAAAAGTAATTTCATTAATAAAAATGAATGTGAACTTTGGTTTATGTTACTGCAACAGCTAATATCCAATTACATATCAATCTTTAGCAATTAAAGATCAGAAATCTTGAAGAATAGCCCTGTCTTTCTCTGGATATATTGCAAGATAAATATATAATTATACATAGGATAAGCTGCGAAAACAATAGTATCCATGTAAATCTAGAAAAAAATGATTTCCAGGAAATTTAATGATACAAAGGGAATCACTAGCTTTTCTTCTTCAACCAGTGGCTTGCATATAATTGTTCAGAATCATAAATCTATCGATACCCATGTCAAAGAAGTTGACATTATAATGTGATTTCCATCTATGGCAACTCAATACATCAATTATAAGATTGTTCTTACTTCTTCTTAGGAACAGAGTACATTTTATACTTGTTCAACCAGATTAACTACTTATAATTGATTAACTCAGCTTTCAAATCGAGTACAAAGAAATATCATACAGCACAAATTCAGTGTCGTAGTAAATAAAAGAGTACCTCCTTATTCAACTGCCCCTCTTCATTGCTACTAGTCTCAGCTATTCGGAAGAACCCGAAAACAAACAGCAAAGCTCGGGACAGAAATCTACCGGTCCGTACAATCACCGCCCTCCTCCACCCGCCCATGTGGGCGTAATCCTCCTGCTCCTCCTCCCTATTCGGTGGCAGAAACGCCGTACAAACCCTGCAAATCACGTAATAGCTCACCAAAATAGTCACTCCAGCCACCACTCTTATCGGCACCAACACCACCAGCCCAGGAACAAGCAACAATTTCTGGCCCCAGGAGAGTTTCCCCCGCCCCATTTTTCCGTACACATCGTGCCGAACATAGGCCGCGTATTGCTTCTCCATCTCCTCAATGCTTTGACTCGATTCCAGAATTTTGACTTGTGGTTGAACGGTCTTCGGGTGGAGTTCGGGCTCAGGCTTGAGGAGCGGGCGATCATCGGGCTCGTGCTGCTGCTCTATAGAGCGTCGACTTGGAACTCTAAGCTCCGACTCCATTTGCATTTTCTAGTCAGCTCAGGGAGTAACAATCTGAATTGAGCATATAAAATTGTTCAGTGTTTAATGGGCAGCCATTGTTGCTCCTGTTTGTGCAGTTGGAGGGAGTTACAGTAGCATTGACCTAAAAGAAGGATGGAGAACGGTCGCAGTTGGATTGAGAAAGATCTGGTAGGGAGAGTGGAGTTCACTCGCCATTAGGGCGCGTCAGATTTCAATTTATTCTTGTTTTTGCTTCGCGTTAGGTGGGTGAGTCTCATTTTTTAATTTTTAGATGTTGGTTCAGCTCCACCCTACCATTTAATAAGTGCACTCTAATTTAATTATTTAAGATAATGTAATTCAATCACAAGTTAATTGAAATTAAAATTAATCGTGAGATTATGAAATCCAAAAGATATCATGTCCAACGAATTAAAATACACAAGAATCACCCGAATCAAAAGACATAAATTCTCGAAATGGAAGATGAGTTGATAGGGCGTCACAGTCTTTTTTTTTTCGCCGAAAATGTGAATTTATGTTTATTTTGGCTCTTAATTGAGTTAAACATACTTTAAAATATTTATAAGCGTGCCTTAGTAATTAAAATGCATTTTTGGCCGTAGAGAAATTTCTAAATTCAATTTTGATCCACACTTATAATAATGTGGTCCTAATACGTGTAGAAATAGTCTCATCCATTTAAATATTACTGTGTTTGACATTTTAAAATAAATAAAGCAGAATTAAAATTTAAATATATCGATACCATTGAAAAGGCATTTAAAATAAGGATTGATTCTAAAACAATTCACACTCTTTTGCACCCAATCTACAGTAAATTCTACATAAATCACCAATGTCTTAAAAGGATCGGGTAGAATAATAAATACATACGTGATTTGGAATCGCAGCATACTGTATTAAAAAAATTATGTACTCTCATCTGTTTCAATTTTGACATTTTACATATATTTTACTTAGATGGTTGACATATATGTATCTGAGAAGTTTTATGATCTGTATATAAACTGGGAAAAATACCAAATCTTATTTTATCAAAAGATATTTTATACAATAGAATTATCATCTTATATAGATGATAATTTGTGCTTTTAATGTAAACAATTTTCGCACAAACTAAAACTAATTATAAGCAGTTAACAAAACTAATTACAAACAACTAACTATTGTATATCTTCAGTATTGACTTCTTCTGCTTCTTTGACTGATATCCTTGAGACCTCCCCTCAAGATGAGCATGTATGTTTGTCAAGGTCATCTTGGAGATGTAAAGCTGGAAAAGGTAAGGCCCTAAAGGGTTGGTAAACATGTCTGCAACATTGTCTTCTGCAAGAAGATGTATGAGTTTGATGACCCCCTCTTGAATCTTTTCTCTAGTGAAGTGATAATTCACTTGGATGTGCTTAGATTTATCATGCATGACCGGGTTGTGTGCCATACTATATGCGGACTTACTATCTGTGAAAACCAAGGCTGGAAAATCATGTGGAATTTTTAACTCTTGGAGTAGAAACAATATCCACTGGACTTCACAAGTAGTATAAGCCAATGCTCTATACTCAGCCTCTGCCGAACTCCTGCTCACGGTAGGTTGTTTCTTAGATTTCCATGAGACCAAAGTATTACCAAGAAAAACAGCATACCCAGTAATACTTCGTCTAGTAGTAGGGCATCTAGCCCAATCACTGTCAGAAAATGCCTTTAAAGAAAAATCTTCTTCAGCTTTTAAAAATAATCCTCGTCCCGGAGTTCCTTTCAAATATCTCAGCACTCTGTGGGCAGCAATCAGGTCTGCTTGTCTTGGGTTGCTTAAACTCTGACTTAAAGTCTGTACACAATAAGATATATCAGGCCTGGTAACACAAAGATATAACAACCTACCTACCAGCCTTCTATAAACATAAGGATCTTCAAGGGGTGGAGAGTTTTGCGTGGTAAACTTCTGTTTAGGATCCATGGGTGTAGCACAAGGTTTTGAACCCAAGTATCCTGCATCATTAATGATATCCAAAGCATATTTTCGTTGGCAAAGAGATAAACCAGATTTAGTTCTAGCTATCTCTATACCAAGAATGTATTTAAGAGTTCCAAGGTCTTTTATAGTAAAAGCAACATGCAAATGGTGTTTAACTTTAATGATTTCATCAACACTGTCACCACATAGGATGATATCATCAACATAACACAATAATGCAGTAAAAGAAGAATTATCAAATTTTAAGAACAAAGAAGAATCAAACTTAGATTGTGTATAGCCAAGAGAAAATAAACTGTCAGCAAGTTTTTGAAACCATTGTCTAGATGCTTGTTTTAAGCCATAAATGCTTTTGTTCAACTTACAAACTCTTTTATCAAGAGGGTCACAATATCCTGGAGGAGGTTTCATATAAACTTCTTCAACTAAATCTCCATGAAGAAAAGCATTATTTACATCAAGTTGATGTAGATGCCAATGCTTCCCTACTGCAATAGAAAGAATAATTCTAACAGTAGTTAATTTAGCCACAGGAGAAAAGGTGTCAAAATAGTATATCCCTTCTTGTTGAGTGTATCCTTTAGCTACTAACCTAGCCTTATACCTTTCTATAGATCCATCAGCTTTATGTTTAATTTTATAGACCCACTTACATCCTATGCAATGTGTGTCCTTAGGTAAAGTAGTAAGGGTCCAGGTATTAGTAGCTTCCAAAGCTTTAAGCTCATTGTTCATAGCCTCTTGTCATTCTTGTTTACTACTAGCTTGTTTGTAAGTTTTGGGTTCTTGTGAATGAGAGATAGCTGATGTAAACATGTAATGATCAGAAGATAAAGAACTAGCATCAAGATAATCAGTTATGGGATATAAAACATGTGAACTACTTTTACACATATTAGTAGTTGTGTGAGGCTGCTTAGGAAGTATAGATGGAGGTAAATCAGTGTTATAAACTTGTAAATAAGATGGAATGTTTCTATGTCTAGTAGACCTTCGAAGCAAGTCATCTTGATGTTCCATAGGCAAGTCATCATCATGGTCATTAGATGCTGGAGTAACATTAGTAAATTCATGAAGTTCATCTTGTAGATCATGATGCACAAACACATTGTTGGAAGGATCACTCAAAGGAGGATTAACCAAAATATCATGGTGTGGAATAGGTTGGGCATCAATATGATTAACAGGCTGATCAATTTGGTTATTAAAATGAATATCATCATGATAAAATTGGTCAGTATTAACATTATCATCATAAATGCTCATATCATGATTATCTAAGGGCTGAATAAAATCAGAATCGGGCTTTCTTTGATCTATATTATTGAAAGGAAAAATATTTTCATAAAAAATAACATCCCGTGAAACAATAATGTCAAGAGTGTCCAAAACCAGAATCTTGTATCCTTTAACACCCATAGGATAGCCAATGAAAACACCCTTTACAGCCCTTTTCTCAAACTTATTCCTATGAGTTTTTAAAGTATTAGCAAAGCACAAAGAGCCAAAAACGCGCATATAAGCATAATCAGGTAATTTGTTAAAAAGAACCTCAAAGGGGGTCTTCCATTTTAGAACGGGAGTAGGAATTCTATTCAAAATATGAGCAGCAGTCAGAACACACTCATTCCAAAATTGTAAAGGAATATTAAATTGAAATAATAAAGATCTAGCTATCTGTAAAAGACTTTGATGCTTTCGTTCCACTAAACCATTTTGTTCAGGGGTTTCCACACAAGACATGTGATGTAATATTCCATGTGTGGAGTAAAAATCTCTAAGTAGAAACTCAGCACCATTGTCAGACCTTAAGACTTTGATTTTAACACCAAACTGATTTAGAACCATATTATAGAAGTTGGTCAAACTGTCTTTTACCTCGGATTTTAATTTCAGCATATAAACCCAAGTACACCTACTGAAATCATCAACAATAGTAAGAAAATATTTATGACCAGAATGAGAAATAGTAGAAAAAGGCCCCCAAATGTCACAATGTATAAGCTCAAAGATAGCATTAGAGCAATGTGTGCACACGGGTTTCTTCTTGTCTTTAAAAGGAGAATTTCTAGGAAAAGGTTTCTTAGCTATCATGGCAGCAACTTCAGTGGCAGAAGGTTGGGTTAAAGACCTACTAGCCTCCTCTTGTAAAAGAACAGAAAATATCCTAGCTAAAGAAGGCAAAGGTGAATTAAGTAACAATTGGCTTCTTAAGGTTGCATAGTAATCATCTAACCCCAACAAAAATTTTAGACCAGCATCAGATTCTTGAAGTTTCTCCAAGTTTTGAGTCAAATTACACATACATAAGCCACAAGAACATCTCACCAAAGGCCTATAACTAACAAACTCATCCCAAACAGTCTTGAAATGGTTATAGTACTCAGTGATAGACATATTCCCTTGAGTCATAGTACTGAGACTCTTGTCTAAATGAGCAACCCTAGGGCCATCTGACTTTAGATACCTAGTTTTCATTTCTAACCATAAATCCCTAGGATTTGTAATGTAGAGTAAACTGCTACGAATATTAGGAGAAATTGAATGTAGGACCCAAGCCAAGACAAGACTATTAACCCTCAACCAAGAAGAATAGAAAATTGCATCAGTAATGTCAGGGATTACCAGAGAACCATCAAGAAATGTGGTTTTGTTCTTCACTTGTAGGGACATTTGTACTGCCCGACACCAGGAATAGTAATTTGTGCCATCGAAGATCTCGAAGATAACTTGCGTCGCCGGATTATCATTAGGATAAATATAATAGGGTGAATTTGGATTTTCTGTTGGGCTTGCGTATACCCGTTGTACTGGAGTCGCCGGCGTCTCTTTTGGAGAAGAGGATTCCGAGGGTGTGTCGTGATGATCATCGGTCGACATATTGAATGGAAAGCCCAAAAATTAGGGCAAGAAATCCAAGAAGGGGAGTGAGTATAGAACGCAGAGAAAAAAAAGGAAACCCCTGTATTGAAGAAATCCCAAAAAAAAAAAACAGGGCAAAGCCAAGAAAGGGGGTAAAACCCGTAAGACTAGGGGAAAGGTGATTTAATGGGGAAAACAATTGAAGCTATAAGCGGAAGAATGTCTGGATCGAAGAAAAACCAAAAGCTTCGCGATTTCCGATCATAAACTGATACCATGAGAAGTTTTATGACGTGTATATAAACTGGGAAAAATACCAAGTCTTATTTTATCAAAAGGTATTTTATACAATAGAATTATCATCTTATATAGATGATAATTTGTGCTGTTAATGTAAACAATTTTCGCACAAACTAAAACTAATTATAAGCCGTTAACAAAACTAATTACAAACAACTAACTATTGTATATCTTCAAGTATTGACTCCTTCTGCTTCTTTGACTGATATCCTTGAGATTTAAAAACATAATTAAAAAAAAAAATCGGTGAAACAAAAGACTTTATTCAACGTCTGGTAATAATGAAAACGACACGTGTTAACGATTCAATAGAATGAAACATTAAGCTAATTAAATACAAAAGGTGAAATAGAGTGGGAATACATAATTAATGGAAGATGTACACATTGTACTCAACAATAGCCATATGAGTCTTGAGATTTACGTAGTAAGTCCTGGCCTGAGCATACCCACGAGCAAACCGGAAAAGGCCGCTGCCGCCGACAATGGGCATCTCCCTGAGGCCGGAGAAGGCGGCGTTACGGCCCAAGATGCTAAGCGTAGTGCCGTTGAAGTTGGCGTCGGTGAAGGCGAAGTTCAAAACCATGAGAAAGCCGATGTTGGTCATATCCGCAGAAGCATAGATTCCTTGGAGCTCAACTTGGGGCCCACCGTCAAAGGGTCGTCCATAATCATCACCATGCCAAATCCGGTGGCGGAGGAGTTGGTTACGGCGGACTGGGCCACCTCAAACGCCGTGGCTTTGAGGCCCTCGAGTGTGTCGTGGAAGTAGAAGTGGAGGTGGGTGATTTGTTTCTCTTGTTTGAGGCCCATTTCTTTTTCGGAAACTTTTCTTGAAAACTCTTGACAATTCATACCTGGTGAGGCCAAGAAGAAGAAAAGGATGAAAATGGTGGATGTGAGCTTCATTCTAACTTAATTTTGGTATGTATTAATTAATTGGAAGATTAAATTGATGAGGTCAAGTGTATGTGTTGCAACATAGTATATACTACTCCCTCCACTTTTAAATAAGTGTCATTTTAACAATTTTCAACATATTAAGATATATAATTATGGACCATTTTACCCTTCATTAATGATAACTAATTTTAATATTAAATTTATGTTTAGTAATGAATGTGGTCAATATTGTAGATGATATTCATGTATACAATAATTAAGGTTTATGCATGATTTTTGTTATAGTACTATATTCAAAAGGGAAAAAAACTTAAATCAAGGTAAATAAAATGGAGGGAGTACAATGTACAAGGGTAAAATTGTCAAACATGAAGAAAAAAGTGTAGAATGACACTTATTTAAAAAATATTGAAAAAGGCAAAGTGACATTTAATAAAAAACGGAGGGAGTATATAGTAACAACTTCCTCCATCATTCACCAATTTTAGTTTCATAATAGTTTAATCAACACTTTTGAAATTGTTATAAAAAATTTCAATTTTTCATATTGTTACAATTCGATACACATCTTTTTTCTTCGACCGATAACCGGTGACTTGGCTTGCCGGAGCTCCTGTGTACTTGCCACGTCATATTACACATATTCAGAATAAATCCATCAGTATTAACTTAATCACGACTTTTGAAATCATTATTGAAAAAAAAAAAACTTCAATTTTTATGGTGTTGCAATTCGATACACATTTTCTCCAATCGACAACCGATGACGTGACTTGTCGGAGCTCTTGTGTACTTGTCACATCAGATTCCACGAATTATAAATAAATTCACCACCTTAGGCACAATATCAATCTAATCGAATTGCAACAACATGAAAAGTGAGGTTTTATATATGGCTAGAAGTGGTGAATTTATTTTGGCGTGGCAAGTACACAAAATCTTCAACAAGCCATGTCATTGATTATGAAAAAAATGTATGTATTGAATTGCATGTTTGCAACAACATGAAAGATTGAAGTTCAAAAGTCGTAATTAAATTAATAAGTGATAGAATTTATTTAAAATTAATTCCTAACACTCCTCCTCACTCGTGGGCTCTTACCTTTTTGGGGAGGAGGTCCATCCAGTGAACAATTTAAATGGGTGAAGTGTTTTCAACAGGAATCGAACCCAGGTCGTTTGTCCGATTTACTCTGATACTATGAAATAATTTCGTCTCATCTAAAAGTTCGAACTTGTAAAGAGGGTGGAAATTAATTCTTGTATATTAGTAATTCCTAACAAAGTGAAATATAAATATGACCCATAGTTTGTTTATGTTTTTTTAGGTAATAAGATATAGTTAAATAACTTGTCGACCCATCACCACTGGTATATAGCTATGAATAGTAACTTAATTATTTGGGAATCTCGTTTGTGTTTTGGAGTGAGAGAACAAGTCAAGCAAGCAGCTACATATATTCTGTATATAGACAGACGTCTGCTGAATTCTGAGTTTTATTTCGGAAAGTTGATATAAATTCTTGAATGAAGGTCCGATTTTGTCTTCATTCCCACATTAAAACGAACGAACGCAATGGGGTATCTGCCTACATCATGGCTACATATACAGTACAGACCATTCAGACTATATAATTGCATCAAACAACTTATAAAATTTACTACTATAATTCTCAGGTAATTTACAATATTTTCTAAAGGGTTGTCAGTGGCGGACCCAGAATTTTAAAACTGGGGGTACGATCAACTAAGTCTGACGAGTCTTCATTTTTTAAAAACAATCTATGACGTCGATTTTTTTAAAAAACAAGTATTTCTCAATAAAAGTGATCAAACAATCATTTAATAATTGGTCACACATACTATTTTACAATCTATTTTCAACATAAGTCATTCCTGAAAACACTCTTTCCACACCTACGGTAGCAACTGGGAGAATCAACACCAAATTGATTAACAAATAAATTGTTGTATAAGTCACATGATTCTTTGTTTCTAAAAGCTTCATCGGGCACGCTAAGATCAAATAAATCTCTAAATCTATCATCTCTTTGAATATCTTCAAAGAATATATCAAATTGAAATGCAAGAGTCATCAAATCAATACCTGAAAAATCAGATCGATAAAATGTGGCAAGTTTAAGTATTTTCTCTTTATCATAAGAAGAAAAATCATCTTGAGAACTCAAAGCAAGCCATTCTATTAAACTTAAAACTTCTACAATTCTATAAAAATACAAAAATAAAATACACACAATCGTAAAATATAACAAACCCTAAATCTCTATTTTTTAGCATCAATTTCATTTAAGTAATTTAGAAATTTTTAAAAAATAAATAAAATGAAGAGTAATATATTTTTTTTTACCCCGGGTTCTGATTGTTGTTATTTGTTAAAACTTATTAGTGAAAACAAAATATTTTATAATAATTTTAATTAGTTATTTAGTGGTGGGTGGATGGCACCCCAACTTTAATGGGCCTAACAGAATAATGGGCTATTGTCTAATTATTGATACTTTTTTTGAGCAGCCCAATTTTTATTATTTTTCTTTCAGCAAAAGTCAGTGGTATATATACAGTAAAGAAAAAAAAAGTTGGGGTATAATTGTACCCCATGTCCCTTAATAGGTCCGCCCCTAAGGGTTGTTCTCTTGTGCATAGTGTGCATGTGCACACTAATGTACAGGTAGACCCTCTATGTATTAATAAAGACAGAATTATATAATAAAGTAATCATTCTCTAAGTGATCATAGACGTCTTGTATAAGTATAAGGTCATGCGTTCGAGTTCTGTGACCATTTTTTTTTACTATTTTTTCGTTACCACTTTTCATTAACAAAATTTTCACTTTTTACTTAGTTACCACTTTTCAGTAACAAAATTTCCACAAGAAACCCTACTTGCTGAACACACCTTCAATAATGGCCGAAACTCTCAATTCTTCAAATATGAATTGATTGCAATAAACAAATATCAATTCCCAAAAATTAGTATCGCATGTTTGGGAATTACGCTCAAGTCCACATCTCTTAATTCTACACCACATAATTCCTCCAATATGTTGCAATTCGATCAATCATGCTTGGAATGGTTTGAAAATCAGTATTAATTATACGTGAGTTTTGGCACAATGGGTATTCTCACTTGTGTTCCTATTTTCAACGATCAAATTCTGCCTAAGTTTTAAAGAAAGAAGAATAAGAAGAAAGGAGGAAAAAAGAGAGTCGGTTAAAAAAGCGTGTGCGAAGAAGAAGAAAGGAGGAAAAAAAAGAGGCAATTAAAAAAGTGTGTGCACCTGCAACGTTTGCATATAAAAATTTTCCTTTTCTAAAATTTCAATCAAATCTTTTAATTTGAATAAATAGGAGTAGTTAACAACATTTTACAATTTAAGTACACGGCAGAATAATTAAACTGGGTAATAATTAAATACGGAGTACATAGTGTGTATCATAACTTTGACTACAGACTTTTGATCGGGTTGGAGGCCTTGGTCCTGCACTTGGACTTTGGGTGGACGTGGAACTTGGGTCTGAGAGTCCATCTATATTTTTGAAGCATGTACGAAAAGTGGGCTCGACCCATTTGTAAAATTAATTCTGGTCCAATAGATGAAAGTCCTATCGGGGATTAGGTTGATCCAATCGAATTAATTTTACTTACGAATTTAAACTATGACGAACCTAGACGTAGTGCAGTCCAGTTTTTATATTGATTGTATTCGTCGAAACTTTAGACGTTGTAGTGTTAAATGACTAAAGACAAAAAAAAAATATTACCTTTAAAAACGTCACATCGTATCGTAAGTGACTAGCCAAGAAGTGTTCGTTTTGCGGACAAAGTCTAACCTTCACTCAATTTTACATTTGTTGTTAAAAAAAAAAGGTTGAGGTTCGTGTTTATTGTTTTGAGAACAGGTCTGTTTTAAAAAGTTGTCAAAACTGAAAAGTTGGTCCATATCGAAGTGAAATTTTATTTTATTTTGTATTTACATTTTTTTATCGGTGATGATATTCATCCAAATTATGGATATTCAGATTTAAAAAAAAAAATTTAATTAATGTTTTATTAATTACTTAATTATTGTTATACCCTTTATTATATATAATGACAATTAATTAATTAATTGGATACGCATATTCACACTCTCTCAACTTTCTCGTTTATTAACAAGCTGACTTAATCTCCTCATAAATATAATCATTGTTTTGAAACGGTAATATGTGCACCACCCGTTAATTTCTCGGTTTAATATTAACACCATTATCCCACACGACGAAATTTACTCTTCCAATACACATAATTACTTCATGTCACGCGATCATAATTAAATTTAAACAGTGAATTTTTTTCTCCTCCATCAAATTAATTTCTCCCACACTTACCACCACCAACCCCATTCACTTAAGTCTCCTCCGGTAAAAAAAAAAAAGTAGTTTCCTCCATTACCTCCATCAAAACACGAAATCTGAACATCAGATTAAAAAATGGTTGTTCATGAATTATTTCGATCAATTTTTTTGAGATGATTCCGAATAAAATATTGATATATATATATATATATATATTTTTAAATGATAATTTAATATATATATATATATATATTATAAGATACTCCCTCCGTCCCGTGATTTCTTTCACGTGTGAAGAGGCACACAAAAAAAGAAAAGTGAATTTAGTGGGAGATTTTGAGGGGTAATTTTGTAAACTTTTATGTATAAAGTAAAGAAATGGGTTGACTTTTGGGTATGTGTGGTGTGGAGAAAAAGTAATGACATGTTTGTAAAATTGAGAATATTATGAGTGTGGAGTTTATAAAGGGTTTTCCATTTTAAGGGTGTGAAAGTTATTGTGGGACGTCCCGAAAATGAAAGTGTGAAAGTAATTGCGGGACGGAGGGAGTATAAGATATATTTGTAGTGGGTATTATAAATACGTATATTATATGGATATTTGACTTTAAATAATTTTCTTTTCAAAATTCGTTTTCCACAATTTTCTCACGATTGGTTATTATAAACATTCAAATCTATATCTATTGGGGGAGAACTGCAGTACCCCATAATTAGGGGTGGAAGTAGGTCGGTCTACCCGACAGGGGCCTACGGCCTAGCCTATTAAGGATCTTTTTACTTGTTAAGCCTAGCCTATTTATAATTTGAGCCGGGCTAAGGCTTTTTAAAAAGTCTATTTAGTTAAGTAGACTAGACTTAGGCTTTATATAAAGCCTTATAAGTTTAAAGCTGACCTATTTAAAATTATATATTATATTTATATATATTTTATAATAAGCAATTTTTAAAATTTAGTACTAACAATTATATTAAATAAAATTAAAGCAAGTTAAATTTATTTTAGTACTTGAGAAATTGTTATAATGTTTGTATTTAAACTTATCGTTGTAATGCATTTGTTTTGGTAGTGAATTTTATTTGCAACTTTGAATATTGAACAACGATTCATATTTAATATATTTAATAGGCTTAATTCTAAAAGGCTCGTATGCCTGACCTATTTACTTAAAAGGTCAGACCAAGGCTATAAAAAAAGTCTATCATAGATAACAGGTCAGGCTTAGGCTCAATATTTATAAACCAGACCCAAACTTTTTCATGTAAAGCCTAGCCCAGCCTATTTCCACCCCTACCCATAATTTCTAAATTTTCTCAACTAAATTAACCCTCTAAACCCTTATATTATATTATATTCCGTAATGTTCACAAAATAAAAGAGACGTCAGAAAATACTTTGGTAACCGTAAATATGAGTTGGAGTTTTCTTGAAATTAATTTAATGAACCTAACTATTAGATTTTAATTTAATAACACTATATGGTGAAAACATTAATTTAATAAACCTAACTGTTAGATTTTAATTTAATGGAATCAACACATTGAAACGAGTAATCAAACACTAACCCTAAATCCTATACGGTGAGAAACGAGTAGTCGGAAACCAAGTGTACACTATTTAATTTTAATGTAATCAACACATTGAAAATTAATTTAATGGAATCAACACATTGAAACGAGTAATCGAATACTTTTACCGTAAACCTTATACGATGAGAAACAAGTAGTCGAACACTAAGTGTACACTATTGAATTTCAATGTAATGAACACATTGAAAATTAATTTAATGGAATCAACACATTAAAACGAGTAATCGAACACTAACCCTAAACTCTATACGATGAGAAACGAGTAGTCGGACACTAAGTGTACACATTGAAAATTAATTTAATGAAATCAACACATTGAAACAAGTAATCGAACCCTAAACCCTAAACCCCAAATCTAACTATTATATTTTAATTCAATGGAATCAACACATTGAAATGAGTAATCAAATGTTTTACCGTAACCCTTACACGGTGAGAAACGAGTAGTCGGACACTAAGTGTACACTATTGAATTTCAATGTAATGAACACATTGAACATTAATTTAATGTAATTAACACATTAAAATGAGTAATCGAACACTAACCCTAAACCCTAAACTCTATACGTTGAGAAATGAGTAGTCAGACACTAAGTGTACACATTGAAAATTAATTTAATGGAATCAACACATTGAAACAAGTAATCGAACTCTAAACCCTAAACCCTGAGCCCTAAACTATAAACCCTAAACACTTTTCTCTAACACTACCACTATATGTTGAGAAACGAGTAGTCGAACACTTCATCATTGAACAATATATGTAAGAAAAAAGTAGTAGAATACATTATTTAAATTAAATTAAATAATTTAATTTAAGTTAACTTAAATATTTTAAAAGAATAATAATAATTGCATAAGTTATTAAATACGATAAATCCAATACCTAAACCTACCGAATTTTTTAAATACAGAATAATAAAATATAATTACATTATATTTACTAAAATTAAGATTAACTCTTGAATTAATCAAAATTTATTGAAATTAAATTATCTGAAATTAACATAAATTTAATTAAATTAAATTAACGTAAATTTAATTAAATTTAATTAAGTAAGTCAGACAATTTAATTTAATCGATATAATTTTTAAATATTTTGATAAAAGATGAATAAATAAATAGTTGGGCACTTCATCACTAAACGATATACGTTAGAAATTAAATTAATCTAAATAAATAGGTAAATAAAACTTAATTAATCTGTGCAATTATGAATATTTCATAATAAGTGAATTATATTTCTAATTATTTCACTAATCATATATTACAAAATATTCAATTGGACTAATCTTATCAAATTATTTTATGAGTTAAACCCAATTTTATAGTACTAAATATTATTAATGATTCGATAATTTATTTTAGGTAAAGATTATTCAATTTTTATATAATGAATATTATTGTTATATTAGATTTTTTAATCTAAAATTAGATTTTGGAATTTAAATAATGAATATTATTATTATAATATTATTTTTCATTTTTTATTAGAAGAAGATGTTTAGACTGTTTGCAGGTTGTAAATTTCTTTAGTATGTAAAATTGTTAATTTTAGTAATGTAATAATTTTATTTTTGCTTTATATATTTGTTGAAAACAACATATAATATTTAACTTAAAGAGAAACACAATAGGTACCTATTATATTTAGGACATTATTAATATGATGGAATAGCTCATAAATGAAATCATGCATCCAGTCATAGAATCATGGTTCATAGATATATCATAATCCTATTATTGGTATAAATTATGAAATAATGAAATGATAATGTAAAGAATTCTTATTCCCTCCAATCCAATAAATCAAAATTTTAATAAAAATAAAAATTATAGTATTACTATTATTTAGTAATAAAATATATAATCTCAAGAACAAAAATAATAATATAATAAATTTAAAAAATATAAATAATAATATAGTATTAAGTTTTAACAATAATATTATTTCACATCAATATTAAATTATAAATATAATAATATAAAAAATAATTCAATAATTATCAACAATATAAATAATATATGTAGTACAATATATTATTTTTAATAATATAAAATAATAGTATAATAATTTTCGATAATATAAATAATAGTATTATTATTCTTTAATTTATTCAATAGTTATATTAATGAACACGCGGGATTTAAAAAAAAAATTATATTATTGATTCATAATTAAATATTTATTTAGTTCAATTAATTCAGTTCAATTATAGTTATATTTTTTGTTTAAATGTGAAATACACAAATAAATATTAATTTATTATTAAAATTGTATTTTGATTGAAAGTACAAATAATAATAATAGGATGAGAATGAGGGTAATTAAATATCGGTTATTATTAAAAAAAATTAAAAAATATAATAAAAAGGTAAATTCAGATTTTAAATTGTATTTTGGTTTTTGGGGGCGGAGGTGGTTCTTCTATTTTCCGATTTTTTTTCTTCTATTTTTGTTTCATTTTTCATATTAATTAGGGTTTATACCTTAAATAAATTAATATTACGAGATAATTAATGAACTTGATTGTGACTATACTATGATGTCGAAAATCACTATGAAAACGAATAATATATTGGAAAGTGAATTTGAGTACATGTTGATTTTATCATCGCAATAGAATAGTGTTAACATGATAGTCCTAATTTATTTCGTTTTTTTTGTATTGCAACACTTATGGCATCTTCATTTATTTCTATACGTGTATCTTATACTCCTAATATTCTGTATTGCTTGCAATTTAGTTTTCAAATAAATGAAATAATTTTAAAAATGTCTCACATTTAGTTTAGATGGGTAAATAAATTTTATAATTTAATAATACATTACATAAATATTTAATTATGTAAATACCTTAATTTAATTGAAAATAGAAAGAAAAATGCTCAATCTAATATAGAGTATTATTGTTGGAGAAAACTTTGATATAGAAAACGAAAGATTTCAAATTAAAGGATAGACTACTCCAAAATAGCCAATACAGGTATTATTACAAAAGTGACCCAAACCAAACCCGACAACCAAAATGGATCTTTATACAAACCTAACCAAACTATGGTGGTCTGACCAACAGTCCTCTCAATATCTCTCACGAATTTGGATTCAGTGTTGTGAACGGTCACGTGGAGTAAAACACTAGTAACATTAGATCCATAGGTGTCAATGGCCTTTTTTTACTACACATAACCGTGTTGTACAACACTAAATCCAAATCCCGGTAGATCTGACCTTCTATGAAGTGAATTGATACACCTAATTTGCATACTCTGTGGGGAATTTATCTTTAAAGCCCTGTTGGGCACTAATGTAACCCAGACTCACCACTAATCCACATTCCTAAGAAGACAAAATCAATTGTCCATAAACTATTTTTAGCTTGTGTTTGTCAATTAAACCTCTCATCTCATGGAACCAATTACTACTAACATATTTGGATTTATCAGAAACCCGGCCAATTTAAAAATAACAGGTTGCAGACATCACAGGAGCTAAAACAACAAATAATCTTTATTCACTAATTCTGAAAATTACAGAATCAATCAAGCCATTATTCACCATCACCAATAGGGATATAAATAAATAACACAAGAATCATCATCAGCAAGAAATCCAATTCTTATGAGTACTAATAACCGCGGAAAGCAATCCAGCCCACGACACCAACAGCGGCGCCGACAGCCGTCCTCCGCCGTCTCTAATATCAGCCAACGCCATCAATCCATCAGCTAAATCCTGAACAACCGAAAGCCTCTTCATCAATTTCTTCTCTCTCAATTTCCCCAATTTTTCCTGCTCTTCTCCACACTTAATCTCCCTCAAAATCGAGACCTCAATACTCGCCAACAAACACCTCTCCTCTTCAACAATCTTGCGCAATTCAATCACCTTCAAGCTCACGCTCCCAAAATAGCCCACAAATTCGCACCACGCACTCCATTTCTGCAACGCGGGCAAGTGCCTCTTGTCGATCAATCCAGCTTTTGCGAGCCACACAAACTGTTCGATGAAATAGTAGATGCCCTCTCCGCCATAGGCGACGAGAGAGAGGGCGAGATTCAAGTGGAATTGGGGAGAAAAATCGATGGCGCGTAAAGCGTTGATGTCCTGCACGAACTTGCCCAATCGGAAGGCCTTGCGACTAATTCCGACGCTAGATTCGAAGGATTTGAGGCGGGAGACGAGGGGGGGTTGGTGGGGGAGGAGAGAAGAGGCGAGGATTATCTTGGTAGCGTAGCGCGAGAGTTTGAGCAATTTGTCGACGCCGTCTCGCTTGGCTAGGTAGATTTCGAGGTGGGTTAAGAAATCTTTGCTCTTTACTGCAGGGGAATTGGGCTTCGGATCAGCTGTTGACTCCATGGATACAAGATTTTATGAAATTGAAGAATATTCAGTGGGGAGGGGTCCGATGAATATGAAAATGAACCGGGGGTGCATATTCTCGATAAGCGTGCCACGAAATTATAACAAATAAATAATTTAAAAATCGAAATTAATTTGTCAATCAATAACAATTTATTAAAAATGTTTTAAATTTTCAATTTTGTGTAAATATGTATTAATTCATATTTCATCATTTCATAAACTCAGCCTTCTTACGCTACTCCCTCCGTCCACAAAGATAGTTACGTTTTCCTTTTTTGGATGTCCCAAATTATAGCTATATTTCCTCTTTTACTTAAGTATTAAATGTTCTATTGACAATTTTACCCTTAATTAAACTCACTTCATAATTACTCTTAAAACTCAACTGTCTTGGAATTTACACCAAATTTATGGAATATCAAGGGTAAAATAGGCATATTAGTTAAAATTGACTACATTTATTGATTTTTCTTAATATGTGTATAAAGTCAAATGGAGCTATCTTTGTGGGACGGATGGAGTATTTTATACTCCCTCCATTTTTTAATAAGTGTCATTTTAGCTTTTTTCAACAAATTAAGATAATAAATTGTGGTCTATATTACCCTTCATTAATTATACTAATTTTAATATATAAATTTTATTTGATATTGAATGTGGTCAAGAATGTAGGTAGTATTCATAATCAAATTAATTTTGGTATAAACAATTTTTGTGGAATTTATTTATGAAAAATATTTATGGTAAATGTATAAGGGTAAAATAGTCAAAATTAAAGGAAAAACTCTAGAATGACACTTATTTTAAAATTAGTTAAAAAGTCAAAGTGACACTTATTAAAAAACGGAGGGAGTATAAAATTAAGAAATATATTTTTTGATAAATTTATCTTTTATTAATATTTAATCTTTTTTATTAAAACAAAAATTAATATAAAAAATGTAAAATGTTAATTTACCTGAGGATAAAGAAATAAATTAACATATTTTAAATAAAAAAGAAATATTATAAAAATTAAATAGGGGTGTTTCAGGGAAATTTGAGAGACAGCTATAAATAATAAATAATTTGAGCACGTGTTTAATTCTCACAGTTAGTTGAATCCGATCTAGTTAAGTTAATATTATTATAATTATCATATTATAATTAGTTAAGAATTAAATACAAAAGTTATTTAATTCCTACAAATTATGCAAATAATTTCAGCACATGCTTAATATGTTTAAGTTAGAGTATAAATAAAATGTGTGAGTTTATAAGAAAAGTTTGTATTTACTTGAAGTTAATATGATTATAATTACTATATTAAAATTAGTCAACAATTTGATACAAAAGTTGTTGACAACCAATAAGAAGAAGAACATTAAACTGCAAAGATACAATAAATAATAATGTCATTAAATAAAAATTCAATATTACATACGCTGATTAAGAAGTTAAATGCAAAGATAAAAATATAGAATGTAATGAAAATTAACAAATTAAATGACACAATTATATACAATATTAATATTGAAGTTCCTTCAAATAATAAATGACATCATTTACGGATTTATTTTGGATTGAGATAGAATATTATTAATCTGAAAAACACAGTTGAAAAAATATATTACTCCGTATTAATATAGAGAGTTGTTTTTCTCCTGCTCCACCGGCCTCCACCATCTACCGACGTAGATCCGTCGTTCCACCACCGTTCCGCCATCACCATCTACTCTCTTCCGTTTTCTTCTTCTTTTTTCAATTTTTTTTACTAGATTTAGTAGTAGATCTTTAGATCTACTTTGGTTTTATCCGGGAAGCTCTCGTCGTTGTCACCGTCAACGCCGTCGACCGATCGGCTCAGTTTCTTTTCTGTTTTTATGTAGTTTTCTTCGTCTGTTGTTAGGGATTAACATATAAATTATTCCTAACGGAGCCACGGTGACCGTTCAGGTATTTTTTTGGTTGTTTTATTATATTTTCCTAGTATAGTTTTTTAGTTTGACTTTCAACTGCCTTTTCCGTTGTGCCTTGTGTGGTTTTTCCCCTGTGTGGGACTCTGTTGTAACTGTGGAACTCTTGCATGGACTATTTTTAGGTAGTTTTATTATATTTTCCTAGTATAGTTTTTTAGTTTGACTTTCAACTGCTTTTTCCATTGCGCCTTGTGTGGTTTTTCCCCTGTGTGGGACTCTGTTGTAACTGTGGAACTCTTGCATGGAGGTGATGCTCTTTTGAGACTGACTCGAGAGTCCTTGGATCTAGTACTTGGTGAAACTTTGTCTATTTATTTTATTTTATATTCTTGACATGAGAACACCTTAGTGTGGGGTTGTCTCGGTTAAAGGTTGGAGACCAGGACGTTTATTAAGACAAATGGAATACTTGTTTTTCTCTTCTCACGATTGGAGGGGACAACGATACCGTTCGTATTAGTTTGAAGATCAAAGTTGCATTTTATTTTATTATGATCTTGTAAACCTTCGTTTGAGAGATAGAACAAATATACCGTGAGTACTCGAATTTTATGAACAAATAATTATTTAACTAAACAATGCTCACATGCACAATCCATCCACAAATGATCATATTTAATTGATAAGCATAAAACGTAAAGTATACCTACAATTGTCCATTTAGGGACATCTAATAAAATTGGAACGATACAGAGAAGTTTAGCATATGTAAGGATGACACGCATAAATCGAGAAATAATCCAGTAACATATACCTACAACAAATATAATTGTACTTGTGAAAGATATATCATCAAGAAAATGGAGATATTTATCGAATAGAATGTTGTCAGTTAATTACCCACTCGATTAGACGTCTCTGATCCAAGTATGATAATCAGACCCTCAAACAATCCAACAAAAATAGCAATTTATAAATATAAAGAACAAGAATAGAAAACAGAGCATGCAAGAATTTAAGTGGTTCGATCAACTTGATCTACATCCACTAGACACACGACTTCAATCTTGATTGATAAAAGAGATGTTTACAACACTTAACACTCGGAAAGGGATTTCTCCTCACTTCTCTCGTGAACTCTCAACTCAAGAACGAATGATCGTAAGCGTCAAACTTTCACAATTACGAGTTATGGAGTATTTATAGATGTCAAGGATGATTGCAGCGTGTGTTGATTGCGTGATCATTGCCAGCGTGGATTCTGTTGAAACCTCCTAACAAACTCACACTTTCAGCGTGACTCAGTTTGAATTGACCTCCTTACCCTTCACTTACCTGTGCAAACAGATGACACAATCAGAAGACCTTCCTCTTTTGATTACTCTTCTGATATCCTTACACTTAGCCAAAAGACTAACTCTGCAAATATAACTCTACTAATCTGATTTGCCCTCTTCTGATCTTCTCATCTCAGTTGATTCTAAGCAAAACATTCTCATCTGATTGTAAACCTCCACCTCATCTGATTAGGTTTAAGTTAGCTTGCCTGACTCCACACGGCCATCAGCTGAGTCCTTCGAATGACTTCTATCAACTAAGTACACCATCTGATTCTCCCAACAACTGAGTACTTCAGCAGATTAGAACTCATCTGAATCTCGAGATTATGAGATAAACCTCACAAATGCAATGAAGAAAATGAATTGAAAATATTACAGTATTACATAAAAGAAAATAAGAGATAATAAATTAAAATGAAGAAAAAATTGTTATAATATGCATGTATATTTTCATTCATGATAAATATCAATCAAAGAGATACATAATTAAAATATATATTACATCAAAATTAAAATATATATTACATCAAATACATGTTTACGTATCGAAAGATCATTTATAGATCTATGAATATATGAAAATTAAATACTCTTGATCATTAAACTTATAATAAAATAATCTTCAAACCTTCAACAAATCTTTAACAAAACTCTTCAATTTTCTAATGAAAGAACTTCAAAATCTTCAACAAATCTTCAACTATCTAGTGAATCGATTGAAAGTTTTCAACAAATCTTGATGAATAAAAATAAAATTCTATATCAAAACTTTATATCTACACAAAAATACACAAATACAAAATCAACAACATATTTACATAATTCTATTATAGAATAATACATGTGAAATCTAAAAAATAGAAATTAAATATGTTATTTTTTGACAAGTCTTTGCAAGGTTTCGATGGAATGGCAAGGCAACAACAAGCATTGATCCTAATTTTGCATCTCAAATTAAATCGAATATTAATGAGGGAGTTGGCGTGCAGACGGTGCAGTAGATTAGAGTTGAAGCTAGAACATATGTTTTTTTTGTTAATTAAGTAGATTTAGTGAATACCAACGCAATGTACGTATGATACAATAAAAAAGAGTCCCTCCATTATGGAAGGGATGGTGTATTCTTTGTGAGTGTATGGATATTGTAGAATGAGAAAACAAAAATATGGAAGAGGTTATCGGCAAGATTGAGGTCGAATGATACAATTGTATTTAGTTTATCATGCAAATGCATAACTTCATCACTTGTTCTAAAACTTTCATTCCAATCAATATTACTGGAGATTCTATGTGCATTATCAATTAGAGTTGTCATTTTACCGAGCTTTTAATTAAGTGCAATCTCATCATATGAGATGAAGCTCTGATGGTACACATATCATGTTTGAAGCTCTATGTACCAATTTGAAAGATATTATGCATGTTATGGTCCTATCGTCTTCTGAATTTTCTCTTGACGGAAATACCGTGATTTTTCAACAAATATATCTAGTTATTACAAAATAAATAAGACAAGATATTGTTCACACTACCATTAATTCTTCTAATTTATAGAACAATTGCACAATTTTGAAATTGACAAAGAAACACGGTTGCAAATTTTGTGAAATGTTAAAGGGTTACACAATTCGTAAGTACTTTCTAAATTGATAGCATCAATTTAAGATCACAATATTGAATAAAAAAACTGAGTATGGTTCTAATGTACATATCTCTGATGAATTTTGTTCAAATGTGGATGATGATCTGATATGTAATGTTATTCGGAGCAATTATCTCATTTTTTATAACATGATGGATGACCATGATTATTTATATATATAACATAACCATTATTGTCGTTACATGGGATGTTGTTGAAGTATTTATACAAAAGTTCATTTCCCATCATAATCAATTATGTGACCGTTTCTAAGATTACAAATAGAGAAGATATTGTTGTGTCAAGATGACGATTCCGAACGATTGTAGTACAACAATAAGTTTTACTAGTAAAAAAAATTACTTTTTTTTTTTGGAACACAAGAAGAGACCCAATACATGTTACAATCCGGGAAATCTATAATTTCCAAAAGGTCTAAGGTTCTTCAATGAGATTTTTCATGTCCTGAGAAATGGTAGAATGTGTAGCCCTCTGAACTAATGAATGGACTTTCTTGTTAATATCACGAGATATATGTGTAAACTTGCACACTATAAATTCACTTTTAAAATTATGTGTAAATTTGCACACTACATTTTATGAAAATAAATTTTATAGCAAGAGTTATATGTAAGTAAGTAGAATTGTAGTTTAGGCAGCTCGTGGAGTGACACGTAGGAGGCGGAAATAAGAGGGAGAGTTATTAGCCGTTGCATGGGGTCTTTCGGAGCTGCTGAAGTGGTAGTGGGTATTCTTCTTTTTCGTAACGGTAAAATACTCGCGCTACCAAACAACCTCCTTCTACCCAATTTGATTATGACTCTTTATCCCATATCTAATTTCCTAGATTTATTACCCTAAACCCACAAAGGTTTATGAATGGTAGTTGGCCTTTATGTTTATCATTTATTTACACATGATTATCATAAATTATCTACTTGTATACCATCTTCCATTCCATAACACATTGTAATTTAACTAGCTAAATTAAAATATTTTATTAATCTTAGATCTACAATATAGTAATATATGCTACAAAAAAATTAATTTTATCATTA
This sequence comes from Galeopsis tetrahit, assembly GCA_963675135.1. NCBI lineage: Eukaryota > Viridiplantae > Streptophyta > Magnoliopsida > Lamiales > Lamiaceae > Galeopsis > Galeopsis tetrahit. The sequence goes on along the minus strand of OY776121.1, from coordinate 64,271,817 downwards.
TTACAAAAATAGCTAAAATTGTTAATAGTCTATGGTGTCATTATTCTCTATTAGCTATAATGACATAATTCATTTAAGGTCAATTTTTTTTTTTTTTATAGTGAAGCGTAAAACTTTTGTGAATTCGAATGCATTTCACCTGATTTACAGCTAATATTGCTTAATAAAAAGTATGAGTATTGTAGTAAATACAATTTATTTATGTATAAAGTCATGTGTGAAGTAAAAAGTGAACAATAAATTAATACTCCGTATATTATAGAAATATACATAGTGAGGAATAATATTTCCTGAAAACATCAAACAGTTGCCAAATATAAAACGCGTTAGTTTCTCCTCAAAATCATTCTGCCTTTCTCTAAATCAACGAAGCAACTGTACTTTCAAACTACAAAAATGTCCACGGCTACTGAAAAATCCGGTTCCGAAACCCGATCCATACTAGCTCCTACAGGAAACCGGGTTCGGGTTTTTGAACAACAGAGGCGAAACAGAGAGATGACGAAGAAAGTAGTTCAGAAGTCGCCGGAGAAATCAGCCGCCGCGGTGGTTGTGCGGTGCAGTGTTTCAGCTGATAGCTCTCTGGATTCTTCTTCATCTAATTCTTCGTCTTCGAATGTAAAATCTGCCAAAGCCATCGGCTCGAGGCGGTCCAAAAATACTAACGACGTCGTTAATGCAGCGAAGATTGAAGCTCTATCGTTGTCCCCTGCACTTCCGGTTCCGATTAAACGTTGCGACTGGATCACGCCAAATTCTGGTAATTTCTTTATTCCGTAGTTTGATTTAACAGCTTGTTTATGGAATCTTCCCTAGTTCTGTTTTTCATTTTATTTATGCTATGGCTTTCTGTTTTGTTGTTGATTGACTGAATTTTGAGGTGATAAGCCTAGGCTATAGTAGATGTTATTGTAATCTGTTTTTAATCAATTAATATGGTAATGGAATGAACCGTTTTAGACGATTTTGTAGATGTAGCCGTATACGGTATGCTTACATGATTGTGTGTATAAAAATAGCTCTGTTGCAAGACGCCTAGGCAGCGATGCTAGTCTCCGGTCTGTCGTCTGCCTTGCAGATTTTTGAGTTTTTTTTTTAATGAGACTTTCCGAGCACACTTTTTCAAGTGGAATTGATGCTCCCAACAAGACATGTGGTTTTACCATGATGTATAACTTCTTTTTTTTTTGTAAAATTTTATTGTCTAGGAGTGAAAACTACATTTTTTTTATTAGAGCTTTGTGTTTATTGTTTGAGAATTATAAGATAAAATAATTAAAAAGAAAATTCTAAGCGGCCGACTAGCCGTCTAGGCGGTGCCAATCCGCCCGACTATCGATTTCCGACCTCAGCAACCTTGAAAAATTGTAGAAGATGCATCTAGTGTATTTGTAGCACCTTTACAGGCAATATGATTACTTTAATGCTATGCTGATGTAAAGGGCTTGTATCATGTGATAATTTGCGGGAACTCTGTTCAAATGTAAACCTAAAATTCTTGTGGTGTACTAATTTTGTTTACATGAAAGTAAGAGATGATATTTCCTAATTCTTTTGCTTTGGAAAGAAAAGATTCTTTAATCAAGTTAATTCAAAATTAATCAACTCTCGCACCTTTAAAAAATGATATTTTCGTTTGCATAGAAAGAAGCGTATTCTTTAATAAAATTAATTGATTTTGGTGTCCTACTTTGCAGAACCACTTTATACTTGTTTTCATGATGAGGAATGGGGAGTCCCAGTTGTTGATGATGTTAAGTTATTTGAGCTGTTGGTTTTCTCACAAGCATTGGCAGAACTCTCCTGGCCCCTCATTCTCAGCAAGAGACCAATATTTAGGTTCAAATCTCTTCATTATCAGATGTAGCTTTGGCTTTGAACTCCTTCGTCACATTTAATATGTTCTTTTGACAATCGCACTTTTCAGAAAGCTTTTCGACAACTTTGATCCAAAGTCCGTTGCAAATCTTGATGAGGATAGATTGGTGTCAATGAGAGTGCATGGCGGCCCGCTGCTCTCTGAACCAAAACTTCGTGCAATCGTAGAGAACGCCAAGCAACTGCTCAAGGTTCGTACAAAAATCTACTCAATTTCCACTTCAAAAAATCTTAACGCATTAATTGTGAATTTGGACTCCTAAAAAAGATGTTGGTTACTTGGTTTGCAAATAATATTCTTTCTTGTTACTTAAATTCCAAATTTGCTGGTTGTAGGTTCAACAAGAGTTTGGGTCCTTCAGCAACTACTGCTGGCGTTTCGTAAACCATAAACCAATAAAAAGTGGGTTCCGTTATGCACGCCAAGTTGCAGCTAAAACGCCGAAATCAGACCTCATAAGCAAAGATCTGATGCAGAGAGGCTTCCGTTGCGTAGGGCCAACAGTTGTGTATTCATTTATGCAAGTTGCTGGTCTCGTAAACGACCACCTCGTAACATGCTACAGATACAATGAATGTGCTCAAAAGGATCCGAGAGCAGAAGTACTACCTCCAGAGAAATCCCACACTTGATCAACTATGTTACTCATCTTATTATTATCTAACTGTTTGTTTAGATGAAATCTATGCTTCTGGAGCTTTACATTTGTTGTGCTTCTTTTCACCTGTTTAAAAATTTGTCTAGGAACAATCACACTAATTTTCAAATATAAACGTACATACATTTATGTGATTTGCGACCTTCATTCGTCCCCAAATGTATCAATGTATATTTTTTATAATCAAATTCTTGTGAGTTGACGTATTGTTAGACTGGCTGTGAGTCTCCAGGTCTCTTCCAATTTCGTGTTGTCGCCGTGACTGTCGTCTCCGTATTCATTTTGCCATAACTCTATCTATGTCATCACCATGACATAACAACAAATGCTTCTATAGAGACCATCAATTATCAAAGAGTGATAAGTGTTAACATATGATATGAAAACATATTGTTGTACTAATATTCCCTGAAGCACTTCTTCATTGGAGTTGGGTTCTTGGCTACAAAGAAAACAACAAAATAATTCACTTTCGTCAATGAGATCTTCTATTTTTTACTCCAAAATTTGGATCACCTAGAATTTGGCTGACATGATGAATCTGGTCTAACAGTCAATATGTAAGAATTTATAAATTCAATTGCTTTATTTTTTCACATCCAACTTAGTTTAATAAATGTTCAATTAACTAGATATCGAACAGTCAATAGGTTAATTATCAGTTTAAGCTGATACGCTCTTATTTTGACCTAATTTGTCAACTAACTTTATTCTTAAATTTCAGCTACTAAATTACATCAAATAACTCTTATTTGTCAACTGACTTTATTCTTAAATTTCAGCTATTAAATTGTTCAAGCAAAACGTTTTTTATTAAAAAAAAGTATCCCCCTCCTCTAAATTTTTACTCACTTAAGTATTTGGATACCTAAAAAGTAAAATTTTTATCCCAATCCCATGTTTCCTATCCCACCCAATCTTTCTCATCCCAAATAAACACACGTAGGCTTAATCTTAAATTAGCCTTTTTAATACCCAAAATAAAAAAATTATAGGATTAGCAGAATAAATCTGCAACTGCAGAAGATACAGTAGAATTAATGGCACTCTCACAGTTTCCACAATGAGTGAAAGGATAATGTTCTGACAAAACATTAATAAACTCATACTTGCTGCTCTGTGATGAACCCCAACTCCTCTCCATAAAATTGACAAAATCATAGTTCTTGCACGACCACCTTTTTTTTAATTGGGCACGTAACTACTAAAAATGGAAATAAATTAAATAAGAAAAACCATTCCCAACTTAAAAACATAAGGCCGGCGATCATAGGTTTATCACTGTGAAATACTAGTACAAGTTACAGAGTTGAAATCAACGAGGATTCCCACTACCAAGAGTGAGCTCAAGATCATCCATTCCCACCTCATGAATCATCTCTCCTTCCCACGCCTTGACACCTTTCATGGCCTCCTCGGAAGAAGGTCGAACAACAAGTGGAGATACACCACTGGAGGCATTGACATAGGCCTGAAACTTGATCCACTGCTCTGAATCAATGGTAGACACTTCAGACTCATCACATTCGGGTATAGTAGAGGGTGTAAAGCGGTGAGGACGCGTGGGGCTAGCAGGGGCCGAAGCTGCAAAGAAGGGGAGATTCAATGCTGCCATAGATTCTTGGGCAAGATTAAAAGGCTGATTTGGGAATCTTGTTGGAGATGAAAGAGGAGGGGTAACAGGGGCACTGCTTGATATTCGGAGAGGGGTGTTGAATAGGAATGGGGATGGGAATGGGAATGGGTATCGAGTGGGGCTATGGATTGCAGAGGACGATGGGCTTGGTTGGTAAGAAGGAATTGGAGTTGCCAAATTGGAAGATTGTGGGCTTGGATTTCTTGAAGAACTTGGTGTGATGTTACCTGAAGTTCCTCCTATTTCCATTCCCATTGCCATTGGGCATGCCCTGCATCCCTGTTTCGTACATTCAATCAGTAAAAAATCATCAAATTCCAACACAATTTCACCATTTATTCACCTAAGATTATGTTATAACACCAAATTAGTACTACCTCCATTTCAGATTCCACTTTAACTGTGCTTTTTAAAGAAGAAAGTTATTTCAAATAACTTTACCCTTTTATGAATTTTAGTGATAAATAGAATAAATGACCATAAACTATTCTTTAAAAAATTCAAATTGAACAACCAGATGTATTGCAATGGAGAGAGAACAATTTTTTGAAGAGATTTGGAATCTAAATTCAAATTAGGCATCGTTAACCACCAGATCTAAACCAATTTATGGAAAAACGTGTTGTAATTATTAGAAAAAGAGAGAATTAACCTTTCGATAAGTAGTGCCATCAGGTTCTACGATCCAACCGGCTTCAGCGCAGAGAGCTTTGAGGACTTCGTTATTATCACAGTGCTTCGGGAGAGTGTAATTCCCCTGTGCTCTGAGGCCTGCATAGATTTTGGCAGACACAGCTCTGCGCCTCCTCTCTCTCCTCCGGTTGTTTTCTCTCTCTCTCCACGACGGCTTCCTCCTTGCTCCTTCAGCTCCTCCGCCGCCGCCTGATGACGACGGTGTTGGTCCACCAGCTTCCCGCATTATTTTCTCGCCCCTTCTGCCATTCTCTCTCTGTAGAGAGAGATATATATAGCGGTAGTGTGTGTGTGTGTGTGTATTGCGTTGGTGGAAGTGCAGGAGTCACGAGGAATACGTTTTCCCTTCCTTCTCTTCTTTTCCTTTTTCCCAAATGTAGAAGAATCTGTGTAATGTGTATAACTATGTTTTTTGACAGATGTTTAGTATACAGCGCTCTTCATATAGTATTGTTTACTATGCACCCATTTTATTTTATGCAACTTCAAATTTACACATTTTGCTCTTAATCAATTAATGGGGAGTATATGAAACATGTGGTCGATAAATGGAAAGGTAGTTAAAGTTAGAGATAAAGAATAAAACAAATTTTATTTGTTGATATACCCTTAGTACAAAAACAATAATGATAAAACTAAAAACATAATCTCAATATACATAAATAAGAATATTTTTGTAAAAAAATTATACCCTTTTAATAGAAATGACTATAATTCAAGATAATCTATCTACTATAATTCAAGATAATCTAAAAATGAAAGCATGATTATCTTTTGTGGGATAATCTAATAATGAAAGTATGATTATGTTTGTGGGATAGAGAGTGTGGTCATCTCTAACTAGTAAATTCAAAATTTCGTTAATATTCTAAAAATTTTATCTTTAATATTTTCTATTTTATCAAATACTCCCTTCATTCAGACATTCATTCAGACATTGTATATACGTATTTTTTTTTATCTATCCAAATGTATGTCTGTGTTTCATCATATCTACAATACGTAGGGATGTGCACCGGTCCGAAACCGGATCGGATCGATTTTGACCGGGACCGGAATGTGTTCTAATGGATGGACCGGAGATCGGACCTTAATTAATCCATCCGGGTTTGGACCATATATATATATTTTTTTTTTATTTTTTTTTTTTTTGAAAGAATTTTTTTCAAGTTTATAGATATAAGAACAAAATTGATTAATTTGTGTATGAAAATTAAAGTATTGAGCTCTTCATTTGAAATCAATCTACACCAATGTGAATTTTATTTACATTATTATTAATGATCTTGACCTTAAAAGTAAATTAAATATGTTTGTTAAATTATATATTTGAAAAAATGTAATAGATCTCAACAATTTTACACCAATTACTTGGTTTTGAAAAATAAGTGAGAAGTAAAAAAAAATTCAAAAAAAATTCGGTCCAAACCGGACCGGAAAATCGGAATCCAAAATTTGAAGGATCGAAGATCGAATCGGAAACTAACCGGTCGGTCCGGTTTTGTTCCGGTCTTTTTTTGTGCACTCCTAGCAGTACGTGTCAGTTATGTGATAAAATAATGTATTATATGTTAAATGATGATGAATCCAACAGCATGCCCAAGATCCTCGCTTAATCAAGTCCACGATCAGCAGACTCGATCAAGGCTTATCTGTTTGTGGCAACCAACTCCAAAAATCTCGCAGAGCTCTCAGACCTTGCTCTGCTTACCTAGTCAACAAGGGTCGTCTCATTAGGTCAAGTCTTATCTAAGTTGTTCCACTATTCCTTTAGTTCTAAAAACAAGGGAAACTAGTGGAGACATCTTATGGACTCCAACCGCATAGTTCGTTCTCCTATGGGTTTTGACCTAGCTCTCAATAGACCTACATAACTATAGTTTTGGACCTCCGAACACCTTCTTCGTGGACCTAAGGCCCATGAGGTCCCAATGCCCGTCTACTCCAATAATTTGGTCACTCTGAGGCTCTGCTGACGCTCCATCAAGTCCATCAACACATATCAAGAAAAAAGAACGGGTGCAAAATCCAACTCCAATCGCTTTTCTAATGGACCTTTACCATTATATATCAATAGATTAATTAGGATTAACACAACATAACATACAAAAATAATATTATCAAATGATATTTTTCATTTCTTCGTACTCCATGTTCATTTTCTTACGTTTTATCATGATAAACTAACTATAAAATAAGACATTTCTAAAAAAAAAACTATAAAATAAGACATAAATCATGAAATATAAAAGTATTATCATTTCAACAGAGTGGCGAAATGATAAATGTAATTTCAATGAAAAATTCATACTACTAGTCTAAGCAATTATTGAATTGATATATTGAATTATAATTAAGAAAAAGGAAAAAGAGGAGCAACGTCATGAAAAGAAGAAAAGAAACGTAGAAAGGTGATAGAATATAAAGTGGTTGTGCACCCAAATGTACAAATACAAAATCAGTTATGCCAAATCTTTACCCTTATCTTCTTACAACAGAACCAATTTTTAGGACATTTTTTTCTTTTTCCTTTTTTTTTCAGCTCTTTCTTTCTCCTTCATTTATTTATTTTAGTATTTTGTCAAAAAAAAAAAAAAACTTCCTTGCGTCACTGCTCAACAAACCAAGACTAACCGACATGTGATTGTGGGGTTCCCCAGCGGCATTAGAAACCAACCGTCACTTTAACTCCATAATATACAATTATACATGGTGGTACCTATGATGTTTAAATTTATACTTTGTATGTAAAATATATATGTTCAAATTTAATATGCACACTTTTATAAATGCAAGTATTTATCTTTTTAATGCACTAATACAATATTCGTAAAAATGAATCGCATATAAAATTTGAACGAAGTAAGTATTATTTAAAATAAAAAATTGTGAAACAATTCGTTTAAAATGGATCATTAAAAAATATGCATTTCTTTCATTACTAAAATAACAAAAATCTTGAAGAGTAAAATATTGTTTTCATTCTTATGTGTCATTTTTTATGTTATCTAAATTTTAACATGTGTTATTATTATTATTATTATTATTATTATTATTATTATTATTATTATTATTATTATTGAACATTGATTATTCATTTTAATTTACCTGTGTCAATAATCTAAATCATTGTTGTGCATTCTAATCGTGGTGAAATGAAAATACAAGTACACAACACCTTTTAATTGCACAACACTCTGCATTGATCGAATCCAATTCCCAAAATAACCAAGCAATCGTTTGCTAGATGAATGAAACTTATGATGGATTAATCATATTTATCTGGAACACATTTTTTTTTCCAATAACGTTCTCAAAAAGCTATAAAGGCCATTGTGCCATCAACATCACCATTGTTAGAAGATTCCATACTTTCATATATGAAACGGAAATCCACATTTATATTTACATTTTACTTTATTTAAAAATACAATTCAAACAAACTTATAAGTTCAAAAATTATAAAAGATGAGAACACATCTTATACAAATTTTTGTCTAATCTAACCTACGTTGTTTGTTAAACAAAAAATTAGTTTCATGAAAGGGAAGAGTTGTAAATAAACTCCCCCATTTTGATAATTTACATCATATACCATTTTTACCTTTTGTAATTCAATATACTCCACAAAATTATTTACAAGCAACTTATTACTAACGAAAAGGAAAGAAAAAAAAATCTGCAACATCAACAATTCCAACAGCCATGTTAACAGTAAATTATAAAAAAAAAATAGTACTCGAGTATTATTTATCAAATTACAAAACTTTAAAAAAAAATTAAAAAATCTTGATCAAATTTGAAAAACATCTAAAATTATGAATGCATTTGCAATATTACCTTCTTATGAGCCTAAAGACAAATAATTTGCCCACATAAAGTGTGTATTTTTTTTTTCACATAAAATGCTATATTTCATTTTTTTTTAGAAAATATACCTTACCAGTCACCACACTTTATTTATCTCATCTCTACTTTATTCACAAACAAACATTATTTGTTTCTTAAAACCTGTGCAAAAAGAAACAAAAACAGTGGACCACAAATGAACAGAACTCCTTATCCATCACATTCTTCCAAACAAGGGTTTAAATCTTAATTTCGTTGCAAAATTAATTGCAAAGATACAAGAAAGTTACACAGTAGCATACAGGCATCTTTCTGCTTCATATTGGCATGAATTCCCCAGAAAAATTTAACAAGCTTAAAATTTGTAGAAGACTATAGATTTAGATGGGCGTCCAAATGTACAGTCTTCTGATGTAATTCCAATTTCAAGTATCTGAGGATGCAATCTTCACATACTACTTATATGCAGCGAGGGAAGAAAGTTTGTCCCACATACCCACCAGCCATCGCTCTCCTAACATTCGATTCGAACATTTTCGGGTTGTCTCTCAATACAGAAGCAGCATCATGATTGAGAGGATCCTCATGATTCGGTTCCTATATATAATATATCTTGTAAGTAAAGTACAAAGAGACACATGGGCAAACTAATAATTTTTAGTAAACTAAGTAATATTTTTTAATAAAACAACTAAGACTAACAAACCAATACTTCTTCGTGAAGCAACTAATACTTTTTAAAAATGCACACCGGTTGCACGGTGCAACTGGTGTATGCCAAGTATAAAAGCTACAGAGTATAATGTTGCCTAGTGAACAATGATTCAATACCGTGAAAAGGTGATAGAGCCCATAAATGATGGTGTTTATGTTAAGCACGGGTTTCCAGTCTTCTCGAAGAATGTTCAGGCAGACATTTCCATCTAAGTCAATGTTCGGATGGTAGACCTACTCGAATAGATGGTAATAAGTTTCAAATCACAAACATTAACAGGAATTATGCAAATGTTTTACTAGATAGACAAAGGATTCTATTACCTTTGTCTTGCATTTAACTTTTGGTGCTTCATGAGGATAGATGGGAGAAATTTGGAAAGAGAAAGAGAATGTTCCACCCCTAAACACAGGGTACTTAAGTTAAATGGATACGACAAAGAATTAGAAACAAAAAGAATACAATATAATGCTCCTCGATTAATATAAAACCTTACTCAAGTACTTACAGATAATATCCCTCATCAGGGCGAATGGTAACTTCAAAGTTCATGAGCTCGTCTTTGCCATTAGGAAATGAAATGCTACATGTTTTCGGGAGGTTCAGTTCAGTAATATCTACATCATTAAGAGTGTAATGAAGGAAGTGAATGTTGAGTGCATAAAAGTAATAAAAATGGCTTATAAAAGAAATACATCAGAGAGCCAAGACTTCAAGAATATCCCTCTCTGTAGTAGTACAAAACCAGTACAAGTGTTTACCATTAATACAGAAACAAAAAAGGAGGCCCAGTGTGATAGTCCTCTATATTGCTACCACATGCCATGCATGTGTATCTGAGGTTAGTTGAAATGAAGAAAGGTCAACTTATGTAGAGGTTAGATATTTAGACTTTGTTTTTATTGAATCGATTCAAATTGGATACAGGAAATGAAATTAGGTCTTATGGTGATGAATAATAATAATTACTGCCAATTTCTTCAGTATGGAGTGGTCATGAGGAAATGATCGGTCAAGGTTCCAACGGTGTAAGTTGATCAGTTCTGAAGTACCAGGTTTATCTATGTGAATGTGTGTTAGATGGAAAAAGAGCAGACAACAAGAGAAAATGAACTAAAAACAAAAATATTAATGATTCAATTAGAGTGTAAGGCTACAACTGTCAAATAAGGTATCAATCACATCATATTTATCAATCATAAAAGTAATCACCAAGTAATCTTAACGACTTTCTTCTTTATTTCTCACTCATTTCACTAACATTTTTTCTAGATCATAAGGCCCACAATCCAGCCATTCATCAGAGAGAGGGGGGGGGGGGGGGGGGAGGAATAATATTGTACTCCCTCCATCCCAATTAGGTAGGCTAGTTTCCCTTTATGGATGTCCCATTTATATAAGCCTGTTTTTCATATAGAGTAATATTTTCTATTTCATTAACTAATATAACCCTATACATTAATTACATTATAAAGTATAACATTTATTAAATAGGGTTATAATAGAAATTTTACTTGTCTAATGTAGTAATGTGTATTCCCAATAAAATTTCTTAATATTTGTGAAAAGTCAAACCAGCATATCTAATTGGGACGGAGGGAGTATCAAATTTCTCTTCTTTAAAAAAAATGTATCAGATAAATATTATCCTCATGTGTTCTATTGTCAAGTCAGAACACTCAACACTGAGTATTAAAAAGCATGTATTGATGTATTGCACGTTAAAGACTACTCTACGACCAGTGAAGGACTAACAAAATTTGACAGCCAATTGGAAAGTCAAAGCTAGTAAGACTGTGAAACCCTTGTGAACCCAACTCAGGATGTCCTCAGGCTTAAGTTTCTTAAAGTTGGCAATATATAAGTGAACTGTATTTGCATAGCAGGGAGACCAAAGTAAAATAACTATAACAAAGTTGCACACAAACATTGCATCAGACTTCTTTTAATGGAAGAAGGCATTTCCATAATATTATTGCAGTCGGTAAAACTTTTTCTGCCAATCCAGTTATCACAGATAAAAGTTGAAAGACAGCAACGCCACAGGAAACAAATCACAGTCAGAAAGTACTGTCCCCGTCCCAACATGTTAAAGTTATTTTCATAAACAAAATCAGGAAAACTAGTCGATACCTGACTATACAACTATAAAAGTGTCTAAGCTTGTCCATCTCAGCTGGAAAAATTAATCAAATGATAATTATCCGATGGAAAATTTCTCGTAGACAGCATTTTTACGAAGAAAAGAGTTGTGTAAGAAACCTTTAAAACTTGTTAAGAGGAACCACCTTTCAGCTTTCTATCTATGTTGCCAAACACAATAAATCACAAGTGAAAATTTTACGTAAAACTTGCATTAAGGCATCACAGAAGTATGCTAACAAACCAATCCAATTGCATATGTCAGTAAGCTTTTATTTAAAATAAGGAGCAGAATATACAATGTTGGCTGATGAAGTTCTTAATGTACAGGAAGATGAAAAAATGAGATAGTAAATTGAATGACACATTGTAACCGCCCTCACCTTACAAAATATAGTTTATTATCCTCCATCTATCCAAGTAAAGGGCCTGGAATATTAAAATTGAATATCTCAATTGGTGCCCACCCAATTCAAATTCCAGCTCACAGTTCACTTCAATGTTTAACTACTTCAGTTATCTATACCCAATTACTTCAATCCCTGCCTTGAACTTTCTCTTTGGTGCACAAGTTCAGGAGACATCTCCAACTATATTATATATACAAACATGATAAAACTATAACTGAAATATCAGTTAACAGATCAACGTGTTTCATCTTCAGCACCTACCTTTAGAATATTATGCATATAAAAATTTATAAACTGATGAAAAACTCCAAAATATAGGCAGAGAGGGGTGAAAAAATAATAAAGCATGTGCTCAAAATATAGAAATTGAAGAAAGGAGTCTGAACATTATCATAGAGAAAACCAATAGGAACCTTTTTGAAGACGTAGTTCACCAGCACTTTGTTTCTTCACTGGTGGCTTCCCATTAGCACTTTCAGCGAGTTCTCTTTGCTTTTCCTTTACTTTGAATAACTTGATCATGGTGCCTGAATGTATAATGTAGATAAATGACTAACAAACACAAAAGATGTATAGAGGCACAATATAAGAAACATAAAATGGTCACTTTCTAACTGACAGGGACAAGAAACAAAAAACTATTATCATGAAAGATCAAACAATATTTTTATTTTTTATTTTCAAATAAGCACTTGTTATCTGAAGTCATATGAATTCAACCATCCATATATTAGTACAGGTTTCTATCATTATGCTCCAAACAAAAAATGCTGGTAAAACCAAATAGATAATAAACAGAACGAAGAACAAAAGGAATTGCTGGCTCTTCTCGGGAACATAGTGGATAAAAGGTACTCGGATTCCATGATAGGCAAATAAAGATGTGACAGCTTCATTGTGCATATCTTAGTTGAAATGCATGAACAACTTGAAGAACGAGAAATGCATGAACAACTTGAAGAACGAAACAATATGGTTGAATAGCATGGAAAAAAATAGTAGACGTAAAGGACAACAAAATATAAATGGATGACCAGCGTATCAGTAAAATTAAAAACATATCTTTCGACTAATCATATTCACTAAAAAATTGACGCTATCATAGCATATAATATATGCCCAAGTGCACATAGCCCTAAAAGAGTTTTTTTACACTTCTTAATATTTTCCATATCTCTTGTTTTCAACAAATTTAATGTGGACATTTAGAAGCATGTATGACTTTCTAATTTAGTTATTTGCAATGCAATGAGCGTGCACACGTGGTCATACGTAGAACCAAACAGGAATAGAAAAACATGTCTACAGAAGGTCCAACACTACGAGTCTATTTCAGTCTCAATCAATATCCTGGCAAACACGTCTCCTTTTTCACAGTTTATGCAATATAATCCTTTAAACGATAAAGCGGCTTTTAGAATAAGACATAATTTCAGCTCCATTTAGTTATCGTAGAATATATAGGAATCACAGGAAAATCAACTCATGCTGCAATTGCAATAAAAACTTACAACCCCAGGAATCTTCTAAACATGAAGGAAACTAATACCTTGGCATCGCAAGTTTAGGGAGTATGTCAAATGTCAGAAAAGAATAAGACCTCAATCTACCTCAAACTAGAGAAGGCAAACCATTGATCTTGAACTGTAATGGAATATTTGATCCTTATGTAATGTAATATTTGCACCTGGATTTTTCTGGTCTATTTGACTTCAAAGGAATAAGAGATTGTTTGAGAATGTCATTGAGCCTATAGATGAGGTATGGGACAGGATCAAAATTAGAGTTGCTATATGGGTATGTAGTCATAAGGTGTTCAAGGGACAGGATCAAATTTAGAGTAGTCTATGGGAATGTAGTCATAAGGTGTTCAAAGGCTGTTCAATGTCTGATTTAAGTAGTGACTGGTTTTTTACCCTGTAACTATGTTTTTGGACTGATTGCATAACGTAGGGATCCCTCATCCCTTGTAATTTTTTTATTAGTAGTAAAAAGTCTGTTTCTTATAAAAAAGAGGTGAAAATATTCACTACTACACCACATATGAATAAAAACAGGCTGGAGTAGTCTAGACAAACCTAAGAACAAATAACAACAAAATAAATAAAATTTCATGATGAAAGCAAGTAAGGACACAAATTCCCAATATATTATTCTCAATCACGCCATCTATAAATTCTCTCACACAACTTAGCCAAATGAGAAAAGGAATACATACACTCGAATTGCATTAAAGGTAGAGTTCCTGCAGAAACCCCAATATATAAAGATACGAAGAGAACGAGCTAAAACCCCCAGCCACAAAACCAAAAATTTGGGAAATGAAACCTAATATTTAAAAAGCCGTAAAAAATCACCATCCATAGAATTCAGCTGCAAACAATTCGATCCAGCACAAGCAACAGATTATATGGAAAAAGTAATAATCCAGAAAAACACACCAAATATAAAACGTCAATAAGTCAAAATCAGAGTAGGGACGGATGAAGAGAGTAGATAAAGGATTATTGGTAAAATCTGAACGATCTGCTAAAAAAAAATGAACCGCGCCATGATACGGAATTAAATCTACACATCCGTCATATATGCAGAAATCTACAAGTATGTTTCCCAGCAAAACAATGAAAAGAATCACCGAAATGATACCTGTTTGATGAAAAACTGAAACCAAATTAGAGGTGTTTGGGGTTTGAGGGTTTCAGATTTCAGGGGAGGAGGGTACAGAGTCTTATCAAAAGCAGAGAGAGAAAGTTTAAGAGCGAGAGGAAATAAAAAGGGCGAGAATCTGAGAAAGGCCGCTGAAAGCGAGCATACTTTTGTTAAAATTCTCTCTCTCTCTCAATTATTGGATGAAAATTACACAATTCTCTATATATCTTTTCAATTTATATATTTTTTCAACTGTTAATTTACTTTTTATTGGTGATTGTTAATATAATTGATTTATAATTGTATTCTACTTCTAGTTAATTTGAGAGCATTTCCGTCGGTAAACAAGATTAGGTTGGAAAAAAGGATTCGTGGTCTCTTTGGAATTGGATACTCATTGGATTTAAATATTATTTATGTGGGACCTCTAATTATTTTAAATCAAACTTTGAATAACTCATTCTTTGCCTATAAATTTTTCATACATTTTTTTTTATAAATATTTGTTTACATATAATGTGATTGAATTTTGTTTTTTTTTTTCTTTTCAATCATATCATTTATTATTTAATCATTTATCTTAATCAATGTGTAAAAAAGTAACAAAAAATTTATAATTTGAACGATGATGATAAAAATATAAATTTTACTTTGAGATATAGATATCAAATTTGATTAAAAAAAATGCTTACACACCAAATTTGGATGGAGGGCGTATATGAGTTTATTTTTGTTCCACAATTACTTTCACACTTTTCTTTTGGAGATATTCCACAATAATTTTTACACTCTTAAAATATAAATTTTTTTATAAACTCCACCCTCATAATATTCTCAATTTTACACAAATGTCATTACTTTTTATCCACACATACAAATAACTCAATTCATATATTTACTTTATACATAAAAATTTATAAAATTACCCTCAAAATTCTACTAATTATTACACTTTTTTAATATGTGTATATGAAAATAATCATGGAATGGAGGAAGTATATATATATATATATATATATATGATTTTATCAATTCATTTAAATGTAACATCAAATCGTACTTGTGTGAAATATTTTATGCATAAAATATTTTTAAATAAAGTACTCCGTGATATTTAAAAATTTACGGGACACAAGCACAAATTCGAATTTTCCAAAAAAATTGTGGATCGAAACTAGGTGTCAATGTGTCACAACATTAATATATGTTCAACTATAAAATTTAAATATTGGAGTATGGTAAAGTCTAGAGTGCATGTTGTGCACCCTAGTCCATGTGCACTTTTCAATTTACTGACTTACACTTTTTGGTAAATGGTGTTGCACTTTTCAATTATTACTAAAAATATTATTATACAGTTTAATAATTAAAAAGTGCACCACCATCTATTAAAAAGTGCTTTTCAATTATTACTAAAAATATTATTATACAGTTTAATAATTAAAAAGTGCAACACCATCTATCAAAAAGTGTAAGTCAGTAAACTGAAAAATCCAACATGGACTAGGGTGCACAACATGCACTCGAGTCCATAGCAGACCAACCCTTAAAATATACCATCAATATTATTGCTAAATATCTTAAAATAAATAAATTTTACTATATTAAAACTTATAGAATGTTTCTCTTGTTTATAAAGAAAATTATCTATACTAAGAGAGATCTAATAATATCAAATGACAAAATAAAATTAAAGCCTTAACAATAGCATACAATAAAACAATATCAAGTAATAAATAATTTGCACATGATCAATGATAAAAATAAGAAGAAATTGTACTTTAAAGTATGAATCTATGAACACGGATAATTACAATTGAATCATGTTCAAATATCCTCAAACCTAGAATTTATTAATTCCATTTATTCAAAATATATGTCATCCTAAGCTTATACACACATATTAAGAAAATAAATAATTTTTCATGTTATCCTTAATTAATAATTGTACCTTTCATAAAAAAAAAGAACACATCTATGTAAATATTTAGTAATTTTAAGGTTAAATTTAAAATAAATATAATTAATTTTCATTAAAAAGTGTAAAACGTTGAAGTATATAATTTGCAAAGAAAACGAAATGTGAAAACGACTTATATTGAGAATAGGAGGTAGTATCCTTTAAAATCGAATGAAGCATGTTTAATAAAAAAATAGAATTTTAAGAACAAAAAAAAAAGGGTCTGACTATTTACACCTCCATTTCGGTTTAGAACACTCCCCCGATAGATGCACCCCCCTGAAATCGGCTTGAGATAGATGCACACCCCCTTAATTGTCATAAATGTCCTTCTCTCATAAAATTACAATTACTACTCACACCCTCCTAAACCCTAGTTTTTACTCCATCTTTTTCATCTTCTTCTCTCCCTCTCCCCCAAAGCACTCCAACCACCAACCCCCGCCGCCGCTGCCGGCGACACCCACCCTCGCCACCACCGTCATTGCCGGCGACATCTGCCCTCGCCCCGCCACCGCGGCCGCCCTTGCCCCACCCTTCCCCCATCGCTGATCT
Organism: Galeopsis tetrahit; assembly: GCA_963675135.1. Taxonomy (NCBI): domain Eukaryota; kingdom Viridiplantae; phylum Streptophyta; class Magnoliopsida; order Lamiales; family Lamiaceae; genus Galeopsis; species Galeopsis tetrahit. The sequence continues at coordinate 64,254,671 of OY776121.1, read as the reverse complement.
GTAAAAAAAAAAAAAAATTTCATCGGCCGCTGCGGCCGCCCCCTCCCTGGTGCCTCATCCATCCTTTCGCCGCTCTCCCCCTCCCTCTCCCTCCACCCCTCTCATCTGTAAAAAAAAAAAAGTATCGACGCATCCGTCGCCACTACCCATCGGCCGCCGCCCCCCAAAGGCTGCCGCCCCACTTGTTTGAGGACAATGCCCCTTCAATTTTACTCCGTATTAATTTAATATTGATGTAAAAAACTTAAAGTACCATTCTAAGTAAAATATCACTGCTAAATGTATCCGTACTACTTAATACACACTCTCTCAACATTTAAACTCTAACCCTAATATTGTAGCTGTCATCACCACCATTTCCGGCCACCACCACCATTTACAGCCACCAAATTCATCCAAAAATTCCAAAAAAACTTAAAAATTTAGATTTTTATTTAAAATTTTGACCAACCAGGTAAAAAATACACACTCTCGTCGAAAAATTGTTATCGACGAGAGTGTATTTTCGAACCTGGTTGATCGAAAAAAAAAAATCGACAAATTAGGGTCGAAAATATATACTCTTGTCGACAACAATTTATCGACAAGAGTGTATCTTTTCAATACTGGTTGGTCGAAAATTATTAATAAAAAAAAAACTTAGTTTGGACTAGACGAAGACGCGTTGCAGATGGGTTTAGGGGCTTGGGGCGGTGTGTGGGGACGAGGGTGGGTGGGAGGGGATTGGGGAAGGGATCTTGATTTTTTTCTACTGTTCCCAGCAGCGAGGGAGGGAGGTGGAAGGCGATGGCAACCGCAGCAGCAATATGGCCAAGGTGGGTGACGGTGGGCGGCCATAGTGAGAGAGGAAATGAGGTGAAAAGGAAAGAAAAAAAAAAGAATAAAAAAAATAAATTAGGAATTGGGGGAAGGGGTAGGCATGTGCAACGGTTCCAAACCGCCGGTTACGGTTTTGGTTTTTCGGTAACCGTAACCGAACCGCGAACCGCCGGTTACGGTTTTCAAATCGGCGGTTCGGTTTGAAAACCGCCGGTTTGGCGGTTTGTTCTTTTTTTTTTTTTTTTTTTTAATATTATCTCCGTTTTCGCTCGTTTTCACTCCGTTTTCGTTCGTATTTTATTCGTTTTAACTCATTTTTTAGAAAATACATTACTAGAATTGAATAAAAAGTATATAACTTAAATTTATACATTAAAAATAGAAGAATTGTGTATTAAAAAAATTAATTTTGTTTTTAATAAAAACCGGCAAACCGGCGGTTAACCGCCAAAACCGGTCAAACCGGCGGTTTGCGGTTTGTCAAAATGACGAACCGTAACCGAACCGACATTTTTCGGTTACGGTTCGGTTTTCAAACCGTAACCGGCGGTTTGGCGGTTCGGTTTTGCGCGTGTCTAGGAAGGGGTGCATTTAACCGGGGGTGTAGCTAGCTAGTATAAGGTACCAAAATGATAAAAATGATATTTAGAACAATTTAAAGTGGATACAACTATCTTAATCAAATTTAGGGAAGTGCATCACTCGAGAGAGTGTCCTCAAACAAGTCGATGGTGCATATAGTCGTACCCTTTATAAAAAAATACTTATAAAAGTTCAAAACATGTCAAATATAAACAATTTAGACTCGCTCAACTTCAAAAAATATAAAAGCTTGAGTCATATATAATAAATAAACTAAAAGATCACATATACAGATATATAATACGGAGTAGTAAAAAAAAAAAAAAGGTTCATGGACAAAAAATATGCTGGTAACTTGTATTACTATAAAAATAAAATATTAAAACTTAATTTTTATTTTTTTTTTGAGCGAAGTTGCAATGCTAAAATATTATGCTGCTATAAGAGCTATTTGTGTTATGACAAGACCAAAATAGTAGTATTATATACCATTTGTGATTTTTTAAAAATATTATTCTTACGTTAATACAAATTGTCCATATACTAATATATTTTAGTCTTGTAGTAAAGCAATACATTTTTTGTTTGATTCGACATTTGTGTCCATATGGATTGTTAGGTCTACTATAGGGTAGTACTGCAATGTAAACGAAAAAAACAGTGTTGAGTGAACTCTAAATCTCAATCATGCCGGCTAGGCAGACAACGACGCATGTGGCTCATGAGTTGGTCACCCACTTACCACACTTTGACAACCTTGAACACTTTACTACTTAAAAGGATTTCAAATTCCTTTTAGGTTTTTTATGTGGGACAAAACTATAGAGTTGTTATTCGAGTCGAGCAGAGTCGAGTATTTGAAGTTCGAGGACGAGTCAAAAATTGAGCTCGGCTCAACTCGTTAACGAGTCTAACGAGCCCATCGAGCCGAGCTGAGCCTAATGGAATTTTCTAAAAAAAAAATATTAGATATCGAGCTCGAACCGGCTCGTTACTAAATCGAGTATCTAACGAGCTCAACTCGTTTAGCTAAACGAGTCGAGCCGAGTCTCGTTAAGGCTCGGTTCGAATAACATCCCTAGACAAAAGTGAGACTCTTCACCTTCCCACACAAACCCATTATAAATCTCCTCAATAGAGGTGTGACGTCGGAACTTTGTGAATTAATTTTTCACTCAACGAAATTCGATTTTGAAACTTTACATAAATCACGTTAATCTATTCCGCAAGTAGAAAGACTCTTATCACATTCAATTTTTTGAAAATTAATGTTTAGTCCATCAAATCAAACATAAATGTTTAAACATGTCAAAACCCAAAATTTCCAACGGATGAATTAACTCTGGTAAAGTTTTTCCCCATGAACTATTCATTGGTCCATAAAAAGGACCTCATGCTTAGTTTTTTCTCCTAGTCTTGAAGACGAACGTTACTCTGGGTTATCTTTTGGAGTGTTGGAACTCCTACTCTCTGCTGATCCTATTGTGGTTAAAGTTGAATTTTGTGTTTGTATTTTTTCAACGTTGTTTGCCTGAGCATTAATAAAATATATTATGTTGAACACATTAAATTAAGATGAGGGAATATTTTTTTAGTCCGGTAAGTTTGAGTGATTTCAAAATAAATCTTTTAAATTTTTTACTTTACAAAATACATCATATATCTTATAAGATATTAATTTTAGTCCTTTTTAAAATTTATTTTAGTCCTTTAAGTTTAAACTCCAATTTTAATCATTTAAATATAATAAAATCTGAAAACTTTAATAAAATTAAAAAAAAAAACTGATTTTAATGTATTTTTTTAAAAAAAACATTATTAAAATCTGAATTATGCGCAAATTTTACCTAGCCATTTTTCCCTAATTAATTAAAAATAAAAATTTGAAAATAAAAATATATACTAAAATTAAAATCTAGAAAATTGAAAGAAAGTTATAAATATGTTAAAAAAAAAAAGGGACAACTCCAACTACCCCTATCATATTCCCCAAATGTAAATTATAGTATAATTTATATAATAAATTGAACGATATTATACGGGATTTTATGTATCCGTAGACCTCACATCCAAGAAATTATTTCCCGAACTAAATTGAACACAAGTATAATTAAATCTAAACTCTATAAGTAATTACTGTGATAAACATAATATTAAATCATATAAAAATGCATTCCAATTAATTTAATGCACATTTATTAAGTTTTGAAATTCTTATATAAGCTTGTTTAATAAATATATGAGTCGAACTCAAACGAGCTTTAATCGAGTTGAGATTAATTTAAGCTCTAAACCCCTGTCATATTCCCCAAATGTAAATTATAAATCATTATATAAATCATATAATTTACATTTGGAGAATATGACCGGGTAGTTGGAGTTGTCCCCTTTTTTAATACATATTTATAATTTTCTTTCAAACTTTTAGATTTTAGTATATATTTTTATTTTTATTTTTGAATTTTTATATTTTTAATTAATTAGGGAAAAATGGCTAGGTAGAATTTGAGCATAATTCAGATTTTAATGATGTTTTTATTTAATTTTAAAAAATATTTTAATGATGTTTTATAAAATATATACATTAAAATCAGTATTTTATTAAAGTTTTCAGATTTTATTATATTTAAATTATTAAAATTGAAGTTTAAATTTAAAGGATTAAAATAAATTTTAAAAAGGACTAAAATTAATAACTTATAAGATATAGGATGTATTTTGTAAAGTTAAAAACTTAAAATATTTATTTTGAAATCATGACTAAAAAAAATATTTCCTCCCATAAGACTTAATGTACTATACTCACAGACCAACAAGATCATTTTCTAGTGTGCACGTATTTTATAATAACTCATATGCACCCTGAGAACTTCCTAGAGGGCCACACAACCTAAAATACTTCAGGTCAAAAATTGAAATTAAATGTGTTAAAAATTTAAAATTGAATTGAACCGACTTAATTTAAAAGGTCGATTGGTTCGGTTTGATTGAAACCGAAATTCTTGCTTAATATATTATTTCTCAATAATTAAACATTTTTTAAGCGTTTCTACACTAAAAATCAAATTTAAATTACAAGTTCAAAAGTTCACAATCCAATCTAACAATAGTTCATCAAAATTTCAAATCACAAAGGTAAAGTCTAGTATGCACTCGAGTGCATGTGCACTTTTCAGTTTTACTGACTTACACTTTTTGATAAATGGTGTTGCACTTTTCAATTATTAAACTGTATAATAATATTTTTTAGTAATAATTGAAAAGTGCAACACCATTTACCAAAAAGTGTAAGTCAGTAAAACTGAAAAGTGCAACATGGACTAGGGTACACAACATGCACTCGAGTCCATAGCATACCAACTCAATCACAAATTATACAAATTCCACACAAACTAAATCTCATTATTAAATAAATAACTATATATTTTTAATTTATATAAATTAGTTCGGGCATTTTGGTTTATGTGATTTTTATAAAATAGAAATTGAACCGAAACAAAAAATTGAAAATTGAAATAAAAAAATAAATAAAAATCAATCGGACAGAACCATTCAACATAATTAAACAAACCAAATTAACCGAAACTCATTAGTTTGATTAATTTTTTCTTTTTTATTTATTTATTTTGTGTCCACCCCTATTGAAATGGGTATCAAAATATTTTACTCCCCAATCTCTATGAAATCATCTTTCATTTTTCGTTTGTTTCAATGAAAATTATTAATTTCTTTTTGAAAGAATTTCGTCTCATCTAAAAGTCCGAACTTGTAGAGAGGTGAAAAATTAATTCTGGTATATTAATTCAATTTCTTTTTGAAAGAATTTCGTCTCATCTAAAAGTCGAACTTGTAAAGAGGTGGAGAATTAATTCTGCTATATCAATTCCTAACACTCCCCTTACTGCTGGATTGGATTAACCACATCTTACTAGGGATGGCAATGGGGCAGAGCAGGACGGGTATCTCAATATCCAAACCTGCCCCGCGCATATACGCATCTGCCCTGCCCTGCCCCATGATCTGCTACGGGGCAGCATTTTATGCCCTGCCCTGCCCCGCGCGGGTACCTGCCCTGCCCCGCTCTGCCCCAAGCTTGATATGGGGCAACATTTTTTAGTCTCGCCCCGCCCTGCCCTGCCCCAAGTCTCATTTTATATGTATATAAATTATTTAAAACCATATAAACTAATAAAGGATTACTAAATACACCACCTGATTTAGTAAATACACTCCCATCTTGTAAACCTTCTTCTACTTAGTTTTGGTAGTTAGAAGTTAGTTAAAGACAGTTACTTGTTTTAGAGTCTATATATGTCATTAGGGCTCAATTGTATAAACATCAAGAATTTTGCAGAATTCAATTCAATCTCATTTTTCTTTCTTGTTTGATTCTTCTTCCATCTTCAATCAAAGGATGATAAAGTGATTGATTTCTACATGGTATCAGTATTAGCCATTGTATACGATCCAAATTCATTGCGATTCACCATCGCGATTTTCTGCCCCTTTTGAAGCTTCGCAAATTTATTGCGTCCCTTGGCGTTGTTTCTTTCATAATCCATGGCACCAACGGTTAATGATCCCGATTCTTTGGACCCGGCCCTCAATCCGTTCTCTCCGCTGGCCCTACATCAAAACTAGAGATGTCTATCGGGCTGGCCCTAGCCCTATAGGGCCAGCCCTACAGGGCTACGGGCTAAACGGGTTAGGGCCTTATCCGGTTCATACTTAACGGTCCTACAATTGTTGGGACCTAACCCTAACCCTAGCGGGCCACGGGCTAAACGGGCCACTAACGGGCTACAATAATTTTTTTACTTTTAAAATTAAAGGTCCCAATTGACACGTCCAACAAGAAAATAAAATAAAAAAATATATAATTAGTTGATGATAGTTAAATGAGAAAATAAAAGTATAATTTAAACACAATTCTAGAACTTATTGATTCTTAATATAGTCAAATAAAGCTAAAAAATATTATAATCCAAAATTTTACAAAATTTATTTGCATGTTATATATTTTAAAAAATATATATATGGTAACAATTCGGGTTAGCGGGCTGGCCCTGTAGACCTGCGGGCTAGCCCGGTTTAGCCCGCGGGCTAACCGGTCCGGGTCAAAAAAGTCCGGATTTAAACGGGCCTATGATTCATGAACCCTAACCCTACATTTTTCAGGGTTAAACGGGCCGGCCCGGTTAGCCCAACCCGGATAAACATCTCTAATCAAAACGATAATCCGGACGTCGCCATCGCCCTTGAACCCCTCGACGGCACCAACTATGTCTCCTGGAGTCATGCGGTCAAACGCGGCCTCAGTGTGAAGAACAAGGCTCGTCTTGTTGATGGATCTTTGGACATACCTAACGAAGAAGATGACCCAGCCGTATACTCTGCTTGGGTAAGATCCAACGACTTAGTTCTTATGTGGATTTTGAATTCTATTGTGCCTGAAATTAAACGTACTCTAGATTACTTCTCTATTGCAAAAGATGTTTGGGATGAATTGAAGGTTAGATATGCCTTATCAGATGGCACTAGGGTATATCACCTTGAGAAATCTCTTAGTACAATCACTCAGGGCTCCCAATCTTTAGTCTCCTATTACAACCAATTCAAATCTTTATGGGATGAATACCTTAGCTTTAGACCTATTCTTAAATGCTCTTGTGGTGCTATGGATACTTGCTCTTGTGAATTACCCAAACTCATGACTGCCACTCAAGAACAGGATGTTGTTTTAAAATTCTTGATTGGATTGCATGATTCTTATAGTGCTCTTCGAAGCCAATTTCTTTTACAATCTCCATTTCCTCCCCTCTCCAAAATATATGGCCTGTTGCTTCAAGAGGAATCTCAAAGAAACCTCCACACTACCCCTGATCCTATCCATCTTGATTCTGTTTCTATGACTGCTAGAAACAACAAATTTTTCAAAGATAGGAAGAAACCTCTGAAATGTGGCCACTGTGATGGTATTGGTCACACCATAGATAGGTGCTTTTACATCATTGGCTTTCCACCTGGTTGGAGGGGACCTAGAACCCTTCCAAACAAACTCACTCAAAAAACTGCCAACCTTTCTTTAAGAAACACCCCCATGGAATCCAATCCACTCTTTGATCAGGTTTTATATGACAAGTTTGTAAGTTTTTCTAAGATGCAGAATTTGGGTGAGCACAAGGCTATGCCTCACACTGTGGCTGGAGCCTCCACTGCTCAACCTGAAGAAAACCAGAACATCACTGATTCAGGTATGATTTCTAACATTTGCTTACAAGATAATACTATCTCCACTTGGATTATAGATACTGGTGCAATTGACCATATGGTTTGTGATTTGTCTATGTTTTCCACCCCTCCCTCCATTGCCAATGTTAAGATTTCTTTACCTAATAATGCTTTTTCCACTGCCACACATATGGGCAACATTGTTATCAATAAATATCTCACTCTATACAATGTCCTGTATGTCCCTGATTTTACCTTCAATTTATTGTCTGTTAGTCACTTGACTAGGTACTCTAATTGTGCTGTGAGTTTCTTCTCCTCACATTGTGTTTTACAGGACAACACCAACAAGATGGTGATTGGTACTGCTGATCAAGTGAGAGGCCTCTACCTCTTGAAAACTGCTGCTCACTCTCCTTTACCTGCTTTAGGTTCTACTGTCATTTCTAGTTCTGTTGTTCTACATAAATGTACCTTTGATACATGGCATAGAAGGCTAGGACACACTTCTAAGAAATGTATGTTGCACATTCCTGAATTGAATATTGATGCTACTTCTACTGCTCATACAAATTGCTACATTTGCCCTTTAGCTAAGCAAAAGAGAAATTATTTCCCTTTAAGCACATCTGTTTCTTCTCATGCTTTTCATTTGATCCATTGTGATGTTTGGGGCCCTTTTTCCACAACATTTGCTTCTGGTTATAAGTTCTTTCTGACTATTGTAGATGATTTCAGTAGATGTACATGGACTTACCTACTAAGTGCTAAGAGTGATGTCAAAATTTGCCTCCAAAACTTCTATAATATGGTTCTAACTCATTTTGGCACTAAAATTAAGACTTTAAGGAGTGACAATGGGACTGAGTTTATTCTTTCTGATTTTTATCACACCCTTGGGATCTTACACCAAACTTCTTGTGTTGAAACACCCCAACAAAATGGTATAGTTGAGAGAAAACATCAACACTTGCTTCAAGTTGCTAGGGCTCTCCTTTTTCAGTCCTCTATACCTCTTAAATACTGGGATGAATGCATCAAAACTGCTACTTTCATTATAAACAGAATCCCATCATATAATCTTCAAAACAAGTCTCCATTTGAACTTCTTTACAATAAAAAACCTGATTATTCCATGTTTAGAACTTTTGGATGTCTTTGCTTTGCCAACACTCTCACATCTCACAAACACAAATTTTCCCCTAGGGCAACCAAGTGTATATTCATTGGCTACCCTATGGGCACCAAAGGGTATAAACTCTTGGATATACAAACTGGAAAAACTCTCATTTCCAGAAATGTCAAGTTTTTTGAAGATGTCTTTCCCTTCAAAGATAACATCCCCTCAAAACCTCCCTCCCCCACTGCTATTCCCATCCTTGATGATTTCATTGATGATGAACACTTAAGCCCACCAAATCTTTCAACCTCTGAACTGCACAATCCCATTCATGATTTGCATAATTTGAATGATTTGCATGATCCCACTGTTTCTGGTATTGATACTCAAACTAGGCCTCATAGAACCAAAACTCAGCCTGCATATTTACAATCTTATGAGACTTCATTACCTGCTTCAGTGGATCATGCAAAACACTCTACATCTTCCAGCATCAAATATCCCATCCAAACTTTCTTATCCTCTCACAAACTGTCACCCAGCTATAAAGCCTTCACCACCTCCATTTCCCAAATTCAGGAACCCAAATCTTACAAACAAGCAGCTCAAAATAATAAATGGGTCAATGCCATGCAACAAGAGTTGTCTGCATTGGTCCAGAACAACACCTGGACTCTTGTTAATCTCCCTCCTAATAAACATTGCATAGGGTGTAGATGGATCTATAAAATAAAATACAAGTCTGATGGCTCCATTGATAGATACAAAGCTAGATTAGTAGCTAAGGGATTTACTCAACAAGAAGGCATTGACTATTTTGATACCTTTTCTCCAGTTGCTAAGATCACTAGTGTTATAATACTTCTAGCTGTTGCTGTGTCTAAAAATTGGCATATTCACCAACTAGATGTCAATAATGCGTTCCTACATGGTGACTTAGATGAAGAAATATATATGCTTCCTCCCCCTGACTACTGTTCTAAAAATGATACTAGAGTCTGTAAACTCAATAAGAGTCTTTATGGATTGAAACAGGCTTCTAAACAATGGTTCTCCAAATTAACCACCTCCTTGTTATCTATTGGCTTTATTCAATCACAGGCTGACACTTCTTTATTCACTAAACACACTGCTAATGCCTTTACTGTTGTCTTGTGCTATGTTGATGATCTTATTGTAACAGGCACTAGCTTTGATGACATACAGTCCATTAAGGCACATTTACATAACTCTTTTACTATAAAAGATCTTGGCATTCTCAGATACATTTTAGGGATTGAAGTTGCCAGAAACAACTCTGGCATAACCCTTTCTCAGAGAAAATATGCTCTTGATTTGCTTGATGACTCTGGTTACTTAGGATGTAAACCATCCTCCACTCCTATGGATGCTAAAGTCTGCTTTGACCCTCAGTCTCCACCTTTGACAAACCCTCAACAATACAGGAGGTTGGTAGGTAAGCTCATCTACCTTACTATTACTAGACCTGACCTCTCTTATGCAGTTCAAACTGTGAGTCAGTACATGCAATCTCCCACTGCCTCTCATCTTGATGCAGTCCACAGGATCCTAAGGTACATCAAAGGTAACCCTGGTACTGGTCTTTTCTATCCTAAAGAAAACACTTCTAAATTGCATGCCTTCTCTGACTCTAATTGGGGGAGATGTACTCTAACAATGAGAAGCATCACTGGTTATAGTATATATTTTGGTAATGCACTAATCTCTTGGAAATCCAAGAAACAAACCACTGTTAGTAGATCTTCTGCAGAGGCTGAGTACAGGGCTTTGGCATCAACAACATGTGAGCTCCAATGGATTCACTATATCCTCAAAGACTTACAGATCATCCATTCCACTCCATCATCTATGTACACGGACAGCAAGAGTGCCTTTTCCATTGCTCACAACCCCTGTTTACACCAAAGAACAAAGCACATTGACTTGGATTATCACTTCACTAGAGAAAAGATCAAAGATGGCCTCCTCACCCTCATCCACATTCCTACTCAAGAGAACTTGGCCGACATCCTCACCAAGCCTTTGCCTCCTGCTGGTTTCTTCACTCACAAAGCCAAAATGGGGTTAATTGATATCCACTCCCATTTTGAGGGGGTATAAAGGATTACTAAATACACCACCTGATTTAGTAAATACACTCCCATCTTGTAAACCTTCTTCTACTTAGTTTTGGTAGTTAGAAGTTAGTTAAAGGCAGTTACTTGTTTTAGAGTCTATATATGTCATTAGGGCTCAATTGTATAAACATCAAGAATTTTGCAGAATTCAATTCAATCTCATTTTTCTTTCTTGTTTGATTCTTCTTCCATCTTCAATCAAAGGATGATAAAGTGATTGATTTCTACAACTAAACATTAAAATTCATCATTAAACTAAACTAAAATAAATATTGGTATAAATTAGGGTTAGTTTACTTAATTAAATTATTATATATTTATATATATATATTTAAATTCGGTACAGGGCGGGGCAGAGCAATAAATATGTAAACCCATGCCTGCCCTGCTCTGCGCGCGGGGCGGGGCTGACTTGCCCCATTCTCAGAATGGGACAGAGCAGGGCAGATCAAAATCTCTCGGGGCAGGGCGGGGCGACTCCGGGGCAGGTCATTTTGCCATCCTTACATCTTACCCTTTTTACAATTTACTCTCTTAAGTTTCATTATATTCTTATTTATTTCAATCACATCATATCTATTACATATATTTATTCTATCTGTGTCCAAATTTCATGCTTAGCTTTCAATGGGTGAGAGAGTATTTATTTTAAAGGGGTCACAACATTCTATTAAAAAAAGCGAAAAAGAGTTAAACTCAGGAACCCCTGTGGGTCAAATTTATTCTTTTCCATGATTAAAGAAAGAAATCTTACGTGTGCTTCTTCGATTATATTTGTTGATGTTATTATAGTACTAGGTTATGGTAATCTTTGTTTTAGAATATGTATTCATTGTGGAGTATTTTATTTTGTTGGATTTCTGTCCCTTCTGTCAACACTAGAATTAATGGAAAACCTTTCTTCACATAGAAAAAAATTTATGTGCATCAATTTTACAGATTGTAAATTCATAAATGCATTTGACTTGACCCTAAAATATTAGCTGCATGTGACTTGACTCTTTTTTTTACTACTCTCCTAAATCTTTGAAAAATATAAAAACTACAATAAATTTGAAACAAAATTTAACTTGAATTAAAAAAAAAAAAAGGAGGGAAAATGTTTTCTTTAGAACATCAAATCAGATTTGTTTGTGAAATGAGTAAAAATGATCTGGCTATCCATATAAGCACAAAAAGAATAAGAAAGGTAGCTACAATCAGACAAATAATTATCCAATAATTTTAACAGATCCAGCCTCATCTCCTTGCTTTACAACACATTATTGAGCAATGAAAATTTAAAATTACAAATACAATGGCTTTCCTGATAATTAATCAAAATCAAAGGGCCATTAAATACACAGAATCCTCCAAAATTTCCCTCTCCACCAAATGAAATTGAAGCGCCAATTGCAGTGCCTAATCGCTATGACCAGACAAAATCCCTTTTCTCTTCTTCTCTCTCTTCATTTTTATTTTTATTAATTCTAAAATCTTCTTCTAAATTTGCCAACTATTATTGGTCATCACGCCATTGGATTCTCCACTTCAAATTTAAATAACACACTCACTCACTCTGCTCTCTCTCTCTCTCTAAGATTTCTTCCTCTGTTCGTGATCGCTCTCAACTTGCCGCCTCCGATGCGTGAGCTTTGATTCTGAGGTAATTCCTTATTTGATTAAGTTTTGCGATTACGGAATTTCTTCGATGTGTGATTTCAGTCTCTGTTTGTTGTTTCATTTCTGGAGTTTGTTATGCTACTGAATTATGATTTAGGAGTGGATGAATTGAAATACGGAATCGGATTGATTCGGCGGTTTCTCTGAGTTGAGTTTGCTTACTTTCTCAAACTCGGTCATCGGTTTTAGCTGAGTTGAGTCTCTTGACGCTAATTTTGATTCACGATAGAATTTGTTTCTCATTAATTAATTGATCAATCAAGTTTCTGTAGATTAAGATTATTCGTTCGTTAAAAAGAAAAAAATAATTGATCGATCGATTGATTGTAGTTGCTGATTTGCAGTTCCGGTATCGATCTTTTTGTAGACGTCGATTTTAATTTAGACGCATCTAGATATAACATAATTTTATCCTTACTTTTCTGAGCACACAATTCAAATGGTGACCCCAGTCAAGGAATGGTGACCTTTTTGAGTTTGAAATTTGGCAATTTGTTGCGTCAAGAAGTGATTAAACTAATTAGTGATTGACGGACAGCTATTTTTGAAATGATAAATGGGAATTTTATTTTTATTATTATTTTTAGTTCTTTTGTTGAACTATATAGGGAAGTAGTAATAAATCATTTTTATGACGTAATAACCATATAAGTTAAAAAGATTTTGATTTGTTTGGGGTGAACTGGAAAATGGTGGGTCCCATGTAGCATAGATGTCTTGTCACATGACCTGTCCAAGCAGCCTACATAATGTAAATTAATGAAGAATGCATGTTATCTCCATGTCACGTTGTTATTTGAGATAGTGGAATTAATTCATTAATTAATCATTCATGTACTAATCGGTTACTCTAATTTTTGTTCATTTAAGAATACATGGGTGGGGGTCTGTCGTCAAAATGTCACAAAGTTTTAAATGTTATTTTTATGTTGAGAATAGCTAATAAAATTACTCAATTGACATTTACGGTTGCATTAAAAGGGTACGATGATCAATGGAAGAGAATAATAAGAATATATATATATATATATATATATATATATATATATATATGTGTGTGTGAGAAAAGTAATAACATGAAAGTGTAATATTATGATGTTTGAAAAAAAAAATTAAGAGTAAAAAGTTGTTATATCTTCATTTTAGTAAATGTTCAATTGAGTATGAGACGAGGGAATAAGAGCATTCCGTAGCTACTAACTGGAAAATGAAGTTTGAAAATGATATTAAACGAGGATAGAAAGTTTGAAAATAATACTGTATTCAACTAGCCGAGGCTCATTATCCTACTTTATTTATAATTCGCTCTATAATTAAAGCATTTAAGACAAAAGGATACGATGACATTCCCTTTTGTTGTTGCAATTCTGATCACATATTTTAGGCAGCTGAAAAAGAGTAGGTTGGTAGTGCCTACATATCTCGTAGTTATTTCTCTCAAGTGGAGTAGCATCTATGCAATATTAATAGAAAGTTGTTAATTAGGTGCGCGCAAAGAGCATCTGTCTTTTCTTCATTTTTCACTATATCACTGATATTTTTTGATCGTGTGATATAAAGATTACGCCTGAATTGGTTATCTGGACTTTATAGGTTCATAATGAAATGCAAAGATGATAAATTCACATTTTTATACCGTATGAGCATGGGACAATGATCTCGAATTAAGTTAATCATTGGAGTACATAATTTTAATTGACATTTTTTTCTTTTATAATCTAAATCCTTCAATCAAGTAACAATTATTTTTTGTCTCTACCTTTATCATGATTAGAGTTAAACCATTAACAATGTAATCATAATTCACATTGTAATTGACGATTGTTTTAACCAAGTGCTCCCTGTGTGTTAATGATTTCCTTTTTTCTGCAAAAGAAAATGTGATATAATAACAGGTTGAAAAATAAATAGAGATGAACACAAAATTTGTGTTATCATAGTTTATACCGTATTGAAAACTCTCCATTAATTTTTCATTTCTCATAAAATATAAAGGCTTATTTATGTTTTTGATATCAATAATGTGTAGAATAAATATAGTTTTAATCTAAAATATTGTAAGTGAAAATAAACGAGGTCTAAGAATTAGAACTAGAATATTAGGTTCTTAATAAATGAAGTGAAACGTACTCACATCCGAGTCCACAGAAGAAACCTGCCCTCCTCCTCATGCATTAAAAAAGTGTAGAAATAGAATATAATTATGAAAGACAGAGGAAGAGTGTATCAACTAGAACAATGTTACAGGATTTTTATTCCACATACCTTTGCATGTTCGCATCTGGTGCGTTGCTAATGTATATATTAACTTCCTCTGTAAGTATCTTCATTCGTGGTTTGCCTAAATATTCATTAACCAAACAAAATTGTTTTAAAGAATAAATTGTCATGAAGATTGCTTAATCTATTGTGATTTACTACGCAGACAAAACAGCTGAAAAACTTGGAGAATATGCCTAAGCATCGGCGGCGATGGTCGTTTTTTGGAAGCCACGATCTTGAAAAGGATGAGGAACTTAAAGGAAGCAAAGCAGGTACAAGTGTAATTCTGATCAAACTGTTGAAGTATATATACAAAGGACTCTTGTTACTATCATTTTGTTTCAAAGCCTGTATTTCATTTTTGCCTCTATATATTTTCATATATTGAATTGCAAAATTAGTCCTGTAGAGTGTTCACGGTTTTAGTTTCACACGATTCAATTTTCTCCATTAAGTTTCATAATTTTTAAAATACTGCAATTTTAGTCTTATATTTTGCCAGTTTTTTGTTATATGATGATAATTAATTTGTGATTTTAAAGATTTTTTTAATTGAAGTTAATATGTTGAAGTCCTATTATATCAGTAAGCGATGTCAAGTCATTAATCTTATTGCTACATGGAATTTCGGCAGCTCATATGTATAGTACTAAAATTGCACCATTTTAAAAGTTATCATGACTTAAGAAAATTGATTTGTATGAGACTGAGACCAGTTTTACAATTTATTTTCTAGCCTCACTCTTGACATATTGAATTGTTCCAGAAATGGAGGGCAACGTGCAGAAGATCTTCCAGGTTCTGAAAGAAGATTATAGTGATGAGAAAGAGCCACTGGTTAATATGATTGAGAATTTCCACAATCATTACCAGTCTCTATATGCACGTTATGATCATCTGACTGAAGGATTGCGAAAAGAGGTCGACAGAAAACATGGGAAGGACAGTTCTTCTTCTTCTTCTTCCAGTTCAGACTCAGACGATTCCCCAAAGAAAGAGGGGTCAAAAAATGGAAAATTTAAGAATGATAAAGCAGGAATCAAGCTACAACTTGATATGGCACTTTCTGAGGTTGATGAATTGAGGGGGAAGTTGGCCCTCGCTACTGACGAGAAAGAATCGTTACATCAGGAATATCAAATTTCTTTGAGCAAAACAGAAGAAGCACAGAAAATTATAGGAGAGTTAAATTCTGAAGCTGAAAAATGGAAGGAGGAGAAATCTGGACTTTTGACTGAAAATGCTCATCTGAAAATAGAACTTGAGAGTTCAGTTAAGCTCCAATCTGAATTGAATCAGAAACTGGAAGACTTGAACACAGAGAACAAAAGCTTGAGCGTTGAGAAAGAGGCGGCTGAAGAGGAGAAAACTAGTCTTTCCATGAAGATTTCTCAGCTTGAAGATGACATAAAACAGGCTGAAAACAAGATTCAAGGTCTTGTTACAGAATCGAGCCAGTTAAGTGAAAAGTTGGGAGAGAGAGAAAGGGAGTTCTCAAGTCACTTGGAGATTCATGAGGCCCACAAAGAAGAAGTGAAGGGGAAATTGGAATCAGCAGCAAAAGAAATATCTGAACTAACTGAGATGCAAGAGGCAGCCGGAAGTGAGAACACCAGACTTTCTTTAAAGATATCGCAGCTTGAAGATGACATAAAGCAGGCTGAAAACAAGATTCAAGATCTTATTGCAGAATCGAGCCAGCTAAATGAGAATCTGGGGGAGAGAGAAAGAGAGCTTTCAAGTCACTTGGAGATTCATGAGGCCCACAAAGAAGAGGTGAAAGGCAAATTGGAATCGGCATCAAGAGAAATATCTAGTTTAAGTGAGATGCATAAGGCAGCCGGAGATGAGAATGCTGGACTTTCCTTAAAGATATCTCAGCTTGAAAACAGAATTCAAGAGCTTATTACAGAATCGAGCCAGTTAAGTGAAAAGTTAGGAGAGAGAGAAAGAGAGCTTTCAAGTCACTTGGAGATTCATGAGGCCCACAAAGAAGAAGTGAAGGGCAAATTGGAATCAGCATCAAGAGAAATATCTAGTTTAAGTGAGATGCATAAGGCAGCTGGAGATGAGAATGCCGGACATTCCTTAAAGATATCTCAGCTTGAAAACAGAATTCAAGAGCTTACTACAGAATCGAGCCAGTTAAGTGAAAAGTTAGGAGAGAGAGAAAGAGAGCTTTCAAGTCACTTGGAGATTCATGAGGATCTCAAAGTAGAAGTGAAGGGAAAATTGGAATCAGCAGCAAAAGAAATATCTCAACTAACTGAGATGCAAAAGGCAGCTGGAGATGAGAATGCTGGACTTTCCTTAAAGATATCTCAGCTTGAGAATGAATTAAAACAGGCTGAAAACAGAATTCAAGATCTTATTACAGAATCAAGTCAGTTAAGTGAAAAGTTGGGAGAAAGAGAAAGAGAGCTTTCAAGTCACTTGGAGATTCATGAGGCTCTCAAAGAAGAAGTGAAGGGAAAATTGGAATCAGCAGCAAAAGAAATATCTAGTTTAAGTGAGATGCAAAAGGCAGCTGGAGATGAGAATGCCGGACTTTCCTTAAAGATATCTCAGCTTGAAAATGAGGTAAAACTGGCTGAAAACAGAATTCAAGATCTAATCACAGAATCGAGCCAGCTAAGTGAAAAGTTGGGAGAGAGAGAAAGAGAGCTTTCAAGTCACTTGGAAATTCATGAGGCTCTCAAAGCAGAAGTGAAGGGCAAATTGGAATCAGCAGAAAAAGAAATATCTCAACTAACTGAGATGCAAAAGGCAGCTGGAGATGAGAATGCTGGACTTTCCTCAAAGATATCTCAGCTTGAGAATGAGTTAAAACATGCTGAAAACAGAATTCAAGATCTTATTACAGAATCTAGTCAGTTAAGTGAAAAGTTGGGAGAACGAGAAACAGAGTTTTCAAGTCACTTGGAGATTCACGAGGCTCTCAAGGAAGACGTGAAGGAGAAATTGGAATCAGCAGCAAAAGAAATAGCTGAACTAACTGAGATGCAAAAGGCAGGTGGAGATGAGAACGTGGTACTTTCCTTGAAGATATTGCAGCTTGAAAATGAGGTAAAACAGGCTGAAAGCAAAATTCAAGATCTTATTACAGAATCGAGTCAGTTAAGTGAAAAGTTGGGAGAAAGAGAAAGAGAGTTTTCAAGTCACTTGGAGATTCATGAGTCTCACAAAGAAGAAGCATCATCTCGTGTAAGAGATTTAGAACTTGAACTTGGTTCATTACACACTCAAAGAAAAGACATTGAGGAACAGAAGAAAGATGAAGTTTCTGCTCTTGTCAAAAAACTCGAGGATAAAGAGAAGGATTCGTTAGCCCAAATAAGTGTTCTAGAAGAGCAGATCAACAACATTCAAGTTGAGGCTGAGTTGTTGAGGACCCATAAAGGCGAACTGGAAGAACAGATAGCACAAAGAGAGAGAGAATCCTCCACTCAAATCAAGGACTTGACAGATGAAAAAACAGAATTAGAGATACAAATGGAGAAAAGAGGTAAAGAAATCTCTGAGTTCCTAATCCAAATTGAGACTCTGAAAGAAGAGTTGGTCAATAAAACCTCAGAACTTGACAGTATTCTGGATGAAAAGGAGAGTCTTGCATTACAAGTAAAGGATCTCAAGTTGGAGCTCAATTCGTCACACAATCAAAAACTGGAATTAGAAGAAGAGCTGAAAGGGAAAAGCCAGGAATTCTCAGAATCTGTAATTCAAACTGAGACTTTGAAGGAAGAGTTGGAGAAGAGGATAGCAGAGCAACGGAATATAGTGGAAGAGAAACATGAAGTTGAAGGGCAACTGAGGAGCAAAAATGAGGACCTCAGTCAGCTGCAAGAAGAAAAAAAAAAGCTGCAAGATAAATGTGCCGAAATGGAGAGAGTATTGGCTGAAAAAGAAAACCAACTGTCCACTTTACAGAAAAAATCTGAGGATGGAGAGAGCGAGGCACTTGCTCGGACTTTGGCGTTAACTGCAGATGTTAATAGGCTGCAAGAGCAATTGAATTCTTTAGGTAGCCAGAAAAGTGAGGCAGATATCATTCTTGATGAAAAGGCTAAAGAAATATCCGAGCTCCTGATACAGATTGAAAAGCTAAAAGAGGAATTATCCGGCCAAACTACTGAGAAGGAAGGCCTGTCATTAGATGTAAAGGATCTTCGACTAGAACTGGAGGCGCTTCATCAACAAAAGGGTGAACTGGAAGATCATATAAGTAGCAAACTGAATGAGGAAAATCAGCTAAGGGAGGAAAAGGGTGGCTTAGAGAGGACGCTGATAGAGAGAGAAGATGAGCTCATTTCGGTTCAGAAAAAAATGGAGAAACAGGTTGAGTCATTGCAGCAGCAGCTGGAAGTGATCCAATCTGAGAAAAGCCAATTGGAAGTAGAAATCGAGAGGAACAAGCAAGATTCATCAGAAAGCTTTGCTCTAGCTGAGAACAACAACGCTGAATTGGTGAACAAGATCAAAGAACAAGAAGAGGCATTCAAGAAATTGTGTGAGGAGAAGGAACAGCTGGAAGTTGAGCTGAAATCGTTGGAGAAGAAGATCGAGGAGATTACACAAGAGTTTACCAAGGAAGTGCGTAAACTGGAAGAAAATATAGAAGAGCTGAAGAGAGATGTGGAGATGAGAGAGGATGAGGTCAGTAGTCTGGTAGAGAATGTGAGGAACACCGAGGTTAAGCAGCGATTAACGAGCCAGAAGCTGCGTGTAACAGAGCAGGTATTAAGCGAGAAAGATGAAGACTACCTGAGGAAGGAAGAGAAGTTGATGGAAGAACGTAAACTGCTGGAAGTAAAGATAGTGAGGCTTTTGGAGACAAACGCAGCTTATAAAGAAAGTCAAGAGATAGTAGTGAGAGAGATATCTGAGATGCTGAGTGCAACGGATGCATTTCATGTCAAGTTTGAGGAAGATTACGGGCATTTGGAGTCTCGTATATACGAGATTTTGAATGAGCTCAAGGTGACAAACAACTGCTTCAAAGAAAGCAATGCAGAGAAAGATGAGGTGATTGCAAGTTTAGCGAAGCAAGTGAGTGAGGAGAGAGAAAGTGTGTTGCAATTCAAAGCAAGGATTGGAGAACTGGAAACAAGATTGAAGAGGGAGGAAGATGAGAGAGAGAGTTTGATGAAAAAGGTGAGAGAGAGGGAAGAGAAGATGGGAGAACTGGAGAGAAGAGACAAGGAGAAAGACGTGGGATTCGAAAGCTTGATTGAGGAGAAAAGAGAGGCTATAAGACAATTGTGCATCTTGATTGAATATCATCGCAATCGCTACCACGATCTCAAAGATATGTTTCTGGAGAAAACAAGAGGTGGGAGAAGGCAGATTGCTGCTTAGCTTAATGAATTTTTACTCTATATTTCTACTACATTCTTCTCAATTTGTTTCGATTGATTTGTTTTTGTTTGTTTAGTCATTCAGTTCAGTTCAAATTTTATGTGATCTGAATACAGCAGCAACTATTGCTTTGTGATAATGTAATAAACATTTTTGTAAAGTCTATAGTATATTTCATAAGTTGTCTGTTTTCAACTCCTTTCAATTTTCCTTTCAATTTTCCTTTTGTAATAAACATTTTTGTAAAGTCTATAGTACATTTCTGTTCGCCTTCTCTGGGCATGTCACAGTAGGGTCCAAGGACCAAAAGAGGTAGGCCTTTTCAGGAATAGAGTAACACATGCAACTGATATTGTTGGTATTTTTTTGTACCAACAATGGATTTACAAAGATGGAAAATAAACAAACAAAATCGTAAATAACAAACAAAGAAATTTACACAAAAGTTTTGAACTTTCTCCTTTTGACGGCTTTTCTCCTTTAGCAGTTTTCCAAAAAAGCACGTAACAATCCAAACTCATGAATATGAACACAGAAGTCAAAGCCAAGTGAAGGTTAGACTTTTGCCCGTAAAATGAATACGTCTCGACTAGTGCCGACAATTTAACGTAATGTTTCTAGAGGTGAAATGATTTTCGTCTCGTTGGCAATGAGTTATGCACAAAATATTTCTGAAGAATTTCAGTTGAAAACACAACATATATCAAGTGTTTTTGCAGATTTTTCAAGTGTATTGTATTTTATGCTCAACACAAAATATGCCTATAAATTATGCACCCTATTAGGCATGTTCCTACATCATGAGGAGCCTTCGATATTGAATTCGGGTACATATATCAAGTGTTGAGCCTAGTTTAATTTTGAAGATATGTGACAAATTATTACTCCCTCCATCCACCTATAAGTTTTTCATTTTGTTATTTTGGTTCGTCCGCCTATAAACTTCTCATACCATTTTTGGCAAATATCTTTTAATTTTTTATTCTTTCACTTCATTTTATATCTTACTTTTTCTCTCTATCTCATTCTCTCTCTCAATTACATCATTTGTACTATGGTGGTGTTTAACTTTTGAGAAGTGACTCTAAGTTGCAAACGCTCCTTATATCTATAATTTAATCACTTTTTTTAATCTATATGCCTAAAAATAATGAGAAGTTTATAGGCGAACTGAGAGAGTAAAATAATCCATCTATATCTGTAACTGGATCACATATCGAAATCATTTAGTTTGTCAATACAAGTTATATAGTGTGTTGTAATAATCTACACAAATTTCCTTTGGCATCCTCACCAAATTCACCGAAAATGCAAGAAAATGAAAATGTCGATCCAAATTCTAATTCTAATCCATATAAATTAGTACACAAAATCATCTTATTACTCTACAAATTTTCAATTGAATACTTTAATTATAGGAAGTAGATCATTTATGTTGAGGACCTGTCGGTGGTATAACATACATGATGAGATAAAGGAGCTAAAAACATTAAACGAGACAACATATTACATTTCTTCAAGGCCTTAGGCCAAATGTACGTTTACATTACATTTTCCTTTCTTTTCCTTTTCCTTTCAGTTTCCCCTATTCATACATAATTCCATAGATCTAGACTTTCTTCTTTGAAAGCCAAATCTCAACAATCATTCCCTCCCACTCTTTAGCTTACAAACTTGGGCTGAGAAAATGAAAATTCTACACTAATAAAGTTTCTGCCACATTCCTACAAAGCCTACCCCCAAAAAATGGCAAGCCATAGAAGAATACAAACGAACACTAAACGCTGCTTCCTACAATTTACACGATTCATCAACACAATTATGTGCTACAACCACGAGCTTAATTCACCCCACCCCGTGCACAGGCCTTCATCCTCATCATCATCACTAAACAAGGTTTGATCTGAGCAATCGAGTGATGCCCCACAAGCCAAGTTATATGATTGGCATGCAGAGCGGCAGACTCGTATCCTATTGTCGCCATCCTTGTCACACTTTTGGATGGATATCTGGTTCAAGTAAGTCAACATATGATAAATCTATCAATGTGCAATTCGATAAATTTATCACTGCGGAATAGATGTCACAAAATGTACACCAGAATCAGTGCAAAATAGTTTTGTTAGTCTTGTAAGTTATCCCTATTTCGGTTCGAGTCCTGTCGATTTTCATGAATTAAAAATAATCCTGTAACTTTCAATTTTACATTTTCGTCTGGCAACCCGGCTGTAGGAGGTGAACATCCGGTTGATGTTGACGTGACAGAATCTGATTTTTCCACGTGACAAAGTCTGATTGGTCAACCGAATATTTCACCTCTTACAACTGACTACCGGACCAAAATGTCAAAAATTGAAAGTTAAAAGGATTATGTTCAAAATAAGGGTAACTTACAAGACTAAAAAAAAACTATTTTCCCTAACTCAAACTTTAAACCATTCACCCATGCTCAAGTTTCATAAAGGTACACAAATCGCCACAGATTTTCGGACAATCTAACAGATTTGTGATATTTGGCAATCATATACTAAACAGAACTAAATTATATAGTGATATGTTCCATGTGTTAGAAGTTGGATTAGTCACACAACACCATTATTCTGGATTCAAATGAGAATATCTCAATTTTGGTTGGTTTAATCTCAACGAAGATAACACTTCTCAGATAAGCCATTCTCAGTTTCATATGTTATCTTTCAGACCACTACTTGAATTCTTCCTCACTTGATCTTACAATTTATTGAAACGAAAAAATAGCAAAACAATAACATATATTTCAAACCTAAGAGTGAAGGCCCATATTCTATTTGCTCTTCAACTGCCTTCTCACCCTTGATATTTGTTATCAATCCAATCACAAGCATAATGACAAACCAAAAGTTGTTACGTTTTGCAATAGTTATGAAGACAACTGAGGAATTAGCTATAGTATAGGTACTAAATGAGAGTAAATTGCAAAATTGGTCACATATCTATTGTGCGTTGGCGTTTTAGTCTAAAAGGATTCACTTTTCTCAATTAAGTCTCCTATATTCACAATTTATTGTTTTAAGATGATAATTAATTTCTGATATTTTTTATTAAAAATTAATATTTTGGGTTTCATTATGCCACGTCAATAGGTCACATGGGAAGCGTAAGAAGAATATTAAGTTGGAAAAAAGACTGACCCAGCACGCTAATCTCTTAGCAGCTCCATCACAGTCTCGGCCTCTGATGTAATTTAGAAACTTTCGAGGACCTCCAGGAAATAATCTATGGTAGTTGGGCATGACAACAACTTCTTCTAGCTGTTGCAAGATACTTAATTCACTTGGTGCACAATGTTGACCCGATGCATCTTTCTCCAACACATCTTTACACACTGAGAGGATGGGGAGGAGCGTGGAGCTGTTTTGACATGTGTAGCCAGCATAATCAGAGCACCGGAACTCACACACACCATTGTCACAAACCCCACCGTGAAGACTGCATTGTTCATCGCAAACAGCTGCATATCAAACAGAACAAAATCATGTTATAACTTATAGCAAACATGATTTTCAGAAATATTCAAAATGTTTTCAACATATTTCACTCCGTGCCACAAAAGGGAACAATGAGAGTAAATTAGTCTAAAGAAACTAATTCGCTTGCAAAGAACTTAGCAAGCATTTATTTGAACGGAAAACAGGGTTGCTGCCACAGTCAGTATTCTCTCAATCCTTCATAAAATTTAAGTGGAGCCAACATAGAGAAATAATCTTAGGGTATGTTTGATTTGAAATTTAGTGGGTTTTGAAATCTGGATTTTAAATTAAAGAGGATTTAGAAATCTAGATAAGTAGTAATGGTTTGTGCTTGATTTGAGATTTAAGTAGGGTAAGATTGAACATTATGTCAAATAAATGTGCAAGGGTGTGATGTATTACTCTCTCCATCCCCACAAAGATAGACTTACAGGTTTTTTCACACAGATTAAGAAACATAGGTTATTGATTTGGGAAAAAAAACAAGATACTTTAAAAAGGGGTAAAGCTGGAGATGAAAAATTAATGATATGTTAAATATAGTAATTGAGCTATCTTTGTGGACTGGCGAAAATAAAATGCAAGCCTATCTTTGTGGGACTCAGGGAGTATTAATAATCAGATAGTTGTGTAATGATTATTGTGCTCTATTGGAAGTTGTAAAAGTGAGAAAAAAGGTGTGAAAAGTGATAAATAAAATAAGAGTGAGAAAAAAAAAATCATATTTGCATTAATAAGTCAGTGGAGAGAGTGTGATGGAGAAAAAAATGGTATCGTAGGGTAGGGGTGATTGGGTTTTCAAAATCGGATTTTAAAATCTCAAGTAGAACAGTATTTAGATTTCAAAATCTCAAATCCAGTTTTCAAATCCTAAATCAAACACACCCTTAATGAATAGTATTACCTGTTGAGCAGTCTGTGCCAGTGTATCCATTTTCACAAGCACAAGTACCATCTCTAAGGCACTCACCATGACCACCGCAGTTGTTAGGGCAAGAAACTGTAAATGAATGTAAAAATTTAGTATCATTCAACCAGATTAGAAAGTCACAGTAATGGCTGTTAGAGAAAATACTTAATGCACTCACGCTGGCTACAATCATGTCCCTCAAATCCAAGAAAGCAACGGCATCTTCCATTAATGCAATCACCATTAAAGTGACAAGAATTAAGACATTGGCCAGATACAGGAACTGGTTCTTCATTGCAGAGTTCATGGTAAGCAGGGCAGTTCAGTTCACCTATAGTTGTCGGATGATGTAATAACCAATGAATTAGGAAGCAATAGTGAGTATAAATCAACTAATTAGAGCCCGTTTGGCTAAGCTTATTTTAAACATCTTATAAGATGTTTCAACAGCTTATAAGATGTAATTTTAAGTAGCTTATAAGTTGTTAAAGTGCTTGTCTAATAAAACTTATAAGTTCTTTGATAATTTGAGAAAAATATTATTTTAGTTTTAATATGAAATAATTATCAAAGAACTTGGAGAGTGGGGATGAGGTGGTTTGTTTTTTATTTTAAAAAAAAAAAACTAATTATTTATGTAAAGCTTAAAAGATTTCAGAAAAATAAGTGGGGTTGTAGGTACTTAGTTTTTGGAGCTTATCAGTTGTAAAGAGATTATTTTAAGATCTCATAAGCTGTTACTGTTAGAAACCTTTTTTTACCGACCTCTTTTTGAAGCTTATAAACTCCTAAACATCTTATAAGTTGTTTCAAGGAGCTTGTAAGGTCAGCCAAGAGGACTTTTAATTACATCATGGGCATTTAGATGTGTAAAACAGAGTAATTACCATTGAAGCCAGGATATTTAATGGACCCACCAGATTTAGGACACGCTTTCCAAAGGCCATCCACAGCAACCTATGAAACATACAGAAGATACTCAGTTTGAAGCTTTAGACCCAAAAGATACAGAAAGGGTCCGCTGATTGCATCAGGTCTTTTTGATAGTCTTTTCTATTTTTTGTTTTCATTTTCCTCTTGTTCTAATGCTAAAATCTTAAAGCATATTGATGTCTGATGGTAAAAAATAATATGTAAAGCAGCTTTTTGCTGATAAAATAAAAGTAGATAGATATACTCACTCTGTTGTCACCAATCAACTTAAAGCAGAAAATAACTCATAGACCCTAAAACCTAATATGTTTAAAAAATTAATAATACAAGTTACATAAAACAAACTAAGCTCTCTCTAACAGATATCCATACACAATACTGTAAAAGAGGGGAAGCATTTCAAATAACCAAATATAATGAACTCTACACTAACACAAATATTTCAAAGTTAAAATGGAACGTGTTTGCACTAACCAGCCCTATTTTTAAACTCTTTTTTCCACCAAGAAGAAACAGAATGAACATAATTTTCATTCCCAATTTAGCCATAGATCATGTAACAAGCAATAGCTACTACTACATAAAAGAAGCAGATTCGTGTAAAAAAATCATACCTCGAGCAAGTTGTTTATACACCTGTGCTGATAACAACCATTTCCTTGGGTAGTAGAACCTCTTACAAACCCACTTCGTACTAATGATGAGGCCATGCACCTATATGCATTGATAAATGAAAAATGAAATCTATTGTTTCTCAGCTTTATAATTCTTAAAACCAAACCATCAAATGAAATCTTACCTCGAATTAATTCCTCGAACTTCCCCTAACATTCTATCAGGCGCCCTAGCACTATTTGTATCCGTACAGGAACCATCAGAATAAGCAACAAAATAAGTGCAATAATCAGCCAAGGATGACTGACCACCTGAAAGGGCAAGAGAAAAGGGTCAGCTTGATGCAAAATCGGCATTATATTCACTATCTAGGGTGTTATTTTGGAGATTAAAACTCATATTGCTTATGGACTAAGGAATGCATGGACTTTCTAGAATATGATTATGAAATCTCAAAAGGCACTCCAAGAATAAATCAATGAATAAGAAAGAAAAGTACTTATTATAAAACCAGCCTTTATTATATTCAACAAACACCACCACCCCCCCCCCCCCCCCCAAGAACTTTGACAATAGCATTCCTGTATATTAGATTACCATACACCTCTTATAATTATATGATGGGAATGCGTAGAGATCTTCACATTTAAATTAAAACATGCATCCAGGATCAGACATCCTACGGAAAATAATATGTAGAAGGGCGCACTTTCTGTCATCTGGAATCCGATCATTAATCATTACAGAAGTAGACACCATATATAGTCATAACAATGCATACAATGCAACTATATTCCAACAAAATGTTGGTTTTGGTGGTAGGCAAATCTATAATATCATTGGCTTTCAGGAATTGGTGTGTTTTTCTATCTTATATTCGTGAATAATAGCTTGAGATTTACGAAAATTATCAGGGATTAAGAGAACTCGATCTGCAGCTGCCCTTGAAGTCAGGGGGCTACTCGTTTATGTGCAGAAAACAGTGAAATATTATATTATGTGCAGCTCATTCTAACAATATTTCTCCAAAAACCTATAGTCAAATAGGTAAAAAGTGGATTTATTAAAATGTAATCTTCCATAAAAACTGCTACTGGTTGCCTTTCCTAAGAAATAAAGTATCACCGATACTGATTCGAGCCAACTGCACCTGAAATTAATTTCCTAATTGAGGAAATCCAAAAAGGTGTTACATCCAAATATTCCCCAACTAAAAAGATGTATATCATAAGAGAGAACTTCAAACAATGGAAAAACTAAAAAAGGAGAACAATGGAAGGGCACAATTTACCAGTCACTGCCTATCAAGATATAATGTTCAGAAACTCTGAAAGAACACTGAGATTTACAAAATCAGAGATAAAGCTATAAATCTCAGAAACGCGTGTAATTATGCTTTAGACAGACAAAAATAGTAGACTTGAATTTGTAAGAATGACACAAGAGCATACCTTTGTTAGCCTGTGGAAAATAACGAGCCCATTGAGGAAGATCCCCACTATAACTTACAATAGGACAGTAACCTTCTGCCTCCCTATTATACGTACATCCAGAAAACTGTGTGGAGTTGCAATGATAAGCACCCTTCCAATGGTTGCAAGGGGAAGTAAGAAACTCGGTTCCCTGGTTGCGACCCCAGTCAAGACGGTCTGCCATACTGTAATTCGCACGGTACCAACCGCTGTCCTCAAGTAAAGCCAGTGTCATTTTAGAAACTACTGATCTCGTATCAACTGAGCCCGTCATAATCTCATTCATCAGAAGTCTTTTCTCCCAGTGAGACCCTGCAGCAGATTTATAATATATACTTATAAGTCCATTGGCCTGATCATTCAAAGTGTTAATTACATAAAAAGTATGACCTTTTCACTTTTTTTTCAATTACAAGATATGTTAATAAAATTTGTAATTCAAAACAAATAGTTTTTCAATTTAGCAAATATACCACAGGACTATTTTCTGGCAACTTATGCTGACATGGCAGCCATAATTTTTTGGAAAAAAATTGCAAATAAATTCACAACCTTCTGTTATTGTTTCAGTTTTATCACAACCTTTTAATTTTTTTGAAATTTCGAAAATAGTCATGTGTTAAAATTGCAACAACTTAGAAGGTCGTGCATCGAATTGCAACTTTTAAAAACATATGTTGTAATTGAAAAAACGTGAAAAGGTCGTGATTTATTTTGCGATTAACCCTTATTCAAATGCAAGTAATGCTAAAAAACAACTAGCCTGATGTGCCACGTCCACCACCATCTTCAAGCTCCAGCCCAGTCAGATTCTCAGAGAAAGCCTACAAAGAGACATTAAAAACTTGTTAAGTTTCTGCTCACAACAGTATAGTTCTATATCACCATGTAAGGAAATAATACCCAACATCATCAAATTTTTAAGAGGAAAAATAAATATCATAGAGAGAGATGTGATTTACCCCATAGTGATAGCGTGAATGCATGATAACTCTAGGAAGCACCACTCTTGTTACCATTCGTCCAAGTTTTTCATCCATGGCTTGTTCCGTAACCTACAAAAGCATTTATGAATTGATTTTTTATACATAGATATGCTGATAAATCCAGCGTATAACTAAGTAAAACTTTTGTGGAGGATCCATTTCCGCAGAAAATAAGGATGGAAAGCAGTCTTCTTTTTTTTCACATGTCATATCTTAAGCATTCAATCTGGCTACATAAGATTTGTTACCATTTCAATCAAGCAGAAGATACAATGTTCTTCATTGTAGGATGAGACACACTAGTCAGTTACTTTACTTGGCTATCCATCAAGATTTAATATTTGGGTATCAATAACACAAATACGGGTGCATGTTATACTCAATCATTATATAAACAGAAACTTCGATATACATCAGATATGGGTGGTTAACCAAAAATATAAGAAACTGTTTCAGAATCCAGATTCAGAAGACACTAGATTACACTCATCTTTTATACTTACATGAAAGTCATAACAATATTAACAGTCTCTTGACAAAGAGAAAGCAGGGTCAAATTAGCAATGAATTTTTTCTACTTCTTTTGAGATAGGACAAATGGAACACTGAACTATGATTGTTATGCCAAAGGATATTCCAACTCTCAGAGATCACTTCATCATGGATCATAACAGCGTTGGAAAAGAGAATATGTAAAAGTATATGCTAGGTATGAACATCAATCACTACACAACTTACCTGAGCTCGTCTTCTTTTCCTCTCATCCCGAAAATGAGCAAAGGCATGAGGATCAAATCCAAGAACATGCATCACCTAGAGAGATAAGAAATTCAAAACTTTTAAGCACAAGGGCTTTCACTACATTTTAAAAATGAGTAACAATTGGGTGCAATAGTTGCACGGTGCAACTGGTGCACAACTAATATTGTTCAGGGAAAACAACTAATACTAATCAGTTAATACCTTTTAGTAAAACAACTAACACCATTTTAAAATGAACTTAAGTGGCACAATGCAACAGGTGCATAGAAGTAATTTCCCTTAAAAATATAGCTCGATCAACTCACCTCATGAATTAAAGTGGCAGAAAGTAAAGTTTCTGCTTCAGCAGTCAAGTGGCGAGGAGCAACATTCACATGCCCTGAGCAAAAGGATCACATTTGTAATCAAACTACCACCTACAGGGAGGGAAAAATTTAACACAACACATTTAAAAATTGAGAAGAAAAAAGAATACCAGCAATTGCACGACCCCATTGATCACGTTCACATGCCACAGCCCATGCCAGAGTGTTGCCTGTGGTAGGTCTTGTTGTTACCAGAAGAACTAAATCCGCATCAGCAACACCCTCTATCAAAAATGGAAATGAAGTTACTAACTGTAGCTTTTTAATTAAGCCACTAGAGCACAACTAATCCACATTAAGAGTGATAAGTCTTATGCAAGAAATACCTTCCACATATTCCCTGGGAAGTTGCACGCCTCCATCTTGACCACATGCTGAATATCCACTCAACCGCAAATTCCCCTTCACAGGCTCAACGGATAAGGCTCTTTTGAACCAATCTGCCGTCTGCCCAAGAGCCTGGAAAGACATATAATGTTAGGTCGTTTGATCCTCGAATGATGCAAAATCCATCATTAAGTATTATAACGGGAATCAAACATGTAAGGAGTCCTATATTGGGAAGAAAACATATTTTCCACTCCTTGCAGCAGGGAACTTTTTGAAGTTCCTCTAAGGGGGTGTTTGCAAACTCTACCAATAAGCCAGAATCACTTTTTTTCAAAAGTTACTCCTAGCGGCTTTTGAGAAAATTGATTCTAGGAGCTGTTTGTAGAGGTTGCAAACACAGTCTAAACTTAGACCATGAGTTTTAAGCAATCAACCATCTATATCATAAATCAAAACAAAAATAAGGAGGCAACTAACCTTGCGAAGACGATACTTTTTGTCCTCCTCAGCTATATCATCTAGTGTACAATTGTACCAACAATCTCCATAAATCGGAGGATCCCCGTGAGGGTTACATGATGGAGTACCAGAAAAAGAAGCACCTGCTGGTTCCCCTAGCTGGCATAAGGAATATAGAAGCAAAAGGAAAAAAAAATTACATACAAATCCAAAACTAAGAATTTACTGAAATGTTGGCATTTATTTAAGTACTTGCCTTCACTATGTCCCCCACACTTTGACAGTCTCTATCCGACGAATGACCAACGGCATCATAATTTAGATAAATCCTAATGGGTTGCTTAGCACCATGCTGCTGATTTAATGATTCAGGCACACTAAGCAAGGCCCTTCCTATTCGTGGAAGGGACTTGGAAGCATCAGGTTCGTTATAGACCTGAGCAGAAACGGAGTACACCTTTCGACCAGGTCTTTTTCTTTGTTCAATAATCTGATCGTGTATGCAAGAATGTGTTATTATATTTTCTTTATCCTCTTTAAGTCCTTGCTTCTGCAATCTAAATTCTTTAGATGTTGCAAATGCAGTCTCCAACAGCAGAAAAACCAGTAAAACCTGAAAGATATTTAGAGATTTTGGCTTCAAAAAACAAATTTGGATACAAATCGATAAGTAAAGTACCATCAGTTTATAACAGATTCATCAAGTAGCATTCACAAACTCCACAATCTAAGCACATCAAATGAATCAGTGAATACAAAAACTTCAAATAAGAATTGAGCTTTCAGAGAGAGAGAAAAAAGACATCATAAGTCATTTATGCACACAATCGATGCATAACATGGAAAAACAGGCCCAGAAAGCAGAACTTATAAAGACTGTGTAATAATGAATTGCCTAAAAAATCCCAGTTCATAGCATTGATATTAACCCAAAATAGGAACAGAAAATTACAAATGCTGCAACTCTTACACAGAGTAGAACTAGAAGTCACAGCTCAAAGAGATTACAGAAACCCCCAACTTTACAGCTCATGACCAAAACCCCAATTTATTTTGCCACAAACAATTCGAAGAGAAGAAAGCACATCTCAAGAACAAGGGAAGTGTTTTACCTTGATACAGAAATTAGAAGAATTCAATTCATGGAGTAGAGAAATCTCGGCGCATCGGTTACACCAAATCCTAAGCTCCATGGAACGGCGGCGTTTAATGTATACAACCTCGTTTCCATCAAATCTCCGGCAGAACTTCGATCGGCTCCGACGCGTAAAACAAGTTGAGCATTATCCGTGAAATACACAAAACCCAGGAGTTGAAAACCCTGAAACTTCTTCACACAAAAATGGCAAACGATTACAGCTTTCCAGTACACTGTTTTGTTAATCTACACACTCACCAATGATTCTGATACATTAAATAAGTAAATAAGAGAGGTTAGAATTGGTGGGGTGGGTAGAGTTAGATTGAAAACTTCTAATTCAGTAGTAGATTATTACATTTTTATAATTGTGGTGTTCTCCTTTACAATTCTTTTTTTAAAGAAATAAATAAATTTGTTATTCTTTTGGGTGGGGGCCTGTGGGCTATGCATATGTCTGGACCAAGTAGGGCTGGTCCGGTAGATAACATCCATCTTCAGGAAAAGGTCACTTGTGGCCTAAGAATATCATCGATTTACATTAATTCCAATTAAATGGAGTATATTTTATGTATTTATCTATTTGTTAAATGTATGCTCCACTTTTATTTGATAAATTTTACTAATAAATGTTGTGAACAAAGTCAACAGTCCTTTGTCGCTCTCTAATCGATTTATGGGTAAGTTTTTTATAATATAGAATGAGTTTTATGTGAAATAGTGTCACGTATGAGCTGGAGCTCCACATTTAGTATTTAGATTAATAGATTTCACTTTGCTTTAAAATATAATTTGAAGTATGATTATAATTTCACTAATTATATACTCAGGGGTAGAACAGAGAAAATGTAGAGAGATATGAATGAGAAAAGGTGGTGAAATATTGTAAACTTTGTCAAAAAAAAATGATTAACTTTTGAAAGAACAAGTGTAAATATTACTCCCTCCACTCACCGGCACGACAGTCCACAAATTAAACACACTTTTTTAAAAAATTGTGTAATAAGTGGAGAATGGTATTTTATGAATAAAGTCAAATCAAGTCAAGAAATTGGTTTAGTCTAAATGTAATAAACATTTTATATAAATATGTTAGTATTGTGAAGGTGAAGTTTAAAATTTGTAGAAACGATGAATAAGATAAATGTCAAAACAATTATAAAACCGAGTGTGTAATAAAAAGTGTATAATTTCATATAATTATATGTCTCTCAATTTTGTGTGTGATATTTTAATATTTCATGAGATGAGAATTTTAAAAGTGATGAATAAAAAAAGAGATTGAAAGATCTAAATGATGAATAATTTCGATTTTTTATATATTTCATAAGATGAGAATTGCAAAAGCGAGGGAAAAAAAAGAAATTTGAAAGATCTAAAATGATGAATAATTTTTGAAAAATAATATATGTGTAGCAATTTAGCAACTTTAAAATTGCAAAAGCATTAACACTGGCAACTGTGATATTTTAAAAGTAAATTAAAGAACTCACAAACTCTCAAAGCTTAGGCGATTAAAAACTAGAACACTATAAACCTATTTATAGAAGAAGAAAACACAGAAGTTTTCGAAGAAAACTTAAGACCTTTTTTTTTTTTAATCATAACGGTGAAGTACATCATTGATTAATAAAAAAAAATCAACGTCCAACTATTCAAATGGATAGCGAACTAAAAAAAACTAAAACTTCGTCTACCACAATCAACGTGTAAATGCATTTGTGTTTATCCCTAAAAAAAATCTAAAACCTATGACACAAGAACCAACATATACTTGCACTGGGTGTTCAATGGGTGTTCATCTGTAAGCTTCGATTTCCACCTGATACAGAAAGACGTGTATGTCGTAACTGCTTGCACTGCTGACACATAATCAGATAAAATTAAAACGATACCCACTAGCAAAGCCTCAATAGAACCAACAAAAAACCAACTAAACCTTAATAAAATAATAATAATAATAAGCTATCGAAAAAACTGGAGTAGGAACAAGCTGAAACTATACACAAAAATAATGAATACTAGAAGAAGAAAATTAAACTCATCGGATCTGGTCCTAATGTAGAGAAATTTCAGAAGAAATCCCCCCCCCCCCTCCAAATATCCCGTCACCTAAGGAAGGTCTCAAATATGGGATGGCTAGGCTACGACCGGTTGCTTGCATTTAGTATTGTCTTTATATTTTTTTTAGACACTACATGAATTTAAAAGAACTTTGAATTAGTTGGAATCAATCCATTGACTAAAAGATTACGCGTTTTCAGTAAACTAAAACGAGTATCAATATTTAGGGGCAATCACCTCCGCATTTTAGACTAACTAAGATAACAATTCAAATGACAAATTTGAAGTAATCAACATGTTTGTTTTATGTTTCAAGTCTCAGGTCACTTACACTTTGATAATCAAGTTATTTGAACTGTCATGTGACTTGTCCAACTAAGCTAACCACATGAAATTGATGTGATCGACATTGATCCCTTGAGATTTAAAAGAGGAATGTATGTGCAAAGCTTTGAGGCAACATTGACAGATAGGTGGCTTATCAGCCTAAATTCAAATACAAGATAAAATATATTAGTAAAACGTAGATCTTAAAAAAAAAAATCAATCTAAATGACTGATTTATATATATAATTAAAAAAAAAAATCTTATTTTGTCCATACACGTGAATTTCAATCTATTATTGATTTAAAGAATAAAATATTAAAGATATCTTAAGATGTGAATTAAACGAGATGTCTTAGATTTGTGGATCCTCAATTTTATATAGGGCTAGTCTTGTATGAAATATTGCATATATGCATTTCAGTTATTCACACATATATTCTTTATAAATACACCCACAAGCTTAATTCACACACACATTTTTTATAAATACACAAATAAACTTAATTCACACACACATTTTTTTATAAATACACACACTGACAGCTTAATTCGAAAATTTTAATCTGTTTATTTTACTCGTTTTTGTGATTTTTTTATCTTTTATTTTATTGTCGAACGTTGGATATTAAATGTAGTAATTCAAATTATAATATGTAGTAATACACATTATTTTATGTAGTAATAACACAAACTACAGATTCTTTTATTTAGTAACACATTTTTTTCTAGTGTTTTTATTGATGTAGTAACTCACATTATAATATGGAGTAACATATATTATCGAATGTAGTATAAACACAATAGTCATGTTGTAATACAAAATGTTTTATTGTAGGATGATGCGAAAAATATTAGATCATTTGATAAAGTTACATATAGTAACAAACGTTTATTCAATGTAGTAATTCAAACGGTAGTATGTAGTAACATATAATTTTTTATTTAGTAAAACAAATTATTACATGTAGTAATAACACAATTTTATATAGTAATACTGATTCTTTATATATATATATATATTTTTTTTTTTATTGATTAAGTAACCCACATTATAATATATAGTAACATATATTATTGCATGTAGTAAGATATATTATTGCACGTAATACAAAATAACATTGACCCATAATAATTAATATTAAAGAATATTTAAAAAAATATAAAATATTTAAGGATTAAGGTCATCGTAAATTGCAGCGTCCGACCGCGGTTTGAGGTGACCGAAAACTGCTCGGAAAAGATGACCATGTTCCATTTCTGTCAGTGGGTGCATTTAAAAAAATGCGTGTGTGAATTAAGCTTGTGGGTGTATTTATAAAAAATGTGTGTGTGAATTAAACTTGTGGGTGTATTTATAAAAAATGTGTGTGAATTAAGCTTGTGGATGTATTTATAAAGAACATGTGTGTGAATGACTGAAATGCATGGATACAATATTGCATACAAGTTTTTGTGTTTTATATGTTGTATTTTTAAACTGCACATTGACATTGTTATATTTCATAGCCCAATTTGATCTTATTATACATATGTTGTGTCCTAAATCAATTATATATATAATCCAAAACGGACATTACCTAAACTTTTAGTAGTGATGGGCAATGGGATAATTACGTAAAAAAAATTGGTTGCTTTATCCTGTACTTTGTAGCAGCATTTTATTTTTTAAGATAAATAATCAATCAACTTTTCTTGAGGGTTTCAATCCCAGGCTAATTAAGGGTAAAAGGGAAAAAAAATGAACATATTCAACCTTTGAATTTAAAGAAAAGTAGCCCTTTAAATAGCCTGATTTATGTGGTAACAAAATAGGAAATTCGGTGCAGATTAGGTGAAATTAATTTTTTTTTCATCATTTTATATTAAAAGCAAAATGGAAAAATAAACATTGTTGTTGTTTTCTCAACGTTCATTCTGACCCACACAAACAACCACAAAATTACAAAATTGGACAAAAACGTCATTAAAGAAAATGTACAAGCAAGCAATATCATATGCATACGACTATCCTGGGAAGTGGACCATTAGGGGTTTTTTCAAATATTAAATACAATCGATGAGATAACTAATAGGTGGCAAATTAATATTTTATTTAGTTTTATTATAACAATTAATATTTTAGCTACATTTCATGTGACTTGATTTGGATCGATGACCCATAATTGGTTTATTAAAAAAAAAAACGTGTTTATAATATAATATCGTATGTGATGATTAAAATTTATTAATTATTAATCATAAAGCTATATTAAATTAGTGGATAAGGTAGTGAAATACATTAATTTAAATTGATCCACAACTCATTCATTTCACATGATAATTCTAAAATATAATAAAATTTGCGAGCATTATATTGAAATGGTTCGAGTTATAAATACATGGATTAAAAAATTTAAACAATTTTTAAACATAAAAATATGATCTTTGTTTTATCAGTGGGTAAGCAAGAATATTCGTAAGAAATAGTACTCCTACAATTTTTTTGTATATGTGTAATTGAATATGGATTCCATTTTCAATTTTCTCTTTTGACTTTAGTTTTTTAATTATCCGTACGTCTCAACCACTATTGATTTAGTTTACCAGGTAATTTTGCTATTTATATATTGTTTCTCTTTCTTTCTTCAGAAAAATGAAAATATGAGAAAATGTAATGTTCCATTCATATTCGTAACAAAGACGCAAACTTGATGACGTATCTTTGGGCTTTGGATCAAAATCTAGTTTGAGAAAAAATTAATTATGAGGATGAAGTTAAACAAATTAATTGTACTAACATTGTTTAGATATGTTGAGATATTTATAGTCATCTTCGATTCATTCGAATATCTAAATTGACCGAGATTGAATCACAAATAATGAATTTTTTGATCATTTGACATGCACAAAAAATAAAGTGTATTTTTACGTGTTTGGTAAAATATTTATTTTATTTTTGACTAGGCATCTATCTTGATTTCGAACTAGATTACCCATTAATCTTGAAATAATCTAACATATTAAAGTTTACCTTTATTTATATATATATATTTTTAGAAGCAACAAGATATTAAAAGCCAAACCTAATCCAAATGTTTATTAGTTGGATGTGGGGTAGTTAGGTTTGGTGTTTTTCTAACCTAAAACCAATAATTTGTTCAATATTTATTCTCCAAACTTTGACCTTTTGCTCCTTCGCTCTTGTACCCACATTAGTATTATTTAATAATTTAATACGGCTCCTTTGCTTAACGACTATGTTACACTCCGTAGCTCACCAATCTATACTCATCGTTTCTTTAAACTAATAATCCATTAAGATGGCTAAACCTATTGATAACATATTTAATGCGTTGATGGAGTTTTGCATGGGCCAATGATCTTATTTAACACGGATTAAATCTCGTTTGCAATTTTTTTTTTTTAAGGCTCGATATATGATCATAGGATCGACCAATCCCACCGTCCACAAGAAGGGTCTCAAATCTAAACTCTGTATAGACTGACCACTTAATAATTGTTTGCATCTTCATGATTTAGAACCTGAAATTTAGAGATGATCGAGTACAATTTTAAATTTTAAGTCTATAACTATACCATTAGGTATACTCCTTGAAATTTCATGTGTAGAGCTAATATCGAGTAAAAATAGCTAATACACAGTCGTCATCGCCCTTGGTTGCCGTTGGCTTCACCGCAACAGGGCTCTACCACCACACCTTGCAACACCATTCTCCTCAAACATGCCGATTTTTTATCTCATTCTTCTCATAGCTCTCAGATTAGTTATCTGAAACGTTTGTGTAATTTCTTTTTCTCCTTTCTTCTTTGCCACCCTATTCTTAAAAAAAAAAACTGATGGATTTCGGTTATTTTAGCAGAAAATGGTAGTGATATTTAATTATCTTGACCGAATAATGTGATATTTGATTATATGTTATTTCTCAGATTGATTTTCCAAAAAAAAAAGGTAATGGCGGCATAGTGAAATGGGAGTGAAGAGGAGAGAGAGAAACGATGGAGGTGGATATTGATGTAAATCAGTATTTGTGTGATCGGGAAAGAAAGGTTGACAAAAATTAGGACAATGTTATTTCAATTTTTGTAATTATTATTTAAATCAGTAGTTGGAGATGTATATAAGTTTTTTATTTTACAATTTGATCCGTCCTTTTATAAGTTTATCATACTTTAAAAA
Organism: Galeopsis tetrahit; assembly: GCA_963675135.1. Lineage (NCBI taxonomy): Eukaryota > Viridiplantae > Streptophyta > Magnoliopsida > Lamiales > Lamiaceae > Galeopsis > Galeopsis tetrahit. Next base: position 64,216,454 of record OY776121.1, on the reverse strand, counting down.
AAAAAAAACCTTTTAAATTATATTTCTACCCTTTTTTTTTTTTTTTTTTTTTTGTGACAGGTTCTACCTTCATTCTTATTTATATATATATATATATATATATATATATATATAATGTGACTCAAAATTAGGGAGAAACTTAGGTTGAGGCCTTGAGGGGGAGTATAAAAGTAAAATGAAACAAGGCCTAAAATCCCAAAACCAACAAATAGTTCGCATACAATTTTAGGCGCGGTTATACACACACCAACCTATTGAGGACACTCACTGGCCGAGTACACCCACATTAAAACCCTAATCCTTTCTCATTTCTCAAAAATTTTAGTACACCCACCTCCATTTTCTCCCCTTTCCCTTTCCTCCCACGAGCGGCGCCGCCCCTTCCCTCCCGCGAGCAGCGCCACCCCTTCCCCTCTGCAGTTGTGTCTTCCGCCCCTGTCCTGCGCGCGGCCACCGCTCTCCAATCGACCGCCTACCTCCTCCCTCTCCACGTCGCGGCTGCACCGCCCACCTCCTCCCTCACCACGTTGCGGCCCCCACCGCCCACGGCCTCCCTCCCCAGCCACGTTCGCAACGGCCGCCTCCCTCCACAACCACGTTCGCAGCGGCCGCCGCTGCCCCGTCCACTCTCACCTCTCCTTCGCGGCCGCGAACGGTGCATGCCCTCTTCGTCGTCGTTCGCATCCCCAGAAACGTCGTCGCCGTCGCCTCTACTATTTGAGGAAGAAACGTCGTCGCCGCCGCTCGTTTCAGGTAAGATTAGGGTTTTTGAAAAATTTAGGAAAATTAGGGTTTTTAGAAGTTCGTGAATTATTTTTGGACATATTGAGTTTGTTTTGGAAAAAAATTCAAACAAGATATTCGATTTTTTTTTGGGACAAATTTAAGTTGTTTAATTAGGAATTTTTTTAAAACATATTGAGTTTGTTTTGTAAAAAATTTTGAACATCTTACCTTTGTTCACTTAAAATTTTCGGACACATTAAGATTTTTTTTTCTGAACATTTTACCTCTTTTTCTGTTGTTTTCTTTTGGAATTTGCATGTTATGGTGGTGGTGGGGGAATATTTTTGGGGGCAGTGATGGTGGTGGGGAAGATTTTTGGGTGGTGTTGATGGTGAAAAATATTTCGTCGATTAATATAACGGTGGGTGTACCCATCTTTTGTTTTTTTAAAAAAATTTATTCGAGGGGTATATGGGACATTTTGCAAGTTCTCTAGGATGAAAAAAAAGTTTGGTGGGTGTGCTCAATAGGTTGATGCATGTGTGTGTATAACCGCGCCCTATAATTTTTTTTATAAATGGGCTAAGCCCACTAACAAACTAAAACTAAATAACCCGGCTCACTTGGTAATAACATGGAGGGCTAGGCTATATACCCCTTCAGCTTTGTTAAGTCTACTCCCCCACTTCTTTTATTAATTTAATAAATATATAAAATACCTAAAGCCCTAGACTACACTTTTAATAAATTTGGTCTACTAAATACACTCTCCCATTTTAAACTCTAACCCTAATTACACTGTAGCAGCCATCTCCGGCGCTGCCACCATCTCCAACAACTACCTCTGGTGTCACCCACCATTCAAATTCCACCCAAACATTGCCAAAAATATATTTTGTCAACAAATCAACATAAATTCTTTGCACCAAAAAATATTTTGCCCACAAACCAACAAAAAATCAACCCAAATTCTAAAAATAATCCGGCCAACAAAAATTTTAAAAAAATAAAAAATACATTTTCGACAAACCAGTGTCGATAGTATGCATTACTGTTGACAACAATTCGGTGACAAGAATGCACACTATCGACACATATTTGTCGGAAAAAAATTTAAAAAAAAATCAAATTTTTTAAAAACTTTCGACAAACCATTGTCGAGTAGATGTACTATTGTCGACAAAAAATATCGACAATAGTTTATCTACTCGACATTGGTGTGTCGAAATTGAAAAAAAAAACCTGAAACTAAAGGGAGACGGCCGCAATGGGGAAGGTGTAGAGGCAGACGACCACGGTCGCGAGAATGGAGGGGGAGGCGGCCGCGAGAATGGGAGTGGATGGCGGCGATAGTCAATTTGTGGGGTGGGGGGAGGGGGTTGGCCACGATAATGGAGGGAGAAGGGGAAGGCCGACCGACTATTGCAGAAAAAAGGCGACGGTAGGGAGGCTGTTGCAGAAAAAAGGAAAAAAAAGAGAAGAAAGAGAGTGGTGGCGGCGCACGGTGGGGGTGGCAGCTTGGGGGGAGGAATTAGGGTTTTGTTATTTTGGGAAGGAAGGGGGAGTATATTTATCAATTAATGTTTTAAAAAGAAGAGGGTAGATTAGATATTTTGTGGGGAATACATCTGACATATGTCATATTAATGGGGTATGAAAATTGGGATATATTGTATATAGCGTGTCCCTAACATGGAAATCAAAACGGGACCCCAAAGCCTTGAAAACCGGGGTCTAAGTCCTAACTTTAACCCTAAATTAGCCTTGGACTGTCATTGGTTGCGATATTGATTTACCGGCACATCTAAATCACAAAACAAATGTAACTTATAAGACAAATACTTGTGTGTACTAGTTACTGGTACCACTTGATCCAATTTTTCTAAATAGGTGAATGTTACTCATGAGTTATGACAAATACAGTATAATATTAATTCAAATATAGTATAATATTAGTTCAAATACAATATAGTGTTAGCTCAGATATTGTATAATATTAGTTCAAATATTAAATATGAAAAAATTATAACTAGTAAACAAGAATCTAACCCAACTTATAATTATCAAAAGAATGAGTAACCCCTGCCATTTATAATCTGTAGTCCACTGCCTAACATTAAAGTGATGCATTTAATTTGGTTAAATGCACACACATTTTTTATTTACATAGGTGATGGCAAACAAATATGTCCCCCCAAAAAGAAAAAAAGGATCACATTCTAGAGAGATTCGATGAAAGAACTAGTGCTCAAAGTCATTTGATTGTAAATTTACAAGTCCAATACTGTTTGTTGGTCCACTTCAGCTGTACACATTAGGTACAGTACAACTCAACCATACACGGCCCCAAAATTAGGATAAAAGGCCTGGCACAGGTGATTATACCTCTTGATATCAAAGTTGTGAGTTTTCATAAGCTTATTCTGCTTAACAGTGAACCTTCTGTGGAAATAGCCTTCAAAAGAAGGCTCTTTTGAGGTCCTGAGGAAAAAGAGATAAGCTGCTGCAAAGTGGAGTGAGGTTACAAAGAAGCAAATGGGCTCCATGACGTCCCAACTAAGCTCCCAGAAAGTTAGTCTCATGAAGCCCAATGTCTGCGCCACCATAAAGCCCAGCCCACAATAGAGCTCCCCACGCACCAGGGATTGGGCTTTTTTGTCAATTCGGGCCTTTTGCCTTTCAAGATTATCCAGCTCTTTTCTTCTTGGGTCATTTGGCATTGCTATTGATTCTGAAATTACCCGCTCCATCGATTTCGCCACCTGTCAATAAATAAATAAATAAATTTACTTTAGTCATATGACACGACACGCTATTCATGCTGGTCTTTCGCACAAGAAAGCATGCATCATTATTTTCTGTAACTAAATTTTAAATATTATTGAGTAAACCGACAAATCAAGGTAGCTAGTGGCTGTCTACTCATTTTCACTATTTTTATTTTGGATTTTTGTAGAACAACGTGTAGAAGAGTGTGATCATCTATTGTACAATTAAATTCAAATTTTATTAGCCGAAAATTAAAATTAAAATAATGAAAAAACTAACAATTTAATCTGCGGTCCCTTCTAAAATATAATTGCAACATATAACTAATGTATTTTCAAATAATATTAATTATTTAGAAAAAAGTCACATGAGACAAGTCTCGATAATTTCTATAATAAATATATGGATTTATGGAACTTCAATTCACCAAACTCTATCTACTCATTTTTTGTTTGTTGCAAATTATAATTAATTTTTCTTTAACTTTAATATATACTCCGTATTTAAACATTTTTAATATTAGGCATTAACATTAAATAATTAGGATATGCATAACAAGAATACAAGTGTAAATTTTTTACGTTTGAAATATTTTATTAATTTGTGTGAAAAAAAAAAAAAAGTAAAGTCTAGTATGCTGCATGCTGTGCACCCTAGTCCATTGTGCACTTTTCAGTTTACTGACTTACACTTTTTGGTAAATGGTGTTGCACTTTTCAATTATTAAACTGTATAAGTAATAATTGAAAAGTGTAACACCATCTACCAAAAAGTGTAAGTCAGTAAACTGAAAAGTTCAACATGAACTAGGGTGCACAACATGCACTCGAGTCCAAGACCAACCCAAAAAAAAAAAGAGTGAAAAACAAATATTTTTGGGTTAATATCAAAATTTGTAAATTGTTAAAACAGTTAAATTTATATTAACTCAATAATTTTGAATGATTACACAAAAAACAAACTAATCTAGGCAATGAAGTGTTTGGGTAAAAAGAGCATTAATGTTGACATAAAAGACGCATGTGCATACCTGATCTGGGCGGAGAAAGACGATATCCCCTAAAACGATGACGTTTGCAGATTCATCCAACGCTTTGGCAAACTCCACTCCCATTTCTCTATTACCACAGGCATCCCCGCAGATCTGAACAAACTCGCCGTACGGCACCGTACTCGCCGGAATACTCCTCAATTTTTCTCTAATCATTTCCATCTGCACAAACCTCACCACTCTCTTCGCTTCCGCCGCCCCGATCCGTAACCCCGGCGGGCGTAGCTCCTCAAGGTGGGGGACCTGGTGGCCGTTGCTGTTCATGGACATGAGTTTCTCTCTCAACTTTTCGCCGACGGGGAGGGAGAGGAAGGAGGGGAGAGAGGGGGAGGAGTGGTTGTTGCGGTGGCGGAAGGCGGTGGGGGCGGAGTCTGGAGAGGCGATGAAGTTGTGACGACTGTGAGGTTTTGGCGGCGGCGGAATAGGTGGTGTGGTGATCGGAGATACGTAGGAGAAGAGGCGGTTAGAGAGTGTTCTGCGAAGCGCCATTTGAAGTGAGAGAGAGAGAGAGAGGAAATGAGAAGAGTGTGATGCGTGAGTGTATTATTTATAGTGCTCCAAGGATGCAGGAGGAGAGAGAGAGGTAGTGAATCTTTTGAGAATGAATTCTTATTTCGTGGGGGAATCAATGTAGTACTCCTTTCTTATCCCTTCGTCTGTCTATAAGTTTTTCATTTTATCATTTTTGTTTGTCCGTATATAAGTTTTTCATACCTTTTTTTTGTAAGTACATTTTTTACACTTCACTTTATATCTTACTTTTTTTCTCTATTTTTCTCCTCTCTCAATCACATCACTTGTACTATATCTATTATTTAATCACTTTTTTTAATCTTTGTGCCAAAAAGTAACTTGAAGTTTATAGTTATCTATTATTTAATCACTTTTCTTAATCTTTGTGCCAAAAAGTAACTTGAAGTTTATAGGCGGACGGAGGGAGTATCAAATAAAAATAATGAATTTAGGGGAGATTTTGAAAGATAATTTTATAAATCTTTATGTATAAAGTAAAAACTTTTTGTGTAGGTGTGGAGAAAAACTAATGATATTTGTGTAAAATTAAGGATATCGTGAGGATGACATTTATAAATGGTTTTTTTTTTTTTTTTTTTAAGTGTGAAAATTATTGTGGAGTGTTTAAAAAAGAAAAGTGTAAAAGTAATTTTGAGAGTATTTATTTGTGTGGGCAGGGTTTTTAATTTAATTTCAAGGCTATTAGAGGAAAAACAGCTCGGATATTCACTAATTTCTTATTAATTTGAGTTGTTTTATGTAAAACTACAGTTGGTTTGTGCTATTATTTCAAAGTAGTGGCTAGCTTTTTTCAATTTTCTTACTGTCTTTCACCTGTTTGAGTCTTATTCTTTTCACTTCTCGTCTTTTTTAATTTCTTTTTCTCTTTTTTTTTTTTTGTCCATTTTTATATGACAAAGTTTTGTGTGAATTAGTTTTATCATTGTATGATAAAATTGATTCATATAAGATAAATTCTTTTTATAATTATGCTGTGTTTTAAAACTCTATTTTATTTTTATCACAAGAATCACTTTTTTTTTAAAGTAATTTACAATGTTCAAATTTAAAATTTTATAATTAGGCAGTGTTTTAAAACTCTATTTTATTTTTATCACAAGAGTCACTTTTTTTAAAAGTAATTTACAATGTTCAAATCTGAATTGAAAAAGGTCTTTCCTTTTCACTAATTTTCCCTTTATGACTATTTTCCCTTTCTAATCTAAAGGTTATTAGACAGAGCCACAGAGGGAGGAGAGAAGGAGGAGAGGTTGGATTTTCAGCAATTTTCCTTTTATTCCTTTCTCAATTTTTAGTACTATACTTCAATATGGTTTGAAAATATTGTGTGATTTTTTTATTTTTTTTTATATTTTAGAAGTTGAACAAAAAATTTATGTGGTTTATTAAATAAAACTAATTCTCCTTAATATTCAAAACACGAGTTAATAATTTTATCTATTTTCCCTATTTCTTGTTACGTTGTTACGTTCTTTATGGAGTAGTATATATAGTTTGAGGAGTTCCGATTGAAAACATAAAATACGAGAAATAGTTAAATTGATAAAATTATTAACTATTTTATGACAAAAGGGGAGAGTTAATTTTATTTAATAAACCATACTGTAGTAAATTTCGTGCAATTTGAAATCAAATGAAAATTTTCGTACAATATTGTCGAACAACATGAAAAGTTCGTAAAATTAACACTATACATATGTATGGTTGGAATCATATGATGTGTCATATTCAAGGATGAAAATATCGGTATCGGTGGAAATATCGAGACCTTAAATTTATAGAAATATCGATGGATATATCGATATCGAATATCGGTAAATTTTAAAAATTTAATAATAAACCTTTAGTACATAAAATCAACAAAATAATTTGAATACATTTTATATCAGTGATAAATTTATATAAAATATAATATACAATGTTATTTTGTATGACATTTATCGATATTTTTTGAAATTTATCGACATTTTCTCGATATTTTACCGATATTAGGCTCGATATTGTTATTGTCTACCAATATTTATCGATATTTTTAATTTTTTTACAAATATCGTGGAAATATCGATTCTTCTCAATATCGATATCGGTGACCCCGAAAAATGGATATATCGAGGATATATATCGGGGATATTTCCGAATATTTTCATCCATGATCATATTTAATTGTACAAGATAAAAGTGGATAGCTCAAGTGGTTAGAGCACCACTACCTATGCCTTAGGTCCTGGGTTCGAGTCATTGGGAGGGGGAAAAAGGGATGGGTATTTAACTTTCATTAAAAAAAAAAAAAAAAATTAACTGTACAATAATTCTTTTACGAACAAAAATCTAATAAGTAAAGAAAAAAATCGACTCAATTCGAACCACAAATACATTGTTATTTATGTTCCTTAACAATATTAATTTATTTATTTCCTCATGTAGTATTATATTGAGTTGTAACATACTCCGTATTATAAAACATGCAATATTGCATTGTTTAACAAAACGCAAACAATTATACTCCTTCAGTATATGCCATTTTAACTTTTGTTTAACTATTTTTAAAATACTTGTCATTCTGAATTTTTTTTCTCTTTAAATTTAACTATTTTATCCTTATTCATTTACCATATATTGTATACATAAATGAATATGATGGTATAAATAGTTTGCAAAAATTATACTCCAGAAAATAATAAATATTGTATAAACTAACATTAATTTAATTTATAAATATTGACTACATTATTGATCATATTCTTTATTAAATATTACGAGTAGGACTTCTGGACACTCAAGTCTCTATATATATATATAAGAACTTGAGTTGATCAAGTTAACTTTTTTTTTAAAAATGGTGTTACACTTTTAATTTATAGTGACTTACACGTTTTAATACTCCCTCCGTCCAATTTTATTATTACCGCTTTTCTTTTTTGGTTTTCAATTTTATTATGCCCATATTTTTTTTTGAAACAATATTATTCATACTACTTTATCTCTACCATTCTACCCTCACTTATTTACCCACCTTGTCATGAATAAATGTCATTCACTTTATTCATAAACAATAATTTATTTATAAATGGACCCCACATGCAATACCCCATCATACTCTCAACTTATCTATTTTATGAATAAACTAATCAATATTCATTAAAACCCGTGCCCGGAAAAGTAGACATTTTAAAATTGGACCGAGGGATAATATTTTTAGTGTTGACTTTTCAATTATTAAGAACTTGAGTTTACTAGGTCTTGTGTAGATTATGTGTTGCACTTTTCAATTATAGTGACTTACACTTTTCATTAAAAATTGTGTTGCATTTTTCATTAATATTGACTTGCACTTTTCAGTTATAATAACTTACATTTTTTATTAAAAAATGTAATAGTAACTTACACTTTTTAATAATATTGTGTTACACTTTTCAGTTATAAGAACTTACACTTTTTAATAAATCACTACTACATATTTGGCCTTGGAGAGCTTTTAAAAGAGCTCTCCAAGTGGGAGCTTAAGGGCTCTCCAAGTGCAATTTAGCTTGGACAGCTCCCACTTGGAGACTAAATATGTAGTAGTGAATATTGTGTTGCACTTTTCAGTAAAAAAATGTGTTGCACTTTTCAGTTATGATAACTTACACTTTTCATTAATATTGTGTTGCACTTTTCAGTTATAATGACTTACACTTTTTAAAAAAAATTGTGATACTGACATGCACCTTTTAATAACATTATGTTGCACTTTTCATTAAAAAATTGTATTGCACTTTTCAGTTATAATAACTTACATTTTTCATTAATATTGTGTTGCACTTTTCATTTATACAGACTTGTACTTTTTAATAAAAATTATGTTGCACTTTTTAGTTATAATGACTTACAAATTTTGTTTTACACTTTTCAGTTATAGTGACTTATATTTTTTAGAAGAAAAAAAATTACAAAAAAAAAATTAAAATTTTTATACCAATTAAATTAGTTATTGTAATTAATGAAAGATGTTATAGATATAAATTTATAACTTTAAATTATTGTCAAAAGTCAAAATAAATTATTAAAAAAGGGGGAAGTAATAATTATAGTACAAATTCATATATTTGGTGCAATATGCCATAATTAAAACATATTTAACCTGTTGTGCTGCTTCTATTTTCTTTCAAGCTTTTTTACGTTGTCTCCATTACATGTTCTCTTCGGTCAATGAATATGTTGATTTTATCTTGCTGAATCACGTTTTAATTAGTCTCATGGATCAAGATTTAATTATGGAGTATATATATTCATTTTTTTTTGTATTTGTACTGATTTTATTTATACCAAATAAGACCTGCATGAAGGAGTATTACTTATTATTTTTTCATAATATTTCTTTTCTATTATTTGGAAAACATGTTTTTCTTCTTCAAACCCCTCTTCTTCTCTCCCTCCGTCCAATTTTATTATGCCCACTTCTTCGGGCACGGATTTTAATGAATATTGATTAGTTTATTCATAAAGTAGATAAGTTGATGGTATGATGGGGTATTGTGGGGTCCATTTATAAATAAATGATTGTTTATGAATAAAGTGAATGGTAAAGTGGGTAAATAAATGATAATAGGAGGGTGAAGATAAAGTACTAGTATGAATAGTATTGTTTCCAAAAAGGATATGAGCTTAATAAAATTGGACAACCAAAAAAGGAAAGTGAGAATAATGAAATTGAACGGAGGAGGGAGGGAGTATATTTTTAGCGTGTATTTTCTTATTTTATTCTTCGTGTGTGAAATTAAGAAGGGTCGTGTATTATTGATAAGGTTACTCATAATTAATGAATAAAATCATATAACCACGTTTAATAATTTCAGATTATCATAAAAGTTAGTTAAAAATTATGAGTATTTTTTAAAGTTAAAAGAAAAATAAAATTAAAAGAAATAGTATAAAAATGACTAATATACGGAGTATCATTTAATTATATATAAATAAAATAAAATGCTAAAACGTCATTTATTATAGAGGGGAATGATTATTACTCCATGGATAAGGAATAACGATGAAATAAAGTGCTCCCATACTCCATACAATTGAATTTGTACTAGTGCTCGTCCATACACGGTCCAAGTCTCCTAGTCCAAGAGTATGAGGCTGAATATTAATTAGTGGCATTTTTGTGGTGATTGCAAAAAATCTGAATTATTTAGAATTTACTTTATATGCGTACATTATGCATTCATGATTCATGAATTAAAGTTAGTTAAATATTTTATCACCATTGAAGCGTAAATTTGACATTCCCGTGGAACATTTTCTGCTGATCGAAGAGAGCATTCTTGAATTTGGTTTGCAATTCTTTAAAGATAGTAGTATATATTTTACTCATTATTTTGAGAATCATGATTCTGACAGCCCGCTACCTAATATGTGGATTATATACTCATTAAAGTCAATTGAAATCCAATTCATCTTTTTTTTTCTTTGACATTTTATATTGATAGATACGCTATCCATTCCGAAACTGTTTGCAACACTTTATGAGCACATGAACTAAAAAAAAATGTGTAATGAGTGGAGTGTTGATGGGTAATTTTGTAAACTTTTATGAATAAAATAAAATGAATGATTGAATTGAGGATAAAAGTACTATATTTTGTGTAAATATGTGAATATTGTGAGGATGAAGTTTATAAAAATATTTTATTTTTGAGAAGTGCAAATAATTGTGGAACATACTAATAAGAAAATAATGTAAACAATCATGGAACTAAGGAAGTACATATTAAAAAAATAATATAAATTAATTTTTCACTTTTTTATAAATTCAGACTTGTTTTAAGTGTGACAAAATTATTTTTCACACTATACAACTTTATTATGTGAGATAGTGCAATGATATACAAGTTGTGAAATTATTACGTATGAATTGTATCCTGTCCACCAATCCCATTAATTTGAGTGTAAATACATTTCCCATAAATTGTGGCATTTTTTTTGTCCCCTAAATTTTCAATTTTAAAATTAGTTATATATTTTTACAACTCACTTTTTAGTTATTTTAATTGCAAACATAATTTTTTTTACATAAATTAAAGACTGGACACTTGTGATTAGACATTGTTGTTATTTGAGTCTTTTTCACTAATAAAAATATCATTATTGTCAAACATATCATTGTCTCATCTTGAATACGTTATCTTTGTTTATTGGTAAATAAAATAAAATACATAGTTTTATAAATATAGATAAATAATTTAAAAGTTAAAAATTTAGAGGACTAAAATTAAAATTTGGAAGGAGTTAAAAGGGGAAATTAAAAGGGAAAATAAAGTAGTTTCTCTAAATTTGGTTTGGATTTTTTACTTGTCCACTTATCTCCGATGATAATTAGGACACAAGTCTTTCTCCAAACTAACCGGTACTACTTACGCTCTTTGAAAAGTTTGCATAGTCACTTTCACAATATACACACGTATTTATCTTTATATAATATTTTTTGGAGTTCATCTTAATCAAACTATTTTTTTTTAACTTTATATATAAACGTTTACAAAATTACCTTCAAAGCTCTAATTATTACATTATTTTTTTAAATTTCGTTCCATCAAATGTAAACTTTTCAGGGACGGAGGTAGTACTAACTTATCCAGTTTATTTATAAGGGGAATATGACCCCACACCGAATTATCTCAAACTCTGTACGAGAAAATATTAGATTCTCAAATGCTCCTTATTTCATCCATAGTATAATATAGTATATATTCGGAGAATTAAAATAATACTACTTGTTGCTGACGAGATATAAAATTCTCTCTGATACATGTGAGTGATATCTATTTATTGAAGTGGATTATGACCAAATATTCAATAGTATTAATGTCGATATATACACTATTACATTCGTGACGCAATCCAACCTAAACGCATAAAGAAAAACGTGTGGTGAGTTTTTCCGTCTCTTTTGTAATTTGAGCTAATATTGTAGGTTCAAAAAAAAGTTGTTGTCTAAATATATATATTTTACTGTATGATTTTATATATATATTGAGATCTTAAACTTATGGTTTTTAATTAATTTTTGTAAATAATACTCCAGCTCAATAAAAAGGATATAAATATAAGTAGCTCAATAAATGATTGAAATGTTAACAAGAACAAAATATTTAAGGAATCTAAGTACGTATGAGGACTAAAATAAGCTTATCGCCTAAAAGTATTTTATGAAGTTTGGTCAAATGGCACTCATAAATCATAATTGTATTTATAACTTGAAAAAAAAATCAATATTTATCTACTACATCCCACAAATATATCCACTATACCAAATTATTCTTCATCAATCTCCCAATCTATCAAGTTATTTAGATATGGGACTATGGGTGTAAAATCTTATTCTAAAGGTAATATGATGTCACGTACCCATATCAATGCTAAGGAATATTATTTAATAATGTGATGGATTCGTTGCTAGACCTTTAAGCAAAGAATGGATCATTTTATATTAAGGATATGATTGATGAGTAAGCTATATATATATAGGAACAAAATATATACATATACACCCATATTTATTTATGAGAATTAAAAAGGTGATGATACTACACGTTTAGATTGTGAATATCCATATTCTGATAAAAGATCGACTAATATTTTATTTGACGGAGGTATTACAGTAAAATCATATTTTAAAAACATTTTTTAATCGATTCAGACTATCCAACCATGTTTTCCGGAATAAAAATTTCTTAAATTGTCTAACATAAATAAAAATTTATCACTCGATCGGAAAGATGAATTCTAATCAGATAGGTAAATAAATAGTACATTAGTAAGCTATATTTAATTTATATATTATCTGGCATTGCATGTATAGAGTATAGTCGAATATAGCAAATTGTATTGAAGAAAAAATAAATATATTCTCCAACACAAAACTAATTGTTTGTGAGATCCTAATACACACTTGTGATGAGGCAAGGGAATATAATATAGAATTTCCGACCAATTGGGAAAGTGGAATCACACCTAAGGTTGTAGGATTCCATGTCAATTGTTGAGACATTATTAGTGGTATATCTATCACCTCCATTACCCCATTTCATGTTTCCCCTCTACTCTACCAAATTTTTACCAGAATTTTCGTCTAATAAAAAATATTAAGAGGTTCTCAAAAAATTATACTATAAACTTTAGGCCTAATCTTACCAAACCATCTTCAAAATTACACCCTTAAACTACTAAATATTTTTTGTTGCACTAAATTTTATATACAGTACAAAATTGAATTAATTTTTCTAGCCAAATTTCTCTCAATTTTTAGCATGTGTATTGCACACTATTTTTTAAGTAAGCAATTTTTACCAAATATTGTATAATAAGCACAAGTTTTTCTCTCACACATATATTCTGCAACTAATTAACGGGCCCAATACTTAGAATTGGGTTTTTTTTTAAATAAAAAAAAGGTTGGTCTAGTATGCACTCGAGTGTATGTTGTACACTCTAGTCCATGTTGCACTTTTCAGTTTTACTGACTTACACTTTTTGGTAAATGGTGTTGCATTTTTTAATTATTAAACTGTATAATAATATTTTTAGTATAATAATTGAAAAGTGCAACACCAATTACCAAAAAGTGTAAGTCAGTAAAAATGAAAAATGCAACATGGATTAGGGTGCACAACATGCACTTGAGTACATACTAGACTTTATGTAAAAAAAAACTTATCATAAAAATTGTCTTTATAACATGTAGAACAAAGCCCGCTACTTGAATTTCAAAACGATAGGCAACAACGGTGGTTTTTAACAATGGATTTTTTTCTAATTTGGAGAAAAAATTCAATTGTGTTATGAAAGAAAAGAACCCGTGTGTATATATATCGGAAATGACGAGGGCTAAGCTGGCCTTGCCAAACTTTTGTTAGCAAAACGATGCCCTTTACAAATTACAACAACTCGAAAATATTGGTGTGGACAAAAAACATTTGCCATTTTTTAAAAGTCCTCGCCTCGCCTCGTCCAAACTGGCGAGCAACAATGTGTCATCGCCATTTTGAATTTCGAAACATTCCCTTGTCGGGTTGAAATCACTTGTTTTAATTTTGGTGTTTCACATTTTAGGCCATATTTGATAACTTAGATTAAACCAAGATTAACTATATATCATTTTTATTGGTTGTTTGATAACTTAGATTAAGGGTAGATTATGCTTTAAAATTTATAAAGTTTAGATATCATCCTAATCTTAGATCGATAATCAATCTTTGCTATCAAACATGCCCTTAGTTGACTATATAGATGATTGACATATATCATACTCCGTATTAAATAATAATCAACGTTCCACAATATTGTGGGCGATAAGTGTTAAAGATTCAGTAAAATGAAATAACAAGTGAAACACGAAAAATGAAAGAAATTAATCAAACCGAGCTAGATCCTCGACATTGGTGAATGGTGAGGGTACAATATATGAGCACTCGCCAAGGCCTTTGCCCGCCGCAATGGTTTTTTATAGTGCAGTTTAAATGATTTTTACTAAATACATTTTTTCTCCGTTTTTTAATAAATGATGTTATCGTGAAATTTGTTGAAATTAAAAAAATGTGTGTATTGACAAGTATACTCTTAAATAATAAATTAAATTTCTAATCACATTAATTCTCTAATTAATGCACGTTTTTCAATAGTGCACATTATATTTCAAATCCTTCCAAATTCTTTTACTTTAAGGAGATTAGTTAAATAAAAGTAAGTTATAAATTAGAAAATTTTATAAAGTTAAAGGAAGGACATAATTGAAATAAACAATATTAATTTTTTAAAAAATATTATTTAATTATGTAAAAGAGAAAAATACTAAAACATCACTTATTAAAAAATGGAGGAAATAGTTTTTTGTTCCGTAGATTTCACAAGAAATAAACCAATGCGTGAGAAGAAGGGAGAAACCGTTGTGCGTGAAAGAAGAGAGAAGTTGTGGTTGAAAAATGGAAGAAAATAGGTGAAATTTTTATTATAAAAGATCCTAATTAGTAATAAATTAGTTTGGATCGAATAAAAAATCCTAATCAGTAGTAATAAATTAGCTTGGATCGAATAAACTTAAAATCACTACATCAATTGCACAATTATTGTTTGTAATATGGAGTAACGTTTCAACACATTAGTTACACAGTACAACTAGTATAATTTTGACATAAGCTGTTTTTATAATTTTTTGTGAATCATGAAAATATAGATAGAAAAATATTAGTTGTATATCATAGACGGATCCACGTGTCAAGGGGGCATTGGCCCCCACTTAATTTCTTAAACTTTTGTTTTATATATTCGTATTCTCCTTCTATTACACATATATGGTATTGACTCTTTTTTTTTTTCTATCTAAACAAAAACTGAGTAACCAGGTATCAATCATCACGGACAACAATATACGGAGTACTTAATTCACCTATTTTATATACTCATAATATCACATTCGGCCTAAAAACAAATACTTATTTTATGAATTAATTTTTTTCCATATATATGAACTAGCTAGTACATATTTTTATATTTTCTTATTATTTTATGAATTGAATTAAACTTTAGTGAAAATTAAGTTAAAATTTCTCCAGAAGTTTTGGCCTTTAATATGACGCATATATATGATGTGTTGTCGCTTGCATATTAAGAAGCTACTTTTAATTGGATGAAGGCCACTCGATGCTTGATTCAAAAAATTAATATTAATAACTCAAGTAATAAATTATTAAACAATTCATTAATATCTTGTTAATGAGAATGACGTCTATGATGTAACACAACTAAGTGGGAAATGAGTCGGGTGGGTGGTCTTTAATGTATATAATAAGAAATCCATCCCAAAATAGTCAATCTATATATAAATTAAATAGTATTAATAAAATGACTAGTCTTGAGTGAGACACGTGTAGAGAATGTATGAATGAAAAGATTGTTTTATTAACAATGAACATGAGTATAAATAGACTACATAATGAGCTTTATACAAGAAAGCTAACTTGTGGACCAAGATAACTTGGGGGCCAAGATATACATAATATTTCTAATACAGTAACTTGTGGGCCAAGATATACATAATATTCCTAATACGCCCCTCAAGATGAAGCACCATTGGTGATTCCAATCTTGTTCACAAGTGGTTGAAGACGAGGACGGGATCGACAGAAGACACATGATCTACTGTGAGAAGAGGGCGAAGCTCTTGGGCGTATGCAACAACTTGAGGAGAAGAAGAAGATTCATCTTCTTGGGTTTAGAAGAACGTGGTCTCGTTCTTGATGAGTTGTTGCAGAAGAGGGCGAAGCTCTTGGGCGTATGCAACAACTTGAGGAGAAGAGAAAGATTTATCTTCTTGAGTTTGGAAGAACGTGGTCTCGTTCTTGATGAGTTGTTGCAGAAGAGAGCGAAACTCTTGGGTGTATGCAACAACTTGAGGAGAAGAATTGGTAGCAGTATTGCTAACCAAATCTTGGTATATTTTGGTGATCCTGAGATCAGAAAAGAAAAATAAACGAGGCATAAGCCTTAGTATTGAAGGCAAACAACAGAAGGAGTTGATGTATGGAGGGATGTGTGTAAATTTTTTTTTTTTTTTTTTGGTTTAATGAAGAATAGATCAAATAGACCTAATTTTGAAAAGGTAAAAGAAAAAAAAATAGGATTTAGGAGATGGGAAAATATTCCTAAATCTTGGATATGGAGGTGTGATCGTGAGGATCGAAAAAGAGGCATTAGCCTGAAGAAGAAAAAAAATAGGATCTGGGAGATGGGAAAATATTCCTAAATCTCGGAGATGGAGGTGTGATTGTGAGGATCGAAAAAGAGGCGTTAGCCTGAAGAAGCTCTTGATACCATGTTGAGAATGTATGAATGAAAAGATTGTTTTATTAACAATGAGCATGAGTATAAATAGACTACATAATGAGCTTTATACAAGAAAGCTAACTTGTGAACCAAGATAACTTGGGGGCCAAGATATACATAATATTCCTAATACAGTAACTTGTGGGCCAAGATATACATAATATTCCTAATAACACGCGTCTCTCCTAACCCTTATGTAAAAAGTGATAATGTTTACGTAAAAGTGATAATGTTTAAGTAAAAAGTGATAGTCACTTTTATTAAAATATTATCACTTTTTAATTAAAATGCTATTATTTTTTTTAGGATTAAAAGGGATCCATGTCTCACGAATCTTTACCCGTGAGACAGTCTCACACATAACTATTTATGAGTTAAATCGAGTGACTTATCTACTGGAAAGTATTTATCAATTGAGAAGCTATATAACTTAGTTCAAAACCTCATTTTTGTTCACGGTAAAAATCGTGTTTACTTATAACATGAAAATGATCAAGTCAATTTACGCCGAACAACACAACACTTATTTTATAATACATTAATCAAAATTATTTCTCTAAGATCAGAATTTAGAGTTCTAGTGGAGTACTTTCAAAGTATTCAAACCAATATCAACTTATTGACTTACTTGCAAGTTGCAACTATCACAAACCTTTCCAACAAATCTCTAGCTCTCAATACAAAGGGTCAATGTAGGGTCATTAATTTTCAAATATCATTTACAAATGATGAACAAAATTAATTAAACTATATGATTTGCTCTTTGGAATGCATAAAATGAACTCTGATCAATTAATAATAGCAAACCTCTAGCTCTCAATACAAAGGGAACTTTGTGAACCGTTGAGTATTATTTGATTGCTTGTGAGTTCTTGAGAAGTCGAAAAAAATAATAAAAATATACTTTTAAGGTAAAAAAATGATAATAATAACTTTACGATTTTTTAATTGAATTCTTGTATTTATATGGTAAGATTGAGACCCTATATATATATATATTTTTAACAGGATCCCAATGTTATATTTTGGCATGAGAATAAAATTATTCAAAATAAAAAGAATGCTCAAATTTGAATTTATAGAAGCAAAAGTACAAGGAATCAATATTTTCTTAAAGACCTTAATTAAAACAAACAAAAAAAGATATTGGAGTTCAATTAATAATAAAAATATTGGAGTAATGAATAAAGTACTGAGGCTGGATACGCTTTTATACAAACATAATTACATGGACTTATACTTTTTCTTAAATAACAAGAATTTAATTAAAAATTACTCCCACAATTCCATAAATATTTTTGCAAGTAAATAGTGATAAAGATTTTAGGAATAAAATAATATTTACTTAACCCCTCATACAAATGAAAAATAAAGAACTTCATTTAATAATTGATTTTTAATAGTGAAATAATGATGTATACCGTAAATAAGAGTGTATTATGAGAATTAGAGATTTGACTATTTTCTATTTTGTATTTAATAATAATAATGAGAAGTTTAAAAGATAAAAATCCCCTTATATACTAATACGGAGTTTAAATTGATGATGTGTCATCTTGTGGTTATTTTGGCTTATGTGTCATAATTTAAGGAGATTGTTAATTTTAAAAAGTATGATGTGTAATTAAGTTATTGGTTGATGATACACGCGTTATGCAATACTAAATAAACAACCGCAAGTGTACGACGTCTATTGTAGTGTGATAAGCACGAGGTCGATCCCACGAGAAGGCTAAGCGTAAAAGTGGTAGTTTGCTAGTCGAATTCTAAGTAGACGTGATCGATAATTTGATTATGATGATTTACTCTAAAGTTACCTACCAAGTGTCACGAATAAGCAACAAAGAGCAAAGATAAAGTCGATCAAATGGCATACAAATCACAAAATGAAAGTAAAATGGATATAAACTCAATTAAGAGAAAGTAGGTCCTAGAGCACATGCACTACTAATGAATCCAACTATGGTTAAATGCCTATTCAAATGGTGTTCATGCTTTGTCTATAAGATTAATCGCAACATAATGAATTAAAAGTCCTTTCGATCCAAATAATTCAAAGGAAATACTACACAACCTAGTATCTCTACCTAAGTTGCACAATAAGACCCAATCAAGCCCCTAAGATCATCACACATCTTCCTAATCATTGATCATTTTTCAATCTCACAATAAAATTAGGTCAAATGCTTGCAATCAATTAATCAAACTAGATTTCTCAACCTAATTCGACTAACTATGATCAACACATCACCATTGTACACATAATGACATGTTTTGCAACAAACACCAAGCATCCAAATAGAATTAAGCCACATAAACACCAATTAAACAAATATTAATCCATAGATATCATCAAAAGTATGTACAAGGCCCTAGAACCAAAAGTGTTCTAGCCAATCAAAGACATAATCCAATTACAAAAATTCAAATGAAATAATGAAATAAAAAGAAAGAGAACAAAGAAACTTAGTCTAGATTGTGGTAGGGAATGAAATTTGCAAGTTATTGCATCATTCCTCCCTTGAATTGGTGAAGAATTGAGAGAGAAATTGCCAAATCACCTTAAAGTGTGTGAAAGTATGTGTGGAATTGAGGAATTTGGGGGTGAATGGCTTGGATTTCAAGAAAAGGAGTTTATATAGTGTTTGGGAAGAGTTTGGAGGGCATAATTGCAAGTTAGTCCCTAAAAAATGGCCAAAATGTGAAGTGGGCACCGAAATTTGGGTTTTGGTAAGGGGAGGCTCGGCCGAGCAGGCGGCTCGGCCGTGCTCGGCGAAAAAGAAGATCGGGGGTTGCTCGGCCGAGAAGAGTGCTCGGCCGAGATGTGCGAAACAGGGGAACTAGGGTGCTCGGCCGAGATGTGCGAAACAGGGGAACTAGGGTGCTCGACCGAGAGTGGTGCTCGACCGTGCTCAATCAATGCGTGTCATGGCCAAAAAGTCTCGGTTTCGAGATGCATTTGCTCGAGCGAGGTGATCGACCGTGGCCTTCAACTGGTGCTCGCCCGAGAAGCAAGCTCGGCCGTGCCCTTTGGATTTTCTTCTTGGCTGCAGCTCGGCCGAGAAGTGTGCTCGGCCGTGCAGTGTCCTTAGCTCAAAATGCCTCAGTTTCGACGTGCGTTTCTTCGAGAATGGTGCCTGATCGTGCCCCGTTTTGGCTCGGCTCGAGCACGGCCGAGAAGGGTGCTCGGCCGTGCATTTTCCTTAGCATGTTTTGGGTGAAAATGCCTCGGTTTCGAGGTGTCTTTCCTCGAGCAAGGTGCACGGTCGTGCCTTGTTCTTCGATTTCGGCCCTTTTCTCGTTTCGTGCCTATCTTTTACCTCGGGTGTCGGATTGACTCGATTCCTTCGGCTAATCAACTCCGTTTTTCGAGACGAATCCAACCGTGCACTCCTCTTCCGGATCCAGTAAAGTATGGTTGGTGTTTTGCTCTAATTTCTATCGCATTTCCTACAAAATCGACAAAACACAAACTTTCTCTCATTTCGGCTTAAACAATCATATTCCATGCATAATTCAATGAAATCCATATCAAAATACACTTCACATGTGCCCCTAAAACGTGTAAATTCCACCAGAATCAGTTAAGTAAGATATGATTCATAACTATTTCAAAATATTATATTCCTATTAACTATTGAATTTTCTTTCTAATTAATTAATTATTTATTTATTTAAGGTGTTGTACATGGTTGATATGAAATGTTGAAATTTTTATTATATTAATATTGACTAATTAAATTAATTTTTATTTTATTTACTTAACTTTATTGTAGTATTCATTTTATTCTTTAAATTTGTTTATTTTTAAATGATTTAATGTACTTTTGAGTAAAATACAATCTAAAATGTATTTTTATTGGTGTGTATTGAATTTTATTTTATAATTACTTTTATCTTATATCTCAATTAAATTTTTTCTGTAATTATTTTAAATTTATAAGTTTAATGTATTTAAAAAATAAAGCTCGAAAATATATATATAAAACTTATTATATAATTTTATACATATTTATTATATAAATAATTATATTATTTTACAAGATTAAAAAATTTGTTATATATACATAATACACTACTCCTATAATATAGAATCCCCTTATATACTAATAGGGGGTTTAAATTGATGATGTGTCATCTTGTGGTTAATTTGGCTTATGTGTCATTTTGTGGTTAGTTTGACTTATGTGTCATAATTTAAGGAGGTTGTTGATTTTAAAAAGGGTTAATTGCAAATTAAACCACCACCTTTCGAACATTTGTAATCTAATCTAAACCTTAAAATAATTGCAAATAAATCACCAAGTTTTAAGTATTATTGCAAATTTGACTTCTTAGAAGTCTACTTTGTCCCTAAATCATATCTTATGATATTTGGTTTGATTAAAAAATAATATTATTTTATTAAGGTGTTGTTATGTCATTAAAAACTTTAAATTATGTTAGATTCGAACACAATTGAAATTGTCAAAAAGATTAAATTGCAACAATATTTAAAGTTTGTGATTTATTTGCAATTATCTTAAAATTTATATTAAATTGCAAATGAGGAAAAAGTTGTGATTTAATTAGCAATTAACCAAAATATTTATTTATTTATTTATGGTGTTGTGGTTGATATTGAAGGGTGACTTATAATTTATTAAGAGTTATTTTATTACTACTTAAATTTTTTTTTTCAAAAGTTTATAATTTTTTTAAAAGTTATTTTCATATTTATTAAATATTAAGAATTAAACGTTTCATTTCGTCTATTTCTCACGCATTTTATTTGAAATTTACTTTATAAAATTATTTAATTATTTATAATGTAAATATTTATTTTATTAACTGTTGGGAATAAAATGAGATATGTTTTGATCTAATACCAAAACCCCCTGAGACATGCCTAAGTCAAATTGATAGTGTTCTAAAAATGTTAGAACACATAGCATAAGGCTAGATGAGAAGCTGAAATGTTAGGCAGCTCTTAGACAATTAGATGCACAATTTGAGGGGGAACCTATGCTTTGAAGATGATCAAGATCAAGTCCCCTCAAGGCTCAAAATTCTGGAACAATCACTTAAGAACAAGGACACTCTATAGAAAACCAAAAGCTCTGATCAGGAGAGTTGTCCAAAGAAGCTAGCCATATGCAAGAACAACTTTACCTAGCTCAAAAGGACAAGTCTACTCAAAGGCTTTGGATCAGGAGAGTTGTCCAGAGAAGCCAACTTTGTATGAAAAGTGCTCTGATGCTAAAAGACCAAATATGCTGATCAGAAGAGTTGTCCAGAAGAGTTGTCTCAGCATGATTGAATCAGAACAGATGCTCTAAAGGTTGAAGGTCAACTATGTTGAAGAATTAGAGACAACCATACCCTAAATAAATACAATGCAACATGCCAAGATCATCTTGGAGTGAAATAAAGGGAAAGAGCCAAGTCATCTGAAGAAGAGCAAGCCAACCTTGCTGAAAGGCAAAACTGCTGATAGTGATAAGGAGAGTTGTCCAGATGATAAGGAATGTTGTCCTATCAATGGATCAACCTTCAGAAGCCATGTCCAAGTCCTAACAAGAAGTCAAACATTGGGAAAAGTGCTGCAGAATGAAGACAAAGTCTTACAAGCCGTTTATTACCCAAATGAGGACATTTCACTATCAAGAATCTGTCTTCCAGTTTGAAGAACTCAAGGAAGACATTTATAGCAATTTGGGGCTGCCTCTCCAACGGGCAAATCCTCCATTTTGTCTATAAATACAGAAGTGTGAAGACCATTTGAAAGCACCTCAACAAAATCCAACTAAGCTCAAAGTTCTTACAAGCTAGAGTGCTTTCAAAGCTTTCAAAGACTATCTTAGTCTTCAAACACTTCATCTAAGCTGAACTTCATTGTATATCCATACACAAGCTTAGAGAGATATCCTATCCTTATACACTGATCTTCATTGTAAAGGATATCTCATTAGTTGGAACCTTACTTCAACCCTTACATCTTTCAAGAGTGAAAGTGAGAAGGTTGTAGTAGTAGAAGTGGTAGGAGCTGACTGTTGAGAGAAGAACAGTTCAGTTCTGAGTTGAGAAGAGGGTACTAGGACTCTAGACATCCTAGGGATCAATTCACCAAGGAGTGGTGTTCTTGATCAAGTGCACCTTGACACTATAAAACAAGTTAATTCCAAGAGTGAAGGAATTATCCTGTTAAATCAGGGAAAGTGGATGTAGGAGCTTGAGTCTCTGAACCACTATAACTTCTTGTGTTGATTTACATTCCAAGTACTTTCATACACTCAACACTGCACACAAAACTGATCTTTCAAGGATAAACATTCAAAGACTGTGCAAAAACCTATTTGGACAAGTTCCCTGAAAACTGGACTGTGTTGCATTGACTAAGTGATTTCAGAAATTAAAGGAGTCTAAACTTAAAGGGCCAACCACTATTCCGCACATATAACTCCCCTAGATAGTTATTCAACTAAGTACTCAATAGTACTTAGTAGTTCGATTATCTTAGAAGAGTTAATCTTCTTCAGCAGAGTTGTCCAAGACAACCTTGCTGAACTCTGGTTTGATCAAAGTTAGCAGAAGAATTGCATACAAGTGTATTCCCCCCCCCATACACTTGTTATATACTCCTTTCAGGACCAACAAGTGGTATCAGAGCAGGGGTTCAAAGACCACTGCTTCTGAAAATCCATCTTGATTTTCAAAACTCTCATATTTGTGTGGTCACTGAACTGATCTTTATCTGAAATCTATTACTTGTTGACTAACTGATTATTCTTGAGAAATGGCCAACAACAATGCTGTTCCTCCACCTGCTGTTCAAGGATTAGACAACATGGCCACAAATCCAGTCAACCACATTTCTCATCACAAACTGCCCATGTTTTCAATAGACAATTATGATTTCTGGAAAATTAGAATGAGGGCTCATCTTGCATCTCTTCATACTGATATGCTAAGAGTAATCACAAGAGGACCTTTTGTGTTTACTCAAACTAACCCCAGAGTG
Source organism: Galeopsis tetrahit (assembly GCA_963675135.1). Classification (NCBI taxonomy): domain Eukaryota; kingdom Viridiplantae; phylum Streptophyta; class Magnoliopsida; order Lamiales; family Lamiaceae; genus Galeopsis; species Galeopsis tetrahit. The sequence continues at coordinate 64,192,518 of OY776121.1, read as the reverse complement.
ACAGCTGAGCAAAAAGCAGATGTAAGGGAACTGATTCCCAAAGATGAAGATGATTTCACTGCTGATGAAAAGAGGAAGGATAATCTGAATTATCTAGCAATGAACACCCTCTATCAAACAATTCCAGATGCAGTCATGGGAAGAGTCTACCACTGCACAACAACCAAAGAAATTTGGGATACTCTTGCTGAAATGTGTGAGGGCACTGAAAAAATCAAGGAGAACAAGCTCTAAGTTGCTGTGCAAAAGTTTGAACAATTTTCAATGGAAACTGATGAGTCCATTGACAAATTTGCTGGTAGATTCACTGATGTGATGAATGAAATTAACTCATTGGGCAAGGTCTACACCAAGAGAGAAGTGGGATTAAAGATCTTGAGGAGTCTCACTCAAAAGTGGGATGTCTATGCTGTAATGATGCAAAACACTAAAGATCTTTCCACCATGCCCATGCAACAAATCTTCTCTGAACTCAAGGCTTATGAGTTCGACCTCAATAGAAGAAAGCCTATTGAGGAACCTTCAAATCCTACTAAGGGAGTGGCATTCAAAGCCAAAGTTGCTGAACCAGAAATGCAACCCACTCCCAGATCATCAAAGACAGTCTCAAAGACTGAAATGAAGGAAGAACTAGCCTTGATGGCTAGAAGGTTTGAAAAGTTGAATTCAAGGTTTGGTAGATACAAGAAATTCTACCAGGACAACAAATTCAGGAGATACAACTCTCCTGAAGCACAGGCTGAAGTCAAAAAGCCTGAAGAGAAAAGATCAGAGGACAAGTACTCTGATAGGAGAAGGTCCAGTAGAGCTGAACCTTCATCATAAAAAAGAAGAGAAGAATCAAAGAAAGAAGATGATGAAGACCTGTGCTATAACTGTAAAAAGAAAGGGCACTTCCAGTATGACTGCCCTGAATTAAGCTCTAAAGAAAGAAGAGAGAGACAAGCAAAAAGGGACAGAAAGTTCACCAATAGAAAAGCCATGATGGCTGGTGAAGAATCTGATAGTGCTGAAAGCTTCAACTCCTCTGATGGACTGTTCTCCAACAGTGATGATGATGATGATGTCTGCAACATGGCTCTTGAGGATGATGAGGTATCCTCTACTTCTAGCTCACCATCATTCATCTCACAGAACAATAGTGAGGTCAACTTGAAGCTTTCCCTTGGAAAGTTGATGGAAGATTTCACTTTGTTACAAGAATTTCATGATAACTGTGTGAGAGAAAATGAAAGATTGGCCATTGAACTTGCCAAAAACTCTGAGGTAGTTGTTGATGTCAAGTCTACTGAGTTGTATCAACAAGTCTTGAGAGAGCTTGAGGAAGCAAATCTCAGGATAGTTGACTAACAAAAGAAGATTGATGATCAACTTCTCTCTCAGAAGAGAAAAGATTTTGAACTTAAAATTCTCAATGCCAAATTTGAAAATCTCTCACATGAATATGATATTCTTAAATTAAGTGAAGAAAGCCTGAAATTAAAGATGTCTGCTTTGAACAAATCCTCTAGAGCAATAGAGGAAATTCAAAGCTATCAAAGACCTATGGCTCAAAGAAGTGGATTAGGCTTTGATCCATTTGAATCTTCACCTTGTCTTAGTGTTGCTTCTGTGAGTAACACTAAGAGAATCTTTGTTAAGTCAGTGGCACAAACTGAAAATGAAGTGATTCAACCACTGAACAAAGGAAAGGACAAAATGGATGAAATGCCTACTCAAATGCTTCAGGAGACTAGACCCAAACCTTTGGAAAAGGTCAAGGCTCCTGAACACAAGGGGAATATTAGTCAGCAGAGTAGACCCAATGGAAGGGCAACTCTCCTGAACAATGTTCAGAGGAGTTATCCAAGGTATAATCAGCCTAGGCCAACTCATCTGAGAAAGCCTCAGCTGAATAGACCTAAGGAAAGCTACCCTCTAAGGCAAAATAAAATGAGACAACCAAAACCCTTCATGCCAAAGGGTAATGGTCAAAAGAAAGCCTTTCCTCAAAGATTCCCTCAAGTAGCACAAAGAACTCAAAAGTTCAGGAGATTTGACAACTCTCCTGAAACTTATAGAGTTAACACATTCACACACACTTTCCCAAAGGCATTTAAGGGAAAGACAGTGTATGTAGATGCTAGAGGAAGACAACTTAGCCATCTTGAATCAATCAAGGTTATTAGGCAAGTTTGGGTTCCCAAAGGTACAGCTAACCTCTCAGGACCCAAAACTCAAAGGGTACCTAAACCTATCTAATTGCAGGTACCAATGGGCCACAAGAAGAGGAGCATGAACAAAAAGACAACATGGTACCTTGACAGTGGATGCTCAAGGCACATGACTGGAAACAAGGAACTCCTCACTGACTTCATTGAAAAAGAAGGCCCAAATGTTACTTTTGGAGACAGCTCACAAGCAACTACAAAAGGTTATGGTACTTTGATGATTGGTAACATCAAAGTGTCCAATGTATCTTATGTAGCTGGTCTCAAATATAATCTCCTAAGTATCAGTCAATTCTGTGATAAAGATTTTAATGTTGAGTTCTCAAGTGGAAAGTGTCTAATTAAGGATAAAACTCAACAAACTCTATTGACTGGAACTAGGAAGGAAAATGTGTATTTTGCAGACTGGGACAAGTCTACTGATGCTGCATGCTTTATTGCTAAAAGTTCTAGTGAACAAAGTTGGTTATGGCACAAAAGGCTAAACCACCTGAACTTCAAATCTATGAATAAACTTGCTAGAAATGCATTAGTTAAAGGACTGCCTAATGAGGTTTTCATTAAAGAACATGTGTGTAAGCCATGTCAAGAAGGAAAACAGATTAAAGCCTCATTTAAAGGTAAACCAGTCATCTCCACAAAAAGGGTACTTGAACTTCTACATATGGATCTGTTTGGACCAATTACCCCTACAAGCATAAATGGTAGAAAATACACATTGGTGGTAGTAGATGACTTCTCTAGGTTCACATGGGTAGTATTTCTCCTTAATAAGAAGGAAACACAAGTCAAACTACCTGAACTTCTAAAGAGACTGTCAAATGAGAAAAGCCTTAGCATTATCAAGATAAGATCTGATAAAGGCACTGAGTTCATTAACTCATACATCAATGAGTATTGCACATCTAATGGAATAACCCATGAAACCTCAGCAGCTTGAACTCCCCAACAAAATGGAGTTGCAGAAAGAAGGAATAGAACTTTAAAAGAAGCTGCTAGAACCTTAATTGCCGATTCAAATTTACCTAAGAGGTTTTGGGCTGAAGCTATAAACACTGCATGTCATACTCAAAATCGATGTTTGATCACTAAGGGGCAAGGCAAAACCCCATATGAACTCTGGAAAGGAAGAATGCCTAAAGTGTCATATTTTCATATATTTGGTTGTAAATGTTTCATTCACAATAATGGGAAAGAACAATTGAAAGCCTTTGACAGCAAAGCTGATGAGGGAGTATTCCTTGGATACTCTCAAATCAGTAGAGCTTTCAGAGTCTACAACAAGAAAACCCTTATAGTGGAAGAAACACCTCATGTTGTGTTTGATGAGTCTATCTTTGAGATCAGGAATGATCACTTGGAACCTGAAGAAATCACACAGAGGACAACCAGACTAAGCCTAAAAGACAAAGACACTGAATTCATAGATGTTGTCCAAGCCAATCTGCCTGAAGAACCCAAATTGGACAACAATCCTGAAGGCAACCTTCCTGAGACAAACCCTACAGATGGAAATGGTGAACTGAATGAACCAATCCCAGTTCACATCCAGGTAACAACTACCAATGAAGAAGCAGTTCCTACTGAGGTAGTTAATGGGTCAAATAATCAAGGGGGAACTCAAAATGTTGAAAATACCAATGTCCCTGACATTGAGGACAACATCCCTGATTCTGATCCTGAATTAGATCCTGCATTTAATTATCCTGAATTCTATGATCAAATTGACTCAACTTCAGTAGAGGACAACTCTACTGAAGAGATCAGAAAAAGAAGGACTTGGTTGTCAGACCACCCTACTGATCTAATACTTGGTGACCCAAGTATTGGAGTCAAAACAAGAAGATTCCATGGTGAAAGTGCTCTTTTCTGTTGTTTCTTGTCAGAACAAGAACCAAGTAATATTGAGGAAGCACTTCAAGATGCCAATTGGATCACAGCCATGCAGGAAGAACTCAACCAATTCACCAGAAATGAAGTATGGGAGCTGGTGGATAGGCCTTCACATCAAGATGTTATTGGAACAAAGTGGGTGTTCAAGAACAAGAAAAATGAAAATGATGTGATTGTCAGAAACAAAGCAAGACTAGTGGCAAAAGGGTATTGCCAACATGAAGGCATTGACTATGATGAGACATTTGCACCTGTGGCAAGGCTAGAAGCAATAAGGCTCTTTCTAGCCTATGCAGCCCACAAGAGGTTCAAAGTATACCAAATGGATGTCAAGAGTGCCTTTCTGAATGTAGTCTTGAAAGAAGAAGTCTATGTGGAGCAACCACCAGGTTTTGAAATTGGAAATCAAGTTTACAGACTCAAGAAAGCTCTATATGGACTCAAACAAGCCCCTAGGGCTTGGTATGATACATTGTCACAATTCCTCTTGGATCATGGATTCACCAAGGGAACTGTGGACAGAACTCTCTTCAGAATCTCTGAAGGAGAGGACATCTTGCTTGTCCAAATTTATGTGGATGACATAATCTTTGGATCCCCTAATGAGAAGCTGTGTGAGAAATTCTCCAAACTCATGCAAAACAAGTTTGAGATGTCTATGATGGGGTTGATGAATTTCTTTTTGGGTTTACAAGTCAAACAATCTAAGGAAGGAATCTTCATCAACCAAGCTAAGTACACTAGAGAAATGATCAAGAAGTTTGGGTGTACAACTAGCAAGCCAGTAAGGATCCCTATGAACACAAATTGGAAGATGGATCCTGATGAGAGTGGCATTCCAACCAACTCTACTGAGTATAGAGGAATAATTGGTTCACTCCTCTATCTCACTGCCAGCAGACCTGATATCACCTTTGCAGTAGGTGTTTGTGCAAGGTTTCAAGCAAATCCTAAGAAAAGCCACCTTGAGGCTGCAAAGAGGATTTTGAGGTATCTTAAAGGCACTGAAAATTTAGGCCTTTGGTACCCTGCAGATGACAACATTGAGCTAACTGGCTACTCAGATGCTGATTATGGAGGATGTAGGATTGACAGAAAGTCCACCTCAGGGACTTGTCAGTTCTTGGGCAACAAACTCATTTCTTGGTTCTCCAAGAAGCAAAATACAGTGGCCACCTCCACCACTGAAGCTGAATATGTTGCAGCTGGAAGTTGTTGTGCCCAAATCCTTTGGCTAAGACAACAACTCAGAGACTACAAAGTCAACTCTACTGAAGTGCCAATTTTCTGTGATAACAATAGTGCCATTGCTATATCACAAAATCCTGTCTTGCACACAAGATGCAAACATGTGGACATCAAGCATCACTTCATTAGAGATCATGTGGAGAAGAAGGATATCAAGTTGGTGAAAATTCACACAGACCATCAAAAAGTTGATATACTAACTAAGCCACTTGCAGAGGCAAGATTCCTGGAATTATCAGCAGAGTTGGGACTTCTTGATCCAGGAAAGCTGGAAAAATAAGTCCAAAGAAGTTCATTGATTGAAGGGGAAATAAACTCAAACTTCAGCAGACTTGGTCAAGTCTACTGAAAATCAGAAATATGACCTTACTTCTTCAGGACACTTGTCCATTAACATTCAGGACCCTTGTCCACTTTTCTTCAGGACACTTGTCCAAGTGGGGTCAGATAAGTTGTCCCAGCTATCAAACCAAATCTTGGTATGATAAGCATCTATTTTTGGTGATCAATACCTATTTCGAAATCTGTCCCATTAAAATACAGTTTTCACCTTTCTGGGATTTAATTTGTCTCCCACTCAAAAGGTCACTTTCCATGCATTAAATGCCAAGATTTAACTCTTGTTTGCATTAAACTTTTTGGGACATGATCTATCTCGAAAAACCCCCAGCCTTAAACAAACATTAAAAACCACCCACGTTTTGAATAAAACAGTTACTTCACTGTTACATTGGTTTTTGACCATTGGATCAAAAATGGACAACCCCCCTGAAATCAATCCTAGCCGTCCATTTTGGATTTCCATTTTTGCTCATCTTTGAATTGCTTCAAGACCTTACCAACTCATTGACAAACATTCTTTTTAGAATATTCACAAGTCTTAAGATCCCCACAAACACTTATTCCCCAAGTATTCGAAACCCTAACTCAAATTTTCTTCAAACTCTCTCAAAGCTCTCTCTGCAAACTTCAATGGCCCCCAAAGTTAGACCTGAGATGCTTGTTGATTTCTCTAACAAGGATCTAGACCTGGATTTTGGCTACTTAAGCAATAAACAAAATCTTCATTTTGAGCCAATAGTATCCTTTGAGAATGAGGATCCTGAAATCACACCAACCTTGAGATGGTTGAGGAGAGCTGGACTTCAAAAGTTCATGGAGGAGAAACCAAGCTCGTGCTTGGAGAGCTACATGGCAGAATTCTTTGCCTTCCTCAAATGGAGAGGCAAACCTGAGGATGGTGAAGTATCAACCAGATTATCTTACACTGCAGAAGGAGAGGAGGAGGAGAGATTCCACAGAGTAAAATTCTCCTCAGAAGATCTGGAAGGAGCTTTTGGACTACCTTATGAGGGAAGGAATCCAGAAACTTATGGCACTGGCCATGAAGATGAGATAGCCCAAGAATGGCTACTAGTTCCAGGCCCTCTCTCCTCAACTCAAAACAAGAAAACTCTCAAACCAGAGTTTCTCAACCTTTTTGAGGTAGTTGCTAAGAGCCTCTTAAGCAACACTGGAAGCTTAGAGCAGGTTAGTCATCCAAGGATCAGAATCATGGCTGCCATTATTGATGCCAGTGATAAGGGCATTAAGTTTGATTGGAGGACCTTCATCATGTCTGAGATGATGAAGGAGAAGGCTAAATTCAAGGTGAAAACCCACAATAAGGTGGTGTTAGAAGGGAAACTCAAGTATTGCACCAGGGCAAGCTTGTTGATTGAGAGGTTTTCCCACTATTCTCAAATGCAAACCTTTGCAAAGCCCCTCCCAGCCCAAAAGATCCTATTTAGAAAGCTCAACAAGAAAACTGAGAAAAGAAGGATGTTACTGGCCAAACCTGCTGAAGCAGAGGAGGAGGAGAAGCCCAAGATGAAAAAGAGAACAAAGGCCAGGGCTGTCAAAACAAGAAAAATGTCTCAATTGTCCTCAAGAGAAGCCTCAGGAGCATCAGCTGAAGTTGATGCAGTGGCAGAAGAGGGAGTGAGTGTGCCTTCTGACCACTCAGAGGAGTTGAGGAGAAAGTATAATGAGACTAGGCAAAAGAAGAAGGGTGATAAGAGAATCAGGGAAGTTGTCCCTGAGAAGGAAGGAAGTGGAAGCAGTAGGGCCAGCAAGAGAAGGGCCAAACCTACTGAGAAGGTGTTGGGGCTGCAAGAAGAAAGGTCTCTTCAATTGGCCCTAAGGGAGAGCAGAGCTGAAAGCAGGACCAAATCCATGTCAAGGACAAATTCATCTGGTTCTGGAACTCCAGAATCCAAAGTCCCTGAAGGTCAACCTATAGAGGCCAACCTCCCTGAAACTCAATACCTTGAGCCCAACTCCCCTGAAACCCATGTTACCCCTTCCAACCAACCCATTACCCCTGTAAATCTCACTAAGAGATATTCTCCTTAAGGGAATGTGCAAAGAAGTGGCATAGATGTGCTTGCAGATTTAGCTGTAGATGAGACAAGACTCCTGTCTCCCCTTGACTCATCCATGCTCAATTATTCAAATCTCTTAGAGCATGCACTCAATGAGCCAACCCCCCTGAGTAAAGCCCCTTCAGATTCATTGCTCTCTAAAGCAACTGAAGTACCTTCATTTGAGCCCAACCCTTCTGAAGCCATTATCCCTGAAATTAATTTGCCTGAAGCCATATTAGGAGAACCCAGAGCCAACTCCCCTATAACCCAAAGTCCCCATTCAAGTGGAGATGAGGAGGAGTATACTTATGAAAGTATGCTCAGAGGAGGAGCAAAGGCTACTGTGGACAGTTTGTATCCACAACTTGCTGAATTTCCAAGAATTCAGAAGGCCTTTCAAGATTTAAGGATGCTTGTTGATGTGAAAGACAAATCCTTGATGGAGATATCACAAGTCATCCAAGATAAGGGTGCAAACTGGTGGCAGATTGAGGAAAACAGATTGCTACACTTTGCTGGAGTTTCAAAGACAAGATTTCTCATTGATGAGGAGATTTTTGCAAAGCTGGTAGCTGATAAGATTGAGGAGGAGAAAGAAAGAAAAGCCAAGGGAATCAAACACCCTGACAGTAGCTCCAATGATGATGATTCCCCTGATGATCCTTCAAACCCTTCAAATCCCAACCCTCCTGAAACCCCTCAAGCCAACATCCCTGAACTTTTTCAACCCAAGTCTTCTATAGCAAACAGACTTTCAAACCCTCCTAAAACCTATCATAGGAAAGGCTCTGTATCTACAGAGGTGTTGACCAAGGGTGGTAACACAACCAAAGACACATCTGCCAATGAAGGTTCTTCTGAACCCAAGGCACAGCCTAAAGATGTTGAGGTTCCTGTACTAGAGGCTAGTTTGATTAAGGCCTATTCAGTGTCAGAAGAGTTGGACACTGATCAGCCCTTAATCATTCAGGATGACTCAGTAGCTGCTGAGATAAGCACTGTGATCTCCTCACAACTGCCATCTTTGAACCCTGTTGAGGGTGAAGATGCTGCAGGTTTAGGAGAAGGAGTTGAAAAGGAGAGAATAGTTGAAAAATCAGAGGGAGTTGAGGATGAAAGAGAGGTAGTCATCACTAAGATAGTGAGTGTACCACCATATGAGGGTGGAATAAGTGAGGAAGGACAGGTTATTCTTGAAGTTAAATCTGAACTTCAAGAATCCCTTGATGAAAGGAGGCCTGATTCCTTGAGTGAGAACATTATTACAGAAGGGAGAAAAGAACAAGTTGAAAATGAGAAGAAGACTGCTGATGTATCAGAGTCTTATACAAAAGAAATTGAGGGTGATGTGTGCTTATTTCCTAACTTGTTTGACTTGTCTGATGTTGCAGGTATTTCTCTTGATCAATTTTTTGCAGATGAATTCTTAACAGATGCACCTATCCAAGTAGATTCAGGCTCAGCTCAAGCCTTACTTGGGATGCAATCAGAAAAGTTGGACTCCTTGGCTCATCAAGTCCAATCTGCTCATGCTGAAACCTCAGGAGCATTAAATGAGCAAGGAAGGACTCTAGCATCTGTAGAAATGAGACTCACTGGCTCTGAAGATGTTGTGCTACCAACTCTTGAGGCAAGGATCAGTGGTGTGGAATCTGGTCTCCAAACCATCTCCACTGAGGTTCAAAATGCCAAATCAGCCATGGAAGCCATCTCAGAGGAGGTCAAGAAAGAGCAAAAGCTGCTGAGAGACAATCACAATGCCAATGTCAAAGCTCTCAGGCTAACTGTCAAACAAGCTATTGGAAAGAAGACTGCACTGCAAAAGAGAAGAGGTGAAGAGCAAAGGCTAGTTATGGTCAAAGCAGCCTCTGAAAAGTTTTCCCAAGAGGTATTGGCCAACATTGCTGAAGGTGCAGTGGCCAACCTCACTGAGTTTCTGAAGACCCAATTGGATGCATCTCTTAAGGCAACCATGGAGGAGGTTGTTCAACAGAAAATGAAACCTGTTCTAGCTTTTCTTAGCTTGAGCAGTGACAAGATGCAAAATATACATGATGAGAATGTATATTTGTTGGAAGAAATGAAGTCCCTAAACCAGGCCCAATCCCTGATGACCTCAACTATGAGTGACCTCAAGCCCCAGTGTTTTGATGTTGCCAAAAAGGGGGAAAGGGAAAGAGCTAGAGCAAAAGGTGCCTTGGTGATTGGGAGCCCAGTCAAAGGGAAAGACAACATTGCTGAAGGAAAAGGCAAAGAGCCTGAAGTTCTGAATGTGGAAGAATTGAATGAAGAAGAGCAATTAGCACTTGCTTTGAAGAATTCTATGGCCTCAGCTCAAGAAGAAAGGATGAGGTTACAACAAAGACCAGGTGGTGAAGTATCAGGTTTGGACAAGAGTGCTGAAGGTGTCCAAACTAGAGGAAAGATCAAGAAGGCCCAAGGAAAGAAGAGACAAGTTGAGAAATTCACTGACTTTCCCAACAGCCTTGATCTTCCACCTGAATTCAGAGTTGTTGATGATGAACCTACATCAAAGAAAGCCAAAACTGCTGAAGAGCCCAAATCTACTGAAAAGGACAAATCTTCTGAATCTGGCAAAACTGCTGAAGGTACCAAGTCCTCTGAAGACATTGAAGAGTTATTTGCTGAAGGATTTGGACCTGAACCTAAGAAGAAGACAACAGTCCTAGCTCTTGATCCATCAAAGCTGTTTCATGAAGGGTATGGCAAAGACCCTGAAACACAACAGAAATTGGCCATGTTGAGGGCCCAAGAGAAAATGGATCTGATGGAAGAAGCCAACAGAGCAAGAGATGAGAGAAGAGCAAACTTTCAGAAACCAAGAAGGAGGAGAGCAACTTATAGCAAGATGAAGCCTCAGCTTCTAATCCCAATGGACACCAAATATCCACACTTGGATAAATGGGTGCCAATTCAGCTGAATGATACATGGGAAGAGGCCAAAAGGGAGTTTGTCTATGACTATTATGTCATTGACAGATGGAATGGAGGAGATGCAAACTCTGCCTTCACTGAGTTCATGCTAGAATACTACAGAGAGTTGTATCAACAACTACTTGCAGCTGCTGACATTGCAAGAATTGAACTCACAGCTCCCAAGCCAATCATATACATGCCTCCAAAGCTTGAAGGATGGATTGACCAAGCAAGAATTCTGAGAGAATTCACTGAGATCCTTAAGCTAAACAAGATGGTTCTTGGACCTAAGGGAACCAACCAAGAAGCCATGGCATTGAAAAGAAGAGTGTGGGCACAGTATGGAATGCTGCCACCCCCTGAGGATGATCTTTGAAATGGCTAAGTCTTCTGACCTTTCTTGATTGATCAACTATGCTGAAATATGGTCAAGATTGCTGATATGCTAATCTGTTTGCTCTGGTTTGTTATGGATTGCTCTGATACAAGCTCTGTGCTCTGATGCTGAAAATATTATTTGTATCTTGAATTGTTAAAATGAAATGCTCTGATGTATTTAAGTGTTATTGATTCATGCTCTGATATGTTAAATTCAACTATCAACATGCTTGTAATGATCTTTGAATGAATGATAGTTGAACTTATTTTGAATCAAGAAACACTAATCTCTCTATGCCTATCTTGAAACCTACTTGCAACAAAAACAGTGAAAACACTAACACATTATCTTTTCAGGAATATTGACCTTAGTCATGTCTTCTGAAGATACATGTAATAGGTATAGACAAGTCACTTTTGCTTAGATTGTGTAGGTTTTGGCATCATCAAAAAGGGGGAAATTGTTGGGAATAAAATGATATATGTTTTGATCTAATACCAAAACCCCCTGAGACATGCCTAAGTCAAATTGATAGTGTTCTAAAAATGTTAGAACACATAGCATAAGGCTAGATGAGAAGCTGAAATGTTAGGCAGCTCTTAGACAATTAGATGCACAGTTTGAGGGGGAACCTATGCTTTGAAGATGATCAAGATCAAGTCCCCTCAAGGCTCAAAATTCTGGAACAATCACTTAAGAACAAGGACACTCTATAGAAAACCAAAAGCTCTGATCAGGAGAGTTGTCCAAAGAAGCTAGCCATATGCAAGAACAACTTTACCTAGCTCAAAAGGACAAGTCTACTCAAAGGCTTTGGATCAGGAGAGTTGTCCAGAGAAGCCAACTTTGTATGAAAAGTGCTCTGATGCTAAAAGACCAAATATGCTGATCAGAAGAGTTGTCCAGAAGAGTTGTCTCAGCATGATTGAATCAGAACAGATGCTCTAAAGGTTGAAGGTCAACTATGCTGAAGAATTAGAGACAACCATACCCTAAATAAATACAATGCAACATGCCAAGATCATCTTGGAGTGAAATAAAGGGAAAGAGCCAAGTCATCTGAAGAAGAGCAAGCCAACCTTGCTGAAAGGCAAAACTGCTGATAGTGATAAGGAGAGTTGTCCAGATGATAAGGAATGTTGTCCTATCAATGGATCAACCTTCAGAAGCCATGTCCAAGTCCTAACAAGAAGTCAAACATTGGGAAAAGTGCTGCAGAATGAAGACAAAGTCTTACAAGCCGTTTATTACCCAAATGAGGACATGTCACTATCAAGAATCTGTCTTCCAGTTTGAAGAACTCAAGGAAGACATTTATAGCAATTTGGGGCTGCCTCTCCAACGGGCAAATCCTCCATTTTGTCTATAAATACAGAAGTGTGAAGACCATTTGAAAGCACCTCAACAAAATCCAACTAAGCTCAAAGTTCTTACAAGCTAGAGTGCTTTCAAAGCTTTCAAAGACTATCTTAGTCTTCAAACACTTCATCTAAGCTGAACTTCATTGTATATCCATACACAAGCTTAGAGAGATATCCTATCCTTATACACTGATCTTCATTGTAAAGGATATCTCATTAGTTGGAACTTTACTTCAACCCTTACATCTTTCAAGAGTGAAAGTGAGAAGGTTGTAGTAGTAGAAGTGGTAGGAGCTGACTGTTGAGAGAAGAACAGTTCAGTTCTGAGTTGAGAAGAGGGTACTAGGACTCTAGACATCCTAGGGATCAATTCACCAAGGAGTGGTGTTCTTGATCAAGTGCACCTTGGCACTATAAAACAAGTTAATTCCAAGAGTGAAGGAATTATCCTGTTAAATCAGGGAAAGTGGATGTAGGAGCTTGAGTCTCTAAACCACTATAACTTCTTGTGTTGATTTACATTCCAAGTACTTTCATACACTCAACACTGCACACAAAACTGATCTTTCAAGGATAAACATTCAAAGACTGTGCAAAAACCTATTTGGACAAGTTCCCTGAAAACTGGACTGTGTTGCATTGACTAAGTGATTTCAGAAATTAAAGGAGTCTAAACTTAAAGGGCCAACCACTATTCCGCACATATAACTCCCCTAGATAGTTATTCAACTAAGTACTCAATAGTACTTAGTAGTTCGATTATCTTAGAAGAGTTAATCTTCTTCAGCAGAGTTGTCCAAGACAACCTTGCTGAACTCTGGTTTGATCAAAGTTAGCAGAAGAATTGCATACAAGTGTATTCCCCCCCCCCCCATACACTTGTTATATACTTCTTTCAGGACCAACATTAACTTTCCGCGGGTGCTAATCTAGAAGGATATATATATATATATATATATTTATTTATTTTATCAATTATCTTAAGTTTACTTTATTTTTTACATTCTGATATTAAGTCTTTCAAATCATACAAGTAAAGCTTGAGAAGGCAGATCTCTGTTCGTTTGTGTTTTTGCGATGACCATTAATAAAAATTAAAAATATACTCTTTTCAACATTGATTTATTTTCTTTAAGACCTGTATTATCATGTAACATATGATCAATTTTATGTTCAGAGTTTTAAGTGTAGAGCTAGATTCAAAATATATTAAAAATATTTTGTCTAAGTAATAATGGAAAACCTTCTAACTAAACTATTAATGTTGTTAAAAAAAAAGGTTCCAAAATCGCAATTAAATTACAACATAATCTTTCCATTTGTGTGTTTTCGTTTATTAATTTATTTTGAATGGTATAATATAATTACATTTACCTTAGTTTTTCTTTTACATCATAATAGTTGAACTTAAAATTATATCCAATCAATTTTTTTAAATATAATTATAATAACATATCATATCATGCTAAAATAAAAATTAGATTACACAAATAAATAAAAATATAATATTGAATATTAAAAGATTTATTTAAAACCTCATGTAATACACGGGTTCTACACTTAGTCAACAAATAATAGTGAGTTGGAGGGAGTATAAGTTATGTATCGGTTCAATCAAATTGCTACTTGATAGCTCCTACAATACATCCATTTTTAGTTAATATTTTTTTATTGTGAATATAAATATAAACGTGCATTCAACAAGTCTTTAGTATCCCGTCAAAAAAAAAAAAAAAAAAACAAGTCTTTAGTAGGTGTCTAAGTAAATAGAGACACTATGATGGGCGGTTTTTGCAATAAAATAGAAAGATTGAAAGGAAATAAAGTTTCTGCAATAAAATATACAATTATTTTTACATTTTTCTCTAATCTACCCTATAAGCACTTAAAAAATTTCTCAAATAATTGAAACATGAAAAGATAAATTCGTAAATATATTCCTTAATTTATTTTTTGCCTATAGAAATGAAACAGTGAAAAGAAGGTTCGAAATCATATTAGAATTCGAAAAGATGTAGCCACAACACAATCGTGTCCACTTCTCAATCACTAATCACCATATTGTTTCATGACCTAATCAACATCTTAATTAGCTTTTAAATAAAATAATAATCACCTCTAATTACACATCAGTAGTGTCACTATCATTTATAATAATTTGCACCATTTTTTGCTACCAAGGGATGTTACATGAGTAACTTAATTTAAGACATTAAATTTTAGCAAACCACTCAGCTGTAATACTTACACAAATTTATTAATTATATAGAGTTACAAATTCAAATTATAATAAGAGAAAGTAGGTAAGTAAAATCTATAAATAAATGAAAAAGTTATTAGAGAATTTGTAAATAAAAGCAGAAAGTAGAATGGAGATTGGAGAGTACTATCGTTTCATTTAGATTTTGAAAATTTCTACGAATCTAAGTAAATTAAAACAAATGCCAAAGTAGTGAATTCTAAATAAATAAATAAAAAAATCAAACCCTTAATTTCAATTTTTTAAATTTCCAAACATAACCCAGTCCCCAACATAGTTCTGTCATTATTTTCCAATCACATTTGTTCATATTAAGTAGTTGGCCTTTACGTATTTTGTAAAATAAAATGTGGCACCGTTGTATAAAACTGTGTCATATATAAGATAATAATTAATTTTAATATTTAAGGTCATACTGTCTTTTTAAACTTAGTTAAATTGGAGCCCTATAAATTATCGAGTCATAATATAAATTAATCGAGAGACCCTTTTTGTCCAAGAAAATAAAATAAAATTGGGCAGGTAACAACCTTACATAAAGCAAAGGGGTGAATGGGTGATGCAAACTTTAGAGAAAAGACGAATGAGTCTTTGACCAAAGCAAATTAATGTGCTTTATAGTTTTATTAAACTAGAATACACAATTTATGATAAACGAGTTAGAGGTGGATCAATTTTTATTATTTTTTCTCAAATTTTACTCTTAGGCACTACATTTTCTTTTTATTCCTTTTCTAATTAATTGGATGATACATATATAGTCACACAAAAAAGTGTCACACCAATATAAATATTACAATCCCATTTAATGAGCCCAGTTAAAAAGGCCTAAAAATCTAGGCTGATAATGCATCCATAACTATTTTGGAATGATTGTATACCCAATATTTCATCAATCTATTATTTTCACTATACATTTATATTACCAATCTAAACATCAAAACTTGGATATGAAGTAAATTTTTGCAGCGTCAATAAAGTTTTCTGTCTAATTAATTGAATTATATATGAATTACGTGGCCACAATTGTATGAGAAAAAAATAGTACTATTGGTAGTTGGTTTTTTTTTTTTTTGACGGTACTATTGGTAGTTGGTGGAATCCTAGTATGAGCTAAGAAATATAATTATTTGAATTGCGTCACGCCATTGGATCTAGATATATGGAAACACATATTTTGTAGATCAATTTTTCAATTCCATGGAATATATCTTATGTTTCACTTTATTAAAATTTTAATAGACATCATTTTTATTATTACGTTGGTTTTCTTGGAGGCCATGCTACTTCAACGATGTTTGATGCATTGAGCTTTTGGCCGATGCTCAGTTGGAAAATTGGCGCATATTTAATTTTATATTAATTTATTTATCAATATATTATTAATTTGTTTGCCTTCAATTAAATTGATCAATGTATTAGTTCATTTAGGTCCAATAACAATTTAATTGTAATTTTTAATACTATAGATGTACATACAGGCCTTTGGATTCACTTACCCATAGTTAACAATTGAATACTTTGAATAGTTGTGTATTTTTAAATGAGTGCAATGTGTTTTGTATTTATTGTCAAGATTTGAATTATTCCTTTAGGAGAGAAAGATCTTTTTTTTTTTTTTTTTTTTAAAAAGGGCAAAATATATTAATAGGGTATAAGATATACCCCTCAGAACCATGTCAACAACATAATACAAAAACAGAGAAGTACACATTAAATGGAATACAAATTTTATTCAATGATATTATTTGTCTTTTATCATTAAATTAGTAATTTTATTTGCCTTCCATTAATGATTTCATAATTAAAAATGTATATATTAAATTCATGAGAAAAGTACATCTCTCTATATATTCATGTATTGATGCAGTCTAATATACACACATCTTGTATATTTACATATATTATTTCGTAAGGACGTTATCCCAAACCCATCATAATAAATTTAAAAAATACTTTTTATTGCATAAACTTTAATCTATTATAGTATTGTACTGAAATAAGAGTAGGTACTTTTGTCCAATTTTGTAATTGTTGTTATCCCATTATCATTTACTGTATTTCTTATTTTTAAGAGTTAGGGTTATTCATATTTTAGGTTCATGTACTTTCGCATTATTCAAGTTCATGCATGAATCTCATCACATTTTGCAGCCCATTTAATTGTAGATAATACGACCTAATTCCCTATAAATTATTTCACCCAATTTCCTTTTCTCTTTTGTCCTGTGTCCATTTAGCCAAGCCTAACCTTCAAGATGCTAAGGGACGCCAAACTCATTTGGAACTTGGAATTATAAATACATGAAAATTGGGAGTTTATGTTTCACGGTGAGATCGTTTATAAATTATCATAAATAAATACTCATCACTTTTATTTAAAGTGGTAAATCGTTTTATCAAAATTATATTTCATCAGACGGTTTTCGTAAGACTTTCTCATGTATTCTTTAAAATCAGGAGATCATATAGTATTGTATATATACATATATTCTTTAAAATTAAGAAATCGTATTCTAGATAAGATCATCTATCAACTCAACCCCATGCACCTTTCATCATCAGCACGATTCTTTTATACTTTTCCGTTTCATAAAATTTATCGCATTTGATCTTTATTTTGTTTCAAAAGTTTGTCACTTTTTCTATTTTTACCACAGATTTTTCTAAATTGTCCTTATGTAATTACTACAATATCACTTTTAATTGAAAACATATTAATGATTCATTTTCTCTCATTTTCTTTTAAAAGGTAAGAATGTCGTATAGAGGAAAGGTCAAAAGAAAGAGAGAAAAGTTAATGAGGGATAAATGTGTCAAAAAAATATGTTTCTTAATTTTATACAAAACGACAAATACGACAAATTTTATGAAACGGAGGAAGTAAGTTTTTGTACTATGTTAAAATTTTGGTATGTGGTGGATCCAAGAGTTTTATTGAGGGTTTGATTCGGTTGAAATTTACACGTTTTTAATGCACATTTGAAGCTCATTTTGTTGATGATTTCATTGCTTTATTGATCAATTATGGTTGTTTTGGTCAAATTGAGAGAAATGTAGTGTTTTTGTCGTTTTTGTAGAAAAAATGACTATTTTAGAAGGTAAAAACATTTACCTAATTTTTAGTGAAGTCAATGAAGGAAGAAATCGAGTTCGTGGGTAAAACGAGTCAAATTAATTCAAAGAAATAATTTGGGCTAAATAAGCAGCTTGAGCCCCACGTAAGCGACCGAGAGAAAGAAAAGGAAATTTGAAGAAAAAAGAAAGAAAGAAGATTTGACAATTGAAGAGTGAAAGGGAAAATATATTTTTGGAAATTTTTTTATAATCAATTTCTAGAAGTTTTAGCCCTAATTTTCAAGTTATTAATAAATCGTCTAGACATACTTTAAAAAGGAGACATACATTTGGAGAATCCCCTCACTAGGAGAACACCTCAAGAAGAGAATAAATTTTCTTTTTCCCTCCCATAACACTTTTGGTTCTAGGGCTATATATACACTTTTGATGAAGTTTATGAATTAATTTCTTGCTTATTTGGTATTTGTGTTGCTTAATTCTATTTGAATATTTGATTTTAATTGCAAAGCATATCATTAGTGTACATAGTGGTGTGTTTAATCTTAGTTAATATAAATTGGATTGAAAAATCTCTTTTGATTAATTGAATGCAAATATTCAACCTAATTTATTCTGAAATTGAGAGATGGTCAATGATTAGAAAGGTGTGTGATGATCCTAGGAGCTTTATTGAGTTATATGATGCAATTTAGATAGAGATATTAAGTTGGATTATATTTCTCTTGAATTAATTGGATTGAAAAAACTTCTAACTCATTATTTAGTTATCAATCTTATAGGAAAAAGTACAATATCACTTAAGTAAGTCTTTAATCATAAATTGAGTCATTAGTGTTGCATATGCATTGGAACCTACTTTCTCTTATTTGAGTTTAATCCATCTTTTTACTTTATTTTTGTGATTTGCATGAGCATTAATTGGTCGATTTTATCCGTTACTATTTTATTGTTTACTTGTGATAACTTGGTAGACAATTTAGGGTAATCAAACACTTAATTTGCGATCACGCCTATTTAGAACTAGATCAACAAACTCCACTTTTACACCCTCGTACTTACTTCGCTACAATATACATCGTATACTTGCGTCTATTTAGAACTAGATCAACAAACTCCACTTTTACACCCCTCTTCTCGTGGGATCGACCTCGTACTTACCTCTTTACAATATACATCGTATACTTGCGGTCGTGTATTTTAGAGTTGTGAAATACGTGAACAAGGGGTTTGATTAATAGTAAGATAAGAAGAAAAAATATTGTAATATTATAAGAATTTTAAAAAAATTACTATAATTTTAAATTCTAAAAATAAAATAAATTGATAACAAAATAAATATATGCTATAAAAGATAAATAATATGGGTCTCTGACTATTTACACCTCCATTTCGGAGAAATGCACTCCCTCTTTCAGTTTATTAATAAAATAATAGAGTAAAAAATCAAAAATACCCTTCATTAAAATACAACATACTAGATGCACTCCCCCTACTGAACGCACCCCTACTATCATTTTTTCACCTTATCCTTAAACCAAACTTCTGGTCGCCGTCACCATTTTTTCCGGTTGCAAGAAATAAAAAAAAATTCAAAAATTTCAACAAATCAACCATATTCATCCATAAAACACCATTATGAAACACATTAACAAACACCATTATCAAAACTTAGAAAAACTAACATTTTTTTAATTTCATCAAACCAGTGCTGACCGTATATCTTCCCGTCGATAAAATGTTGTCGACGGGAGGATATATGGTCGACCAACAAAGGTCGATCGACACTATAATGTCGACCATATACACTCTCGTCGACACCCTGTTGTCGACGGGAGTGTATATAGTCGACAACACAAGGCCGAATTAAAAAAAAAAAAAAAAACCTTACTTTTACTGGTGCGGGGCGGAGGAGGGGAGGGGTCGAGACGAAAAAAAAACCTAGAAAAAAGAAAAACAAAAGGGGCAGCGATGGGCCGCGGCGGCTGGGGTGGGTGTGGGGCTGATGGCGTCGGATGGACGGGGGAGGGGGCGGCCATGGCCGCCGATGGACGGGGCGGCCGTGCGCGACCGCTGACATATATATATTTTTTTTTACAGACGGGGGCGGAGGCCGTCGGAGAAAATCGAAGAGAGGGAGGGGGAGGCCGCTCGCGTCCGAGGGAGAGGGAGAAGAGGCCGTCGCGGCCGAGGGAGAGGGAGGCAAGGGGGCGGCGAGGTCGGGGGCGAGGGCGGTGGCTAGATCGGCGGTGTGGTGGGGGTGATGAAGGGGGAGAAATGAAGGTGTGAAGGGGGAGATGAAATGTGAGAAATTAGGGTTTGGTGAAGTGTGTTTAGTAGTAGGAATATTATAGAGAAAGGGGTATTTAAAACAATTCAAGGAGGGTGTCATCTATTTTAGGTGAAGTGTATTAATCAGGGGAGTGCATCCCTCTGAAATGGAGGTGCATATAGTCAAACCCAAATAATATGGACGTATATTTATTTGCATAAATAACTCTTGTGTTGGAAAAAAGAACTAGCTATTTGGGGTTTTATTTGGTATACGGACCATAGTTATATTGTTTCAGAATTCCAAGTTTGTTAACCACACTCCTCCTATTAATACACCCCCAAAAAGAATATTAGATACACGCTCTTCCCATACCACTTCAAAACCCTTTCTTCTTTCTCTTTCTCTTTCTCTTTTTCTATTTCTTTTCCATCTTCATTTTTTCTTCTTAAAAAAAAAAACTCTTCCATCATGCTTCCCCCACCCCACCGTCCACAGCCTCCACCTCCACTCCCACTTTTTCCTTCTACAAAATTTCAAGTAATATTTTTTAAATAATTTTTGACAGTGGTTTGCCAGTTAAAGTGTTTGATCAACAAGACGATGTTGAAAATAGAGTGTTCTGTTGTGAAAGTGTTGTTGAAAAAAAATTCGGCAACACTTTGCCGACAGAACACCAATATGTTCAACAACAAGTTGTCGACCATAATATTTCCTCCGTTCCATGATTTCTTTCACATGTGAAATGACACACAAAATAAGAAAATTAAATTTAGTGGAATTTTGAGGGGTAATTTTGTAAAATTTTATGTATAAAATAAAGAAATGAGTTGACTTTTGTGTATGTGTGGAGAAAAAGTAATGACATTTATGTAAAATTGTGGATATTGTGAGAGTGGAGTTTATAAATAGTTTATCATTTTGAAGGTGTGAAAGTTATTGTTGGACGTCCCGAAAAGGAAAGTATGAAAGTAATTGTGGAACGGAGGGAGTACATATTTTCAGTAACATGTTGACCAAAATACATATTTTCAGCAATAAGTTTTTGAGTAAAATCAATTCGGTCGACACTGATTTGTTGAAAAAGAACCTCCCATTTTTTTATTTCGTTTTGTCCAACAAACACTTTGTTATAATGCTTCCACCAACAACCAAACAAGTTTTATTCTAAATATATCATCAAAATCAATAAAAAAAATCATAAAAAAATACTATAAACTCTAAATTCCTACCATTAAAACACATAGATAGTACAAAATAAATTCATCAAAATACATAAATTATAAATTGGAATGAGAGGAGTGGGAGAGGGAATAACGACCGCGAATGATGGGCGGCAGCGACTGATAGCTGCAATTAGGGTTAGTGTTTAATTGTTAAAGATGAAGTGTATTTAGTAGTGGAGGTACATTTAGTAGTAGTACTTTTACTTAAATATATTTTAGATTTTTTACATTAGGAGGGTGAGTGCGGTTAACAATGAGGAGGTGTTAAGAGCCGTACCCTTTGCCTTCATTTAGTTCCGCTACTGCTTGTTTTACAATTAAGAGCGAAAATATTGATATTAGTGAAAATATTATTTAAATTTATTTATTTTTTAAAAAAATTAATAACAAATTTTTAATACATAAATTTAACAAAATGAATTGAACAAATTTTATATTTTATAAATTTAGGTACCAGAAAAAATTAATCGATATTGATTCTGCATATCAATAATTGTCGCCGAACATCACACAAATCCTATTTTTTTGTAATAATATACTCCCTCCTCCGTGGAATTTTATTATTCCCACTTTTTTTTATCCAATATTATAATGTTCATTTATTGCTTATATGCATTTCAGTCATTCACACACATGTTCTTTATAAATACACCCACAAGCTTAATTCACACACATTTTTTATAAATACACCCACAAGCTTAATTCACATACACATTTTTTATAAATACACCCAAAAACTTAATTCACACACACATTTTTTATAAATGCACCCACTGACAGAAATTGAACATGGTTGTTTTCTCCGAGCAGTTTTCGATCACCTCAGGCCGCGGTCGGACGCTGCAATTTACGATGACCTTAATCCTTAAATATTTTATATTTCTTTAAATATTCTTTAATACTAATTATTATGGGTCAATGTTATTTTGTATTACGTGCAATAATATATCTTACTACATGCAATAATATATGTTACTGTATATTATAATGTGGGTTATTTAATCAATAAATATATATATATATATATATATATATATATATATATATATATATATATATAAAAGAATCAATATTACTATATAAATTTGTGTTATTACTACATGTAATAATTTTTTTTACTACATAAAAAATTATATGTTACTACATACTATAGTTTGAATTACTAAATTGAATAGACGTTTGTTACTATAGGTAACCTTATCAAATGATCTAATATTTTTTGCATCATCCTACAATAAAACATTTTGTATTACAACATGATTATTGTGTTTACTACATTCGATAATATATGTTACTAGTACTACGTATTATAAAGTGAGTTACTACATCAATAAAAACATTAGAAAAAACGTGTTACTAAATAAAAGAATTTGTATTATTATATAAATAGTTTGTGTTATTACTACATAAAATAATGTGTATTACTACATATTACAATTTGAATTACTACATTTAATATCCCGCGTTCGACAATAAAATAAAAGATAAAAAAATCACAGAAACGAGTAAAATAAACGAATTAAAAATTTCGAATTAAGCTGTCAGTGGGTGTATTTATAAAAAAATGTGTGTGTGAATTAAGTTTGTTGGTGTATTTATAAAAAATGTGTGTGTGAATTAAGTTTGTGGGTGTATTTATAAAGAACATGTGTGAATAACTGAAATGCATATATGCAATATTTCATACAAGACTAGCCCACTTTAGTTTCACCCTTTTAACATCATTTATTTATCATTCACTTTATTCATAAATATTCACTTTATTTATAAATGGACCCACAACATTCCCATCATATTTTCAATTTATCTACTTTATTAATAAATTAATCAATATTTATTAAAACTCATACCCGAAAAAATGTGCATTTTAAAATTGAACGGAGGGAGTACATTACAAAAAATAAAAGATAGAGATTATTTCCTAATAGAGTCATTCCTATAGAACATTAAGCAAGTAGAAACTATCACTTTCAAAAAAATTTAATAGAATCAAATTATAGTTAAAAAACCTTAAATACCCTTCATATACATATCTTACATTATTTTTTTAAAATAAAAAAGTTAAATTAAATTTATTAATTCCATGATTTGTGCAACTGTTCAATCCCTTAATTATAAACGTGATTTACTATCTTTCTGGAGCTTCAGAATCGGAGAGAGAAACCAACAATGGCTGGATCTCAGGGAGATGACACAATTTTCCTCTCTCTTAAAACCAACAACAATCTAGAGAGAGAAACCAGAAATCAAGCACAAAATTGGAGTTCATTCGTTCAACAATGGCTGGAGCTTGGAAATTGTTGTTGGCTCTCTGCGTAATCGCGTCTCTTGTGCTCTCGCACGTGTCGGCAGGTGTCGACCTCGTTGCTGGAGCTAAATGAAACTCGTAATTTCTCGTACTGATGATGATAAATGATACAGTAATATTCTTTGTTTATTTTTTAAATTTGATTTTCTTTCGTGGAAAATAATAGATTTAAATTTTCATTTTTTTTTTGAGGAAGTGAGTGTTTGATATACAGTAAAATTTTATTCATATACACCTCAATATACATATTATCAGACCTGCACTTCAATATATATATATATTCATACACAAATGCATAAAACATTGTCTATATGCACTATTACGTATACATATTTGTCGTCATGTTTATAAGCATTCCTTTATATGCACTTTGTCCTTCATATATTAACTGATGTATATGCATTTTCATACAACAGTTTAGTCCATTGTGCATATTATAATTCATAATTTATTTTATATATATATGCATTGTATGAGAACGGGTATTGCATACTGGATAGCATGCTTACGTGTCCAATTTTTGCACCATCTTCGTCATGTTATAAACTCAGGAAATTTATGAGTCTTTTGTGATTTAATTGTGTTATGACTCTTGTGTAATTTAATTCTGGACCATAAAACTCAAAATTATTAATTTAAATTCGCGTTGGATAGTTATTAATTTAAATACAAAATTTTTGGGAAAGCAGTCTTTTAGCTACACAAAGTCAAAGTCAGCTAATTAATTCGAATTACCTTAGGAATATTTGAATTAAGAAAGTTGATAGATTTGCTTTTTTCGAAAATATGCATTTATCAAAATTGATTTGATGTTAATCTGTCTAATATTAATTAATTTAAAATTATTTAAATGGGAAAAGAGCAACTTTGTCTTCTTAATTGTCAATTTGACTCTATTGGATAAAAAATAAAAATCTATTCCCTATTAGATAAAAGTCCGAGTGAAATGACTTTATTAAGAATTTACCCTAAAAGATAATATACTTTAAATACCTAAATATGTAAATAAAAGAATAAAGTCACACATATATTTATTGTTATTTTTAATAATTTTAATGAAGTTTGTGTACCATCACGGAATGAATGTGTTGCTCAAAAGATTGCATGCTCCATTTCAAAATTAAGCCCAGCGGGCCAGCAGCAATATGGTGTTTAACATTCAGCTTTTTTCTTTTTCTTTTTTTTTTTTGGCGTAGTGTTGTTAACATTCAGCTCAATTCACTAAAATAAATAAATAAGTGAACAATTGAAAAGCTATAGAACAAATAGTAATAGGATGAGAAGGCAATGCATGCCCTAAAATGACAAAGCTTCTCAATCCTTAATTACATATAGACATATAGTTGCAGGCAGCATCAAACTGAAACTGCTTGGGTCTTTGTTAAATGATCATATTTAAGCACCATACATTTCAAAGAGTCGCCCACGGTCTTTAGTACGGTTTCGTCCAACCAAAATTATGTCTTCTTACAAGTCAGGGTCAGTCAACTTGTTATACATATATCTACATAACTACACGCCTACACCTACGCAACTACTGGGACTCATAATCACCATCTCATATACATCCTCGTTTCTTAGATTTGTTAACGGTCAGAAATCATATTTGACGATTTGGTACGATCAATCCCTCGTTTTTCATTTGCAAACTGTCTTCAGTCTTTTGGCAGCCTTCACAAATCCAGTGATGACTTGCAGCTCATCCAATTGCTACACACACATACAAGAAAGCAATCGTTCAATCAATAAAGGAGCAGATAAAGAAAAATTGATGAATCATGTCTGGCCACTCCCAGCCCCAGGATCGATCCAACCTGCCTTGTTTATTTTTAATTAATTTTATAACACAAAATATCTACTCCACATTTTAACATAAAATCATTCAAATTAGAATAAGATATAATATTCATCTACTAAATCTGCCTCGGATGGAACGGGTTCAAAACAGGCACAGTTTGGACCCTAATCGTGACTATTTTTGGCACTAAATATGACTACAGCACAAATGCCATACCTGTGACATGAAATGCCTTTGGACAACATCAATTAATTGCTCTTTGGAAGGGTTATGAATAGCATCCACCTAAGCAAAAATGATTAAGCATTAGCTGAAGATAAAAATGTATGCTACTTAATCCAAAAGAGAGTAAATAAAATGTATCACTCACGAGGTTAAAGTGCTGCAAATACCTCCGCAAAGCACTCATCTCAAGTTTGCTGAGGTCAACTTTCTGCTCATAACCAAAATGGTTTATCAAAATAAAAATTCTCAGCCTTTATTATTTTTTAAATAAAAGAAAAAAAAAACAGGAAAAAACATCAAGTCTTTCTCACCGTAGACCCCCTTGGAGTAGAAGCAGAATCTTTAGAGTGTGAGTCAGAGGAGAATGATCGGCTTAGTGTCTTATGAAATGACCTGAATGACCGCTGCATACGATGCCTTGATCTATGGGATTTTTGAGTATCATCGGATGCTAAGAAAAAGGGATGCACAAAATGGTCAGACAACATGGTGGGCCAAAAGGAAAAAGAGTAAAGGAATGAGTAGCAAAGTTGTTAAAATGTGTGGAAGGAGAGATAGGAAAAGCGTGAGAAATGAATGAAGAGAATCCTATGTAACAATCTCAAAAACCTTGGCTAACTAGATAAAATGTATACAAGCATAATGAATCTAAGGTTGTGTTTGGATGAGGGGATTGATTTGGGGAGGCATTTTAAATGAAAGGATTTAAAATGACATGGTTTTAGATTTAGTGGGGGGATTTAAAATTCTCTCCATTTTAACTTAAAAAAAAAAAAGATGACTCAAATCTAAGAATTTAATCCAAACAAATGGAATGAATTTGAATTAAAAACCCATTGACCTAAATCCCTCCATCCAAATGGAGCCTAAAGGTTGCTAAAGTATCCACATTTATTTCAAAAGGTCCTTCAAGTGTTTTTTATTTTAAAAAGCGCTTAAAGTATTGAATATGATTTCAAGAGGTCCTTTATAAATATTCAATCAGAGCTTTTTTATTACTAATTTGTAACTCCATTAAACTTTAATAAAAGCTTAAGTTTAATAAAAACAATGTTAAAGAATGGCCTTGTGAAATAATATTTCAAAACTTTAGGGATCTTTCAAAAAAAAATGATACTTCAAGGGCTTTTTAAAATAAAAAATACTTCAGGGATCTTTTGAAATAAAAGTTACTAATACTTTAGGGACCTTTAAATGCATTATACCATTTATATATTAATAATCCTTAGACATGACATTGACCAAAGCACATGAAAAGTAAAGCTAAAATTTAATTCTTTCACATATAAACACGCATATTGAGTTCAAAGTTCACAAACAGAATAGAATTCGCATTACATCAATTCCCAGAATAAACCCACCTCCAGAATGTGTTTTTTTTTTTTTTTTTAAGTAAGAAAACTTTTTAATTTAAGACAGTAATAAATAAGAAAGTATATAGGAGTACTCCATAATAAAACTCACCAATATCTGAGCCATTCCATTGTGCATGCTCAAGTTCGATGTCATCTTCATCCTCGTTTCCAGTAGGAGTCTCAATTACACTCAAGGCATTCCTTTGTAGCTTTACCTCAATCCCATTTGTGAGAACCTGTATTTAAGTAAGCCTTATGTCAAGCCCTTCTTTGTAAATAAGTAGAGCAATCCGAATCATACTTTCATTGCATCACAATCAAAATTTGCCTTTGTTCACAATAAGTAATTGCTCCGATGAATTGTTTATAATTAGAGAGATTTACACTTCAAATTGGGACAATATCCATTTCAGAGAGTTGTGAAGATGCAGGGGGTGTTTCAAATGAGGCACAGATATCACATTAACAGAAAATTTTCAACTCATTTTCGAATTGCAGAAAGCAATCTCCAGAAATTCTATTACATCATAAATATATTTTATTTTCACCTGTGAAATTTGTAACTATCCAAATTTTACTCTGTGTATTCCTTAAACAGAAAAGCCTTATTATATCACCATAGTGAAACAAAGAGGAAGATGCATTCAGATAGAAGGGGGAAACCTAATAATTGCAGTAACAAATGAGGAAAATTATAAAATATTCAACATGCGGTAAAAATAAAAGGGAAAAAGATTGCAGAGAATGAAAGGGGTAAATTAAAGCAGAAAAGAATGTGGTAAAATTAAAAGGAGTTGAGACAATGACATGAACCAGTGAAAGACAAAACATAAGTAAAATTCACTCACACATCAATCAAATTCCCAAATGAAGTTCCAAACTATATCATGCAACCGATCAAAAATTGAGTGAGATCACAGGGAAAGAATTTGAAATCCGAAATTCGAATTCAAACTAATCAAAAGATAATTAAAATAATAATTTTACCAGCCAGTGCCATCCACCGAGTCCAACGGCTTTCTTAACGACGCCGTGTAGGCCGACTAGGACCGACTTAGTACGGTTGTTTCCGGTGACGACAACCTTAGTGTGGCGCGGAAGCACTGAAAGCTCCTCTTCGCTACTATCCCCACACTGCGAGGAGTGTGTAGAAAATCCGCCATTGGTGTCCAGAGTAGCTACTTGTAGCATTTTGTGATATTAGATCAAATGAGGCTAATCATGGGGCGAAATTGAGAGATGATACACATTAATGAATGGATGAAGCGAGTGAGAGTGCTGGGAATTGGGGGGAAATTTGGGTAATGTTTTTCTGGAGAGAGAGAGAGAGAGAGAGAAAACACAGCTGGTGTAAAGGAGAGAGAGGACGACAGTGACTCTTGGTTGTGTGTTTTTCTTTCTTCTCTACTTTAATTATTGAGTGTGAATTCTGTGAATCCCGAAGAGACGATTCTGACAAATGGGTGAGGGACACGTGGTGACGAAGGCTCGTCAATCATGCAAGACAGCCATGCGTTTGGCGTAACGCAATATCGCCAGCGACTGAGTTCACAACGGATTTGACTATTTGACTGGGAGGACCTAGTATTTAAATAAACTAGATAAAATAATAAATACTAATAAAATAAAATGTCGGGGCTTTATGTGTATAGTGTATACCATATGTAATTTTGCATGTTTCACTATATTTTTTATTTATTTTAAACACATTTTTTTAATTAATACTCTCGAAGTTTCCAGGATTTTATGCACACTTTGACCGACACGGAAATTAAGAAAATAGAATAAAGTTATGTGTAAGGTAAATTAAAGGAGGGGTATTATTGGTAATTCATTGATTAAAGTGAAGGAGATTTGACTAAAGAGAAGGAAAAGTAAAATAAATGAGGGGTATTATTTGTAAAAATTATGTGAGTTGTTTCCTTTTTTAAAGTATACAAAAAATGTTGGGACGCCCGTTAAAAAAAAGTGTGTATAAGGGAATATTAAACATTGACTTTTTTTAAAATTATACACCATTAATTCATATATTGAAATAGGTGGTCTCATTTTAGTGTACCTAACACTCTTTTATTGGCACATTTTTCACTTTTTGTGAAATACACAACTACAATTTAAATTTCAGCTCATCTGTAATTTTGGCTTGGTTTAGAGCCTTTCCCTCGAAAATTAAATCATTTCTCATACTCCCGATCGATCATATTGTTCCCTCATTCCAATATGTCCCTAAACTGAAACAAATTTTTTATTGATTCCCGATGAAACGACATTGGAGTATGTAACCAATAGTGACATATGTCCCATAATTTGGTCGTCGACCTACATTCGAACAAGAGGTGTATACAGTATAGTGGCATAGTGCTCTCCTCCTCTTCATTGCACAACGGGCATTTCACTTCCTCCACGTTGAGTCCGGTTTTCCTTATTTTTAAATTATCTTTCATTGACAAACATTGTCTCAAACTTTCCAGGTATTGATAAGACTTTTTTCGGCACATAGCTTCTCCATTGCCTTTTGAACCCACATACACAACTCATCTAATTTGTGTTATTTTTCTTCACTAGATTTTGGTACGCAAGCTTTGTTGAATCTCCAAATGTCTTCATTTTTTGTTAAGTAAGGTTGTACGTGATAATCAAATAACTCATGTTTACTAAGTGTGAAGTTTCTTCGCCATTTCTATTCTCACATCTACTGTCTATCTTCCCAATTCCCCATCTCACACACTAATGCATCTTTTTAGAGGCTAAAATAATATCTAGATCATCAATGGTATATATGTTTTTGGATTATGCACATTGTTTTTTTTTTTTTTTTTTTGAGGGTAACAACATGCACATTGTTATTGAGTGCGGTGCAGTTCCTTCCCTGCCCTCCCCTAAGCAAAAAAAAAACATGCACATTGTTATTCTACCGTTTCATATTGTTTATTGTCCTAAAGTTTGTTTTAAAATGTTTGTCTTTTTTTAATTAATTTTTTTTGTCTTTCTCCCTAAATTATCCACATATATTCCTACAATTTCTCATGACAACAATTTTTTTTTTTTTATCTTTCTTCATAAATTATCCATATTTATTGGAAATTATATTTTATGTATCCTTCTTTTATCTCTCTTTCGTGATAAAGGAGGTAAGTTGGATAAATTTATAAAAAAACTTGTGATTTAATTTTATACTACAAAATAACATAAAAGACAAATATAATGAAATAGAGAGAATAAGTTTTAATGTGCATTAGTATCCTTCTACTAGAGCTGACAATTTGGGCCAGATCCGATGGGCCGGCCCGGCCAACCCGAAATCCAGTATGGGCTGGGCTCTAAAATTAGAGGCCCATATAAAATTGGGCCTATTTGGTCCGATCCGATGGGCCAATGGGCTAGGCTGAATTTGGCCCGCCGGCCCATGGGCATCCCATTTGGCCCGGTTAATTTTTTTCTTTAAAAAAATAAATAATTAAAATGAGTAAAGTACATTATTTTTAAATATTATTGTGTTTTTTATTTTGACTTTGAAATTTGAACTTATGAATTATTTATATAGTTTAATGTTATACTTTACGACCTTTTATGAATTATGTATAATTAATACATTAGTAATATATATTTTTAATTATAATTTTTGCTAAAAATATTTCATGGGCTGGGCCGGCCCGCTAGCCCAGCGGGTTAAGGTGAACTAGGTTGGGCTCAAATTTTATAGGCCCGAATAATTCATGGGCTGGCCCGACCCAGCCCACGAACATCGCTTGACCCGATGGGCTAGGCTGGGCTGGGCCAGGCAGCCCGATTTGCCATCTCTACCTTCTACTAGTATGAGATCACTCAGACCACTTTTTGTGTTTCACTTTATATTCTACTATCCGATTTAATGATATATGTCATATATATTAAAAAATAATAAACCTCTCATAATAATGAAGACGACACGTGTTAAAGATCTAGACATCCAGCAAGCAACAGATGAGAATTGACCTTCTTTCCACTTAAGGGTGAGTTTGCTTCGCCTTCTACAAGTGACGACCTGATAAAAAAGAAAAGTCCCACATTAATTATAAGGGCTCAGCTGATGTACTAAGTAAGGTAGTCAATTACTAGGGAGAGTTTGGTTGGGACATTGGGCCACTCATGATCTGTCCATTTTATATTAAGGACTACATACTTCAATTACCATATTGCCCTTGTTGGTGAGTTAAGATTTTACCATCATGCCTTTATTCTCATTCCAAGAGGAGTGCATTATCTAGGATTCCGCTTTAAGGGCCACCTCCCATTTTAGGGCGTGTTAAAATTTTTTACAAAGTGTTTCTAAAATCACTTTTTATTTAACAGTTGTGAGAGACAGTTTTAAAAATAAATGATTCTAAAAGCAGTTTGTAGAATTTGTAAACACCTTCTTAATCGTTAAAAAACCTAGGTTCCATCAAATTTGTATCACAACGACGAGGCCTTAGCTATAGCTGCACTAGTGCAGGCCATTCAAGAAGCTCAAGAACCTCTCAACCAAAGACATAGACCTCTTGTACCATTAAGGTTAGTGGTGAGACGAAAATCGATGTTGGACACTAGTTGCAACTCATCCGCTTACGCGTGAATGGAACCTTGATAGAGGACATAACTTAGCTAGGACATAAGTTGGAATTTTGGAAAACTAAAAGGGCAATTTAATAATTTGCTTACTAATTGTAATTTCAAAAATAATAAAAACACACATTTATCTTCGTGTCTATCAAACAACTAACTTAATCAAACAACTAACTTAATCACACATTGCTTTTAAATCTTCTTGAATGTTAACTAATCACAAACTAATAATAAGACTTAACTATCAAACGAGACCTTAGGGGAGGAGTAGTCATGTTTTTATTTTTCTTTTTTCAATTTTTACCTTTTATTTATTTATGAAAAGCATCTAAAAAAAACCTAAACCAAATAATAAAATGAAAAAATGTAATACAATGCAATGGAGAACAAAGTATTTTTCTCAATTTTCTAGTCTTAAATAGATTATATGTAATAACCCAAAACCAAAATGCTAATTTAAAACATGATTGAATAATATTATATGAGTTGCCATGCGAATATTATTTTTTGTGAACATTTAATTTTTCAGGTGATGAACGAGTATTTTGAGCTGAATGCACTACTAGCACTTTAAAGACAAATCAATTTAATTTAAGGTTTGATTAATAAAATTAATTGATGAAGTCGAGACTTATAAATTGCAATAAAAATGGCACACCAAAGCTCACAATATTTTATAAATTATCACGTAATTAAATAGTTTTTCCGAACAAAAAAATAGTGAGATTCGACGATAACGTACCATATCGCACCTAAATAAGTTTGGACTACCATATTGCTTATTTTCCTTTAATTTCATAATCTTTAAACCCCTCCCATCACTTCTTACCTCCTCCCTCTGCCTCCCCTTTAAGGCTAATTGGCTTTCATGACATCTACATTTCTCAATTTGCAAACTAGTTTGTGATAAGAAACAAAAAATGAAGACGTATGTTTTAATTTTTTGTTAATGTTTTTGGGTAGCTAGCTAGGGAATTATATTAGTTATATGTAAAAAAATTAATAAATAATGTTCATTGTAAATAATATATGATGAGAAATATTGGTTTGTATTTTAAAAAAAGAGCAAGTCTATGATATGATATACTTCCATTATATCTACCATCAAAATTGGTTCTTACTGAAATCTTTTATTAATGTAGTCTCAAAGTACCCCATTCCTCTGATAAAATTAAAATAGTAGAGTCATTGTCTGATATAAAAAAGTCTACACTGCAATACGTAGTTCCCTAATTTTAGCACAAACTAGTAGGTGGGAGTCACATTTATGACGTACATTACAATTTTTTTTTCTAAATATAATATACTTGTTGATTAAAAGGTAAAATAAATGAAGAGTAGAAGACCATGTAAAAGGGGGATGCTGCTAAGCCATATCAATCATCGAAAAGCTCTCCATATGCTTATACTCTGGAGTTGTATGACCTGCACCTTCAAATATATATAACCAACAATTATTAAAAAATAAAATTCAATTATTCTATATATCATGAGCAAGAATTGATAACTTTACCAGTGACATAAGTAAAGTCAGAAGCTTTGTTGAAGTATACTGTTGCATACCTAAACTCAAACAAACAAACAAAATATATCACACTAACATACAAACAAAATATACCACCACTAACATGAAAAATTCGGAGAATTACAAAATAGTATAATGTACAAGAACAAAATTTACCCTGCAACTTGACCTTCAACAAACCAAGGTCTCCAATCACTTTTGATTTGCAATTTCGATGATCTTATCCATTTTTCGGTTGTCGAATGAGGAACAATCATGTCTTGGTCCCCATTATCAATGACATTACCATCAAATATTAAATTACTAAGCAAAATAGTAAATTAACCGACACAATTATTTTTTTACCATGTATTAAGAAATATATTATTAAAATAGTATTGCTTTGGTGAAAACTGAAAAGAGATAAAATGATAGAGGTAGAGAAAAATATGAAAGAGAAAAGATAGAGTGATAGTAAACATTTCAATTAAGTTGAGATGACAAACATAACAAAACGAGTCAATTACAGATAGACGGAGAGTACTAAACTACAATAGGTTGAAACCAAAAAAATAAAATAAATAAATCATCATTACCTGTAAATTAGAACCCGACAATCGCTCTGATTTGTAAACTTCTTGTGATAATTCACGACGGAGTCAACATTTTGTTTGTATGTCTCATTATTCTTGTAAAGGGTATCATTACATAATATCCATCCAGTTACTGTTTCCTGCTCAATACGAATATGTTTTAAAAGATATATACATAAACATTGCATTTTTTAATCTTTATTTTGAGATTATTTCACGCAAGTTAGAATAAATGCTAAAATATTGATGGTTGATTGATTCATGAATGACATATATACTTGACTTGTTCGTATTTTTCAGATAAGTTCCCAAGTAAAATTTCGTTCCAAGGATTTTATTAAGTGCCAATGAATCCCTAGAATTGCAAGTTATCATGCTATTGTAGTAACTAAATGTTTTTGTTAGGATTTTCGGGAATATAAAGACAAGTACTTAACTAGATAAACTAAACACAAATAAACGAACTAAAACAAGAAAACGATATCTAACTTCCTTTCGAAAGTGCAAGGTGAGAAGGTATTGCCTCGGGTGTATCCGTTTTATAGGTCGTGTGGTGAATTATGGGGCAAAAATACATAAATTAAACCTAATGTGTTGGGAAGAACTAAAGGCTATCACTCGTGTGTGTCGACCAATCCCTTGTGAGGCCTAGGTGAACACGTGCATTGACTAGCAATTATATCGTCTAATCAATACCATAGGATCATAGGATAGTGTCTCATAAACACGTTCAACACGGTTACTAATGTTCATGAGACGTCCTTTCACTACTCTAATAGACGACCTCTAATCGAATAGTGTCTAGCGTCGTCGATCTAAGTAACTAACCCCCGGTCGGTGTAGCCAATTACTATGTTAATTCTAATTGACTAATTCAAGCTCATACACACATTCCTAATCATGCAACCCAATACGGTCGTTGAAGTCGAACAACTAAGAATGCTAGCTAATAGGGTGAATTAACCAATTGAATCATGCAAACTACCACACTAGAAGCATATACACCCAATTCCTAAGCTAATCATGCAATTGATCCATAATTACACCACATAACCACCAAACTTCAACACCCTAGGCAATTAATACTTAGCCCATGGTTCTAGGATAGAAATCCATGGCTAGAATGCAAGAAATCACATATTCCATCACAATTAAGAAATCAAATGCAAGAAATAATAGAATTGGTAAATTGAGATGAGAATTAAAGAGATATCACCTTAAAACTTGAAATGTAGCTACAAACTTCAATTACTTACAAAGCCCAATGGAAATCTTCACTTGAATCCTCAAATTAAACTAGAATCTAAGCTAACTATGAAATGAAAATTGCAAAAATATGAAAACCCCTACAACTATGTGTGTTTGTGTGTTAATTCCTCTCCAAGGTCTTGTGTGTCTCTCCAAAACTGAAATAGGGCCCTTTTATATGTTGCAATATTTCCAAAAATGAGTTTTTGCACTTTAGCCCTTCAAAATTGGAGAAAATGGCCGAAATACCCCGAACATGATGCGACCCGGCCGGGTGGCTCCCACCCGGGCATGCCACCCGGCCAAATGACGAAGCTCCCCAAATTGTTATGCCTTGCCCGGGTCGAACCCACCCGGCCGGGTGGGTCTCACCCGGGCACAATACGAAGCTGCTGAATTTTTGGCCCTGCCCGGGTCGACCCCACCCGGCCGGGTGGGTTTCACCCGGGCTAATTACGAAGCAATCCATTTTTGCACCCTGGCCGAGTTGGAGTGACCCGGCCGGGTTGATTCTACCCGGCCGTGTTGTTTTTTGGCACGTCATCTCGTTTCCTTGCATAACTTTCGCCTCGGATGTCGGATTGACTCGATTCCTTAGGCTAATTCACTCCGTTTCTCGAGACGAATCCAACCGTGCATTCCTATTTCCAGTCCGGTCACTTGTGGTATGTGTTTTGCTCCAGATTTCATCGTGTTACCTACAAAAATCGACAAAACACAACCTTTCTCTCATTTCGGCTTAAACAATCAGATTCAATGTATAATTCCATGAAATCAAGATCAAACGAGCTTCAAATATGCATCTTCAACATGCAAATAACACCCTAATCAACTCCCCCAAACTTAAACCGTTGCTCGTCCTCGAGTAACAAAAGAATAAAAGCAAGAGGTTGTACGGTTGCAAATGGATAATCAATGAAAGATCCCACGTCTCCGATGAATGAAATGAATTCTTCTTTCTCAAGATACATTCTCAAAATGATCACGAGTTCATCATTGAAAATCAATCTAGTTACCCCACGCATGCTCAACATACAATAACAAGTGATGGTGATGACAATATCCAAATGCTCAAGTTCAACTCACAAGATGTGGTGTTTCTCTCAAACACTCAAACAAATTAAGGACAATGGACACTCATCAATCAAATCACGCATTGCAATTACCATAAGCTTGCCCAAGCTCTACAATCTTTCCACCACAACATGTTCAACTATAAGATCAATAGGTCTTAAACATGGACGTAACGTTGGCTCTTTGGACGGGGTATGATAAATATGGACGAAGTGACTCGTCTAGTGGAGAATGAGAGTTGTTTTTCAACACATCAAGCTTACTCTCATTTCGTTTACACAACTTCATTCTCACTTTTCATTCAAATGCCTCACATGCAATCATCTCCTCATCTCCTCATCTTTTGTAGCCAATCACTCACCCTTTCAATTTATTTTCTTCTAAAGCACTTGGGGTTCATTGTCCCTCTTTTCTTTCTCAACTTTTTCTGTTATTTTCTCATTTTCTCCTCACTTTCATCTTTTTCTTTCTTTTCACAAACTTGCCAATTTTTCTCCTCAAACCAAAGGCATTTAAGCATATGTTTTGCCACTCTCTTTTTATTCTCCACTAGAATTGGGCATCAAAAGCTCAAAAAGCTAAATGGTTAAACATTGTAGGTTGCCAAGAAAATGGGAACTCAAGCTCAAACGGGCTAACTACGGAAAATTTCTTTGGTTATTTGGAAAAATATGGCTAAGTGACTTGTAGTACGAAAGATGGCCTACATCATATCTCAAAGTATCACACAATTATGATCTCAAGCAAGAACTTGGGCAAGTTCTAGAAAGACAAGCAATGAATTGATCCACTCTTGAATGAAATAAACCGGATTAATGTTCGGTTCAAAGCTCAACTCTCACCGGTTCATTCAATACTCAATCATTCATCAATCATCATCACACATCACTCATTGCGTATGCAAAACATCCATAGACGAATAGATGATTACAACATAAACAAGATGATGCATTCCAACCATGTACACATTCAAGGAATCAAATTCACCACGAAACATCATCAAATGTGTCTCAATGATTATACCATCTACAATTTACAACCCAATCACAATCTTAAACATTCATTCACCACACATCCCAACTCACACATAATTCAAAATAATAACAATCATCCATCAAATATTACAAATCCCAAGGAATTAATTAGAGTACATATTGAACACAAATCATAAAGGGAATGGAAAAGATAAAGGGTAAGAAGAGATTAACCACTCATTCCTCTCAATGAGGTGGTGGTTGCATTCCCGGGAAACCATATTGCATGATCCACGAGTTGAAAGCTTGTTGTTGGTCTCGTAACTCTCTCATTCCATCCTCCACCGTGGTGCGCAAGCTTCTCGACTCGTTCTCCATGTTAGTGAATCTCTCGTCAAAGCTCGTTCTCATCTCTCTCATTGACGCAGTCAATCCATCAATACTTCGCACTAGATTCCCTACACCACTCGTACCCCTCGTGTAGACTTGATCAAGATTTCTAGGCACGTTCTGAGTGGGGGCTGGAGCTTCATGATCGAACTGCCTTGAAGACGATTCACCCCTATCACGATGTGGAGGACTAGGTGGACCCTCAATTGCCTCAACATTGGTTCCTCTCGGTGGTAACTGAATGAAGAGGTCCGGGACGTTTCTTCCACTTGCATATGCGTCAATAACTTGGTGGTGTTGTGGGGACCCCATGTCCCAATTCTCGAACCTCCGATGTGAAGTCAACCCCCGATATGGCAATGGAAATACACTCTCGTCCTCTTGTATGAAAACGAAAGTTCTTCTCCTTTCATCGAACTTCAACATCCTCATCCTCTCCATCAATCCCAAGTCGAGGAGTGATCCTCCTTTAACAGCCCTTGATCTCTCAAGTTCTAACCCGTAGCTCTCGGCAATAGTTGAGATAATGCCTCCCAACATGAAATTCGAGACATCTCTTTTGACATGCCTCAACAGTTGCTCCATTACGAAGGCTCCCATGTTAAGAGGTTTCCCTCTCACCATACACCATAATACGTACAGCTCATCCCTCCTAACAGCACCCGCCTCAAACCTTCCAAAGACAACGTTTGAGAGGATTCTGTGGGCGTATCGGAACACCGGGTTCCGGATGAGTGAAGCCTTGGAGTGGCTAGGGTCATACTTGGGCCGATCGTTCATGCCCCTCCGGGTCAATCTTATCCAAAATTCTTCTTCCCCAAATCCTTTCATCTCTTGAGGGGTGGTGGGAGCTACATTCATCACAGTTCCGAACATCTCGTTAATCTCATCAAAGGAGAGCTCTTGATCTTCATTTCCCATCCGGAACGATATTCCGATGGGAGTTCCTCTTCTTGCCTCCTTTAGTTCAAGAGTGGACATGAACTCCACGATGAATTTCATCCACGATTCCCTTTTAATAAGTAGAATGTGCTCCCAACCTATGTTGTCGAACAACTCGTGCACATCATCTTTTATGCCCATCCTCACCATGCACGCCTCATCCGGGTATCGTGTCGGCCTACATGTGGTGTTTATTATCTTAGCAAAGGCCTCCACGTATTCCATCCCTCTATCTCCAAAATCAATTTCTATTTTCGATGGCCATACTCCACACTTTTCTTTACATAGATCATCCACACTCATCTCCCTTCTAGAACTCTCTCCTTTCGATCTTTTCCTAGACATCCTACAAATGAGCACAATCAACAAAAGTTAATGATATTCTTCAAATTATCAAAGAATTATACATTGCATGTGACTTCTTTCAATTAGACATCAAGTTTTCACACTTAATTCAAGTCAAGACATGAACTTTCCTATGCCCATTCACATACAACCACAATTCTTCTTTAATTTTCTCAAATACCAACAGTTTTCTCTCACTTTCTTCACAAAAATCATGCTCACCAAGTGTTTGTAGAAATGCTTGAAAGAAAAATCTTCACCAAACCAAACAATAACACTTCTACTAACTCCAAAATAGCATGTGTAGGCATTCTTAAACAAAATCCAAGCTTTAGAAACTAACATGCTCATCAATTAAACACAACATGCTCAAGAACACCATTTTTCTCATGGAAGCATGAATTCACAATTCTACCTCTAAATCCTTCAAATTTCTCCATGGGTATTTGAAATTAAGACTTGTTATTCAACATTTATCAATAATTACCCATAATACACAAAGCCCATGGGAGAAACACCAAAGAAATCAACAAACCCATGTCAAATTTTGAATTTTCGTCACTTCCCAAAAACATGCAAGAAAAACCTTCAAAAACTTCTAAATCATGCTCAATCTTGCAAATAAATTGGGGGAAACGAGTTACATACCTTGGGTCTTGATTTTCTTGGTGAATTCCTCAAGAAAAATTTAAGAAAAGTGAGAAGAAAACAAGGGAGGGGAGAGTGCCGAATTCTTGTGCCCTTTTCAAGAGAGAATGTGTGTGTTTTGAGTGTGGGGAGGGTTTTATAGAGTGTGTGAATGTGTGGGTAGGGTTTGAGTGTAAATGGGTTTGGGTGGAGAAAACTTACCCGGGTCGAAATGCCCCGCCCGATTTAAAACGCGAACAGGCCGGGTGATGCGCGACATGGCCGGGTCGCCACCCACCCGGGCAAAACATTTTTTCCGTTCCCTTCGACTTTCGGCCGGGTAAAACCCACCCGGCCGGGTCATCTTCACCCGGGCAACCCCTGTTTTCCGTTCCCTTCGTGTTTTGGCCGGGTAACACCCACCCGGCCAGGTCGTTTCCACCCGGGCAACTCCTGAAAATCTCATTTTTTGGGTTTTTTTGGGTCAAAACTTCACCACTTGCTCAATTACACTCAAAATCTCTTCATTCCGTGACAAGTTCACACTTTCACTCCATAAATAAATCACCACTTCATTGATCGTGCATAGTTCTTGGTGTAAATCGAATTACAATACGAACATACCCCCCCAAACTTTTTCTTTGCAAAGCAAATAAAAGTTTGGAAAAATAGTGTTGAAAAAGAGATTTTCACCAAGAACTTGCAATGATTTTCAATGGCAAACAATATTCAACAATCACAAAATAGCTCACAACCAATATTCAAAATCAATTCACCCAACAATCAATAATGTCAACAACCACCATGCATCTATATTAAACACAAGTCAAGAATTATATGTCACACCACTATTCATCAATGATAAGTGTTCAAATTCATCACAACTCAAGTACAATATATCTCAAGGAAATTTCCCTACCCCCCCAAACTTAAATATTGCAAAGCAAGATTAAGTTTGGGACGGGGTGTACCTCATGATGGCTATCAACTCCAATCTTCGTTACTTCTCAAAACTTTCATCCACGACGTACAACTTCCATCCCGTGGGTAATTTTTACCTACGAAGAGAGTGCTTCACAAAAAGAATATCAACTACTCACACTTATTTGAACAAAAAGAGAAATAAAGCAAGTAAAAATGGGTTGCCTCCCATTTAGCGCTAGGTTTAACGTCCTATGCCGGACGGAACTCCTTTAGTTCAAGGATCACGAAGCCCAATCACATGTACTACCCCCTTGTTGGGAAGAGAATAATAATGCTTCACACGGTGCCCATTCACCTTGAATTCCTCCCCTTGCTCATTCACAAGATCAAGAAAACCCGTGGGATATACTCTAGTTACATGAAATGGTCCAAACCACTTGGACTTTAACTTCCCGGGGAAAACACTTAACCTTGAATTATAAAGGAGAACCTCATCACCCACTTCGAAGATTTTCATGGACAAACGGGCATCATGCCATCTCTTAGTCTTCTCACGGAACAATTGTGAGCTTGCATATGCATCCTCACGAAATTCCTCAAGTTCATGCAATTGAAGCACCCTTTTCTCACCACACAAATCACTATCCAAATTCACCTTTCTCAAAGCCCAAAGTGCTTGGTGCTCCACTTCAACGGGAAGGTGACATGCCTTTCCAAAGACTAATTGGTAAGGCGACATACCAAGTGGAGTCTTATATGCCGTCCTATACGCCCAAAGTGCATCCGGAAGCTTGCTAGCCCAATCTTTCCGGCTAGTGCTCACCGTCCTTTCCAAGATTTTCTTGATATGTCTATTTGAAACTTCGGCCAACCCATTGGTTTGAGGGTGATATGGAGTTGCTACTTTGTGTGTGACACCATACTTTGCAAGTAGCTTTTCCATCAATTTGTTCACAAAGTGGCTCCCACCATCACTAATGAGAGCTCTTGGAACGCCAAACCTAGTGAAGATCCCCTTCAAAAAATTCATGACGGTGTTAGCATCGTTGGCCTTAGTAGCAATGGCCTCTATCCATTTTGACACATAATCAACTCCAAGTAGAATATATGTGTACCCATTTGAAGATGGAAATGGTCCCATGAAATCTATCCCCCAAACATCAAATAATTCGACCTCCACAATGTTTGTCAACGGCATCTCATTTTTCTTAGAAATCCCTCCACTCCGTTGACATTTGTCACATCTCATCACAAACTCTTTACAACTCCGGAATACCCATGGCCAATAAAATCCGGATTGGAGTACTTTCAAAGCCGTCTTTTCACCCCCATAATGTCCTCCACATGGAGATGAGTGACAATGGGTCATGATGTTTTCCCATTCTTCTTTTGGAACACATTTTCGGATGATTGAGTCAACTCCCCTCTTCAAGACAAAAGGTTCGTCCCAAATGTAACTCTCCACATCCTTCAAAAACTTCTTCTTCTCATAAGTGTTAACACCAAATGGTATGCTTCCACTTGCTAAGTAGTTAGCTATATCCGCGTACCAAGGTGCCTCATCATGAATTTTTCCCACAAATGATCCTTGGACACGGAACAAACGCTCATCCGGGAATTCTTCTTTCACATCCCCAAACTCTTCTTTGGACTCTTTAGCCCTCTCAATCCGAGACAAATGGTCGGCTATAACATTTTCACTCCCCTTCTTATCCTTGATCTCAATGTCGAATTCTTGAAGAAGTAGGATCCATCGGATTAATCTTGGTTTTGCATCCTTCTTCCCCATGAGATAACGGATAGCGGCGTGGTCCGTGTAAACGATAGTTTTCGCACCTACTAGGTAGGGTCGAAACTTATCGAAAGCGTACACCACCGCTAGGAGTTCCTTTTCCGTAGTGGTGTAATTCAATTGAGCTCCATTGAATGTTTTGGATGCATAGTATATAGCCCGGAAAATCTTCTCCCTTACTTGGCCAAGAACTACCCCCATTGCCACGTCACTAGCATCACACATCAATGTAAACGGTTCCTTCCAATCCGGTGCTACTAAGATGGGAGTGTTGATCAATGCTTCCTTCAAGGCACTAAAATCATTTAAACAAGCATCATCAAAAACATAAGGAACATCTTTCTCAAGTAAGTGTGAAAGAGGTTTAGATAAATTAGAGAAGTTTTTAATGAACCGTCTATAAAAGCCGGCGTGCCCCAAGAATGAACGAATTC
Organism: Galeopsis tetrahit; assembly: GCA_963675135.1. NCBI lineage: Eukaryota > Viridiplantae > Streptophyta > Magnoliopsida > Lamiales > Lamiaceae > Galeopsis > Galeopsis tetrahit. Next base: position 64,150,132 of record OY776121.1, on the reverse strand, counting down.
CTCTCTCGTTAGATGGAGGAGGAAGCTTCTCTATTGCCACTATCTTTGCCCGATCAACCTGCAAACCTTGAGAAGATATATGATGACCAAGTACCACCCCCTCTTTGACCATGAAATGGCACTTTTCCCAATTAAGGACAAGGTTGGTATCTTGGCATCGTTTAAGCACTAACTCCAAATGTTCCAAACATGTGTCAAATGAGGTACCAAAAACAGAAAAATCATCCATGAATACTTCCATTACCTTCTCAATTAAATCATGAAAAATTGACATCATGCACCTTTGGAATGTTGCCGGTGCATTACATAACCCAAAGGGCATGCGTCTCCAAGCAAACGTTCCATAGGAACATGTGAAGGTGGTCTTCTCTTGGTCTTCGGGAGCAATCATTATTTGATTGTACCCGGAATAACCATCGAGGAAACAATAATAAGCAAAGCCACCAAGTCTATCAAGCATTTGATCCATGAAGGGGAGGGGAAAGTGATCCTTGCATGTAGCTTTGTTCAACTCCCTATAATCTACACACACTCTCCACCCGGTTGCTACCCTTGTGGCTATTACCTCATTTTGATCGGTTTTTATGACCGTCATGCCCCCCTTTTTAGAAACAACATGCAATGGTGAAACCCATGGACTATCACTTATGGGAAAAATCATGCCCGAATCTAAGAATTTGATAACCTCTTTCCTAATGACTTCTTGCAATATAGGATTTACTCGTCTTTGAGGTTGGACTATGGGTTTAACATCACTCTCGGTCCTAATCCTATGCATGCATATAGATGGATTAATACCCTTCAAATCATCAATAGTCCAACCTAAGGCTTTCTTATTCCTAGCAAGCACAACCAACAATTTTTCTAACTCAACATCATTCAACAAAGAGGAAACGATAACGGGGTACCTCATTTCGCTATCCAAGTAAGCATACTTGAGGTGCTCCGGTAATGGCTTCATCTTTTCCTTCTTTTCTTCCGGGCTTTTTCCTCCTTCAACGGGGATATGAAGTGGTAAGATTGGAGGTCTCCTTCTCATCTCCATGGCATCCACTTCTTCTATTGAATCCCTATTAGAGCTTGGCAACAAATCATTAGAGACAATCAAAGAATCACATAAAAATGAAGAAATGGAATGAGTTAAAGAAGAGTTAGAGAAATCTTCCCATTCATTTTGCACCATGTTGTCAACAACATCTAGGAAATTGCAAGACTCCACTTCTCCAATCTCTTTGAAAGACTTGTAGATTGAAAAGGTGATTTCCTCATGATTGAAGCTCAATTTCAATTCCCCTTTCTTCACATTGATCATTGCCTCCCCCGTTGCAAGAAAAGGTCTTCCCAAGATCAACGGGACATGCTCATCTTCCGCCATATCAAGGATGACGAAGTCCACGGGAAATATAAATCGGTCCACTTTCACCAACACATCCTCAACGATCCCTCTTGGTGTCTTCACCGATCGGTCGGCTAGATGCAAGGTCATGGTCGTTGGTAACAACTCCCCCATATCCAATCTCTTGTAAATTGAATAGGGCATGAGGTTGATGCTCGCCCCAAGGTCACATAATGCCCATATTGCTTCACTTCCCCCGATTTCACAAGGAATGGTAAAACTCCCCGGATCTTCCAACTTTTTGGGGAGGCTTCTTTGTAGTAGGGCACTACATTCCTCCGAGAGGTTGATTGCTTGATGACTTCCAAACTTCTTCTTGTTAGCAATCAAATCCTTTAAAAACTTCATATAGTGGGGCATTTGATCCAAAGCATCAAGAAGAGGGAGGTTTATATGAATCTTCTTAAAGATTTCCATGAACTTGCTAAATTTCTCGTTCAACCTCTTCTTCATATACCTTTGAGGAAAGGGAAGTGGTACATGAGTAATGGGAATCCCCCATTTGTCACATGGTAAATCATGCTTCTTCTCTCTTAGCTCCTTAGCAATCTTCCACTTGGGAGTCCTTGGACTCTTCACTTCTTCGTCCCCACTTTCCCCCTCTCGCTTCTCTTTATCTTCATCTTTATCATCCTTCCTTTCTTCAACTTCCACTTCCTCATCTTGCTTTCCTTTCTCAACTTCCTCAACTTCCTCAATCTCTTCATCAACCTTCTCATCATCAACATCCGTGGGCATTTTTGGTCCTTCATAAGAAGTGCCACTCCTCAACTTGATGGCTTTACAATGCTCTTTTGGATTCACTTCGGTTGTCGATGGAAACTTCCCTTTGTTAGGTTGAGATCCAATTGAAGTTGCCATTTGTCCCATTTGGAATTCCATTGATTTTTGATTACTCATAAGTTGGCCAATCATGGATTCCATTGATTTTTGGTTACTCGTGAGTTGAGCAAGCATCGATTCGGTAGATTTTTGGTTACTCACAAGTTGGGCAAGGATGGAGTCGGATGCTTCGGATTTCTTCTCACTTGTCTCCATCCTCTTCATGAGGAGTGCAAGAAGCTCATCCGTGGGGGACTTTCCTTCTCCACTTGGGAGTTTTGCTCCGGGATCAAATCCGGGAGGATATTGAATAGCACCTTTAGGATTCGAATATGACAAGTTCTCATTCCTCCGAAAATTCGGGTTTTGAGGGGCTTGGTATTGAGGGGATGGTCCCCCTTGACCTTGAGATGATGAAGATTGCCCTTGGAATCGGTTTTGGGGAGGAGCTTGATATCCTTGACCACGATTTTGATATGGTGGTTGGCCTTGATATGGTCGATTCCCTTGAAATTTTTGTGGATATCCTTGTTGACCCATATATTGCACTTCTTCCATATGTCCCAATTGAGGATCTTCTTGCACAAAAGATAAATGATTATCTCTTGTTTGAGATAAAACATTTACCTTTTCAATGAGTGTAGACATCATTGCTCTTATGCTATCATTAGCATCCACTTGGGCTACCCGATTTTGTGCTCCACGGTCTACTCTCGTCTTGAAAGTATTGCTTGCTATCCCTTCTATGATGTCATTGATCTCCTCCACCGATTTCATCCAAATTGAACCCCCCGCACAAGCGTCAATGTGGTGTTGATCTTCCAATCGCAACCCACCAACGAACCAACAAGTTGTTTGTTCAATTGGGAAACCATGATGGGGGCATGTGATGAGAAGACTCGTAAATCTTTCCCATGCTTCTTTGATTCCCTCATTTGGACCTTGTTTGAACGTAGAGATCTTTTGCTTGGCTTCCATCGTCTTTGAAGGAGGGTAGTACTTCAATAGGAATCTTTTCTTCAAATCTTCCCACGTCCTCACTTCTCCGGCGGGAATGCTTGATTGTATCCAAGCTTTTGCTTTCCCCGACAATGTAAACGGAAATAGCCTCATCTTTTTAGCATCTTCCGACACTCCATTTTGCTTGAGAGTGTCGGATATCTCCAAGAATTGAGCAAGATGTTCATTCGGGTCTTCCTCAAATCCTTCCTCCGTCCTTCCTTCAAATTGTCTCTCCCTCAACATCCTTAATAAAGAGGGACTAATCTCAAAGTTGTTTGCCTCCACCCTTGGTCTTGCCAACCCATCATAATGCTCCCTAGGTTGAGGCTCAAAATATTCCCTCATTGGCCTTCCATGGTAAACACGTTGAGGTTCTTCCATATGTGGAGGAGGAGGGATGTATTCCTCTTGAATTTGTTGAGGTGGAGGATATTGGTAAGGAGGAGGATATGGGTGTTGATGTAGTGGATAGTAGGCTTGTTGTGGAGGTGGATAAGGATAAGGATTGTATCCTTGATATGGAAAGAGGTTTTGAGGTGGATATTGTGGATTGGGAAATTGGAGATTTGGTGGGTGGTTTGGGTTTTGAGGTGGATTCCCTCCAACTTGATTTCCAACTTGATGATTCTCCCTTTGAAGCTCATCTTCTCCATTCGGTGGAGGATTCATCTCTTCAACGTTTTCCATCTCAAGTGGTTCTTCTATGACTCTTTGACGGTTTCTACTTCGATTCCTTCTTCTTGCGTGTGCTTCGATCTCAAGGTCTAATGGTTCAAGGTTTCCTCCACGTGATCTTGTGATCATGCACCTACAAAAGAAAAGTGTCAAATCCACAAAGATGAACAAGATCAAAATAACAAAAAGAAATGCTACTATCAATAACACTCAACAAACTCTAAGTTTCACTAACAACACTCGCTTAAATCCCCGGCAGCGGCGCCATTGACTTGTTCGTATTTTTCAGATAAGTTCCCAAGTAAAATTTCGTTCCAAGGATTTAATTAAGTGCCAATGAATCCCTAGAATTGCAAGTTATCATGCTATTGTAGTAACTAAATGTTTTTGTTAGGATTTTCGGGAATATAAAGACAAGTACTTAACTAGATAAACTAAACACAAATAAACGAACTAAAACAAGAAAACGATATCTAACTTCCTTTCGAAAGTGCAAGGTGAGAAGGTATTGCCTCGGGTGTATCCGTTTTATAGGTCGTGTGGTGAATTATGGGGCAAAAATACATAAATTAAACCTAATGTGTTGGGAAGAACTAAAGGCTATCACTCGTGTGTGTCGACCAATCCCTTGTGAGGCCTAGGTGAACACGTGCATTGACTAGCAATTATATCGTCTAATCAATACCATAGGATCATAGGATAGTGTCTCATAAACACGTTCAACACGGTTACTAATGTTCATGAGACGTCCTTTCACTACTCTAATAGACGACCTCTAATCGAATAGTGTCTAGCGTCGTCGATCTAAGTAACTAACCCCCAGTCGGTGTAGCCAATTACTATGTTAATTCTAATTGACTAATTCAAGCTCATACACACATTCCTAATCATGCAACCCAATACGGTCGTTGAAGTCGAACAACTAAGAATGCTAGCTAATAGGGTGAATTAACCAATTGAATCATGCAAACTACCACACTAGAAGCATATACACCCAATTCCTAAGCTAATCATGCAATTGATCCATAATTACACCACATAACCACCAAACTTCAACACCCTAGGCAATTAATACTTAGCCCATGGTTCTAGGATAGAAATCCATGGCTAGAATGCAAGAAATCACATATTCCATCACAATTAAGAAATCAAATGCAAGAAATAATAGAATTGGTAAATTGAGATGAGAATTAAAGAGATATCACCTTAAAACTTGAAATGTAGCTACAAACTTCAATTACTTACAAGGGCAATTCTTACTGTAGTCACATTTTACAAAGTGACTATGCAGTCACTTTGTCGAATCGCGCCATGTGGCGTCGTAACCGTAAAAATGACCTACTACCTGTCATACCGGTTTCAGTTATTTTTAGCATTATTTAAATTATATTTTATTATTTACTATATTACCCTTCTTTTTAAATTTTATTTATATTTTACCTGCACCCACTAATTTAATGAGTGCACCCCCTAATCATATTTTTACTACAATTATCTGCACCCGCTAATTTAATGAATTCACCCCCTAATCATATTTTTACAACAATTATCTGCACCCGCTCATTTAATGAGTTCACCCCCAAATCATTTCTTTTTTACAACAATTATCTACACCCGCTCATTCTATGAGTTCACCCCCAAATTATTTTTTATAACAATTATCTGCACTCGCTCATTTTATGAGTTCACCCCCAAATTATTGTTTTATCACTGTTATCTGCACTCGCACATTTTATGAGTGCACCCCAAAATATTTTTTAAAAAATAATCACATTTAAAAGACTATATTATCCTTTTATTATTTTACACAAAATATAATAAAATAAACTCTAAAAAATCAATTCACCACCAAATCACCCATATTTTAAAAAAAAGCGTAAAAATATAATTAATAAAAAACTATCGAAATTAGCCACAAATCTCAATTTTTTTCTTTTTAATTTTTCTTCCCCCTCCTCTTTTTCTTTTTTCTTCCCATTTTCAATTTTTTTTTCAAATTTTTTATTTCCTTATTTTTTTTTCTTTTCCTTTTTAAATTTTCCTGTCTTTCTTTTCCATTTTTTGCATGTGTATTTTTTAAATTTTAATACAAAATAATATTATAGGTATAATTTTATTAAAGTCGATCGGCGGTGCACCTAAATTTTAATTTTAATTTGATGAGTAAAGGACATGCCGGAAATCCATGCATGTCGGCGGGTGACCCAGCCACCACCATGCCCGACCACCCCCTCGACGGCGACGGCGGCGCTTCGGTCTCGGCCGCTGAAGCCCGAGACCCCTCCTCGAATCGCAATCTCGATTCTTCACTTCCATAACAATCGACATAATTTTCCATCTCGGCCACGATCCATGGCGGCCGAAATCCTCTCCTCATTTCGACCACCGACGCGACTGCTTCGATCAATCTCCCTTGCGTTCGCGATCCAGGAGCTTCTCCTACATCAACGGCGCTCGCCTGCAACACTCGGATCGACGCTGCCTTTCTCTCGTCGTTCATCTCTGTCCAAATCGAAGCTACATTGCTTCATCCGTCTTCTTCACCCTGCTCCTGCGCAGCCTCTTCCTCCGACTGACGACGGCCCGACGGAGGACTGTGAGTATGTTGTTGATGGATCTCTGACTGGACGACACTCGGAGCCGGTGACCTTGCTGATGAAATCCCAAGCGACGACTACTGACTTAGGGTGCCCTCCCATTGGGCTAGGGTTTCCTTCAATTGGGCTTGGTAATGTGCACCCTCTTTTTTCTTTAGTACACCCCGATCTGCACTCTCTCCACTTTTTTTATGGTATTATTGTTATTGGTATTATTGATACTGGTATTACTAGTTATTGATTGCGGTATTACTATTAATACACTATTGAATTAATATTAATGATTATCGATTATTAATTGTGGTATTACTGATTATGTGAAATTATTTATTACTGATTATTATTATTTTTATGGTATTACATATTATTGTTTATGGTATTACTGATAATTGTTTTTGGTATTATTGAATATAATTAGATTTGTGGAATTATTTTTTATTGTATGAGATATCACTATTCAATGTTCATGGTATTACTACTTACTGTTCATGGTATTACTGATAATTATTTTTTGTATTATTGAATATAATTAGATGTGTGAAATTATTTGTTATTGTATAAAATTTTACTGATTAATATTAATGGTATTACTGATTAATGTTCGTGATATTACTAATTATTATTAATGGTATTACTGATTACTGTTTATGGTATTACTGGTTATTGCTTGTTGTATTACCGACTACTCCCTCCTTCCTATTGAAAGCTACCCAACTTTCCTTATTCGTTTGTCCCAATGAAAGTTACTCATTCATTTTTTGCCAAACTATTCACTTTCACATTTCATTATATTCTTCTCTCTCTCAATCACATCACCTCTCATACATCCACTTATTATATCATATTTTTTAACCTCTGTGTCCGAAGCTCATGAGGAGCTTTCACTGGGACGGAGGGATTATAATAAAATCATACATATAATATTATTTTATATTAAAACTAAAAAATATACTAATGAAAAAAAATAGGAAACAAAAAAAATGAAGAAATAAAAAGTTTGGAATAAAAATTGAAAATGGGGAGAAAAATTAAAAAGAAAAAAAATTGAAATTTGTGCCTAATCTCGATAGTTTTTTTTAATTATGTTTTTATGATTTTTTTTCTAAAAATATGAGTGATTTGGTGGTGAATCGACGGTAACTCGACAATGACTCGGTTGTAGATTGTAAATGTATAAATTATGATTGATTTTATTATATTTTGTGTTAATTAATAAAAAAATTAATATAGTCTTTTAAATGTAATTATTTAAAAAAAAATATTTTGAGGTGAACTCATAAAATGAGCGGGTGCAGATAATTGTGGTATAAAAATAATTTGGGGGTGAACTCATAAAATGAGCTGGTGCAGATAACTTTGGTAAAAATATAATTTGGGGGTGAACTCATAAAATGAGCGGGTGTAGATAACCGTTGTAAAAAAGAAATGATTTGGGGGTGAACTCATAAAATGAATGTGTGCAGATAACTATGGTAAAAAATGATTTGGGGTGAACTCATAAAATTAGCGGGTGTAGATAATTGTTGCAATAAATTATTTTATTGTATAAGGATAAAAATGTAAATTTACAATAATATATTTTAATTAATTTAATTTAATAGAAAATACAAATTTATGACACATTACGACACATTACGACAATACATATCGTAAAATTACAAAAGGTAACAGGTCATCAAATCTAAATCTTTAGATTAGATTTTTAATGGCTTAGATTAACTGACTACGGTAGTCATTACGACACGTTACGACACCCTGACTACATATAGAAGGTCCCTACTTACAAAGCCCAATGGAAATCTTCACTTGAATCCTCAAATTAAACTCGAATCTAAGCTAACTATGAAATGAAAATTGCAAAAATATGAAAACTCCTACAACTATGTGTGTTTGTGTGTTAATTCCTCTCCAAGGTCTTGTGTGTCTCTCCAAAACTGAAATAGGGCCCTTTTATATGTTGCAATATTTCCAAAAATGAGTTTTTGCACTTTAGCCCTTCAAAATTGGAGAAAATGGCCGAAATACCCCGAACATGATGCGACCCGGCCGGGTGGCTCCCACCCGGGCATGCCACCCGGCCAAATGACGAAGCTCCCCAAATTGTTATGCCTTGCCCGGGTCGAACCCACCCGGCCGGGTGGGTCTCACCCGGGCACAATACGAAGCTGCTGAATTTTTGGCCCTGCCCGGGTCGACCCCACCCGGCCGGGTGGGTTTCACCCGGGCTAATTACGAAGCAATCCATTTTTGCACCCTGGCCGAGTTGGAGTGACCCGGCCGGGTTGATTCTACCCGGCCGTGTTGTTTTTTGGCACGTCATCTCGTTTCCTTGCATAACTTTCGCCTCGGATGTCGGATTGACTCGATTCCTTAGGCTGATTCACTCCGTTTCTCGAGACGAATCCAACCGTGCATTCCTATTTCCAGTCCGGTCACTTGTGGTATGTGTTTTGCTCCAGATTTCATCGTGTTACCTACAAAAATCGACAAAACACAACCTTTCTCTCATTTCGGCTTAAACAATCAGATTCAATGTATAATTCCATGAAATCAAGATCAAATGAGCTTCAAATATGCATCTTCAACATGCAAATAACACCCTAATCAATACTGCAAGAACATGTAGAGCTTCTTGGACAACTTTTATATTTGCCCATTTATCCGAAGAGAGATAATTAATTTCCAGCTAGGAAGCAAGAAACAAATTATGTTTGAATAATGACACGAAGAAATTAAAATTAATAAGTGAAATTAAAGTTCATTATATATTATGGTGAACATGGTTTATAAAGAGAGAAAAAAAAAACATTAGTCGACACCATGGCTTTGGAGTGGAGGAGGATTGTAGAAAACGTCCACCATAATTTTCGTCTTTAGACATTGAAAGAATTCCGTCTCATCTAAAAGTCCGAACTTATAGAGAGGGTGAGAATTAATTCTTGTATATTAATTCCTAACACTCCCCCTCACTCGTGGGCCGGATTAACACCTCTTACCCATTTTGGGGAGGAGGCCCATCGAGTGGACAATTTAAATGGGTGGAGTGCTTTCAACAGGAATCGAACCCAGGTCGTTTGCCCGGTTTGCTCTGATACCATGAAAGAATTCCGTCTCATCTAAAAGTCCGAACTTATAGAGAGGGTGATAATTAATTCTTGTATATTAATTCCTAACAGACATCAATTGATGCGATAACAACCCCCGTTTCTCACTCAATGTATCACACCATGGTTCTAATATGTGAAGACCGTTTATCTTTTCAATACACTGCACATAGATCAACAGGTTAATTAATGAATTGGGCGCCTAAGAGACCAAAATTTAAAACTAATTAGAAACTCACTTGATTAACTCTTTCCATAACATTTTTACATAGATGGTTGTTCGTCTCGATATTCACATAATTTCCATTGCAATTGTCTTTTGCAGACTGAGTTTTTAGAAAGAAAAAAAAATATGGATAAGGAATTTGACAGATTAATTATGTATATAAATAAAGAAAAATGAATAAGATTAATTAATTCAACCAAAACAGATTTGATCACAGAAAGGAAAACTGAGTTGAAACTCCAACCCAGTCTCCCCATAAAATTTGAACAACTAGATTTTGGACCCAAAACAACAAAATCCTCATGATATAAAACTGTACCAACTAATTCAAGACAAAATCTAATATACAATACTCACCTTAAAGATTAGTCCCATAATCCATCAACAATTAAATACCTCGAAAGAAGGATTATATTTCCCCTGTCTCTCTCTCTCTCTCTACTCAAACCCCTTTTGCAAGACTTACTACTTTTCTTTATCTTCTCTCGTCTCTTCAAAAGCCCATACACCCATTTTTGCCTAATTCCATTAATCAAGTCACTCTACTCAAACACCAATCATAAGGATTTGAGAGTTTTTTTTTTCCCCCACTTTTTTACGGCAAATTTGAGAGCTAACGAAAAGACAGGAGAATATATGTGTGTGTGAAGGGGAGTGGGAAAAGAAAGGTAACAACAGTTTGAAGAAAATCATCAATCCAATTAACAGAAATCACTTTGTAAGTATCTAATGTTTAAAAAAGATACTAAAAAGCGTACCTATTAAGAAGGCACGCTTCAGGAACTGCCGATTGAGAAGACACGCTTCAGAAAATCATCAATCCAATTAACGGTGACGAGGCCTTCAGAAACCACCGACTGGGAAGGCAAATTAATGAACGGTGATGAGGCCGGGCTTCATGAACCGACTCAGAAGAAGATTTTGTTGGTAGATGAAGGATTAGGGCTCAAAAGCCTTTGAGTGTGAAAAGAAAGGATGAAACTGTTTCTTAAACGAAAATTAAAGCGGCTAAAATTTTGAGATAGTATAATCAAGGCGGCTTAACTTTTTCGAGAAAGAATTAATTAAGACGGGCGTCATTATAAATAATGAAATTACGAAAGGTCACTATGTGCATATTTTGTGACCCTTATTGAAAAGGGTCACTAAGAAAGCATCACTATAAGGGGGTTATTTTAGTAGTCAATTAGGGATTTTTCTCTATCTAAATTAATCTAATCTAATCCCTAATCATGCTTTTCCACTTGAATACTAGAAACCAAACTTCTATCGTCTCTTCACTAATCACTCAAACTCTCATTCAAATAATTTGTGTAAATTGATGGGGTTCTAATGAAAATTACCCAACTCTCGTTGCGATAACCCAATATATACTCAATCCACTCAATTTTCAACCCTCAATTATACTATCATCAAGACTAACCAACTCTCGTTGCACTAATCATGTGTCAAAATATAATCTAATAATTGAATTCAAGCAAATGATCAACCAAAACCCATTAACCTAATCAATACACCTTCCAATTAAATTAAACAATCAAAATTAAGCTAAAAATTTAATTCCATCATAAATCCAAACACCCAAACACCAATAAACCTAGTCAATAACTAAATCAACAATTGAAATCAAACTCATAAAAGATAAACAATAAAACATGGAATTAAGGAAAAATATCACCTCAAATGGTCTTCAAATCTCCAACACTTGCAATAAAGTACTCCCTCCGTTCCACAAAGATAGCTACATTTGACTTTACACATAGATTAAGAAAAATCAATAAATGTAGTCAAATTTAGCTAATGTGTCAATTTTACCCTTAGAATCTCGTACTCCAAAATCTGCTAAGCATTAATTACTCATATCAATTAGGGGTAAAATTGACAATAAAACATTGGGAAATTCTCAAATGCACCATGTGCACCAAACCAGGTTTGGTGCACATGCTTTTGTCCTTATCCTCCTATTCTAACTTATTATCCTTTTTTCTCTATTTATGTTTATAATTCTATTTTTTTCTATTAATTAATTAATTAATTTATAATCTATTACTTTATTAATTAATTAATAAATTACAGTCCTTTCAAACTTTTTTTTTTAGTTTTTTTTTCGTTTTTTATTTAGTTTTTTTTTCGGTTTTTTTTTTTGTTTTTTTTTTCGTTTTTTTTTTTTTCGTTTTTTTTTTAGTTTTTTTTTTTTCGTTACTCACCCCCACTTTTCAATAATAATAGTTGCTACTTTTCATTAATAAAATTTCCACTTTTCACTAATAACAGTTACCACTATTCAGTAACAAAATTTCCACTTTTCACTAATAATAATTACCACTTTTCAGTAACAAAATTTCCACTTTTCAATAATAATAGTTACCACTTTTCAGTAACAAAATTCCCACTTTTCAATAATAAGAATTACACTTTTCAGTTAAAATATTTACTACTTTTCAGTAACAAAATCTCCACTTTTCAATAATAAGAATTACACTTTTCAGTTCAAATATCTACCACTTTTCAATAATAAGATTACTGTGTAATTCTTATTATTGAAAAGTGTAATCTTATTATAGAAAAGTGGTAGATATTTGAACTGAAAAGTGTAATTCTTATTATTGAAAATGGTAGATATTTTAACTTAAAAATGTAATTTTTATTATTGAAAAGTGATAAATATTTTAACTAAAAAGTGTAATTCTTATTATTGAAAAGTGGAAATTTTGTTACTGAAAAGTGGTAGATATTTTAACTGAAAAATGTAATTTTTATTATTGAAAAGTGGTAGATATTTTAACTGAAAAGTGTAATTCTTATTATTGAAAAGTGGTAACTATTATTATTGAAAAGTAGAAATTTTGTTACTGAAAAGTGGTAGCTATTATTAATGAAAAGTGGTAATTTTGTTATGAAAGTGATAATTATTATTAGTGAAAAGTGGAAATATTAATTAATTAAAACGGGTATATTTAATTATAAATTGTACAGTTAAAATTATTATTAAAATTGAAAAAATGTTATTCTTATTATTGAAAAGTGGTAGATATTTGAACTGAAAGTGTAATTCTTATTATTGAAAAGTGGTAGATATTTTAACTGAAAAATGTAGTTTTTATTATTGAAAGTGGTAGATATTTGAACTGAAAAGTGTAATTCTTATTATTGAAAAGTGGTAGATATTTGAACTGAAAAGTGTAATTCTTATTATTGAAAAGTGGTAGATATTTTAACTTAAAAATGTAATTTTCATTATTGAAAAGTGATAAATATTTTAACTGATTATTAGTGAAAAGTGGTAATTTTGTTGTGAAAAGTGATAATTATTATTAGTGAAAAGTGGAAATTTTATTAATGAAAAGTAGAGAAGTGATAAATATTTTAACTGATTATTAGTGAAAAGTGGTAATTTTGTTGTGAAAAGTGATAATTATTATTAGTGAAAAGTGGAAATTTTATTAATGAAAAGTAGAGACTATTATTATTAAAAAGTGGAAGTGAGTAACAAAAAAAAAACGAAAAAAAAACAGAAAAATAAACAAATTTGAAAAAAAAAGAAAAAAAATCGAAAAAAAAAACAGAAAAAAAACGAAAAAAAAAAAAAAAAAAAAAAACAGAAAATAAAATGAAAAAATAAACAAGTTTGAAAAAAAAAATCGAAAAAAAAAACAGAAAAAAAAACGAAAAAAAAAACAAAAAAAAAAGGAAAAAAAAAACAGAAAATGAAAAAAAAAACAAGTTTGAAAGGATTTGAACCTGTGACCTCAAACTTTTAAAAAGGTATCTATAACCACTAGAACATTGATTACTTAATTATTTATATTTATCTTTATAAATAGATATAGGATTGGTCTGTGCATTAGTGTGCACGTGCACGCTGTGCACAGGAGACCAACTCTAAAACATTTAATGCTAAATTAAAAGAGGAAATATGGCTATAATTTGGGACATCCAAAAAAGGAATACGTTGCTATCTTTGTGGGACGGAGAGAGTAAAATACTACATTAAAATCTATCTAAAATATTAATTGAAACTAAACTAATGAGTGGAGTGTGGGGAAGAGAGGGTTTCTCCCCAATCAGCAGCGTCCTCTGTTCCGTGTGCCTCTGCGTGCGTGTGTTGGCTTCCCCCAAAGCTGAATTGGCTTCCTCACGCTTCTGCTGAAAAGGGTAAGGTGATGGATTGGGCCCTCCCTGCTGAAATGGATGTGGGCTTTTTCAAATGATTAAATGGGCCTTGCTTCTTTTTTTTTTGGGTGCGGCTAAAGGCACCCAAGGATACTATGAGTACACTCACGCGATGAGAACACACACAAAACGGATAAGGACACCCACGTGAAAATGTAAAAAATAACCTTCTCATCACAAACCCTTTATCTTCCTCCCATTCTCCCATTCTCACATTTTAACACAGAAGGGTGCACCCACCTCCCCTCCCTCCCAATCGGCGCCGCCACCACCACCCCTCCCTCCCAATCGGCGCCGCCGCCCACCATCCCTCCCTCACAATTTAGGAATTGTAGGAAAATTAGGGTTCTCAGGAGTTCGGGAATTATTTTCGAACCTATTGAGTTTGTTTTGGAAACATTTTCGAACAATCTGTGTTTGTTTTGAAAAAAATTTCGAACATTCTGTTTTTGTTTTTGAAAATATTTCGAACCTCTTGTTCGATTTTTTTTTTTCCGGACAAATTTAAGATGTTTTGAATATTTTTTCGAACATATTGAGTTTGTTGCGTAAAAATTTTCGTACATCTTAACTTTATTCGGTTAATATTTTCGAACATCTTAAGAATTTGTTTTTATTGTTTTTATTGATTTTTTGTGTTTTTGTGTGTTTGTTGAAGAATGGTGTTGATTTTTTGTGTTTTGTTAGTGGTGGATATGATTCTGTAGTGAAATAGAACTGGTGGGTGTACTCATCCGTCCTTTTTTTAAAAAAGTGCAAGAGGGGTACAAACGTCATTTTGCATACCCCTTGTTTTTAAAAAAAAATTCCAGTAAGTGTACTCACAGGATCCTTGGGTGCCTTTAGCCGCGCCCTTTTTTTTCTGGCCGAAGCCCCACCCAAATTTGGTTAATTAATGAAATGGCCCCTGCATATGATTAATGAAATGGGCCCCAGAATTTTAGGCCTTATTTCATTTTTAAGCCCAACTGCAATTGCTTTTCTTCTCGAATTATTTCTTCGATTGACTTCACAATATTATCGAGGCGTGTTTTGCTTCAATAATCCTCAATTCACATAAAAAATAGCAAACGACACTTTTCTCCAAATCGAGTGCAATTAGTCAATTTAGTGTAAATAATGCATAAAATCCTATAAAATTATGCAATTTAAACACATGAATGTCAAACAATTTTCACACTAATCAGTTATTCTAGTTGTAACTTCTAGTTTAGTAGTTATAACCTCTCTTGTAAACCTCCTCCTCGTATATATAGAGGAGTGATGATCATCTAATTCACAATTCAATTTCATTTACTACTCAATATGAATTCTATATTTCTCAATTCTCTCAATATGCACTCTATCCAATTCCTTCTTGTTATAAAATTTCACATCTAATTAATTCCTGACCTTTTGGAGGAATTGATAGGTGAGGGCGGCTGAAATTGTATCGTTAGATTGATAAGCTCCTGGAGTTTTTGAATTATAAGTATATCCAGTACCTACAATACAATGTAGATAAATGAATTGAGTTAATTACAAATAATGACTACCAAATAAAAGATTGTAATTTCCTTGACATTCTCATTTCAAAAGTATAACATATATACACGTAATTTACCACTAATTTTGCACTAATTTAACTAAAGGAATAACTATCAATAAATACACTAGATATAAAAATATTCACATATTTATAATCTAATACACCCCCGCAATCAGAACGGGTGGTTGACGCACGTTGAGATTGTCCCGAAAATCATCAAATAAAACTTGAGGAAGGCCCTTAGTGAAAATATCCGCAGTCTGAAAACGAGAAGGGACATGAAATACTCGCACCTCTCCCTTAGATACCTTTTCTCGAACAAACAAAATATCTAACTCTATATGCTTTGTTCGTTGATGCTGAACTGGATTGCTCGATAAATATATTGCACTCACATTATCGCAATAAACCAATGTAGCAGTCGAAACGGGACAATGAAGCTCAAGAAGAAGATTTCAAAGCCAACAAGTATCAAATACAACATTGGCGACGCCACGATACTCAGCCTCTGCACTCGAGCGAGACAACGTCTTCTGCCGCTTCGACGACCAAGATAACAGGTTGTCCCCCAGAAAAACTGCATAACCCGAGGTGGAACGTCGAGTATCCGGACAACCGGCCCAATCAGCGTCCGTGTAGGCCACAAGGGAGGAAAAAGATGACGGAGATAAGTGAAGTCCATAGTCATGGGTACCTTGAATATAACGTAGAACACGTTTTACAGCAGCCATATAAGCTTCACGGGGATCATGCATGAACAAACAAATTTGTTGTACAACGTACACAATATCCGGACGAGTAAATGTGAGGTATTGTAAGGCGCCAACTGTTGGGAATAAAATGAGAAGTTTTGATTAAGATACCAAAACCCCTTAAGACATGCCAATTAGCTAAGTCAAGAATTGAATGATCATGTTCTTAGAATGTTAGAACATGTAGCTTAAGGCTAGTTGAGAAGCTGGAATGTTAGGCAACTTTTAGAATGATAGATGCACAAGTTGAGGGGGAACACATGCTTAGAAATCTACAAAGATCAAGTCCACTCATAGCTCAGAATCAAATTAACCATAAGTCTGTTGATGGACAACTATGCTGATCAAAGATTGTTCAGTTATAGTACAACCTATCTGAAGTTCAATTGAGTTAAATGCATCATCAAGACCTAGTCTACTGAAGCATGCATCCAAGATCAGAAGGTTTGTCCAGCAAGTTTGCCTCAACAACATTAGGCCAGATCAGTTTGAAGATCTAGCCCAACTATGCTGATAAGGTCAAGACTACCTTTCCAAAGCATGAATGCTCAAAGACAAATCAAGAAATATACATGGAAAAAGGAAAAGAGCCAAGTTATCTGAAGAGCTAAAGCCAACATTGCTGATAAGAAAACTCTGCTGATTCTGATAAGCAGAATTGTCCAAATAATAAGGAATGTTGTCCTTATCATAGGACCAATCATCAGAAGTGATGTCCATGTTTGATCAAGTGAATCTTGAAGTCAGACATTGAGAAGAGTGCTTCAAAGTCAAGACAAAGAGCTCACAACCGTTTATTTCCCAAATTAATGACATGTCACTTTCAAGAAACTGTCTTCCCGTTGCAGAGTTCAAGGAAGACATTTATAGACAATTGAGGCTGTCTTTCTAACGGGCAAATCCTCAATTTTGTCTATAAATACAGAAGTGTGAAGACCATTTGAAGGGATCCAACTAGCATCAACAATTCTGAAGCTACAAAGCTCATAAGCCTCTCAAAGCTCTCAAAGAGACTTTCTTAGTCTTCAAACACTTCTTCTAAGCTGTACTTCATTGTATATCCATACAAAGCTTAGAGAGATATCATATCCTTATACACTGATCTCATTGTAAAGGATATCTCAACATAGTTGGAACCAACATCAACCCTTATACCTTTCCAAAAGAGAGATAGAAGGTTGTTGTAGTAGAAGTGGTAGGAATTGACTGTTGAGAGAAGAACAATTCAATTCTGAGTTGAGAAGAGGGTACTAGGACTCTGATATCCTAGGGATCAAGGCACCAAGGAGTGGTGTGGTTGATCAAGTGCCCCTTGGCACTATAAAATAAGTAATTCCAAGAGTGAAGGAATTATCCTGTTAAATCAGGGAAAGTGGATGTAGGAGCTTGAGTCTCTGAACCACTATAAACTCTTGTGTTGATTTACTCTCAAGTACTTACATTCATACAACACAACACACAAACTGACCTTTCAAAGATACATACTTAAGACTGCACAAAATTAGATTTGGACAAGTTCCCTGATAGACTGTGAAGCTGTTAAGGTGATTTCAGAAATTAAAAGGAGTTTAGACTAAAGGGCCAACCACTAATTCCGCACATATAACTCCATTAGATAGTTATTCAACTAAGTACTCAATAGTACTTAGTAGTTTGATTATCTTTAAAGAGTTAATCATATCAGCATAGTTGTCCAGGACATCCTTACTGAAGTCTGTTTGGTTAAAGTTGATAAAGATTTGCATACAAGTGTATTCCCCCCCATACACTTGTTATATACTCCTTTCAGGACCAACAAGTGGTATCAGAGCAGGGGTTCAAAGACCACTGCTTCTGAAAATCCATTTTGATTTTCAAATACACATTTTTGTGTGGTCACTAAACTGATCTTTTCTGAAATCTATTCATATCTATATCTAACCCCTTTGTTTGAGATATGGCCAACAACAATGCTGTTCCACATGATGCTGTCCAAGGCATCAACAACATGGCTACTGATCCAGTCAACCATATATCTCATCACAAGCTGCCCATGTTCTCAATTGAGAACTATGACTTCTGGAAAATCAGAATGAGAGCTCATCTTGCTTGCCTCCACACTGATATGCTGAGAGTGATTACAAGAGGACCTTTTGTATTCACTCAAATTAATCCCAGAATGACTGAAGCTCAAAAAACTGACATGAGGGAGGAAATCCCCAAAGATGAAGATGACCTCACTACTGAGGAGAAAAGGAGAGATAATCTAAATTATCTAGCAATGAACACTCTCTACCAAACAATTCCAGATGCAGTAATGGGGAGAGTCTACCACTGCACAACTGCCAAAGAAATTTGGGATACCCTTGCTGAAATGTGTGAGGGTACAGACAAAATCAAGGAGAACAAGCTCCAAGTTGCTATGCAAAAGTTTGAACAATTTAAAATGGAGCCTGAGGAATCCATTGACCTCAACAGAAGGAAACCTGATGAGGAACCTTCCTTACCAACCAAAGGAGTGGCATTCAAAGCCAAAGCTGCTGAACCTGAAATGCAGCCCACTCCTAGACCATCAAAGTCAGTCTCTAAGGCTGAAATGAAGGAAGAGCTAACCCTCATGGCTAGAAGATTTGACAAGCTGAACTCAAGGTTTGGTAGATACAAGAAATTCTACCAAGACAACAAGGTCAGGAGAAGATACAACTCTCCTGAAGCCCAGGCTGAGGACAAAAGGCTTGAAGAAAGAAGATCAGAGGAAAAATACTCTGATAGGAGAAAGTCCAGCAGAGGTGAACCCTCATCATCCAGAAGAAGAGATGAACCAAAGAAGGATGATGATGAAGATTTGTGCTATAACTGCAAAAAGAAAGGGCATTTTCAATATGACTGCCCTGAGCTCAGCTCCAAGGAAAGGAAGGAGAGACAAGCAAAGAGAGACAAGAAATTCACCAACAGGAAAGCCATGATGGCTGGTGATGAGTCTGAATCTGCTGAAAGCTTCAACTCTTCTGATGATGGACTGTTCTCCAACAGTGATGATGATGGTGTGTGCAACATGGCCATAGAAGATGATGAGGTATCTTCTACTTCAAGCTCACCATCATTTCTATCACAAAACACTAGTGAAGTCAACCTGAAACTTTCTTTTGGAAAGTTAATGGAAGATTTCACAAAGTTACAAGAATTTCATGACTACTGTGTGAGAGAAAATGAAAGGTTGTCTATTGAACTTGCAAAACCTTCTGAATCAGTAATTGATGTCAAGTCTACTAAGTTGTATCAACAAGTCTTGAGAGAACTTGAGGAAGCTTCTCTCAGGATAGTTGACCAACAAAAGCAGATTGATGATCCACTAATCACTCAGAAGAGAAAAGATTTTGAGCTAAAAATTCTTCAAGCTAAGTTTGAAAATCTCTCACATGAATATGATATTCTTAAATCAAGTGAAGAGAGCCTGAAAATTAAGATGTCTGCTATGAATAAATCCTCTAGAGCAATAGAGGAAATTTAAAGCTTCCAAAGACCTATGGCTCAAAAGAGTGGATTGGGATTTGATCCATTCAAATCTTCACTTTGTCTTAGTGTTGCTTCAACAAGTAAAACTAAGAGAGTCTTTGCGAGATCAGTGGCACAACAAGCTGAAAATGAAATAATCTAACCACTGAATAAAGGAAAGGGCAAAATGCATGAGATGCCCACTCAAGTGCTTCTGGGAACTAGGCCCATACCTAAGGAAAAGGCCAAAGTCCCTGAACATAAGAGGAATGTTGTTCAGCAGAGTAGACCCAGTGGAAGGGCAACTTATCTGAACAATATTCAGAGGAGTTATCCAAGGTATGATCAGTCTAGGTCAACTCTACTGAGGAAACCTCAGCTGAACAGACTCATGGTCAACTTTCCTCAAGGGCAGAATAAAATGAGACAACCAAAACCCTTCATGCCAAAGGGTAATGGTCATAAATATGCCTTTCCTCAAAGACTCCCTCAAGTAGCACAAAGAACTCATAAGTTCAGGAGATTTGACAACTCTCCTGAAACTTACAGAGTCAACACTTTCACACACTCTTTCCCAAAGACATTTAAGGGAAAGACAGTGTATGTAGATGCTAGAGGAAAACAACTTAGCCACCTTGAATCAATCAGGGTAATTAGGCAAGTTTGGGTTCCTAAAGGTACAACTAACCTCTCAGGACCCAAAATGCAAAGGGTACCTAAAGCTTGATAATTGCAGGTACCTATGGGCCACAAGAAGATGAGGAGTATGAGCAAAAAGTCAGCATGGTACCTTGACAGTGGATGTTCAAGGCACATGACTGGAAACAAAGATCTCCTCACTGAATTCACTGAGAAAGAAGGCCCAAATGTCACTTTTGGAGACAGCTCACAAGCAACTACAAAAGGTTATGGTACCTTGATAATTGGTAATATCAAGGTATCCAATGTATCATATGTGGTTGCTCTCAAATATAACCTCCTAAGCATAAGCCAGTTCTGTGATAAAGGATATAATGTTGAGTTCTCAAGTGGAAAATGCTTAATAAAAGATAAAACTCAACAAACCTTACTGACTGGAACTAGGAGAGGTAATGTGTATTTTGCTTACTGGGACAAGTCTACTGATGCTGCATGTTTCATTGCCAAAAGCTCAAATGAACAAAGTTGGTTATAGCATAAAAGGCTAAACCACCTGAACTTTAAATCCATGAACAAGCTGGCTAGAAATGCATTAGTTAAAGGACTGCCTAATGAAATTTTCATTAAAGAACATGTCTGTAAACCATGTCAAGAAGGAAAACAAATTAAAGCTTCATTTAAAGGCAAACCTGTCATCTCTACTGAAAGGGTACTTAAACTTTTACACATGGACTTATTTGGACCAATTATCCCTACAAGCATAAATGATAGAAAATACACATTGGTTGTAGTAGATGACTTCTCTAGGTTCACATGGGTAGTATTTCTCCTTAATAAGAAGGAAACACAAGTCAAACTCCCTGAACTACTAAAGAGACTGTCAAATGAGAAAAGCCTTAATATAATCAAGATAAGATCTGATAAAGACACCGAGTTCATCATTTCATACATCAATGAGTATTGCTCACAAAATGGAATAACCCATGAAACTTCAGCAGCTAGAACCCCTCAGTAGAATGGGGTTGCAGAAAGAAGGAATAGAACCCTCAAGGAGGCAGCTAGAACCTTAATTGCTGATTCAAACCTACCAAAGAGGTTTTGGGCTGAAGCTATAAACACTGCATGCTATACTCAGAATATCTGTTTGATTACTAAGGGACAAGGCAAAACCCCTTATGAACTCTGGAAAGGAAGATTGCCTAAAGTGTCTTACTTTCACATATTTGGTTGTAAGTGTTTCATTCACAACAATGGGAAAGAGCAATTGAAAGCTTTTGATAGCAAAGCTGATGAGGGGATATTCCTTGGATATTCCCAAATCAGTAGAGCTTTCAGAGTCTACAACTGTAAAACCCTTATTGTGGAAGAAACACCCCATGTTGTGTTTGATGAGTCTATCCTTGAGAACATAAACAAGAACTTGAATACTGAGGAAATCACACAAAGGACAGCCAGACTGAGCTTAAAAGAGAAAGATACAACATTCATAGATGTTGTTGGTCCCTGAACGAGTAGTGAATGGGTTTAAAGTCTAGAGGGGAGGGGTGAATAGACTTTAAAACTTTTTCAATTAAAGAGTTAAGAACTCTTCTGATTTTCTATGTCTTCTGGACTACAAGACTGCTGGTCCAGAAGACTATAGTAATCTTCTAGAGGTTTGTATGCGGAAGTGAGTAGGCCTGTTATTTAAACTCGTTCTAATATTCTTTTGAAAGAGCTCAGTTTAGTGTTTAAATGAAATACTCAGCTGATGCTGGTTTGAAACAAATATGGCCTGGTTTGCAAAGGTATTTCAAATCACAATATGCACTATGATAAAGATAAATAGACTGTAATGTAGACTGCAGAATGTAAATAACACCGTAGATTTATAGTGGTTCGGATATACGATCCTACGTCCACTCTCACGTTCCAAACGTGAAGTTAATCCCTTAATTTCCCGAAAATTACAGGGGCTTGTCCTTTATAGTCCCAAGAGAAGGACTTTGAGATCTGAACAGTTCCAAACCACTGCGGTCTCCACAAGTGATTTGAGAGAGCACTTGCACTCCTACAGGGGTTCAAAAACTAAACCTTATGGTGGGGTTTTTGGATTTTTGAATTGATCCAACTAATGGTTCAAGCTTATAAAATGCTTAACCACTATGCCTAAATCAAAAGATATACAATACGTATTTGGATTCATGTTCTTTGATTGGATGAGGGAATAACCTAAGAGCTAAAAGTATTCTAATGCTTTTCTGGGCTCTTGAGAATTCTTATGAGTGTGTTGCTTTTTGGCTTGCTTTCTTGATTAGCTTCAGAATTCTTGCTTGGTATTTCCGTGCTTGTTCTTCCTCATCATCTTGTATTTATAGGGAAGATTGGAGCAACTAGCCGTTGGATGTTTGACTAGTCGTTAACAATCTTTCCTTGTTTATTCTTAATTCCTTGATTCCGGTTGATTCGATCTTGATTGCTTCATTTCTGGAATCTTTGTCAATCTTCTATCTATGGTAAGTCTTCGTTTGAATTTCATAAGATGACTTTGGGAATCAGTCGAGTCCTTGACGTGCTACCAGTCTACTGATCTTCTGTTCTAGTCGACTGTTTAAGTAGCCTGGCCTGATGTCTTCTGTCTTCTGATATCAGATGAGTATTGGTAAAACACTTGTGTTGATACTGGCCATCTTGGATTTGGACTCCATCAGTTAAGTAGGTATACAAGCACCTTACTTATCTGATCTTCAAGGATCTTCTTAGTCTTCATGTCTTCTATTCTTTATTTCTTGAGACTTCGCATGTAAGCTTAGGGCTGTGCTCATCAGTTGAGGTACATACAGCTGATTACACAAGACTAGAATAAAGACTGGGCTGATCTATACAAATATCAGCTGATCCTATTACATGTGTTTTATAAACTCTAAGTGTTTTGACCATCAAAACTATCTTATTACATTGTGAGGCTTAGTGGAGAATTCATATCCCAACAATTTCTCCCTTTTTGATGAAGCCAAAACTATCTTGATAAATGCTCCTATGTATTTACATAAAGTAGGATAAGAGTTTATAAAAGCAGTTTAATGATCTGATGAAGGCAGTGAAATTTGTCTTGTAAATAAAAAGATCTAATACTTGTAATAAGATGGAGGTTTACTGTTGGTCCTGAAAGGAGTATATGACAAGTGTATGGGGGGGGGGGGGGAATACACTTGTATGCAATTCTTTTGCTAATTTGATCAAACCAGAGTTCAGCAAGGTTGTCTTGGACAACTCTGCTGAAGAAGATTAACTCTTCTAAGATAATCAAACTACTAAGTACTATTGAGTACTTAGTTGAATAACTATCTAGGGGAGTTATATATGCGGAATAGTGGTTGGCCCTTTAAGTTTAGACTCCTTTAATTTCTGAAATCACTTAGTCAATGCAACACAGTCCAGTTTTCAGGGAACTTGTCCAAATAGGTTTTTGCACAGTCTTTGAATGTTTATCCTTGAAAGATCAGTTTTGTGTGCAGTGTTGAATGTATGAAAGTACTTGGAATGTAAATCAACACAAGAAGTTATAGTGGTTCAGAGACTCAAGCTCCTACATCCACTTTCCCTGATTTAACAGGATAATTCCTTCTCTCTTGGAATTAACTTGTTTTATAGTGCCAAGGTGCACTTGATCAAGAGCACCACTCCTTGGTGAATTGATCCCTAGGATGTCTAGAGTCCTAGTACCCTCTTCTCAACTCAGAACTGAACTGTTCTTCTCTCAACAGTCAGCTCCTACCACTTCTACTACTACAACCTTCTCACTTTCTCACTTGAAAGGGGTAAGGATTGAAGTAAGGTTCCAACTAATGAGATATCCTTTACAATGAAGATCAGTGTATAAGGATAGGATATCTCTCTAAGCTTGTGTATGGATATACAATTGGGTTCAGCTTAGAAGAAGTGTATAAAGACTAAGATAGTCTCTTTGAAAGCTTAAATGTTCTATGAGCTTCAGAATACTTGAGTAGTTGGATTCTGTTGAGGTGCTTTCAAATGGTCTTCACACTTCTGTATTTATAGACAAAATGGAGGATTTGCCCGTTGGAGAGGCAGCCCCAAATTGCTATAAATGTCTTCCTTGAGTTCTTCAATCTGGAAGACAGATTCTTGATAGTGACATGTCCTCATTTGGGTAATAAACGGCTTGTAAGACTTTGTCTTCATTCTGCAGCACTTTTCCCAATGTTTGACTTCTTGTTAGGACTTGGACATGGCTTCTGAAGGTTGATCCAATGATAGGACAACATTCCTTATCATCTGGACAACTCTCCTTATCACTATCAGCAGTTTTGCCTTTCAGCAAGGTTGGCTTGCTCTTCTTCAGATGACTTGGCTCTTTCCCTTTATTTCACTTCAAGGTGATCTTAGCTTGTTTCTTTGGTGATCTTTAGGGTGTGGTTGTCTCTTTCTCTTCAGCATAGTTGACCTTCAACCTTTAGAACATCTGTTCTGATTCAATCATGCTGAGACAACTCTTCTGGACAACTCTTCTGATCAGCATATTTGGTCTTTTAGCATCAGAGCACTTTACACATAGAGTTGGCTTCTCTGGACAACTCTCCTGATCCAAAGCCTTTGAGTAGCCTTGTCCTTTTGAGCTAGGTAAAGTTGTTCTTGCATATGGCTAGCTTCTTTGGACAACTCTGCTGATCAGAGTTATTAAGCTTGTCCTTTTGATTTTACCAATCTTGCATATGGACACTTTCTCTGGACAACTCTCCTGATCAGATCATCTTATTGGACTTGTCCTTTTGAGCTTTACAATCTTGTTCTTGCATAAGAACATCTTCTCTGGACAACTCTCCTGATCAGTGCATTTGGTTTTCCATAGAGTGTCCTTGCTCTTAAGTGATTGTTCCAGAATTTGAGCCTTGAGGGGACTTGATCTTGATCATCTTCAAAGCATAGGTTCCCCCTCAAATTGTGCATCTAATTGTCTAAGAGCTGCCTAACATTTCAGCTTCCTATCTAGCCTATAAACTATATGTTCTATCATTTCTAGAACATATTTATCTTGACTTAGGCATGTCTCAGGGGGTTTTGGTATTAGATCAAAACATATCTCATTTTATTCCCAACAATTTCCCCCTTTTTGATGATGCCAAAATCTATACTATCTAAGCAAAAGTGACTTGTCTACACCTATTACATGTATCTTCAGAAGACATGACTAAGGTCAATATTCCTGAAAAAATAATGTGTTAGTGTATTCACTGTTTCTGTTGCAAGTAGGTTCAAGATAGGCATAGAGAGATTAGTGTTTCTTGATTCAAAATAAGTTCAACTATCATTCATTCAAAGATCATTACAAGCATGTTGATAGTTGAAATTAACATATCAGAGCATGAATCAATAACACTTAAATACATCAGAGCATTTCATTCTAACAATTCAAGACATAAATAAGATTTTCAGCATCAGAGCACAGAGCTTGTATCAGAGCAATCCATAACAAGCCAGAGCAAACATATTAGCACACCACATCAGCAATCTTGACCATATTTCAGCATAGTTGATCAATCAAGAAAGGTCAGAAGACTTAGCCATTTCAAAGATCATCCTCAGGGGGTGGCAGCATTCCATACTGTGCCCACACTCTCCTTTTCAATGCCATGGCTTCTTGGTTGGTTCCCTTAGGTCCAAGAACCATCTTGTTTAGCTTAAGGATCTCAGTGAATTCTCTCAGAATTCTTGCATGGTCAATCCATCCTTCAAGCTTTGGAGGCATGTAGGTGATAGGCTTGGGAGCATTGAGTTCAATTCTTGCAATGTCAGCAGCTGCAAGTAGTTGTTGATACAACTCTCTGTAGTATTCTAGCATGAACTCAGTGAAGGCAGAGTTTGCATCTCCTCCATTCCATCTGTCAATGACATAATAGTCATAGACAAACTCCCTTTTGGCTTCTTCCCATGTGTCATTCAGTTGAATTGGCACCCATTTATCCAAGTGTGGATATTTGGTGTCCATTGGGATTAGAAGCTGAGGCTTCATCTTGCTGTAAGTTGCTCTCCTCCTTCTTGGTTTCTGAAAGTTTGCTCTCCTTTCATCTCTTGCTCTGTTGGCTTCTTCCATCAGATCCATTTTCTCTTAGGCCCTCATCATGGCCAGTTTCTGTTGTGTTTCAGGGTCTTTGCCATACCCTTCATGAAACAGCTTTGATGGATCATGGGCTAGAACAGTTGTCTTCTTCTTAGGTTCAGGTCCAAATCCTTCAGCAAATAATTCTTCAATGTCTTCAGTGGACTTGGGACCTTCAGCAGTTTTGCCAGATTCAGAAGATTTGTCCTTTTCAGCAGTTTTGGGCTCTTCAGCAGTTTTGGCTTTCTTTGATGTAGGCTCATCTTCATCAATTCTGAATTCAGGTGGAAGATCAAGGCTGCTAGGAAAGTCAGTGAATTTCTCAATTTGTCTCTTCTTTCCTTGGGCCTTCTTGATCTTTCCTCTAGTTTGGACACCTTCAGCATATTTGTCCAAACCTGACACTTCACCACCTGGTCTTTGTTGTAGCCTCATCCTTTCTTCTTGAGCTGAGGCCATAGAATTCTTCAAGGCAAGTGCCAATTGCTCTTCTTCATTCAATTCTTCCAGATTCGGTACTTCAGGCTCTTTGCCTTTTCCTTCAGCAATGTTGTCTTTCCCTTTGACTGGGCTCCCTATCACCAAGGCACCTTTTGCTCTAGCTCTTTCCCTCTCCCCCTTTTTGGCAGCATCAAAACACTGGGGCTTGAGGTCACTCATTGTTGAGGCCATCAGGGATTGGGCCTGGTTTAGAGATTTCATTTCTTCCAACAAATATACATTCTCATCATGTATATTTTGCATCTTGTCACTGCTCAAGCTAAGAAAAGCAAGAACAGGTTTCATTTTCTGTTGAACAACCTCCTCCATGGTTGCCTTAAGAGATGCATCCAATTGGGTCTTCAGAAGCTCAGTGAGGTTGGCCACTGCACCTTCAGCAATGTGGGCCAACACTTCTTGGGAAAACTTTTCTGAGGCAGCTTTGACCATAGCTAGCCTTTGCTCTTCAGCTCTTCTCTTTTGCAGTGCAGTCTTCTTTCCAATAGCTTGTTTGACAGTTAGCCTGAGAGCTTTGACATTAGCATTGTGATTGTCTCTCAGCAGCTTTTGCTCTTTCTTGACCTCCTCTGAGATGGCTTCCATGGTTGATTTGGCATTTTGAACTTCAGTGGAGATGGTTTGGAGACCAGATTCCACACCACTGATCCTTGCCTCAAGGGTTGGTAGCACAACATCTTCAGAGCCAGTGAGCCTCATTTCTACAGATGCTAGAGTCCTTCCTTGCTCATTCAATGCTCCTGAAGTTTCAGCATGAGCAGATTGGACTTGATGAGCCAAGGAGTCCAACTTCTCTGATTGCATTCCAAGTAAGGCCTGAGCTGAGCCTGTGTCTACTTGGATAGGTGCATCTGTTAAGAACTCATCTGCAAAAATTTGGTCAAGAGAGATACCTGCAATATTAGACAAGTCAAACATGTTAGGAAATAAGCACTCATCTCCCTCAATTTCTTTTACATAAGACTCTGATACATCAGCAGTCTTCTTCTCATTTTCAACTTGTTCTTTTCTCCCTTCTTTAATAATGTTCTCACTTAAAGGAACAGGCCTCCTCTCATCAAGGGATTCTTGAAGTTCAGATTTGACTTCAAGAATAACCTATCCTTCCTCACTTATTCCACCCTCATATGGTGGTACACTCACTATCTTAGTGATGACTACCTCTCTTTCATCCTCAACTCCCTCTGATTTTTCAGCTATTCTCTCCTTTTCAACTCCTTCTCCTAGACCTGCAGCATCTTCACCCTCAACAGGGTTCAAAGATGGCAGTTGTGGGGAGATCACAGTGCTTATATCAGCAGCCACTGAGTCATCCTGAATGATTAAGGGCTGATCAGTGTCCAACTCTTCTAACACTGAATAGGCCTTAATCAAACTAGCCTCTAGTACAGGAACCTCAACATCTTTAGGCTGTGCCTTGGGTTCAGAAGAACCTTCATTGGCAGATGTGTCTTTGGTTGTGTTGCCACCCTTGGTCAACACCTCTGAAGATACAGAGCCTTTCCTATGATAGGTTTTAGGAGGGTTTGAAAGTCTGTCTGTTATAGAAGACTTGGGTTGAAAGGATTCAGGGAGATTGGCTTGAGGGGTTTCAGGAGGGTTGGGATTTGAAGGGTTTGAGGGATCATCAGGGGGAATCATCATCATTTGAGCTACTGTCAGGGTGTTTGATTCCCTTGGCTTTTCTTTCTTTCTCCTCCTCAATCTTATCAGCTACTAACTTTGCAAAAATGTCCTCATCAATGAGAAATCTTGTCTTTGAAACTCCAGCAAAGTGTAGCAATCTGTTTTCCTCTATTTGCCACCAGTTTGCACCCTTATCTTGGATGACTTGTGATATCTCCATCATAGATTTGTCTTTCACATCAACAAGCATCCTCAAATTATGAAAGGTCTTCTGAATTCTTGGAAATTCAGCAAGTTGTGGATACAAACTGTCCACAGTAGCCTTGGCTCCTCCTCTGAGCATACTTTCAAAAGTATACTCCTCCTCATCTCCACTTGAATGGGGACTTTGGGTTATAGGGGAGTTGGCTCTGGGTTCTCCTAATATGGCTTCAGGCAGATTAAGTTCAGGGATATTGGCTTCAGATGGGTTGGGTACAGTAGAAGGATCTTCAGTTGCTTTTGAGAGCAATTGATCTGAAGGGACTTTACTCAGGGGGGTTGGCTCATTGAGTGCATGCTCTAAGAGCTTTGAATAATTGAGCATGGATGAGTCAAGGGGAGACAGGAGTCTTGTCTCATCTACTGCTAAATCAGCAAGCACATCAATGCCACTTCTTTGCACATTCCCTTCTGGAGAATATCTCTTAGTGAGATTTACAGGGGTAATGGGTTGGTTGGAAGGGGTGACATGGGTTTCAGGGGAGTTAGGCTCAAGGATCTGGGTTTCAGGGAGGTTGGCCTCTATAGGTTGACCTTCAGGGACTTTGGATTCTGGAGTTCCAGAACCAGAAGAATTAGTCCTTGACATTGATTTGGTCCTGCTTTCAGCTCTGCTGTCCCTTAGGGCTAATTGAAGAGGTCTTTCTTCTTGAAACTCCAACACCTTTTCAGTAGGTTTGGCCCTTCTCTTGCTGGCCCTACTGCTTCCACTTCCTTCCTTCTCAGGGACAACTTCCCTGATTCTCTTATCACCCTTCTTCTTTTGCCTAGTCTCATTGTACTTCCTCCTCAACTCTTCTGAGTGGTCAGAAGGCACACTCACTCCCTCTTCTGCCACTGCATCAACTTCAGCTGATGCTCCTGAGGCTTCTCTTGAAGACAATTGAGACATCTTTCTTGTTTTGACAGCCCTGGCCTTTGTTCTCTTTTTCATCTCAGGCTTCTCTTCCTCCTGTTCTTCAGCAGGCTTGGCCAGTAACATCCTTCTTTTCTCAGTTTTCTTGCTGAGCTTTCTGAATAGGATCTTTTGGGCTGGGAGGGGCTTTGCAAAGGTTTGCATCTGGGAATAGTGGGAAAACCTCTCAATCAACAAGCTTGCCCTGGTGCAATACTTGATTCTCCCTTCTAGCACCACCTTATTGTGGGGTTTCACCTTGAATTTAGCCTTCTCCTTCATCATCTCAGACATGATGAAGGTCCTCCAATCAAACTTGATGCCCTTATCACTGGCATCAATAATGGCAGCCATGATTCTGATCCTTGGATGGCTGACCTGCTCTAAGCTTTCAGTGTTGCTTAAGAGGCTCTTAGCAACTACCTCAAAAAGATTGAGAAACTCTGGCTTGAGAGTTTTCTTGTTTTGAGTTGAGGAGAGAGGGCCTGGAACTAATAACCATTCTTGGGCTATTTCATCTTCATGCCCAGTACCATAAACCTCTGGATTCCTTCCCTCATAAGGCAATCCAAAAGCTCCTTCCAGATCTTCTGAGGAGAATTTTACTCTGTGGAATCTCTCCTCTTCCTCTCCTTCTGCAGTGTAAGATAATCTGGTTGATACTTCACCATCTTCAGGCTTGCCTATCCACTTGAGGAAGGCAAATAATTCTGCCATGTAGCTTTCCAAGCAGGAACTTGGCCTTTCTTCCAAGAACTTTTGAAGACCAGCCCTTCTCAACCACCTCAGGGTTGGAGAAATCTCAGGATCTTCACTTTCAAAGGAGACTATTGGCTCAAAGTGAAGATTGTTTTTGTTGCTTAGGTAGGCAAAATCCAGGTCTAGATCCTTGTTAGAGAAATCAACAAGCATCTCAAGTCTAACTTTGGGGGCCATTGAAATTTGCAGAGAGAGTTTTGAGAGAGTTTGAAGAAAATTTGAGTTAGGGTTTCGAATACTTGGGGAAGAAGTGTTTGTGGGGATCTTAAGACTTGTGAATATTCTAAAAAGAATGTTTGTCAATGAGTTGGTAAGGTCTTGATGCAATTCAAAGGTGAGCAAAAATGGAAATCCAAAATGGACGGCTAGGATTGATTTCAGGGGAGTTGTCCATTTTTGATCCAATGGTCAAAAACCAATGTAACAGTGAAATAACTGTTTTATTCAAAACGTGGGTGGTTTTTAATGTTTGTTAAAGGCTGGGGGTTTTTCGAGATAGATCATGTCCCAAAAAGTTTAATGCAAACAAGAGTTAAATCTTGGCATTTAATGCATGGAAAGTGACCTTTTGGGTGGGAGACAAATTAAATCCCAGAAAGGTGAAAACTGTATTTCAAGGGACAGATTTCGAAATAGGTATTGATCACCAAAAATAGGTGCTTATCATACCAAGATTTGGTTTGATAGCTGAGACAACTTATCTGACCCTACATGGACAAGTGTCCCGAAGGGCTGTGGACAAGTGTCCTGAATTTCAAGGGACAAGTGTCCTGAAGAATGTGAAGTCATATTTCTGATTTTCAGTAGACTTGACCAAGTCTGCTGAAGTTTGAGTTTATTTCCCCCTCAAACAGTGAACCTCTTTGGACTCATTTTTCCAACTTCCCTGGATCAAGAAGTCCCAACTCTGCTGATAATTCCAGGAACTTTGCCTCTGCAAGTGGCTTAGTTAGTATATCAGCTTTTTGAAGGTCTGTGTGAATTTTCACTAGCTTGATATCCTTCTTCTCCACATGATCTCTAATGAAGTGGTGCTTGATATCCACATGTTTGCATCTTGTGTGCAAGACAGGATTTTGTGATATAGCAATGGCACTATTGTTATCACAGAAAATTGGCACTTCAGTAGAGTTGACTTTGTAGTCTCTGAGTTGTTGTCTTAGCCAAAGGATTTGAGCACAACAACTTCCAGCTGCAACATATTCAGCTTCAGTGGTGGAGGTGGCTACTGTATTTTGTTTCTTGGAGAACCAAGATATGAGTTTGTTGCCCAAGAATTGACAAGTCCCTGAGGTGGACTTTATGTCAATCCTACATCCTCCATAGTCAGCATCTGAGTAGCCAGTTAGCTCAATATTGTCATCAGCAGGGTACCAAAGGCCTAGATTCTCAGTGCCTTTGAGGTACCTCAAAATCCTCTTTGCAGCCTCAAGGTGGCTTTTCTTAGGATTTGCTTGAAACCTTGCACAAACACCTACTGCAAAGGTGATATCAGGTCTGCTGGCAGTGAGATAGAGGAGTGAACCAATTATTCCTCTATACTCAGTAGAGTTGGTTGGCACACCACTCTCATCAGGATCCATCTTCCAATTGGTGTTCATAGGGATCCTTACTGGCTTGCTAGTTGTACACCCAAACTTTTTGATCATTTCTCTGGTGTACTTAGCTTGGTTGATGAAGATTCCTTCTTTAGATTGCTTGACTTGTAGACCCAAAAAGAAGTTCATCAACCCCATCATGGACATCTCAAACTTGCTTTGCATGAGCTTGGAGAATTTTTCACACAGCTTCTCATTAGGGGATCCAAAAATTATGTCATCCACATAAATTTGGACAAGCAAGATGTCCTCTCCTTCAGAGATTCTAAAGAGAGTTCTGTCCACAGTTCCCTTGGTGAATCCATGATCCAAGAGGAATTGTGACAGTGTATCATACCAAGCTCTGGGGGCTTGTTTGAGTCCATATAGAGCTTTCTTGAGTCTGTAAACTTGGTTTCCAACTTCAAAGCCTGGTGGTTGCTCCACATAGACTTCTTCTTTTAAGACTCCATTCAGAAAGGCACTCTTGACATCCATTTGGTATACTTTGAACCTTTTGTGAGCTGCATAGGCTAGAAAGAGCCTTATTGCTTCTAGCCTTGCCACAGGTGCAAATGTCTCATCATAGTCAATGCCTTCATGTTGGCAATACCCTTTTGCCACAAGTCTTGCTTTGTTTCTGACAATCACATCATTTTCATTTTTCTTGTTCTTGAACACCCACTTTGTTCCAATAACATCTTGATGTGAAGGCCTATCCACCAGCTCCCATACTTCATTTCTGGTGAATTGGTTCAGTTCTTCCTGCATGGCTGTGATCCAATTGGCATCTTGAAGTGCTTCCTCAATATCACTTGGTTCTTGCTCTGACAAGAAACAACAGAACATAGCACTTTCACCATGAAACTTTCTGGTTCTGACTCCTATACTTGGATCACCAAGTATCAGATCAGTAGGATGGTCAGACAACCAAGTCCTTCTTTTCCTGATCTCTTCAGTAGAGTTGTCCTCTACTGAAGGTGAGTTATTTTGATCATAGAATTCAGGATAATTTAATGCAGGATCTAACTCAGGATCATAATCAGGGGTGTTGTCCTCAATGTCAGGGACATTGGCATTTTCAACATTTTGTGTTCCCCCTTGATTATTTGACCCATTAACTACCTCAGCAGGAACTGCTTCTTCATTGGTAGTTGTTACCTGGATGTGAACTGGGATTGGTTCATTCAGTTCACCATTTCCATCTGTAGGATTTGTCTCAGGAAGGTTGCCTTCAGGATTGTTGTCCAATGTGGGTTTTTCAGGCAGATTGGCTTGAACAACATCTATGAATTCAGTGTCTTTGTCTTTTAGGCTTAATCTGGTTGTCCTCTGTGTGATTTCTTCAGGTTCTAAATGATCATTCCTGATCTCAAAGATAGATTCATCAAACACAACATGAGGTGTTTCTTCCACTATAAGGGTTTTCTTGTTGTAGACTCTGAAAGCTCTACTGATTTGAGAGTATCCAAGAAATACTCCCTCATCAGCTTTGCTATCAAAGGCTTTCAACTGTTCTTTCCCATTATTGTGAATGAAACATTTACAACCAAATATATGAAAGTATGACACTTTAGGCATTCTTCCTTTCCAGAGTTCATAGGGGGTTTTGCCTTGCCCCATAGTGATCAAACATCTATTTTGAGTATGGCATGCAGTGTTTATAGCTTCAGCCCAAAACCTCTTAGGTAAATTTGAGTCAGCAATTAGAGTTCTAGCAGCTTCTTTTAAAGTTCTATTCCTTCTTTCTGCAACTCCATTTTGTTGGGGAGTTCTAGCTGCTGAGGTTTCATGAGCTATTCCATTTGATGTGCAGTACTCATTGATGTATGAATTAATGAACTCAGTGCCTTTATCAGATCTTATCTTGATAATGCTAAGGCTTTTCTCATTTGACAATCTCTTGAGAAGTTCAGGTAGTTTGACTTGTGTTTCCTTCTTATTAAGGAGAAATACTACCCATGTGAACCTAGAGAAGTCATCTACTACCACTAATGTGTATTTTCTACCATTTATGCTTGAAGGGGTAATTGGTCCAAACAGATCCATATGTAGAAGTTCAAGTACCCTTTCAGTGGAGATGACTGGTTTTCCTTTGAATGAGGCTTTAATCTGTTTTCCTTCTTGACATGGCTTACACACATGTTCTTTAATGAAAACCTCATTAGGTAGTCCTTTAACTAATGCATTTCTAGCAAGTTTATTCATAGATTTGAAGTTCAGGTGGTTTAGCCTCTTGTGCCATAGCCAACTTTGTTCACTAGAACTTTTAGCAATAAAACATGCAGCATCAGTAGACTTGTCCCAGTCTGCAAAGTACACATTTCCCTTCCTAGTTCCAGTCAATAGAGTTTGTTGAGTTTTATCCTTAATTAGACACTTTCCACTTGAGAACTCAACATTAAAATCTTTATCACAGAATTGACTGATACTTAGGAGATTATATTTGAGACCAGCCACATAAGATACATTGGATACTTTGATGTTACCAATCATCAAAGTACCATAACCTTTTGTAGTTGCTTGTGAGCTGTCTCCAAAAGTAACATTTGGGCCTTTTTTTTCAATGAAGTCAGTGAGGAGTTCCTTGTTTCCAGTCATGTGCCTTGAGCATCCACTGTCAAGGTACCATGATGTCTTTTTGTTCATGCTCCTCTTCTTGTGGCCCATTGGTACCTGCATTTAGATAGGTTTAGGTACCCTTTGAGTTTTGGGTCCTGAGAGGTTAGCTGTACCTTTGGGAACCCAAACTTGCCTAATAACCCTGATTGATTCAAGGTGGCTAAGTTGATTTCCTAGTGCATCAACATACACTGTCTTTCCCTTAAATGCCTTTGGGAAAGTATGTGTGAATGTGTTAACTCTGTAAGTTTCAGAGGAGTTGTCCACTCTCCTGAACTTATGAGTTCTTTGTGCAGCTTGATGAAATCTTTGAGGAAAGGCCTTTTTATGACCATTACCCTTTGGCATGAAGGGTTTTGGTTGTCTCATTTTATTCTGCCTGTGAGGGTAGTTGTCCTTAGGTCTATTCAGCTGAGGCTTTCTCAGATGAGTTGGCCTAGGCTGATTATACCTTGGATAATTCCTCTGAACATTGTTCAGGAGAGTTGCCCTTCCATTGGGTCTACTCTGCTGACCAATATTCCTCTTGTGCTCAGGAGCTTTGGCCATTTCCTTAGGTTTTGGCCTATTCTCCTGAATCACTTGAGTAGGCATTTCATTCAATTTTCCCTTTCCTTTGTTCAGTGGCTGAATTATTTCATTTTCAGTTTGTGCCACTGACTTAACAAAGATTCTCTTAGTGTTACTTGTGGATGCAACACTAAGACAAGGTGAAGATTCAAATGGATCAAAACCCAATCCACTTCTTTGAGCCATAGGTCTTTGATAACTTTGAATTTCCTCTATTGCTCTAGAGGATTTGTTCAAAGCAGACATCTTTAATTTCAGGCTCTCTTCACTTGATTTAAGAATATCATACTCATGTGAGAGGTTTTCAAATTTGGCATTTAGAATTTTAAGTTCAAATTCTTTTCTCTTCTGAGAGAGAAGTTGATCATCAATCTCCTTTTGTTGGTCAACTATCCTGAGATTTGCTTCCTCAAGCTTTCTCAAGACTTGTTGGTACAACTCAGTAGACTTGACATCAACAGCTACCTCAGAGTTCTTGGTTAGTTCAGTAGCCAATCTTTCATTTTCTCTCACACAGTTGTCATGAAATTCTTGTAATCTAGTAAAATCTTCCATCAACTTTCCTAAGGAAAGTTTCAGGTTAACCTCACTAGTGTTTTGTGAGATGAATGATGGTGAACTAGAAGTAGAGGATACCTCATCATCCTCAAGAGCCATGTTACAAACATCATCATCATCATCACTGTTGGAGAATAATCCATCAGAGGAGTTGAAGCTTTCAGCACTATCAGATTCTTCACCAGCCATCATGGCTTTTCTATTGGTGAACTTTCTGTCTCTTTTAGCTTGTCTCTCTCTTCTTTCTTTAGAGCTCAATTCAGGGCAGTCATACTGGAAGTGCCCTTTCTTTTTACAGTTATAGCACAGATCTTCATCATCTTCTTTCTTTGATTCTTCTCTTCTTTTTGATGATGAAGGTTCAGCTCTACTGGATCTTCTCCTATCAGAGTACTTGTCCTCTGATCTTTTCTCTTCAGGCTTTTTGACTTCAGCCTGTGTTTCAGGAGAGTTGTATCTCCTGAATTTGTTGTCCTGGTAGAATTTCTTGTATCTACCAAACCTTGAGTTCAACTTTTCAAACCTTCTAGCCATCAAGGCTAGTTCTTCCTTCATTTCAGTCTTTGAGACTGTCTTTGATGATCTGGGAGTGGGTTGCATTTCTGGTTCAGCAACTTTGGCTTTGAATGCCACTCCCTTAGTAGGATTTGAAGGTTCCTCAACAGGCTTTCTTCTATTTAGATCAAACTCATAGGCTTTGAGTTCAGAGAAGATTTGTTGCATGGGCATGGTGGAAAGATCTTTGGTGTTTTGCATCATTACAGCATAGACATCCCACTTTTGAGTGAGACTTCTCAAGATTTTCAATCCCACTTCTCTCTTGGTGTAGACCTTGCCCAATGAGTTAATTTCATTCATCACATCAGTGAATCTACCAGCAAATTTGTCAATGGACTCATCAGTTTCCATTGAAAATTGTTCAAACTTCTGCACAGCAACTTGGAGCTTGTTCTCCTTGATCTGTTCAGTGCCCTCACACATTTCAGCAAGAGTATCCCAAATTTCTTTGGCTGTTGTGCAGTGGTAGACTCTTCCCATGACTGCATCTGGAATTGTTTGATAAAGGGTGTTCATTGCTAGATAATTCAGATTATCCTTCCTCTTTTCATCAGCAGTGAAGTCATCTTCATCTTTGGGAATCAGTTCCCTTATATCTGCTTTTTGCTCGGCTGTCACTCTGGGGTTAGTTTGAGTAAACACAAAAGGTCCTCTTGTGATTACTCTTAGCATATCAGTATGGAGAGATGCAAGATGAGCCCTCATTCTAATTTTCCAGAAATCATAATTGTCTATTGAAAACATGGGCAGTTTGTGATGAGAAATGTGGTTGACTGGATTTGTGGCCATGTTGTCTAATCCTTGAACAGCAGGTGGAGGAACAGCATTGTTGTTGGCCATTTCTCAAGAATAATCAGTTAGTCACAAGTAGTAGATTTCAGATAAAGATCAGTTCAGTGACCACACAAATATGAGAGTTTTGAAAATCAAGATGGATTTTCAGAAGCAGTGGTCTTTGAACCCCTGCTCTGATACCACTTGTTGGTCCTGAAAGGAGTATATGACAAGTGTATGGGGGGGGAATACACTTGTATGCAATTCTTTTGCTAATTTGATCAAACCAGAGTTCAGCAAGGTTGTCTTGGACAACTCTGCTGAAGAAGATTAACTCTTCTAAGATAATCAAACTACTAAGTACTATTGAGTA
Organism: Galeopsis tetrahit; assembly: GCA_963675135.1. Lineage (NCBI taxonomy): Eukaryota > Viridiplantae > Streptophyta > Magnoliopsida > Lamiales > Lamiaceae > Galeopsis > Galeopsis tetrahit. The sequence continues at coordinate 64,112,573 of OY776121.1, read as the reverse complement.
CTTAGTTGAATAACTATCTAGGGGAGTTATATATGCGGAATAGTGGTTGGCCCTTTAAGTTTAGACTCCTTTAATTTCTGAAATCACTTAGTCAATGCAACACAGTCCAGTTTTCAGGGAACTTGTCCAAATAGGTTTTTGCACAGTCTTTGAATGTTTATCCTTGAAAGATCAGTTTTGTGTGCAGTGTTGAATGTATGAAAGTACTTGGAATGTAAATCAACACAAGAAGTTATAGTGGTTCAGAGACTCAAGCTCCTACATCCACTTTCCCTGATTTAACAGGATAATTCCTTCTCTCTTGGAATTAACTTGTTTTATAGTGCCAAGGTGCACTTGATCAAGAGCACCACTCCTTGGTGAATTGATCCCTAGGATGTCTAGAGTCCTAGTACCCTCTTCTCAACTCAGAACTGAACTGTTCTTCTCTCAACAGTCAGCTCCTACCACTTCTACTACTACAACCTTCTCACTTTCTCACTTGAAAGGGGTAAGGATTGAAGTAAGGTTCCAACTAATGAGATATCCTTTACAATGAAGATCAGTGTATAAGGATAGGATATCTCTCTAAGCTTGTGTATGGATATACAATTGGGTTCAGCTTAGAAGAAGTGTATAAAGACTAAGATAGTCTCTTTGAAAGCTTAAATGTTCTATGAGCTTCAGAATACTTGAGTAGTTGGATTCTGTTGAGGTGCTTTCAAATGGTCTTCACACTTCTGTATTTATAGACAAAATGGAGGATTTGCCCGTTGGAGAGGCAGCCCCAAATTGCTATAAATGTCTTCCTTGAGTTCTTCAATCTGGAAGACAGATTCTTGATAGTGACATGTCCTCATTTGGGTAATAAACGGCTTGTAAGACTTTGTCTTCATTCTGCAGCACTTTTCCCAATGTTTGACTTCTTGTTAGGACTTGGACATGGCTTCTGAAGGTTGATCCAATGATAGGACAACATTCCTTATCATCTGGACAACTCTCCTTATCACTATCAGCAGTTTTGCCTTTCAGCAAGGTTGGCTTGCTCTTCTTCAGATGACTTGGCTCTTTCCCTTTATTTCACTTCAAGGTGATCTTAGCTTGTTTCTTTGGTGATCTTTAGGGTGTGGTTGTCTCTTTCTCTTCAGCATAGTTGACCTTCAACCTTTAGAACATCTGTTCTGATTCAATCATGCTGAGACAACTCTTCTGGACAACTCTTCTGATCAGCATATTTGGTCTTTTAGCATCAGAGCACTTTACACATAGAGTTGGCTTCTCTGGACAACTCTCCTGATCCAAAGCCTTTGAGTAGCCTTGTCCTTTTGAGCTAGGTAAAGTTGTTCTTGCATATGGCTAGCTTCTTTGGACAACTCTGCTGATCAGAGTTATTAAGCTTGTCCTTTTGATTTTACCAATCTTGCATATGGACACTTTCTCTGGACAACTCTCCTGATCAGATCATCTTATTGGACTTGTCCTTTTGAGCTTTACAATCTTGTTCTTGCATAAGAACATTTTCTCTGGACAACTCTCCTGATCAGTGCATTTGGTTTTCCATAGAGTGTCCTTGCTCTTAAGTGATTGTTCCAGAATTTGAGCCTTGAGGGGACTTGATCTTGATCATCTTCAAAGCATAGGTTCCCCCTCAAATTGTGCATCTAATTGTCTAAGAGCTGCCTAACATTTCAGCTTTCTATCTAGCATATAAACTATATGTTCTATCATTTCTAGAACATATTTATCTTGACTTAGGCATGTCTCAGGGGGTTTTGGTATTAGATCAAAACATATCTCATTTTATTCCCAACATTTACAGTCTACAAGTTTTTAGTATCTTTGAACTTCTTGAATAGTCTTCATTAGTTCTTCTGGTCTTCAGATGCAGTAGGCAAGGTATAGACGAGTGCGAATATCTTGCATGTGTTGCACGTCTGTAACATTTTCTTAAATGTAGATTTTCTCCAGAATCCTCTTGACTTCTATCATGTCTGTCCTTCCAGAGTCCAGAGTGTGCGGTTTCCAGACAGGGTCTTCAGGAGTTAGGATTTTGTAGCCTACGGTCTTAGATGTCTTCAAATGTCCAGGCCAATCCTCCTGAATTTACCAGACTGGACAACAATCTTGAAGGCAACACTCCTGAGACAAACCCCACTGAAGGAAATGATGAACTGAATGATCCAATTCCAGTTCATAATCAGGTAATAACTACCAATGAAGAAGCAGGCCCTGCTGAGGTAGTTAATGGATCCAATATTCAAGGGGGAAACATAAATGTTGAAAATGCCAATGTCCCTGACATTGAGGACAACACCCCTGAATATGATCCTGAATTAGATCCTGCATTAAACTTTCCTGAATTTTACAATCCTAGTGACTTAACCTTAGTAGAGGACAACTCTACTGAAGGGATCAGAAAAAGAAGGACTTGGTTGTCTGACCATCGTACTGATCTGATACTTGGTGATCCAAGTGCAGGAGTAAAAAATATAAGGTTTCATGGTGAAAGTGCTTTGTTTTGTTGTTTCCTATCAGAACAGGAACCTAAGGACATTGATGAAGCTCTTCAAGATGCCAACTGGATCACAGCAATGCAAGAAGAGCTGAACCAATTCACTAGGAATGATGTTTGGGAGCTGGTTAACAGACCATCACATCAAGATGTTATTGGAACCAAATGGGTGTTCAAGAACAAGAAGAATGAGAATGATGTGATAGTCAGAAATAAGGCCAGATTGATGGCCAAGAGCTATTGTCAATCAGAAGGCATTGACTATGATGAGACTTTTGCTCCAGTAGCAAGACTTGAAGCCATAAGGCTGTTCTTAGCCTATGCTGCCCACAAGAGATTCAAAGTCTATCAAATGGATGTCAAGAGTGCCTTCTTGAATGTTGTTTTGAAGGAAGAAGTCTATGTAGAGCAACCACCTGGTTTTTAGATTGGAAACCAAGTTTACAGATTGAAGAAAGCTCTCTATGGACTCAAGCAAGCTCCAAGAGCTTGGTATGATACACTGTCATAGTTTCTCTTGGATCATGGATTTGTCAAAGGAACTGTGGACAGACCTCTCTTCAGAATCTGTGAAGGAGATGACATCCTGCTTGTCCAAATATATGTTGATGACATCATATTTGGATCCCCCAATGAGAAGCTATGTGAAAAGTTCTCAAAGCTCATGCAAAGCAAGTTTGAGATATCAATGATGGGTATGATGAACTTCTTCTTGGGCTTACAAGTCAAGCAATCAAAAGAAGGAATCTTCATCAACCAAGCTAAGTACACCAGAGAAATGATTAAGAAGTTTGGGTGTGCTACTAGCAAGCCAGCTAGCAGTAAGGATCCCTATGAACACCAATTGAAAGATGGATCCTGATGAGAGTGGTGTTCCAACCAACTCTACTGAGTATAGAGGAATAATTGGTTCCCTCCTCTATCTCACTGTTAGCAGACCTGACATCACCTTTGCAGTAGGTGTATGTGAAAGGTTTCAAGCAAATCCTAAGAAGAGCCATCTAGAGGCTGCCAAGAGGATTTTGAGGTATCTCAAAGGCACTGAAAATCTAGGCCTTTGGTACCCTGCTGATGACAACATTGAGTTAACTGGTTACTCAAATGCTGACTATGGAGGTTGCAGAATTGATAGGAAGTCCACCTCAGGAACATGTCAATTCTTGGGAAACAAGCTCATCTCTTGGTTCTCAAAGAAGCAAAACACTGTGGCTACCTCCACCACTGAAGCTGAGTATGTTGCATCTGGAAGTTGTTGTGCTCAGATCCTTTGGTTGAGACAACAACTAAGGGATTACAATGTCAACTCTACTGAAGTGCCAATCTTCTATGATAATAATAGTGCAATTGCAATCTCTCAAAATCCAGTATTGCACACAAGATGCAAGCATGTAGACATCAAGCATCACTTCATTAGAGATCATGTGGAGAAGAAGGACATTAAATTGGTGAAAATCCACACAGATCACCAAAAAGCTGATATTTTAACAAAGCCACTTGCAGAAGCAAGATTCCTGGAACTATCAGCAGAATTGGAACTTCTTGATCCAGGGAAGTTGGACAAGTAAGCCCAAAGGAGTTAACTAGTCAAGGGGGAACTGAAAGTGATCTTCAGCAGACTTGGTCAAGTCTACTGAAATTCAGAAGAGATGACCCTAACCTCTTTAGAATAGTTGAACAGGATACTTGTCCACAAGAAATCGGGACACTTGTCCACAAGGGTTCAGGACACTTGTCCATGTCATTTCAGTACACTTGTCCATGTGGGGTCATATAAGTTGTCTTAGCTATCAAACCAAATCTTGGTCTGATAAGCACCTATTTTGGGTAATCATTGCCTATTTTGATGGCTGTCCCATTCCTCTTAAAGCCATCACCTTTACAAAGATTTAATTTGTCCCCTACCCAAAAAGTCACTTTCAATGCATTAAATGCCAATATTTAACTCTTGTTTGCATTAAACATTTCGAGCCATGATCTATCTTGAAAACCCCCCATCCTTTAACTAATATTAACTCCTTCCCACATTTTGAATAAAAACGGTTTCCAACATTGTTCCATTGGTTATTAACCGTTGGATCAAGTTTTGGCCAACTCCCATGAAATGAATCCTGGCCGTTCAAACTTGATTTCCTCATTTGTAAACCTTTGAATTGCCTTAAGACTTACCTACTCAATGACAAACATTCCTTTTGGAATATACTCCAAGTCTTAAGAAGCCCACAACTTCATTTCTTCTCCACGCACTCAAAACTCTCTTGAAACCCTAGCTTTCATCTTCTCAAACCTTTCAAAATTTCTTATTACTCTATCCATGGCACCCAAAGCTAGACGTGAGATGATTGTTGATTTCTCAAACAAGGCTCTTGACCTTGATTTCTCATATCTAAGCAACAAAAATAACCTCATCTTTGAGCCAATAGTTTCCTTTGAAAGTGGAGATCCTGAGGTTATTCCCACCCTGAGATTGCTGAGGAGAGATGGACTCCAGAAATTCATGCAAGAGAAGCCCAGTTCTTGCTTGGAAAGCTATACGGCAGAGTTCTTTGCCTTTCTCAAATGGAGAGGCAAACCAGCAGATGGTGAAGTGACAACAAGGTTATCATATATTGCTGAAGGAGAGGAAGATGAGAGATTCCATAGAGTAAAGTTCACTGAAGAAGATTTGGAAGGAGCTTTTGGATTGCCTTCAGAGGGAAGGAATCCAGAATTCTATGGGAATGGCCATGAGGAGGAAATTGCTCAAGACTGGTTACTTGTTCCAGGCCCCATCTCCTCAACCCAACACAAAAGGACTCTAAAGCCTAAATTTCTCAATCTCTTCGAGGTAGTGACAAAGAGCATTTTAAGCAATACTGGAAGCTTAGAACAAGTGAGTGCACCAAGAATAAGAATTATGGCTGCAGTAATAGATGCCAGTGACAAGGGCATCCAATTCAACTGGAGGGAATTCATCATGAATGAGATGATGAAGGAGAAAGCCAAATTCAAGGTGAAAGCTCACAACAAAGTGGTGTTGGAAGGAAATCTCAAATACTACACAAGGACAGGCCTGTTGATTGAGAGTTTTTCTCATTATTCTGAGATGCAAACATTTTCAAAACCTCTCCCAGCCCAGAAAATTATGTTCAGGAAGCTTAGCAAGAAAACTGAACAAAGAAGATTGCTTCTGGCCAAACCTGCTGAAGCTGAGGTTGAAAAGAAGCCCAAGTTGAAAAATAGGACTAAAGCAAGGGCTGTCAAGACAAAGAAGTTGTCTCAAATTCCCTCAGAGGAGAATTCAGGTGCATCAACTGAGATTGATGATGTTGCTGAAGAGGGTGTCCAAGTGCCTTCAGATCCTGGTGAAATTAGGGACAAGTTCCCTATGGTGGTAAAGAAGAAGAAGGGTGAAAAGAGGATCAGAAAAGAGAAGGGTAGTGGAAGTTCAAGGGCTAGCAAGAGAAGGGCCAAGCCTACTAAAATGTTCTTGGAACTTCAGGAAGAAAAGACTTTGCAAATTGCTCTGAGGGAGAGTAGAGCTGAAAGCAAAACCAAATCAAAGTCTAAGTCTAGCACCAACTCCTCTGGTTCTGGTACCCCAGAATCCAAAGATCCTGAATCTCATCATCAAGAGCCCAACTCCCATGATACCCACAAAACCCCTGAAAACCAACCTATCACCCCCTAAACCTAACCAAGAGGTATTCCCCAGAAGGAGCTGCAAATAGAGGGCCAATAGATGTGCTTGCTGACCTTGCAGTGGATGAGACAAGACTCCAATCTCCAATTAACTCATCCATGTTCAATTATTCAAAACTCTTAGAAGCTGCACTCCTAGAGCCAACTCCCCTTAGCAAAGCCACTTCAGATCCATTACTCTCAAAAGCAACTGAAGCAACCACTATTGCACCCAACCCTTCTGAGACCAACCCTTCTGAACTCAATTTTCCTGAAGCCATTCTTTAAGCCAACCCTTCTAAAACCAGAGCCAACTCCCCTATAACCCAAAGTCCTCATTCCAGTGGAGATGAGGAGGAGTATACTTATGAAAGTATGCTCAGAGGTGGAGCAAGTGCTACTGTGGACAGTTTGAACCCTCAACTTGCTGAATTCCCAAGGTTGCAGAAGCAATTCCATGATTTGAGAACTCTAGTTGTTGGGATATAAATTCACCCTAAGCCCCTTCACATGATAAGATAGTTTTGATGGCCAAAATACTTAGAGTTTATAAATGTATTTAATAGGATCAGCTGATACCTGTATAGATCAGCTTTTCTAAGTCTAGTCTTGTGCAAATCAACTGTATGTATCTCAGCTGATTAGCACAGTCCAAACCGACATGTGTAATCTCAAGAGATGAAGAGTAGAAGATATGAAGACTAGAAGACCCTTGAAGATCAGATAAGTAAGGTGCTTGTATACCTTCTTACCTGATAAAGTCCAAGTCGAAGATGGCCAAAGTCAGCACAAGTATTTTCCAGAACAGAAGAGTAAAAACTCATCTGTTATCAGAAGACAGACTACATAAGGCCAGGCGAGTTAACCAGACGACTAGAATTGAAGATCAGCAGACTAGTAGCCCGTCAAAGACTCGACTGATTCCAAAGTCATCTTATGAAATTCAAACGAAGACTTACCTTACTTAGAAGATTGACAAGATCCCAGAACTGAATCAATCAAGATCAAAGCGGCTGGAATCAAGGAATCAATCAAACACACAAGGAAAGATTGCTAACGGCTTGTCAACTCCAACGGCTAGTTGCACCAATCCTCCCTATAAATACAAGAAGATAAGGAAGAACAAAAAAAGAAAAAAACTACGCAAGAATTCTGAAGTTAATCAAGCAAACAAGACAAAAAGCAATACTCTATTAAGAATTCTCAAGAGCCCAGAAAAGTATCAGAATACCTTTTAACTCTTAAGTTATTTCCTCATCCAACCAAAGAACCTGAATCCAATACACACTGTATATTCTTTAATTTAGGCATAGTGGTTAAGCAATTTATAAGCTTGAACCATTAGTTGGATCCATTCAAAAACCCCAAAACCCCCACCATAAGGTTAAGTTTTTGAACCCCTTGTAAGAGTGCAAGTGCTCACAAATCACTTGTGGAGACCGTAGCAGTTTGGAACTACTCAGATCTTGTTGGTCCCAAAATTGAGTTAATAATATTGAGTAAGCTAGTGAAAATGTCTAGAGGGGAGGGGTGAATAGACTTTTCAAAAATCTTTCAATATATCAGAATACACAATGCGGAATAATCAGATTACTAATGAGCCCAATCAAATTTATACTCAACTTTTATCTATATCTTTATCTTTGTTAATTCTTAATGTTCTTGATTAAACAATTCAAACAAATAACAAACAGTAAATGTAAAGAACACAGAATTTTATAGTGGTTCGACAAATGTCTACATCCACTCTCACAACTCCAGTTGTGAAGTTTTATTACTCTTCTTGAGCTTCTTGTGGCTTAAAGTCCCAAGATTAAGACTTTGATCTTATCAATTATACCTCCAGGTATATCTTCGATCTACTAGTAATTCTACAAGTAACTAGCACACTTGTTTTACAAAATACAAACTTAAACTTGAAAAGTAAAACTTCTCTTTGAATAGCCTTTGATTCTTCTCTTCAATTCAGTGGCTTCTCTTCTTTAATCTCCTTCAACTCTGTGAGTTCTTCTTGTGCTCTGTAGACTTAGATCGCTTGTGAACGCTTTAAGATCAGTAAATGTTCAGTAGTCTTAGCAGTAGGAGATCACACAGTATTTATAGAACTTAGTATGACAGTTAGCAGTTTGTGAACTATCTCTCAACTAACTCTAAAACTGTTTTTCTAACTTCTTCTTGTAACCGACTTTGTAACTTCCTTCAACTTCCAAGTCAGCATATCTTCAATATATCTTCAGTTACTCCTTAAATAAGCTTTCCAAACTTATTCTTCAATTTTACCAAATCAGCACAGTAACTTACTGTTCTGATTTTTACTCTTCGGATTTTACTCTTCTGATTTTTACTCTTCTGATTCAATCAGCACAGTAACTTAAAGCTGTTCAAAACTTCTCCAGATTTCTTCTAAGCTCTTCTTCAACTCTTCTTGAAGTCTTCTTATTCTGAATTAGTCCTCTGAGTCTTCATAGTCTTCTGATCTTCTTATAATCTAGTTCTAAACTTACTGTTCTGAACTTTTACAATGCTGAGTACAATAAAATACAACTTTACAATATAAAACCTATCCATACATCAACTGAACTATATACAGATGAGTATAACTAAGTCCTACACTATAAGCTGTCTATACAATACAAAACATCAGCTTAGTTCCTAACAGTTCATATATCAGATTAGTAACCAATAAGATCAGTAACTCATAAGATCAGTAAACATCTAAGATCAGTAAGTACATAAGATCAGTAAGTATATCAGATCAGTAACTCAGATTTCAAATATCTCATATAAGATCACTAAAAATATTCTCAGTTTCCATACTCAGATCAGTAATCTTATTCCAGATGACTCAGTTAAGATCAGTAATCTTACTCTTAATATTACTTTATAAGATCAGTAAACTTACTTCAGTTAGCATTAAGATCAGTAATCTCAATTCAAGTTTCTCATCAGATTAGTAAGCTTATATTTAGATGACTTAGTTAAGATGACTTAGAACCACATATATCACTAACTTTAAGTTGCTTTTGGCCATCAAAACATACTTTCATCAATTAGAACATTGTTTCAAGGATTCATATCCCAACAATTTCCCCCTTTTTGATGAAGCCAAAACTACTTAAATGTTAATAAATCAGTAGTTAAGTATGTAGTCTATCATAACAGTTCATCAATTCAGAAATCATATTCACAATCAGATCAGATAATTCACATATTACACATACTAACAAAATATGCAACACACAAAAATATAGAAATAAAGATTAAGGATAGAAATGTTATCTTCTGAGCTTGTCCTTCATCTTCATTCTGTATCTTCAGATTCTGAATGCAACATACATCCTTGCCTTGATATCCATCATATGTTGATGATCATATATTCCTTCTTCCTTGATAATCTCAGCAATAATGTTGTTGATCTCTTTGTAATCAGGTTCTCCATTTTCCAGTCTTGGAGGTTCCCAATTAGGTTCTTCAGGACACAAAATCTTTGTTCCAGCACGATTAGCAACTTGTGCTATGTCTTCCCAGAACTCTTGATCAATATTCAGCATGAATTCTTCAAAATCAATAAATTCTGCTTCCTTGCTCGAATGATCACCAAACTTCTTCACAATGAAGTTAGCAATCTGCCATTTCTTCTTTAAATTCTTCCAGTATTCCATATGTTCTGTCAAAACAATGAAATCCACAAAGTTTTCATCTTGAAAATCTTTGTCAAACTGTTTTCCTTCAGCTTTCTTTTGAGCATTCATCTTTCTCTTCAAAGCTGTAACTCGATTATCAAATCTTGTCTTCAAGAACTTGACATCCTTTTCTTTCTTCTTTTTCAAGTTTTCTTCTTCACTTGTCATAACAGCTTTCATTTTGCTTTTTGATCTAGTCATTCTTCCAGCTTCTTCTTCTTGTTGTTCTTCATCAGACAGGACTAACTTCCTCTTCTTCTGACTTGAACTTCCAGCAATATCAGGTCTTTTCTCAACAGTTTCTTGACCTTGTTGTTTCTGCTTCCTTTGCTTCAGTTTTCCATTCAACATTGCAATTTCAGCTCTTAATTCATCCTGACTCACAACCAACTGAGCTTGTTGTGACTGTGTTTGTTCCATCACTTGTCTTGTCCTATCTTCCCCCTTTTTGGCTTCATCATGCCACTCTTTCAAGGAAGATATGTGTTGCTCCAGCTTTTTATGCAACACTTGAGACAGGTTCTTCTCTTGTACTCTATGAAGGTAAAAAATTTTGGACATTGTATACTCCATTACCTTTTCATAAGAGTGTTCAGAATGCATTTTATTCATTCTTTCAGTAGCTTCTTGAAACATCTGGACAGCAGCCTCCAATTTTGCTTGAAGCTCTGCATTCTGCTTTTTCAGCATCTCAAAGTCAGAATTATCAGATTCCTTCTCAATAGGACCAGTTCTGATCTGTTCTTGCACATCCTCAAGAACAATAGGATCAGTAGAGTGAATTGGAATGCTTTCCATCTCTTCAGCATTTACATCCTGATTTTCAACAACTTCAGTTTCTTCAATCACAACAGTGTTCTCAAACACCTCTGTTGCATTGACAATATCTTCATTAATGTCCATAAAATCTTTTTCAGCAGCAGTTTCAGTTTCATCAAGACCTTTCTCTTCAATAAACAAATCTTCATCAGAGTTAGGAGTTGCAATCTTCTCAACAGTGAACTTGATTCCTGTTAATCTCTCAACAAGAAGTACAACAGATTCTGGAGTGACCAACTCAAGAAAAGAGTTAACACCAGCTGCTTGCATCTGTTCTGCTTCCCAATCATCAAAGATTGAAGCACCTCCCATACCTTCCATGATGGCTAAACTCTCCTTCAAAGTACTCCTCTTAAGATACACCCATGTGCCAATCCTAAGGAGTTTCTCAAACTCAATTGAGCTCTCATCTAATCCAGGAAATTGCTTCAACAAGGCTATCCTTAAATCTATCCTGATTCTATCTTCTTTATCACAGATAGTGTACTCCATCAAATCAGCAGGTTTAGGAGTAATAAATTCAGGTTCAGGGGATGATGAAAGGTCAATTGGTTCAGTAGAAGGTTCAAATTCATGTTCAGTAGAGTGAGCATGAACCTGTGTTGGGGATTGATGTGGTGAAGATTGATGTGAAGTTTGATGTTGAGGGCTAGGAATTGAAGTAGGCTCAAAGTTAGTGTGCTGAGGTGATGAATGAGGAGTGTTCTGAGTCTCAGAAAAATAGTGATCTGATCTTCCAGAACATGAAGGTTGAGGGTTTTGGGTTTCAGTTTGACTTGGTTCAGAGTTTGAAGGGGTAGGGGAGACAACAATCAATTTCCTCCTAACACTCCTTGACTTAGTCCTTTTATGAATAGCAATTGGACTAGGAATACTAACCTCTTGCTCATCTGAGCTCGATTGCACCACAGTTTCCACAAATCGAACTGTTGGTTCTGAGGCAGCTGTAGCAGACCTTCCTCTCCTAGGTCTAGTACTGCTCGGATCATGCCTTGATTTTGATCTAACTTCAGGCTGATTGTCCTCCGATTGGTACATTGAAGCTCCAGACTCTTCTGCTTCAAGCTCTTGAGATTGTTCCAAGGGGTTCTCTTGTTCAAACTGAACAGACTCCTTCTTCATCAAGAATTTCCCATGATGGAATTTCTTGGGATTACTCCAATATGGCTTTTTAACCAGCTGAGGCAGCAAGAAACTCAGCTTGCTTCCAAACCCTAATTTTGATTTAATTGAAAATTCCATTGTATCTTCATCAAACAAAACTTTTTCCTTTTCAGTCAGCAGCCTTTCCAAGAAGAATCCTTGCCAATCACCTTGCACTCTGTCGATGATTGCAGCCATAATTCTAATCTTGAAACTTGATAAGGCATCCTGGCTATGATGTTGCCCTAACAAGCACTTTCCAGCTATATCCATCAAAAACTGCAGACCAGTAGGAAGTACATCCTTCTTCAGATTAGTCAAGGTCTCTCTTTCAACACCTGACCATCTTCCCACACACTCCTTTTCCTCTCCAGCTTTGTAAGTCAAAATATCCACTGGGCCTTGTGGTAAATCCAACATTACTTCGAGGATGTCCCTAGTAATGGTGACCTTGTGTCCAGCAAGCATGGAGTGAACACCATTTTTATCACCTTTGAGTTGTAAATAAAATTCCACAGCTTCTGGTTCATAGACATTCATGGGAAATGATTCCAGAAATTTTCGTAGTCCGCACTCTTCACACATAGTTAGAATGGCTTGATTTTCAGCACTGTGTCGGCCATTGAAATAGACAGCGTTCTCCACGAAAATGCCCTTCTTGCGAATCCACAAATTTGAATCGAATGTTCCTGCAACTTGGTTAGCTTCATTGATAATATTAATGGTTGCCATTTGAGAATTTTGCAGAAATCAGATTTTCAGAAGTTATGAAGTTAAGAAATTTTCAGAAATGAACTCGTAAGAACGAAGAAGATGAAGTGTGATCGTTTTTGTTAAATTCAAAACCAATCTAGGGCTAGGATTGAATTAGATTATTACAAAGAATGGTTGGGATTAAGTCTCGAACTTCGAGTTAAACAATAACTGTTCACATTCTAGTAACATTCTTAATTTTTGGAGCCAACTTGTGTTTGATAAATACACCACAATTTTTAGGTTAGAAATAGAAGAGTGTATTAATCTTTTCTATTAGTAATCTAAAAATATGAACAATTTTTGACTTAGAGGAATCTAAACCAAAAGACTGTTCTGATGCAGATCAACACAGTAGTTTCCAAAACTATTTCACTTCATTTTCTTACTTATATTTAAAGAAAATTTCACTTATCTGGATCAGCTGAGTACTGTGATCAGCTGAGTAAACTTTTTAGAAATCAGATCAGTAGATGAATCAGCACAGTAGATTTGAGATCAGTAGATGGGTCAGCATAGTAATCCTCAGATCAGTACCCAAATTTTCTGATTTCACCTTTTGATATCAGCACAGTGATCCTCAGATCAGTACTGTGTCAGATCAGTAGATTTCTTGTAGACAGATTAGTAGTAAACAAATCTTTCTGTAGACAGATTAGTCAGTAATCAGATTAGTTCTGTAGAATAACTGAATTGTAATCAGATCAGTACTGTAGACAAATAAGTTTTGTAATCAGTACAATTCTGTAGACAAGTCAATTTATTAATCAGAATATATCTGTAGACTGCTATGTTCTGTAATCAGATCAGATTAGTAAACTTTTCAAATCTGTAATCAGATCAGTTCCCCCTTCAATGGAGAATTCCTCTTCTGTGCCTGTTTCACCTTGGTAGAAGTGTTAGTTCATGAGAGTTCATGAGATATAAGTGTAAAACAGTACAGATTAGTAACAATATGTTTAATTTAATGATCACATCAAGGTTTATGCTAAAGTGAAGAGGCAATGGGAGCTGGATCATTGGATTATTCGAAAATATGGTGAGTCTGAAAGTCCAGATGAGTTGTATGCCATGTTTGACAAATTCATGGAAGGTCAGAACAAATTGCTTTGGAATTTGGTCATGAGGATATCAGCCGCCGCAAATTTCAACATTCTGATACCGACCTTTCCGAAATGGAAGACTCCTATGACCAGCTCAGGAAAAAGAGTTGATCTTAACCAGATCAAGAAATTCGAAGAGGAGCTGCAAGATAAAGAGAAGATTGATGATGAAGACCATATCAGAGTTATTCACAGGAGACTCCTTGATGCATTCTGTGTTCCAAACCCAGAAGGAGGTACTCTTTCAGATTAGTTTATCTGCTCTGATTAAGATTTTTTGATTTAGTATGTGTAATATCTACTGATCATATTTTGAATGAATGAAAAGATAAAGTACTACTTTGATGTTTAATACAAGATAACTACTTAACTAGTCTACTGTTGAGAAAAGATGCAAGTAGTTTTGGCTTCATCAAAAAGGGGGAAATTGTTGGGATATGAATCCTAAAACAAGTCCTAAATGATGATGAAAATATAAAAGATAAAGTTTTGATAAGCCAAAAGAAGTTTGAATTTTTCTAAGTGTTGACTAATCTAGTCTAGTTAAGTTGAAATCATCTTGTACAGATCAATAGAGTTCACAAGACAAGTTCTTATAATTAGTATCATATTATTACTTCTTATATGCTTGTATTTACTGTTTAGATTATTATTGAGCTATGAATAATTGTTGTATAGAGCTCATGTTTTTTGTAATAGATAGATTCTTTGTATAGCTTTCTAAGTTGACTAAGCTTTATAACAAGAGCTTAATGTAATGTAATAGTCTTGTAGGATTAGTTGATAGGACTAGATTAGTTCTATGGTGTAATCTGAAGAAGTCTACTGCACAAGTCAAGTAGAAGACGCAGTCTACTACTAGACAAGACAGGTGCGACTCAACAAGACAAGACAAGACAAGAAGACTGAAGTTAGTTACAGAAACGCGTATTAAAGATAAAGATTGAAGGAGTTAGTTGGAAATAACTACTGTTGGTCCCTGAACGAGTAGTGAATGGGATTAAAGTCTAGAGGGGAGGGGTGAATAGACTTTAAAACTTTTTCAAGAGAGTTGGGAACCTCTTCTGATTGCTATGTCAACTGGACTACAAGTATGCTGGTCCAGATGACTATAGTGATCTGATAGAGGAGGTTATATGCGGAATTATGGTAGGCCTTGTTTAGACTCGTTCTTTTGTTTCTTGTGAAAGTGTTTAACTTGTTTTCTTTAATGAAAGTACTCAGCTGATGCTGGTTTGAAAGCTGTGGCCTTGTTTTGAAGAATATTGAAATCACAGTATGCACTATATAATAGTTAATGAAATGACAGAATGTAAAGTGCAATAAGTAAATAACACCAGGTTTATAGTGGTTCGGATATACGATCCTACGTCCACTCTCACGTCCTAACGTGATATTTAATCCCTTTAATTTACCGCAAATACAAGGGTCTTGACCTTTATAGTCCCAAGGATAGGACTTTGAGATCTGAGCTGTCCTAACAGCTACGGTCTCCACAAGTGATTGTAAGCACTTGCACTTTGAGGGTTTCAAAAACTTTAACCTTTCAGAGAGGGTTTGGGGTTTTTGAAGTGTATCCAACTAATGGTTCAAGCTTATAATTTGCTTAACCACTTTGCCTAAAACAAATGATATACAATATGAACAGGTTTCAGGTTCTTATGGGTTGGATAGAAATCACTTAAGAGCTATGGATAATCTAATGGATTCTGGCTCTTTGAGAACTCTTGGGACAATATGACTTTAGCTTGATTGCTTGCTAGACTTGTTGAATTCTCTCGTTGTAACTTCGTACTTGTGATTTCTCATCCTCTTGTATTTATAGTGGTGATTGCTTGCAACTAGCCGTTGGAGTTGACTAGCCGTTGGGGCAATCTTTCCATAATGGCTTGATTCCTTGATTCCAGTCGCTTGATTGCTTCAATCCTGGGATCATGTCAATTTTCTAAATAAGGTAGGTCTTTGTTTAAACTGTAAGATGACTTTGGAATCAGCCGAGTCCTGGAAGAACACATAGTCTTCTGATCTGTACTTCTAGTCTTCTGACTACTCTTCTGGCCTTGCGTCTTCTGTCTTTTGATATCAGCAGAGTAAAACTCTTCTGATCTGGCAATTCTTTGTCCTGCTTTAGGCCATCTTCAATCTGGGACTCCATCAGTCAAGTTGGTATACAAGCACCTTACTTAACCGGTCTTCAAGGATCTCCTAGTCTTCATGTCTTCTACTCTTCTCATCTTGAGGGAGCGCATGTAAGCCGGGACTGTGCTGATCAGCTGATATCTATACAGTTGATCACACAAGACTAGTCTAAGCTGTTCTATACAAAGTCAGCTGATCCTATTACATTTATAAACTCTAAGTGTTTTGGCCATCAAAACTATTCTAACATCAAGTGGGGCTTAGGGTGAATTTATATCCCAACAAATACTTAAACCAGAAACGCGTGGAAGGATAAGAAGATTCAGTTAGAAGTTAGTTTTCAAGAAAAGTTGGTTACACAACTGAAAGTTCTTGGAATTGGAAGTCTATAAATACCCCAAGGTATTCATTCATTAAAGACTACTGATACGGCTACATACAAAAGCATTATTGAAGAAATTACTCTCAGAGATTGAAGTTCAGAAAGTAAAGCTATGCAAGACAAGTGAAGATCGAAGAAGGCTACTACTGAACGAAGAGAAGTTTTATTTTCGTTTATTGTTTCAAGTTGCTAGTTACTTGTAAAATAGCTAGTTAGATCGAAGAGGCACTTGGTAGTGTTGTCGAGAAGATCTAAGTCTTATTTCTTGGGACTTAAAGCTACAAGAACATATTACTCCATTGGACGAGTTAATAAGAATATCACAACTGGGTTGTGAGAGTGGATGTAGACAAGTTGTCGAACCACTATAAATCGTTTGTGTTGTTTACTTTACTATTTTGTTGGTATTAATTGCTTAATTGCTTAATTGTCAAAATACACGTCTAAACTAGATTAGTTGAGTATAGAACAGAGTTCTTTGATTTTAAAAGGATTGAGTATAAACTTAATTGGGCTCATTGTTAATTTCGTATTCCGCACATTGTAATTCTGATATATCGAAAGATTTTATAAATGTCTATTCACCCCCCTCTAGACATTTTCTTTAGCTTCCCTCGATATTAACTCAACCTTTGGGACCTACAATCTTTAAAGAGTTAATCATATCAGCAGAGTTGTCCAGGACATCCTTGCTGAAGTCTGTTTGGTTAAAGTTGAAAAAGATTTGCATACAAGTGTATTCCCCCCCCCCCCAATACACTTGTTATATACTCCTTTCAGGACCAACACCAACAATGTTGCGGTATAAGGTCGGATCTGATACCGGCGGACTTGAGGTAAGACCAAGTTTCGGTTTAGTGTCTGTTGGGATGTAAATTCACCCTAAGCCCCACTTGATGTTAGAATAGTTTTGATGGCCAAAACACTTAGAGTTTATAAATGTAATAGGATCAGCTGACCTTGTATAGAACAACTTAGACTAGTCTTGTGTGATCAACTGTATGTATATCAGCTGATTAGCACAGTCCCGGCTTACATGCGCTTCCTCAAGATGAGAAGAGTAGAAGACATGAAGACTAGAAGATCCTTGAAGGCCAGATAAGTTAAGGTGCTTGTATACCTACTTATCTGATGGAGTCCAAGTTGAAGATGGCCCTAATGCAACACAAGTATTTACCAGATCAGAAGAGTTCTACTCGACTGATATCAGAAGACAGAAGCACTAGGCCAGACGAGTAGTCAGAAGACTAGTAGTGCAGATCAGAAGACTAAGTACTCACTCAGGACTCGGCTGATTCCCAAAGTCATCTTGCAATTCGAATGAAGACTTACCTTACTTAGAAGATTGACATGATCCCAGGATTAAAGCAATCAAGCAGCTGGAATCAAGGAATCAAGCCAACATGGAAAGATTGCCCCAACGGCTAGTCAACTCCAACGGCTAGTTGCAAGCAATCACCACTATAAATACAAGAGGATGAGAAATCACAAGTACGAGATTACAACGAGAGAATTCAACAAGCTAAGCAAGCAATCAAGCAAAAGCCATACTGTTCTAAGAATTCTCCAAGAGCCAGAAAACCATCAGAATATTTATAGCTCTTAAGTGATTTCTATCCAACCCATAAGAACCTGAAACCTGTTCATATTGTATATTCATTGTTTTAGGCCTAGTGGTTAAGCAATTTATAAGCTTGAACCATTAGTTGGATACTCTTCAAAAACCCCAACCCTCACCGAAAGGTTAAAGTTTTTGAACCCCTCAAAGTGCAAGTGCTTACAATCACTTGTGGAGACCGTAGCTGTTAGGACGGCTCAGATCTCAAAGTCCTATCCTTGGGACTATAAAGGACAAGACCCTTGTAATTTTTGGTAAATTAAAGGGATTAAATATCACGTGTGGACGTGAGAGTGGACGTAGGATCGTATATCCGAACCACTATAAACCCGGTGTTATTTACTTACTGCACTTAATATTTCTGTCATTTCATTTATCTTTATATAGTGCATACTGTATTTGCAACTGTCTTTAAAACAAGGCCATAACTTTCAAACCAGCATCAATTGAGCATTTTCATTAAGCAAAACAAGTTAACACTTTCTTAAGAAACTAAAAGAACGAGTCTAATCAAGACCTACCATAATTCCGCATATAACCTCTTCATTCAGATCACTATAGTCATCTGGACCAGCAGACTTGTAGTCCAGTTGACATAGCAATCAGAAGAGGTTCCCAACTCTCTTGAAAAAGTTTTAAAGTCTATTCACCCCTCCCCTCTAAACTTTAATCCCATTCACTACTCGTTTAGGGACCAACAAGTGGTATCAGAGCAGTGGTTCTATCGGACTACTGTCTCTAGATTATCAGAAGACTTGAGGGAGTCTTTCTGTAGTCCTCTTGAACAGATCTTTTTCTTTTGAAAAACTTGTTTTTGAAAACTCATACAGCATGAGTGCTAATATGCGTAAGTTGCCTAAGTTTTCAGTGGAGGATTATGACTACTGGAAGATCAGGATGAGGAAGAATCTCACATTAGTCCACTACAAGATGTGGTCAGTAATCACCGAAGGCCCAATAACCATCATGGCAGTCAACACTGCAAATGGTGATCCAAAAGTTCCAGTTGGAGAACTTGCCCCCAAGCCGATGAAGGACCTCACACCAGAAAAGATGAAGCAATCAAATCTTGACAGCATTGCTCAAGATTATATCATGCAAACTCTTCCAAATGAGTACATTGCAAAATTAATCAATTGTGAAACAGCTAAGGATATGTGGGATGCTCTAGCACTTCTCTGTGAAGGAACTGAGCTGATCAAGGAAAGCAAGCTATCAACAGCAGTCAAAAAGTTTGAACATTTCAAGATGCAGCCAGAAGAGTCTATTGATCAGTTAGACAATAGATTTACCAAGATCATAAATGAGATTGAGTCCCTAGGCAAGAAATATACAAATAGAGAGAAAAATTTGAAGATCTTAGACTCTCTAACCAAGAAATGGAGACTCAAGAAGACCATCATCAAAGATACTCAAGATATCAAGATATGGTCTACTCAAACTTTGTTTCAGAACCTCAAAGCTCATAAGTATGATCTTGAAAGAGAAGAAAACTCAGAAAATGATGAGCCTACTACAACCCCATCTAACTCCAAGACTGTAGCTTTCTTGGACTTCAAGTAAAACAGACCCCTGAAGGGATTTTCATAAATCAAGCAAAGTATACTAGAAATCTTCTAGACAAGTATGGTATTAAGACATGCAAGTCTGCTGGCGTACCTATGCTACCTACATACAGAATGGACCCAGACGAACAAGGTAAGTGTACTGATCAAACTCATTACCGTGGTCTAATTGGTTCATTACTCTACTTAACTGCTAGTAGACCTGATATTGCATTTTCTGTTGGAGTATGTGCTCGTTTTCAAGCTAACCCAAAAGAGAGTCATATGGAAACCACTAAAAGGATATTGAAATATTTGAAAGGATCCATCAATCGTGGTATATGGTATCCTTCAAATGATGATCTATCTCTAAGTGGCTACTCTGATTCTGATTTTGGTGGTTGTAGAATAGATAGGAAATCTACATCTGGTTCTTGTCAATTCTTAGGCACAAAACTCATTTCATGGTTTTCGAAAAAGCAGACAAGTGTTGCTACCTCTACTACTGAAGCCGAGTACATGGCTGCTGGTAGTTGTTGTAGTCAATTATTATGGCTTATTCAACAGCTTAGAGATTATAATATTTGTGAATCAAATGTTCCTATATTCTGTGACAGTAATAGTGCCATTGCCATTACACAAAATCCTGTTCTGCACACACGTTGTAAGCATGTTGATGTGAAACACCATTTCATACGTGATCATGTAGAAAAGAAAGATATTCGCATGGAAAAGATTCATACTGATTTTCAAAGAGCTGATATTTTCACAAAACCATTAGCTGAGGCACGATTTCATGAATTATGCATTAGTCTAGGACTAATTGATCTTGATCCTACTAGTATGTAGAAATGTACTAACCAGACAGGTACAGTTCTAAAAAGAAAGGAGAAAATAGACAAGTTACCACAAAAAGAACAGAGCACTCGTCTACTCACGCAACAGACAGGTATACAAGGTCAGACAAGTTGACCATCCAACCCGATGAGGAAGCTGGTAAAGCTGAGGGTAATACTAAGGGAATAAACATTTAAGGGGGAATCCTTGATTTCTTAAAGATCCTTATGTTGACTCTTTAGTTTGGTAACAGTCATCTTGTTTGAACCTTGATCATTGACTTAGATTGATATTCATTATTATTTATCCTACTCGACTACCTGTAATACATCTAATCTGTAGTGCAAGAACAAGACAGGTACATATAATCGTTTGATGATCTAAAGTAGACAAGCACAATCGAAGGGGGAACTCGTCTTGTGTATACCAGTCTACTCGTCTGTTCTGGATAGACACGAACAGACAAGATAAGTGTTCCTTTGATGCAAATATTCTAAGTGTTTAATCAATTTGAATCAAGGATATATATGTAGTTTGAAGTATTGAAAGTTTGAAAAACCTAGATTTGGATGTATACACTCCATTTAATGAGGTGTATATAACCAGTTCGCGCCAAACACTCTACTTTGCTAGGTTAGAGGAATACACCCCTCTATTCTACCAATAGATGAGGCGGATTTCAAATTTCACAATACTAAATCACGTAATTTTCTCGATTCCGCCAAACTGAATTTCTAAAGCCTTTCATATCTGACCATTGGATTAATACTTCAAATCTCAACCATTGAACTCAAATGTTTAAAACCCATTTTACTTGTTCTTAACTGCTCACGATTTCAGTTTCTCTTGATCTCATAACTTCTCAAGCACTCAAACCTCTTCGAAATTTCTTAACCCATTATACTATGTCTATCGTTTCTATGTTCGATGCTCGAACTAACATGCAAGCTAGGTTTGATCTCGGTAAGTACATTACCGAAGGAAGAGTGCATACAGAAGGGTCGGTATTTTTCAAAGGGAATCACACTGAAGACAACAAGGAAATATTGATGAAATGCTTCAGATGCGGTTTGAGACCATATTTGGAGGCATTTCCTGAGGTTGTTCTTGAAGAAGAAGTGTTGGAGTTTTATGCTACTGCAACTAGACAGGGCGACTCAATTGAAGCTTTTATTGGAAGAAGGCGAGTGGAGATTACTAGAGAATTTCTGACCGAATCGCTGAAACTACCATCTGGATCGATAGATATCGAGAGATATGCTGAAGGTCGAGAGTTGAGGTACCTAAGTATTTTCTGCGGAAGAAGGCTGCAGTTGAAAAGCGATGGAAAGGTTCCTGTGGTGAAGAAGAAGGAGCTTCTGGAAAAATACAAAACTCTTCTTGATATTGCATCTAAAATGTTGCTAGGAGTTACTGGGAGTTTTGACTCTGTGACGCCCCAGAAAGCAAGGATTATGGCTGTGATTTATGATGGAATCACGGAAGGAAATTGGACTAAACTCTTCTTGGATAGATTGATGTACTACAAGAAGTTTTTGCAAGTTGATACCAGTTCAGCCAACTGGGTTGTTTCTGCAAATGTTAGTTTTGGAAACAAGTTAAGTATCATCCTACCCATTCTATTGCCAAACAAGACAAGTTGGAGTAAAGGCAAGCCGTTTCATCCTCTAAAGCATTACTTGAAGAAGGAAGCTCTGGCTAAGCAAGCTGCTGCTAGGCCATCTGCTCCTAGGCAAGTTGAGGTAAATCCTATGGATGTGATGCCGTATGGTGGGTCATCTAGTTCTTCAGAAGACGAGTCTCATGATGAAGAATCGGAAGAGGTTGAAAAAGGAGAGTCCGGTGCAGATGACTCAGAAAAGACTCAGTTAGATGGAGAGTTGCAACAAGAGAAAGAGTCGAGTGAACAAATTCCTGAAATGTACACTCTTGTAAGAGTCGGATCGCCTACTCGTCCAGACGAGTTGAGTACACAGGTTGGTACTTCTACTCAATCTGTTTCATTTCCTCTCTCTCTCCCGTCTACTTCTGTTCGAACCAAGGCTAGATCACACCGATCTAGGCCTAGACCTATTCCCTCAACCTCGCAAGTGCTGACAGCATATCCGCTGAGAGCCAGCCTACCCGAAAACACTCCCAAAATAGATACAACTGATACTCCTACAGTTGTCATACCAAACCAAGCCACATCAAAGCCCGTTGAAACCAGTGCTTTCACACCCTCTCCCTCACCAGAATATGGTGAACCCCCCAACCCATCTACTGCAGACAAGACGCCAGTTGCCACTGCAACAACTGAGTTAGAGACCCCATCTACTCAGGACCCATCTGCTGTTAGATTTAATTCCCTGGTTTACTATCCTATGTGTTTGAGAGAGAAGCGTATTCGATCCCGAATGACCAAGAATCTGAAGAGGACGCTGTCAACTATCGAAGTCGACTATGAGTCAGAGCAGTTTGAAATTCTTGTAAGGATATGCACCTGGTTTGCTCTTAA
Organism: Galeopsis tetrahit; assembly: GCA_963675135.1. Classification (NCBI taxonomy): domain Eukaryota; kingdom Viridiplantae; phylum Streptophyta; class Magnoliopsida; order Lamiales; family Lamiaceae; genus Galeopsis; species Galeopsis tetrahit. The sequence goes on along the minus strand of OY776121.1, from coordinate 64,089,907 downwards.
GAAGTCTTCAACAGATGACCTGTTCGAAGTTATTCAAGGAATGGGAGGAATCTCCAATTTTATGGATTGGGAGATGGAACAAAAGGAAAATAGTGGTGTAAAGGATCATTCCGAATTATTTCCGCCAAGAGCCTTGGTTGATCTTGTCAAAAGGCTATTAAAAATTCCTGATGGAATCTTGGTTGAAGAGTTCTCGTCTGATATTGGAACTCAGACTGATCTACTGGAAGAGGAGTTGAGAGCTGTAACAGTTGAAGCTGGAATTCAAACTTCAGATCAGTCAGAAGATGAGTCTGAAAACTCTGATGATGATTCTTTCAATTTTGGAGTAGAAGATGATGAGTTCATGGACGCCGAAATGTTTACAGAAGATGAACTTGCTGAGAAGGCTCATGAAAAGGGTGTTACTGAAGCTCAGTCATCTACTCAAGGTTTTTCTGAAGGATATCTTGCTGAGTTAAAGTCGGACTTGAAAGATGTTGTTCATTCCGCAATAGACGAGTTTTTGCAATCAAAAATGAAGGATGTGTTGATAGAACAGAATAAAACACTCGTTGACAGTTCCAGAGAATTATTTATTGAAGAAGTCAACAAGATGGACTCAACTTTCAGAGTGGAGTTGACTGCTGAAGTTGAAAGATTTTTACAGAAACAAGTTGAAGTTTCTGAGAAGAGGTCTATCTCATTTGCTAGATCGTTGGCTGAAGAATCTGGCAAAATGGAACGTCTTTACCGAGTTAAGATTGAGATAGCGGATGAGCAGAGGAGAGAAGCACAAGCTCAGTTGGTAAAGTCTCAAGCTATTCTCTCTGGGTTAACACAGCAAAACACTCTTCTACGTTAGTCAGCTACTTATTTCAAAGATGAGTTGGTCATTACCTCACAGAAGTTAGAATCTACTGCTGATCGCCTGGACAAGATGAGTCGGGATCAAACACATCAAAGGCAGATAGAGCTAGCTACTGAAGCTATGAAGGAAGCACTAAAGGAAGAAATGACTCGATTTACTAGTCTATTCACTCTTAAGGCAAGTGATGAAGCCAAAAAGGGGGAAGAGAAGACAAGTAGAGTTGAAGCAAAGTCAAGTGCTGAACCAGAAGAAAAGGATGCTGCTACTACTATGCAAGAGCTAAGAAGGCCAAAAAGGAGGCTAGTTAAAACTGCAGAGTTAGAGCAAGCTGAAGCTGATGAACTTAAAAGACTGGAGAAAGGAAAGAATGTTGCGTCTCCAGAAACTGAAATTCAGACTAGACGAGTTAAGAGGAAGCTGAGTATTGAAGAACCTACTGCTGCTGCTACAGTTGAAAAGAAGCAAAAGATTGTTGATCCTAATGATGAAAGTCGTTATGCAAGCAAGAAGAAAGTAGAAAAACATATTGAAAGACTGCAAAAGCTGAAGATAAATGAAGAAGAAATGGAAGATCAGTTCATTGACTACTTCATTGACAAAGAGCATAGACAAGAATGGCTCAAAGTGAAGAGGCAATGGGAACTTGATCATTGGATTGTTCGAAAATATGGTGAGTCTGAAAGTCCAGATGAGTTGTATGTCATGTTTGACAAATTCATGGAAGGACAGAATAAATTGCTTTGGAATTTGGTCATGAGGATATCAGCTGCTGCAAATTTCAACATTCTGATACCGACCTTTCCAAGATGGAAGACTCCTTTGACAAGTTCAGGAAAAAGAGTTGATATTAATCAAATCAAGAAGTTTGAAGAAGAACTGCTAGATAAAGAGAAGATTGAAGATGAAGATCAGATCAGTCTAATTCACAAGAGACTCCTAGATGTATTCTGTGTTCCAAATCCAGAAGGAGGTAATCTTTCAGATTAGTTTTTTGTTTGTTTGAAGGTTAGTTGTTTTTTTGCTCTGATATTTTTATTATTCAAAATATGTGTAATCTACTGATCTTATTTTGAATGAATGAAAGATAAGTACTATTTGATGTTTAAGACAAGGTAACTACTTAACTAGTCTACTTATGAGAAAAGATTCAAGTAGTTTTGGCTTCATCAAAAAGGGGGAAATTGTTGGGATATGAATCCTAGAACAAATCCTAAATGATGAATAAAAGATAAAGAAGATAAAGTTTTGATAAGCCAAAAGAAGACTTGAATATTTTCTAAGTGTTGACTGATCTAGTCTAGTTAAGTTGAAGTTATCTTATGCAGATCAGTAGAGTTCACAAGACAAGTAATAGTTTCAAAAGATAAATATGAAAAAGACAAGTACAGTGTATAAGTACTTTGTATACATAATAGGTTTTATATTGAGCTATAATTGCTGTATAGAGCTCATACTTTTATATGTAATAGATAGATTCGTTGTATAGTTATAAGTTGACTAAGCTTGTATTATAAAAGCTTAATGTAATGTAATAGTCTTGTTAGGTTAGATGATAGGACTAGATTAGTTCTATTGGAAGCATACTGCACAAGTCAAGTAGAAGACGCAGACTACTACTACTGGACAAGACAGGTGCGCAACTTACACAAAGACAGGTCAACTTGAAGTTAGTTACAGAAACGCGTATTGAAGATGAAGTTGAAGAATTAGTTATGGAATAACTAATTAACTGAAGAAACGCGTGGAAGAATAAAAAGAATCAGTTACAAGTTAGTTTTCAAGAAAGGTTGTTACACAACTGAAAGTTCTTGAAATTTGAAGTCTATAAATACCCCAAGGTATTCATTGGTTACTGACTACTGAAATATTGAGAATTACTACGTACAAACGTTATTGAAGATTCAAACGAAGTTTACTCTCAGAGTTGATTGAAGTTCAGAAAGATAGCCAGAAGACAAGTGAAGAATCAAGAAGGCTACTACTGAAGATCAGAGAAGTTTTTAAGTTTTTGTTTGTTATTTTCAAGGTGCTAGATACTTGTAAAATTTCTAGTAAGATCGTAGACATATCTGGAGGTATAGTCTGTTGAAGATCTAAGTCTTCTTCTTGGGACTTTAAAGACAGGAACATACACTTGTACTCGATTGGAAGAGTTTAGTGGAAACATCACAACTGGGTTTGTGAGAGTGGATGTAGACAAGTTGTCGAACCACTATAAATCTTGTGTTTGATTTACTTTACAGTTTTGATTGTTTAAATTGATTAATTGGTTTAATTACTTAACTGATCTAGACTAGTTGAGTATAGAACAGAGTTCTCGAATCTAAGTTGAGTATAATCTTGAATTGGGCTCATTGATAATTTCGTATTCCGCATATTGTACTTTGATATTTCGAAAGATTTTTGAAAAGTCTATTCACCCCCCTCTAGACATTTTCACTAGCTTACTCGTTATTAACTAAACTTGGGACCAACACTTTGAAGGATCAGACATGAGTCTGAAAGAGCAAATGGCCCTTATGATCAAAAGATTCGAAAGGATGAACACTCTCAACAGCAAATATAGAAAATTCTATAGAAACTACAAAGATAGAAGAGCCAGTTCACCCTCCAGAGGTTCCAGAGAAAGAACACCAGAAAGACATCCTAGAAAGGATGTGGAGTCATCTAACAGCCGAGGATCCAGAAGAAGAGATGCCACTCCTCCAAGGAAAGGCAACTCAAATTAGAAATCTGGATCATGCTTCAATTGTGGCAAACCAGGACATTATGTCTATGAATGCCCTGAGCTGGATGAAAAAGAAGAAAGAAGGCCAAGAAGAGACAGAAGAAATTCAGATAAGCAAGCAATGGTGACTGAAGAATCTGAATATCAAAGTGATGAACTTCCTATATCACCAGACTGTCAAATCTTCTCAGATGATTCAGATGATCTAGCTATGATGGCCATAGGAGAAAATGAGGTAAATTCCTACACTACTACTTTCCATTCACCTATTTTCTCACAAACAGATGATATACATTCATCTGAAGGCGAATCAGAAGACACCTATTATCAATCGTTAAGAAAGGTAAACGGTGATCTGGATATTGCAACTAGAGCTTTTATAGAAGTGGAAGAGGAGAATAAGGATTTAAGGAAAGAAATTGCTAGGTTGAAAAAGGTTAAGTTTGATAACACCCCTGAGTTGGTCACAATGAATGAAAGATTGACCAAAGAAGTGGAACTTCTTAAGGAAGAAAATACCACAACAACTCAGTTGTATGAGGGGATGTTAGAAACTCAAGCCTTAGAAACCAAGGAATTTCGTATACTACAATCTAAGTTCGATGACCTCTTCCAAGCACACAGCTCTTAGAAAAGGAGAAGGAATGCCTAAATCAAAAGATATCAGAGTTCAATAAAGCATCTACTACTATTGAAAGTATCTCTGAATATTATAGATAAAATGGCAATAAGATGGGTCTTGGTTATGAACTTAATCCATCAACATCCTCTCCAGCTGGGGGTAGTACACCTAATCAGTGCACTACTCAGACACATGATAAGCACTACGCAGACACATGATAAGGGTGAGTGTTCTAAACACAATGAACCTAATATGAACCAAAAGGCACCTGTACCAGCTAAGGTTAACTATCCCAACACCAAAAAGGGAAAAAAGGCAAGTTAACCCCAAGCATGCACAGAGGAACAACAAACAGCCTAGACCATCTCGTCTGAGACAGTCTCAGCTGTATGCTGCTCCAGCCAAGAAGAAGAAATCTTCTTCACACAAATCTGTTCTCTTTGCACCCCCTATCTCTTATGATATTGTGAGAACAGAGGAGTATGGTCCATATAATCGTGTGCATCGACCAGCTAATGCACCCAGGCCGAATGTAACTAGTCAAAAGATAATGTATGTACACTCCTACAAGAGGAAACCATTTGACTACTACTTAGCTGACACAAATAACAAATCAGACCAGTCCAAGGTGTTAACTGGTAAGATTTGGTTCTGTGATGCCCGAGGGAAACAACTCAAGTGCTCAAGGTTGTTCAAACGACCAATGTATATGTGGGTTCCCAAGGGTAGTACTAACACCCAAGGACCCAAGACAAAATGGGTACCTAAGACTTAACCTTTCTTGCAGGAAAGGAGGGACCTATACAGAAGAGGAGGTCTAGCAGGAGAGATATGGTACATAGATAGTGGATGCTCAACCCATATGACTGGAACCAAAAACCTGGTGACCAACTACACGGAAAAGAAAGGTCCAAATGTCTTCTTTGGTGATAACGCGCACGGTAACACAAAAGGATATGGCACCCTTAAAAATAGTGACATTGAGGTACATGATGTATCATATGTAGAAGGTTTAAAGTTTAATTTATTATCTGTTTCTCATTTCTGTGACACTGGATACTCTGTAAAATTCTCTAAAGATGAGTGTCTCATAAGTGATAAAAGAAAAAAACAAAACCTTCTAACAGGATCTAGAAAAGGAAGTATGTATCTTGCAAATTGGAACAGCTGTCCTAAGGATACCTGTCTGCTTGTGAAGAGCCCTAAAGATGTCAGCTGGCTATGGCACAAACGTCTCACTCATCTGAACTTTAAGACTATGAACAAGTTAGCAAGGGAATCCTTAGTAGATGGTCTGCCTAATGAACTCTACTGTAAAGATCAGGTGTGTGATGCATGTCAATAAGGAAAGCAAACAAAGGTCTCTTTCAAGACCAAGAAGACAACATCAACCAGCAGAGTTCTTGAATTGCTTCACATGGATCTTTTTGGACCAGTCACTCCAACTACACTTACAGGGAGGAAGTACACTCTCATTGTTGTAGATGACTACTCCAAGTTTACTTGGGTTGTCTTCTTATACAAGAAGAGTGAAACTCAGCAGAAGCTCCCTGAACTATTAAAGAGGATCCAAGTAGAGAAAGGAGAACCTATTGTGAAAATTAGAAGTGACAAAGGCACTGAATTTATTAACTCTTATATTATTGCCTATTGTACTTCTAATGGTATTCAGCATGAGACAAGTGCAGCAAGAACACCACAACAGAATGGTGTAGCTAAAAGAAGAGTCAGAACACTTAAAGAAGCTGCAAGAACACTCCTTGCTGAATTCTCAACTCCTAAGAAGCTATGGGCAGAAGCCATCAACACAGCTTGTCACACTCAAAATAGGTCAGGTATTCACAAAATTCATGAGAAAACCCCATATGAACTGTGGAAAGGAAGGAAACCTAGAGTATCTTACTTTCATATATTTGGTTGTAAGTGTTTCATTCACAACAATGGGAAAAGTAAGTTGAATGCTTTTGATGCCAAAGCAGATGAGGGGATATTCTTGCGATACTCCTCAACTAGCAAAACATTTAGAGTATTCAACAAACGAACCCTTCTTGTGGAAGAAACACCTCATGTTGTTTTTGATGAATCTTGTGAAAAGAGTGCAGTACAGACAGACCCAGCTGTAGATCAGATGAAGAAACTAGTGATCAAGTCCAGGTCTGATGAGTTTATTGAAGTCAATGAACCATTTCCTGAAGAACCAGAGGAGGATAAACCACACAGACCAGTCACTAGATCACAAACTCAAGCTGAGCAAGCTGTCCCAAATCAAGACGCAACAATCCCAAATTCAAGGGGGAGTGATCTCTTTTAAACACAAGATACAGATGATGATCGACCTAATCAAGTCAACCCTCCTGATGGAACTAGAACAGATGAAAATCCAAGCTCATCTAATGCAGATACACCTGTGAGACATACATGGAGAAACAACCATCCATCAAACCTCATCTTAGGAAGAGCAGACTCAGGTGTCAAGACCAGAAGACAACTGAATCAGAACCCCCAATCATCTATGTTCTGCTGGTGGGCCTTCTTGTCCAACATTGAACCAGCTGACATAGAAGAAGCAATGACAGATAGCAATTGGATCACTGCTATGCAAGAAGAATTAAACCAATTCGAAAGAAATGAAGTATGGGAATTGGTAGATCGTCCTGAAAACCACAATGTAGTAGGAACAAAGTGGGTATTCAAGAATAAAAAGGACGAAAATGATGTGATAACTAGAAATAAAGCAAGGCTAGTTGCAAAAGGATACTCACAATCTGAAGGAATTGACTATGATGAAACCTTTGCTCCAGTAGCCAGATTAGAAGCCATTCGACTGTTTCTAGCTTATGCATCATATATGGGCTTCACGGTATATCAAATGGACGTCAAGAGTGCTTTTCTGAATGGTATTCTGGTAGAAGAAGTGTATGTAGAGCAGCCTCCAGGATTCAGAAAAGGAGATCAAGTATATCGTCTGAAGAAGGCTCTCTATGGTCTGAAGCAAGCTCCCAGAGCCTGGTATGACACATTGTCACAATTCCTACTTGACAATGGTTACACAAAAGGCAAAGTTGACAGAACACTTTTCAGAATACAAGAAGGAGAAGACATTCTAATGGTGCAAATATATGTAGATGACATTATATTTGGATCACCCAATCAAGATATGTGCAAGAAGTTCTCTGAACTTATGCAAGGAAAATTCGAAATGAGTATGATGGGTGAGATGAATTACTTCCTAGGACTCCAAGTCAAACAGAGTTCAGAAGGGATCTTCATCAATCAGTCCAAGTACACCAAAAGCCTATTAGAAAGATTCAAAGCTCTACAAAGCAAGACTGCAAGAATTCCAATGATGACATCTTTCAAAATGGAACCAGATGAGTCTATACAGGCAGTTGATCAAGCTGAATATAGAGCACTGATTGGATCTCTACTATATCTTACAGCTAGCAGACCAGACATAACATTTGCTGTAGGAGTATGTGCTAGGTTTCAAGCAAACCCAAAGCAAAGTCATCTAGAAGCAGCAAGGAAGATTCTCAAGTACCTAAAAGGAACAGTCAACCTAGGACTATGGTACCTTGCTGATGACAACCTAGATTTGAGTGGTTACTCTGACTCAGATTATGGTGGATGCAGAATAGATAGGAAATCCACATCTGGAACCTGTCAATTCCTAGGCAACAAGTTGATATCATGGTTCTCAAAGAAGCAAACGTCAGTTGCAACCTCCACCACTGAGGCAGAATATATGGCAGCTGGAAGTTGTTGTAGTCAGCTGCTCTGGCTAGTTCAACAACTCAAGGATTACAATGTAGAGGCAAGAGAAGTCCCTATCTACTGTGACAGCAGCAGTGCCATTGCCATCACTCAAAATCCAGTCCTACACACAAGGTGCAAGCATGTCGACATTCGACACCACTTTATAAGAGATCACCTTGAAAAGAAGGACATCAAGATGGAGAAAATTCACACAGATATCCAAAGAGCAGACATCTTGACTAAGCCCCTAGCTGAAGAAAGATTCAAGACCCTATGATATAGCTTAGGACTCTTGGATCCAAGCACATGAAGAGCATAAGATCAGCTGAAGGCCTCAGCTGATACAATTGCAGCAGACTAGGAGGATTAGATGAGGTGAATAGACACCCTCATCTTCAGGTAAGTTTTTCCCGATGAAGACAAATAAAGCTGAGGGAAAACTTAGAGTCATTTAATCAAGGGGGAATCAATGATACCTTAAGAATCCTTGATAAAATACTCAATCTTCTACATTGCATAATATATATATATACATACAGAAGACATGAACAAAGTTAATTGGTATCTTTACTTAAGCAATGTATGCATATGTATAATAATAAACTATTCTTCATAAAATACTTTATCATTATACATACATACAAGTATACTATTGAGCTATACTTGGTAGGATTAATACACCATTGGCTGGATTAATCCTCACCGACTCAACAGTATGCATGCACTGTACGGATTCCAAATAACTCTTGCTCAAAATTTATAATTTCTGCATTCCACTAGATAGAGTCTAAATCTCTTTAAATGTGAACCCTTAGATCAAGAATCTCATTGTTGATCTTAAGAAGTAACTTTTCAGAAATTCAGACCTATCAACTCTATAGTTTTTATCATCTTTTACTCCACCACCTCATTTCTACCTTTATAAAAGAGAAAGTTATGGGAATACCTAAGAACACAAATTACTAACTATTATTCTTGTTTCAGGTATGGAGAGTATCGAAAGAAGAGATGGCATGGAGATCATCCTTCAACCAAAGTCTTGGGTGAAGGAGATGAAGATTTGTCCTGAAGATGGAGATGATGCAGATCAGCATACTTGGCTTACCCCACATAAGTATGCCTATGAAAACTAAAGAAAGAAGAGACGTTCTTGTTGAAAACTAAAGAAAGAAGAGATGCAGAGGACAGAGTAGCAAACAAGCAGAGCTTCTTCTCCAGGGGAAGTTCTACATGGAGAGCTTGTTACCAAAGGCCACTTTGTCAAACCATATCAGGAAAACCAAGTTCATGTCTCTCTTTTCAAACTCCATTGAAGCACCTTTCAATCTTCTCCTTCCTACAAGAGAAGCGAAGAAATTCAACAAGGACACATTAGATGCTACATCCCATCTGATGATGAGGAACATCCGATAGTGAGGAGCATTTGAGCCAGTGGGATTTCATCTAGACTAGTCCCACTTGGTTAAAAGAAGGAGCTGAAAGATCCATCAAACCAGGTTGGATCATCACAGCTGAAGGATCCATCCAACCAGGTTGGATCACTACACACAGAAGATTTACTCAGCACACTTCAATCCTCTACTCAGCTGATCAGAAGGCCAACTCAGCTGACCAGAAGACTTTCAAGGAAAATCAGTAGACTTCTCGAAGAAATCAGAAGACTTCACTCTGCTGATCAGATCACTTTATTTTAGAGCATAATGACTATCTTTGATCATGTAATTCATTCTAGATTTATTCCTGAATGTAATTAAGGAAATTGGCTTATATAAGGAATGAAATTCACTTATAGAAAACGGCCTTGATGATCAATTCTTGCTAAAATTCAGTCACAACGGCTAGTTTTGGTAATGATGTCATTAGCACTCAATTACTATTTTGCCAACAAATCATCGATTGACACATGGCAAATTCAGCCGGCAAAATTAAAGGAACGAGGCGAAATCAAAGAAGGAAATCTTGGGCTCTACTCCAATCTTGAACCGAATCTGACCGTTGGATCATTCATCTCTCAAGTTCTTGCTGAAGTATAAATACAAACCCTTAAACCTCTTCCAAACTCCTTTCGCTCACAATACTCAATTACTCTCAAATCACTCTCGTCCTGAATACTCTTTCCAAGCATTCCTATCCTCAAAACTCAACATCCAGAATGGGGATCATCAAAGTTTACGACGAGAAGACCAAGAGTACCGGCACCTTAGATACTCAAAAGTGGTCTAAGGAAGGAAAAGTTTTCACTAAGAATGCTCTGTTTTTCAAGGGCAAACATACACCTGCGAACAAGGAGATCCTTCTTCGCTGCATCAATCTCAACCTTCATGATTTTCTGGAAGCAGCACCAACAAATGTTTATGAACAAGATGTGTTGACGTTCTACGCAAACGCAGTGATGATGGATTCTCATGTTGAAAGTGTCATGGGTGGACACAGAGTTGAGATCTCAAGAGTGATTCGTCAAGAATTGTTCGGCTTATCAAGGGGAGAGATAGACATCTCTACCTACATTATGGGAAGAGAAAAGGAGTATATGGAGATGTTTACTGATGGAAGGGTCAAGGCTGAGGATGCCTCTGGGCTTAAGAAATCACAACTCGACCCCAAATTCCAAACCTTGATGGATATTGCAGGCAAGATGTTGCTTGGTAACACTTTTAGCCATGATGTTGTTACCACTTTAAAGGTTAGAGTTATGGCTGCAATCTGGGATCAGATTGATGGAGATTGGCAAGGGTTATTCTTGAATAGGATTGCTCCTGAGGCCATGAAGGTTACATTGGACCTCCAATCAAGAGAATGGAAGGTAACATCGACTGTCAGCTTTGTCAACAAGCTGAGTGTTATCCTTCCAGAAGTACTCCCAAAGAAGTACAAGATGGGTCCTCATAAGACATTCCACACCTCCAAGTATTACTTGAGAAAGGAGGCCCTTGCTGAGGCAGCAAGGTTGAAGGAAGAAAAGAAGAAGAGGTTGGCAGAAGCATCCTCTAAGGATGTTGTTAAGGAGACAGAAGAGTTTGTTCATGACTCTGCTGAAGAAGAAGAGAGACCTTCCAAAGAAGAGGCTCAAAAGAAGGCTGCTGAGGACGATGATGATGATAATCAGACCTTAGCACAACGCAGAATCCTGATCAGATCTGGGCTCATCTCCCCATCTGATTCAGATGCTACTCCCACTGCCTCTCCTTTGAAAAAGGCAGGTACTTCTAATCCCTCTCTCACAATCTCACCTTCTAAATTGTCAAAGGGTCAGAAGAGAAAGAAGAATAATTCCTCTTTCACCAAAAAGACAAAGAAATTGAGGCTCCCTACTCCCATGAGCATAGCCCCTATTGCATCATTTAACCCTTCTGACGATTCCAACCCATCTGAACCTTCAAACACTGATACCCAAATCCCTGCTGATACTCACACAGTAGAGGAACAAGCCCAGCCTCAAATAACTCTTGAGTCACAGCTGACTACCCCTGCTGATACTCAACCTGAACATATCACTTCCCAAATCCATGCTGATACTCACACAACAGAGGAAAATGTCCTTGCCACTCAATCCCCTATCCTCACTACCGCATCTGCACCAGAAGACTTGGCACCAGCAGACCTGGATCAAGCATGCCCTTCTCAGCCTCAATATAGCATGGTGCACTATCCTATGTGCACAAGGGAGAAGATAATGAGGATGAAGATAGCCAACCTGCTCAAGTCTACTATTCCTGGTATTGATGAAGAATCAGCTCAGTTTGAACAAGTACTGAGAGTCTGTACTTGGATTGAGCTCCGAAGAGATGATGTGGATGACCTCATTGAAGTCATGGAGGGAATGGGAGGAAAGGCTAACTTCCTCGACTGGGAAATGGAGCAAAAAGAGGTTGCTCAAGTCAGTTCATTCACTGAGATATTGCCCACAGAATCTCTGACCAGGGTATGCCAAAGGATTCTAGGAATCCCCTCTGAGGCCCCCTGTGTACCAGACTCAACTGCAGACGATACAGCTGAATCAGCTGAAGTTGAAGCAAAGGAGAAAGAAGTGGTGTCTGTTCCCTTTCACTTCTTCCCTAAGCATGAGCTTGATCACTTCATCTATCAACCTCATCAAAGGAACGGTCACTTATTTGCTCGTCTGGTTGATGTCACAATAAACTTTCTTCAAGAAGGTTATCTCTCTGCTGAAGAAAAAGGAATGGCCCTAGTTGTCTACAATCCGCCATCCATCCCTATTTTTCCCCAGGTAGCTCAAGGTATTGCCTCTCTCTCTACTCCATCTATAGATATTCGAGCAGATGTGTGTGCTCAGGTCAAGGAAGCAATCGACACACACTTCGCCAAAGGGCTAGGCATGCAGCTAGCCAGATTTGTAGAAAAGGCCATTCATGAACAGAAGGCTCGTCTCACCGAACAAATCCTTGACATAGATGACAAGTTTGGTGAGGCACTTCATAATCAGCTAGAGGAGTATCTCAACTTGGAAATGAAGAAATCAGCGGACATAACCAAGAAGTTTACTGACCTCTATGCAAATGAGATTACCCGCTTGGAGGGTTCCTACAAACTTAGACTTGATGATGCTGAAGCAAGAGCCAATGAAGGTCAAACCCTTCTTAAGTCAGCTGCAACAGAGAATGAGAAACTGCAGACTCAGCTGAAGGAGACAACAACCAAATTGGAAGCACTTACAGCTAAACTTGAAGCTGCCTCCTCCCCCAACTCTCATGCTCAGATCCTAGAGCACAACATCACTCATCTGACCCATGTTGGCAAAGTCAATGCCATGGCCCTCCAGCAGACTCTGAAAGTGGAAATTCTGAATGCCATGAAGCCTTTTGCGGCTGCACTTGCTGAAGCCAAAAGGGGGGAAGATGTATTGATAAAAGCTCTAGAGAAGACTACTGCACAGCAAGCTGTAATGGTAGTATCTCAAGATGAGCTGAATGAAACCTTGGGTGGTTTAAAAAGCAAAATCAAGAGCAGGCAAGGCAAAGGCAAAGAAATTGCTCAAGAAGACACCCAAGCTCCCACTCAAGCTCCTGCCAAGAATCTACAGATCTCTGCCTCTGTAGAACAAGTTCCTGAGAAGAAGATGACAAGGAAAAAAAAGGCAGATGAGCAAGCAGATGAGCAAACTCAGACAAGCAAGAAGTCAGCTCCAGCAGAGCCTACTGCAGAAGAGAAAGAGGCTTTAGAGCTGAAGAAAAGAAAAGAGCTTGAAGCTCAAGAGCTTAAGCAGAAGAAGCTAAAAGATGCGAAGGCAGTCAAAGCCAAATTTGAAAGGAAAATAGCCAAACTCAGGAAATCAATCAAGGACAAAGCAAAAGAAGACAATGTCAAAGACAATACCCTGGTGTTTGATAGCAACTATGTGGATTATTTAGCCCTTCAAGATGAGCTACCAAGGTGGTATCCTCTGAAGAAGAAGTGGCAAATTCAACACCACATTGTAAGGAAATTTGGCCCTCTCCCAACATATGAAGATGAATTCTTCCAGTTCAATCAGTTCATGAACATTGAAGATCAAGAGTTCTGGAAAGAAGTAGTCAAGACAGCCAAAGAACTTGACAACTGCAGAATCCTAACTCCAGAAGAACCTAAATGGGATCCTCCCACTCTGAGCTCCGGAAGGACAGACTGGATTGAAGTCAAAAGGATTCTAGAAAAGATCTACGAAGAGGAGAATGTTACAGACCTGCAGCACATGGAAGAAGTTCGAACTCGTCTGTACCTCGCTTTCCGCATCTGAAGATCAGAAGACCTGATGAAGACCACTTTCAAAGTTTAAAGAAACTATCACTTGTAATCTGTAAAGGCTCTATATATAATCAAGTATTAGTTCTCTTTACTTACAAGACAAACTCTCACTGTCTTCATCAGATACTTCAGTTTTATGAATTTTATAAACTCTTATCTTATTTATTAAGAGCATTTATCAAGTATAGTTTTGGCTTCATCAAAAAGGGGGAAATTGTTGGGATGTAAATTCACTCTAAGCCCCACTTGATGTTAGAATAGTTTTGATGGCCAAAACACTTAGAGTTTATAAATGTAATAGGATCAGCTGACCTTGTATAGAACAGCTTAGACTAGTCTTGTGTGATCAACTGTATGTATATCAGCTGATTAGCACAGTCCCGGCTTACATGCGCTTCCTCAAGATGAGAAGAGTAGAAGACATGAAGACTAGAAGATCCTTGAAGGCTAGATAAGTTAAGGTGCTTGTATACCTACTTATCTGATGAAGTCCAAGTTGAAGATGGCCCTAATGCAGCACAAGTATTTACCAGATCAGAAGAGTTCTACTCGACTGATATCAGAAGACAGAAGCACTAGGCCAGACGAGTAGTCAGAAGACTAGTAGTGCAGATCAGAAGACTAAGTACTCGCTCAGGACTCGGCTGATTCCCAAAGTCATCTTGCAATTCGAATGAAGACTTACCTTACTTAGAAGATTGACATGATCCCAGGATTGAAGCAATCGAGCAGCTGGAATCAAGGAATCAAGCCAACATGGAAAGATTGCCCCAACGGCTAGTTGCAAGTAATCACCACTATAAATACAAGAGGATGAGAAATCACAAGTACGAGATTACAACGAGAGAATTCAACAAGCTAAGCAAGCAATCAAGCAAAAGCCATACTGTTCTAAGAATTCTCCAAGAGCCAGAAAACCATCAGAATATTTATAGCTCTTAAGTGATTTCTATCCAACCCATAAGAACCTGAAACCTGTTCATATTGTATATTCATTGTTTTAGGCATAGTGGTTAAGCAATTTATAAGCTTGAACCATTAGTTGGATACTCTTCAAAAACCCCAACCCTCACCGAAAGGTTAAAGTTTTTGAACCCCTCAAAGTGCAAGTGCTTACAATCACTTGTGGAGACCGTAGATGTTAGGACGGCTCAGATCTCAAAGTCCTATCCTTGGGACTATAAAGGACAAGACCCTTGTAATTTTTGGTAAATTAAAGGGATTAAATATCACGTGTGGACGTGAGAGTGGACGTAGGATCGTATATCCGAACCACTATAAACCCGGTGTTATTTACTTACTGCACTTAATATTTCTGTCATTTCATTTATCTTTATATAGTGCATACTGTATTTGCAACTGTCTTTAAAACAAGGTCATAACTTTCAAACCAGCATCAGTTGAGCATTTTCATTAAGCAAAACAAGTTAACACTTTCTTAAGAAACTAAAAGAACGAGTCTAATCAAGGCCTACCATAATTCCGCATATAACCTCTTCATTCAGATCACTATAGTCATCTGGACCAGCAGACTTGTAGTCCAGTTGACATAGCAATCAGAAGAGGTTCCCAACTCTCTTGAAAAAGTTTTAAAGTCTATTCACCCCTCCCCTCTAGACTTTAATCCCATTCACTACTCGTTCAGGGACCAACAGTGTCTACCGGAGTAAGCGAGGGCTTACATGACAGAAGACTAGCACGACTAAGAATTTCCTATGCATATTTGCGTTGAGACAGAAACATCCCACCCTTGTGTATGTGAAGAGCCACACCGAAGAAATAGTGTGCAGGACCCAAGTCTTTCATCGCAAATTCAGTACTGAGTTGTGATATAAACTGTTTCCGAAGAGAATCTGAGGATGCAGTTAACAAAATATCATCAACGTAAAGAAGTAGGTAAGGCATGTGGTTTCCCTGACGATACACAAATAGTGAATGATCACTCTTACTACGAACAAAACCAAGAGAGGTAACATAGTCGGAGAATCGTTTATTCCAAGCACGAGGAGCCTATTTTAAACCATATAATGACTTCTGTAGGAGGCAAACATGATCAAGATATGTTGAACTTCTGAACCCGATAGGCTGATGCATGTAAACAGTGTCAACAAGTGAATCATGCAAAAAAGCATTCTTCACATCAAGTTGATGGACGGTCCATTGTTTTGAAAGAGCAAGAGACAGAACCGTGTGAATGGTAGCCGGTTTCACCACCGGACTAAAGTTTCCCCACAATCTATACCGACCCATTGAGTTTGTCCATCACCTACAAGACGAGCCTTGTGCCTCTCAAAAGATCCATCGGTACGGACCTTGTGAGTAAAAATCCACATTGAACGAATAACATTAGCATCATGAGGACGGGGAACCAACTCCCACGTCTTATTAGCAATAAGAGCATTAAATTCATCTTGCATAGCTAATTTCCAATTAGGATCATGTAATGCAACAATGGGATTTTTAGGAATATGAGATTTAGAAATGGTGGTGAGAAGATTAAATAAACATTTAGGACGGATTATGCCACGTTGGCTCCGAGTAACGGGTCTAAGAGAAATGGCAGGGGGTACGTTCGACTGATTTGGTGGCGCGGGTACCTGGGGAGGAGGGTCAGCTACTTGCCGTGGCTCAGCTAAAGGAGGTGGTGGGACACCCGTGGCCGAAAGGATAGGTGTGGTCGACGGATGCAATATATGATGTAGGACGTAAGGAGAGATTTCTTCATCCAAAAACTTATAGGATGAAGAATCCGGAGGTCCTTTATCAAGAAATGGAAATCTGGTTTCATCAAAAAGAACATGGCGACACACTATGAGCTTTTTGTTTATTATGTCAAAACACTTATAACCCCAATGGTTAGATGGATAACCAAGGAATACACAAGGTGTAGAGCGAGGCTGAAGCTTATGTATGGTGGTTGCCGGAGAGGGTAACATAAGCACCCAAAAATCCGAAGATGCGAATAAGAGGGTTGCTTGTGATATAGTGTGGCAAGTGGGGTTTGATATGACATATGGTGGCGAGGAAGGATGTTTAGTGTATAGGTTGCCATATGGAGGGCGTGATGCCAGAATGTGGATGGAATAGCTGCACGAAACAAAAGCGTACGAATCATGTTGTTTATCATACGAAATTGCCGCTCAATTTTCCCATTTTGAGAGGATGTATACGGACAAGAAAAACGCATCACCATTCTATGAGTTGAGCAAAAATCAGCAAACATCTTATTGTCAAATTCAAGACCATTATCACATTGAAACGACTTTATTTCACGCTCAAATTGTGTATGAACAAAAGCACGAAAAGATAAAAACGCAGCAAACACTTGCGACTTACGAGCTAAGGGAAAAGTCCATAGGAAATTTGAATAATCTTCCAAGAAAATAACATAATACCTATGACCCATGGAGCTCAAAATAGGAGACGTCCACAAATCACAGTGTACAATATCAAATGGAGAAAAAGATTTAGACATAGACGTAGTAAACGAAAGTTTTACATGTTTCCCCACACAACAAGAATTGCAAAGTGAATTGGTATGTTGTGTATTACAATCAATGAATTTATTCTTACGCAAAGACTCCAAAACATAAATTCCCGGATGCCCTAACCTATCATGCCACACCCCAGGAGACAACGCAGCAAGAGCTGTCAAAGTGCTTGAAGTAATAGGATAAAACTCCCCCGTACTCTCACATCTCAGTTGAATGGTCCCCGTCCGATAATCCTTTACAAAAAAACCAAACGGGTCAAATTCTAAAGACATAAAATTATCACGTGTAAATTGACGAACAAACACAAGATTTTTAATAATTCCCGAAACATGTAAGACATTACGAAGTGATAAAGGGGAATGAGGGGAAGAAATCGTTGCACTACCAGTACCCAAAATTGGAAGATGTTGACCATTACCAACAAGAATAGAATTTGGAGTACTCAAATTGGAATAAGACGAAAGAGTACCTGATCCCGAAGTCATGTGCGAGGTCGCACCCGTGTCCATATACCAGCTTGAGTCCGGAGGTGTGAGACCAAGTGTGATCATTGCAGCCTCAATGCCCGTAGGAGATGGCCTTGCTTGCACCGCATAGGCCTGAGGACGGGGCCCAAGGAGGCCCTGCTGCTGTGGAGACGGCTGTCGGAATTCGTGGGTCTGAGGACGGGCCTGACCAGGCCAGGGCATCGTGGGATAAGGGCATGGCGGAGTAGGCCAAGGCCACTGCCACGGAGAGGGGGCAGCCCATTGGGTTTGCCACGGAACACCCTTTCCAGCCGGTGAACGCTGACCTTTGGAGCCCTTCTTCTTCTTCGTGGTACGACCACTATCAGTACTCGAGGAACCACTTGGTTGGGACGGGCTAACTGATGGAGGGGCAGCCGTCAACAGAGCCGTTGCCGGAGTCGTCTTGCGAGATAAGGCGACCTCTTCAAGAACAAGCATAGAACGTGCTTGGTAGAATTTGGGCAAGGGATCACGTTGGCGGATTAGAGTACCAATGCCGCCATACGCATCGGTCAATCCGGACACCAACTGGAGAACGAGTCGATCATTTGATACTGGTGCCCCAACATTTTTCAGTTGGTCTGTCAAAACCTTTAATTTCTGGCAATAGGCGGATGCCGACGGGAACGACTCCATCATAGTGTGAGAAAACTCCTGTTCAAGAGTGATCGCACGGGAATTTTTATTATCTTCGAAGATGTCCCGCAATCACTCCCACGCCATAGAAGCCGTCATATCTGGTTCGAGGATGGTATGGAGCAAATCTGACGAAATGGTTGCATAGATCCATTTCAAGATTGTGGCATCGAGGGTCAGTCATGTCTCTTTCTCCTCTGGATCGGTCGGAACAGGCATAGGGGGATCGGTGGGGATGATATGTTTCAAAACACGGTGGGAACGAGCATGAATTTTGAAGAGTTCTGCCCACGTACCGTATTGAACATTCTCCATCTCTAAGGTAATAGAGATGTGATTCTTGATGTTGAAAACAGCCAAGGCCGGATGAAAGGAGGTTCGTTGAGTGACCATGGTGTTCGTCGGAAAAACAAGAATCGGATATGAAGGAGATCACAGAGCAGCGGAAAGAGTGGAGAGATAACCGTAATCTCTTGATACTATAAAAGATTGTAATTTCCTTGACTTTCTCATTCCAAAAGTATAACATATATACACGTAATTTACCACTAATTTTGCACTAATTTAGCTAAAGAAATAACTATCAATAAATACACTAGATATACAAATATTCACATATTTATAATCTAATACCAAAGAGAATATATATATATATATATATATACATATATATATTAAATAAAACTAACCTGTCCATGAATAGGGATTTAATTGAAGAACAGTTTGGTGCTGTTCTCGGATTTAGCGTAGTCAAAATTCAGAGGCCCTGCATATATGTACTTCCAGTTAGCAGATTAAGCAAAATGCAATAGCAATTAATCAAGTAAAATGAATTAATAGAAGAAATAGAGGAACCCATGATATAAGCAAGGGCATTAAAGCCCGAACATCCGGGGCCTCCGGTGAACCGAAGAAGAAGAGGATCATTTTCGGGGCTTCTTTCCGACTCCACAAAATAGTAAAATACTTGTATCTCTTCTGATTCATCTCCCACGCCTATGTATCTTTACAACAACGAGTATTATATATATATATATATTTCAACAAATCCAAATAAAGAAAGTAAATTAATTAGAATACCCAGTATAAAGTTTGAAGGGAAGTTTTCCGGGAAAACCGGGAAGATATTCAACAAGCTGAGAGTCATGTGCCAAAACCATATGAATATGGCTACACAAACACACTAACAGTATGAATAATATGAGACTCAACATGATCTTGAGCAGTACAATAAAGAAATACTACTCACTCTTGAATCTAAAGTAGATGCTGAAATATATATAATAAATTATATTTGTCTGAAGAAAAATATATAATGCATGTATATGCACGGGTCTTCTTTTTCCTTTATAATTAACGGATAAATTTAATTAAAATTACCAAATTAAATTTACAATTAGCTACCTACAAACTTAAAAAGTCCAAAGACCTAGCCATGCCTCGGGAGATGAGTTCATCTTTCTTCACATTATGCGATTCGGTCTCCTTAATTATGATATCTGCTTTTGCTTTAGAAGTGTTGAAAAAAATAGGTAGCAATTTCGGAAGAGCATCCCCTCCTAGGGTCACGTGTAGAAGAGGACCATTGGATCATACATATACGCATGTGTGTGATCCAATGATCCTCCTTCTACACAGGACCCTCATGTACACAATGAGATCAAATCGTTATAAAAGAGCATTGTAGATAAATTGAAATTATAGAAAAATGCGGAATTGAGGTACTTGTTAACAACGATTTCCATAAAACAAAATATATCATTTATTCTCGATGCTAGTGAATCAATAGGACGTTTATTTTTCAGGATGCAACGATAAAAGACAAAAATATATTACTTAAGGCGAACCTAAATATTACTTGAAAATAAATCACACTAAATCATTATGGAGTAATATTTTACAATCTACTGATGGTTAATACTCTTAATTATACCCACTTACTCCTTCTATATTTTTCAATATAGAACAAAAACCTTTTAATTTTTTCCTTTACAAATTTTTGTTTCAAAAGCTTTGAAAAAACATTTCTCATTTGTCTCAATTATAAAATGAGCAAATAAGATATTAAATTGAAGCTCGCATTTTTCTTTTTCTGTAATTCCTCCAATAAATCACGTGGGGCCCGAGGTGAGAAGGCAATGAAGAGCTGTTTTTCCTCTTTTCTCAGCTCGGTAGGCTATAGGGAGGTTTGCAAATTACCGTGCGTAATTGTAAAAACACTTATTTTCAAAGTTTAATTAATTTCACAGCTTTAAAATAATAAGTAATTCTAAAAGTGGTAGAATTTACAAACACCACTTACATTTTGTGAGACCCATCCTCCACTAAATATTTTATCATGCAAATCTGATTCTTGTCCCCCAAGATCTCTTCTATCTTTATCAACTGTTGTACTTCCTTTCAATTTTATTATGTTCACTTCTTTCGACAGTTTTTAATGAATATTAATTAGTTTATTCATAAAGTAGATAAGTTCGACAGTTTTTAATGAATATTAATTAGTTTATTCATAAAGTAGATAAGTTGAGGGTATGATAAGGTATTGTGGGGTTCATTATTAAATAAATGATTTGAATAAATAAGTGATGGTATGAGGATGGAGATAAAGTAGTATGAACAGTATTATTTCCAAAAGAGTATGCGCATAATAAAATTGGATAACCAAAAAAGAATAGTAAAAATAATGAAATTGGACGGAAAGGAAAAGTAATAATTATCCCGATAAAAAAAAAACTTTTGTAATACTCCCTCCGTCCCACAAAAATAGCCACATTTGACTTTACACACAGATTAAGAAAAATGAATAAATGCAGTCAAGTTTAACTAATGTGTCAATTTTGCCCTTGAAATCTCATACTCTAAAATCTGCTAAGCATTAATTACTCTTATTAATTAGGATTAAAATTGACAATAAAACATTTAATACTAAAGTAAAAGAGGAAATGTGGCTATAATTTGGGACATCCAAAAAAGGAATATGTGGCTATCTTTGTGGGACGAGGGAGTATATAATTATGTGGGTCAATGGCCATTTAATTACGGAGTAAATTATATGCTGAAATGCGTGCCCTGGATCCTACCTCCATTCTTCTTTTCTTTTTAGGGGTCCTACCTCCATTCTTCAAGCTGCTGCATCGATTATTTTTTTTTTTTTTTTTTTTTTTAAGGTAGAATTACAGATAGGAAAATAAGTTACATTTCACGCTCACCTATCCAAAACAGTTAATTTCTACCAATGACCACATTTTCCAAACTCAATCTCGAGAGAATGGAAGGATCAAACCAGTATTCCTTGAAGATTCGCGATCTAAGAAGATAGCAAATCGGCTCCAGAGAAGGAACAGATTGTCGCACACCACGACTCGCGCTATAGACCTCCCAAATCACATTGTCACGGGCTCAAGGGCTACCAGCTCCAGCAGGCACAACAAGTCCCACCATGGGAAACCCGTAAACGGGAAGAAAACCCATCACATCAGGGGAGAAACATCCAAAACAGGCAGGGAAACCAGGACAACAGGGAAAGTAAAAAACAGGGGAAATAAAAAACAGCAGGCAGAAACATCAAAGTGCAATAAACGAAACTAAAACACTTGATCTAAGCTAGAAAACAAATTAAAATAACATGCAGAAAGCATAAAAACGAAAATAAATTGGGATCAAACGGATGACTCACCCATCGGCCACCGTGGCTCCGACCGGGAGATTCACCCGTTGATCCCAACTAGATTCCTGAAAAATCTTAAAAGAAAAGGTCAAGACGGATATCCGGCAACGGCGTGGTGGTCCGGCGACTCGGTGGTGGCGGTGTTAGGCGGTGGTGGTTGTGTTGGGCGGCAACCGTAGCAAGGACCCGATCTCAATAGCTTTTATCCGATCTACATTGGGTTAGGGAGAGGATCAATAGTAGAGAGGAGAAAGAAGAGGATTTGGGGTTAAGAAGGGGGTGTGCCGATTTTCGGCGAGAAGGATGGGGAGAGAGAGTTTTGTAGAGAGAGAATATAATTGGGTATGTTAACTTTTGTAATTCTCTATGTTTTTGCTGCAACGATTAATTGATGGACCAAAATATTGTTTTCTCGTTTCGCTTATACTCCCTCCGTTCCACAGGAATTTGCACACTTTCTATATATGGATGTCCCACACCAATTTGCACACTCCATAAAAGGAAATATCTTCACAACCCTCACCCTTGAAATATACTCATATTTACTCATATGCCATTACTTTTTCACACTCAATCTACTTTTTATTTTACTTTATTCATAAAAGTTTACAAAACTACCCTTCAAAACATCAATTATTACACCTTTTCTTACACATTTCTTAAAATGTGTGCCGGTCAAAGGGTGCAAGTTCCTCCGGGACGGAGGGAGTATCTTTTAACATCTTCTTGATATACATTATTTTCGCATTTTAGTCATTTAAAAGAAATAAATTAAATTATTGAAATTTGGATGTACGAGAATAGAATTAGGAACAGTGGCTTTAACATTACTATTTTTTTTTAAGTAGCAGTAAAATAAAAGAAGAAACTTTAACACTACTATATTATATATTTAAAAGTTAGATTGAATAAAATTAATTTGTGAACAACAAACAGGACCTGGATAATTTTTCTTCTAGAAGAAAATAACAAATATATGGTCAAATTAACTTTGTCGTCGTGAATGTATACGTTTGCCTATCATAAAAATACATATCTATAATATATTATATATTTAAATCATTTTTTAAAAATAATCCCACGTATTATACAATGTAAAATTATAAAATTTATTTTCTAATTTTTTAATAAATAGATTTTAAATCATTACAGTATATTTTAAATACATTAATTACTAAATAATTTAAATAATATATCATATAATAAAAAATATACTTACTATATAAAAGTTATTTTTTTATTAATAAATAAAAATGTAATAAAGAATTAGTCAACTTACTTTTTTAACTAATACTCATCCCTATAAAATAAAATGATACGTGTACTTTAATTAATCTTAAAATGATGCCCTATAAAATAAAATGATATCTGTACTCTAATTAATTTTAAAATGACACAAGTTGTACTACCACTGCAGTGGCCTAAGAGAGAGAAACAGTACTCCTCTCCCTTCTCTCTATATTGGCTTAACAAATAAGCTAGTTTCCTCCACCGCCGACTACCGCCTACCACCGCCAATAGTCCACCGTCCACCTTCAATAAATTCAAAAAAAAGAAGAAAGCAGCTGCACTGCTTGTAGCGCCGTTGCACCACCGCGTCGCTTGTTGCGCCGCAACACCACCGCGCCGCTCGTAGCGCTGCCGTCTTGCCTGTTGAGCTCCTTTATTCCTTTTTCTATCGTTGTTTTAGGAATTTAGTTGGGATCAATGGGTGAATCTCCCCGTCGGAGCCACGGTGACCGATCGGGTGAGTCATCCATCTGATCCCATTTTATTTTCGTTTTTTTCATTTCAGTATGTTAATTTAGTCTGCTTTTTGTTTAGATCTGAGGTTTTTAGGTTCAGTTTTTTCTTTTCTTCTTCCTGTACCGTTATTTTCTGATTTCGGTATTCTCCCTATACCCTATGTGGTATTTTCCTTTCCCGCTGGTTATGATGGGTTTTATTCCCGTTTTCGGGTTTTCCCATGGTGGCACTGTGTTGTGCCTGTTGGAGCTGGTAGGCCTTGGGTCCGTATTTATGTGGTTTGGGAGGTTTGTAGCACGGCCGTTGCTATCTTCTTAGATCGCGGAGTTTCGAGGTATGCCGGTTCGTTGATTCTTCCACCCTCTCACGATTGAGTCTGGAATTTGTGATCTCTTGGTAGAATTTGCTGTTTGGATAGGTGAGGGCTAGTGATTTGTAATTTAACCCCTATCTGTAATTCTACTACATCAAAAAAAAAAAAAATTAAAATGACACATAAATTAAATTAAATTAGTGTGAAATTGACAAATCATTAAAAAAAAAAGCCTTATTAGTATAATAGGGGATTACTACTTCCATGCATTTAAGAAAGTTTCTATGTCTTAGAAAATATTTTATTCTTATACACATTAAATAATTTTTTTATATTTTTTTTCAATTTTTAACTTACTTTTATAAGTAGTAATTTAAAATTATTTATTAATTAAGGATAAAATTATCAATACTGTACATTCCTTTCATAATCCGTAAAAAAAAAAAATTTAATTTTAATTTTTTATAGAACGAAGAAGGTATAATTTATTTATTGGTGCAATAAGAATTAATTGGTATCGAAGTTGTTACAGCAAAAGTGTATGAAGACATATTTCATGACATCTCAATTTGCAAATAGTTAGTGAGAAGAAAGAAAAATGAAGAGTATGTTTCAATTTTTGTTTATGTTTTTGGGTAGCTACGGAATGATATTAGTTTATGTAAAAAATTATAAAAATAATGTTCATTGTAAATAATATATTAATTTATATGGTGAGATATATTAATTGGTCTGTATTTTAAAAAATTATACTCCGTAATAAATAATGTTCACTACAACACGATAGTTCTTTTATTTTAGTACATGTAAAGGGTAATATAAAGTAGTGTGCTTATACTAAACACAATAAACATGTATTGTTTTCTTTTGTAACTTCCCTTTGTTAGTTAGTTTGAATAGTGAGTGGTTAGTTAGTAGGGACCTTCTATATGTAGTCAGGGTGTCGTAACGTGTCGTAATGACTACCGTAGTCAGTTAATCTAAACCATTAAAAATCTAATCTAAAGGTTTAGATTTGATGACCTGTTACCTTTTGTAAATTTTACGATATGTATTGTCGTAATGTGTCATAAATTTGTATTTTCTATTAAATTAAATTAATTAAAATATAGTATTGTAAATTTACATTTTTATCCTTATACAATAAAATAATTTATTACAACAATTATCTACACCCGCTAATTTTATGAGTTCACCCCAAATCATTTTTACCATAGTTATCTGCACCCATTCATTTTATGAGTTCACCCAAATCATTTTTTACCATAGTTATCTGCACCCATTCATTTTATGAGTTCACCCCCAAATCATTTCTTTTTTACAACGGTTATCTACACCCGCTCATTTTATGAGTTCACCCCCAAATTATATTTTTACCAAAGTTATATGCACCCGCTCATTTTATGAATTCATCCCCAAATTATTTTTATACCACAATTATCTGCACCCGCTCATTTTATGAGTTCACCCCAAAATATTTTTTTTAAATAATTACATTTAAAAGACTATATTATTTTTTTATTAATTAACACAAAATATAATAAAATCAACCCTAATTTATACATTTACAATCTACAACCGAGTCATTGTCGAGTTACCGTCGATTCACCACCAAATCACTCATATTTTTAGAAAAAAAATCGTAAAAACATAATTAAAAAAAACTATCGATATTAGGCACAAATTTCAATTTTTTTTCTTTTTAATTTTTCTTCCCATTTTCAATTTTTATTCCAAACTTTTTATTTCTTCGTTTTTTTTGTTTCCTACTTTTTTTTCATTAGTATATTTTTTAGTTTTAATACAAAATAATACTCCTCCGTCCCACTATAAGTTTCCCACTTTCCTTTTTTGAATGTCCCACTATAAGTTTCCCATTCCATTTTTGGTAAATTATTTTCTCTCTCCCAATCACATCACTTACCCTTTATCTATTATTTTATCATACTGCACCTCATACTAATCTATTATTTTCTCTCTCACCATCACATCACTTGTACTACATCTATTATTTTATCATATTCCTTAATCAAAACACCCAAAAAAAATTGGGAAACTTATATCGGGACGGAGGGAGTATTATATGTATGATTTTATTATAATCCCTCCGTCCTAGTGAAAGCTCCTCATGAGCTTCAGACACAGAGGTTAAAAAATATGATATAATAAGTGGATGTATGAGATTTGATGTGATTGAGAAAGAGAATAATATAATGAAATGTGAGAAAGAATAGTTTGGCAAAAAAAGAATGAGTAACTTTCATTGAGACAAATGAATAAGGAAAGTTGGGTAGCTTTCAATAGGAAGGAGAGAGTAGTCGGTAATACAACAAGTAATAACCAGTAATACCATTAACAATAATTAGTAATACCACATCAGTAAAATTTTATACAATAACAAATAATTTCACACATCTAATTATATTCAATAATACAAAAAATAATTATCAGTAATACCATGAACAGTAAGTAGTAATACCATGAACATTGAATAGTAATGTCTCATACAATAACAAATAATTCCACAAATCTAATTATATTCAATATTACCAAAAACAATTATCAGTAATACCATAAACAATAATATGTAATACCATAAAAATAATAATAATCAGTAATAAATAATTTCACATAATCAGTAATACCACAATTAATAATCAATAATCATTAATATTAATTCAATAGTGTATTAATAGTAATACCGCAATCAATAACTAGTAATACCAGTATCAATAATACCAATAACAATAATACAATAAAAAAAAAATGGAGAGACTGCAGATCGGGGTGTACTAAAGAAAATAGAGGTTGCACATTACCAAGCCCAATTGAAGGAAACCCTAGCCCAATGGGAGGGCACCCTAGGTCAGTAGTCGTCGCTTGGGATTTCATCAGCAAGGTCACCGGCTCCGAGTGTCGTCCGGTCAGAGATCCATCAACAACATACTCACAGTCCTCCGTCGGGCCGTCGTCAGCCGGAGGAAGAGGCTGCGCAGGAGCAGGGTGAAGAAGACGGATGAAGTAATGTAGCTTCGATTTGGACAGAGATGAACGACGAGAGAGAGGCAGCGTCGATCCGAGTGTTGCAGGCGAGCGTCGTTGATGTAGGAGAAGCTCCTGGATCGCGAACGCAAGGGAGATTGATCGAAGTAGTCGCGTCGGTGGTCGAAATGAGGAGAGGATTTCGGCCGCCATGGATCGTGGCCGAGATGGAAGATTATGTCGATTGTTATGGAAATGAAGAATCGCGATTGCGATTCGAGGAGGGGTCTCGGGCTTCAGCGGCCGAGACCGAAGCGTCCCCGTCACCGTCGAGGGAGTGGTCGAGCATGGTGGTGGCTGGGTCACCCGCCGACATGCATGGATTTCCGGCAGGTCCTTTACTCATCAAATTAAAATTTAGGTGCACCGCCGATCGACTTTAATAAAATTATACCTATAATATTATTTTGTATTAAAATTTAAAAAATACACATTCAAAAAATGGAAAAGAAAGACAGGAAAATTTAAAAAGGAAAAGAAAAAAAAATAAGGAAATAAAAAATTTGAAAAAAAAATTGAAAATTGGAAGAAAAAAGAAAAAGAGGAGGAGGAAGAAAAATTAAAAAGAAAAAAAAAATGAGATTTGTGGCTAATTTTGATAGTTTTTTATTAATTATATTTTTACGCTTTTTTTTTAAATATGGGTGATTTGGTGGTGAATTGATTTTTTAGAGTTTATTTTATTATATTTTGTGTAAAATAATAAAAGGATAACATAGTCTTTTAAATGTGATTATTTTTGAAAAAATATTTTGGAGTGCACTCATAAAATGTGCGAGTGCAGATAACCGTATTAAAACAATAATTTGGGGGTGAACTCATAAAATGAGCGAGTGCAGATAATTGTGGTAAAAAATAATTTGGGGGTGAACTCATAGAATGAGCGGGTGTAGATAACTGTTGTAAAAAATAAATGATTTGGGGGTGAACTCATTAAATGAGCGGGTGCAGATAATTGTTGTAAAAATATGATTAGGGGGTGAATTCATTAAATTAGCGGGTGCAGATAATTGTAGTAAAAATATGATTAGGGGGTGCACTCATTAAATTAGTGGGTGCAGGTAAAATATAAATAAAATTTAAAAAGAAGGGTAATGTAGTAAATAACAAAATATAATTTAAATAATGCTAAAAATAACTGAAACCTGTATGACAGGTAGTAGGTCATTTTTACGGTTACGACGCCACATGGCGCGATTCGACAAAGTGACTGCGTAGTCACTTTGTAAAATGTGACTACCGTAAGAATTGCCCTAGTTAGTAACTACTAGTTGTTACTTAGTCTATAAATATAGATTAGGGTCTTTTGTATTCCTTATGCACTTTATGCATTTTAGCATTGTAAACATTGTAACACTCCATATATGAAATACATTTTGTTTTGTATTTCCTTCTTTACAATTATTAGATGAGTGTGTGTTTACATCTCTACATGGTATCGGAGCTATGTATTGATTAATTTATGGTCGATTAAACAAGTTTGTCGATCTAGATATGTTTCCGCAATTCGGTATGCATGGATTTCCGAATTTCTTGAGTCTTTATACTCATTTCTGCCAAATCTTTGATGGATTTGGATTTCTATCATTTTTTTTCTTCTTTCTCTTTTTGAGATTGTTCTTTACGGGTTTTATGCTCGTTAATTTTTGGATTCGATTTTATCTTGATTCGAATTCTTCTTTGAGTTTCTTGAGTTTTATACTCATTTCTTAGCGAGTTTTATGCTCGTGAGTTTTAAATTCGATTTCATGTTGATTCGAAATCGATTTTTCGTGTATATCACGATTCCATTTTTTTTTGGAATATTTGTGGAATTCTCACCACGGATTGGATGAATTCGATTATTGGTGTCTATGATGGACATGGAGGTAAGGTAGTTGCCAAATTCTGTGCAAAGTACCTTCATCAACAAGTGCTCAAGAATGAAGCATATGTGGCTGGTGGATTTTTGTGTTGTTTTCGGTCGATTCTCGACGTTTGGAGATTGATCATCACTCACGTTGTCAAAATGAGGTTGATTGACATCCACTCTCATTTTGAGGGGGGTTGTAAAGGGTAATATAAAGTAGTGTGCTTATACTAAACACAATAAACATGTATTGTTTTCTTTTGTAACTTCCCTTTGTTAGTTAGTTTGAATAGTTAGTGGTTAGTTAGTAACTACTAGTTGTTACTTAGTCTATAAATATAGATTAGGGTCTTTTGTATTCCTTATGCACTTTATGCATTTTAGCATTGTAAACATTGTAACACTCCATATATGAAATACATTTTGTTTTGTATTTCCTTCTTTACAATTATTAGATGAGTGTGTGTTTACATCTCTACAGTACAAAATAGTAGACGCCCATGTTAGAGGGGGATACCGCTAAGCCATCTATCAATCATCGCAAAGCTCTTTACAGGCTTATACTCCGCAACTGTATGACCTGCCCCTACAAATGTATATATAACCAACAATTATTAATAAATGAAATTCAAAATATTTTTAAACATATTCCAAATAATAGTACACCATGAGCAAGAATTTATAACCTTCACGGTGATGTGTGTAAAGTCAGAGTCTTTGTTGAAGTATGATGTTGCATACCTTAACTCAAACAAACAGACAAAATATATCACAACTAATACAACTAATTAACATAAAAAACTAATCGAAGAATTATATAAAAAATAGTGTATAAGACAACAACTGACCCTGCAACTTGACCTTCAACAAACCAAGATCTCCAATCACTCTTGATCTGCAATTTCAATGATCTTAGAACAACCACATTGGTTGCATTTTAGGCGGTTATAACTCTAAAATAGGAGTTATTACCAATGTAATAAAATGTTATAACACTCTCTCTCATTTCCTTATTTGGTTATGGCAGAGTAATCATAAAATAAAAAGTTAAACAAAATTGAATTATATAGAAGTGAACTACACGACACTATGGAAGATGAAGAGGTGAGCCCACGCTAAAAAAAATAAAATGAAGTGGACATGGCCGACCAATTTATTAAACAAACTAAAAATATGTATCTCAATTTATGTATTATGTATATAGTATATTTTGACAATTCAAATTCAACTTCTGCTGGTTTAAAAATATGTATCTAAAAATATGTATCTAAATAACTATGTATTTTTATTTATTAAACAAACTAAAAATATGTATCTAAATAACTATGTTTTTTTTATGAATTGTATTTTTTTAATTATTGAATATGTTGTACTTCATCTTAAATTATAATAAATTTGTAATGCAAAATATATCGTTCGAATAAAAAATTAGATGATATATTTAATTAAGTATTAATTAATCCCCATTGTAACAAAATAAAATAATTTTAAGTATGCATTTTATTATGCATAATAATTTTAAATAAATAATTCAAATAACAGATATAATATTAATAAATATATATATTTAAAAAAATTAGGTAGTTTTTTTTATAATTGTAAATAAAAAATATAGTAAGATAATGGATGTATATTAATAAAATTAATATAAAAGGATGGTGGTCCCTATAAAATGGGTTATAACTATTAAAGGGATGTATGGGTTAGTAGGGCACGATTATTTATGGAAGAATTGAAAGGTGTAAGAGAATGTTTTGTTATAAACTTACCACCAATTAATGTGGTTGCTCTTATCCATTCTTCGATTGTTGAATGAGGAACAACCATGTCTTGGTCCCCACTATCAATAACATTATTGATTACCAACAAATAATAAATTGTTAAGAAAAATAGAAAATTACATAATACTCCCTTTGTTCCTCCTTAACTAACACGGTTATTAATTTTTTGCACAAGTATTAAGAAATAAATTATTAAAAGAGTATTGATTTGGTGAAAAAAAAAAAGAATGACAAAGGAAGAGATAAATATGAAAGAGAAAAGATAGAGAGATGGTAAAATGTTAGTACATTTTAAGAAACATGTCAATTAAAATAGTTTGAAACCAGAATTAAAAGAAAAATCATCATTACTTGTAAATTAGAACTCGACAATCACTTTGGTTTGTAAACTTCTTGTGATACTTCACGACGGAATCAACATTTTGTGTGTATGTTCCATTACTCATGGACATGGTACGATTACATATTATCCATTCAGTTATTGTTCCCTGCGCAATACAAAGTTATTGTTCCCTGCGCAATACAAATGTTTTGAAAGATATATACATAAACATTGCATTTTCTTATTTTGAGATTGTTTAACGCAAGTTAGATTAAAATGCTAAAATAGAAGTAGCCATATTGATGGTTGGTTGATTCATGAATGACATATATACCTCACGAACATGTAGAGCTTCTTAGACAACATTTATATTCGCCCATTTGTTCGAGGAGAGATAATTCAATGACTGCTAGGAAGTAAGAAATTAATCAAAATTTGAATACAGACATACACGGAAAAAATAAGAGAGAGCAGCATCTCGGAATTTCTCGATAGTAGCTCGCCTACTACCTCGATCCCTTATGCTTCGCCGCCATACCTGCCGCCGTCCTCGTCAGTGTCGTGTTGTCTTTGTCCTGAACCCTACACATCCTCTTCCACTGATGTACCGCCGCCACCTGTCCAGCACGTGCCACCACCTGTTGACGACCCACCTGCCGACGACCCACCTGTCGTCCAGCAACCTGTTCAGTCCCCGCCACCACAGTCCTCTCATCCCATGACGACTTGGGCTAAGGCTGGAATTTTTAAGCCACGTTACCCAGTTGATATAGCCTTCACGACTCTTCTCTCGGCGCTCGTTGCATCCTCTGAACCCAAGGGATTTAAGTCTGCCTCTAAATCTTCTCATTGGGTTGGTGCAATGCAAGAGGAGATCGATGCTCTTAGGCATAATTGTACCTAGGATTTGGTGCCTCGACCACCTAATGCTAATATTTTCGGTTCCAAGTGGGTGTTTCGAACTAAGTTTCGCTCAGATGGCTCCGTTGACCGACATAAGGCCCGACTTGTCGCTCAAGGGTTTACTCAAGTCCCGGGTTCGGACTTTCACCATACGTTCAGCCCGGTCGTCAAGGCTGCAACGGTGCGAGTTATTCTTGCATTATCAGTTCATCACAAATGACCTCTTCATCAGCTGGACGTGAAGAATTCCTTTTTGAACGGCGTGCTCGCTAAACCTGTTTTCATGTCTCAACCCCCGGGGTTTGTTGACTCTCGGTACCCTGATCATGTGTGTCGATTGAAGAAAGCTTTGTATGACCTTCGCCAAGCTCCATTAGCTTGGTATCAACGTTTCAGCTCTTACTTATTGTCGTTGGGTTTTCTTCAGTCGAAGTCTGATTCATCATTATTCTTCCTTACTCGAGGTACATCCATAATATATCTTCTTCTTTATGTTGATGATATTATTATCACAGGAAATAATTTAGATTTGCTCAAGCGTTTCATTGCTCGTACTCACTCCGAGTTTGCCATCAAAGAATTCGGCAAATTGAATTACTTCTTGGGTCTCGAGATTTCTTATACGCCTACTGGCCTATTTGTGGGGCAAGCGAAGTATGCCCATGATATCTTATCTCGTGCTGACATGCTTGATTGTAAACCCATTGACACTCCTTTGCAAGCTGGTGACTCCTTGGTTAGCACAGGTGATCCTTTTTCGGATCCAACATTGTACCACTCTTTGGTGGGAGCTTTACAGGATCTTACTATCACTCGTTCGGACCTCTTCTATGCTGTTAATTCTGTGAGTCAGTTCCTCTATTCTCCTACTGATGATCATTTCTCTACAGTTAAGAGGATTCTTCGTTACGTGAAAGGTACTGTTCATTTTGGCCTATCTTTCACTCATCGTCCGGACATGTCTATTGTTGGTTATTCTAATGCAGACTGGGCACGTTGTGTTGAGACGCGTTGTTCCACTTATGGTTATTCCATTTTTTTGGGTGGAAATCTTGTTTCTTGGAGTGCAAAGAAACAACCCACTGTTGCCCGCTCTAGTTGTGAGTCTGAGTATCGAGCTTTGGCTATTTCCGCATCTGAAGTTGTTTGGCTCACCAACTTGCTTCGTGAACTTCATCAACTTCCTCCCGATCGGCCAGTCCTTCTGTGTGACAACCGCAATGCTCTCTTCCTCAGCCAAAATCCTGTTGCTCATAAACGTGCCAAACATATCGACATCGACAACCATTTCGTTCGTGAGCTTGTATCTGCGGGTCGATTGCACACTCAATATGTTCCAACACATCTTCAGTTAGTTGACATTTTTATCAAGAGTCTTCCACGTCCATCTTTTGAATTTTTACGCTCCAAGCTTTGCGTTTGTCTTCATTCCACGGAATGCTTGACAGGGGGTATTAAGGGAAATATTGTATAAAGTCAATATTGTTATATTTTTAGATTAGACTCGTTTATTTATTCTCTTTGATTTGATTTCCCATAATTATGGAGATGTTGTTGTAATTCTCAAGTAATCCCCAAGTATATATTAGTGGAATTCTCTAATCACAAATTAAGGGTGATCTCATATCATTCTCAGAGTAATAACCCAAAACCAAAATGCTAATTTAAAACATGATTGAATAATATATATGAATTGCCATGATGTGAATATTATTTTTTGTGAATATTTAATTTTTTAAGGTGATCGACGACCATTTTGAGCCGAATGAACTACTAGCGCTTTAAATACGAATCAATTTAATTTAAGGAAACCAATATATGTTTTTAAACATCCTTGTGGTAAACCGAAAATGGGAGGGGAGGGAGAGAGCAGCTGGGTCAGGGTCGGGAGGCGCCGACTTTCTAATACCAAAAAAGACGGCAGGAATATACATACAAGGGGCTCGCACCGGTATCTTGGAGGACCGGGTTCCTCGGACGCGACGTACTATATCTGCAACTTTCCTGAGGAATGCAGGAAAAGTGAGCTGGTGGCCAGTTTTGACAAGATAGAACGTGTTAAAGATTGCTACATCGCAGAGAAAAGGGACATAAGGGGCTGGAGGTTCGGTTTCGTGAGGTTTGGGAATCACATCGACAGGGCATCTGTGGAAGAAAAACTCAACAATATCTGGTTCGGGTCCTACAAAATCAGGGCAAATCTTTCTAGGTTCGATAGACCAAAGACAGGCAAGGAAAAGGTGGGAAAGCTAGATAACCGGACTAACGCACGACCCATCAGTCTAAATACCGCGAGAGAAAGTACGGGGCTGAGGAAGCCGGAAAAGACTTACATTGATGCCTTTAGGGATCAGGAAAGCGCAGAGGCCAAGGAAAGGCCAAAGGATGTCGGTTTTGCTAAATGAGGTAACCAACTGGAGGATAGGACAGGGAGGTCGGACAAAGCGGAAGCATTTAGAGGCCCTTCCTTCTCATCTGCCGAAGAAGACAGAGCGTGGCTTCAAGGAAGCTACCTTGGAAAAATCAACGACAAGTTTTCTTGGCTAGAATTTGGCGAAGAGATTGTCAAAGAATGCAGAGGCGAGTGGAGGATTTCTGCACTAGGTGGTGATATGGTGCTAATCAGACCAACAAATAGTAATATGACGAGGACAACAGATGATTTTGATAAAGATTGGTTGGAGAAGTGGTTCGGGTCTGTGGAACCATGGACGACGGGGAACGGGCACAACCGAAGAATAGTATGGACAAACTGGTACGACATACCACTTCAAGCATGGAACCTCAATTTCTATAAACTCATTGCTGCTAGATTTGGGAGCATTGTCAAGATCGATGAAGACACTATTAATAGGTCTAATCTCCAATTCGCTAGAATTCTGATACGTACCTCCCTACCAGACGTCACCAAGAGTTCGTTCCGAGTTCAAATAGACGGTCACCCGCATGTTATCAGGATTAAAGAAGAGGATGAGGATTTTGACACTGATACGGATCTTTGGGATTCTGAATCTACAGGTATTGTCGCGGGCGACGACGAGATCTGGGAGCGTATAGATGCTCCGGCGACAATCGGGGTGCCGGAATATCAGAGGTTCGAGGGTGATATCAGGTCACAATCCCCAGGAGTCGCCAAAGATGGAGAGAGAAAGAAATCATTAATTGCGAACCCGCCTAGTACTTCGGAAGAATTTATTCTGGCGGGCCCCAAGAACCTCGATAAGGTTCCCGAGATCCTATTAAACACGCCACGAACCCCTAGATCCACCCTGGAAGCGGAAACGTCGCGGCAAGATATTTATCTCGGCCCGAGATACTCATACGTGGATGGGCCCCTGGGCCAAAAATTCAGGAAAAGCCCACTAGAAGAAATGCTGATAGAAAGCACTATAGTAACATCTCCGTGTGGGCTTGGGTCTGAAAATCTTAATTTTGACCTAAACTCTCTTTTCGAAGAGACTGGAAAGGAACTATCTGGAAAGGAACAATATGATTTTGAAGAACAGGGCACCAA
This sequence comes from Galeopsis tetrahit, assembly GCA_963675135.1. NCBI lineage: Eukaryota > Viridiplantae > Streptophyta > Magnoliopsida > Lamiales > Lamiaceae > Galeopsis > Galeopsis tetrahit. The sequence continues at coordinate 64,054,433 of OY776121.1, read as the reverse complement.
AATTTTTGCAACCATACAAACAGAAGGAGTTCTGATGGACGAAGAAGAACCCGAGGAGACTTACAGTGAAGACGCAGAGAGTGACGATTTAGAAAGCCAATGCAGTGATAGAGAAACACAGTCTAAAGCGGGCAAGCCAATAATGAGAAACAAGAGAAATCACAAAAGAAAGGGGAAGAGGGGAACCGAAAATTTGGAGTCCGAGAGATGGGAACATGTAAAAGAAGAAAAGAGGATTCATGAGGAAGCAGAAGAGACCTGGACAGTAGGGAAAATGATAGGAGTCACGGGGGGGGGGGGGGAATCACACGAAGTTATGGTGAAAAGGTTGGAAAATCTAGAAAGGAAAGCAAAGCAAAGAAGAAAGCTCAAAAAGTCGCAGACATTCTGAAGGGCGGCAAAAGAGGAAGTAATTAAATGAGGATCTTAAGCTTTAACGTGAGAGGGTTGGGAGGTAAGGAGAAGAGAAAAGAAATAAAGGATCTTATTAGGAAAAACAATACCGAGATATGCTTGATTCAAGAAACGAAAATAAAAAATATGGATAATTTCATCTGCAAATCAGTGTGGGGGAAACTAGGTTTCGGGTGGGAGAGCAGGCCAGCGGAAGGTAGGTCCGGGGGTATTTTAACAATGTGGGAGGAGGAGGTGTTTGCTAAACAAAGTTCGTGGCACAGGAAAGGAATGCTCATAATACAAGGAATCTGGAAGGAAGATGGTCGGAGATGCATACTGGGGAATGTATATGCCCCCTGCAATACGAGAGAAAAAATGGAAATTTGGGAAATTCTAGTGGGGATAGTCGAACAGAACTTGGACGCTTATATTTTCATTGGAGGCGATTTTAACGCTATCAGATGCTCGGAAGAGAGGGTTGGACGAGGCGAAAGAGAGGACAGGCGAGACATGGAGGCATTTCAAGATTTCATTAGCCAAGCGAACCTGGTAGACTTACCACTATTCGGGCGAAAATATACTTGGTACAGGCCTGACGGGACGTGCAAGAGTCGATTAGATAGAATCCTGACAAACTCCACATGGAATGAGAAATGGCCAGGAACAACACTCAAAGGCTGGGGTCGCTCAATTTCAGATCATTGTCCAATTTATGTAGTAAACCAACGCATAGACTGGGGTCCGAAGCCCTTCAGATTTTACAACGCCTGGATGAAGCACCCAAATTTCAAAGAGTTTGTCTCAGTCAAATGGAGAGAATACAACCTGCAAGGCTGGAGTGGATATACACTTAAGGAGAAAGTGAAATTACTAAAAGGAGATTTGAGGGTATGGAATAAATCGGTGTTCGGGAACCTCCAAAATAGAATCGAAGGCAAAAGAAAAGAAATAGAGAGGATGGATACACTGGATGACATTTTTGGGCTGGAAGATAGGGAAATCGAACAAATACGGGAGCTTCTTGCGGGTCTCCAAAATGATATGAGAGTTAAGGAGGAGCAGCTGTATCAGGTTGCAAAAATAAGATGGCTGAAGGAAGGAGACTTGAATACGAATGCATTTCATAGATTTATCAATGGCCGAAAGGCAGGCAATGCGATACATGGCTTACTTATCGATGGACAGTGGACAGAATCCCCCCAAGCTGTCAAACAGGAATTTTTTAGGCACTTTCGTTCACACTTTTCATCTGATGGTTTTTGCAGGCCATGTTTACCAGCCGACTTGTTCAGTCGAAAACTAGAGCTTTGCGACAACCTCATGCTCACTGCGGAATTTGCTGAATCAGAAGTGAAGGAAGCCGTTTGGGACTGCGATATAAATAAAAGTCCAGGCCCCGTTGGTTTCTCCATGGGGTTCTTCAAGGAAAATTGGGAGTTGATCAAAGATGAAATCCTTAAAATGATGCAGGAGTTCCATCAACACGGTAGGCTGGTGAGAGGTTTTAATCCCTCTTTTATTGTTCTTTTACCGAAAAAAGAAGGGGCGCAAAGTTTAGATGATTTTCGTCCGATTTCGTTAATTGGAAGCCTTTACAAGATAATTGCTAAAACATTGGCTCGAAGGTTAGCCAAAGTCCTGGATTCGGTTATATCCGACAATCAATCTGCTTTCATCGGTGGGCGGCAAATTATGGATGGGATATTAATCGCCCACGAAGCAATCGACGAAGCAAAGAAAAAACGAAAGAAGAGGGTTTTGCTCAAAGTGGATTTTGCGAAGGCCTTCGATTCAGTCGATTGGTCCTACCTTGATAGCATGATGGGAAATCTAAACTTCACACCAAAATGGAGGCACTGGATGAAAGTTTGCGTATCCACAGCAAGTGCCGCTGTCCTTGTTAATGGGAGCTCTACAGGGGAATTTAATCTTGAGAGGGGGCTGAGACAAGGAGATCCCCTGTCGCCGTTTTTATTTTTGATCGCTGCTGAAGGCCTGAAAGCAATGGTAAACAAGGCTGTGGAGTTAGGTGAATTAGAGCCAATCAGTATGGGGAGGAATTCGGTTCATGTCCCATTGTTGCAATATGCGGACGACACTTTGTTTTTGTGTAATGGAAGGACGGAAGATATAAAAGCGATTAAGGCCATTCTGAAGCTATTTGAAGTGATTTCAGGCCTTGGGGTCAATTACAATAAATGTAGTTTGGTAGGTATTCATTCGAATGAAGAGGAGATAATTGATATGGCAAATCTGCTCGGTTGTTCCATTGGAAAACTGCCAACAAGCTTCTTGGGTATGAATATTGGCATTAATCATCAGAAGACAGCAGCATGGCAGGGGCTTACCAAAAGAATAAAAAAGAAACTTGATTCTTGGAAAGACAAACAAGTTTCATTAGGCGGAAGAGCCACGTTAACTCAAGCCGTGTTATCCGCTATTCCAACTTACTATCTTTCGCTATTTAAAATTCTGAAATCGGCTCTCAATGAGATCACAAAGCTACAAAGAAACTTTCTATGGGGAGGGGGGCAGGGGAGGCCAAGAAAATATCATGGGTAAGCTGGGACGAGATTTGCAAAGAGAAGAATAAAGGGGGTCTCGGAATCCGAGATCTGAGTCTTTTTAACAGACCTCTTCTAGGAAAATGGATATGGAGATTCATGACGGAGAAAGAAAATTTATGGGTAAAAGTATTAACATCAAGATATGGCGGCTTTAGAGACGAGGAGGCCGCAAGTCAGGGAAGACGAGGGCGTCGAACTGGAGGATCCAGCTGATGGAAAGACATGAATAAAATCTACAATGAAATGGGTGGACAAGAAGCGAGAAATAAAATACGGAAAGTGGTTGGAAACGGAGCAAAAACAAGCTTCTGGAGAGATTGCTGAACCGAAGAAACAGAGCCGCTGCATAGAAAATTCTCGAGCTTGTTCAAAATCAGTGGCAAAAATACGGATACAATCAATAATATGGGGCTTTGGGAACAGGATGGCTGGCGTTGGGAGTGGGTTTGGGAGAAACAATTAAATTTAAATGAACAAAATAAACTGAATGAACTTATTGTTTGTGTGAACATGTACAAACTGTCGCGGTACCTGGAGGATATCTATGAGTGGGAACTGGCGCCGTACGGGAGTTACTCTACAAGCACCGCATATGCAAAGATGATTGAGGAAAGGGAGCGCGAAAGTGCAGCTGTAACAGAAAGATATATAATTTAAAATCCTTTGGAAAAGTTACGCGCCGCGGAGGGTGAAGTTAATGGGTTGGAAGGCTCTAAAAGGCAGGCTTGCAACAACAGAAAATCTACGGAGGAGAGGGATCCGGTTCACGGACGAAGAATTGCGATGTGTTCTATGCGACGGAGGGACAGAGAGTAACAGTCATTTGATCATCGAATGCGCCTACGCTACAGCGGTGTGGAATGAGTGTTACAAGTGGCTAAAGATTCAGATGGCAACACACAATGACATATGTGCTCACTCATTGCAACATTACGGAGCGCTTGGTACCGACAAGGTGAGGAGGAGGTTCATCTCCACTGTATGGGTGTGTGTCGTTTGCGAACTCTGGACAAACAGAAATGCAAAGAGATTTAAAAACGAACAACAAGCTCTAAAGAAGACTATGGAAAGCATTAAACTCAAACTATGGGCTTGGATGGGAGGAGAAAAGTTGTTGTATCCAGTTTCTTCAATCTCAGCATGGTGTATAATTGAGTCTCCACTGTTATGTATAATTGAGTAAAGATCTTTATCAGAAGCGGAGGTGACTAGAACTCTACGGAGGCCATGTAACATAGTTCCATTCTGTACATTCATGGGCTGAGTATCTGTAAAGAGTGATATAAAGTAGTGTGCTTATACTAAACACAATAAACATGTATTGTTTCCTTTTGTAACTTCCCTTTGTTAGTTAGTTTGCATAGTTAGTGGTTAGTTAGTAACTACTAGTTGTTACTTAGTCTATAAATATAGATTAGGGTCTTTTGTATTCCTTATGCACTTTATGCATTTTAAGCATTGTAAACATTGAAACACTTCATATATGAAATACTTTTTGTTTTGTATTTCCTTCTTTACAATTATAAGATGAGTGTGTGTTTACATCTCTACATGGTATCGGAGCTATGTATTGATTAATTTATGATCGATTAAATAAGTTTGTCGATCATATGTTTTCCGCAATTCGGTATGCATGGATTTCCGAATTTCTTGAGTCTTTATACTCATTTTTGCCAAATCTTTGATGGATTTGGATTTCTATCATTTTTTTTTCTTCTTTCTCTTTTTGAGATTGTTCTTTACGAGTTTTATGCTCGTGAATTTTTGGATTCAATTTTATATTGATTCGAATTCTTCTTTGAGTTTCTTGAGTTTAATACTCATTTTCTTGCGAGTTATATCCTCGTGAGTTTTATATTCGATTTCATGTTGATTCGAAATCGATTTTTCGTGTATATCACGATTCCATTTTTTTTTGGAATATTTGTGGAATTCTCACCACGGATTGGATGAATTCGATTATTGGTGTCTATGATGGACATGGAGGTAAGGTAGTTGCCAAATTCTGTGCAAAGTACCTTCATCAACAAGTGCTCAAGAATGAAGCATATGTGGCTGGTGGATTTTTGTGTTGTTTTCGGTCGATTCTCGACGTTTGGAGATTGATCATCACTCACATTGTCAAAATGAGGTTGATTGACATCCACTCTCATTTTGAGGGGGGCTGTAAAGAGTGATATAAAGTAGTGTGCTTATACTAAACACAATAAACATGTATTGTTTCCTTTTGTAACTTCCCTTTGTTAGTTAGTTTGCATAGTTAGTGGTTAGTTAGTAACTACTAGTTGTTACTTAGTCTATAAATATAGATTAGTGTCTTTTGTATTCCTTATGCACTTTATGCATTTTAAGCATTGTAAACATTGAAACACTTCATATATGAAATAGAGAAAAATTCATTTTACATTCTGTAACTTAGGCCTAATCCAATTTATATCCTTTAAGTTTTCACTTTTTCGATTTACGTCCTTTTTGGTCCAATTTACGTCCTTTTCGCCGGAAAATTTTCAAACTCACCGGAATGTGAGGAATAAATAGGGATTCCGGCCAAATAGTCCAATTTACGTCCTTTAAGTTTGAAAATTTAAAATTTAATAAATAAATTTTCTAAAAATATCTTTAAAATTTTTAAAATATTATTAAAATCTGAAAACATCATTAAAATTAAAAACTATAAAATTTGAAAAATAAAATTCAAAATACCTTATTTAATTTTTTAAAAATCTCATTAAATATTATAAAATGTGTAAAAAAAAAAATTACAATTCAAAAAATCGAAAATGTTTAACTTAAAATTAAGAAATTCGAAAATCTCATTAAAATTTTAAAAATCTCTTTAATTTTTTAAAAATGTGTAGATTAAATATTAAAAATTTTAAAAACGCATAAGAATAATAAATATTATTAATATGTCATTAAAAACCAGACTTGATTCGGACTCTTCGCCATTAAAGTTTAGAACCGTGTCAAATTCATTTTAATGAGGTTTTTAGAATTGTATAATTTTTTATTTTATTTTAAACATTTTTAAAATTTTAATTTATAAATTTTTTATATTTAGAATTTTATGTTTTTATGAGATTTTTAGAAATTTTTTATTTTTAATTTCCAATATTTCAAATTTTTAGAATTGTAGATTTTTAATTCTTTTTTTAGAATTTTAGAATTTTTAATTTTTATTTTACACAATTTATAAATTTTAATGATATTTTTAGTTTTTAATGAGATTTTTAATTTTTTAAAGAATTTTTTTATTTTTAATTTTCAAACTTAAAGGATGTAAATTGGACTATTTGACCGGAATTCCAATTTTCCGGCGAAAAGGACATAAATTGGATCTAAAAGGACATAAATTGGACACCCTAGGACGTAAATTGAAAAAGTGAAAACTTAAAGGATATAAACTGGATTAGGCCTAAGTTATAGGACGTAAAATGAAATTTTCTCTATGAAATACCTTTTGTTTTGTATTTCCTTCTTTACAATTATAAGATGAGTGTGTGTTTACATCTCTACAGTATCCCTTATACTCGAGTGGAAATATACTTCCTTTACCGTTCAAAAAAAAAAAAAAAAATTTAATTTAAGGTTTGATTAATAAAATTAATTGATGAAGTCGAGACTTATAAATTGCAATAAAAATGGCACACCAAAGCTCACAATATTTTATAAATTATCACGTAATTAAATAGTTTTTCCGAACAAAAAAATAGTGAGATTTGACGACAATAACCCTATCGCACCTAAATAAGTTTGGACTACCATGCATGTTGCTTATTTTCCTTTAATTTCACAATCTTTAAACCCCTCTCATCACTTTAATTACCTCCTCCCTCTACCTCCCCTTTAAGGCTAATTGGCTTTCATGACATCTACACTCCTCAATTTGCAAACTAGTTAGTGAGAAGAAATTTATAAGGGAAATGATGACGTATGTTTTAATCGTTTATGTTTCTGGGTAGAGAATGATATTAGTTTATGTTAAAAATTAATAAATAATGATCATTGTGGATAATATATTACTGTAGTTTATATGGTGAGTGATATTGGTTTGTATTTTCAAAATTATGTAGAACGAATTAATTTATTAATTTTAAAACTAATTGCAAACTCATGACTTGATTTACTATTTCCATAACATTCCTACATTATATTGTTGGACTCGACACTAACATAATTCCAATTGCAATTGTGTTTTGCAGACTGATTTTTAAAAAAATAAATGAATGATTAAGGAATTTTATAGACTATGAGGGTGTTTTCAAACTCTACAAAGTGCTTCCAAAATCACTTTTTTTTAAAATTGTCATCTCACAATTTTTACTTTTAAGAAGTGATTTTAAGCTGTTTATAGAGTTTGTGAACACCCCTAGGTATAGAATTAAAGAAAATGGAATAGAAATATATAAAAATTGACATTAGGTAGAGTTCATCGGATAAGAATCCATTTCGATGAGTGTATGGAATTCTTCATTGTAGTCTATAGAGTAATAAGTGATAGGATTTCTCAATATGTATCCCTACAACTAAAATGAATTAGTAAGTGTAGCAAGCAAATTGAAAAGGGAAGAAGATAATGTGCGATGACTACTTTGATGTGCCTGTGAAAATTAAATTTTGCATTAGTTATGTTTTGATAAATATAGAAATAATAAAATGAAGTGAGATTACCTTAATAGAGGTCTATAACAGGAGGAACAATCATAAGAATCACCGGCAACGTAGAGCGAATTCTTGTGAAAATTGGGGTGACTTATAATCCACTTCACGTAAGAAATTAATTAATTCAAGATAATTATATATAATAATTCAAGTGTGTGTTTTTAATTAATTTCCGAACTTTTGGAGGAATTGTATTAGTAAATTGAGAATATTACCTAATAAGGTCACTTTTATAGACTATTAAAAAACTAAAACATACAACTTTTAAAATTTCCTAATAAGGTCATTTTTATGTCAAAAAATCGTATTTGCCCTTTATATTAATATAACCTCTTAATTAATAGATTTTACCTCTTAATTCGAAATTTAAATTCAAACAATAATTGCATGACATCATTTCCCCAAATTTTTGCCCATATTCATAAGAAGTCTATATCAAAACCCTAGCCCTCTTCCTCTCCCCACCATCCCACGGCTGCCGCCGCCCCCTTTTCCCACCGGTGCCGCCGCCGTCTTCTGCAATTTCATCTCCCACGCGGCATCGCTACACACGGCCTCCCCGCCGCCCCCTCCATGGCCATGGTCGTCGCCCCCTTCGCCATGGCTGATCTGTTCTCCGTCGACTCCATCTCCAACGCGGCGTCGTTGTAAACCTTCGTCGGAGGTCTTCCACCACCATGACTGAGATGTTTCCGGCGGAGATGCTTCTAGTGGTTCGTGGTGGCCGATCTGGCCTTTCGATTTGAGTTTCTGTTGTGCACATAGGGTTCTTGATTTTTTCTTCTGTTTAAGGTAATTATTTTGCCAACGTAAAACCCAAATACAAAATAGGATTCGCCAACGTATTTTCTCGGGAAACGGAAACACAATTCTGGGATTCGCTTCTTGATTTTGATCAGGATCGAGGGTTCTTGATTTTTTCTTCTGTTTAAGGTAATTATTTTTGGTATTTTAACTTGTGTGCTGATATCCCCTTTCTTTGAAATGTAAATTGATTCTTGGTTCATGTGATAGTTTTAGTTCAATGATGAAAGTGTGCTTCTTTGTTTCAGTGTGTGAAACTGAAACCCTTTTGGTTGGACTGTTTGTTTCTTTTAAATTTTCTTGAATTTGAAAAAGGGTATGGATCCCTAATGGAATTTTGTATAATTTTGAAGGGGTTGTTATGCTATTATTGTTTTGTGGTTCTTGTTTTTAGATTTAGGGTTCTCTTTGTTGTGGTGCTGTTTAAAATTTAGTGGTTAAGTGAAATATTGAAGTAATGGGTGTTGATTGGTAGGTACATACTGACTAGAAATATCGGATATGGGTTCGAAAACTAGGAGAATCGTAACTGAAAATGGAGATACTGGTGAGGATTCTGTTCTTGCAACCATGGTCAGTAATGGAGAGGATTTAGGACCAATGGTTTCGTTAGCATTCGAGACAGGGAAGCCCGAAGCTCTCTTACAGCAGCTTAAACACTTGGTTAAAAAGAAAGAAGTTGAAATTGAGGATCTTTGCAAGCTTCATTATGAGGAATTCATTGTTGCGGTGGATGAGTTACGTGGTGACCTGGTCGATGCTGAAGAGCTGAAAAGCGAGCTGTCAAGTGATAACTATAGGTTGCAGCAGGTTGGGAGCGCGTTACTTATGAAGCTTGAGGAGCTTCTAGAATCTTATTCGGTTAAAAAGAATGTAACTGAAGCTATTAAGATGTCGAAGAACTGTGTACAGGTGTTGGAGCTTTGTGTGAAGTGTAATAGTCACATCTCTAAGGCCAGTTCTACGAGTATGTTGCTTTTTTTCTTTTTCATGGAATTGAAGTTTAATTGGGAGAATATATCACACTTAATTTGTTTTTTGTCAGTTTCGGACGAATTTTATTTTCTACTAAGCAAATTTTTGTTGTAATTTAGCGCAATTGTTTTGTCGAGTGTTTGACCTTAGTAATTTTGATCGTTGATTGAGTTTGTAGATGTGTTTTAATGATTCTGGCCTTGATGCAGTTTTTTCTGAAAGTTCGCACGCTTATTTTAACTATTCTCGGAAGAAATGAAGATCAGCTGGGATTTGATTTCAATTGTGTAGCGATTGCTTTATTTTGTTAAGCTTCCTATAAACTTTTGCTCTATTTTGTTGAATCTTTATTTCTTTCTAGTATGCCTATGCGGTTACCCTTGATTTACAAATGTGCACATCTATTTTGCATATTGATATGCATGTCACTTTGTGCACATTGTTTCATGTTATTTTATGCATACCAAAAAATTCAGTCCTGTTTGAATATGCCATTTACAAATGTGCACATCTATTTTGCATATTGATATGCATGTCACTCTGTGCACATTGGTTCATGTTATTTTATGCATACCAAAAAATTCAATCATGTATGTCGTTTTAAACTTCATATTGAAATGAACATCGGTCTTCATAACCCTATCTACATACCAAAATTCATTTAACTGTTCATATTAAAATTCATAATATATTTCATATATATATGCATATTTAAAATATGGGGAATTGTATACTCTATGACACGCTTATTTCTGAATCATAAAATGCCGATTTTTTAATTTTTTTTGTTTGGATAATTAACAATTAATTCGAATTGCTTAATTTTAGGAATATTTGAATAATTGGAAGGATCATAAAATGCAGATTTTTTAATTTTATTGGTTTGAATAATTAACAATTAATTCGAATTGCTTAATTTTAGGAATTTTTTAATAATTGGAAGGTGCGTATAACTAGGAACTGCATTAATTCAAAATTATTAATTTCAAATTATTAATATTTATTAATTTCAAATTATTTAAATTGGTAAAGGGCAACAATGTCTAATAAGGTGCCATTTTCACCTTAATAGATTTAAAAAAAAAAACATATGCCCTATTAGATAAAACTCTTAGTGAAATGACCTTAACAATAATTTCCCCTAGTAAATCTAGTACCAACAAGTTGATATATAAATATAATGTTTGACAAGTGCAATAAATAATTGAATTAAATAATTAATTACAAACGAAACAAATAATTAATGACAAGAGAATAATATGTTAAATTAAAAATAAATAGAACATTTGTAACCATGAATATGGATTTCAAACCTAAGAGGCCCTAATATATATATATATATATATATATATATATATATATATATATATATATGCTCTAATTAGCAAAGCAAAAAATATATACACTATATATATTCATGTTGCTTATTTTCGTTTCTTTGACCATGCACCATACCTCCTCCCTCTCCATCTCATTAATTAAGACTCGCTTTCGTGACATCTACACTCGTCAATTTGCAAACTAGCTAGTTTGTGAGAAGAAACAAAAATGAAGACGTATGTTTTAATTTTTTGTTTATGTTTTTGGGTAGCTAGGGAATGATATTAGTTTTAGGTAAAAAATTAATAACTAATGTTCATTGTAAATAATATATGGTGAGCTAGATATATTGGTTTGTATTTTAAAAAAGAGCAAGTCTATGATATGATATACTTCCATTATTTCTACCGTCAAAATTGGTTCTCACCCAAGTTTTTTATTAATGAATTCTCAAAGTAACTCATTCCTTTTATAAAATTAGAATGTGTTAGTCAGACCATCTGAGATACTGTATGTGAAACGGGTCTCCCTTAACCCTCATGTAAAAAGTGATAATATTTGAGTAAAAAGTGATAGTCACTTTTATTAAACACATTATCACTTTTTAATTAAACAATATCACTTTTTTTACAAATAAAAAATTTGAAAAAAAAAAAAGGATTATCCTACTCAAAATTTTAAAATATGAATAAAAAGGGATCCGTCTCACGAATCTTTATCCGTGAGACGGTCTCACACAAGTTTTTGCCAATTAGAATAGTAGTGTCATTGTCTGATATATAAAAGTCATTTCACTGCAATACGTAGTTCTCTTATTTTAGCACAAATTAGCAGGTGGGAGTCACTTTTATGGCGTACATTACAATTTTATTTAAAAAAAAAAACATAATACTTGTTAATTAAAAGGTAAAATAAATAAGGAGCAGATGACCATGTCAGAGGGGGATGTTGCTGAGCCATTTATCAATCATCGAAAAGCTCTCCTTAGGTTTATACTCTGGAGTTGTATGACCTGCCCCCTTCAAATATATATAGCCAACAATTATTAAGAAATAAAATTCAGTTATCCCATATATATATCATGAGCAAGAATTGATAACCTTCACAGTGACATAAGTAAAGTCAGAGTCTTTGTTGAAGTATACTGTTGCATACCTAAACTCAAACAAGCAAACAAAATATATCACTACTAACATACAAACAAAATATACCACCACTAACATGAAAAATTGATTGGAGAATTACAAAATAGTATAGTGTATAAGAACAAAACTTACCCTGCAACTTGACCTTCAACAAACCAAGGTCTCCAATCACTTTTAATTTGCAATTTCAATGATCTTATCCATGTTTCGGTTGTCGAATGAGGAACAGCCATGTCTTGGTCCCCACTATCAATGACATTATTGATTACCATCAAATATTAAATTACTAAGTAAAATTGTAAATTAACTGACACAATTATTTTTTGCCCATGTATTAAGAAATATATTATTAAAATAGTATTGCATTATGAAAAAGAGATAAAATGATAGAGGTACAGAAAAATATAAAGTGATAGTAAACATTTCAATTAAGGTGGGATGATAAAAACAACAAAGTGAGTCAATTACACAGTGACAGAGAGTACTAAACTACAATAGGTTGAAACCAAAACAATAAATCACCATTACCTGTAAATTAGAACCCGACAATCACTCTGATTTGTAAATTTCTTGTGATAATTCAGGACGGAGTCAACATTTTGTGTGTATGTCTCATTATTCTTGTAAAGGGTATCATTACATAATATCCATCCAGTTACTGTTCCCTGCTCAATACGAATATGTTTTAAAAGATATATACATAAACATTGCATTTTTTATCTTTATTTTGAGATTATTTCACGCAAGTTAGATTAAAATGCTAAAACAATGATGGTTGATCGATTCATGAATAACATATATACCTCACGAACATGTAGAGCTTCTTGGACAACTTTTATATTCGCCCATTTGTCCGAAGAGAGATAATTCATTTCCTGCTTGGAAGCAAGAAACAAATTATGTTTGAATAATGACACGAAGAAATTAAAATTAATTAGTGAAATTAAAGTTCATTATATATTAAGGTGAACACGGTTTATAAAGGGGGAAAAAAAAAACATTACTCGACACCATGGCTTTGGAGTGGAGGAGGATTGTAGAAAACGTCCACCATGATTTTCGTCTTTAGACAACAATTGATGCGATAAAAAACCCCGTTTCCCAGTCAATTTATAATCAGTACACCATGGCTCTAATATGTGAAAATTGTTTATCTTTGCAACACACTGCACATAGATGAACGAGTTAATTAATGAATTGGGCGCCTAAGTGACCAAAATTTTAAACTAATTAGAAACTCACTTGATTAACTCTTTCCATAACATTTTTACATAGATGGTTGTTCGTCTCGATATTCACATAATTTCCATTGCAATTGTCTTTTGCAGACTGAGTTTTTAGAAAGAAAAAAAAATATGGATAAGGAATTTGACAGATTAATTATGTATATAAATAAAGAAAAATGAATAAGATTAATTGCCATGTAGAGTTCATCTGATAAGAGTCCATTTCGGTGACCATATGAAATTCTTCCATTTACGTCAATGAACTTATCAGTAATAGGATTTCCCAATATGTATCCCTAATAAATCACAAAAAAATGAATTAGTAAAAACTAAAGTAACAAGTAGTAAATTGAAATAAGAAGATACTACTTTGATGTTCAAATGTGGCACGTTCCCTGCTTTAACGCCTGTGAAAATTAATTAAATTTAATTAGTTTGTTACCTCTTCATTTCGCTAGGTGATTATGAATTAAGTGAGAGATTACCATTATAGATGTGATCAACAACAAGGGGAACGATGATGCCACTAAAAGAATCACCGGCAACGTAGAGCGAATTCTTGTGAAAATTGGGATGACTTATAATCCACTGTAAGTACGAAATTAATAATTAACTCAAGATAATTAAGTCTCTCTTTCACATCTAATTAATTCCTGACCTTTTGGAGGAATTGATAGGTGAGAGTGGCTGAAATTGTATCATTAGATTGATAAGCTCCTGGATTTTTTGGATAAGTAAATCCAGTACCAACAGGCTGGTCTATGAATATAATGTTTGACACCTACAATGTGTAAATAATTGAATTAATTACGTACAAATAATGACGAAAAGAGAATATATATATATATGTTAAATAAAACCAATAGAACCAACCTTTGTCCATGAATAGGGATTTAATTCAAGAACAGGTATACTGCTGCTATCGGATTTAGCGTAGTTAAAATTCAGAGGCCCTGCATATATATATGTACTTCCAGTTGTTAGCAAATTAAGCAAAATGCAACAGCAATTAATCAAGTAAAATGAATTAATAGAAGAAATAGAGGAACCCATGATATAAGCAAGGGCATTAAAGCCGGAACATCCGGGGCCTCCGGTCAACCGAAGAAGAAGAGGATCATTTTCGGGGCTTCTTTCGGACTCTATAAAATAGTAGAATACTTGTATCTCTTCTGATTCAGCACCTCCCACGCCTATGTATCTTTACAACAATGTCAACAAGGTTATAAGTATATATTATGGACTATATATATTTCAACAAATCCAAATAAAATAAAGTAAATTAATTAGAATACCCAGTATAAAGTTTGAAGGGAAGTTTCCCGGGAAAACCAGGAAGATATTCAACTAGTTGAGAGTGTGGCAAAACCACATGAATATGGCTACACAAACCCACTAACAATATGAAAATGAGTATGAGACTCAACATGATCTTCAGCAGGTCAAGTAAACAAATACTACTCACTCTTGATCAATCTAAAGTATAAATATAACTAATGCCACCTTTATATATATAATTATATATTTTTGTCTGAAGAAAAATCTAAGATATTCAAGGCATTAATTATGCATGCATGGGTCTTCTTTTTCCTGTATAAAATATATTATACAGTAATATGTATTGTTTCGATGTATGTATTAAATACCCCCAACTCTGCTAACTACTACACTTATTTACTCTCTTTTTTATTTTATAATAAGTGGAGATAACACAATAAAACATAATTAAATTGAATTAATTAAAATTGCCAAATTAAATTTACAATTAGCTAGCTACAAACTTAAAAAGCCCTGCAAAGAAAATTACTGCCTGAATTGAAATTGATCTTTATAAGCTAATCTAATAACGAGTTCATCTTTCTTCACATTATGCGACTCGGTCTCCTTATGATATCTCCAAATTTATGTTAATTGGACGTAAATTGAGCAATTAAAGAAATTTTGGGACGTAAATTAAATTTTTAATTAAAATGGAACGTTATGCGAAAAAGATAAAAATATTCAACAAATGTGTAAAATTCACTATAAAATTAATGTAATTTGTGTTATACAATCAAATAAAAAAATAATTCATAATATCAAAGTACACAATGCGTAATATCAGAATTATCAATGAGCCCTTAAGATTTATACTCAACTATTTCTATAAACACCTTACTTGTCTAGTCAATATGCAGATTAATCAATTAAGATATAATCAATCAAACACAAATAAAACTGTAAAGTAAATCAAACACGAGATTTATAGTGGTTCGACAACTTGTCTACATCCACTCTCACAACTCCAGTCGTGAAATTTTATTAACTCTTCTCTTCGAGTGTTCTTGTGGCTTTAAGTCCCAAAAAATAAGACTTCGATATTTTCGATAACACTACAAAGTGCTTCTTCGATCTAACAACTAGCTTTGAAACAAGTAACTAGCAACTTGATTAATAAACAAAACTTTTAAAGAAAAACTTCTCTAATTTGCAGTAGCCTTCTTCGAATATGACTTGTCTTCTCTTCTGGCTTTAACTTCTGAATTTGCTTGAACTCTGTGAGTTTCTCTTGCTTCGAATATCTCTCGTTGTATGCTTCAGTAGTTTGAATTTCAGTAGTCTTCAACGCTTTAATTACTTTGCGTATTTATAAACTTCAGAAATCAAGAACAGTTTGTTATCCAACAACTTTTTCTTTGTAACTGTTTCTGTTTATCTCTTCACGCTTTTCTTCAGTTAATTAGTTATTCTATAACTAACTCTTCATATCTTCACTTCTAGATACGCTTTATATTTAATCTTCATTCTGCGTGAACTTGACTTGTCTTGTCTTCAACACTTAGAAAATTTCTTTAGTCTTCACAACACTTGTCTTGTCTTGCACAAGTCTTCTTGTCTTATAGTCTTCTTCCAGTAGACTCCATGTAGAACTAATCTAGTCCTATTAACTAATCTTATCAGGACGTACTATTACATTACTTAAAGCTTTATAAATCCAGCTTAGTCATCCTAAAACTATACATCAATAAGAACATAAAAATATAAGCTTCTATACAACAATTATAAGCTTATTATAAAACCTATATGAAACTTCAATACTTAGTTTATTTCAGTACTTATAATTTGTACTTGTCTTTTCTTTTCTTTTGTACTCCACTGATCTTGTCACAAGACGACTTCCATAACTAGATCAGTCAACACTTAGAAATATATTCAAGTCTACTTTTGGCTTATCAAAACTACTTCTTTCATCAACTAGGACTTGTATTAGGATTCATATCCCAAGAGCCTTCATCATCATCTTTCTTTGAATCATCTTTTCTTCTAGATGATGAGGGTTCAGCTCTGTTGGACTTTCTCCTGTCAGAGTACTTGTCCTCTGACTTTCTTTCTTCAGGCCTTTTGTCCTCAGCCTTGGCTTCAGGAGAGTTGTACCTTCTCCTGACTTTGTTGTCTTGGTAGAATTTCTTGTATCTACCAAATCTTGAGTTGAGCTTATCAAACCTTCTAGCCATGAGGGCTAGCTCTTCCTTCATTTCAGCCTTAGAGACTGATTTTGCTGATCTTGGAGTGGGCTGCATCTCTGGTTCAGCAGTTTTGGCTTTGAATGCCACTCCTTTGGTTGGTAAGGAAGATTCTTCAATAGGCTTTCTTCTATTGAGATCAAACTCATAAGCTTTGAGTTCTGAGAAGACTTATTGCATGGGTATGGTGGAGAGATCATTAGTATTCTGCATCATTACAGAATATACATCCCACTTTGGAGTGAGACTTCTTAGAATTCTCAGTGCAATCTCCTTTTGGAGTACACATTGCCCAATGAGTTGATCTCATTCATTATATCAAAGAATCTACCAGCAAATTTGTCAATGGACTCTTCAGACTCCATTGTGAAATGTTCAAACTTCTGCACAGCAACTTGGAGCTTATTCTCCTTGATTTTGTCTGTACCCTCACATATTTCAGCAAGGGTGTCCTAAATTTCTTTGGCTGTTGTGCAGTGGTAGACTCTTCCCATTACTGAATCTGAAATTATTTGATAGAGAGTGTTCATTGCTAGATAATTCAGATTATGTCTTCTTCTCTCTTCAGTGGTGAGGTCAACTTCATCTTTGGGGATCTCCTCCCTTACATCATCCCTTTGAGCTTCAGTCACTCTGGGGTTAATTTGAGTAAATGTGAATGGACCCCTTATGATGACTCTCAGCATTTCATTGTGGAGGCATGCTAGATGAGCTCTCATCCTGATTTTCCAGAAATCATAGTTCTCAATTGAGAACATGGGCAGCTTGTGATGAGATATGTGGTTAACAGGATCTGGTGCCATATTGGTCTACACAGCAACAGGAGGCATCGCAGCATTGTTGTTGTTTGCCATATCTCAAACAGAAAGGGATAGATAAAGATATGTTAAGATTTCAGAGAGATCAGTTCAGTGCCCACACAAAAATATGTTTTTGAAAATCAAAATGGTTTTCAAACTTGTTGGTCCTGAAAGGAGTATATAACAAGTGTATGAGGGGGGAATACACTTGTATGCAATTTTTTTTCAAACTTTAAGCAAATCAGGCTTTCAACAAGGTTGTCCTGGACAACTCTTCTGATATGTATAACTTTCAGAAGATAATCAAACTACTAAGCACTATTGAGTACTTAGTTGAATAACTATCTGAATAAGTTATAAGTGCGGAATTATGGTTGGCCCTTATGTTTAAACTCCTTTTAATTTTGAAATCTTGTCTTAATACTTAATCTGCTTTTCAGGGAACTTGTCCTAAAACAGTTTTGCACAACTTGAATGTGTATCTTTTAAAGATCAGTTTGTGTGCAGTGTATGAATGTGTGTTTAAATGAAATAGCTTGTAAGTAAACAACACAAGAGTTTATAGTGGTTCAGAGACTCAAGCTCCTACATCCACTTTCCCTGATTTAAAAGGATAATTCCTTCACTCTTGGAATTAACTTCTTTTATAGTGCCAAGGTGTACTTGATCAACCACACCACTCCATGGTGCCTTGATCCCTAGGAATTTAGAGTCCTAGTACTCTCTTCTCAACTCAGAACTAAACTGTTCTTCTCTCAACGGTTAGTTCCTTACACTTCTTCTACAACAATCCTCTAGTCTTTCCTTGAAAGGTTTAAGGGTTGATGTTGGTTCCAACTAGGTGAGATATCATTTACAATTGAGCACTGTGTATAGGATAGGATATCTCTCTAAGCTTTGTTTGATTTACAATGAAGTTCAGCTTAGATGAAGTGTTTGGAAACTAAGTATGTTCTTAGAAACCTTGAAGGCTTGTAGTTTCCTTTGAATGTGCAGGATAGTTGGTCCTATCAGATTGTAGTTGGATGCCTTCAAATGGTTTCCACACTTCTTTATTTATAGAGCAAATTGAGGTTATGTCCGTTGGAGAGACAGCCTCAAAATGTCTATTTAAGTCTTCCTTGAACTTTACAACTGGAAGACAGATTCTTGAAAGTGGCATGTCCTTAATTTGGGAAGTAAACAGTTGTAAACACTTTGTCTTGACTTTGGTGCACTCTTCCCAATGTCTGACTTGAAGATTCACTTGATCAAACATGGACATCACTTCTAATCATTGGTCCTATGATAAGGACAACATTCCTTATCATCTGGACAAGTCTGCTTATCAGTTTCAGCAAATGTGACTTATCATTTTCAGCTGAATTGTCCTTTCAGCAGTGTTGACATATCTCTTTCAAATGACTTGGCTCTTCAACTTCACCGATCATCACTTGATGGTTCTTGAGCTTTTATGCTTCCATATTAGTGGTTTTGACCCCATCAGCACAACTGTCATCTGCCTTAGAATGTTTCAGGTTCAAATGTGCTTGGACAATCCTAGTGGACATCTCCTTTGAACTTTATCATACACATCAGCAGACTTAGTCTTCTTGATGTATTCTTCTTAATTATTTAATCATCGGGGAGGTTGTTTATCTACTGAACTGACTTGATCAGCACAGTTGGCCATTGAGCACTTTCAGCAGTCTTGGGATCAATTTGGTTCTGAGCCTTGAGGGGACTTGATTCTTGTATACTTTTAAGCATGTGTTCCCCCTCAACTTGTGCATCTAATAAGTACACTAAGAGCTGTCTAACATACTAGCTTCTCAACTAGCCTGATTTACATGTTCCAACATTCCTGAAACATGTTCATATCAATTGACTTATCTATTTGGCATGTTTTAAGGGGTTTTGGTATCTTAATCAAAATTCTCATTTTATTCCCAACAGTCATAATCTGCAATCTTGAACTTAGGTAGCTTGTTTGCATTAGTTTCATCCATAGTTGATTAGACAGATAAGATTAGGAATATAGCAAGTAGATCAGGATACTCAAGAAATTGATTACAGTAATAAAGTTTAAGGATCAGTGACTTAGAACAGTAAGACTTCCCTCAAAGTCTTTTGGGTAATCAAGAAACAGCAGTCCAGAAGAACTGCTGCTCTGATACCACTTGTTGGTCCCAAGTTGAGTTAAGATTGATTAAGCTAATAAAAGTCTAGAGGGGAGGGGTGAATAGACTTTTAAAAATCTTTCAAAATATCAGAGTTTATAATGCGGAATAGTGTTCTAATTAGTACTATTCTTATATATCAGACCAGTCCAGTACTTCTCGGTTTAATGTGAATCTTTAAGTTTTATACTCAACTTTGATTTTGAACTTTAATATGTGTAAACACTTAAACAAGTATCAAAAGTAAGTAAATCAACACCAAAGATTTATAGTGGTTCGACAAATGTCTACATCCACTCTCACAACTCCAGTTGTGAAGTTTTATTAACTCTTCCTTCTTGAGTTTCTTGTGGCTTAAAGTCCCAAGACTAAGACTGTGATCTTTTCGATTACACTTCCAAGTGTATCTTCGATCTACTAGTAATTCTACAAGTAACTAGCACACTTGTTTTACAAAAATCACAAACTAAAAAGTAAAGTAAACTTCTCTTTAGTAGCCTTTGAATATTCTTTTCAAATATGTGGCTTCTTCTCTTCTTTGATCTCCTTCAACTCTGTGAGTTCTTGAATACTTGAATGCACTTTGATTGCTCTCAAATGCTCTTTTATCAGTAATCTTTTCAGTAGAAGATCATACAGTATTTATAGACTTTAGTATGACAGTTAGTAGTTTGTGAAACTAACTCTCAACTGACTCTAAAACTGTTTTTGTAACTTATCCTTTTGTAACCGACTTTGTAACTTCCTTCTTATTCCAAGTCAGCATATCTTCAAATATATTCAGTTACATTCCAACTAATAAGTTTGGATACTCCAGCACAGTAAAATTACTCTTCTTCTATTTTACTGTTCTTGGTCCAATCAACACAGTTCTCAACTTATGTTCTGAACATCTTCAGAATGCTTCTGTGCTTCCTTTCAACTCTTCTAAGATTAGTCTTCTTACTCTGAGTCTTCAACAAGTCTTCTGATCTTGTTCTAATCTACTGTTCTAAACTTACAATGCTGATTACAACATAATACAAACTTACATAAATAAAATCTATATATACTTCAACTGAACTACACACAGAAGAGTATATCTAAGTCCTATTCTATAAGCTGTCTATACAATATGAACATCAGCTTAGTTCCTAAACAATTCACAATATTCACATATTTCATACATAAGATCAATAACTCAGTTTATAATATGTATCAATGATGACTTAGTTAGGATGACTTCTATCCACATATATCATTAACTTTAAGTTGCTTTTGGCCATCAAAACTCAATCTCATCAACTAGAACATTGTTTCAAGGATTCATATCCCAACAAAGAACTACACTTTTCAATAGAGAATATTTACTACTTTTCACTAAAAAAAATTACCACTTTTCAATAATAAAGAACTACAATTTTCAATAATATTAGTTACCACCTTTCAGTAACACTTTTCAATTAAAAAATAATTACACTTTTCAGTAACAAAATTACTACTTTTCAATAATAAAATTATAACTTTTTTCAATAATAAAAACTACACTTTAGCAAGATAATTATCCCTTTTTAATAAAAAAAAAAAAAAGAAAAGAACAACACTAATCGCCGCATCTTTCTCGTATCTCGACATCCACTTTGTTCTTCTGCGAGAGTGCAAAAATCGCTACTCCATTAATTTTGTTGCATATCCACTGTGTTGCATTTCATGATTTATTATTTTAATAATGTAAAAAAATTAAATAAGATTGAGGTGTAGAGTATTGATTATGTAATCACCTGTTGGCCCTATTATTTTAATAATCTAAAAAAATTAAATAAGATTGAGGTGTTGCATATTTTGTTTACAAACATCGAGAAGTCGCCAAATCTAACCGTTAATCTTACCTTCACTACCGGCGGCACTTTCAAAAATTTAGAAAGTAGAAGAACAGAAGCAGAAAAAGAAAAATTCTTATTTTCGTATTTGACAAAGTTGGATAGCTCAAGTGGTTAGAGCACCACTACCTAACTTTAGATCCTGGGTTCGAGTCAGGGATGGGTATTTAATGTAATTAAAAAAAGGAGCAGAAAAAAAAAGCAGAGTCATGGAATGAAAGACAAAAACTGAATTTGAGTAATAGAACAAGGACAATCTTGTCTTTTGCTTACTACCTGCCTGCTTTTTTTTTAATTTTATTGAGCGTAGGTACCAAAGTTCATAATATCCCACATGGGCAAATCAAGTTTAGATAAATTAGGTGGCGCAAAGATATACTCCTATTATTATTCTACACTTCACCTGCTCTCTCTCTCTCTCTCAAAAAAAAGAGATGTCGGCAGCGCATTTGAGTCTGATACTCATACTGTTAACTGGTTTGTGTAGCCATATTCATATGGTTTTGGCACACTCTGATCAGATAGTTGAATATCTTCCCGGTTTCCCTGGAAAACTTCCCTTCAAACTTCATACTGGGTATTCTTAATTTAATTTCTTTATTGGCCGGGGGATTAATGTTGAAATATAGTAGTACTCCACTAACCAGCTTGTTGTAAAATAAATAAAGATATATAGGTGCGGGAGGTGCTGAATCAGAAGAGCTACAAGTATTCTACTATTTTATAGAGTCGGAAAGAAGCCCTGAAAATGATCCCCTTCTTCTTTGGATAACAGGAGGCCCCGGAAGTTCTGGCTTTGATGCCCTTGCTTATATCATAGGTCCCCTCTCTCTCTCTCTCTCTCTCTGTTTCTTCTAATTCATTTTACTTAATTAATTACTAACTTCTATGGCGCAGGGCCTCTAAGGTTTGACTACGCTAAATCCGATACCAGCAGCATACCTGTTCTTGAATTAAATCCTTATTCATGGACAAAGGTTGGTTTTATTTAACATATACTACTATATTCGAATCATTATTATTTGTAATTAATTCAATTATTTAATATTGCAGGTGTCAAACATTATATTTATAGACCAGCCTGTTGGTACTGGATTTACTTACCCAATAAGCACTACTCCAGAAGCTTATTTATCTAACGATACAATTTCAGCCACTCTCACCTATCAATTCCTCCAAAAGGTCGATCAGAAACTTAAATTATTATGGTAAAGTCTAGTATGCACTCGAGTGCATGCTGTGCACTCTAGTCTATGTGCATTTTTCAGTTTACTGACTTACACTTTTTGGTAATGGTGTTGCACTTTTCAATTATTACTCATTTATCAAAAAGTGTAAGTCAGTAAACTGAAAAGTGCACATGGACTAGGGTGCACAGCATGCACTGGAGTCCATAGCAGACCAACCCAATTATTATTATATATAATTATCTTTGAGTTTATTAACTTTCCTAAGTGCAGTGGATTATAAGTCATCCCAATTTTCAAAAGAATCCGTTCTACGTTGCCGGTGATTCCTTTGGGGGCATCATCGTTCCTCTTGTCGTTGACCACGTCTACGACGGTAATCTCACTTAATTTCATTTTTTTATCACCTACCAAAACAATTAATAGATTACAAATTACTACAACACAAAATTTAATTTTCACAGGCATTAAAGCAGGGAGCGAGCCACAATTGAACATGAAA
The DNA here is from genome assembly GCA_963675135.1 of Galeopsis tetrahit. Taxonomy (NCBI): domain Eukaryota; kingdom Viridiplantae; phylum Streptophyta; class Magnoliopsida; order Lamiales; family Lamiaceae; genus Galeopsis; species Galeopsis tetrahit. Next base: position 64,031,328 of record OY776121.1, on the reverse strand, counting down.
GTACTCACTCATGTCAATTCCTTTTTCAATTTGCTACTTTTGTGTTAGTTTTTACTAATTCATTTTTTGTAATTGATTAGGGATACATATTGGGAAATCCTATTACTGATTACTCTATAGACTACAATGGAAGAATTCCATATGCTCACCGAAAGGGACTCTTATCAGATGAACTATACCTGGCAATTCCTATTTCTATTCCATTTCCATTTTCTTTATTTATATTTCCTTATCGATTTATTAAGCTATGAATTTCGTTTTCTTTTTTTTCCTTCCTAAAAATTCAGTCTGCAAAACACAATTGCAATGGAAATTATCTAAGTGTCGACCCCAACAACCATCTCTGTAAAAATGTTATGAAAAGAGTAAATCAAGTGAGTTTGAAATTATCTATCTTAGGCATAGGCTTCATTAATTAATTAATTTGTTCTAATTACTAAAAATATATATTGATGCATGTGCAGTGTGTTGAAAAGATATTCATTTATCATATATTAGAACCAATCTGTGAGGCATTGAATGGAAAACGAGGGTTGTTATCGCATCAAATGTCGCCTCAAGACGAAAATTATGGTCGGCGTTTTCTACAATCCTTCACTCCCAAGTCATGGTGTCGAGTAATATTTCTTTTTTTTTTTTCTTTATAAACTAACTTTTTGTTCACATTAATATATATAATGAGCTCTCTCTTATTTTCCCCGTGTATGCCTGTATTCAAAAATTTGGATTAATTTCTTACTTCCTAGCAGTTATCGAATTATCTCCCCTCGAACAAATGGGCGAATATAAAAGTTGTCCAAGAAGCTCTACATGTTCGTGAGGTATATATGTCATTCATGAATCAACCAACCATCAATATGGCTACTTCTATTTTAGCATTTTAGTCTAACTTGCGTTTCAAAATAAAAATAAGAAAATGCAGTGTTTATGTATATATCTTTCAAAACATTTGTATTGCGCAGGGAACAATAACTGAATGGATAATATATAATCATACCATGTCCATGAGTAATGGAACATACACACAAAATGTTGACTCCGTCGTGAAGTATCACAAGAAGTTTACAAACCAGAGTGATTGTCGAGTTCTAATTTACAGGTAATGATGATTTTATTTTTTTTAATTCTGGTTTCAAACTAGCTATGGTAATTGACATGTTTCTTAAAATGTTAACATTTTACCATCTCTCTATCTTTTTTGTAATCAATAATGTTATTGATAGTGGGGACCAAGACATGGGTGTTCCTCATTCGACAACCGAAAAATGGATAAGATCATTGAAATTGCAGATCAAGAGTGATTGGAGACCTTGGTTTGTTGAAGGTCAAGTTGCAGGGTCAGTTGTTGTCTTATACACTATTTCTTTATATAATTCTTCGATTAGTTTTTGATGTTAATTAGTTGTGATATATTTTGTTTGTTTGTTTGACTTAAGGTATGCAACATCATACTTCAACAAAGACTCTGACTTTACACACATCACCGTGAAGGTTATAAATTCTTGCTCATGGTGTACTATTATTTGGAATATGTTTAAAAATATTTTGAATTTCATTTATTAATAATTGTTGGTTATATATACATTTGTAGGGGGCAGGTCATACAACTGCGGAGTATAAGCCTGTAGAGAGCTTTGCGATGATTGATAGATGGCTTAGCGGCATCCCCCTCTAACATGGTCGCCTACTGTTTTGTACTCCCTCCGTTTTTTCTATATGATGTTTTAGACATTTTTTTCTTGTGCATGATTATATGATGTTTTAAAATTTCTACACTATTTATTTCAATTATGTTCTCACTTAACTTTGGAAAGAATTGAAATTTAATGTGTATTATGGAATGAAATTAATGTAATTAGAAACTTTTTTTATTATCTAAAGGTATATTTGTCAAAACATATACTTTCTTAATTCTAATAAATTACTCTAAAACATCATATAAAAAAAAAGGAGGGAGTACTAAAATAAAGGAACTACGTGTCGCAGGAACATTATTTATTACTCCATCTGTTCCACAAAGATAGCTACATTTGACTTTACACATAGATTAAGAAAAATCAATAAATGTAGTCAAATTTAACTAATATGCCTATTTTACCCTTAATATTCCATAAATTTGGTGTGAATTCTAAAGCAGTTGAGTCTTAAGAGTAATTATGAGGTTAGTTTAATTAAGAGTAAAATTGTCAATAAAACATTTAATACTTAAATAAAAGAGGAAATGTAGCTATAATTTGGGACATCCAAAAAAGAAAAGTGTAGCTATCTTTGTAGGACGGAGGGAGTATAATTTTTCAAAATACAGACCAATATATCTCACCATATAAACTAATATATTATTTACAATGAACATTATTTATTATAATTTTTTACATAAACTAATATCATTCCCTAACTAACCAAAACCATAATAAAAAATTGAAACATACTCTTCATTTTTCTTTAGGGATCACTATCCACTCTCATGTGGGCCAAACAATAGCAATCCACTCTCACCCAAAATAAACGCAGAATTGAGCTCCCAACTTGTGAGGAAAAATATCATATTAACCCTCAGGATATATAGGAGTAAAATTCAAGAATCCATTTACTTGCTTTTTTTGCTTTAAAGTTTTTGTCTTCCCAATGATGTCACTTCCCCACTCACTTCCCCAAAAACAATTTCACCTTCTTCACGATGTTGTCCGTCGATTAAATCAGATGACCGGCGATTAAATAAGAAGAGCAATTAGTGGACTTTATTTTTGATTGCAACCTGGCTCGACGGTTGAAGAAATCAGATGAAGAAATTCGATTACCGAGATAAAACTCGATAGACTTTCTGGGCGATTTTTTTCAAATATGTTCTTTCGATTTTCTGGGCGATTTTATCTCGATAGACTTTCTTTCGATCTTATACCTTTCCTTTGACATTTGCGGAAGAAATTTTAGGGAGAAAGAGAAAAACTCCATTAATGAAGATGAACAAATTTTGAAGGTATTCATTTTCCTATTTCACAAATTAAATGTTCCCCCGCCGCGATTCTCAAGCTCGACGCCGCCCTCGATTTACAGGCTCGCCGTCGCCCGCGATTTCAGGCTCTCCCACTCCCTTCGCTCAATTTACTTCTGTCCCCCGTCGTCTTCTTCATCGTTGACACTCTCCTCGGAAGTTTCATCGCCGGAAACATCTATCTCTTTCTTTCTTCCTATCTCGGTCTTTCTTCACTCTATCTCTTAACCTTGCACATTCTTGTAACTCAAGTCCCCAATCTTCATTTGTAAAAAAAGCTCAAATCTTTAATTTTTTCAAGCTTTCTCTCTCTCTCTTTTTTAGCTTTCTCCACTTCTGTGTTTCTCTCTCTAACCCTCCTTTCATTCTCTCACTATAAATGAAACTCTTTATTTTTTCATGATGTCTCGATCTATTCATTTTTATATTTTAATTTGTTTTGTTTAATTTGACCATTTTTGTTTAATTGTTAAAGTATATTTTTAAATACTTTAATATTTAAACAAAATGTCAAAAATATTAAATTATTCAGACGTATTTATTATATTTAAGCAAACTGATTGCAATTTTTTTTTAATTGTTTAAGATTTTTCTATATAAATTATTTAAACAATTTGAATATAAAGTTATTTTTCTATAATTTATGTTGAAAAATATTGTCCTGATTTTAATTTCCTTAAATACTTGTTAAGATTGGGATATATTTAAGGGAGATAATTAAGGAATTTTATTTGACCATAGTTAATCTAAATTAAAAATTTAGGACAAATGTCATTCATCTATAGAGCATAGAAGCCCTAGAACAATATGATTCAATTCATAATTAATTTTAAATTGATAAAATGTAAGTAATTTAATGTTATTCTGATTATTATTTTAAACTTAAATAAAAATAATATAAGTTTAGAGTTTAGTAATATTTAAATACAAAAAAATTCATTGATAGGAGAAAAATTCAAAAAAAGACACTCTTTGTTCAGATATTAACCCTTTGTGTTCAAATATTCACCTTAAACCTAAATTGAATTGAAATATTACATAATTTGCTAAACTTAAATTGTATATAAGGTACTAAACATAAAACTTAAACCTATATTTAGTTTGAATATTACGTACGTAAGTTACAACAGTTACTATAAGATACTAACAATATAAGGTACTAAACTCTAAACCTTAAATCTTAAATTAAATTTAAATATTACATAAGATTCTAAACTTAAATTTAAATTGATTCATTCATTCATTAAATTTACATATATAAATTGAATTTAAAACATAAGGTATTAAACTATTGAAATTGATTCATTCATTCATTACTAAACTTAAACTTAAAATTGAAATGATTGATTCATTCATTCATTAAATTTACATATATAAATTGAATTTAAAACATAAGGTACGTACTAAACTTAAATGAAAAATTGATTCATTCATTAAATTTACATATATAAATTGAATTTAAAACATAATGTACTAAATTTAAATGAAAATTTGAAATTGATTCATTTAAAATATTACATAAGCTGCTAAACTTAAATTGTATATTAGATTTTTTTGGACTTTCAAAGTTTGGGGGTATTCAATTCGAATTTTAAAAAGTCTTTTAAAATTCTGAGGTATTCAATACGGATTTTAAAATGTTTTTAAAAATCTTTAAGTATTCAACAGTCAGTAGGATTTTGTTGGATTCTCCCCAAAAAATATAAATAAATTGCACTATCCAAAATCTCTTCTAAAAACAAGAGATTTAAACGGATTCTCTCACAGAACTCTGAAGACCAAAGATTAGAAATAGGAATGACAATATTGACCCACCCGCGCATACCCACCCCACCCGCGAGCTTTGGGTCAGGTCAGATTCGCCCCGTATTAAGTGTGGGTCGGGTTTGAGCTTTATGCCCGACCCGCGGGTATCCGACCCGTCCGAATTAATATATAAACTTTATATATATATTATTTGTAAAATATTTTATATAATATATATATATATAAGGGTTAATTCTAAATATTTTATCATGCAAAGCGAAGGAGACACTGCAATTTATGTGTAATATGACGTGGCGAGCTCCGGCAAGCCACATCATCAATTGTTGACAGGAGAAAAAAAATGTGTATCTAATTACAACACGATGAAATGTTGGGGTTTTAAAAAAAATTGTAAAGGTCGTGATTAAATTGATATTGAGATGAAAGGTGGTGTATTTATTTAGAATTAACCCTAATTTTTATATTTATTTGGTTACTTTAAAATAAATAATTTTATAATACTTATATTGTAATTATAATTTTTTTCTAGGTAAGTTAATAATTTTTCTAATAATAAATTAGGTAAGTTAATTGATTTTTATAATAATTAATTACTTTATGAATAAATAAATTATTTTTTTATATTAAAATAAGTCAATTTATGAATAAATGAATTGTTTTTTTATTTGATTGTATAACATAAACTACGTTAATTTTATAGTGAATTGTACACATTTGTTGAATATTTTTATCTTTTTTGCATAACGTCCCATTTTAATTAAAAATTTAATTTACGTCCCATAACTTCTTCAATTGTTCAATTTACGTGTCATTTACATAAATTTGGGGATTTTTAGCGAAAATTTGACGTAAATTAAGCAATTGAAAAAGTTATGGGACGTAAATTAAAATTTTAACTTTTTTGGGACGTTTTTCAAAAAAAGGTAAAAGTTACGGGACGTAAATAAATTTTTTCTCACACTTATTTACTCTCATTTTATTTATAATTAATGGATCGAGATAACACAATAAAACATAAGTTGCATTAAAATTACCAAATTAAATTTACAAATAGCTACAAACTTAAAAAGTCCAAAGAAAATTACCGCTTCAAATTGATCTTTATAAGCTAATTAATCTAATGAAAATCCTAAGAGGGAGACTTATATAAATTTAGCCAAGGTCATTCCTCAGAAGGAACTCGAGTTGACTAAAAGTCAATTTTTTTTTTTTTTAATTTATGTTGAAAAGTGTAAGTCATTATAATTAAAAAGTGCAACACAGTATTATTGAAAAGTGTATGTCGCTATAATTGAAAAGTGTAATACAAATTTTAATAAAAAGTGTAAGTTATAACTAAAAAGTACAATACAATATTACTGAAAAATGCACGTCTATATAACTAAAATGTGCAATATAACATTACTAAAAAGTGCACGTCAATATAACTTAAAATTTAAAAAGTGTAAGTCACTACAATTAAAAAGTGTAACAAAAAACTCAATTTCTTATATAGACTCGATTTGATGAGAGAACTATCCATAAATTTAAGTTATCTAATGAACTAATTAAGCTAATAAATGGGGGTGTGCTCTTTTTAAAATTATCTAAAACTAATTCCTTTTATAGTGTTGTGAAAGTTCGGAGAGAATGGTGAAGTCTTGAAGAAGATTTTGAGAATGGTAAAAGACGCAAATAATTTAGGGTTAAGAAAGTGGGAATAGGATTCTGTTTTGTTATGTTTATTTAATTTTTAAATATTCTAATAATAATAATAAAAAAAATTAAAAAATATATAATAAATCGGGTTTCCGGTCCTGGACCGGTAAATTCCGGTTCTAGACCGGACCGATCGAAACCCGGAATCTTAAAATTTTGCGGACCGAGGACCGGACCGGAATCTAACCGGTCGGTTCCGATCTTTTTTTCGGTCCGGTTTTATTTTGCACACTCCTAGTGAGACCCATCCTCCATTAAATATTTTATCATGCAAATCTGATTCTTGTCCCTCAAGATCTCTTCTATCTTTATCAACTGTTGTATTAATTATGTGGGTCAATGCCCATTTAATTGAAGGAGATGCTGAAATGCGTGCCATGGATACTACCCCATTCTTCTTTTCTTTTCTTTTTTTAAATTAGGGGTCCTACCCCCATTGCTGCAACAATTAATTGTTGGCCCAAAATATTGTTTTCTCGTTTCGCTTATATCTTTTAACATCTTCTTGATATATATTATTTTCGATTTAAAATTATTGAGGTGCGTTTTGCTTTTTAAAATTTTTTTTTAATTTTTTTAACAATTAGTAAGTGGGTGTTTGCAAGCACTAGTACTTTTTTTTTTTTTTTAAATATAATCATTTTTGGTGTGTTTGTCAACACAACTGAGTGATCAACTGAGTGATTAAATTAAGTAGTTTAAAGTGATTTTGGTGAAGCACCCCTCCACCTACTTTTAATAGCTTCTATGTGCTTCTCATCATGGTAGTAATCAATTTTACATTTTTGCCCTCACAATTTAAATAATATTTTATGTTAAATCATTACTTATTCAAATGTAATAAGGGTATTTTTGTAAAATTATAAAGAAGCTGTATTTGTTTTACAAACATCACAACATATACAAAATTGATTAAAAGTGCTTAATTTTAAATCATGCAAACACACCCTAAAACACATCTTTCTCATTTTAGTCATTTAAAAGAAATAAATTAAATTGAAATTTGGATGTACGAAACGTGACTAGAATAGGAACTGTGGCTTTAACACTATTTTTTTTTTAAGTCACTGTAAAATAAAAGAAGAAACTTTAACACTACTATATTGCCTTAACATTTATATGGACCGTTACTGTATTTTAATTTTTAAAGCAAATTGAACTAAGCATGATTTATATTAATTAATTATCTAATACTTTACCAGTTGATCATTAAACTAATATATTCGTGAGTCGAATTATACTAGGCCATAGAGAAAATGAGCTGAATTTTTCATTCGATACTTGGGTTTCTAAAATAATTAATGTGTAATGGGATCAAAGTTCAAATTAATTTTAATGATAATAGTCCAAACAATTAAATAAATTCTTGCGGCTAAGTTTTTGATAAATATTGGCGGGGTCCATCCGCCTGACATGGTTGACCAATGTTTGAGTTGAAACTTGAAATGAATGAATTAATTAATTTCTCAAATGTAGAGAAGATGCCAATTGGAGCTAAAAACTTGGGCAATTAAATTATTGAATTCCATTATATACGCTCCAGTTTGAATATTATATAAGTTAATAAAACTTAAATTGAATTTGAATAATATTACATAAGTTAACTTAAACTTTAATTGAGTTTGAATATTACATAATTGAATTTGAATATAACAAAAGTTATTAAATTTAAATAGTATACAAGGTACTAAATATAAACCTTAGAGAAAATCTTAAATACACGGTGTGCATCAAACTAAAATTGATGCACACGTTTTTTATTTTAACAGCTTTCTTATTCTTTTTCCTTTTTCTTCTCCTTTCTTTCTTTCTCTCTCCCTGCCTTTTTTTTTTTTTACAGCTTTCTTCTCTCTTTTTTTCTTCTTTCTCCTTTCTTCTTCTTTCTCCTTTCTCCTTTCTCCTTTCTTTCTCTCTTCTCGTCACGTTTTTTTTTTTTTACACCCTTCCGTTTTTAACGAGTTACTTTCTTGTTTCTTGTAAGAGTTGAAGATCTCCATTGATGGAGAAGAGAGAGAAAGTAATGAGATCGAGAGAGAGAAAGTGGTGAGAGATAGAGAGAGAAAGTCGAGTTGAGAGGATTTCATTGGAATCACTTTTTTTTTTCTTATGTGGAGTTGGGAGGATCTCCATTGATTAGACATGCCCAACCGCCAGAAACCGCCGGTTACGGTTAAAAACCGGCGGTTTCGGTTTTAGGTTTTTCCCAATCGAAATCGAACCGACAAACCGGCGGTTACGGTTTGTAACCGCCGGTTCGGCGGTTATTTTATTATTTTTTTTTTTGTTTTTTGGCTCGTTTTTTGGATTTTTTGCGCGTTTTCGACTCTTGTTTTTTGTTCGTTTTAACTTATAGTACTTTATAGTTTATAGTTTATACTTTATAGTTTATTAGTTTATATAACTTATTAATTATTATTGATGAAATTAATATTATAAAAAATTGAAAGAATAAATAAATTACTTTTAAGTTTTAAGTTAAAATTACAAAAGTATAAATTACAACTTACAAATTACAACTTAAAATTACAACTTACAAATTACAACTTACAACTTAAAATTACAACTTACAAATTACAACTTAAAATTACAACTTACAAATTTAAAAACTTAGTAACTTACAAAATAAATTTATTACAACAAATTGGGGGGGGGGGGGGGGGGGGAATTGGACTTGAGCTTAATTTTAAGAATTAAACTTAGAAATTCTAAGTTCAAAATTTTAAAACTAAGTTGCCTACGTATCCAACATGTTGGCATCAAAGTCCACGTAGTTCTCTTACCTCAACTTACCCGTTGACGTTGTTGTTGAATGATCATGGCTCGATTCTTCATTCTTCACTTCCGCCCGTAGAGGTCCATTCCTCGTCTTCTTCATTATCCTCTTCTAACGATTGGGCTCTTTTTTCGGCTCTTACCCAATCATCAAGCAAGCATTGGTTCTCTACGTTTTCAACGGTCATATTTGATCTCGTTGCATCCAAGGTATAACCTCCTACACTAAAAGCTTGCTCAACGGCAACGGTTGAGGCGGGAGCCGATAAAATTTCTCTTGCGAGCATTGACATTGTCGGAAATACAAGTTTCACCGTCGACCAACACTTTAGTATGTCAAAATCTCCTTCCATATTTTCCATTGTCGAATTCATGATATAATTTTCATATTCTTGAGTATATGATGATCGTGATCTTTTATGATTACGTTGATAAATAAGTCTATTTATAGCATCCATATTGGCCAAGTTTGGAACGTTAGTAGCACTATGTGAAGAAGAAGAAGAAGAAGAAGAAGAAGAAGAAGAAGAAGAAGAAGTGGAAGAACCATTTGCATCCATATGCTCCCTAATTAATGCTAATATAAGTTGTTTAACACTACTTACGATTTCTTCGGTATCCGGTCGATCAGAAGAACTAATTTCGTCACTAGGATATAAATTTTCATAATACAACTCTAACATGTCATATACACCATCTAACTTATATCTAGGATCAAACACTTTAGCAACTAAAAATATAGGAGGAATTTGATTAAAATATTTCTTCCATTTTTGCAACATAGGTTCAATAGCATCATGTAATAATGGATCATATTTATAACGTGTTAATACTCCAACAATTTTAAGACAATGTTCTATTGCCAAATGAGAAGTAGGTTCGTAAACTTTAGACATAGCAAAAGTAGCATCATTAAAAGTTTCCAAAATCTCAATAATTTTTATGCAGTGATCTCAATCTTGAGGATGTAAACGAAAACCACAATTTTCTTTTGCGAAAAAACCACATAAAGTTTCTTTATACTCAACCGACTCTCTTAACAATTTATAAGTAGAATTCCACCGTGTTGAAACAACAAGAGAAAATTTTTTTGGATGCACATTCTTAGTTCTACAAAATTTTTTCCATTTTTTCATCAAACTACTACGCCTCGTCAAGTAAGTAATAGCATCTTTAATAGGAGCGACATATACTTTCAAAGCATTTAAACCATCTTGAACACATAAATTTAAAATATGACACATGCATCTAATATGAAAAAAATTTCCACCAACATACGGTTGACACTCAATTTGAAGTTCTTCGATACTAGCGTTATTAGCACTAGCATTATCAAAACCAATAGAAAAAATTTTATAATTCAAACCGTAATCATTTAAAATATCAACAATTTTTGTTTTAATATTAGCGGCATTATGAATATCATCAAAATCCTTATAAGCAATTAATCTTTTGTTTAAAGTCCAAGAATCATCAATCCAATGACAAGTAATTCCTATATAAGAATGTTTTTGAAAATTATCACTCCAAATATCGGCGCAAATAGAAACTTTACTTGTTAGTGATCTAAATGTGTTGATCAAAGCATATTTATATTCACCAACAACATTAGCAATATCACGAGTAATCGTAGAACGAGAAACTTTTTTCATGCATGGTTGTAGGGAAAGTTGAACCAAATCATTGAAAGCAAAATTTTCCACAAAACTATAAGGAAGATGTTGAACACTTATCATTTTAGCTAACATTTTTCTAAAATATGCTTGATCATATTTAAAAATAGAAGTCGAATTACTTACCTCACCTTGAACTCCACCTCCGGAGGACCCGGTAAATCCTCGTAGTTGTGTTTGACTCGTTTCAATTCCCACTCTATCCGGATGTGTGGAACTCAAATGGAGTCTAAATGTTCTATATCCTCCTCCCTTTTTAAACTTATATTGCTTTGTACAATAATTACAAAAAACAATAAACTTATCTGTTTCGGCGGTTGGCACTTTTCGAAAGTGACGTGCAAAAATTTCGGACCTCAAAATGGGGTTTTGTTGTGAAGGAACTCCAACTCCTTCCTCCATTGGATTTGGATTTTCGGTTGCACTTTCTTGAGTTGGGCGGCCACCTTCTTCTTAATCGACATCATCATTCGAGCCAAGTACCTCATCAACGATATTGTCACCAAGAATTCTACGCATATTTTGATCATCCTCTTCGTTGAATAATGGAATGCGTCTTCGAGAAGATGAAGAAGTTCCAATAGCCTTTCCTCTTGAAGAAGACATATTAGTATAATTACTTAATTAGTAAGAAATTAAGAATTAAGAAAGTAAGAAGAAGTGAAATAGAATTTAGTAAATAAAATTATAATTTTTAAGAGATTGAAATTTTTAGTATAGTAAGAAAGTAATTTGAGAATTTAGTAAAGTAAAGTAAGTAAAACTAGAAGTAATTTGAGAATTTAGTAAAGTAAAGTAAGTAAAAGTTAAAACTAGAAGTAATTTGAGAATGAATGTTGAGAAATTTGAGAATGAGAGGGAATAGATTGAGTTTGGTGTGTAAAATGGGTTGGAAAAGGGGGTATTTATAGAGCAAAATTCGAAAATTAATAAAAAAAAAAAAAAAAATTCGGCAAACCGGCGGTTTCACCGCCACGCGTTTTAATCTAGGCCGTCGAAATCCAACGGTCAACAGATCTGGACCGTTGGATTTCTAACGGTCAGAATTTGAATTAAAGTGAACCGGTTCAAACCGGCGGTTAACCGGACCGGCGGTTAAACCGCCGATTTTGACCGTTGAAATTTTTTTTTTATTCCGCATTAATCTCGGCCGTTGGATTTCAAACGGTCAACAGATCTGGACCGTTGAATTTCCAACGGTCAGAAAATTTGAAATTGCAACCGCCGATTTCCGGTTAACCGCCGGTTTCTGGTTAACCGCCGGTTGCCGGAAAATTTAAATTTTTTTTTTTCGAATTTTGTCAATTTGTCCTATAAATACCCCCTTTTCCAACTCATTTTTCACACCAAACTCAATCTCTTATTCTCTTATAGTCTTACAAACTTGCTTCTCATTTCCCCAACTTCAAATTTCAATTCAAATGGCAAATGAAGGATCATCAAATCATTCAATTGTAACAAATTTGAATGTCAATCCTACAAACGAAGAGGAAGTCGATCAACCCATTCAACCGCCTCATTTCCCCCCCAATTTTCGTTTTCGAAGATCCCTTGAAAATCCCTTTCGTGTACTCAGTCAAAATCCAATTGATGGATCATATCAACTTTGTTGCAACTATTGTGGTACGCAATATAAATATAAGCGCGAGGGAGGATGCGGAACATACGTGAATCACATGCAAACTAAGCATCCGGACAAAATATAATGCCTACATTGAACTATTGAAGATTTGAAGTCAAATGTTTAGTAATTTTATTTTTTAGTTTATGTGTTTTTATTGTTTAGTAATTTTAATTTTTAGTTTGTGTGTTTATGTTTTTATTAAAATGTTTAGTAATTTTAGTTTATTTAAAATTTTAAATGCTTATGTTTACTTCTATTTCTAAATTCTAAATTTCTAATGCTTATGTTTAGTAATTTTTATTCAAATGTTTAAGTTAAATGCTTATATAATTACAAGTTACAACTTACAACAATTTAAGTGAGTAAGTGGTTAGTGACTTAGTATAGTTCATATATAATTACAACTTACAACAATTTAAAACGAAAAATGATGAGTAAAAAGACAAAATAATCTAACTATAAATTAAAATTACAAAAAATAAAAAAAAATAAAAAAAAAAAAAAACCGAAAATCGGCGGTTTGTACGGTTAACCGGAAAACCGCCGGTTGGTTTAACCGAAACCGCTGGTTTTCAATTTCGACAATCGAAACCGAACCGTGAAAACACGGTTGCGGTTCGGTTTTATAACCGAAACCGCCGGTTAAAAACCGCCGGTTTTCACGGTTCGGCGGTTTTCCGGTTATAAACCGCCCGTGTCTACCATTGATGGAGAGGAGAGAGAAAGTGATGAGAGAGAGAGAAAGTGGTATAAAGTGAAAACGAATAGGAAGAGGCGGTTCATGAATTTCTTGTTTTTATTGGGAAAATTTGTTTTTATTTATTTATTGAAAAGTGGTAAATTTATTATTGAAAAGTGGTAATTTTATAATTGAAAAGTGTAAATGTTATTATTGAAAAGTGGTGGTAATTTTATTATTGAAAAATTGTAATTTTGTTATTGAATTTTTTTTACTGAAAATTGTAAGTCTTATTATTGAAAAGTGGTAACTATTATTATTGAAAAGTGGAAATTTTGTTAGTGAAACATTGTAACTATTATTAGTGAAAAGTGAAAATTTTATTAATGAAAAGTGGTAACTATGTATTAGTGAAAAGTGGAAATTTTCTGACTGAAAAATGGTAACTATTATTATTGAAAAGTGGAAATTTTGTGACTAAAAAGTGGTAACTATTATTATTGAAAAGTGGAAATTTTGTTAATGAAAAGTGGTAACTATTATTATTGAAAAAGGGTAACTATTATTATTGAAAGTAAAAAAATAATAACAAAAAAAAAAATTGTCATGAGATTTGAACTTATGACCTCATGCTTACGGTGTCTATAACCACTCAAACATCAATTACTTAATTTTATGTATTCACCTTTATTAATATATAAAATTGACATGTGCATTAGTGTGCATGTGCACACTGTGCACAAGAGACCAACTCTAAACCTTAAACCTAAGACAAATATTTGAACACAGAGGGTGAATATCTGAACAAAGAGAGTCGTTTTTTGAATTTTAGGTTTAAAATTTATGTTTGGTAACTTATATTCAAATATTCGTTTTATGTAATATTCAAACTCAGTTCCAATTTATGTTTTATTAATTTATGAAATTAATATTTAATTTTCAATTTAAGTTTTAGTAACTTATGTAATATTTAAACTCAATTTAGGTTTAAAGTTTATGTTTGGTACCTAATATACCATTTAAGTTTAGTAAATTATGTAATATTCAAATTTAATTTCAATTTAAGTTTTTGATAACTTATAAAATATTCAAATTTTCATATATAAGTTGAATGTTCATGCGTTACCAAAACTTAAATTGAAATTGAAATATTACATAAGTTGTTAAACTTAAATTGTATACAAGGTACTAAACATAAACTTTAAACCTAAATTAAGTTTAAATATTATATAAGTTACTAAATCTTAAATTGAATTTGAATAATATTACATAAGTTAATAAACTTATATGTTATACAAGTACTAAATATAACCTCAAACCTTAATTGAGTTTGAATATTACATAATTGAATTTGAATATAACATAAGTTACTAAACTTAAATGATATACAAGGTATTAAACATAAACCTTAAACATTAAACCAGTTTTGCAAATATTTGAACACAGAGGGTGAATATTTGAATAAAGAGAGTATTTTTTTGAATTTTTCTCCTGATAATGGATTTAAGTAGAGAAGAATTGAAAAAAATGTTAAGTTGTTTTATTTTCCTAATATATGTAGGTGTATTGGGTTAAAGGTAACCGTTGAAAAAATACTCAAAGATATCAACAAAAGAAATGTGATTCTTATGATTTTCTATTAACTTTACTCCAATTTTAATCTCAAGATTGACATCGAGAACAACAAAATAATAGAAATACAACACGATACAAAACAATCATAAGTAGATACCCATTATAAATAGCTAGGAACAAGTCAATTTACTATATAAATTGAATATACGTCTAATTTGAATATTACATAAGCTACTAAATTTAAATTGTATAAAAATTATTAAACCATAAACCTAAATTGAGTTTGAATGTTACATAAGTTAATAAAATTGAAATTGAGATTGAATCATTGCACATTCTCAGATTGAGATTGAATCATTGCACATTCTCAACATGTCACATAAAATCACTATGCATTTTAAATAGGGTAAATTGCAATTTTGGTCTCATGAGAATTTTTCAAAAACAATTTTAGTCCCAACACGTTCTTTTTTTGTCCCATTTTTTGTTAAAACGGTCTCAACCGTTAAATTTCTAACGGTTCCCGTTAATTTTCAAACTTTCTATCATTTAAATAAAAAGTCATGCCATACAACCCATATCTCATTTCGTATGAATTTTGGGCTTCTTTCTTGGAATGACCAAGATGCCATCATCGCCTCTCCCTTCTTCAATTAACCTAGACACAATGTTTTATTAAGCCCAATGGTGAATTAGTCCTTGCGATAAAAATATCAAACTATAAATTCCACATTTTAACAGAAAAATCTCACATTTGCTCTAATTTAGGCGTTTTTTCAAAGCTAATAATTGAAAAGTTTCTGAGAGAGAGAATGGGTTCTATTAGCAAGGTATGGATTTTCTTCTATGAATTTTAGGTTTTGTTGTTTCAAACGTCGTATCTACTTTCTGTGGTTGTGATTTGTATTGGTCGAGACTAACTGTTCTAGCCTCGTCTCAGCAGTAGGAATCAAAGCCCCATGTCAATTTCAAATTTTCATCTCACCTTCATCTTCAATTTGTGATTTTTTTTTCGTGATTTTTCGCATTTTTTGACAATTTCTTAACTGTAATTTTTTGGTTTTTCTACTTTCTTGTGTTTATGTTTGGGAGTGAGGCTAGTGGCGGAGGGTGACATAGGTGTGCCGTGGCGATGAGGGCAGTGGTCGTGAGATTTTTTTTTTCTCAGAACGTTGATAATTTCCGGCTAATAGAGTAGGCGAAAATGACGGGCTCGCCGGAATGGGAGAGGAAGTTGACATACGCCTGTACGGTGTTACCTTTTACTGAAAATAGCATCAATGTCCCCAATATAATATTTGATTGAAATGAAGGGCAAAATGGACAATTCTGCTTTAGTTGGGAGTTAGATGCAAGAAAAAATTGTCAAAGATAGTCAATGGAAGTCATCTGCTTTAATTTGATCAAGGTGGGAAAGTGTAAAAAAACTCTTTTTCTTTCTTCTCAGTAAATATTTGCAAATTGAGATGTCATGAAAGCCGGGCGAGTTTGGTTACTGGAAATAATTTCCCTTAATTCTTTGTTACACCAAGAAAAAAGTTATACCCTCTTCATTCTACAATAAATACAATTTTAATTTTTTTAAGATTAATTAAGAAAGGAATGCATTAATAATTTTATTCTTAATTAATAATAATTTTAAATTACTATAAAAGTAAGCTAAAAATTGAAAAAAAATATAAAATATTATTTAATGTGTAAAAGAATAAAATATTTACTAAAACATAGAAACTTTCTTAAATGCATGGAAGTTGTAATCCCCTATTATACTAATAAACAAGGAGTTTTTTTATAATGGTTAACCTCACATTAATTTAATTTATGTGTCATTTTAAAATTAATAAGAGAACACATATCATTTTATTTTATAGGGATGAGTATTAGTTAAAAAAGTAAGTTGACTAATTATTTATTACATTTTTATTTATTAATAAAAAAATAACTTTTATAGTAAGTGTATTTTTTTATTATATGATATATTATTTAAATTATTTAATAATTAATGTATTTAAAATATAATGATTTAAAATCTATTTATTAAAAAATTAGAAAATAAAATTTATAATTTTACACGGTATAAAACGTGGGATTATTTTTTAAAAATTATTTAAATATATAATATATTATAAATATATATTTTTTATTGATATTCCGTGTAATATATGGGTGCTCGTTGTTTGTCAGCTAGCGGACAAAAAAAAAATTGAAAAATTTTGGATGACCGTGGTTGTCGGACAACCAAAAACAACCAAGCAGTGTGGGCCCCGGTGTGGGCCCTATGGGGATAATTTTTTATCTAAAAAAAATTCAAATATGTTACATGTCAAATTTTTACTCGTCGGTTATATTTTATTTAGATAATTTCTGATTTTCACTTATCTACTTAATAAAAAAAAACTAAAATTCATAAAATTAAATTCTCTATAAATAGAGACCAATCTTGATATATTTTGGATCACAATTTCATACACTCTCTTTTCTCTTCGGTATTTAAATATTGTGAAAATATTATAAAGAATTAATAATAGATATAATTATTGTATTATTAAAGAAATAATTTATTAAATGTTGGTTGTGGTTGTGATGGTTATGGATATAGTGTGAAAAAAGATGAGTTTGGATTGTAGAATAAAATGTGTATGTGGAGGAGTGAGAAATAAATTTTATATTTGATGATTCGATCATGATCGAGCATGGATAAATATGGTCTGAAAATGCATGGTAGTCGTGCCTAGCTGCATAATAGACTAACAGATAGGCAGACGTATACATTCACGACGACAAAGTTAATTTGACCATATATTTGTTATTTTCTTCCAGGTCATGTTTGTTGTTCACAAATTAATTTTATTCAATCTAACTTATTTAAAATACAATAGTTAAGTTTAATTTTTAAAACCTATATTCTACATATCTCATTTTCGTCTTGTTTATCTCTTACACCTTAATTGCCTTCAGTATTAATCTTGCTCGGCCATGTCATCATCTTGAAGCTCCATTTGTGATTAATTCCTGGTATTCTTATTGCTATTAATTATTCCTCATATTATTTTGCTGATTTTCCCTTTAAATATAGATCTCTTTAATAGTTGTTCCATATTTGGCCCATTGAGATTTGAGGTAAAAAAATTGTGACAGGGTCGTCAACGGTTAAACTTAATTAATATATATATTTTTACCTTCAAGTATTATTTTATTATATGATCAAAATATTGTTATTACAAGCACAAAAGTGTACTACTATAAATTCAAAAATAATCTGGACACTTAATTTTTTTTTAGCGTATTTACAAAATACTTTTTGACATGTAGTAGTATATTTTTGGTCTTATAATGATAATAATTTGATCTTATAGTAACAATATATTGATCATGTAGTAAATCACCTGCTTTTGGTGCTTTTGGTCAGTAAAATTTTTTTTAGATGACTCAAATTCAAATTTAATTGCCATCTTCTCTACATTTGAGGAATTAATTCATTCATTTCAACTCAAACATTGGTCAACCATGTCAAGCGGATGGACCCCGCCAATATGTATCAAAAACTTAGCCGCAAGAATTTATTTAATTGTTTGGACTATTATCATTAAAATTTGAACTTTGATCCCATTACACATTAATTATTTTAGAAACCCAAGTATCGAATGAAAAATTCAGCTCATTTTCTCTATGGCCTAGTATAATTCGACTCACGAATATATTAGTTTAATGATCAACTGGTAAAGTATTAGATAATTAATTAATATAAATCATGCTTAGTTCAATTTGCTTTAAAAATTAAAATACAGTAACGGTCCATATAAATGTTAAGGCAATATAGTAGTGTTAAAGTTTTTCTTTTATTTTACAGTGACTTAAAAAAAAAAATAGTGTTAAAGCCACAGTTCCTATTCTCGTCACGTTTCGTACATCCAAATTTCAATTTAATTTATTTCTTTTAAATGACTAAAATGAGAAAGATGTGTTTTAGGGTGTGTTTGCATGATTTAAAATTAAGCACTTTTAATCAATTTTGTATATGTTGTGATGTTTGTAAAACAAATACAACTTCTTTATAATTTTACAAAAATACCCTTATTACATTTGAATAAGTAATGATTTAACATAAAATATTATTTAAATTGTGAGGGCAAAAATGTAAAATTGATTACTACCATGATGAGAAGCACATAGAAGCTATTAAAAGTAGGTGGAGGGGTGCTTTACCAAAATCACTTTAAACTACTTAATTTAATCACTCAGTTGTGTTGATAAACACACCAAAAATGATTATATTTAAAAAAAAAAAAAAGTACTAGTGCTTGCAAACACCCACTTACTAATTGTTAAAAAAAATAAAAAAAAAATTTAAAAAGCAAAATTAAATGGGAAAGATATAATCGAAAATAATTTTAAATCGAAAATAATATATATCAAGAAGATGTTAAAAGATATAAGCGAAACGAGAAAACAATATTTTGGGCCAACAATTAATTGTTGCAGCAATGGGGGTAGGACCCCTAATTTAAAAAAAGAAAAGAAAAGAAGAATCGGGGTAGTATCCATGGCACGCATTTCAGCATCTCCTTCAATTAAATGGGCATTGACCCACATAATTAATACAACAGTTGATAAAGATAGAAGAGATCTTGAGGGACAAGAATCAGATTTGCATGATAAAATATTTAATGGAGGATGGGTCTCACTAGGAGTGTGCAAAATAAAACCGGACCGGAAAAAAGATCGGAATCGGACCGACCGGTTAGATTTCGGTCCGGTCCTCGGTCCGCAAAATTTTAAGATTCCGGGTTTCGGTCCGGTCCGATCTAGAACTGGAATTTACCGGTCCAGGACCGGAAACCCGATTTATTATATTTTTTTTTAATTTTTTTTTATTATTATTATTAGAATATTTAAAAATTAAATAAACATAACAAAACAGAATCCTATTCCCACTTTCTTAACCCTTATCTGCGTCTTTTACAATTCTCAAAATCTTCTTCAAGACTTCACCATTCTCTCCGAACTTTCACAACACTATAAAAGGAATTAGTTTTAGATAATTTTAAAAAGAGCACACCCCCATTTATTAGCTTAATTAGTTCATTAGATAACTTAAATTTATGGATAGTTCTCTCATCAAATCGAGTCTATATAAGAAATTGAATTTTTTGTTACACCTTTTAATTATAGTGACTTACACTTTTTAAATTTTAAGTTATATTGACGTGCACTTTTTAGTAATGTTATATTGCACATTTTAGTTATATAGACGTGCATTTTTCAGTAATATTGTGTTGTACTTTTTAGTTATAATGACTTACACTTTTTATTAAAATCTATATTACACTTTTCAATTATAGCGACATACACTTTTCAATAATATTGTGTTGCACTTTTTAATTATAATGACTTACACTTTTCAACATACATTAAAAAAAAAAAATTGACTTTTAGTCAACTCGAGTTCCTTCTAAGGAATGACCTTGGCTAAATTTATATAAGTCTCCCTCTTAGGATTTTCATTAGATTAATTAGCTTATAAAGATCAATTTGAAGCGGTAATTTTCTTTGGACTTTTTAAGTTTGTAGCTATTTGTAAATTTAATTTGGTAATTTTAATGCAACTTATGTTTTATTGTGTTATCTCGATCCATTAATTATAAATAAAATGAGAGTAAATAAGTGTGAGAAAAAAATTATTTACGTCCCGTAACTTTTACCTTTTTTGAAAAACGTCTCAAAAAAGTTAAAATTTTAATTTACGTCCCATAACTTTTTCAATTGCTTAATTTACGTCCAGTTTTCGCTAAAAATCCCCAAATTTATGTAAATGGGACGTAAATTGAACAATTGAAGAAGTTATGGGACGTAAATTAAATTTTTAATTAAAATGGGACGTTATGCAAAAAAGATAAAAATATTCAACAAATGTGTACAATTCACTATAAAATTAACGTAGTTTATGTTATACAATTAAATAAAAAAATAATTCATTTATTCATAAATTAACTTATTTTAATATAAAAAAATAATTTATTTATTCATAAAGTAATTAATTATTATAAAAATCAATTAACTTACGTAATTTATTATTAGAAAAATTATTAACTTACCTAATTAGAAAAAAATTATAATTACAATATAAGTATTATAAAATTATTTATTTTAAAGTAACCAAATAAATATAAAAATTAGGGTTAATTCTAAATAAATACACCACCTTTCATCTCAATATCAATTTAATCACGACCTTTACGATTTTTTTTTTAAAACCCCCAACCTTTCATCGTGTTGCAATTAGATACACATTTTTTTTCTCCGGTCAACAATTGATGATGTGGCTTGCCGGAGCTCGCCACGTCATATTACACATAAATTGCAGTGTCTCCTCCGATTCTCAAACTAAATCAAGTTTTCTTCTACCATTCTCAAACTAAATCAAGTTATTCTCCTAACCATAAAAATTAAATAAAAATAAAACTCTCGGCATCTTCGGCGTCTTCTTCACTTCTCAAACTCAACAGAGTTCTTGTTATGCGCGTCTCTCTCACTTCTCAAACTCAATCAATCAAGTTCTTCTCTTCAAATCCTAAAAATCAAAATCATAAAGGATATAACATTTTTGTTGCAATAATCATTAGTGTTTAAACACATTAATTCATAGAATATTTTCCCCTCTCATAAAGCACATAAATTGTAGTTCTCGAACTAGTTGAACAAAATAATAAAAAAC
Source organism: Galeopsis tetrahit (assembly GCA_963675135.1). Lineage (NCBI taxonomy): Eukaryota > Viridiplantae > Streptophyta > Magnoliopsida > Lamiales > Lamiaceae > Galeopsis > Galeopsis tetrahit. Next base: position 64,009,833 of record OY776121.1, on the reverse strand, counting down.
CACCAGGTTATCTTCAACATACACCCAAATACAATAATTAATTGAGGTCCACCGAAAAAAAATTATAGTTCTCGAACTAGTTGAACAAAACAACAAAATTATTGAATAATTTAAGAATTCCTGAAGAAATAAACCACCAAATCACCAATGATCATGGATTAGATGCGTGAGTTTTTTTTTTGGTATGATTTTTATGGTTAGAAGAGAATAACTTGATTTAGTTTGAGATAGAGAAAACTTGATTTAGTTTGAGAAGCAAAGGAGACGCATGAAATTTTATTTTTATAAAATTTTAAGGTTAAAAGAGAATAACTTGATTTAGTTTGAGAATGGTAGAAAAAAACTAGTTTGAGAAGCGGAGGAGACGCGTACAATTTTATTTTTATTTTTATAAAATTTTATATTTTTATAAAGTGTAATTTTTATAGGAAAAATAAAAAAATATGTGTAATATGATGTGGCGAGCTCCGGCAAGCAATATCATCAATTGTTGACCGGAGAAAAAAAAATGTGTATCTAATTGTAACACGATGAAAGGTTGGGGTTTTAAAAAAAAATCGTAAAGGTCGTGATTAAATTGATACTGAAACTAAAGGTGGTGTATTTATTTAGAATTAACCCTTATATATATATATTATATAAAATATTTTACCAATAATATATATATATATATATATATATAGTTTATATATTAATTTGGGCGGGTCGGATACCCGCGGGTCGGGCATAAGGCTCAAACCCGACCCACACTTAATACGGGGCGAATCTGACCTGACCCAAAGCTCGCGGGTGGGGTGGGTATCCGCGGATGGGTAAATATTGTCATTCCTATTTCTAATCTTTCGTCTTCAGAGTTCTGTGAGAGAATCCGTTGAAATCTCTTGTTTTTAGAAGAGATTTTGGATAACGCAATTTATTTATATTTTTTGGGGAGAATCCAACAAAATCCTACTGACGGTTGAATACTGAAAGTGTGTTCGGGGTGTATAAAAGTGTTTAAGTATAAGTAGATAAATGTTGCATAGAAAGTTGAGACAAATAGTGCAACACTGACTCTAACAGAATATCAGAAATTAAGATACACAGCGAAAGACTTGAAACACTAAAAATAAACGAGACACAATGGAAATACTTTTAACATAGATTTTATAAATAAAAATCCATGTCTGCCTTATGGCGTAAAATCAATACTTATCTTCAAGTACAAATGTTGTGTGAAATGTTACAACAATAACTTTCACAACGAAACTATAAACGAGGCAGGTGCCAAGTCTAGAAAACGAACTAAGTGTATAAATTATACACTGTCGAAATGCCTAGTCTATCTAATGATTACACTCTCAATAGATAAGAAGACACACAACCATACGAGTGGTATACAATGTATGAACTAAAATGTAGAACTATTGGCCACAATTTCCTAACAGGGATGAACGCTCGGTCTAGGATATTGATCGAATAGAACACACTGAATTATGAAGCCTTCAATCGGTATTTATAGAGGTGGTATGCGAATTCTAGAGGCTTCCACATTGAGGTCCTATTTTTTAGGAGCTCAACTTCCATGATCTTTCTAGATCCTTCTAGCCTGCTCTAGGTCGTTCCAAATGCATCTAGGCTGTTCTAGCATGTTCTCCAATGTTCTGGAATCTTCCAGGTTCCAGATCCTTGTAGAAGCTTCTAGATCCTGCCAGAAATGCGACAACATTTAGGTCAACATTTAATGTAGCATTTCAGAAAAGACTTAGAAAAAATCTCGGAAGGTCAAATTAAGATGTTGTTGATAATGTTAAGGCATTTAAGAATTAACAACATCTACAATCTCCCCCAATTTGACCTTTCGACTACAACACACCTGATGCACATATATTTCTATACATACTCAGTTTTATGTACTTAGTTGAGGTTGACATCATTGCTAAGCACTAGTCAAGACAATACCTGTTGTAATCGTTGGATCAAATCAAATGAAGATCAAAGGTAACCTTATAATGATCCGTGCCAAAGGATCAAAATAATTTTATCCAAAATAGAATAAGTATAAACAATACACTTATTCACAACATAAGTAACTATACTGAGATCATAAGTTGAATTGGAAGAATTAACTTAGAATCAAAGTAAGACACTAACAAAAAACAAAATACAAAAAAAATCAGAGCAAAAAAGAATAAACAAAACAAATACTCAGCAACCTGCAGTAAACACATGATAATCTGTAAACATATTAAGCAAAGGCAGTAAACAAATATCATCAAATGTAACCATAATTTAAGCAAGTTGCAACAAATAAACAAACTAACATCTAAGAAATAAATAACAAGTGTATCAGAATTTCAGAATACTTAAACATTAGTTACAGAGATTGAACTGAATAAATGGCATAAACAGCAGCCATTATGAAATCAGATCTCCCCCTGTCTTGCTTGTCCCTGTTCATTAGTGGAGATCACCATACAAGGTCTCCATCTCAGCATCATCATCATCAGCTTCATCCACAAAATAAGTAGATGCAAGATGTGCAACTACATCAGTTACTCCAGCATCAACAGCATCAGGTTCACCACCAGCAGCAGCAGCAGGAACTCCATCATCATTCAACTCTTCAATCACCACATTGGAATTTGATGGTGGTGGTACTCCCCCTGTTGTAGGTGAAAGCATACTGGTCCACCCATCCTTCAGGAACTGGAGTTCATCAATAGTTTCCTGCAAGTGTTTGAGCTGTAGTTTGATGAATTCCTGTGAAAGATACACATTACCAGAAATGTTGACACGAATGTTCTCAACATTTGGGGGTGCATTTCTATGATGTGTTCTGGAAGGGCCTGGTTGAGCAGAAGTAGAGGGTCTGGAAGATCTCTGTGGACTATCAGTACCAGGAGCAACTATGGGCAGATCAATGATTCTGTCCCCAATCAATAAGGCAGGAGCAATAGCAAGTAGTGGCACTCTCCCCCTCAAAACATCAGTCTTCTTAGCAGTGAAGTCATGGTGCTTCAGATAGTTTGAAATCAAGACTGGATAGGGCAGATTTCCTTTCCCATTAGTTTTCCTAGTAAATTTCCTCATATGGTGAAAGATAGTATGTCCCAAATTGAACTTCTTAAGTATAGAAATCCTATACATAAGAATGGTCTGGTCTCTTGTAATCTTAGTAGTGTTGGTAGTGGGAATCCAATTGTATATGATCAGCTTATACAAAACAGAATGTAAGGAGGTTAAGTGTCTAGCTAGCATCTTCCTAGTCCACTTAGTTTTTCTACCCCCTGTGATTGCAGTAATCACAACATCCATATCTGGATCATCATCCTCATCAACATTAGGAGTGTGCAAGAACTCATTAATAAGTTCTGGAGTGAATGACACATTCCTCCCCCTAAAATTAACAGTACCATAGGACCTAGAACTTCTTTTTCCATAACTTTTCTTCATACAGGCATAGAATTCATAAGACCAGTTTGTAAGAAAAGCTTCACCAAATGTAATAGCATTCAACAGATTTCTATCCTCTAAAAACTTAATCATCCCCTTACTATCAAAATCAGGCACATTAATCCTTTTCTCAATTAACAGCTTCCTCTTAGAGTAAATTTCTAACCTTTTCTCAACATAATTAGAGTGATCAGAGATACCTTCGCTTTCTTCCTCAGAAGGTAGTTCCTCATCAGGATCAGTGTCTCCATCATGTGCAGAGGAGCTTTTGGATGAGCTCTTTGCTTCAGCAGATGAGCTCTTTGCCTCAGAAGATGAGCTGTCTCCACTTCAACCATCATCAGGTTCTGGTGTGGACTCTTTTGCAGCAGCAAATGACTCAGCATTCTTCTTAAGAGACTCTTGCATGTCTCTTACGCAAATATTGAAATCAGAATCAGAGTCTGGTTCAGCAGGTTCTTCTTCAGGGATCATTTTGGTCTTCCCTTTTCCTTTAGGATCAGCAACAATTTTCTTCTCAATTGGTTTCTCAACAACAACTTTCTTTGGTTTCTTTGCAACAATAGTGACAACTTCAGTTTCTTCATCAGAATCAGTGAACACTTGAATGGGTTCACCTGCATCAGCTCCAACTTTCTTCTTCTACCTCATGGATTCAGAGTAATCCACACGAGTGAACACACGGTATGATCTCCTTCTTTGAACAGGGCTTCTCTGTCTTTTCCCTTTCTGCACATTCTTCTTGAAAGGAATGGGAGCAGATTCATCAGAAAGTGAGAGAGAGGAGTTTGTACCAGAATCAGAAGCTTGGGCGTCCTCAATTTCTTCATCCTCAGAATCGGATGCAGCAGCAGCTTCTCCTTCAACAGCGGTTTCGACATGTTCCTCCGTTGAAACTGGAACAGTAGGATTAGGGCTTTTTGTTGCAGCAGTCATTTGAGCAGTTTGATCGGCCAAGTAACTTGAGATATCTACAGTGATATCTCCGAATTGCATCACGGGTAGATTTCCGGTAGTTCGAAGAGTCGCAGACACCTCTTCGACAGCTTTCGTAAACTGTTCAACGGTCAAATCTTGTGGGATTAGGGTAGTTGTTGGAACAGGAGCGGTTGTTGATGGGTTTGCAGAGACATTGGAGTCAGCATTTGAGGAGTTGGATTGTTGCGAAGCCATTGAAGCAAGAATTTCAAGAGAGTTTTGGGTAGTTTGTTCGGAAGTTTCAGAAACAGAGTGTGAGTGAGAGTGAGATTGAGATTGGTTTCCAGCCATTAAAGGGACGGTTTGAATTTCGAGGCACAAGGTGGGAGAGTGTATACAGTAATTTTGGGAAATACACGGCCAAACACAATTTCTGCAAGAAGTGTACTTAACAAAGCTCGACAAAAAAACAATTAGCAGCATAAATCACAATTTTGAGTTTGTTGGTCCCTGAGACGAGTGTAAGATCAGCTGACTTGATGTCTGCTGATTGTGTGGAAAATAAACTAACTCTTCAAAGTAACTAGTCCGCTGATTTTACTAGGGGCCTAGGACTAGTTAGTCGACTGATTAATTACTTATCGGAGTTAAGTGCGGAATTGTAGTGTGCCCATAAATATTATACTCGTCTATTTAATAAATACAGTGTGTAAAACATTTTATGCACAAATATGTATGTAAAGACTTGAAATGTAAAGTGCAGAATGTAAATAACACATTGATTTATAGTGGTTCGGATATACGTTCCTACGTCCACTCTCACGTCCTAACGTGATGTTTAATCCCTTTAATTTACCCAAAATTACAAGGGCCTTGACCTTTATAGTCCCAAGGGTAGGACTTTGAGATCTGAGCCGTCCTAACAGCTACGGTCTCCACAAGTGATTGTAAGCACTTGCACTTCCCCACAAGTGATTGTAAGCACTTGCACTTGCACTCCACAAGTGATATAGAGCACTTGGACTCTTTACAGTGATGAACACTCAACTTGGCTTCTAGGGGTTTATGGTAGAAGGTGGGTTTTGTGTATATGAACTAGGTGAGAATTTCCCTTACAATCTGTTTTAGCCTCATGCTAGGATTGGGAAATTCTCTCTAAGCTATGGATATATATGAGTGGCTGCACTGGCTTAGATGGTATGAGTTCACTCACTGGGGATGAGGTGATGCTTGTTGAATCTTCATGAACGATCTTCTTGAGCTCTTCTTATTTCTTGACTTTATGACCTTTGCTCGACCTCTGCATCTCACACCTCTTCTCTCCAAATGATGTAAGAACTGAACTCATTTATATAGTGTTGAGTTTGAATGTTACCGTTGGATGATGGCATTCAAAACTCCACTAATTGAGGAATTGGCAATCTCTTGATATGATATGATTGAATATTACCATTGTCATGTAATTTCAATCATATCTTTGACTTTCCTTTCTTGTGCGTATCTTGTCAATCCTTGACTTCAACTCTGATTGGCCTTCCTTTAATTGGGTACTCATCTGATCTTTCTTTTAGGCTTCTGCTGTCTTTTATTCAGCTGCTGTCTTTACCCCGCTGCTGTCTATACTCAGCTGCCTTTTACTCAGCTGTCTTTACTCAGCTGTTTTTACTCAGCTGTCTTTACTCAGCTGTCTTTACTCAGCTGTCTTTACTCAGCTGCTGTTTCTTCTCAGCTGCTGTCTTTACTCTGCTGTCTTTACTCAGCTGCTGTTTCTTCTCAGCTGCTGTCTTTACTCTGCTGTCTTCTCAGCTGCTGTCTTTACTCTGCTGTCTTTACTCTGCTGCTGTTTCTTCTCAGCTGCTGTCTTTACTCAGCTGGTTGTAAGATGACTTCTACTCAGCTTGTAAGAAGACTTCTACTCTGCTGGTAAGAAGACTTCTACTCAGCTGGTAAGAAGACTTCTACTCATCTTACTCTTACTCTTCTTATCCTATAAGATGAGTTTAACTCATCTTATCAGGAGACTTCTGGTCTTGGTCTTCTCTTCTCTTCTTAAGCATTGACATGTCTTCTCTTCTAACCAGAGTCCTATCTATTACAAGATGTATAATAAAGTTGTCTATACAATACAACTTATCCTATTACATGTTTGATTTGGTTTATCAAAACTAAACTAGGGATATTCATATCCCAACAGAGTTTTATAGGGAGAATGTGTTTAGTTGGAGGTTAACTCGATTTATTCCAGAAATAATTTGATAGTACTCCACATTTTTAGCCATAACCTAGATCATGGTTAATTAGTGGGTAAAATCAATTTTATTAATTAATTAGGTAATTAAGAAGTTTCTAGAATTCTTTACTTAGTCCAAGCATAATCTGAAAAATAAAAGCGTGGGTTAGTAATATAATTTAAATAAATAAAATAAATCTCATTAAATAATTAAATAATTACTACTTATAAAAATAAATTCGAATCAGGCAATGTTGTGCTCAAAACTGTTACAAACACCTCAACACGATTTTTATATGAATTTGCTTCATTTGTGTTGCACCATATTTTTTTCCTTTTTGTGTTATAGCATCTAATTTGTATTGATCCATTGTTCCTGTAGAGTACATCGTAGTAGCGAACTCCGTGCCCCATACTTACTTAATGGATTACAAATATATTGATGTTTTTACCAAAGAATCACCTTTTGAAAAGAAAGCATCGTAGTAGTGAACTTCGTGCTCCATAGTTACTCAGTGATTTGGTACATCTTTTAGTATGCTAATAACATTCTCATTTTTATGCATTTTAGAGGTGTGAGACATGTTTATTTTTGCACTACAAGGTTCTTAGATTCGTAGATATTTTACAAAGGAATTATTTAACTAAGTAAGAAATAAATTCAACTTATAAAATTTTTACAACCCATGATGTTGTCCCAAATGCTGACGCATTTGTGACAACATCCATCCGAATTTTTCAGATAGTGCTCATCCCAAGAGATTTCCTCAAGATAGAGAATCTCTCATGGTCTAATACTTTAGTAAAAATGTCAGCATTTTGTTTCTCAGTAGGTATATACTCCAACTTAACAATATTCTTCTCTACTAAATCTCTCATAAAGTGATGTCTTATGCTAATGTGCTTTGTGAGTGAGTGTTGTACAAGATTCTCAGAAATGTTAATGGCACTAGTATTATCACAAAAAATTGTAAGTATACCATTCTCAATACCATAGTCATGGAACATCTTGCTCAGCCACAAGAGTTGTGTACAGCAGCTTCCAGCAGCTATATATTCAGATTCTGCAGTAGATTGTGAAACACAATTCTGCTTCTTGCTGTGCCATGATACAAGATTATTTCCCATGTAGAAACATCCTCCACTCGTACTCTTTCTATCATCTATATCTCCAGCCCAATCAGCATCACTGTAGCCAATCAAAATGTTGTTGGTGTCCTTAGTATACCAGATTCCAAGGTCACTTGTACCTGAAACATACTTGATAATACTTTTCACTGCATTCAGGTGAGATTCCTTTAGATTAGCTTGGTACCTAGCACAAACACACACACTGTACATAATATCTGGTCTACTAGAGGTTAAATACAGTAAACTACCTATCATAGATTTGTAAAGTGTTGGATCAACATCTGTTCCAGCACTGTCTTTGCAAAGTTTCAAAGAGGATCCCATAGGAGTTTTCATTGGTTTTGAATTCTCAAGACCAAATCTTTTAACCAAGTTCTTAACATACTTACTCTGGGAGAAGAAAATACCATCACTGCATTGTTTGATTTGAAGACCTAGAAAATAATTCAAGTCTCCAACCATACTCATTTCAAATGTTGCAGTCATTGCCTCAACAAATTTACTCAACATTTTATCACAAGTAGAACCAAACACAATGTCATCAACATATATTTGAGCAATTAGTATATCATTTTCAGTGTGCTTAATGAACAAAGTTCTATCTGCCTCTCCTCTAATAAATCCATATTCCAAAATAAAGGCAGTAAGCATACCATACCATGCTCTAGGAGCTTGTTTAAGACCATACAAAGCTTTCTTAAGTTTATATACATGATCAGGATACTGTGGATCTTCAAATCCTATAGGTTGTTCAACATATGCTTCTTCATTTAATATGCCATTTAGAAATGCAGCCTTTACATCCATTTGATGAAGTTTAATATCAATAAAACATGCAATAGCTAGCAGTAATCTAATAGATTCTATCCTAGCAACAAGTGCAAAAGTTTCATCAAAATCAACTCCTTCAACTTGGGTGTAACCTTGTGCTACTAACCTAGCCTTGTTCCTAACAATATTACCAGATTCATCAGTTTTATTCTTGAATATCCACTTTGTTCCAATGACATTAGTATGACTAGGTCTAGGAACAAGTGTCCACACTTCATTTCTTTCAAACTGACCAAGTTCTTCATGCATAGCATTAATCCAGTTTTCATCAGTTAAGGCTTCTTTAGCACTCTTAGGTTCAATTTCGGATAAATAACATTCAACATTTACAACATTACACATAGAAGACATGCATATTGTTCTTACCACATCTACCTTGTTTGATCTTACTCTTCCTCTTGTTTGCACTCCAACTGTAGCATCGCCTATGATCTGGTCAGAAGGATGACTTTTGCCTATTCTTGAAGAAGGATTCGTTTTGGAAATGTACTGATCATTCTGTGAATTTACAGCTGAGTGTTCTGTAGATGTTGACCCAGATGTGTTAACATTTGGTGCAACATTTTCAGACTTCAGTGTATTCTCAGAAGTGTCAGTAACCTGTGATACATCTTGTTGGTCCCAAAGTTGAGTTAAGATTGAGTAAGCTAGTAAAAGTCTAGAGGGGAGGGGTGAATAGACTTTTAAAAATCTTTCAAAATATCAGAATATGCAATGCGGAATTTAGTCTTCTTATGTACTGTACTGTGCTTACTCAGCTCAGATCAGTACTTTCAAAGCAATATGGGCCTTACTAGTTTATACTCAACTTTTCTTTAGATCTTTATCTTGGTTAATTCTTAATGTTCTTAGTTAAACAATTCAAACAAATATCAAACAAAAAATGTAAAGAACACAGAATTTTATAGTGGTTCGACAAATGTCTACATCCACTCTCACAATCCCAGTTGTGATGTTTTATTAACTCTTCCTTCTTGAGTTTCTTGTGGCTTAAAGTCCCAAGATTAAGACTTTGATCTTATCGATTATACCTCCAGGTATATCTTCGATCTACTAGTAATTCTACAAGTAACTAGCACACTTGTTTTACAAAATACAAACTTAAAACTTGAAAAGTAAAACTTCTCTTTGAATAGCCTTTGAGTCTTCTCTTCAATTCAGTGGCTCTTCTCTTCTTTAATCTCCTTCAACTCTGTGAGTTCTTCTTGTGCTCTGTAGACTTAGATTGCTTGTGAATGCTTTAAGATCAGTAGTCTTAGCAGTAGGAGATCACACAGTATTTATAGAACTTAGTATGACAGTTAGCAGTTTGTGAACTAACTCTCAACTAACTCTAAAACTGTTTTTGTAACTTCTTCTTGTAACCGACTTTGTAACTTCCTTCAACTTCCAAGTCAGCATATCTTCAATATATCTTTAGTTACACTTTAAATAAGTTTTCCAAACTTATTCTTCAATCATACTAACTCAGCACAGTAAACTACTCTTCTTAGTTTTACTGTTCTTAGTCAGTAAGCACAGTTCTCCAAAACTGTTCTGTACTTCTTCAGATTTCTTCTAAGCTTATCTTCAACTCTTCTTGAAGTCTTCTTATTCTGAAGTAGTCTTCTGAGTCTTCATAGTCTTCGGATCTTCATCTAATCTAGTGTTCTAAACTACTGTTCTGAACTTTTACAATGCTGATTACAATAAAATACAACTTTACATTTATAAAACCTATCTATACATCAACTGAACTATATACAGATGAGTATAATTAAGTCCTATACTATAAGCTGTCTATACAATACAAAACATCAGCTTAGTTCCTAACAGTTCATATATCAGATCAGTAAACACAATAAGATCAGTAAACACCTAAGATCAGTAACTTACATATAAAATCAGTAAGCATATAAGATCAGTAAGTATATAAGATCAGTAACTCAGATTCAAATATCTCATATAAGATCAGTAAATTTATTCTCAGTTTCCACACTAAGATCAGTAAACTTATTCTCTATAGAACTTTTATATCAACATACAAACACATATACCATTATCCTCAAGTTGCTTTTGGTCATCAAAACATACACATCAATTAGAACATTGTTTCACAGATTCATATCCCAACAATTTCCCCCTTTTTGATGAAGCCAAAACCACTTGAAATGCAATCAGATTAGTAGTTTAAGATATATGTTTGATCATACTCAGTTCATCAATTTCAACATCAAAATATTTCCACATAAACCAAATATTACATATACATCACATAATAAAAAAAAAAACATCAACATGAAGAAAATAAAGATAAGGTTAAGAAGTGTTATCTTGTGAGCTTAGTCCTTCATCTTCAGTCTTCATTTGGTATCCTGAATGCCAAATACATCCGGTTCTTGATTTCCAACATGTGCTTGTGATCTGTAATACCTTCATCTTGAATGATTTTTGAAATGATATTTCCAACCTCTTTCAGATCAGGTTCTCCATTCTCTAATCTTGGAGGTTCCCATACTGGTTCTTCAGGACACAATATCTGAATGTGTGCACCAGCAGTTAGCAACAAAACATCTTCCCAGAAGATTCTTGCAACATTCAGCATAAAGTCTTCAAAATCAGCATACTCATCCTCTTTAGTAGGATGATCACCAAACTTCTTCACAATGAAGTTTGCAATTTGCCACTCCTTCTTAAGATTATTCCAGTATTCCAAATGTTCATCATCAATAACAAATTCTATGTAATTCTCATTCAGAGTACCAACAACAGACTTAGATTTCATTTTCCTCTTCAATGCAGTAACTCGATTATCAAATTTCTTCCTAGCTGCTTCTGCATCTTTCAACTTTTGTTTCCTAATCTGCTCATCAGCTTTCCTTTTCTCAATCAATTCAGCTTTCTTCTTAGCAAGCAACTCATTATGCTTCTCAATAGCTTCAGCCATCTTCTCATCACTTGGCCTACTATCAGCAACAACATGCTTCAGCTTACTCTTAGACCTGGTAACTCTCCCAGACTCTTCAGCTTCTTCTTCATCTTCACTCAATACTAACTTCCTTTTCCTTTTTCCAGATGAAGATTCAGCAATGTTCTTTTCAACAGTTGCTATGATTTGAGTTTCAGCAGCTTTTTGAGTTTCTGCTTCAGAAGATTTTCCATGTCTTCTGAGATCAGCAATATTCTTCTTCAAACTAATGATCTCTTCTTTCAGATCATCCATACTCTCTTTAAGTTCATCTTGACTGACAACTAATTGAGCTTGCTGAGTTTGAGTTTGCTCCATGACCTTCATAACCTTAACTTCCCCCTTTTTGGCTTCATCCTGCCATTCTTTCAAGGGTGTGATGAGCAACTCAACTTTCCTTTGCAAATCAGCAGACAATTTCTTTTCTTGCAATCTATGCAGATCATAGACTTTGGACATTGTGTGATTTATCACTTGCTCATATGAACTTGTAGCACATAACTTTTCCAATTTCTCAGTAGCTTCCTGAAATTGAATCAAAGTTGCTTCCAGCTTACTTTGCAATTCTGCATTAAGCTTCTTCAACATCTCAAAGCTTGAGCTATCTGGAACAGGATCAGCAGGAACAGGTCTTACTGTCTCTTGAACATCATTCAGCACAGTATTTTGATCAACCTCAATTGGTGTACTATCTAACCCATCAGTACCCAATGTTTGTTCCTCTATGACTACAGTTTCTTCAATTACAACTGTGTTCTCAAACACCTCAGTTGCATTGGTATCAGCTTCATAGTCAGCTTCCATATCAGCTTGATTATTAAATTCTTCAGCACCAATATCCTCAGCACCCAAATTGACATCAGAATCAACATGAGTCTCAGCAGGGTTAACCATAGAGTATTTACATCCTGTTAATCTTTCAATCAACTGAATAACAGAATCCAATGTAAACAAGTCTGAACAATTTTGAACACCTGCAGCTTCTCTCTGCTCTTGTTCCCAATCATGAAAAACAGATAAACCTCCCATGCCTTCTGCTACAAGTAACAATTCTTTCAAACCAATCCTTCTAAGATATACCCAAGTACCTATCCTTAGAAGTTGTTCAAACACCATAGAACTGTCATCTAATCCATGAAAACATTTTAGAAGCGCATTCCTCAGTTTAAACCTAATCCTCTCTTCCTTGTCACAAATAGGATAGTCCATCAAAAACACTGAATGGGGTTGAATAACCTCAGTTTCTGGAGATGAGGAGATTTCAATAGGTTCAGAAGAAGGTTTATGTTCATGCTCAGTAGATTGATCATGAACTGGTTCAGGAGAAAAATGAGTAGCAGGAATATGTTGAGGACTAGAATGGGGAGTGGTATGAAAAGAAGTGTTCTGAATGGGTGAGGGTGGAGTGTTCTGTCTAATAGGAGAGTAGTGTACTGACTCCTCAGAACAGGTTGAAACTCGATCAGTGGGTTGAGTTTGAAATGAAACAGAATTTGGGGTAGAATCAAGAATTTCCCTAGGTCTAGAAGAACTAACCTCAAAATCATCAGAGCTGCTTCTCTCCACAGTTTCAAGAAATCTGACTGTGTGCTCTGCTGAGGCTTTTGCAGACCTCCCTCTTCTTAATCCAGAACTCATAGGATCATGCTTTGCCTTGGTTCTTTTCTCTGGTTGATCATCATCTGATTTGTACATAGAAGCACCAGATTCTTGAGCTTCTAGTTCTTGAAGAGGTAGCACCAAAGGATTCTCTTGTTCATAACGCACAAATTCCTTTTTCATCAAGAATTTCCCTTGATGAAACTTCTTGGGATTAATCCAGTATGCTTTCTTAACAACAATCTGAGGCAACAGAATGCTCAGCTTGTTCCCGAACCCTAATTTTGATTTGATTGAAAACTCTTCGGAGTCCTTATCGAACATAATCTTCTCCTTTTCGCTTAAAAGTCGTTCCAGAAAGAAACCTTGCCAATCACCTTGAACACGGTCAATTATTGCTGCCATTATGCGAATTTTCAGATTTGATAGAGCGTCTTGACTATGATGTTGCCCTAACAAACACTTTCCAGCAATATCCATCAAGAATTGAAGACCAGTAGGTAATACGGCTTTCTTCAAGTTGTTTAGAGTGTCTGGTTCCTCATTTGTCCATCTACCAACACACTCTTTTTCTTCACCGGCTTTGTAATTCAGGATATCAACAGGTCCTTGTGGTAAATCCAACATAACCTCAAGAATTTCTCGAGTTATTTCGACCTTGTGTCCGGACAGCGTTGAACGAACACCATTGGCATCACCTTCTAGCTGGAAAAAGAATTCCACTGCTTCAGGTTCATACACATTGAGAGGGTATGATTCCAAGAATTTCCTGAGACCGCATTCTTCGCACATAGTTAAAACAACTTGATTCTCTGGACAATGCCGACCATTAAAGTAGACAGCGTTCTCTACAAAAATGCCTTTCTCGCGCATCCAAAATCCAGAATCAAATGTTCCAATAACCTCATTAGATTCGCTTAGAACATTAACAATAGCCATTTGTAGAAGTGTAGAAGAAAGAGTAATGTTTGAGTGATGAAATTTCCAGAAATGATTTCGTAAGGAAGAAGATGACAAGTGATCGTGTTTGATAAATTCAAAACCAATCTAGGGCGTGGATTGAGTTTATTTTCACGATGAATGGTTACGATTAAATCTCGAAATTCGTGAAACAAAAAAACTGTTCATATTCGAATTCCATTCTTATTTCTTGGAGCCATTTTGTGTTTGATAAATACACCACAGTAGTTAGGTTAAAAATAGAGGAGTGTACTAATCATCTCTATTAGTAATCTTAAAAGACTGTTCTGATGCATATCAGCACAGTAGGTTTCAGAAATAATTCACTTCATTTTCTTGCCTTTTAAAATATTAATATGTACTTATCTGGATCAGCTGAGTACTGTGATCAGCTGAGTACTGTGATCAGCTGAGTAACCTTTTGAGCATCAGATCAGTTGTTGGGTCAGCACAGTAGTACTTAGATCAGTTCCCAACTTCCCTGATTTCATCTTTTTGATATCAGCACAGTAATCCTCAGATCAGTACTGTGACAGATCATTTTTCTTCTGTCGTCAGATTAGTAGTAATCAAATCTTTCTGTAGACAGATTATTAGTAGTCAGATCAGTTCTGTAGAATAATTGAATTTGTAGTCAGATCAGTTCTTTAGACAAAGAAACTTTGTAATCAGAACAGGTCTGTAGACTAATATAGTCTGTAATCAGATCAGATTTGTAGACTTTTAAATCTGTAATCAGATCAGTTCCCCCTTCAATGGAGAATTCCTCTTCTGTGCCTGTTTCACCTTGGTAGAAGTGTCAGTTTATGGGTTATAAGTGCAAAACAGTACAGATTAGTAACAATATGTTTAATTTAATGATCACATCAAGGTTTATACTAAAGTGACTTAGTGTTCTGAGTCAACAAAAGGATCTTTAAGAAATCACAGATTCCCCCTTAATGTATGTTCTCAGTGTCCCTCAGCTTTACCAGTTTCCTCATCGGGATGAAGGTCACTTTAGTAACCTTGTTACCTGTTTTGAGTGTAGTGATCTGACATAGGGTTGTCTCTTCTGAATTTTGAGTTTTGATGTACTTCTCTTAGTTTCTGCTTCATATTCTTCTTGGTATAAGATCAGTACCTGAAATGTTAGCACAGTTCTATATACAAACAGAATCCATATCTATCAATCCTAAACTAATGCACAATTCTCTGAATCTCACTTCAGCCAATGGTTTTGTAAAAATGTCAGCTCTTTGAATATCAGTATGAATCTTTTCCATCCTAATATTCTTCTTTTCAACATGATCCCTAATAAAATGATGCCTAATGTCAACATGTTTGCATCTAGTATGTAGAACAGGATTTTGTGTGATGGCAATGGCATTATTACTGTCACAATATATAGGTACATTAGATTCTACAACATTGTAGTCTCTGAGTTGTTGTATTAGCCAAAGAAGCTGACTACAACAACTACCTGCAGCCATATATTCTGCTTCAGTAGTAGAAGTTGCCACACTTGTTTGTTTCTTTGAAAACCATGAAATGAGCTTAGTTCCTAAGAATTGACATGAACCTGAAGTAGATTTTCTATCTATTTTGCAACCTCCAAAGTCCGAGTCTGAATAACCACTTAAAGATATATCATCATCTACAGGATACCATAATCCTCAATTAATGGTCCCCTTTAGATATTTCAATATCCTTTTGGCAGCTTCCAGATGACTTTCCTTGGGGTTTGCTTGAAATCTTGCACATACTCCAACAGAAAAAGCAATATCAGGTCTGCTGGCAGTTAGATAGAGTAGAGAGCCAATTAAAGCACGATAGTGAGGTTGGTCAGAAGACTTACCTCCTTCATCAGGATCCATTCTGTATGTAGGTTGCATGGGCACACCAACTGTCTTACAGGTTTTAATACCAAATTTATCTAGCAAATTTTTAGTGTACTTTGCTTGATTTATAAAGATACCTTCTGGAGTTTGTTTTACTTGAAGACCAAGAAAATATGTCATTTCTCCCATCATAGACATTTCAAATTTACTTTGCATGAGTGTAGAAAAGCTTTCACTCAAGGTTTTGTTGGGTGATCCAAAAATAATATCATCCACATAAATTTGAACAAGTAATATATCATTACCTTCTTGTCTTCTAAACAAAGTTCTATCAACCTTGCCTTTAGTAAAACCATTTTCAAGTAAGAATAGAGAAAGAGTATCATACCAGGCTCTTGGGGCTTGTTTCAATCCATAGAGTGCTTTCTTTAACCTGTATACTTGGTGACTATTCACTTCAAAACCAGGTGGTTGTTCCACATAAACTTCTTCAGCAAGTATACCATTAAAAAATGCACTTTTCACATCCATTTGATACACAGTGAATTTCATATGTGCAGCATAAGCAATGAACAATCTTATAGCTTCTAGTCTAGCTACAGGGGCAAAAGTTTCATCATAATCAATACCCTCAGCTTGAGAGTAGCCCTGAGCAACTAATCTAGCTTTGTTTCTTACTACAAGATCATTTTCATCCCTTTTGTTCTTGAAAATCCACTTAGTGCCTACAACATTATGATTACTAGGTCTATCAACAAGTTCCCAAACTTCATTTCTAGTGAACTGATTAAGTTCTTCCTGCATGGCTACAATCCAGTTACTATCACTTAAAGCTTCAATCACAGTTTTAGGCTCAATAGATGATAGAAAACAACACCAGCAAAATAGAGACTTACTAGGTTCTTCTTGGGAATCAAACAATTGTTTTCTAGTTTTAACACCTTTATTAGAATCACCTAGAATCAGATCAGTAGAATGAGCAGACTTCCATGTCCTTCTATTCTTAACAGAAATGCTATCATCATTTACATCATGTAAATCATCATGCAGATCAGTATTATTTATATCAGCAGATTTGTTCATAGGAGAGCAGTCATTCAATTCTTGTATTTCAGAAGTTTTAGATGACTCACCTTTGTCTTTTACCTTTTCTTTATCAGAATCTTGATCTAGGACTTTCAGGAAAGGATTATATGCTTGTACAGATTCATATATTCCTGTATCATCATCTTCATTGTTGATTTGGAGCTGTAATTTGTCAATTTTCTTACTGAGCTGATGATCAGCAGAGTCCTGCACTTTCTCATCAAAGACTACATGGGGTGTTTCTTCCACACATAGGGTAGAGTAATTAAACACTCTAAATGCTTTGCTTACAGAAGAGTATCCTAAGAATATTCCTTCATCAGCTTTTGCATCAAAAGCATTTAATTTACTTTTGCCATTGTTATGTATGAAACACTTACATCCAAAGATATGAAAATAAGAAACTCTTGGTTTTCTGCCTTTCCATACCTCATAAGGTGTTTTACCATGCACCTTATTAAGAGCACTTCGATTTTGGGAGTGGCAAGCTGTGTTAATAGCTTCTGCCCAAAATTTCTGAGGTGTGTTGAATTCAGCACTCATGGCTCTGCAAGCTTCTTTTAGTGTTCTGTTTCTCCTTTCTGCAACACCATTTTGTTGAGGGGTTCTGGCTGCACTTGTCAAATGCTGTATACCAGACTTAGAACAGTAGTCAGAGATGTAACAGTTAATAAATTCAGTCCCCTTGTCACTCCTAATCTTGACAATGGGATGACCTTTTTCAACCTGCAACCTCTTCAATAGATCTGGAAGTAGTGTTTGTGTATCACTCTTTTTGTGTAGAAAGACTACCCAAGTAAACTTAGAGTAATCATCTAGTACAACTAGAGTATACCTTCTTCCATTCAATGTAGGAGGGTTGATAGGACCATGGAGATCCATATGCAAGAGTTCTAAAACTCTGCTTGTTGAAAGAGTTGGAATGGACTTAAATGAAACCTTTACCTGTTTACCTTTTTGACAGGAATCACATACTTGTGATTTGGAATAGATTTCATTAGGAATGCCCTCAACAAGATGTTCTCTAGCAATCTTGTTGATTATCTTAAAGTTCAGGTGGCAGAGGCGTTTATGCCAGAGCCAACTGTTTTCTTTAGGACTCTTAGTAATAAGACATGCATTCTTAGGACAACTATTCCAATTCACAATGTATACACTTCCTTGTCTTGTGCCAACAAGTAGAACATTATGAGTCCTTTTATCTATTATTTCACATCTTCTGGTCTTGAACTGAACTTTGTATCCCCTGTCACAGAATTGAGATACAGATAACAAATTATATTTCAAACCTTCAACATAGGAGACATCTTGGATTTCAACATCTCCATTCTTGATGAATCCAAATCCTTTTGTGATTGCTATTGAGCTATCACCAAAGATGACTTTTGGTCCTTCCTTCTCAAGATAGTCAGTAAGTAAGGCCTTGGTACCAGTCATGTGATGTGAACACCCACTGTCTATGTACCAGGTCTCACCAACTTAACCACCTTTCTTGTATAAGTCCAGTCGATCCTGCAAGGTAGTGATCTTAATAACTTAGGTACCCTAGTTTATTGGGGTCCTTGGGGGTTAGTAGTGAGAGGTACCCAAATGAACATTGAGGATTTGAATAAATGGGACCTCTTCAGTTTCCTTCCAAATTTATCACAAAACAGTACTTTATTAACCAGTTCAGAATTATCAGCAGACTTAGGATCTATTTTTCTGAGATAGCCTTTCCTTGGTTCTATCCCTTTTTCAGTAAGATCAGTATGTTTGTAATAGTTTGAATATGGTCTAAAAGCATGTGGACCATACGGCTTATAGATGCGTTTTGGTCTTGCCTCACCAATGATATTATAGGATAAAGGAGGAGGATAAAGAACAGGTTTGTTATGATAATGAGGCACAAATCTCCTAGGTTTAGTTGAATACAGATGAGACTGCCTTATGAAAGGAGGTCTAGGCTGTTCCCAACTTGCCTGTGCTTGTCTTGACCTACTGTTCTGAGTTTGTCTCTTCTGATTCCAGGACTGATCTGATCTGGTCAGAGGAGTATAACTCTTCTGGTATGGTCTTGACTGTACTGGTCTTAATACATTCTTCATTTTACCAACCTTGAGTTTTGGATCATCATCATAAGTCATAGGTTCTTTTCCTTTATCTAGTTGCAAAGAACTTGAACTAGATCCATTAGTGTTCTTAAATTCTGAAGTAGATGAACTAGGCAGATCAGTACCTATTCCACTTTTATCATTTGGAGCTCTATATCTGTCTGAGATAGTTTGATTAATTCTAGTAGAGTTAATCATCCTAGATAGCTTTCGATCTAGGCTCACTACTTCAGATTCTAAGAATCTATTGCGCTCTTCAAGTTTTTCACACTTAATCTTTAAATCATTGAATTCATTAGTCTCTTTGGCTTGAGTTTTAAGCATACCCTGATATAGTTTGTCAATGGATGCATACTGTTGGTCCTAAAAGGAGTATATAACAAGTGTATGGGGGGGGATACACTTGTATGCAATTCTTTTTCTATTTGATCAAGCCAGAGTTCAGCAAGGTTGTCTTGGACAACTCTGCTGAAGAAGATTAACTCTTCTAAGATAATCAAACTACTAAGTACTATTGAGTACTTAGTTGAATAACTATCTAGGGGAGTTATATGTGCGGAATAGTGGTTGGCCCTTTTAGTTTAGACTCCTTTAATTTCTGAAATCACTTAGTCAATGCAACTCAGTCCAGTTTTCAGGGAACTTGTCCAAATAGGTTTTTGCACAGTCTTTGAATGTTTATCCTTGAAAGATCAGTTTTGTGTGCAGTGTTGAATGTATGAAAGTACTTGGAATGTAAATCAGCACAGAAAGTTATAGTGGTTCAGAGACTCAAGCTCCTACATCCACTTTCCCTGATTTAACAGGATAATTCATTCACTCTTGGAATTAACTTGTTTTATAGTGCCAAGGTGCACTTGATCAAGAACACCACTCTTGGTGAATTGATCCCTAGGATGTCTAGAGTCCTAGTACCCTCTTCTCAACTCAGAACTGAACTGTTCTTCTCTCAACAGTCAGCTCCTACCACTTCTACTACTACAACCTTCTCACTTTCTCACTTGAAAGGGGTAAGGATTGAAGTAAGGTTCCAACTAATGAGATATCATTTACAATGGAGATCAGTGTATAAGGATAGGATATCTCTCTAAGCTTGTGTATGATTATACAATTGGGTTCAGCTTAGAAGAAGTGTATAAAGACTAAGTTAGTCTCTTTGAAAGCTTGAGAGCACTTGTCAACTTGTAGGATAGTTGGATATTCTTGTCAAGGTTGAGGTGCTTTCAAATGGTCTTCACACTTCTGTATTTATAGACAAAATGGAGGATTTGCCCGTTGGAGAGGCAGCCCCAAATTGCTATAAATGTCTTCCTTGAGTTCTTCAAACTGGAAGACAGATTCTTGATAGTGACATGTCCTCATTTGGGTAATAAACGGCTTGTAAGACTTTGTCTTCATTCTGCAACACTTTTCCCAATGTTTGTCTTCTTGTTAGGACTTGTACATGGCTTCTGAAGGTTGATCCAATGATAGGACAACATTCCTTATCAACTGGACAACTCTCCTTATCACTATCAGCAGTTTTGCTTTTCAGCAAGGTTGGCTTGCTCTTCTTCAGATGACTTGGCTCTTTCCTTTTATTTCATTCCAAGATGATCTTGGCATCTTGCATTGTATTTCTTTAGGACATGGTTGTCTCTAATTCTTCAGCATAGTTGACCTTCAACCTTTAGAACATCTGTTCTGATTCAATCATGCTGAGACAACTCTTCTGGACAACTCTTCTGATCAGTATATTTGGTCTTTTATCATCAGGGCACTTTTCACATAGAGTTGGCTTCTCTGGACAACTCTCCTGATCAAAACCTTTGAGCAGTCTTGTCCTTTTGAGCTAGGTAAAGTTGTTCTTGCATATGGCTAGCTTCTTTGGACAACTCTCCTGATCAGAGCATTTGGTTTTCCATAGAGTGTGCTTGCTCTTAAGTGATTGTTCCAGAATTTGAGCCTTGAGGGGACTTGATCTTGATCATCTTCAAAGCATAGGTTCCCCCTCAAATTGTGCATCTAATTGTCTAAGAGCTGCCTAACATTTCAGCTTCTCATCTAGCCTTATGCTATGTGTTCTAACATTTTTAGAACACTATCAATTGACTTAGGCAGTCTAATCGAAAGTGACTTGTCTACACCTATTACATGTATCTTCAGAAGACATGACTAAGGTCAATATTCCTGAAAAGATAATGTGTTAGTGTATTCACTGTTTTTGTTGCAAGTAGGTTTCACAGATAGACATAGAGAAATTTCTGTAAAGAATGTATCTTGATTCAAAAGTGGTTCAACTATCATTCATATAAAAGTCATTACAAGCATGTTTATAGTTGAATATAACTTATCAGAGCATGAAGTCATTACAAATCAAGATATACTAAACATAGGATCAGAGTAAACACTTTTTCAAGTATCAGAGCTATCACATATCAGAGCTTAACTACTACAAGACATTCCAGATATCAAAGTAGAATGCATCAATTCTTGTATCAGATCATTCTAAACCATATCAGAGCAGATAGCATGCCAATGCACATATCAGCAGCCTTGTCCAAATTTCAGCAGATTTGACCATATAGCAAAAATATCTTCAGATAAGATAAATTTTTCATCCAGAAAGAGTCAGAAGACTTAGCCATTTTTAGAGATCATCCTCAGGAGGTGGGTTCATCCCATATTGTGCCCACACTCTTTTCTTGAGTTCCATGGCTTCCTGGTTAGTTCCTTTGGGTCCAAGGGTCATCTTGTTCAGCTTCAGAATTTCTGTGAACTCCCTTAGGATCCTTGCTTGGTCAATCCATCCATCAAGCTTTGGAGGCATGTAAATGATGGGCTTGGGAGCATTGAGTTCAATTCTTGCAATGTCAGCAGCTGCAAGTAATTGTTGATACAATTCTCTGTAGTATTCCAGCATGAACTCAGTGAAGGCAGAGTTTGCATCTCCTCCATTCCATCTGTCAATGACATAATAGTCATAGACAAACTCCCTTTTTGCTTCTTCCCATGTGTCATTCAGTTGAATTGGCACCCATTTATCCAAGTGTGGATATTTGGTGTCCATTGGGATTAGAAGCTGAGGCTTCATCTTGCTGTAGGTTGCTCTCCTTCTTCTTGGTTTCTGAAAGTTAGCTCTTCTCTTGTCTCTTGCTCTGTTAGCTTCTTCCATCAGATCCATTTTCTCCTGGGCCCTCATCATGGCCAGTTTCTGTTGTGTTTCAGGGTCTTTGCCATACCCTTCATGAAACAGCTTTGATGGATCATGGGCTAGGACTGTTGTCTTCTTCTTAGGTTCAGGTCCAAATCCTTCAGCAAATAGCTCTTCAATGTCTTCAGTGGACTTGGGACCTTCAGTACTTTTGTCAGATTCAGAAGACTTGTCTTTTTCAGCAGTTTTGGCCTTCTTTGAGGTAGGCTCATCATCAACAACTCTGAATTCAGGTGGAAGATCAAGGCTATTGGAAAAGTCAGTGAATTTCTCAACTTGTCTCTTCTTTCCTTGGGCCTTCTTGATCTTTCCTCTAGTTTGGACACCTTCAGCATCCTTGTCCAAACCAGATACTTCACCACCTGGTCTTTGTTGTAACCTCACTCTTTCCTCTTGAGCTGAGGCCATAGAGTTCTTCAATGCTAATGCCAACTGCTCCTCTTCATCCAATTCTTCCAAGTTCAGCACTGCTGGCTCTTTTCCCTTTCCTTCAGGGGCCTTGTCCTTCCCTTTCACTGGACTCCCAATCACTAAGGCACCTTTTGCCCTTGCTCTTTCCCTTTCCCCCTTTTTGGCAGCATCAAAACATTCTGGCTTCAGTTCACTCATAGTGGATGCCAATAAGGACTGGGCTTGGGTTAGAGACTTCATTTCATCCAACAGATATACATTCTCATCATGTATATTTTGCATCTTGTCACTGCTCAAGCTGAGAAAGGCAAGAACAGGCTTCATTTTCTGTTGGACAACCTCCTCCATGGTTGCCTTAAGAGATGCATCCAATTGGGCTTTCAGGAGCTCAGTGAGGTTGGCCACTGCACCTTCAGCAATGTTGGCCAACACTTCTTGGGAAAACTTTTCTGAGGCTGCTTTGACCATAGCTAGCCTTTGCTCTTCAGCTCTTTTCTTTTGCAAGGCTGTCTTCTTGCCAAGAGCTTGCTTGATTGTCAATCTGATAGCTTTAACATTTGCATTATGGTTATCTCTCAGCATCTTTTGATCCTTCTTGACCTCCTTTGAGATGTTCTCCATACTGACTTTGGCTTTGTGAACTTCAGTAGAGATGGTTTGAAGACCAGATTTTACTCCTTCAATTCTTGCTTCCAATGTGGGTAAAACCACATCTTCAAAGCCAGTTAATCTCATTTCAACAGAAGCTAGAGATCTTCCATGCTCATCTAATGCTCCAGAAGTTTCTGCATGAGCTGTTTGAACTTGTTGAGCCAAGGAATCCAACTTCTCTGATTGCATCCCAAGCAAAGCTTGTGCTGATCCAGTGTCAACTTGGATGGGAGCATCTGTCAAGAGATCATCTGCAAAAATTTGTTCAAAGCTTATTCCTGCAATATCAGACAAATCAAAAGCATTAGTGAAAACACACTTATCTCCCTCATTTTCTTTTTCATAAGACTCTGATACATCAGCAGTCTTCTCCTCATTTTCAACTATTTCTTTTCTTCCTTCATTAAAAGTTTCCTCACTTAAAGGAACATGCCTCCTCTCATCAAGGGATTCTTGAAGTTCAGATTTGACTTCAAGAATAACCTGTCCTTCCTCACTTATACCACCCTCATATGTTGGTACACTCACAATCTTAGTGATAACTACCTCTCTGTCATCCATAACTCCCTCTGATTTTTCAAAACTACTTTCCTTTTCAACTCCTTCTCCTAAACCTGCAGCATCTCCACCTTCAACAAGGTTCAAAGATTGCAGTTGTGGGGAGATCACAATGCTTATATCAACAGCCACTGAGTCATCCTGAATGATTAAGGGCTGATCAGTGTCCAACTCTTCTGACACTGAATAGGCCTTAATCAAACTAGCCTCTAGAGAAGGAACCTCCACATCTGTAGGCTGTGCCTTGGGTTCAGAAGAACCTTCATTGGCAGATGTGTCCTTGGTTGTGTTACCATCCTTGGTCAACACCTCTGAAATGACAGAGCCTTTCCTATGATAGGTTCTAGGGGGGTTGGAAAGTCTTTCAGAGACAGAGGGTTTAGGGAGATTGGCTTGAGGGGTTTGAGGGGTTTCAGGAGGGTTGGGTTTAGAGGGGTTTGAGGGATCATCTGGGGAGTCATCATCATTTGAGCTACTTTCAGGGTGTTTGATTCCCTTAGCTTTTCTTTCCCTCTCCTCATTGATCTTGTCATTCACCAACTTTGCAAATATTTCCTCATCAGTGAGGAATCTTGTCTTTGAAACTCTAGCAAAGTGTAGCAATCTGTTCTCCTCTATTTGCCACCAGTTTGCACCCTTATCTTGGATGACTTGTGATATCTCCATCATAGACTTGTCTTTTACATCAACAAGCATCCTTAGATCATGAAGTGTCTTCTGAATTCTTGGAAATTCAGCAAGTTGTGGATACAAACTGTCCACAGTAGCCTTGGCTCCTCCTCTGAGCATACTTTCATAAGTATACTCCTCCTCATCTCCACTTGAATGGGGACTTTGGGTTATAGGGGAGTTGGCTCTGGGTTCTCCTAATGTGGCTTCAGGCAGATTAAGTTCAGGGATATTGGTTTTAGAAGGGTTAGGCTCAAATGAAAGTACTTCAGTTGCTTTAGAGAGCAATGAATCTGAAGGGGCTTTACTCAGGGGGGTTGGCTCATTGAGTGCATGTTCTAAAAGCTTTGAATAATTGAGCATGGATGAGTCAAGGGGAGATAGGAGTCTTGTCTCATCTACTGCTAAATCTGCAAGCACATCAATGCCACTTCTTTGCACATTCCCTTCTGGAGAATATCTCTTAGTGAGATCTACAGGGGTAATGGGTTGGTTGGAAGGGGTAACATGGGTTTCAGGGGAGTTGGGCTCAAGGTTCTGAGTTTCAGGGATGTTGGCCTCTATAGGTTGACCTTCAGGGACTTTGGATTCTAGAGTTCCAGAACCAGAAGAATTAGTCCTTGACATGGATTTGGTCCTGCTTTCAGCTCTGCTCTCCCTTAGAGCCAGTTGAAGAGACCTTTCTTCTTGGAGCTCCAACACCTTTTCAGTAGGCTTGGCCCTTCTCTTGCTAGCTCTACTGCTCCCACTTCCTTCCTCATCCTTCTCAGGGACAACCTCCCTGATCCTCTTATCACCCCTAGACTTTTGTCTAGTCTCATTGTACTTTTGCCTTAATTCTTCTGAATGATCAGAGGGCACTTGTACACCTTCTCTAGCAACTTCTTCAATCTCAGTTGAAGCATCTGAATTCTCTTCTGAGATTATCTGAGACATTTTCCTTGTCTTCACCACCCTTGCCTTTGTCCTCTTTTTCAACTTGGGCTTCTCCTCTACCTTTGCTTCAGCAGGCTTGGCCATTAACATCCTTCTTTTCTCAGTTTTCTTGCTGAGCTTTCTGAATAGGATCTTTTGGGCTGGGAGGGGCTTTGCAAAGGTTTGCATCTGGGAGTAATGGGAAAACCTCTCAATCAACAAGCTTGCCCTGGTGCAATACTTGATTTTCCCTTCTAGTACCACCTTGTTGTGGGTTTTCACCTTGAATTTTGCCTTTTCCTTCATCATTTCAGACATGATGAAGGTCCTCCAATCAAACTTAATGCCCTTATCACTGGCATCAATAATGGCAGCCATGATTCTGATTCTTGGATGGCTGACATGCTCTAAGCTTCCAGTGTTGCTTAAGAGGCTTTTAGCAACTACCTCAAAGAGGTTGAGAAACTCTGGCTTGAGAGTCTTTTTGTTTTGAGTTGAGGAGAGAGGGCCTGGTGTCAATAGCCATTCCTGAGCTATTTCTTCTTCATGACCAGTGTCATAGATTTCTGGATTCCTTCCCTCAGAAGGCAATCCAAAGGCTCCTTCCAGATCTTCTGAAGAGAATTTCACTCTATGAAATCTCTCTTCTTCCTCTCCTTCTGCAATGTAAGACAATCTGGTGGATACTTCACCATCTTCAGGTTTGCCTCTCCACTTGAGGAAGGCAAAGAATTCTGCCATGTAGCTTTCCAAGAAAGAGCTTGGTCTTTCTTCCAAGAACTTTTGAAGTCCAGCTCTCCTTAACCATCTCAAGGTTGCTGTGATTTCAGGATCCTCACTCTCAAAGGATACTATTGGCTCAAAATGAAGATTGTTTTTGTTGCTTAGGTAGCCAAAATCCAGGTCTAGATCCTTGTTAGAGAAATCAACAAGCATCTCTGGTCTAACTTTGGGGGCCATTGAAAGTTACAGAGAAAAGTTTGATGGAGAATGAGAGAGTTTGAAGAAACTTAGTGCTAGGGTTTCGAATACTTGGGGAAGAAGTGTTTGAGAGGGATCTTAAGACTTGTGAATATTCTAAAAGGAATGTTTGTCAATGAGTTGGTAAGGTCTTGATGCAATTCAAAGGTGAGCAAAAATGGAAATCCAAAATGGACGGCCAGGATTGATTTCAGGGGAGTTGTCCATTTTTGATCCAATGGTTAAAAACCAATGTAACAGTGAAAGAACTGTTTTATTCAAAACGTGGGTGGTTTTTAATGTTTGTTTAAGGCTGGGAGTTTTTCGAGATAGATCATGTCCCAAAAAGTTTAATGCAAACAAGAGTTAAATCTTGGCATTTAATGCATGGAAAGTGACCTTTTGGGTGGGAGACAAATTAAATCCCAGAAAGGTGAAAACTGTATTTCAATGGGACAGATTTTGAAATAGGCATTGATCACCAAAAATAGGTGCTTATTATACCAAGATTTGGAATGATAGTCAAGACAACTTATCTGACCCTACATGGACAATTGTCCTGAATTTCTAGGGACAAGTGTCCTGAAGAAGTAAGGTCATCTTTTCTGAATTTCAGTAGACTTGACCAAGTCTGCTGAAGTTTGAGTTTATTTCCTCCTTAATGAATGAACTTCTTTGGACTCATTTGTCCAACTTCCCTGGATCAAGAAGTCCCAACTCTGCTGATAATTCCAGGAACCTTGCCTCTGCAAGTGGCTTAGTTAGTATATCAGCTTTTTGATGATCTGTGTGGATCTTTACCAACTTAATATCCTTCTTCTCCACATGATCTCTAATGAAGTGATGCTTGATATCCACATGTTTGCATCTTGTGTGCAAGACAGGATTTTGTGATATAGCAATGGCACTATTGTTATCACAGAATATTGGCACTTCAGTAGAGTTGACTTTGTAGTCTCTGAGTTGTTGTCTCAGCCAAAGGATTTGAGCACAACAACTTCCAGCAGCAACATATTCAGCTTCAGTGGTGGAGGTAGCCACTGTGTTTTGCTTCTTGGAAAACCAAGATATGAGTTTGTTGCCTAAGAATTGACAAGTTCCTGAAGTGGATTTTCTGTCAATTCTGCATCCTCCATAATCAGCATCTGAGTAGCCAGTTAACTCAATATTGTCATCAGCAGGGTACCAAAGGCCTAGATTTTCAGTGCCTTTGAGATACCTCAAGATCCTCTTTGCAGCCTCAAGGTGGCTTTTCTTAGGATTTGCTTGAAACCTTGCACAAACACCTACTGCAAAGGTGATGTCAGGTCTGCTGGCAGTGAGATAGAGGAGTGATCTAATGATTCCTCTATACTCAGTGGAATTGGTTGGAATACCACTTTCATCAGGATCCATCTTCCAGTTAGTGTTCATTGGGATCCTTACTGGCTTGCTTGATGTACACCCAAATTTCTTGATCATTTCTCTGGTGTACTTAGCTTGGTTGATGAAGATTCCTTCTTTTGATTGCTTGACTTGTAGACCCAAAAAGAAGTTCATCAACCCCATCATGGACATCTCAAACTTGCTTTGCATGAGCTTGGATAACTTTTCACACAGCTTCTCATTAGGGGATCCAAAAATTATGTCATCTACATAAATTTGGACAAGCAAGATGTCCTCTCCTTCAGAGATTCTGAAGAGAGTTCTGTCCACAGTTCCCTTGGTGAATCCATGATCCAATAGGAACTGTGACAATGTATCATACCAAGCCCTAGGGGCCTGTTTGAGTCCATATAGAGCTTTCTTCAGTCTGTAAACTTGGTTTCCAACTTCAAAACCTGGTGGTTGCTCCACATAGACCTCTTCTTTCAAGACTCCATTCAGAAAGGCACTCTTGACATCCATTTGGTACACTTTGAACCTCTTGTGGGCTGCATAGGCTAGGAAAAGCCTTATTGCTTCTAGCCTTGCCACAGGTGCAAAGGTCTCATCATAGTCAATGCCTTCATGCTGGCAGTATCCTTTTGCCACTAGTCTTGCTTTGTTTCTGACAATCACATCATTTTCATTCTTTTTGTTCTTGAACACCCACTTGGTTCCAATAACATCTTGATGTGAAGGTCTATCAACCAGCTCCCAAACTTCATTTCTGGTGAATTGGTTAAGTTCTTCCTGCATGGCTGTGATCCAATTGGCATCTTGAAGTGCTTCATTAATATCTTTTGGTTCCTGTTCTGACAAGAAACAACAGAACATAGCACTTTCACCATGAAACTTTCTGGTTCTGACTCCTATACTTGGATCACCAAGTATCAGATCAGTAGGATGGTCATACAACCAAGTCCTTCTTTTTCTGATTCCTTTAGTAGAGTTGTCCTCTACTGAGGTTGAGTCATTTTGATCATAGAATTCAGGATAATTTAGTGTAGGATCTAATTCAGGATCATAATCAGGGGTGTTGTCCTCAATGTCAGGGACATTGGCATTTTCAACATTTTGAGTTCCCCCTTGATTATTTGACCCATTAACTACCTCAGCAGGAACTGCTTCTTCATTGGTAGTTGTTACCTGGATGTGAACTGGGATTGGTTCATTCAGTTCACCATTTCCATCTGTAGGATTTGTCTCAGGAAGGTTGCCTTCAGGACTGTTGTCCAATGTGGGTTTTTCAGGCAGATTGGCTTGAACAACATCTATGAATTCAGTGTCTTTGTCTTTTAGGCTTAATCTGGTTGTCCTCTGTGTGATTTCCTTAGGTTCCAAATGATCATTCCTGATCTCAAAGATAGACTCATCAAACACAACATGAGGTGTTTCTTCCACTATAAGGGTTTTCTTGTTGTAGACTCTGAAAGCTCTACTGATTTGAGAGTATCCAAGGAATACTCCCTCATCAGCTTTGCTGTCAAAGGCTTTCAACTGTTCTTTCCCATTATTGTGAATGAAACATTTGCAACCAAATATATGAAAGTATGACACTTTAGGCATTCTTCCTTTCCAGAGTTCATAGGGGGTTTTGCCTTGCCCCTTAGTGATCAAACATCTATTTTGAGTATGGCATGCAATATTTATAGCTTCAGCCCAAAACCTCTTAGGTAAATTTGAATCAGCAATTAAAGTTCTAGCAGCTTCTTTCAAGGTTCTATTCCTCCTTTCTGCAACTCCATTTTGCTGAGGTGTTCTAGCTGCTGAGGTTTCATGAGCTATTCCATTAGATGTGCAATACTCATTGATGTATGAATTTATAAACTCAGTGCCTTTATCAGATCTTATCTTGATAATGCTAAGGCTTTTCTCATTTGACAATCTCTTAAGAAGTTCAGGTAGTTTGACTTGTGTTTCCTTCTTATTAAGGAGAAATACTACCCATGTGAACCTAGAGAAGTCATCTACTACTACCAATGTGTATTTTCTACCATTTATGCTTGAAGGGGTAATTGGTCCAAACAGATCCATATGTAGAAATTCAAGTACCCTTTTAGTGGAGATGACTGGTTTACCTTTGAATGAGGCTTTAATCTGTTTTCCTTCTTGACATGGCTTACACACATGTTCTTTAATGAAAACCTCATTAGGTAGTCCTTTAACTAATGCATTTCTAGCAAGTTTATTCATAGATTTGAAGTTCAAGTGGTTTAGCCTTTTGTGCCATAACCAACTTTGTTCACTAGAACTTTTAGCAATAAAACATGCAGCATCAGTAGACTTGTCCCAGTCTGCAAAATACACATTTCCCTTCATAGTTCCAGTCAATAGGGTTTGTTGAGTTTTATCCTTAATTAGACACTTTCCACTTGAGAACTCAACATTAAAATCTTTATCACAGAATTGACTGATACTTAGGAGATTTGAGACCTGCCACATAAGATACATTGGTTACTTTGATGTTACCAATCATCAAAGTACCATAACCTTTTGTAGTTGCTTGTGAGCTGTCTCCAAAAGTAACATTTGGGCCTTCTTTTTCAATGAAGTCAGTGAGGAGTTCCTTGTTTCCAGTCATGTGCCTTGAGCATCCACTGTCAAGGTACCATGCTGTCTTTTTGTTCATGCTCCTCTTCTTGTGGCCCAATGGTACCTGCAATTAGATAGGTTTAGGTACCCTTTGAGTTTTGGGTCCTGAGAGGTTAGCTGTACCTTTAGGAACCCAAACTTGCCTAATAACCTTGATTGATTCAAGGTGGCTAAGTTGTCTTCCTCTAGCATCTACATACACTGTCTTTCCCTTAAATGCCTTTGGGAAAGTGTGTGTGAATGTGTTAACTCTATAAGTTTCAGGAGAGTTGTCAAATCTCCTGAACTTTTGAGTTCTTTGTGCTACTTGAGGGAATCTTTGAGGAAAGGTTTTCTTTTGACCATTACCCTTTGGCATTAAGGGTTTTGGTTGTCTCATTTTATTTTCCCTTTGAGGAAAGTTATCCTTGGGTCTATTCAGCTGAGGCTTTCTCAGAAGAGTTGGCCTAGGCTGATTATACTTTGGATAACTCCTCTGAACATTGTTCAGTAGAGTTGCCCTTCCATTGGGTCTACTCTGCTGACCAACATTCCTCTTATATTCAGGAGCTTTGGCCATTTCCTTAGGTTTTGACCTATTCTCCTGAATCACTTGAGTAGGCAGATCATCCATTTTGTCCTTTCCTTTGTTCAGTGACTGAATCACTTCATTTTCAGTTTGTGCTACTGACTTAACAAAGATTCTCTTAGTGTTACTTACAGAAGCAACACTAAGACAAGGTGAAGATTCAAATGGATCAAAACCTAATCCACTTTTTTGAGCCATAGGTCTTTGATAACTTTGAATTTCCTCTATTGCTCTAGAGGATTTGTTCAAAGCAGACATCTTTAGTTTCAGACTCTCTTCACTTGATTTAAGAATATCATATTCATGTGAGAGATTTTCAAATTTGGCATTGAGAATTTTAAGTTCAAAATCTTTTCTCTTCTGAGAGAGAAGTTGATCATCAATCTCCTTTTGTTGGTCAACTATCCTGAGTGTTGGTCCCAAAGTTGAGTTAATAATATTGAGTAAGCTAGTGAAAATGTCTAGAGGGGAGGGGTGAATAGACTTTTCAAAAATCTTTCAATATATCAGAATACACAATGCGGAATAATCAGATTACTAATGAGCCCAAACAAATTTATACTCAACTTTTCTATAGATCTTTATCTTTGTTAATTCTTAATGTTCTTGATTAAACAACTCAAACAAATATCAAACAGTAAAGTAAAGAACACAGAATTTTATAGTGGTTCGACAAATGTCTACATCCACTCTCACAACTCCAGTTGTGAAGTTTTTATTACTCTTCTTGAGCTTCTTGTGGCTTAGAGTCCCAAGATTAAGACTTTGATCTTATCGATTATACCTCCAGGTATATCTTCGATCTACTAGTAATTCTACAAGTAACTAGCACACTTGTTTTACAAAATACAAACTTAAACTTGAAAAGTAAAACTTCTCTTTGAATAGCCTTTGATTCTTCTCTTCAATTCAGTGGCTCTTCTCTTCTTTAATCTCCTTCAACTCTGTGAGTTCTTCTTGTGCTCAGTAGACTTAGATTGCTTGTAAACGCTTTAAGATCAGTAGTTGTTCAGTAGTCTTCAGCAGTAGGAGATTACACAGTATTTATAGAACTTAGTATGACAGTTAGCAGTTTGTGAACTAACTCTCAACTAACTCTAAACTGTTTTTGTAACTTCTTCTTGTAACCGACTTTGTAACTTCTTTATTCCAAGTCAGCATATCTTCAATATATCTTCAGTTACTCTTTACATAAGTTTTCCAAACTTATTCTTCAATTTCACCAAATCAGCACAGTAACTTACTGTTCTGATTTTTACTCTTCGGATTTTACTGTTCGGATTTTACTCTGCTGAGTCAGTCAGCACAGTAACTTAACACCTTTCAAAACTTCTCCAGAATTCCTTCTAAGCTCTTCTTCAACTCTTCTTTGAAGTCTTCTTAGTCTGAAGTAGTCTTCTGAGTCTCCATTAGTCTTCTGATCTTCTTCTAATCTAGTTCTAATCTACTGTTCTGAACTTTACACTGCTGATTACAATAGAATACAACTTTACATATATAAAACCTATCTATACATCAACTGAACTATATACAGATGAGTATATCTAAGTCCTATACTATAAGCTGTCTATACAATACAAAACATCAGCTTAGTTCCTAACAGTTCATATATCAGATCAGTAAACAATAAGATCAGTAACTCATGTAAGTTCAATAACTTCCATATAAGATCAGTAAATACTAAGATCAGTAAACACTTAAGATCAGTAACTTACATATAAGACTAGTAAGCATATAAGATCAGTAAGTATATCAGATCAGTAACTCAGATTTCAAATATCTCATATAAGATCACTAAAATTACTCTCAGTTTCCATACTCAGATCAGTAATCTTATTCCAGATAACTCAGTTAAGATCATTAATTTTATTCTTACTATTACTCAATAAGATCAATAAACTTACTTCAGTTAGCATTAAGATCAGTAATCTCAATTTAAGTTTCTCATTAGATTAGTAAGCTTATATTCAGATGGCTTAGTTAAGATGACTTAGAACCACATATATCACTAACTTTAAGTTGCTTTTGGCCATCAAAACATACTTTCATCAACTAGAACATTGTTTATAGGATTCATATCCCAACAATTTCCCCCTTTTTGATGAAGCCAAAACTACTTAAATGTTAATAAATCAGTAGTTAAGTATGTAGTCTATCATAACAGTTCATCAATTCAGAAATCATATCATATTCACAATCAGATCAGGTATTTCACATATTACACATACCAACAAAATATGAAATGATCACTAAATATAGAAATAAAGATTAAGGATAGAAATGTTATCTTCTGAGCTTGTCCTTCATCTTCATTCTGTATCTTCAGATTCTGAATGCCACATACATTCTTGCCTTGATATCCATCATATGTTGATGATCAGATATTCCTTCTTCCTTGATAATTTCAGCAATAATGTTGTTGATCTCTTTGTAATCAGGTTCTCCATTTTCCAGTCTTGGAGGTTCCCAATTAGGTTCTTCAGGACACAATATTTTGGTTCCAGCACGAGCAGCAACTTGTGCTATGTCTTCCCAGAACTCTTGATCAATATTCAGCATGAATTCTTCAAAATCAATAAATTCTGCTTCCTTGCTCGAATGATCACCAAACTTCTTCACAATGAAGTTTGCCATCTGCCACTTCTTCTTCAAATTCTTCCAGTATTCCATATGTTCTGTCAAAACAATGAAATCCACAAAGTTTTCATCTTGAAAATCTTTGTCAAACTGTTTTCCTTCAGCTTTCTTTTGAGCATTCATCTTTCTCTTCAAAGCTGCAACTCGATTATCAAATCTTGTCTTCAAGAACTTGACATCCTTTTCTTTCTTCTTTTTCAAGTTTTCTTCTTCACTTGTCATAACAGCTTTCATTTCGCTTTTTGATCTAGTCATTCTTCCAGCTTCTTCTTCTTGTTGTTCTTCATCAGACAGAACTAACTTCCTCTTCTTCTGACTTGAACTTCCAGCAATATCAGGTCTTTTCTCAACAATCTCTTGACCTTGTTGCTTCTGTTGCTTCCTTTGTTTCAGCTTCTCATTCAGAATTTCAATTTGCTCTTTTAACTCATTCTGACTCACAACCAACTGAGCTTGTTGTGACTGTGTTTGTTCCATTACTTCCCTTGTCCTATCTTCCCCCTTTTTGGCTTCATCATGCCACTCTTTCAAGGAAGATATGTGTTGCTCCAGCTTTTTATGCAACACTTGAGACAGGTTTCTTTCTTGTACTCTATGAAGGTCAAAAATTTTGGACATTGTATGCTCCATCACCTTTTCATAAGAGTGTTCAGAATGCATCTTATTCATTCTTGGAACATCTTCACAGCAGCTTCCAACTTTGCTTGAAGTTCTGCATTCTGCTTTTTCAGCATCTCAAAGTCAGAATTTTCAGATTCTTTCTCAATAGGACCAGTTCTGATCTGTTCTTGCACATCCTCAAGAACAATAGGATCAGCAGAGTGAATTGGAATGCTTTCCATCTCTTCAGCATTTACATCCTGATTTTCAACAATTTCAGTTTCTTCAATCACAACAGTGTTCTCAAACACCTCTGTTGCATTGACAATATCTTCATCAATGTCCATAAAATCTTTCTCAGCAGCAGTTTCAGTTTCATCAAGACCTTTCTCTTCACTAAACAAATCCTCATCAGAGTTAGGAGTTGCAATCTTCTCAACAGTGTACTTGATTCCTGTTAATCTCTCAACAAGAAGTACCACAGATCCTGGAGTGACTAACTCAAGAAAAGAGTTAACACCAGCTGCTTGCATCTGCTCTGCTTCCCAATCATCAAAGATTGAAGCACCTCCCATACCTTCCATTATAGCCAAATTCTCCTTCAAAGTACTCCTCTTAAGATACACCCATGTGCCTATCCTAAGGAGTTTCTCAAACTCAACTGAGCTCTCATCCAATCCAGGAAATTGCTTTAATAAAGCTATCCTCAAATCTATCCTGATTCTATCCTCTTTATCACAGATAGTGTACTCCATCAAATCAGCAGGTTTAGGAGTAATAAATTCAGGTTAAGGAGATGATGAAATGTCAATTGGTTCAGAAAAAGGCTCAAATTCATGTTCAGTAGAGTGAGCATGAACCTGTATTGGGGATTGATGTGGTGAAGGTTGATGTGAAGTTTGATGTTGAGGACTAGAAATTGGGGTAGGCTCAAAGTTAGTGTGCTGAGGTGATGAATGGGGAGTGTTCTGAGTCTCAGAAAAATAGTGATCTGATCTTCCAGAACATGAAGGTTGAGGGTTTTGGGTTTCAGTTTGGCTTGGTTCAGAGTTAGAAGGGGTAGGGGAGACAACAATCAATTTCCTCCTAACACTCCTTGACTTAGTCCTTTTATGAATAGCAACAGGACTAGGAACACTAACCTCTTGCTCATCTGAGCTTGATTGCACCACAGTTTCCACAAATCGAACTGTTGGTTCTGAGGCAGCTGTAGCAGACCTTCCTCTCCTAGGTCTAGTACTGCTCAGATCATGCCTTGCCTTTGACCTAACTTCAGGCTGATTGTCCTCCGATTGGTACATTGAAGCTCCAGACTCTTCTGCTTCAATCTCTTGAGAGTGTTCCAAGGGGTTCTCTTGTTCAAACTGAACAGACTCCTTCTTCATCAAGAATTTCCCATGATGGAATTTCTTGGGATTACTCCAATATGGCTTTTTCACCAGCTGAGGCAGCAAGAAACTCAGCTTGCTTCCAAACCCTAATTTTGATTTAATTGAGAATTCCATTGTATCCTCATCAAACAAAACTTTTTCCTTTTCAGTCAGCAGCCTTTCTAAGAAGAATCCTTGCCAATCACCTTGAACTCTGTCGATGATTGCAGCCATAATTCTAATCTTGAAACTTGATAAGGCATCCTGGCTATGATGTTGCCCTAACAAGCACTTTCCAGCTATATCCATCAAGAACTGCAGACCAGTAGGAAGAACATCCTTCTTCAGATTAGTCAAGGTCTCTGTCTCAACACCTGACCATCTTCCCACACACTCCTTTTCCTCTCCAGCTTTGTAGGTCAAAATATCCACTGGGCCTTGTGGTAAATCCAACATCACTTCGAGGATGTCCCTAGTAATGGTGACCTTGTGTCCAGCAAGCATGGAGTGAACACCATTTTTATCACCTTGGAGTTGTAAATAAAATTCCACAGCTTCTGGTTCATAGACATTCATGGGAAATGATTCCAGAAATTTTCGTAGTCCGCACTCTTCACACATAGTTAGAATGGCTTGATTTTCAGCACTGTGTCGGCCTTTGAAATAGACAGCGTTCTCCACGAAAATGCCCTTCTTGCGAATCCACAAATTCGAATCGAATGTTCCTGCAACTTGGTTAGCTTCATTGATAATATTAATGGTTGCCATTTGCGAATTTTGTAGAAACCAGATTTTCAGAAGTTATGAAGTTAAGAGATTTTCAGAAATGAACTCGTAAGAACGAAGAAGATGAAGTGTGATTGTTTTTGTTAAAATTCAAAACCAATCTAGGGCTAGGATTGAATTATATTATTACAAAGAATGGTTGGGATTAAGTCTCGAAATTCGAGTTAAACAATAACTGTTCACATTCTAGTGACATTCTTAATTTTTGGAGCCAACTTGTGTTTGATAAATACACCACAATTTTTAGGTTTAGAAATAGAGGATTGTATTAATCTTCTCTATTAGTAATCTAAAAATTTGAACAATTTTTGACTTAGAGAAATCTAAACCAAAAGACTGTTCTGATGCAAATCAGCACAGTAGTTTCCAAAACTATTTCACTTCATTTTCTTACAAGTATATATAAAGAAAATATCACTTATCTGGATCAGCTGAGTACTGTGATCAGCTGAGTAACCTTTTTAGAAATCAGATCAGTAGATGAATCAGCACAGTAGATTTCAGATCAGTAGATGGGTCAGCACAGTAATCCTCAGATCAGTACCCAAATTTTCTGATTTCACCTTTTTGATATCAGCACAGTGATCCTCAGATCAGTAGATTTCTTGTAGACAGATTAGTTGTAAACACATCTTTCTGTAGACAGATTAGTCAGTAATCAGATTAGTTCTGTAGAATAACTGATTTGTAATCAGATCAGTACTGTAGACAAATAAGCTTTGTAATCAATACAGTTCTGTAGACAAGTCAATTCATTAATCAGAATAAATCTGTAGACTGCTATGTACTGTAATCAGATCAGATTAGTAAATTTTTCAAATCTGTAATCAGATCAGTCCCCCCTTCAATGGAGAATTCCTCTTCTGTGCCTGTTTCACCTTGATATAAGTGTTAGTTCAAGGAATATAAGTCCAAAACAGTACAGAGTAGTAACAATATGATTAATTTAATGATCTTATCAAGGTTTATGCTAAAGTGACTTAGTGATCTGAGTCAACAAAAGGATCTTTAAGAAATCACAGATTCCCCCTTAATGTGTGTTCTCAGTGTCCCTCAGCTTTACCAGCTTCCTCATTGGGATGAAGGTCACTTTAGTAACCTTGTTACCTGTTTTAGTGATCTGACATTGGATTGTCTCTTCTGACTTTTGAGTTTTGGTGTACTGCTCTTAGTTTCTGCTTCATGTCCTTCTTGGTATAAGATCAGTACCTGAAATGTTAGCACAGTTCTATATACAAACAGAATCCATATCTATCAATCCTAAACTAATGCACAATTCTCTGAATCTCACTTCAGCCAATGGTTTTGTAAAAATGTCAGCTCTTTGAATATCAGTATGAATATTTTCCATTCTAATATTCTTCTTTTCAACATGATCCCTAATAAAATGATGCCTAATGTCAACATGTTTGCATCTAGTATGTAGAACAGGATTTTGAGTGATGGCAATGGCACTATTACTGTCACAATATATAGGTACATTAGATTCTACAACATTGTATTCTCTGAGTTGTTGTATTAGCCAAAGAAGCTGACTACAACAACTACCTGCAGCCATATATTCTGCTTCAGTAGTAGAAGTTGCCACACTTGTTTGTTTCTTTGAAAACCATGAAATGAGCTTAGTTCCTAAGAATTGACATGAACCTGAAGTAGATTTTCTATCTATTTTGCAACCTCCAAAGTCCGAGTCTGAATAACCACTTAAAGATATATCATCATCTGCAGGATACCATAATCCTTGATTAATGGTCCCCTTTAGATATTTTAATATCCTTTTAGCAGCTTCCAGATGACTTTCCTTGGGGTTTGCTTGAAATCTTGCACATACTCCAACAGAAAAAGCAATATCAGGTCTGCTGGCAGTTAGATAGAGTAGAGAACCAATTAAAGCACGATAGTGAGGTTGGTCAGAAGACTTACCTCCTTCATCAGGATCCATTCTGTATGTAGGTTGCATGGGCACACCAACTGTCTTACAGGTTTTAATACCAAATTTATCTAGCAAATTCTTAGTGTACTTTGCTTGATTTATAAAGATACCTTCTGAAGTTTGTTTTACTTGAAGACCAAGAAAATATGTCATTTCTCCCATCATAGACATTTCAAATTTGCTTTGCATGAGTGTAGAAAAGCTTTCACTCAAGTTTTTGTTGGGTGATCCAAAGATAATATCATCCACATAAATTTGAACAAGTAATATATCATTACCTTCTTGTCTTCTAAACAAAGTTCTATCAACTTTGCCTTTTGTAAAACCATTTTCAAGTAAGAATAAAGAAAGAGTATCATACCATGCTCTTGGAGCTTGTTTCAATCCATAGAGTGCTTTCTTTAACCTGTATACTTGGTGACTATTCACTTCAAAACCAGGTGGTTGTTCCACATAAACTTCTTCAGCAAGTATACCATTCAAAAATGCACTTTTCACATCCATTTGATACACAGTAAATTTCATATGTGCAGCATAAGCAAGGAACAATCTTATAGCTTCTAGTCTAGCTACAGGAGCAAAAGTTTCATCATAATCAATACCCTCAGCTTGAGAGTAGCCCTGAGCAACTAATCTAGCTTTGTTTCTAACTACAAGATCATTTTCATCCCTTTTGTTCTTGAAAATCCACTTAGTGCCTACAACATTATGATTACTAGGTCTATCAACAAGTTCCCAAACTTCATTTCTAGTGAACTGATTAAGTTCTTCCTGCATGGCTATAATCCAGTTACTATCACTTAAAGCTTCAATCACAGTTTTAGGCTCAATAGATGATAGAAAACAACACCAGCAAAATAAAGACTTACTAGGTTCTTCCTTTGAATCAAACAACTGTTTTCTAGTTTTAACACCTATACTAGAATCAGATCAGTAGAATGAGCAGACTTCCATGTCCTTCTATTCTTAACAGTATCATCATTTTTATCATGCAAATTATCATTTATATCAGCAGTTTTGTTCACAGGAGAGCAGTCATTCAGTTCTTGTATTTCAGAAGTTTTAGATGACTCACTTTGTCTTTTACCTTTTCTTTATCAGAATCTTGATCTAGAACATTCAGGAAAGGATTATAAGCTTGTACAGATTCATATATTCCTGTATCATCATCTTCATTGTTGATTTGGAGCTGTAATTTGTCAATTTTCTTACTGAGCTGATGATCAGCAGAGTCCTGCACATTCTCATCAAAGACTATATGGGGTGTTTCTTCCACACATAGGGTAGAGTAATTAAATACTCTAAATGCTTTGCTTACAGAAGAGTATCCTAAGAATATCCCTTCATCAACTTTTGCATCAAAAGCATTTAATTTACTTTTGCCATTGTTATGTATGAAACACTTACATCCAAAGATATGAAAATAAGAAACTCTTGGTTTTCTGCCTTTCCATACCTCATAAGGTGTTTTACCATGCACCTTATTAAGAGCACTTCGATTTTGGGAGTGGCAAGCTGTGTTAATAGCTTCTGCCCAAAATTTCTGAGGTGTGTTGAATTCTGCAATCATGGCTCTGCAAGCTTCTTTTAGTGTTCTGTTTCTCCTCTCTGCAACACCATTTTGTTGAGGGGTTCTGGCTGCACTTGTCAAATGCTGTATGCCAGACTTAGAACAGTAGTCAGAAATGTAACAATTAATAAATTCAGTCCCCTTGTCACTCCTAATCTTGACAATGGGATGACCTTTTTCAACCTGCAACCTCTTCAATAGATCTGGAAGTAGTGTTTGTGTATCACTCTTTTTGTGTAGAAAGACTACCCAAGTAAACTTAGAATAATCATCTACAACAACTAGAGTATACCTTCTTCCATTCAATGTAGGAGGATTGATAGGACCATGAAGATCCATATGCAAGAGTTCTAGAACTCTGCTTGTTGAAAGAGTTGGTATGGACTTAAATGAAACCTTTACCTGTTTACCTTTTTGACAGGAATCACATACTTGAGATTTGGAATAGATTTCATTAGGAATGCCCTCAACAAGATGTTCTCTAGCAATCTTGTTGATTATCTTAAAATTCAGATGGCAGAGGCGTTTATGCCAGAGCCAACTGTTTTCTTTAGGACTCTTAGTAATAAGACAGGCATTCTTAGGACAACTATTCCAATTCACAATGTATACACTTCCTTGTCTTGTGCCAACAAGTAGAACATTGTGAGTCCTTTTATCAATTATTTCACATCTTCTGGTTTTGAACTGAACCTTGTATCCCCTGTCACAGAATTGAGATACAGAAAACAAATTATACTTCAAACCTTCAACATAGGAGACATCTTGGATTTCAACATCTCCATTCTTGATGAATCCAAATCCTTTTGTGATTGCTATTGAGCTATCACCAAAGATGACTTTTGGTCCTTCCTTCTCATGATAGTCAATAAGTAAGGCCTTGGTACCAGTCATATGGTGTGAACACCCACTGTCTATGTACCAGGTCTCACCAACTGAACCACCTTTCTTGTATAAGTCCAGTCG
Organism: Galeopsis tetrahit; assembly: GCA_963675135.1. Classification (NCBI taxonomy): domain Eukaryota; kingdom Viridiplantae; phylum Streptophyta; class Magnoliopsida; order Lamiales; family Lamiaceae; genus Galeopsis; species Galeopsis tetrahit. The sequence continues at coordinate 63,969,000 of OY776121.1, read as the reverse complement.
ATCCTGCAAAGTAGTATTCTTAATAACTTAGGTACCCTTATTTATTGGGGTCCTTGGGGGTTAGTAGTGAGAGGTACCCAAATGAACATTGAGGATTTGAATAAGTGGGACCTCTTCAGTTTCCTTCCAAATTTATCACAGAACAGTACTTTATTAACCAGTTCAGAATTATCAGCAGACTTAGGATCTATTTTTCTGAGATAGCCTTTCCTTGGTTCTATCCCTTTTTCAGTAAGATCAGTATGTCTGTAATAGTTTGAATATGGTCTAAAAGCATGTGGACCATAAGGCTTATAAATTTGCTTTGGTCTTTTCTCTCCATAGATATCATAGGATAAAGGAGGAGGGTAAAGAACAGGTTTATTATGATAATGAGGCACAAATCTCCTAGGTTTAGTTGAATACAGTTGAGACTGCCTTATAAAAGGAGGTCTAGGCTGTTCCCAACTTGCCTGTGCTTGTCTTGACCTACTGTTCTGAGTTTGTCTCTTCTGATTCCAGGACTGATCTGATCTGGTCAGAGGAGTATAACTCTTCTGGTATGGTCTTGACTGTACTGGTCTTAATACATTCTTCATTTTACCATTCTTGGTAGTAGGAGGGATGTATTTAGACTGTACTTTGAGTTTTGGATCATCATCATAAGTCATAGGTTCTTTTCCTTTATCTAGTTGCAAAGAACTTGTACTAGCTCCATTAGTGTTCTTAAATTCTGAAGTAGATGGACTAGGCAGATCAGTACCTATTCCTCTTTTATCATTTGGAGCTCTATATCTGTCTGAGATAGTTTGATTAATCTTAGTTGAGTTAATCATCCCAGATAGCTTTCGATCTAGGCTCACTACTTCAGATTCTAAGAATCTATTGCGCTCTTCAAGTTTTTCACACTTAATCTTTAACTCATTGAATTCATTAGTCTCTTTAGCTTAAGTTTTAAGCATACCCTGATATAGTTTGTCAATGGATGCATACTTTTCTTGGAGTTGGGACAACTCTTCTGATAGCCTTGCATTTATGACAGCTATATTAGGATCTACTTTTGACTGAGCTTCTTTCAGATTAATGATTTCTTGTTTTAAAGATATATTCTCATCACTAATTTCAATGAATGCTTTGTTAGCTTGTAGAAGGTCTTCTTCAGTCACTCCTTGGGAATGATGAAGACTACTTCCTACACTGCTAACAGCAGCATCATTTTCATCAGTGTCAGAATTGTCACAAGATTGAAATGAGTTAACAGATGATACCTCATCATTTATTTTGGCCATCATTACCAGTCCATCATCTGCTATGAAGGCTTCATCTTCATTGCTAGAGGGGTAGTCAGATGAAGACGATGGTAACTCTTCTGATTCCGAATCAGAGTCATTGTAAGCCATCATTGCCTTCTTACCCTTTGCATATTTTCGATCTCTTCTGGCTTTCCTTTCTTCTCGATCTTCAGAACTCAGATCAGGACATTCATAAGCATAATGACCTGACTTATCACAATTATAGCAAACAGGATTGTTAGAAGTTCTTTTAGGAGGAGAATGCTTTCTGTTCCTGTCATGCTTGTCAATTGAGTTCCTGTCTTTCTTATCAGAATACTTTCTGTCTCTCTTTTCAGATGAGTTCCTATCTCTCATGTTTTCATTAGAGATCTCATCCCTTCTTTCAGAAGAGTTTTGATCCCTTCTGTTCACAGAAGAGTCCCTGTTACTAGAACCCTTAGTTTCCTTATAGAATCTTTTGTACCTGCCATACCTCTTGTTCAGTTTATCAAATCTTTTGATCATAAGGCTCATCTGATCTTTCAGACTTAGATCAGAACTATCTAGTTCATCTTTTATGCTTGAGGCCTTAGACTTAAATGATCTAGACCCCTTAGAGGTAGAGGCTTTAAAAGCTATGTCCTTAAAGGCATCCTTATCCTTATGAATCACAATAATAGGATCTTCTTCATCTAACTCAAATTCATGTGCCTTAAGTGTTTGGAACATAGTTTCTGCTGGCCAAGAATCAATGTCTTGTGTGGTTTTAATGATCATCTTGACCATTTTCCACCTTTCATCCAAGGCTTTCAAGATTCTCAGGTTAACTTCTCTGTCAGTATAAGTCTTTCCTAATACATCAAGATCATTCATAATTTTGGTAAACCGAGTATCCAACTCATCAATTGATTCTCCTGGCTTCATCTTAAATGATTCAAACCTTTGGACAGCAGTGGATAACTTGCTTTCTTTGATCAGTGTAGTACCTTCACAAAGAATAGCCAGTTTGTCCCACATCTGTTTTGCAGTCTTACATTTTAATACTTTACCAAGATACTCATTTGGTAAGGTATGTAAAATGTAGTTCTTGGCAAGACTGTCCAAATTGTTTTGTTTCATTTCTTCCGAAGTCAGCTCTGACCTTGGTTTAGGGACCAGTGCTCCAACTGGTTTTGATGGATCCAGAACAGCAGTGTTTTCCACCATGATGACAATTGGTCCTTCAGTCACCACAGACACCATTAGATCATGGGTCGAGCTAAAGTTGGCCTCCATCCTAAGCTTCCAGTAGTCATAATCTGCAATCTTGAACTTAGGCAGCTTGTTCACATTAGTGTCATCCATGTTTGATTAGACAAATAGGATCAGTAGTATAGAAGATAGATATCAAGTATTCAGATAGTAACAAATATCAAGAAATAACAGCAAGATCAGTAAGATGTCCCTCAAGATCTGCAAGGTTATCAAGAAACAGCAGTCCAAAGAACTACTGCTCTGATACCACTTGTTGGTCCCAAAGTTGAGTTAATAATATTGAGTAAGCTAGTGAAAATGTCTAGAGGGGAGGGGTGAATAGACTTTTCAAAAATCTTTCAATATATCAGAATACACAATGTGGAATAATCAGATTACTAATGAGCCCAAACAAATTTATACTCAACTTTTCTATAGATCTTTATCTTTGTTAATTCTTAATGTTCTTGATTAAACAACTCAAACAAATATCAAACAGTAAAGTAAAGAACACAGAATTTTATAGTGGTTCGACAAATGTCTACATCCACTCTCAGAACTCCAGTTGTGAAGTTTTTATTACTCTTCTTGAGCTTCTTGTGGCTTAGAGTCCCAAGATTAAGACTTTGATCTTATCGATTATACCTCCAGGTATATCTTCGATCTACTAGTAATTCTACAAGTAACTAGCACACTTGTTTTACAAAATACAAACTTAAACTTGAAAAGTAAAACTTCTCTTTGAATAGCCTTTGATTCTTCTCTTCAATTCAGTGGCTCTTCTCTTCTTTAATCTCCTTCAACTCTGTGAGTTCTTCTTGTGCTCAGTAGACTTAGATTGCTTGTAAACGCTTTAAGATCAGTAGTTGTTCAGTAGTCTTCAGCAGTAGGAGATTACACAGTATTTATAGAACTTAGTATGACAGTTAGCAGTTTGTGAACTAACTCTCAACTAACTCTAAACTGTTTTTGTAACTTCTTCTTGTAACCGACTTTGTAACTTCTTTATTCCAAGTCAGCATATCTTCAATATATCTTCAGTTACTCTTTACATAAGTTTTCCAAACTTATTCTTCAATTTCACCAAATCAGCACAGTAACTTACTGTTCTGATTTTTACTCTTCGGATTTTACTGTTCGGATTTTACTCTGCTGAGTCAGTCAGCACAGTAACTTAACACCTTTCAAAACTTCTCCAGAATTCCTTCTAAGCTCTTCTTCAACTCTTCTTTGAAGTCTTCTTAGTCTGAAGTAGTCTTCTGAGTCTCCATTAGTCTTCTGATCTTCTTCTAATCTAGTTCTAATCTACTGTTCTGAACTTTACACTGCTGATTACAATAGAATACAACTTTACATATATAAAACCTATCTATACATCAACTGAACTATATACAGATGAGTATATATAAGTCCTATACTATAAGCTGTCTATACAATACAAAACATCAGCTTAGTTCCTAACAGTTCATATATCAGATCAGTAAACAATAAGATCAGTAACTCATGTAAGTTCAATAACTTCCATATAAGATCAGTAAATACTAAGATCAGTAAACACTTAAGATCAGTAACTTACATATAAGACCAGTAAGCATATAAGATCAGTAAGTATATCAGATCAGTAACTCAGATTTCAAATATCTCATATAAGATCACTAAAATTACTCTCAGTTTCCATACTCAGATCAGTAATCTTATTCCAGATAACTCAGTTAAGATCAGTAATTTTATTCTTACTATTACTCAATAAGATCAGTAAACTTACTCCAGTTAGCATTAAGATCAGTAATCTCAATTTAAGTTTCTCATTAGATTAGTAAGCTTATATTCAGATGGCTTAGTTAAGATGACTTAGAACCACATATATCACTAACTTTAAGTTGCTTTTGGCCATCAAAACATACTTTCATCAACTAGAACATTGTTTATAGGATTCATATCCCAACACTGAGATTTGCTTCCTCAAGCTCTCTCAATACTTGTTGATATAACTCAGTAGACTTGACATCAACAACTACCTCAGAGTTTTTGGCAAGTTCAATGGCCAATCTTTCATTTTCTCTCACACAGTTATCATGAAATTCTTGTAACAAAGTGAAATCTTCCATCAACTTTCCAAGGGAAAGCTTCAAGTTGACTTCACTATTGTTCTGTGAGATGAATGATGGTGAGCTAGACGTAGAGGATACATCATCATCCTCAAGAGCCATGTTGCAAACATCATCATCATCATCATCACTGTTGGAGAATAATCCATCAGAAGAGTTGAAGCTTTCAGCACTTTCAGATTCATCACCAGCCATCATGGCCTTTCTATTGGTGAACTTTCTGTCTCTTTTAGCTTGTCTCTCTCTTCTTTCTTTAGAGCTTAGTTCAGGGCAGTCATACTGGAAGTGCCCTTTCTTTTTGCAATTATAGCACAGATCTTCATCTTCATCCTTCTTGGATTCATCTCTTCTCTTAGATGATGAAGGGTCAGCTCTACTGGATCTTCTCCTATCAGAGGACTTGTCCTCTGATCTTTTCTCTTCCGGCTTTTTGTCCTCAGCCTGATCTTCAGGGGAGTTGTATCTTTTCCTGAATTTGTTGTCTTGGTAGAATTTCTTGTATCTACCAAACCTTGTGTTGAGCTTGTCAAACCTTCTAGCCATCAAGGCTAGTTCTTCCTTCATTTCAGTCTTAGAGACTGTCTTTGATGATCTGGGAGTGGGTTGCATTTCTGGTTCAGCAACTTTGGCTTTGAATGCCACTCCCTTAGTAGGATTTGAAGGTTCCTCAATAGGCTTTCTTCTATTGAGGTCGAACTCATAAGCTTTGAGTTCAGAGAAGATTTGTTGCATGGGCATGGTGGAAAGATCTTTGGTGTTTTGCATCATTACAGCATAGACATCCCACTTTTGAGTGAGACTTCTCAAGATCTTCAACCCCACTTCTCTCTTGGTGTAGACCTTGCCCAGTGAGTTGATTTCATTCATCACATCAGTGAATCTACCAGCAAACTTATCAATGGACTCCTCAGACTCCATTGCAAACTGTTCAAATTTCTGCACAGCAACTTGGAGCTTATTCTCCTTGATCTTTTCAGTACCCTCACACATTTCAGCAAGAGTATCCCAAATTTCTTTGGCTGTTGTGCAGTGGTAGACTCTTCCCATGACTGCATCTGGAATTGTTTGATAGAGGGTGTTCATTGCTAGATAATTCATATTATCCTTCCTCTTTTCATCAATAGTGAAGTCATCTTCATCTTTGGGAATCAGTTCCCTTATATCTGCTCTTTGCTCATCTGTCAATCTGGGGTTAGTTTGAGTAAACACAAAAGGTCCTCTTGTGATTACTCTTAGCATATCAGTGTGAAGAGATGCAAGATGAGCCCTCATTCTAATTTTCCAGAAATCATAATTGTCTATAGAAAACATGGGCAGTTTGTGATGAGAAATGTGGTTGACTGGATTTGTGGCCATATTGTCTAATCCTTGAACAGCAGGTGGGGGAACAGCATTGTTGTTGGCCATATCTCAAGAATAATTAGTTAGTCAACAAGTAATAGATTTCAGATAGAGATCAGTTCAGTGACCACACAAATATGAGAGTTTTGAAAATCAAGATGGATTTTCAGAAGCAGTGGTCTTTGAACCCCTGCTCTGATACCACTTGTTGGTCCTAAAAGGAGTATATAACAAGTGTATGGGGGGGGATACACTTGTATGCAATTCTTTTTCTATTTGATCAAGCCAGAGTTCAGCAAGGTTGTCTTGGACAACTCTGCTGAAGAAGATTAACTCTTCTAAGATAATCAAACTACTAAGTACTATTGAGTACTTAGTTGAATAACTATCTAGGGGAGTTATATGTGCGGAATAGTGGTTGGCCCTTTTAGTTTAGACTCCTTTAATTTCTGAAATCACTTAGTCAATGCAACTCAGTCCAGTTTTCAGGGAACTTGTCCAAATAGGTTTTTGCACAATCTTTGAATGTTTATCCTTGAAAGATCAGTTTTGTGTGCAGTGTTGAATGTATGAAAGTACTTGGAATGTAAATCAACACAGAAAGTTATAGTGGTTCAGAGACTCAAGCTCCTACATCCACTTTCCCTGATTTAACAGGATAATTCCTTCACTCTTGGAATTAACTTGTTTTATAGTGCCAAGGTGCACTTGATCAAGAACACCACTCTTGGTGAATTGATCCCTAGGATGTCTAGAGTCCTAGTACCCTCTTCTCAACTCAGAACTGAACTGTTCTTCTCTCAACAGTCAGCTCCTACCACTTCTACTACTACAACCTTCTCACTTTCTCACTTGAAAGGGGTAAGGATTGAAGTAAGGTTCCAACTAATGAGATATCCTTTACAATGGAGATCAGTGTATAAGGATAGGATATCTCTCTAAGCTTGTGTATGATTATACAATTGGGTTCAGCTTAGAAGAAGTGTATAAAGACTAAGTTAGTCTCTTTGAAAGCTTGAGAGCACTTGTCAACTTGTAGGATAGTTGGATATTCTTGTCAAGGTTGAGGTGCTTTCAAATGGTCTTCACACTTCTGTATTTATAGACAAAATGGAGGATTTGCCCGTTGGAGAGGCAGCCCCAAATTGCTATAAATGTCTTCCTTGAGTTCTTCAAACTGGAAGACAGATTCTTGATAGTGACATGTCCTCATTTGGGTAATAAACGGCTTGTAAGACTTTGTCTTCATTCTGCAGCACTTTTCCCAATGTTTGTCTTCTTGTTAGGACTTGTACATGGCTTCTGAAGGTTGATCCAATGATAGGACAACATTCCTTATCAACTGGACAACTCTCCTTATCACTATCAGCAGTTTTGCTTTTCAGCAAGGTTGGCTTGCTCTTCTTCAGATGACTTGGCTCTTTCCTTTTATTTCATTCCAAGATGATCTTGGCATCTTGCATTGTATTTCTTTAGGACATGGTTGTCTCTAATTCTTCAGCATAGTTGACCTTCAACCTTTAGAACATCTGTTCTGATTCAATCATGCTGAGACAACTCTTCTGGACAACTCTTCTGATCAGTATATTTGGTCTTTTATCATCAGGGCACTTTTCACATAGAGTTGGCTTCTCTGGACAACTCCCCTGATCAAAACCTTTGAGTAGTCTTGTCCTTTTGAGCTAGGTAAAGTTGTTCTTGCATATGGCTAGCTTCTTTGGACAACTCTCCTGATCAGAGCATTTGGTTTTCCATAGAGTGTGCTTGCTCTTAAGTGATTGTTCCAGAATTTGAGCCTTGAGGGGACTTGATCTTGATCATCTTCAAAGCATAGGTTCCCCCTCAAATTGTGCATCTAATTGTCTAAGAGCTGCCTAACATTTCAGCTTATCATCTAGCCTTATGCTATGTGTTCTAACATTTTTAGAACACTATCAATTGACTTAGGCATGTCTCAGGGAGTTTTGGTATTAGATCAAAACATATCTCATTTTATTCCCAACACATACTTTTCTTGGAGTTGAGACAACTCTTCTGATAGCCTTGCATTTATGACAGCTATATTAGGATCTACTTTTGACTGAGCTTCTTTTAGATTAATGATTTCTTGCTTTAAAGTTATGTTCTCATCACTAATTTCAATGAATGCTTTGTTAGCTTGTAGAAGGTCTTCTTCAGTCACTCCTTAGGAATGATGAAGACTACTTCCTACACTGCTAACAGCAGCATCACTTTCATCAGTGTCAGAATTGTTGCAAGATTGAAAAGAGTTAGCAGATGATACCTCATCATTTATTTTGGCCATCATTACCAGTCCATCATCTGCTATGAAGGCTTCATCTTCATTGCTAGAGGGGTAGTTAGATGAAGACGATGGCAACTCTTCTGATTCCGAATCAGAATCATTGTAAGCCATCATTGCCTTCTTAACCTTGGCATATTTTCGATCTCTTCTGGCTTTCCTTTCTTCTCGATCTTCAGAACTCAGATCAGGACATTCATAAGCATAATGACCTGGCTTATCACAATTATAGCACACAGGATTGTTAGAAGTTCTTTTAGGAGGAGAATGTTTTCTGTTCCTGTCATGCTTGTCAATTGAGTTCCTGTCTTTCTTATCAGAATACTTTCTATCCCTCTTATCAGATGAGTTCCTATCTATCCTGTTCTCATTAGAGATCTCATCCCTTCTTTCAGAAGAATTTTGATCCCTTCTGTTCACAGAAGAGTCCCTGTTACTAGAACCCTTAGTTTCCTTATCGAATTTCTTGTATCTACCATACCTCTTATTCAGTTTATCAAATCTTTTGATCATAAGGCTCATCTGATCTTTCAGACTAAGATCAGAACTATCTAGTTCATCTTTTATGCTTGAGGCCTTAGACTTAGATGATCTAGACCCCTTAGAGGTAGAGGCTTTAAAAGCTATGTCCTTAGAGGCATCCTTATCCTTATGAATTTCAGTAATAGGATCTTCTTCATCTAACTCAAACTCATGTGCCTTAAGTGTTTGGAACATAGTTTCTGCTGGCCAAGAATCAATGTCTTGTGTGGTTTTAATGATCATCTTGACCATTTTCCACCTTTCATCCAAAGCTTTCAAGATTCTCAAGTTAACTTCTCTGTCAGTATAAGTCTTGCCTAACACATCAAGATCATTCATGATTTTGGTAAATCGAGTATCCAATTCATCAATTGATTCTCCTGGCTTCATTTTAAATGATTCAAACTTTTGGACAGCTGTGGATAACTTGCTTTCTTTGATCAGTGTAGTACCTTCACAAAGAATAGCCAATTTGTCCCACATTTGTTTTGCAGTCTTACATTTTAACACTTTACCAAGATACTCATTTGGCAAGGTGTGTAAAATATAGTTCTTGGCAAGACTGTCCAAATTGTTTTGTTTCATTTCTTCCGAAGTCAGTTCTGACCTTGGTTTAGGGACCAGTGCTCCAACTGGTTTAGATGGATCCAGAACAGCAGTGTTTTCCACCATGGTGACAATTGGTCCTTCAGTCACCACAGACGCCATTAGATCATGGGTTGAGCTAAAGATGGCCTCCATCCTGAGCTTCCAGTAGTCATAATCTACAATCTTGAACTTAGGCAGTTTGTTCACATTAGTGTCATCCATGTTTGATTAGACAAATAGGATCAGTAGTATAGCAGATAGATTTCAAGTATTCAGATAGTGACAGATATCAAGAAAGAGTATCAAGATCAGTAAGTTTTCCCTTAAGATCTGTAAGGTTATCAAGAAACAGCAGTCCAAAGAACTACTGCTCTGATACCACTTGTTGGTCCCAAAGTTGAGTTAAGATTGAGTAAGCTAGTAAAAGTCTAGAGGGGAGGGGTGAACTTTTAAAAATCTTTCAAAATATCAGAATATGCAATGCGGAATTTAGTCTTCTTATGTACTGTACTGTGCTTACTCAGCTCAGATCAGTACTTTCAAAGCAATATGGGCCTTACTAGTTTATACTCAACTTTTCTTTAGATCTTTATCTTTGTTAATTCTTAATGTTCTTAGTTAAACAATTCAAACAAATATCAAACAGAAAATGTAAAGAACACAGAATTTTATAGTGGTTCGACAAATGTCTACATCCACTCTCACAATCCCAGTTGTGATGTTTTATTAACTCTTCCTTCTTGAGTTTCTTGTGGCTTAAAGTCCCAAGATTAAGACTTTGATCTTATCGATTATACCTCCAGGTATATCTTCGATCTACTAGTAATTCTACAAGTAACTAGCACACTTGTTTTACAAAATACAAACTTAAAACTTGAAAAGTAAAACTTCTCTTTGAATAGCCTTTGAGTCTTCTCTTCAATTCAGTGGCTCTTCTCTTCTTTATTCTCCTTCAACTCTGTGAGTTCTTCTTGTGCTCTGTAGACTTAGATTGCTTGTGAATGCTTTAAGATCAGTAGTCTTAGTAGTAGGAGATCACATAGTATTTATAGAACTTAGTATGACAGTTAGCAGTTTGTGAACTAACTCTCAACTAACTCTAAAACTGTTTTTGTAACTTCTTCTTGTAACCGACTTTGTAACTTCCTTCAACTTCCAAGTCAGCATATCTTCAATATATCTTTAGTTACACTTTAAATAAGTTTTCCAAACTTATTCTTCAATCATACTAACTCATCACAGTAAACTACTCTTCTTAGTTTTACTGTTCTTAGTCAGTAAGCACAGTTCTCCAAAACTGTTCTGTACTTCTTCAGATTTCTTCTAAGCTTATCTTCAACTCTTCTTGAAGTCTTCTTATTCTGAAGTAGTCTTCTGAGTCTTCATAGTCTTCGGATCTTCATCTAATCTAGTGTTCTAAACTACTGTTCTGAACTTTTACAATGCTGATTACAATAAAATACAACTTTACATATATAAAACCTATCTATACATCAACTGAACTATATACAGATGAGTATAATTAAGTCCTATACTATAAGCTGTCTATACAATACAAAACATCAGCTTAGTTCCTAACAGTTCATATATCAGATCAGTAAACACAATAAGATCAGTAAACACCTAAGATCAGTAACTTACATATAAAATCAGTAAGCATATAAGATCAGTAAGTATATAAGATCAGTAACTCAGATTCAAATATCTCATATAAGATCAGTAAACTTATTCTCAGTTTCCACACTAAGATCAGTAAACTTATTCTCTATAGAACTTTTATATCAACATACAAACACATATACCATTATCCTCAAGTTGCTTTTGGTCATCAAAACATACACATCAATTAGACCATTGTTTCACAGATTCATATCCCAACACATCTTCTTCATCTTTGTCATCTGTAAGACCTTTATCATCATCAAACACAACGTTAACAGATTCTTGAACAGTGTTAGTTCTAAGGTTATAAACTCTATAAGCTTTACTATTTCTAGAATAGCCTAAAAAGAAACCTTTATCACTTTTAGAATCAAACTTATGAAGTTGATCCCTATCATTCAAAATATAACACACACAACCAAATACATGAAAATATTTCACATTAGGTTTTCTGTTGTTCAAAATCTCATAAGGTGTTTGATTAGTGCCAGAACGAATAAAAACCCTATTAATAATATGGCATGCAGTATTCAATGCTTCTCCCCAAAATTTCTTAGTAAGACATTTGGATGTAAGCATAACTCTAGCCATTTCTTGTAAAGTTCTATTCTTTCTTTCAACAATTCCATTTTGTTGTGGAGTTTTAGGAGATGAATATTCTTGCAAGATACCCTATTTATCACAAAAATCATTAAACATGCTGTTTTCAAATTCCCTACCATGATCAGTTCTAATACGGCCAACTTTCAAGTTAAACACATTTTTGAACCTCTTATAAAGAATTTTAAATGCAGCAAATGCTTCAGATTTGTCTCTCAAAGACTCTACCCAGGTATATCTAGAAAAATCATCTACCACAACTAAGGAATACCTCTTTCCTCCAATGCTTTCAGTTTCCATAGGACCCATCAAATCCATGTACAGTAATTCAAAGCATCGATGTGTAGTACAATGTGACAACATTTTGTGTGACATTCTTACCTGCTTACCTTTTTGGCATGGTCCACATACAGTGGTGTTGTGAAACCTAAGTTCTGGAATTCCTTTTACTGCATCTGCTTTGATTAGCTTTTTCATTGCTCTGTAATTTGCATGACCCAATCTTTGATGCCATAGAACATTTTCATCATGTTTTGACAAGTTACACATATTTGTTCCAATAAGATAGCAATTATCAGCTGACCTAGTACCAGTCATGACACAAACTTCATATTTATTAAGAACATAACATGAATCTTTATCAAATTTCACATGCAAATTATCATCACAAAGTTGACTAATGCTAATCAGATTTGCAAGTAAGCCATCAACATGTAATACATTTTTAAGCTTAGGAAAACCTTCAACATTCAAAGTTCCTTTACCAACAATCTTTCCTTTAGAACCTCCACCATATGTAACACTACCACTATTCAAGGTCACATAATCAGATAAGAAATCAATTCGACCTGTCATATGTCTAGAACAACCACTATCAAAGTACCATAAGTCAGGTAGACATGCTTTTAAGGAGGTATGAACAACATTACAGATAGCTTTTGGTTTCCATGCAGATTTCAAAAACTGTTTACCAGGATGTGACCGTTTCTTATGCAGCATTTTCAAATTTTTCTGTTCTTCAAACAACTTTATACAGTAAGGACGAATGTGACCAACTTTGAAACAGTAATGACAGATATACTTCCTCTTAACCTTGTGAGACTCTGTTTCTGCAGATGTTGTTGGGATATGGATCCTAGAACAAGTCCTAAATGATGAATAAAAGATAAAAGATAAAGTTTTGATAAGCCAAAAAGAAGACTTGAATATTTTCTAAGTGTTGGCTGATCTAGTCTAGTTAAGTTGAAGTCATCTTGTACAGATCAGTAAGAATTCAAAAGACAAGTACTAGTTTCTAAAAAGACAAGTATTATTGAAAAATAAGTACGAGTTATAAGTACTTTATATTTGTTATTTGTATATGTTAAGATTGTTATTGAGCTATGAATGATTGTTGTATAGAGCTCATGTTTTTAAATGTAATAGATAGATTCTTTGTATAGTTTTATAAGTTGACTAAGCTTTATAACAAGAAGCTTAAAGTAATGTAATAGTCTTGTTAGGATTAGTTGATAGGACTAGATTAGTTCTATGTTGTAAATCTGAAGAAGTCTACTACACTAGATAAGTGGAAGATGTAGACTACTACACAAGACAGGTACGACTTAAACAAGACAGGTCAACTTAAAGTTAGTTACAGAAACACGTATTGAAGATAAAGACTGAAGAATTAGTTAAGGAATAACTAATTAACTAAAGAAACGTGTGAAAAGAAGAAATTTCAGTTAGAAGTTAGTTTTCAAGAAAAGTTGGTTACAACTAACTGAGTTCTTGATTTCTAGAATCTATAAATACCTCATGGTATTGATTCATTAGAGACGACTGAGATACTGATACGACTACTGAAAAATTGATACTGCAAGCGTTATTGAAGAATCAAGTGAAGAAATTACTCTCAGAGATTGAAGTTCAGAAAGTGAAGCTACACAAGTCAAGTGAAGAAATCAGAAGGCTACTACTGAACGAAGAGAAGTTTTATTTTCGTTTATTGTTTCAAGTTGCTAGTTACTTGTAAAATAGCTAGTAAGATCGAAGATATATCTGGAGATATAATCGAGAAGATCTAAGTCTTATTTCTTGGGACTTAAAGCTACAAGAACATATTACTCGATTGGAAGAGTTAATAAGAATTTCACAACTGGGTTTGTGAGAGTGGATGTAGACAAGTTGTCGAACCACTATAAATCTCGTGTTTGATTTACTTTACTGTTTTGTTTGTTTAAATTGATTAACTGTTTACTTGTTAAACATACATAACTAAACAAGACTAGTTGGGTATATACAAAACAGAGTTCTCGAATTAAGTTGAGTATAATCTTTAATTGGGCTCATTGTTAATTTCGTATTCCGCATATTGTAATTCTGATATATCGAAAGATTTTAGAAAAGTCTATTCACCCCCCTCTAGACATTTTCTTTAGCTTCCCTCGATATTAACTCAACTTAGGGACCTACAGATGTTGCACCAGATGTATCAACATTTGCCTTAACAAATTTCACAGGTTTTCTAAATTTATCAGAAATAGAAGCAGTAGTACCATCATAACCTAAACCATGATTGTTAGACTTACCAGTAGCTATAACATTATTTACCTCAGAAGAACTCTTGGAATATTTCTTGAGACATAAAGTAGAATTTATCAGTTTCTCCTTTAAGTTACAGATTTCCAGATCTCTTTTGGTAAGAATAACTTCTAGCTTGGTGATTGTGTGTGTCAGATCCTCATTCCTTTTATTCAGAGAATCAAGGGTGAGTTTCTGATTCTTCCAATCATCTAACAACTTTTGGTATTCATTGTCATCAGTCCTTTTTCCAACATCATCAACTAAACCATTAAAACAGTTCAAATCTGGGTGACTCTGTTCTGATGTTGCTGTAGATGTTGAAACATCAGATACAGCATCAGACTTTGTTTCATCCAGATCATCATCTGAGGAATCATTATAATCAATTCTGGTAAAATTAGAATATTCATTCGGATTTAATTCATCAAGATCATCATCAGAATCATCACTCTAGGTAGCACTAAAATTTAGTTTTTGCTTAAGTCTAGTATTGGCACATTCATTTGCATAATGGCCATAACCAGAACAAGCATTGCATTGAACTGATTTTCGAAATTCAGGATCATACCTTGGTTTACCTTCACTCTTTGATAGTCTTGGTGTGAATTGACCTTTCCTCCTTTCTGGTTGAGGTGTTGATGTGTTGATTTGAATTTTAGGTTGAATGTTGCTAGATTTGTTCACTGATTTCTTAAGAAACTTATTAAAGTGCTTAGTAAGTAAGGCAATGTTGTTAGGATCCTTGAGACATTTATCAAGCAATTCTTCATTAGAATCAACTTCAGTAATGATAGGTTGAATCTCAGAAATGTTTGATGTTTCTCCTTTAAAAACCACAACTTTCTTATCAGCATCATTTTCAACAACTTGATTAGTGTTTATTTCATATGTTCTAAGAATACTCACTAACTCATTTAGACTTAATGTATCTGTATTTCTTGCCTCTTCAATAACACAAATTTTAGCATCAAATCTTTTAGGAACAGATCTTAATATCTTATGAACTACTCTAACATTAGAAATAGGATCACCAAGAGAATGTGATTCATTGATTATCTCACTTAACCTTTCATTGTAGGATGAAATGGTTTCATCTTCCTTCATTCGGAGATTCTCAAATTTTGTCCCCAACATTCGAAGCTTAATCCTTCGATCACTGTCTGAACCCTCACAATGCTCTTGCAACCTGTCCCATGCATCTTTAGAAGTAGAACAGTTAGATGTAATTTTAAACATTGAAACATCAACAGAAGTAAAAATAGCATTTAAAGCTTTAGAATTGTAGCTTGCTGTTTTCATTTCATCAGCCGTCCAATCAACTTCTCTTTTGAGTTGAACTTCACCATCTGCGTCTGCTGGTCTCTTTGGAGCTTCCCAACCTGTAAGACAGTCCTCCAAGCACGTTCATCAATTGACTTGATGTACATACGCATCTTAGGCTTCCAATAAGAATAATTTGAACCATCTAAAACAGGTGGCCTAAGTGCAGTGGATATGTGATGTGTTTCCATTGCTAAACTAAACTAAAAACACACTTGACCAAAGATCTAACCTAGTGTCGTCAGGTATCAGCTCTGATACCAACTGAAAGTGTGTGCGGGGTGTATAAAAGTGTTTAAGTATAAGTAGATAAATGTTGCACAGAATGTTGAGACAAATAGTGCAACACTGACTCTAACAGAATATCAGAAATTAAGATACACAACGGAAGACTTGAAACACTAAAAACAAACGAGACACAATGGAAATACTTTTAACATAGATTTTATAAATAAAAATCTATGTCTGCCTTATGGCGTAAAATCAATACTTATCTTCAAGTACAAATGTTGTGTGAAATGTTACAATAATAACTTTCACAACGAAACTATAAACGAGGCAGGTGCCAAGTCTAGAAAACGAACTAAGTGTATAAATTATACACTGTCGAAATGCCTAGTCTATCTAATGATTACACTCTCAATAGATAAGAAGACAAACAACCATACGGGTGGTATACAACGTATGAACTAAAATGTAGAACTATTGGCCACAATTTCCTAACAGGGATGAACGCTCGGTCTAGGATATTGATCGAATAGAACACACTGAATTATGAAGCCTTCAATCAGTATTTATAGAGGTGGTATGCGAATTCTAAAGGCTTCCACATTGAGGTCCTATTTTTTAGGAGCTCAACTTCCATGATCTTTCTAGATCCTTCTAGCCTGCTCTAGGTCGTTCCAAATGCATCTAGGCTGTTCTAGCATGTTCTCCAATGTTCTGGAATCTTCCAGGTTCCAGATCCTTGTAGAAGCTTCTAGATCCTGCCAGAAATGCGACAACATTTAGGTCAACATTTAATGTAGCATTTCAGAAAAGACTTAGAAAAAATCTCGGAAGGTCAAATTAAGATGTTTTTTGATAATGTTAAGGCATTTAAGAATTAACAACATCTACAAATATCTAAAGATTTTTAAAAACATTTTAAAATCCGTATTGAATACCTCAGAAGAATTGAATACCCCCAAACTTTGAAAGTCCAAAAAAATCTAATATACAATTTAAGTTTAGCAGCTTATGTAATATTTTAAATGAATCAATTTCAAATTTTCATTTAAATTTAGTACCTTATGTTTTAAATTCAATTTATATATGTAAATTTAATGAATGAATCAATTTTTCATTTAAGTTTAGTACGTACCTTATGTTTTAAATTCAATTTATATATGTAAATTTAATGAATGAATCAATCAATTTCAATTTTAAGTTTAAGTTTAGTAATGAATGAATGAATCAATTTAAATAGTTTAATACATTATGTTTTAAATTCAATTTATATATGTAAATTTAATGAATGAATGAATCAATTTAAATTTAATTTTAGAATCTTATGTAATATTTAAATTTAATTTAAGATTTAAGGTTTAGAGTTTAGTACCTTATATGTTTAGTATCTTATAGTAACTGTTGATCCCAACAGTAACTTACGTACGTAATATTCAAACTAAATTTAGGTTTAAGTTTTATGTTTAGTACCTTATATACAATTTAAGTTTAGCAAATTATGTAATATTTCAATTCAATTTAAGTTTAAGGCGAATATTTGAACATAAATGGTTAATATCTGAACAAAGAGTGTCTTTTTTTGAATTTTTCTCCTAACAATGAAATTTTTTGTATTTAAA
The DNA here is from genome assembly GCA_963675135.1 of Galeopsis tetrahit. Lineage (NCBI taxonomy): Eukaryota > Viridiplantae > Streptophyta > Magnoliopsida > Lamiales > Lamiaceae > Galeopsis > Galeopsis tetrahit. Next base: position 63,951,659 of record OY776121.1, on the reverse strand, counting down.
TATTACTAAACTCTAAACTTATATTATCTTTATTTAAGTTTAAAATAATAATCAGAATAACATTAAATTAATACTTACATTTTATCAATTTAAAATTAATTATGAATTGAATCATATTGTTCTAGGGCTTCTGTAGATCTGTTACACTCTATAGATGAATGACATTTGTCCTAAATTTTTAATTTAGATTAACTACAGTGAAATAAAATTCCTTAATTCTCTCCCTTAAATATATCCCAATCTTAACAAGTATTTAACGAAATTAAAACCAGGACAATATTTTTCAACATAAATTATAGAAAAATAACTTTATATTCAAATTTTTTAAATAATTTATATAGAAAAATCTTAAACAATTTTAAAAAAAAATTGCAATCAGTTTGCTTAAATATAATAAATACGTCTGAATAATTTAATATTTTTGACATTTTGTTTAAATATTAAAGTATTTAAAAAATATACTTTAACAATTAAACCAAAATGGTCAAATTAAACAAAACAAATTAAAATATAAAAATGAATAGATCGAGACATCATGAAAAAATAAAGAGTTTCATTTATAGTGAGAGAATGAAAGGAGGATTAGAGAGAGAAACACAGAAGTGGAGAAAGCTAAAAAAGAGAGAGAGAGAAAGCTTGAAAAAATTAAAGATTTGAGCTTTTTTTACAAATGAAGATTGGGGACTTGAGTTACAAGAATGTGCAAGGTTAAGAGATAGAGTGAAGAAAGACCGAGATAGGAAGAAAGAAAGAGATAAATGTTTCCGGCGATGAAACTTCCGAGGAGAGTGTCAACGATGAAGAAGACGACGGGGGACAAAAGTAAATTGAGCGAAGGGAGTGGGAGAACCTGAAATCGCGGGCGACGGCGAGCCTGTAAATCGAGGGCGGCGTCGAGCTTGAGAATCGCGGCGGGGGAACATTTAATTTGTGAAATAGGAAAATGAATACCTTCAAAATTTCTTACGCAAATGTCAAAGGAAAGGTACAAGATCGAAAGAAAGTCTATCGAGATAAAATCGCCCAGAAAATCGAAAGAACATATTTGAAAAAAATCGCCCAGAAAGTCTATCGAGTTTTATCTCGGTAATCGAATTTCTTCATCTGATTTCTTCAACCGTCGAGCCAGGTTGCAATCAGAAATAAAGTCCACTAATTGCTCTTCTTATTTAATCGCCGGTCATCTGATTTAATCGACGGACAACATCGTGAAGAAGGTGAAATTGTTTTTGGGGAAGTGAGTGGGGAAGTGACATCATTGGGAAGACAAAAACTAAAAAGCAAAAAAAGCAAGTAAATGGATTCTTGAATTTTACTCCTATATATCCTGAGGGTTAATATGATATTTTTCCTCACAAGTTGGGAGCTCAATTCTGCGTTTATTTTGGGTTTATTTTGGGTGAGAGTGGATTGCTATTGTTTGGTCCACATGAGAGTGGATAGTGATCCCTAAAGAAAAATGAAGAGTATGTTTCAATTTTTTATTATGGTTTTGGTTAGTTAGGGAATGATATTAGTTTATGTAAAAAATTATAATAAATAATGTTCATTGTAAATAATATATTAGTTTATATGGTGAGATATATTGGTCTGTATTTTGAAAAATTATACTCCCTCCGTCCTACAAAGATAGCTACACTTTTCTTTTTTGGATGTCCCAAATTATAGCTACATTTCCTCTTTTACTTAAGTATTAAATGTTTTATTGACAATTTTACTCTTAATTAAACTAACCTCATAATTACTCTTAAGACTCAACTGCTTTAGAATTTACACCAAATTTATGGAATATTAAGGGTAAAATAGGCATATCAGTTAAATTTGACTACATTTATTGATTTTTCTTAATCTATGTGTAAAGTCAAATGTAGCTATCTTTGTGGGACAGAGGGAGTAATAAATAATGTTCCTGCGACACGTAGTTCCTTTATTTTAGTACTCCCTCCGTTTTTTTTTATACGATGTTTTAGAGTAATTTATTAGAATTAAGAAAGTATATGTTTTGACAAATATACCTTTAGATAATAAAAAAAGTTTCTAATTACATTAATTTCATTCCATAATACACATTAAATTTCAATTCTTTCCAAAGTTAAGTGAGAACATAATTGAAATAAATAGTGTAGAAATTTTAAAACATCATATAATCATGCACAAGAAAAAAATGTCTAAAACATCATATAGAAAAAACGGAGGGAGTACAAAACAGTAGGCGACCATGTTAGAGGGGGATGCCGCTAAGCCATCTATCAATCATCGCAAAGCTCTCTACAGGCTTATACTCCGCAGTTGTATGACCTGCCCCCTACAAATGTATATATAACCAACAATTATTAATAAATGAAATTCAAAATATTTTTAAACATATTCCAAATAATAGTACACCATGAGCAAGAATTTATAACCTTCACGGTGATGTGTGTAAAGTCAGAGTCTTTGTTGAAGTATGATGTTGCATACCTTAACTCAAACAAACAAACAAAATATATCACAACTAATTAACATCAAAAACTAATCGAAGAATTATATAAAGAAATAGTGTATAAGACAACAACTGACCCTGCAACTTGACCTTCAACAAACCAAGGTCTCCAATCACTCTTGATCTGCAATTTCAATGATCTTATCCATTTTTCGGTTGTCGAATGAGGAACACCCATGTCTTGGTCCCCACTATCAATAACATTATTGATTACAAAAAAGATAGAGAGATGGTAAAATGTTAACATTTTAAGAAACATGTCAATTACCATAGCTAGTTTGAAACTAGGATTAAAAAAAATAAAATCATCATTACCTGTAAATTAGAACTCGACAATCACTCTGGTTTGTAAACTTCTTGTGATACTTCACGACGGAGTCAACATTTTGTGTGTATGTTCCATTACTCATGGCACTACTACAAAAAAGGATTTTAGAGACGCTCAAAAGTGTCACCAAAAATATCTTGTAATGACGCTTTTGCTATAGTGACGCTTTGGTAAAGCGTCACCTGATTTGGCGTTTCTATAGGAAATTATCATGACGCTTGAAAGCGTCACTACAAATGGTCATTGTGATGGTTTTACACGTCATCGTAACACTATTTAGTGACGCTCATGCGTCACGAAAAAATTATAACTAACTTAACCAACTCATTTAGTGACGCTTTTATGTGTCATAGTAACACTATTTGGTGACGTTAAACGATGTGCTTTAGAGACATTTTATTACATCACAAATAAATTTATAACTAACATAACCACCTTGTTTTGTGACGTTTACTCACATCACAAAAAATTTATAACTAATTTAACTACCAAATTTGGAGACGCTTCTTAATATCAGATAACATAAATAACAATATAGACCACATATATACTATTAAACTCAAGCATATACAAAAAAATTATATTTTCATTCATTTATATCATAACGATAAAATATCCTCACATTTTTAAAATAGAAACAACAAAAAATATGATAATAAAAAAAATCAAAATAAAAAATTTTCTTTCAAAGATAATTTACAACTAGACTAAGCGTGACAAACTATATTTTGGTATCTTTATCTTGCATCTTTCAGTACTTGAACCTATAATAATTAAAAAAAGGAAAAATTATTAATATTTGAAGTTGGAAAAAAACTAGCTAAAACAAATGAAATATTAATATCAAAAGAAACTTACCCAATCGGTGCTCTAGCAAAGTAATGTTATGTCCTATAACTTGCTCACCAAATTTAACATCTCCAAATTTCCTGATTAATGGTTCCTCATATTCAGTGCTTTGGGAATAACTATGATCCGCAACATTTCTTTGTCCCCGCGTCAGTGATATAATATTATCTTTAAAATATAGTAAAGATTGATAAAAGACTTCAAGTAACTTTGAAAAGGACAAATGAGTAGTATAAAAAGTGATGTATGATACCTCAACGACGGTCATGTTTCTCAATAACAGCCTCATTTAAATACAATAACAACATCCTTAATTTGGCCATGCACCATAGGCACTTTTTCGTTCTCTAGCCCTTGCTAGCAGATCATTTATAGTCATAGTTTTTCCCTTTACCATTTTTCTGCAATCACAATTTACATACGTCATTCTTCCACACTATACAAAGACAAAAGATCAATCCATCATTAGAATTAGAAACTGCTGTAGACACCTAAATTTTAAATTCCTTTGGACCTCTAAAGCCCAATAAATTAATTTAAAATTCAAGACGGGCCTTTAAAGTCCGATAAATGAAGACGGGCCTCTAAAGTCCGATAAATGAAGACGGGCCTCTAAAGTCCTATAAATGAAGATGGGCCTCTAAAGTCCAACAAACCAAATCAAGCCCAAATAGGGTATTCTTAGCCCATCAAGTAATTCAAAATTTGAATTAAGGCCTAACCACTTGCACAAATATCTCCTTGACCCATAAAAAAACCCTAGGTTCTACACCTATAAATAGATGCCTCATTTCATTCATTTTATCATCAACAAAAATCAGAAGCATTCAAGGCTCTAAAATTCTCTGCAGAGATTTTGGAGTGCTCTTCAGCAGGCGGAGGAGCTTCAAAGGCGTTCTTCGTGCAAAGCGGCAAGAAGCAGTGTTCGAGTGGAGAGGCGGAGGAGCTTCAAAGGCGTTCTTCGTGCAAAGCGGCAAGAAGCAGTGTTCGAGTGGAGATCAAGGTGTGGAGATCAAGGTGCTAAGCCTCTTCGATTCGGCGTTTCTTCAAGGCGTTCTTCGTGCAAAGCAGCAAGAAGCGGTGTTCGAGTGGAGATCAAGGTGTTAAGCCCCTTCGATTCAGCATTTCTTCAAAGTTCTTCGTGGATCTTCAACGGAAAAGTCCCAATAAGTCCCGAAAAAGTCCCGAAAATCAACGTTTAATCCAAAATACGGCGTCAAGCCTTTGGATTAACGTTATAACTTCCCAAGTTCAAGAACGATCTTCAAACGACGTTCATCATAAAAGTCCCTAAAATCGACGTGTAATCCAAAATACGGCGTCAAGCCCTTGGATTAACGTTATAAAGTCCCAAGTTCAAGAACGATCTTCAACGACGTTCATCCAAAAAATCCATAAATTCAACATTTAATCCAAAATACGGTGCTAAGCCTTTGGATTAACGTTATAAAAATCCCCAAATACATGATCGGATAGGATTCGGCTGCGGATCCAACTCCAGAAGTTCCAAAAGTGCTCAAGAAATTCAAGAACTTCAAGAAGAGAGAATCAGAGGTCCAAAAGTGCTCAAGAACTTCAAGAAAAGAGAATCAGAGAAGCAAATTGGAGATTGTAACCCGCAAATACTCGGTTTTAATCCGAAATTAAATAAAATCGTTTACCATTTTCGCGTTTATATTTAATTCACGAATTTGTGTTTACAAATTGGCACGCCCGGTGGGACTATCTCTACCTCTCATCTCTACTCTTCAAGCAAATAAATTAATTTAAAATTCAAGACGGGCCTTTAAAGTCCGATAAATGAAGACGGGCCTCTAAAGTCCGATAAATGAAGACGGGCCTCTAAAGTCCTATAAATGAAGATGGGCCTCTAAAGTCCAACAAACCAAATCAAGCCCAAATAGGGTATTCTTAGCCCATCAAGTAATTCAAAATTTGAATTAAGGCCTAACCACTTGCACAAATATCTCCTTGACCCATAAAAAAACCCTAGGTTCTACACCTATAAATAGATGCCTCATTTCATTCATTTTATCATCAACAAAAATCAGAAGCATTCAAGGCTCTAAAATTCTCTGCAGAGATTTTGGAGTGCTCTTCAGCAGGCGGAGGAGCTTCAAAGGCGTTCTTCGTGCAAAGCGGCAAGAAGCAGTGTTCGAGTGGAGAGGCGGAGGAGCTTCAAAGGCGTTCTTCGTGCAAAGCGGCAAGAAGCAGTGTTCGAGTGGAGATCAAGGTGTGGAGATCAAGGTGCTAAGCCTCTTCGATTCGGCGTTTCTTCAAGGCGTTCTTCGTGCAAAGCAGCAAGAAGCGGTGTTCGAGTGGAGATCAAGGTGTTAAGCCCCTTCGATTCAGCATTTCTTCAAAGTTCTTCGTGGATCTTCAACGGAAAAGTCCCAATAAGTCCCGAAAAAGTCCCGAAAATCAACGTTTAATCCAAAATACGGCGTCAAGCCTTTGGATTAACGTTATAACTTCCCAAGTTCAAGAACGATCTTCAAACGACGTTCATCATAAAAGTCCCTAAAATCGACGTGTAATCCAAAATACGGCGTCAAGCCCTTGGATTAACGTTATAAAGTCCCAAGTTCAAGAACGATCTTCAACGACGTTCATCCAAAAAATCCATAAATTCAACATTTAATCCAAAATACGGTGCTAAGCCTTTGGATTAACGTTATAAAAATCCCCAAATACATGATCGGATAGGATTCGGCTGCGGATCCAACTCCAGAAGTTCCAAAAGTGCTCAAGAAATTCAAGAACTTCAAGAAGAGAGAATCAGAGGTCCAAAAGTGCTCAAGAACTTCAAGAAAAGAGAATCAGAGAAGCAAATTGGAGATTGTAACCCGCAAATACTCGGTTTTAATCCGAAATTAAATAAAATCGTTTACCATTTTCGCGTTTATATTTAATTCACGAATTTGTGTTTACAAATTGGCACGCCCGGTGGGACTATCTCTACCTCTCATCTCTACTCTTCAAGCAAATAAATTAATTTAAAATTCAAGACGGGCCTTTAAAGTCCGATAAATGAAGACGGGCCTCTAAAGTCCGATAAATGAAGACGGGCCTCTAAAGTCCTATAAATGAAGATGGGCCTCTAAAGTCCAACAAACCAAATCAAGCCCAAATAGGGTATTCTTAGCCCATCAAGTAATTCAAAATTTGAATTAAGGCCTAACCACTTGCACAAATATCTCCTTGACCCATAAAAAAACCCTAGGTTCTACACCTATAAATAGATGCCTCATTTCATTCATTTTATCATCAACAAAAATCAGAAGCATTCAAGGCTCTAAAATTCTCTGCAGAGATTTTGGAGTGCTCTTCAGCAGGCGGAGGAGCTTCAAAGGCGTTCTTCGTGCAAAGCGGCAAGAAGCAGTGTTCGAGTGGAGAGGCGGAGGAGCTTCAAAGGCGTTCTTCGTGCAAAGCGGCAAGAAGCAGTGTTCGAGTGGAGATCAAGGTGTGGAGATCAAGGTGCTAAGCCTCTTCGATTCGGCGTTTCTTCAAGGCGTTCTTCGTGCAAAGCAGCAAGAAGCGGTGTTCGAGTGGAGATCAAGGTGTTAAGCCCCTTCGATTCAGCATTTCTTCAAAGTTCTTCGTGGATCTTCAACGGAAAAGTCCCAATAAGTCCCGAAAAAGTCCCGAAAATCAACGTTTAATCCAAAATACGGCGTCAAGCCTTTGGATTAACGTTATAACTTCCCAAGTTCAAGAACGATCTTCAAACGACGTTCATCATAAAAGTCCCTAAAATCGACGTGTAATCCAAAATACGGCGTCAAGCCCTTGGATTAACGTTATAAAGTCCCAAGTTCAAGAACGATCTTCAACGACGTTCATCCAAAAAATCCATAAATTCAACATTTAATCCAAAATACGGTGCTAAGCCTTTGGATTAACGTTATAAAAATCCCCAAATACATGATCGGATAGGATTCGGCTGCGGATCCAACTCCAGAAGTTCCAAAAGTGCTCAAGAAATTCAAGAACTTCAAGAAGAGAGAATCAGAGGTCCAAAAGTGCTCAAGAACTTCAAGAAAAGAGAATCAGAGAAGCAAATTGGAGATTGTAACCCGCAAATACTCGGTTTTAATCCGAAATTAAATAAAATCGTTTACCATTTTCGCGTTTATATTTAATTCACGAATTTGTGTTTACAAATTGGCACGCCCGGTGGGACTATCTCTACCTCTCATCTCTACTCTTCAAGCAAATTGGCACGCCCAGTGGGACAATCTCCACCTCTCATCTCTACTCTTCAAGCAAATCAAGTCACGACGATGGCGCCAATCAAGATTAAGATCAAGAGAGGCGTTGCACCCGGATCAGTTGACGTCGACTTTGAAGACGTGAACGTAGTCACGAGAACGTTGTCAAGAAGCTCGAAGTCATCGTCTTCTTCAAGGAAAACTACTACAGAGGGTCCACCACCCAACACTGCGAATGAGGAAAACAACCCAGCCTGTTCCCCTACTCATTCCACGACGAGCTCATTAGATTCAAACACAGCTTCAGCAATGGTGACAAATACCACGACTGTTGAGGAGCAATTGGCAAGCTTGACTAGAGCTATAGAAGGACTCACGAAACATGTCCAAGAACAGGATGTTCAGATTGCTAAGCTGATGAGCAATGCAGACAAAGGGGAGTCAAGTCGAGCAAAAGAAAAGCGAGTCGAGGGGCATGATGTGGAGATGTCTGGTGAACGTCAACAGATGGAAATTGACCCAACTCTTAAGGAGTTACAAGTTTCTCCCGATGGTTTGGTGCCCGTTAACCAGCTAAAAGAAATCATACTTGGGGCAATCAAAGATAAGTTCGAGAAAAATCCCAAGTCTTCATTCACCTACAGCAAGCCTTACACGAAGAGGATTGACAGTTTGAAGATGCCAGCTGGTTATCAACCTCCAAAGTTGCAGCAGTTCGATGGCAAGGGTAATCCAAAGCAACATATTGCTCACTTCGTGGAGACCTGCAACAATGCCGGCACGTATGGAGATCATTTGGTGAAGCAATTCGTGCGCTCTTTAAAGGGCAATGCGTTCGATTGGTATACCGATTTGGAAGCTAGTTCGATAGAAAGTTGGGAGCAAATGGAACAAGAATTTCTCAATCGATTTTACAGCACTCGTAGAACGGTTAGCATGCTTGAATTGACGAACACTTGTCAATCAAAGGAAGAGCCGGTGATCGATTACATAAATCGATGGAGAAATCTAAGTCTAAATTGCAAGGATAGATTGACTGAAGCTTCAGCCATCGAGATGTGCATCCAAGGAATGCAGTGGGGTCTTCGATATATCCTTCAAGCAATTCGACCAAGATCATTCGAGGATTTGGCTACTAAGGCTCATGACATGGAGTTGAGTATGTCTACAAGTGGATTTGAAGGGCCGATATCTCAAGAGTGGGGGCAAAGGAAAACGAGTTTGAAGGAGTTGCAACGAAAGCAATATCCATTTCTAAACTCAGACATCCCTGAAATTTTTGATGACTTGATCAAGAATGATCTCATTGAACTACCACAAATGAAACGACCCGATGAGGCTGGACGAACGGACGACCCCAAATATTGCAAGTACCATCGATTGGTAGGACATCCAACCCAAGACTGTTTTATACTTAAAGATAAAATTATGCGACTAGCCAAAGAAGGGAAGATCTTGCTAGAAGAAACTGAAACAACGGAGAATCACATCACAGTTGAAGACAATCAAATTAAGGAAGTTTATGCAAATAGCGCCTACAAATTGATTTCTGAAGACGGCATATACATTTGTCCCATGAACGAAATGTTTTTGAAACGCTACTACGCGTAAAGAAAACAAGTATGCTCCATAAAGGCACGAGCCTAAACTGGTTTTTGCTTCATAAACGCATGAGCCTAAACTGCTTGTTGCTTCATAAACGCACGGGCCTGAACTACTTATCGCTCCATAAACGCATGAGCCTAAACTACTTGTTGCTCCATAAAGGCACGAGCCTAAACTGCTTTTTGCTCCATAAATGCACGAGTCTAAACTGCTTGATGCTCCATAAACGCATGAGCCTAAACTGCTTGTTGCTTCATAAACGCACGAGCCTGAACTACTTATTACTCCATAAACGTATGAGCCTAAATTGCTTGTTGCTCCATAATTTGAAATAATTTCGCAATTCGTCAACTTCGAAGACAAACGTTCTTGTCAACGAAATGCGATGGGGCATTTGTAGACACCTAAATTTTAAATTCCTTTGGACCTCTAAAGCCCAATAAATTAATTTAAAATTCAAGACGGGCCTTTAAAGTCCGATAAATGAAGACGGGCCTCTAAAGTCCGATAAATGAAGACGGGCCTCTAAAGTCCTATAAATGAAGATGGGCCTCTAAAGTCCAACAAACCAAATCAAGCCCAAATAGGGTATTCTTAGCCCATCAAGTAATTCAAAATTTGAATTAAGGCCTAACCACTTGCACAAATATCTCCTTGACCCATAAAAAAACCCTAGGTTCTACACCTATAAATAGATGTCTCATTTCATTCATTTTATCATCAACAAAAATCAGAAGCATTCAAGGCTCTAAAATTCTCTGCAGAGATTTTGGAGTGCTCTTCAGCAGGCGGAGGAGCTTCAAAGGCGTTCTTCGTGCAAAGCGGCAAGAAGCAGTGTTCGAGTGGAGAGGCGGAGGAGCTTCAAAGGCGTTCTTCGTGCAAAGCGGCAAGAAGCAGTGTTCGAGTGGAGATCAAGGTGTGGAGATCAAGGTGCTAAGCCTCTTCGATTCGGCGTTTCTTCAAGGCGTTCTTCGTGCAAAGCAGCAAGAAGCGGTGTTCGAGTGGAGATCAAGGTGTTAAGCCCCTTCGATTCAGCATTTCTTCAAAGTTCTTCGTGGATCTTCAACGGAAAAGTCCCAATAAGTCCCGAAAAAGTCCCGAAAATCAACGTTTAATCCAAAATACGGCGTCAAGCCTTTGGATTAACGTTATAACTTCCCAAGTTCAAGAACGATCTTCAAACGACGTTCATCATAAAAGTCCCTAAAATCGACGTGTAATCCAAAATACGGCGTCAAGCCCTTGGATTAACGTTATAAAGTCCCAAGTTCAAGAACGATCTTCAACGACGTTCATCCAAAAAATCCATAAATTCAACATTTAATCCAAAATACGGTGCTAAGCCTTTGGATTAACGTTATAAAAATCCCCAAATACATGATCGGATAGGATTCGGCTGCGGATCCAACTCCAGAAGTTCCAAAAGTGCTCAAGAAATTCAAGAACTTCAAGAAGAGAGAATCAGAGGTCCAAAAGTGCTCAAGAACTTCAAGAAAAGAGAATCAGAGAAGCAAATTGGAGATTGTAACCCACAAATACTCGGTTTTAATCCGAAATTAAATAAAATCGTTTACCATTTTCGCGTTTTTATATTTAATTCACGAATTTGTGTTTACAACTGCAAAACTAAAAAATAATTGCATTCTATCCTTGTAGGCATCCATTAACCTTGCAAACCCATCCAACTCCTATGCGCATTCATAGCGTAATACTAAAAAGTAAAATTCAGAAATTCAATAAAACCTTCAAAAACGCACAAGGAAAGCTCTAAACCAGATCTCAGGTTTTGTCTGTCAAAAAGAGCAATATTGTGCTGTTAAAAACAGTCCACTACTGTAAAAAATAATAATACTCTACTGTTAGAAACAGTTTCCTGCTTTAAAAAATAACTCTTCTCTGCGATTAAAAATAATTTTATGCTATCAAAAAATAGCTTTCCTGCTTTAAAAAATAACTCTTCTCTGCGATTAAAAATAATTTTATGCTATCAAAAAATAGCTTTTGTGCTGTTAAAAACAATTCATTTCTGCTGTAAAAACAAACTATAAGAGATGTAACTATTTTATTTATACCAGCACAATTAAAAAGTTTCTCAAAGTTACTAAATTCTATTTTCAAGTATAATCATATTTGAGTTAATAATGAATCACAAGGTGCCAAAAAAACTAATTTGAAAACAGGTGGTTTCAATTATAGACTATAAAAGCACACAAACTGACAAACTGTTCATTATACCTATATATCTGCACTAGAAAAATCTTCAGACAAGTTCGATTTGAAGAAGTATTCTGCAATAAAGACAGGCAGATTCATTGAAAATTTGAATCAAATTACATGCAGTACAAGTACCACACTACCTCATACTTGGTTTGATTATTTTGAATGACTCCATTAAAACTCTACCATTTCAAATTTCTAACAAACTTAAACATAATTTATTTTAGGTTTCATCAAATTTGGTTCGAAAAAAGCTATCATTGTGGTGAAGGACACAAACAAATTTTAATACCTCAAGATATTCTTTGTTCATCCCTTCCTAAAAAACCTTCTTCAATTGTTTCTCGTCCTCTTTGTGAAGATTGACACATCAATCTGCTAGTATAAAAAATTTAGTTCAATAATTACTGAAACATAAAAATTTCATGGCTATCAAAAGTGAGCTCTACTTATTTGCAATATCTAATAAAGACTTTGAATTCTCAAGAGGAGGATCAACACATATCCTGTTACAGCAGAATCATGAACAATTTCAGTCTGCAAGGTAGCTCCAGGTTGTAGGTTCAACAATTTATTGCCAAGAGTAGTGCAACTTTCAGTCTAAACATTAGATATCGTTGTATTGACCATCTCAATATATAACAATCATTTGTAATTTAATAAGAAATGAAAATTGAAGTGAAGTTAGTAAAATACTCCCTCTATCCATGAAAAGTGTGCTCAAAACTTTTGACACAAGTTGTAAGAAACAATAGATAAAGTAAGGATGTTGTGGGTTTGTTGTGAGGTAAAGATAAAATGATTGTTTCCATAAAAGAAAATTGGCACACTTTTAGTGGACAAGCAAATAAGGAAAGTGTGCACAGTTTTTGTGGACAAAGGGAATATACAAAGAATTCACAACTGAGAAATTGATATAAAATTGCAAGTCTTGTTAATAGTAAATAGGAGTCCAGACTGATGTACAAAATTCAACCATTATCATGCATCAATATGAAAATAGTTTTTATCCGTGAAAATGATCAGCATTTACAAGTTGGTGAAAGAAATGTGTAAAATAGAAATAAGTAGATTAACTAGAAGAAATTATCGAACTCATTTTCAGTTTTCACAAAGCATATTCAGAATCGTCTAAGATAAAAAAAAAATTAGGTACACAAAGAAAAGAAAACAAGATATTCAAAGCCCATTTAAAAAATACAATTAAACTCAAAATCCAATATATAATTGAATATAAAATATAACAAAAGTGCACCAATCTTTGCAAATGGAAACCTAGATTTTAGCTACAGATTGACAACAGAGCACAGAGACCCACACCATTGCGGAAAGAGGAAGAAACAAAATGGCAAATTCTACATGAACAACCTTTAAAGATATTCAAAGCCTATTTAAAAATACAATCAAATTAAAAAATCCAATAATTGAATTTAAAATATTAGAAAAGAGTACCAATCTTTGCAAATTGGAACCTAGATTTCAACTACAGATTAAAGGCAGAGCACAGAGAATCTGAAACAGGAAAACAGTAATTAAATCATGAAGAAAAGAGGTGCAATTTTGCTCATATATACCATTTTAGATACAATTGGAGCAGATCTGTTCTTTGCTTCAATTGAAGAACTTCTGATTCTCCCAACAATTTTTATCTTTGGTGCAGATAAATCAATCTTCGATTTTGATTTATCAAATACCCAAAATATTCCATCTGAACTGGGAAGTCGAGTATTCCATTTCGAACAGAACATTATAGAAAGCTCTGTTGAGCGATTAATTCGAAACCTGCCCATCAATAATCCAATTCAGAGAAATCAATCTATTAGTGTTAACGTTTAAAAAATTACTGAAAAACTATTGTTATCTTACACAGATGAGGGCACACTTCACGAATGGTGATGAAGCCTTCAGGAATCCATGGATGGCAACAAGCTTTATTGTGTGACGAGGGCTTTAGGAACTGATTGAGAAGAAGATTTCGAGCGACGAAGGATTTGAGAAGATTGTGGTTGAAGAGGATTTCGTGATTGATTAGGGCTGGAAGATATGCGTTGTTTTGAAGGATTCATGAATTATCAAGGCTGAAGAGAAGACATGGTTGCGATGAAGGAATAGGGCTGAAGGGGCGGGATGAAAAGAAACGAAAGAATTATTTCTTAAATTAAAATTAGAGCTACTTAATTTTTTTAAGAGATAATTAAGGCAACTTTTTTTATTTTAAGAAGGAATTAACTAAGACGGTCTAATTAGAGCGTCACTAGAATTAAATAAATTATGATTGGGTCACTATGTCCATATTTTGTGACCCTTATTTAAAAGGGTCATTAACTAAGGGTCACTATAATGGGGTTATTTTAGTAGTGTGGACATGGTATGATTATATATTATCCATTCAGTTATTGTTCCCTGCGCAATACAAATGTTTTGAAAGATATATACATAAACACTGCATTTTCTTATTTTTATTTTGAGATTGTTTAACGCAAGTTAGACTAAAATGCTAAAATAGAAGTAGCCATATTGATGGTTGGTTGATTCATGAATGACATATATACCTCACGAACATGTAGAGCTTCTTGGACAACTTTTATATTCGCCCATTTGTTCGAGGGGAGATAATTCGATAACTGCTAGGAAGTAAGAAATTAATCCAAATTTGAATACAGGCATACACGGGGAAAATAAGAGAGAGCTCATTATATGTTAATGTGAACAAAAAGTTAGTTTATAAAGAAAAAAAAAAAAAGAAATATTACTCGACACCATGACTTGGGAGTGAAGGATTGTAGAAAACGCCGACCATAATTTTCGTCTTGAGGCGACATTTGATGCGATAACAACCCTCGTTTTCCATTCAATGCCTCACAGATTGGTTCTAATATATGATAAATGAATATCTTTTCAACACACTGCACATGCATCAATATATATTTTTAGTAATTAGAACAAATTAATTAATTAATGAAGCCTATGCCTAAGATAGATAATTTCAAACTCACTTGATTTACTCTTTTCATAACATTTTTACAGAGATGGTTGTTGGGGTCGACACTTAGATAATTTCCATTGCAATTGTGTTTTGCAGACTGAATTTTTAGGAAGGAAAAAAAAGAAAACGAAATTCATAGCTTAATAAATCGATAAGGAAATATAAATAAAGAAAATGGAAATGGAATAGAAATAGGAATTGCCAGGTATAGTTCATCTGATAAGAGTCCCTTTCGGTGAGCATATGGAATTCTTCCATTGTAGTCTATAGAGTAATCAGTAATAGGATTTCCCAATATGTATCCCTAATCAATTACAAAAAATGAATTAGTAAAAACTAACACAAAAGTAGCAAATTGAAAAAGGAATTGACATGAGTGAGTACTTTCATGTTCAATTGTGGCTCGCTCCCTGCTTTAATGCCTGTGAAAATTAAATTTTGTGTTGTAGTAATTTGTAATCTATTAATTGTTTTGGTAGGTGATAAAAAAAATGAAATTAAGTGAGATTACCGTCGTAGACGTGGTCAACGACAAGAGGAACGATGATGCCCCCAAAGGAATCACCGGCAACGTAGAACGGATTCTTTTGAAAATTGGGATGACTTATAATCCACTGCACTTAGGAAAGTTAATAAACTCAAAGATAATTATATATAATAATAATTGGGTTGGTCTGCTATGGACTCCAGTGCATGCTGTGCACCCTAGTCCATGTGCACTTTTCAGTTTACTGACTTACACTTTTTGATAAATGAGTAATAATTGAAAAGTGCAACACCATTACCAAAAAGTGTAAGTCAGTAAACTGAAAAATGCACATAGACTAGAGTGCACAGCATGCACTCGAGTGCATACTAGACTTTACCATAATAATTTAAGTTTCTGATCGACCTTTTGGAGGAATTGATAGGTGAGAGTGGCTGAAATTGTATCGTTAGATAAATAAGCTTCTGGAGTAGTGCTTATTGGGTAAGTAAATCCAGTACCAACAGGCTGGTCTATAAATATAATGTTTGACACCTGCAATATTAAATAATTGAATTAATTACAAATAATAATGATTCGAATATAGTAGTATATGTTAAATAAAACCAACCTTTGTCCATGAATAAGGATTTAATTCAAGAACAGGTATGCTGCTGGTATCGGATTTAGCGTAGTCAAACCTTAGAGGCCCTGCGCCATAGAAGTTAGTAATTAATTAAGTAAAATGAATTAGAAGAAACAGAGAGAGAGAGAGAGAGGAAACAGAGAGAGAGAGAGAGAGAGAGAGAGGACCTATGATATAAGCAAGGGCATCAAAGCCAGAACATCCGGGGCCTCCTGTTATCCAAAGAAGAAGGGGATCATTTTCAGGGCTTCTTTCCGACTCTATAAAATAGTAGAATACTTGTAGCTCTTCTGATTCAGCACCTCCCACACCTATATATCTTTATTTATTTTACAACAAGCTGGTTAGTGGAGTACTACTATATTTCAACATTAATCCCCGGCCAATAAAGAAATTAAATTAAGAATACCCAGTATGAAGTTTGAAGGGAAGTTTTCCGGGGAAACCGGGAAGATATTCAACTAGCTGATCAGAGTGTGCCAAAACCATATGAATATGGCTACACAAACCAATTAACAGTATGAGTATCAGACTCAAATGCGCTGCCGACATCTCTTTTTTGAGAGAGAGAGAGAGAGAGCAGGTGAAGTGTAGAATAATAATAGGAGTATATCTTTGCGCCACCTAATTTATCTAAACTTGATTTGCCCATGTGGGATATTATGAACTTTGGTACCTACGCTCAATAAAATTAAAAAAAAAGCAGGCAGGTAGTAAGCAAAAGACAAGATTGTCCTTGTTCTATTACTCAAATTCAGTTTTTGTCTTTCATTCCATGACTCTGCTTTCTTTTTCTGCTCCTTTTTTTTTAATTACATTAAATACCCATCCCTTACTCGAACCCAGGATCTATGACTCTGCTTTCTTTTTCTGCTCCTTTTTTTAATTACATTAAATACCCATCCCTGACTCGAACCCAGGATCTAAAACTAGGTAGTGGTGCTCTAACCACTTGAGCTATCCAATTTCGTCAAACACGAAAATAAGAATTTTTCTTTTTCTGCTCCTGTTCTTCTACTTTCTAAAATTTCGAAAGTGCCGCCGGTAGTGAAGGTAAGATTAACGGTTAGATTTGGCGACTTCTCGATGTTTGTAAACAAAATATGCAACACAGTGGATATGCAACACCTCAATCTTATTTAATTTTTTTAGATTATTAAAATAATAGGGCCAACAGGTGATTACATAATCAATACTCTACACCTCAATCTTATTTAATTTTTTTACATTATTAAAATAATAAATCATGAAATGCAACACAGTGGATATGCAACAAAATTAATGGAGTAGCGATTTTTGCACTCTCGCAGAAGAACAAAGTGGATGTCGAGATACGAGAAAGATGCGGCGATGAGTGTTGTTCTTTTTTTTTTTTTATTAAAAAGGGATAATTATCTTGCTAAAGTGTAGTTTTTATTATTGAAAAAAGTTATAATTTTATTATTGAAAAGTAGTAATTTTGTTACTGAAAAGTGTAATTATTTTTTAATTGAAAAGTGTTACTGAAAGGTGGTAACTAATATTATTGAAAATTGTAGTTCTTTATTATTGAAAAGTGGTAATTTTTTTTAGTGAAAAGTAGTAAATATTCTCTATTGAAAAGTGTAGTTCTTTGTTGGGATATGAATCCTTGAAACAATGTTCTAGTTGATGAGATTGAGTTTTGATGGCCAAAAGCAACTTAAAGTTAATGATATATGTGGATAGAAGTCATCCTAACTAAGTCATCATTGATACATATTATAAACTGAGTTATTGATCTTATGTATGAAATATGTGAATATTGTGAATTGTTTAGGAACTAAGCTGATGTTCATATTGTATAGAGAGCTTATATAATAGGACTTAGATATACTCTTCTGTGTGTAGTTCAGTTGAAGTATATATAGATTTTATTTATGTAAGTTTGTATTATGTTGTAATCAGCATTGTAAGTTTAGAACAGTAGATTAGAACAAGATCAGAAGACTTGTTGAAGACTCAGAGTAAGAAGACTAATCTTAGAAGAGTTGAAAGGAAGCACAGAAGCATTCTGAAGATGTTTAGAACATAAGTTGAGAACTGTGTTGATTGGACCAAGAAAAGTAAAATAGAAGAAGAGTAATTTTACTGTGCTGGAGTATCCAAACTTATTAGTTGGAATGTAACTGAATATATTTGAAGATATGCTGATTTGGAATAAGAAGGAAGTTACAAAGTCGGTTACAAAAGGATAAGTTACAAAAACAGTTTTAGAGTCAGTTGAGAGTTAGTTTCACAAACTACTAATTGTCATACTAAAGTCTATAAATACTGTATGATCTTCTACTGAAAAGATTACTGATAAAAGAGCATTTGAGAGCAATCAAAGTGCATTCAAGTATTCAAGAACTCACAGAGTTGAAGGAGATCAAAGAAGAGAAGAAGCCACATATTTGAAAAGAATATTCAAAGGCTACTAAAGAGAAGTTTACTTTACTTTTTAGTTTGTGATTTTTGTAAAACAAGTGTGCTAGTTACTTGTAGAATTACTAGTAGATCGAAGATACACTTGGAAGTGTAATCGAAAAGATCACAGTCTTAGTCTTGGGACTTTAAGCCACAAGAAACTCAAGAAGGAAGAGTTAATAAAACTTCACAACTGGAGTTGTGAGAGTGGATGTAGACATTTGTCGAACCACTATAAATCTTTGGTGTTGATTTACTTACTTTTGATACTTGTTTAAGTGTTTACACATATTAAAGTTCAAAATCAAAGTTGAGTATAAAACTTAAAGATTCACATTAAACCGAGAAGTACTGGACTGGTCTGATATATAAGAATAGTACTAATTAGAACACTATTCCGCATTATAAACTCTGATATTTTGAAAGATTTTTAAAAGTCTATTCACCCCTCCCCTCTAGACTTTTATTAGCTTAATCAATCTTAACTCAACTTGGGACCAACAAGTGGTCCCTGAGACGAGTGTAAGATCAGCTGACTTGATGTCTGCTGATGGTGTGGAAAATAGACTAACTCTTCAAAGTAACTAGTCCGCTGATTTCACTAGGGGCATAGGACTAGTTAGTCGGCTGATTAATTACTTATCGAAATTAAGTGCGGAATTGTAGTGTGCCCATAAAGATTATACTCGTATATTTATTAAATACAGTGTGTAAAACATTTTATGCACAAATATGTATGAAAAGACTTGAAAAATAAAGTGCAGAATGTAAATAACACATTGATTTATAGTGGTTCGAATATACGTTCCTACGTCCACTCTCACGTCCTAACGTGATGTTTAATCCCTTTAATTTACCAAAAATTACAAGGGCTTGTCCTCTATAGTCCCAAGGGTAGTACTTTGAGATCTGAGCCAGTTCCTTAACTGCTACGGTCTCCACAAGTGATTGGAAGCACTTGCACTTTAACAAGTGAGTTGCGAGCACTTGCACTCCACAAGTGATTATAGAGCACTTGCACTCTTTACAGTGACGAACACTCAACTTGGCTTCTAGGGTTTTATGGTAGAAGGTGGGTTTTGTGTATATGAACTAGGTGAGAATTTCCCTTACAATCTGTTTTAGCCTCATGCTAGGATTGGGAAATTCTCTCTAAGCTATGGATATATATGAGTA
This sequence comes from Galeopsis tetrahit, assembly GCA_963675135.1. Lineage (NCBI taxonomy): Eukaryota > Viridiplantae > Streptophyta > Magnoliopsida > Lamiales > Lamiaceae > Galeopsis > Galeopsis tetrahit. Next base: position 63,932,266 of record OY776121.1, on the reverse strand, counting down.
GCTGCACTGGCTTAGATGTTATGAGTTCACTCACTGGGGATGAGGTGATGCGTGTTGAATCTTCATGTATTATCTTCTTGAGCTCTTCTTATTTCTGGACTTTATGACCTTTGCTCCACCTTTGCATCTCACACATCTTCACGTTCCCAATGATGTATGGACTCATTTATATAGTGTTGAGTTTGAATGTTACCGTTGGATGATGGCATTCAAAACTCCACTAATTGAGGAATTGGCAATCTCTTGTTATGATATGATTGAATATTACCATTGTCATGTAATTTCAATCATATCTTTGACTTTCCTTTATTGTGCGTATCTTGTCAATCCTTGACTTCAACTCTGATTGGCCTTCCTTTAATTGGGTACTCATCTGATCTTTCTTTTAGGCTTCTGCTGTCTTTTACTCAGCTGCTGTCTTTACTCAGCTGTTGTCTTTACTCAGCTGGTTGTAAGATGTCTTCTACTCAGCTTGTAAGAAGACTTCTACTCTGCTGGTAAGAAGACTTCTACTCATCTTACTCTTACTCTTCTTATCCTATAAGATGAGTTCAACTCATCTTATCAGGAGACTTCTGGTCTTGGTCTTCTCTTCTCTTCTTGAGCATTGAAAAGTCTTCTCTTCTAACCAGAGTCCTATTTATTACAAGATGTATAATAAAGTTGTCTATACAATACAACTTATCCTATTACATGTTTGATTTGGTTTATCAAAACTAAACTAAGGATATTCATATCTCAACAATTTCCCCCTTTTTGATATAACCAAATCATCTAACACTAACTGAAGCAATAAAGAACAGACAGTGCTAGAGTCCATATAATAGTGCAGAAGAGTAAAAACAGAAGGCTTTTGTATGAGGACAATGAGAAGTTGTCATCAGATGAGATAACTAGATGTTATCTCCAAAAGCTAAAAAGATGAGTTTTATTAATATTGCACTTTACAAGCACGGGCTCACCTAATCAGCTATTACAAAGGTCTTCTTGTCTACTCTTCAGCTGATATGTTGCAAATCAGACGACTTCCAATTAAGCTCTTCTTGCCTTCAGGTCTTCTAACAACTTGATCATCTTGATCTCCTCATCTTGCTCATACGCGTGTAAATCCAGATAGGGCTAGAACTCAGCTGAGCTGAAGTTCCCCCTTAGTTGTTGACCTGTTCTTAACACACAATTATCCAAATACATGCAAGTATGATTTTTTATGAAAACAAAATGCATGCAAAACAGTTTTTCAAAAACGGATCTATTCAGGTGACCATTGAAAACAGAAAAACGTGTTTTTGATGGCTCAAACGATGGAATTTGGCCAAAAAGCATTACACGTCACTGCTTAACAGTGAGTTCGATTCAAAACATCAATTCCACTTTAAAAAGTGTACTCATACGCTAAATTCTGAAAACAACAGAAAAGTGCAGATTTTCGAAAATAAAAAATTCAGAGCAATGGTCTTTTGAACACATGGCTCTGATACCACTTGTTGGTCCCTGAGACGAGTGTAAGATCAGCTGACTTGATGTCTGCTGATGGTGTGGAAAATAGACTAACTCTTCAAAGTAAGTAGTCCGCTGATTTCACTAGGGGCCTAGGACTAGTTAGTCGGCAGATTAATTACTTATCGGAATTAAGTGCGGAATTGTAGTGTGCCCATAAAGATTATACTCGTCTATTTATTAAATACAGTGTGTAAAATATTTTATGCACAAATATGTATGAAAAGACTTGAAAAATAAAGTGCAAAATGTAAATAACACATTGATTTATAGTGGTTCGGATATACGTTCCTACGTCCACTCTCACGTCCTAACGTGATGTTTAATCCCTTTAATTTACCAAAAATTACAAGGGCTTGTCCTTTATAGTCCCAAGGGTAGGACTTTGAGATCTGAGCCAGTTCCTTAACTGCTACGGTCTCCACAAGTGATTGGAAGCACTTGCACTTTAACAAGTGAGTTGCGAGCACTTGCACTCCACAAGTGATTATAGAGCACTTGCACTCTTTACAGTGACGAACACTCAACTTGGCTTCTAGGGTGTTATGGTAGAAGGTGGGTTTTGTGTATATGAACTAGGTGAGAATTTCCCTTACAATCTGTTTTAGCCTCATGCTAGGATTGGGAAATTCTCTCTAAGCTATGGATATATATGAGTGGCTGCACTGGCTTAGATGTTATGAGTTCACTCACTGGGGATGAGGTGATGCGTGTTGAATCTTCATGTATGATCTTCTTGAGCTCTTATTATTTCTGAACTTTATGACCTTTGCTCCACCTTTGCATCTCACACATCTTCACGTTCCCAATGATGTATGGACTCATTTATATAGTGTTGAGTTTGAATGTTACCGTTGGATGATGTCATTCAAACTCCACTAATTGAGGAATTGGCAATCTCTTGATATGATATGATTGAATATTACTATTGTCATGTAATTTCAATCATATCTTTGACTTTCCTTTCTTGTGCGTATCTTGTCAATCCTTGACTTCAACTCTGATTGGCCTTCCTTTAAGTGGGTACTCATCTGATCTTTCTTTTAGGCTTCTGCTGTCTTTTACACAGCTGCTGTCTTTACTCAGCTGTCTTTACTCAGCTGCTGTTTCTTCTCAGCTGCTGTCTTTACTCAGCTGTCTTTACTCAGCTGCTGTCTTTACTCTGCTTTCTTTACTCAGCTGGTTGTAAGATGACTTCTACTCAGCTTGTAAGAAGACTTCTACTCTGCTGGTAAGAAGACTTCTACTCTGCTGGTAAGAAGACTTCTACTCATCTTACTCTTCTTATCCTATAAGATGAGTTCAACTCATCTTATCAGGAGACTTCTGGTCTTGGTCTTCTCTTCTCTTCTTGAGCATTGAAAAGTCTTCTCTTCTAACCAAAGTCCTATCTATTACAAGATGTATAATAAAGTTGTCTATACAATACAACTTATCCTATTACATGTTTGATTTGGTTTATCAAAACTAAATTAAGGATATTCATATCCCAACACATAGGACCAATGATTAGAAGTGATGTCCATGTTTGATCAAGTGAATCTTCAAGTCAGACATTGGGAAGAGTGCATCAAAGTAAAGACAAAGTGTTTACAGCCGTTTACTTCCGAAATTAAGGACATGCCACTTTCAAGAATCTGTCTTCCAGTTGTAAAGTTCAAGGAAGACTTAAATAGACATTTTGAGGCTGTCTCTCCAACGAACATAACCTCAATTTGCTCTATTAATACAGAGGTGTGGAAACCATTTGAAGGCATCCAACAACAATCTGATAGGACCAACTATCCTGCACATTCAAAGGAAACTACAAGCCTTCAAGCTTTCTAAGAACATACTTAGTTTCCAAACACTTAATCTAAGATGAACTTCATTGTACATCAAACAAAGCTTAGAGAGATATCCTATCCTATACACAGTGCTCAATTGTAAAGGATATCTCACCTGGTTGGAACCAACATCAACCCTTAAACCTTTCAAGGAAAGACTAGAGGATTGTTGTAGAAGAAGTGTAAAGAACTAACTGTTGAGAGAAGAACAGTTTAGTTCTGAGTTGAGAAGAGAGTACTAGGACTCTAAATTCCTAGGGATCAAGGCACCAAGGAGTGGTGTGGTTGATCAAGTGCACCTTGGCACTATAAAACAAGTTAATTCCAAGAGTGAAGGAATTATCCTGTTAAATCAGGGAAAGTGGATGTAGGAGCTTGAGTCTCTGAACCACTATAAACTCTTGTGTTGTTTACTTACAAGCTATTTCATTTAAACACACATTCATACACTGCACACAAACTGATCTTCAAAAGATACACATTCAAGTTGTGCAAAACTGTATTAGGACAAGTTCCCTGAAAAGCATATTAAGTATTAAGACAAGATTTCAAAATTAAAAGGAGTTTAAACATAAGGGCCAACCATAATTCCGCACTTATAACTTATTCAGATAGTTATTCAACTAAGTACTCAATAGTGCTTAGTAGTTTGATTATCTTCTGAAAGTTATACATATCAGAAGAGTTGTCCAGGACAACCTTGTTGAAAGCCTGATTTGCTTAAAGTTTGAAAAAGATTTGCATACAAGTGTATTCCCCCCCCCATACACTTGTTATATACTCCTTTCAGGACCAACAAGTGGTATCAGAGCAGGGGTTCAAAGACCACTGCCTCTGAAAATCCATTTTGATTTTCAAAAACATATTTTTGTGTGGTCACTGAACTGATCTCTCTGAAATCTTAACATATCTATCCCTTTCTGTTTGAGATATGGCAAACAACAACAATGCTGCTGTGCGTCGTGTTGCTGTGTAGACCAATATGAAGATCCCCAAAGATGAAGATGACCTCACCACTGAAGAGAGAAGAAGACATAATCTGAATTATCTAGCAATGAACACTCTCTATCAAACAATTCCAGATGCAGTAATGGGAAGAGTCTACCACTGCACAACAGCCAAAGAAATTTGGGACACCCTTGCTGAAATATTTGAGGGTACAGAAAAAATCAAGGAGAATAAGCTCCAAGTTGCTGTGTAGAAGTTTGAACATTTCACAATGGAGTCTGAAGAGTCCATTGACAAATTTGCTGGTAGATTCACTGATATAATGAATGAGATCAACTCATTGGGCAAGGTGTACTCCAAAAGGGAGATTGCACTGAAAATTCTAAGAAGTCTCACTCCAAAGTGGGATGTATATTCTGTAATGATACAGAATACTAAAGATCTCTCCACCATACCCATGCAATAAGTCTTCTCAGAACTCAAAGCCTATGAGTTTGATATCAATAGAAGAAAGCCTATTGAAGAATCTTCCTTAACAACCAAAGGAGTGGCATTCAAAGCCAAAACTGCTGAACCAGAGATGCAGCCCACTCCAAGATCAGCAAATTTAGTCTCTAAGGCTGAAATAAAGGAAGAGCTAGCCCTCATGGCTAGAAGGTTTGATAAGCTCAACTCAAGATTTGGTAGATACAAGAAATTCTACCAAGACAACAAAGTCAGGAGAAGGTACAACTCTCCTGAAGCCAAGGCTGAGGACAAAAGGCCTGAAGAAAGAAAGTCAGAGGACAAGTACTCTGACAGGAGAAAGTCCAACAGAGCTGAACCCTCATCATCTAGAAGAAAAGATGATTCAAAGAAAGATGATGATGAAGACCTATGTTACAACTGTAACAAGAAGGGGCATTTTCAATATGATTGCCCTGAGCTCAGCTCAAAGGAGAGAAAGGAGAGGCAAGCCAAAAGAGACAGGAGATTCACCAATAGAAAAGCTATGATGGCTGGTGATGAATCTCAAAGTGTTGAAAGCTTCAACTCTTCTGATGATGGACTGTTTTCCAACAGTGATGATGATGATGATGATGTCTGCAACATGAACATAAAAGATGATGAGGTATCTTCTTGTTGGGATATGAATCCTAGAACAAGTCCTAAATGTTGATAAGAGATAAAAGATGAAGCTTTGATAAGCCAAAAGAAGACTTGAATATTTTCTAAGTGTTGACTGATCTAGTCTAGTTAAGAGAAGTCATCTTGAACAGATCAGTAGAGTTCACAAGACAAGTACTAGTTCACAAGACAAGTACTAGTTTTAAAAGACAAGTATTATTGAAAGATAAGTACGAATTATAAGTACTTCATATTTGTGTATATTAACTAATTAGTTTGTTATTGAGCTATGATTTAATTACTGTATAGAAGCTCATGATTGTTTTATGTAAAAATATATTGATGTATAGTTTTCTAAGATGACTAAGCTTTGTAACAAGAGCTTAATGTAATGTAATAGTCTTGTTAGGATTAGATGATAGGACTAGATTAGTTCTATATTGTTATCTGAAGAAGTCTACTGCACAAGACAAGTAGAAGAAGAAGTCTACTACTACTAGACAAGACAGGTGCGACTCAACAAGACAAGACAAGACAAGAAGACTGAAGTTAGTTACAGAAACGCGTATTGAAGATAAAGATTGAAGAAGTTAGTTAAGGAATAACTAATTCAACTGAAGAAATGCATGAAAGGATAAGAAGAATCAGTTACAAGTTAGTTTTCAAGAAAAGGTTGTTACACAACTGAAAGTTCTTGAATTGGAAGTCTATATATACCCCAAGGTATTTATTCTTTAGAGACTACTGAAAAACTAAAAAAGCATTAATATTCTACATTCAAGTGAAGAAATTACTCTCAGAGATTGAAGTTCAGAAAGTGAAGCTACACAAGACAAGTGAAGATCAAAGAAGGCTACTACTGAACGAAGAGAAGTTTTATTTTTTGTTTACTGTGTTTCAAGTTTCTAGACACTTGTAAATCACTAGTAAGATCGAAGAAGCACTTGGTAGTGTTGTCGAGAAGATCTAAGTCTTATTTCTTGGGACTTAAAGCTACAAGAACATATTACTCCATTGGACGAGTTAATAAGAATATCACAACTGGGTTTGTGAGAGTGGATGTAGACAAGTTGTCGAACCACTATAAATCTCGTGTTTGATTTACTTTACTGTTTTGTTTGTTGTTTGATTGATTAATTGTTTGATTGATTAAATTACTTGTATGAACAAGACTAGTTGAGTAAACACTAAAACAGAGTTCTCGAAATAAGTTGAGTATAAACTAGAATTGGGCTCATTGATTAATTTTGTTATTCCGCATATCGTACTTTGATATATCGAAAGATTTTTGAAAAGTCTATTCACCCCCCTCTAGACATTTTCACTAGCTTACTCGTTATTAAACTCAACTTAGGGACCTACACTTCTATTTCGAGTTCACCATCAATACAATCACTGAACACTAGTGATGTCAACTTGAAACTCTCCTTTGGAAAGTTGATGGAAGACTTCACTAGATTGCAAGAATTTCATGATAATTGTGTGAGAGAAAATGAAAGACTATCTCTTGAACTCACAAAACCTTCTGAATCTGTGGTTGATGTCAAATCTACTGAGTTGTATCAACAAGTTTGGAGAGAACTTGATGAAGCTTCTCTCAGGATAATTGACCAACAAAAGCAGTTTGATGAACAACTGCTTATTCAGAAGAGAAAGGAATTTGAATTTTTAATTCTTCAAGCTAAATTTGAAAACCTCTCACATGAATATGATATTCTTAAATCAAGTGAAGAGAGCCTGAGAATTAAGATGTCTGCAATGAATAAGTCCTCTAAAGCAATAGAGGAAATTCAAAGCTTCCAAAGACCTATGGCTCAAAAGAGTGGATTGGGATATGATCCATTCGAATCTTCACCATGTCTTAGTGTTGCTTCAACAAGTAACACTAAGAGAATTTTTGTTAAATCAGTGGCACAACAAGCTGAAAATGAATTAATTCAACCACTGAACAAAGGAAAGGGCAAAATGCATGAAGTGCCCACTCAAGTGTTTCAAGGAACTAGGCCGATACCTAAGGAAATGGCCAAAGTCCCTGAATACAAGAGGAATGGTGTTCAGCAGGGTAGACCCAATGGAAAGGCAACTCATCTGAACAAAATTCAGAGAGGTTGTCCAAGGTATGTTCAGCCTAGGCCAACTCCCCTGAGGCAACCTCAGCTGAACAAACCTAAGGCCAACTCTCCTTACACGCACAATAAAATGAGACAACCAAAACCCTTCATGCCAAAGGGTAATGGTCATCTATATGCCCATCCTCAAAGATTCCCACAAGCTGCACAAAGAGCTCATAAGTTCAGGAGAAATGACAACCCTCCTGACACTTACAGAGTTAACACTTTCACACATTCTTTCCCAAAGGCATTTAAGGGAAAAACTGTGTATGTTGATGCTAGAGGAAAACAACTTAGCCACCTTGAATCAATCAGGGTTATTAGGCAAGTTTGGGTTCCTAAAAGTACAAATAACCTCTCAAGACCCAAAATTCAATGGGTACCTAAAGCTTGATCATTGCAGGTACCAAAGGACCATAAGAAGTTGAGGAGCTTGAACAAAAAGACAGATCCGTACTTGGACAGTGGATGTTCAAGGCACATGACTGGAAACAAAAAACCCAAAAGGTTATGGTACCTTGATAATTGGTAATGTCAAGGTATCTAGTGTATCATATGTGGCTGGTCTAAAGTATAACCTCCTAAGCATAAGCCAGTTCTGTGATAAAGGATATAATGTTGAGTTCACAAGTGATAAATGCTTAATCAAAGATAAAACTCAACAAACTCTACTGACTGGAACTAGGAAAGGAAATATGTATTTTGCTGATTGGGACAAGTCTACTGATGTAACCTGCTTTATTGCCAAGAGCTCAAATGAACAAAGTTGGTTATGGCATAAAAGGCTAAACCACCTGAACTTTAAATCCATGAACAAGCTGGACAGAAATGCATTAGTAAAAGGGCTGCCTAATGAAGTTTTGATTAAAGAACATGTTTGTAAACCATGTTAAGAAGGAAAACAGATTAAAGCTTCATTTAAGGGCAAACCGGTCATCTCTACTGATAGGGTACTTGAACTGTTACATATGGACTTATTTGGACCAATTACCCCTACAAGCATAAATGGAAGGAAATACACATTGGTTTGTAGTAGATGACTTCTCTAGGTTCACATGGGTAGTATTTCTCCTTAATAAGAAGGAAACTCAAGTCAAACTCTCTGAACTTCTAAAGATACTGTCAAATGAAAAGAGCCTTAATATAATCAAGATAATATATGATAAAGACACTGAGTTCATAAATTCATACATCAATGAGTATTGCACTGAAAATGGAATTGCCTATGAAACTTCAGCAGCTAGGACCCCTCAGTAGAATGGGGTAGCTGAAAGAAGAAATAAAACTCTTAAAGAGGCTGCTAGAGCCTTAATTGCTGATTCAAACCTACTTAAGAGGTTTTGGGCTGAAGCTATAAACACTGCATGCTATACTCAAAACAGATGTTTGATAACAAAGTGTTGGTCCCTGAACGAGTAGTGAATGGGATTAAAGTCTAGAGGGGGGGGGGGGTGAATAGACTTTAAAACTTTTTCAAAGGAGTTTGGAACCTCTTCTGATTTCTATGTCAGCTGGACTACAAGTCTGCTGGTCCAGATGACTATAGTGATCTATTGAAGAGATTAAATGCGGAAGTGAGTAGGCCTGTTTGTTTAGACTCGTTCTTGAGTTCTTTTGAAAACACTAACTTGTTTACTTAATGAAAAGCTCAGCTGATGCTGGTTTGAAGGTTATGGCCTTGTTTGAAGATATTTGAAATACACAATATGCACTATATAAAGATATGAATAAGCAATAAAGTAAAGTGTAGAATGTAAATGACAACAAATTTATAGTGGTTCGGATATACGTTCCTACGTCCACTCTCACGTCCTAACGTGATGTTTAATACCTTTAATTTACCAAAAATTACAAGGGCTTGTCCTTTATAGTTCCAAGGGTAGGACTTTGAGATCTGAGCAGTCCTAACTACTACGGTCTCCACAAGTGATTGGAAGCACTTGCACTTTTACAGGGGTTCAAAAATTTAACCTTATGGTGGGGGTTTTGGGGTTTTTGAATGTATCCAACTAATGGTTCAAGCTTATAAATTTCTTAACCACTATGCCTAAATCAATGAGTATACAATGAGAGTAGGATTCAGGTTCTTTGGTTGGATGGGAAATCACTTAAGAGCTAGAAGGTGTTCTAATGATTTCTGGGCTCTTGGAGAATTCTCAACAGAATAAGGCTTGTTGCTTGCTTGCTTGATTAGCTTTTGTGAATTCACTCGTAGTGACTTCTTGTTTGTGATTTGTCATCCTCTTGTATTTATAGGGATGATTGCTGCAACTAGCCGTTGGAGTTGACTAGCCGTTGGGGCAATATTTCCATGTTTGCTTGATTCCTTGATTCCAACCGCTTGATTGCTTCAATTCTGGGATCATGTCAATCTTCTAAGAATGGTAGGTCTTCATTTGAAATGCAAGATGACTTTGGAATCAGCCGAGTCCTGGACGAGCTCCTAGTATTCTGATCTACACTACTAGTCTTCTGGCTACTCGTCTGGCCTTAAGTCTTCTGTCTTCTGATATCAGAAGAGTAACACTCTTCTGATCTGTCAATTCTTTGTGCTTTGTTAGGCCATCTTCAACTTGGACTCCATCAGCTAAGTAGGTATACAAGCACCTTACTTATCTGGTCTTCAAGGATCTTCTAGTATTCATGCCTTCTACCCTTCTCATCTTGAGGATGCGCATGTAAGCCAATACTGTGCTAATCAACTGAGATCAATACAACTAATTACACAAGACTAGTCTAAGCTGATCTATACATAGTCAGCTGATCCTATTACATTTATAAACTCTAAGTGTTTTGGCCATCAAAACTATTCTAACATCAAGTGGGGCTTAGGGTGAATTTATATCCCAACAATTTCCCTCTTTTTGATGAAGCCAAAACTATATTTGATAAATGCTCTTAATGAATAAGATAAGAGTTTATAAAATCTTTAAAACATGAAGTTTCTGATGAAGACAATGAGAGTTTGTCTTGTAAGCAAAAAGAACTAATACTTGAATATATATGAAGCTTTTACAGATTACAAGTGTTAGTTTCTTTGAACTTCTAAAGTAGTCTTCATCAGGTCTTCTGTTGATTTAGATGCGGAAGGCAAGGAACAGACGAGCTCGAACATCTTCCATGTGTTGAGGGTCCGTAACATTCTCTTCAAGATAGATCTTCTCCAGGATGCGCTTGACCTCTATCATGTCTGTCCTTCCGGAGCCCAGAGTGGGAGGATCCCATTTAGGTTCTTCTGGAGTTAGAATTCTACAGTTGTCAAGTTCTTTGGCTGTCTTGACCATTTCTTTCCAGAACTCTTGATCTTCAACGTTCATGAACTGGGAGAATTGGAGAAATTCTTCTTCATATGTAGGAAGGGGACCAAACTTTCTCACTATGTGGTGTTGAATTTGCCATTTCTTCTTCAGAGGATACCATCTTGGTAACTCATCTTGTAGTGCCAACATATCCACATATGTGCTGTCAAATACTAGGACAATTTCTTCTTTTGCTTTGTCTTTAAGAGCTTTCCTGAGTTTGGCCACTTTCCTATCAAACTTGGCCTTGACTGCCTTCGCATCATTCAGCTTCTTTTGCTTAAGCTCTTGAGCTTCAAGCATCTTCTTTTTCTTCAGTTCTTGAGCCTCTATCTCTTCTGCAGTAGGCTCTACTGGAACTGATTTCTCATCTGCCTTCCTTTTCCTTGTCATCCTCTTTTCAGAACCTTGTTCTGTGGGGACAGTGAGCTTTAGACTCTTAGCTGGAGCTTGAGTTTCTTCTTGAACAGCTTCTTTGCCTTGTCTGTTCTTGATTTTGCTCCTCAAACTTCCCAAGGTTTCATTCAGATCATCTTGTGCTACTACTAGTTCAGCTTGCTGAGCAGTAGACTTTTCCAGAGCTTTTATCAATACATCTTCCCCCTTTTTGGCTTCACCAAGTGCAGCCGCAAAAGGCTTCATGGCATTCAGAATCTCCACATGCAGAGTCTGCTTGAGAGCCATGGCATTGACCTTGCCGACTTGGGTCAGATGAGTGATACTGTGCTCTAGGATTTGAGCATGAGAGTTTGAAGAAGAGTCAGCCTCAAGTTTAGCTGTGAGTGCTTCTAATTTGGCTGATGTCTCCTTTAGCTGAGTCTGCAATTTCTCATTTGCCTCAGCAGCTGATTTAAGTAGAGCTTGTCCTTCAGTGGCTCTTGCTTCAGCATTATCGAGCCTGCTTTTGTAGGAGGTCTCTAAGCGGTTTATCTCATTTGCATAGAGGTCAGCAAACATCTTGGTCCTGTCTGCTGATTTCTTCATCTCTAAGTAGAGATACTCCTCTAGCTGATTATGGAGTGCCTCACCGAACTTGTCATCGATGTCAAGGATCTGATCGGTGAGACGAGTCTTCTGCTCATGAATAGCCTTTTCAACGAATCTGGCCAGCTGCATGCCTAGCCCTTTGTCGAAGTGTGTGTCTATTGCTTCCTTGACTTGAGCACACACATCTGCTCGAATATCAATAGATGAAGTAGAGGGTGAGGCAGTACCTTGAGCTTCCTGTGGAAGTATTGGAATGGTAGTTGGATTGTATACAACTAGGGCCATTCCCTTTTCTTCCGCAGTTAGATAACCTTCTTCTAGAAAGTTTGTTGTGACATCAACCAGACAAGCAAACAATCGACCTTTCCTCTGATAAGGTTGATAGATGAAGTGATCGAGCTCATGCTTAGGAAAGAAGTGAGATGGGACAATCATCACTTCTCTTTCCTTTTCTTCTTTCTCAACTGGTTCAGCTGTATCATCTGCAGTCGAGTCGGGTACAGAGGGGACCTCAGAGGGGATTCCTAGGATCCTTTGGCATACCCTAGTCAGAGACTCTGTGGGTAACAGCTCAGTGAATGATCGGACTTGAGCAACCTTTTTTTGCTCCATTTCCCAGTCGAGGAAGTTAGCTTTTCCTCCCATTCCTTCCATGACTTCAATGAGGTCATCCACATCATCTCTTCTCAGCTCAATCCAAGTGCATACTCTCAGCACTTGTTCAAATTGGATTGATTCTTCATCAACTCCAGGAACAGTGGTCTTCAGCAGGTTGGCAATCTTCATTCGCATGATCTTTTCCCTAGTGCACATAGGATAGTGCACCATGCTATACTGGGGTTGAGTTCGGTCTGCTGGAGCCAGGTCTTCTGGTGCAGAAGAGATATGGAGTTGAGTGGTTGGAATAGTTTCCTCTGCTGTGTGAGTATCAGCAGGGATTTGGGAAGTGTTTTCTGAGGTTTCTGCATCAGCAGGGGTTCGAGATATCTGAGGTTGTTCATCTGCTGGTTGTGCATCAGTAGGGAATTGAGAAGGATTCTGAATTTGGTCAGCTGCTGTTTGTGTATCAGTAGTGATTTGGGGCATGACTTGATCCTCTGCTGTGTGAGTATCAGTAGGGGTTTGGGTTTCAGTGATTGAGGGTTCAGATGGGTTGTCACTTTCAGTAGGGTTAAAGGATGAAATTGGGGTTATGCTCATGGGAGTAGGAAGCCTGAATTTCTTAGACTTCTTTGTGAAAGAAGAAGAGTTCTTCTTTCTCTTCTGACCCTTAGAAAGTTTTGAAGGAGTAGATTTAAGGGAGGGAGTAGAGATACCTGCCTTCTTTAGAGGAGAGGCTGAAGGAGTAGCATCTGAATCAGATGGGGAGATGAGCCCAGATCTGATCAGATATCTTCTTTGTGCTAGAGTCTGATTGTCATCATCATCATCAGTCTTTTGATGAGCCTCTTATTTGGTAGACTCCTCTTCCTCTTCAGCAGAGTCATGAGCAGACTCTTCTGCCTCTTCAGCTGCATCTTTGGAGGATGTTTCAGCCAACTTCTTCTTCTTTTCCTCCTTCAACCTTGCTGCCTCATCAAGGGCCTCCTTTCTCAAGTAATATTTGGAGATGTGAAACTTCTTAGCAGGACCCACCTTATACTTCTTTGGGAGTATCTCTGGAAGGATGATACTCAGCTTGTTGACAAAGCTGACTGTGGATGTCACTTTCCATTCCTTAGATTGCAAGTCCAGAGTAACCTTCTTGGCTTCAAGAGCAATTCTGTCCAAGAAAAACCCTTGCCAATCTCCATCAATGTGATCCCAAATTGCAGCCATAACTCTAACGTTCAGAGTGGTAACTGCATCATGACTAAACGTGTTGCCAAGCAACATCTTACCTGCTATGTCCATCAAAGTCTGAAACTTGAGATCAAGTTGAGACTTCTTAACTCCAGAGGCATCAATAGCCTTGACTCTTCCACTAGTAAACATCTCCATATATTCCTTTTCTCTCCCCATAATGTAAGTAGAGATGTTTACCTTCCCCCTTGGTAGGTCAAACAGGTCCTTGAGAATATCCCTAGTGACTTTGACCTTGTGTCCACCCATAACACTTTCAACATATGAGCCTTTGGACACTGCATTCGAGTAGAAAGCGAGCACATCTTGTTCGTACACATTGGTTGGTGCTGCTTCCAGAAATTCACGGAGTTTGAGATTGAGACATCGAAGAAGAATCTCCTTATTCTCATCAGTAAGCTTGCCCTTGAAAAACAGAGCATTCTCAGTGAATATCTTCCCTTCCTTAGACCACTTTGCTGCATCTAGAATGCCTGTGATCTTGGTCTTCTCATCATAGATTTCAATGATCCCCATTCTGAGTGTTGGATTGTAGGTTTAGAAAGCTTTGAAATATTTTTCAGAACGAGAGTGATTGAATGCGATTGAGTTTTGTGAGCGAAAGAGTTTGAGGAATGGCTTAAGGGTTGTTTATATACTCCAGTAAATCTCGGTTGTGCATTCATCTAACGGTCAAGAATGATTTAATTATGGAGTAATACCCAAGAATATCCTTCTTCATCTTCTGTCCATTCCTTTAATTTTGCCGGCTCAGCATGCCATATGGCAATTGTTGATTTGCTGGCAGAATAGTAATTGAGTACTAATGACATCATTACCAAAAATAGCCGTTGTGACTAAATTTTAGTAAAATTTGATCATTCAAGGCCGTTTTCTATAAGTAAAAGACATTCCTTATATGGGCCGAATTCCTTAATTACATTCAGGAACAACTCTAGAATGAATTACATGATCAAATAGATAATCATTAGACTTTTTGATGATTTAGAAGTGATCTGATCAGCAGAGTATAGTCTTCTGATTTTCTTGAGAAGTCTGCTGATTTTCCTTGAAAGTCTTCTGGTCAGCTGAGTTGGTCTTCTGATCAGCTGAGTAGATATTTTGAATTGCTGAGTAAATCTTCTGTGATATTTTATCCAACCTGGTTTGATGGATCTTTCAGCAATTCCCCCTTAACCATGTGTTATCATCTTAACAATGTGTAGCTGGTCAGCCTGGATGATGTTCCACTGGTTCAGGTTGTCCTCACTATCGGATGTTCCATCACCAACAGATGGAGTGTAGCATCTAATGTGTCCTTGTTGAATTTCTTCGCTTCTCTTAAGGAGGGAGAAGTTTGAAAGGTGCTTCAATGGATAGTGAAGAGAAAGGCAGGCGCTTGGTCTTCTTGATTGATTTTGACAAAGTAGCCTTTGGTAACAAGCTCTCCATGTAGAACTTCCCCCTAGAGAAGAAGATATGCTTGTTTGCTACTCTGTCCTCTGCATCTCTTCTTTCTTTTATTTTCAACAAGATATGTATGTTGAATAAGCCAAGTATGCTGATCTGCATCATCTTCATCTTTTGGACAAATCTTCATCTCCTTCACCCAAGACCTTGGTTGAGGGATGATGTCCATGCCATCTCTTCTGTTGGGATATGAATCCTAGAACAAGTCCTAAATGATGATAAAAGATAAAAGATGAAGTTTTGATAAGCCAAAAGAAGACTTGAATATTTTCTAAGCGTTGACTGATCTAGTCTAGTTAAGTTGAAGTCGTCTTGTACAAGACCAGTAGAGTTCACAAAGACAAGTGCTAGTTTTAAAAGACAAGTATTATTGAAAGATAAGTACGATTTATAAGTACTTCATATTTGTTATTCGTATATATTAGATTGTTATTGAGCTATGAATAATTGTTGTATAGAGCTCATGATTTTGAATGTAATAGATAGATTCTTTGTATAGTTTTTTTTAAGTTGACTAAGCTTTGTAAACAAGAGCTTAAAGTAATGTAATAGTCTTGTTAGGATTAGAGGATAGGACTAGATTAGTTCTATGTTGTAATCTGAAGTAGTCTACTGGACAAGACAAGTAGAAGACACAGTCTACTACTACTGGACAAGACAGGTGCGTGACTTAAACAAGACAGGTTAACTTGAAGTTAGTTACAAAAGCGTGTTGAAGATAAAGTTTGAAGAATTAGTTAAGGAATAACTAATTAACTGAAAAAACGTGTTAAAGGATATGAGGAATCAATTACAAGTTAGTTTTCAAGAAAGGTTGTTACACAACTGAAAGTTCTTGGAATTAGAAGTCTATAAATACCTCAAGGTATTCATTGGTTAAAGACTACTGAGATATTGATACTACAACATATTGAAGCATTATTGAAGATTCAAAGAAGAAATTACTCTCAGAGATTGAAGTTCAGAAAGTGAAGCTACGCAAGACAAGTGAAGATCGAAGAAGGCTACTACTGAACGAAGAGAAGTTTTATTTTTGTTTACTGTTTCAAGTTGCTAGATACTTGTAAATCACTAGTAAGATCGAAGATATATCTGGAGATATAATCGAGAAGATCTAAGTCTTATTTCTTGGGACTTAAAGCTACAAGAACATATTACTCGATTGGAAGAGTTAATAAGAATTTCACAACTGGGTTTGTGAGAGTGGATGTAGACAAGTTGTCGAACCACTATAAAATCTCGTGTTTGATTTACTTTACTATTTTGTTTGTTGTTTAATTGATTAACTGATTGATTAAATTACATATCTGAACAAGACTAGTTGAGTATACATAAAACAGAGTTCTCGAAATAAGTTGAGTATAATCTTTAATTGGGCTCATTGATAATTTCGTATTCCGCACATTGTAATTCTGATATATCGAAAGATTGTAGAAAAGTCTATTCACCCCCCTCTAGACATTTTCTTTAGCTTCCCTCGATATTAACTCAACTTAGGGACCTACAAAAAATCAAGAGATAAGAACTTGTGAGCAGTTATGAACGAGTAGTGTGGGTTTTGTTAAACCTTGAATGTTGAAATCAATGGTTGAGATTGAAAGATTTAATCCAATGGATACATATGAAAGTCTTTTGAAATTTAGTTTGGCGGAATCGAGAATATTACGTGATTTAGCATTGTAACATTTGAAATCCGCCTCTTCTATTGGTAGGATAGAGGGGTGTATTCCTCTGACCTAGCACAGTAGAGTTTTGGCGCAAACTGGTTATATACACCTCATTAAATGGAGTGTATAAATCCAATTCTAGGTTTTTCAAAATATTCATCACTCAAATTACATATATATCCTTAATGTGTATTGTTTAAACACTTAGAGTATTTAAATCATGAAACCACTTATCTTGTCTGTTCGTGTCTATCCAGAACAGACGAGTAGACTGGCGTGCACAAGACGAGTTCCCCCTTCGACTGTGCTTGTCTACTTTGAACATCAAACGATTATTTGTACCTGTCTTATCTTGTGCGACAGATAGTCGAGTAGAATAAATAAGACAAATATCAATTTAAGTCAATGATCAAGGTTCAAACAGGATGACTGTTACCAAACTAAAGAGTCAACATAAGGATCTTTAAGAAATCAAGGATTCCCCCTTAAATGTTTATTCCCTTAGTATTACCCTCAGCTTTACCAGCTGAGTTATATGCGGAAGTTGAACGTTTTCTTCAGAAGCAAGTTGATTTTTCTGAGACAAGATCTATTTCATTTGCAAGATCGCTAGCTGAAGAATCCAGCAAGATGGAGAGGCTATACCGTGTGAAAATTGAAATAGCTGATGAACAAAGACGAGAAGCACAGGATCAGTTGGTGCGTTCTCAAGCTATTCTCACTGAGCTGACTAAGCAAAATACCTTACTGCGTCAGACAACTGTTCACTTCAAGGACGAGTTGGCTATTAATTCAAAGAAGCTGGAGTCTACTGTTGATCGATTAGACAAGATGAGTCATGATCAGACGCATCAAAGACAGATAGAGCTCGCGGCTGAAGCTATGAAGGAAGCACTGAAAGAAGAAATGACTCGATTCACTAGTCTATTCACTCTTAAGGCAAGTGATGAAGCCAAAAAGGGGGAAGAGACAAGTAGAGTTGAAGAAAAGTCAAGTGCAGAACCGGAAGTTAAGGCTGCTGCGACTGCGATAGAAGAGTTAAGGTATCCCAAGAGAGGAAGGCTAGTCAAGAAGGCAGATCTTGAACAAGCTGAAGAACAGAAAAGACTGCTAAAAGGAAAAAGTATTGCATCTCCTGAAGTTGAAACTCAGACTAGACAAGTCAAGAGGAAACTTGTTCTAGAGAAAAAGAAAGAAGAACTAGGAGATATTCTAGCTGATATTGGTGATGAAGAGGTTGAAGCTCTTCATAAGAAGCAAAAACTGGAAGAAGATCGTTATCCTAACAAGAAATTGTTAGGAAAGCATATCAAGATATTGCTGAAATTAAAAGCTGATCCAGATCAAGTTGAAGATGCATACATTGATAATTTCATTGACGATGAACATAAAGATGCATGGTTTAAAGTCAAGCTGAAGTGGGAGTTGGATCACTGGATTATTCGCAAGTTTGGAGATCCAGAGAGCAAAGAAGAGTTATACGCAATTTTTGACAAGTTCATGGAAACTCAAGATCGGAATCTATGGAACTTGATCATGAGGATTGCAATTGCGGTAAGTTTTAATATTCTTGTTCCTATTTTTCCTAAATGGATTACTCCTATGTTAGGTTCTGGAAAAAGGATCGATTACAATCATATAAAGAAGTTTGAAGAAGACTTACTGGAGAAGGAGAAGATCGAGACTGAAGAACACATGACTGTCATTCACAAAAGGCTACTAGATGTTTTTGGTGTTCCAAGTTCTTAAGAAGGTATTGTATCAGATTAGTTTTTTGGTTGCTCTGGTACTTAGTTTTTATTTTGATTAAGTATTTGTAATATCTACTGATCGTGTTTCGAAATGAATGAAAAGATAAGTACTATTTTGATGTTTAAGACAAGATAACTACTTAACTAGTATACTATTATGAAAAGATTCAAGTAGTTTTGGCTTCATCAAAAAGGGGGAAATTGTTGGGATATGAATCCTAGAACAAGTCCTAAATGATGATAAAAGATAAAAGATGAAGTTTTGATAAGCCAAAAGAAGACTTGAATATTTTCTAAGTATTGACTGATCTAGTCTAGTTAAGTTGAAGTCGTCTTGTACAAGACCAGTAGAGTTCACAAAGACAAGTACTAGTTTTAAAAGACAAGTATTATTGAAAGATAAGTACGATTTATAAGTACTTCATATTTGTTATTCGTATATGTTAGATTGTTATTGAGCTATGAATAATTGTTGTATAGAGCTCATGATTTTGAATGTAATAGATAGATTCTTTGTATAGTTTTTTTTAAGTTGACTAAGCTTTGTAAACAAGAGCTTAAAGTAATGTAATAGTCTTGTTAGGATTAGAGGATAAGACTAGATTAGTTCTATGTTGTAATCTGAAGTAGTCTACTGGACAAGACAAGTAGAAGACACAGTCTACTACTACTGGACAAGACAGGTGCGCGACTTAAACAAGACAGGTTAACTTGAAGTTAGTTACAAAAGCGTGTTGAAGATAAAGTTTGAAGAATTAGTTAAGGAATAACTAATTAACTGAATAAACGTGTTAAAGGATATGAGGAATCAGTTACAAGTTAGTTTTCAAGAAAGGTTGTTACACAACTGAAAGTTCTTGGAATTAGAAGTCTATAAATACCTCAAGGTATTCATTGGTTAAAGACTACTGAGATATTGATACTACAACATATTGAAGCATTATTGAAGATTCAAAGAAGAAATTACTCTCAGAGATTGAAGTTCAGAAAGTGAAGCTACGCAAGACAAGTGAAGATCGAAGAAGGCTACTACTGAACGAAGAGATGTTTTATTTTCGTTTATTGTTTCAAGTTGCTAGTTACTTGTAAAATAGCTAGTAAGATCGAAGATATATCTGGAGATATAATCGAGAAGATCTAAGTCTTATTTCTTGGGACTTAAAGCTACAAGAACATATTACTCGATTGGAAGAGTTAATAAGAATTTCACAACTGGGTTTGTGAGAGTGGATGTAGACAAGTTGTTAGCATGGTTTAAAGTCAAGCTGAAGTGGGAGTTGGATCACTGGATTATTCGCAAGTTTGGAGATCCAGAGAGCAAAGAAGAGTTATACGCGATTTTTGACAAGTTCATGGAAACTCAAGATCGGAATCTATGGAACTTGATCATGAGGATTGCAACTGCGGTAAGTTTTAATATTCTTGTTCCTATTTTTCCTAAATGGATTAAGCCTATGTTAGGTTCTGGAAAAAGGATCGATTACAATCATATAAAGAAGTTTGAAGAAGACTTACTGGAGAAGGAGAAGATCGAGACTGAAGAACACATGACTGTCATTCACAAAAGGCTACTAGATGCTTTTGGTGTTCCAAGTTCTTAAGAAGGTATTGTATCAGATTAGTTTTTTGGTTGCTCTGGTACTTAGTTTTTATTTTGATTAAGTATTTGTAATATCTACTGATCGTGTTTCGAAATGAATGAAAAGATAAGTACTATTTTGATATTTAAGACAAGATAACTACTTAACTAGTCTACTATTATGAAAAGATTCAAGTAGTTTTGGCTTCATCAAAAAGGGGGAAATTGTTGGGATATGAATCCTAGAACAAGTCCTAAATGATGATAAAAGATAAAAGATGAAGTTTTGATAAGCCAAAAGAAGACTTGAATATTTTCTAAGTGTTGACTGATCTAGTCTAGTTAAGTTGAAGTCGTCTTGTACAAGACCAGTAGAGTTCACAAAGACAAGTACTAGTTTTAAAAGACAAGTATTATTGAAAGATAAGTACGATTTATAAGTACTTCATATTTGTTATTCGTATATGTTAGATTGTTATTGAGCTATGAATAATTGTTGTATAGAGCTCATGATTTTGAATGTAATAGATAGATTCTTTGTATAATTTTTTTTAAGTTGACTAAGCTCTGTAAACAAGAGCTTAAAGTAATGTAATAGTCTTGTTAGGATTAGAGGATAGGACTAGATTAGTTCTATGTTGTAATCTGAAGTAGTCTACTGGACAAGACAAGTAGAAGACACAGTCTACTACTACTGGACAAGACAGGTGCGCGACTTAAACAAGACAGGTTAACTTGAAGTTAGTTACAAAAGCGTGTTGAAGATAAAGTTTGAAGAATTAGTTAAGGAATAACTAATTAACTGAATAAACGTGTTAAAGGATATGAGGAATCAGTTACAAGTTAGTTTTCAAGAAAGGTTGTTACACAACTGAAAGTTCTTGGAATTAGAAGTCTATAAATACCTCAAGGTATTCATTGGTTAAAGACTACTGAGATATTGATACTACAACATATTGAAGCATTATTGAAGATTCAAAGAAGAAATTACTCTCAGAGATTGAAGTTCAGAAAGTGAAGCTACGCAAGACAAGTGAAGATCGAAGAAGGCTACTACTGAACGAAGAGAAGTTTTATTTTTGTTTACTGTTTCAAGTTGCTAGATACTTGTAAATCACTAGTAAGATCGAAGATATATCTGGAGATATAATCGAGAAGATCTAAGTCTTATTTCTTGGGACTTAAAGCTACAAGAACATATTACTCGATTGGAAGAGTTAATAAGAATTTCACAACTGGGTTTGTGAGAGTGGATGTAGACAAGTTGTCGAACCACTATAAAATCTCGTGTTTGATTTACTTTAATATTTTGTTTGTTGTTTAATTGATTAACTGATTGATTAAATTACATATCTGAACAAGACTAGTTGAGTATACATAAAACAGAGTTCTCGAAATAAGTTGAGTATAATCTTTAATTGGGCTCATTGATAATTTCGTATTCCGCACATTGTAATTCTGATATATCGAAAGATTGTAGAAAAGTCTATTCACCCCCCTCTAGACATTTTCTTTAGCTTCCCTCGATATTAACTCAACTTAGGGACCTACATCTTCTTTCGATTTTCTCCATACCTGAAACAGAAGTAATCGTTAGTGATTTGTGTTCTTAGTTATTCCCATAACGACCTCCTTTTATAGAGGTAGAGATGAGATGTTGAGGAGAAAGATGACAAAAATATTGAGTTGATAGGTCTGAATTTCTGAAAAGGTTACTTCTTAAGATCAACAATGAGATTCTTGATCTAATGGTTCACATTTAAAGATATTCAGACTTTATCTCGTGGAATGCAGAAATTATAGATTTTGAACATGAGTTATTTGAGATTCGTATACAGTTTGCATACTGTTGAGTCAGTGAGGATGGTGTATTAATCCATCCTAGTATAGCTCAATAGTATACTGTATGTATGTATTGTGATAAAGTATTTTATGAAGAATAGTTTATTATTATACACATGTATACATTGCTTTGAGTACAGACTCCAAGTAACTTTGTTCAACTCTTCTGAATAAATATATACTCCCTCCGTCCCTGAAAAGTTTTCATACTTTCCTTTTTAGTTTGTCCCCGAAAAGTTTGCATACCCCAAAATAGAAATAATCATTACAATCCTCACCCTCACAATATACACATATTTACCCTTCATGCCATTACTTTTGGGGCCCACCACACACTCAATCTACCTACTTTATTTACTTTATATATAAAAGTTTACAAAATTACCCCTCACCACTCCCATCATTACACTTTTTTCTTAAACCATGTGCCCAAGATTCCCCGCAAACTTTTCGGGGACGGAGGGAGTATATGTTATGCAATGCAGAAGATAGACTATTTTATCAAGGATTCTTAAGGTATCATGGATTCCCCCTTGATTTAATAGCTCTATGTATTCCCTCAGCTTTATTTGTCTTCATTGGGAAAAACTTACCTGAAGTTAAGGGTGTCTATTCACCTCATCTGATTCTCCTAGTCTGCTGCAGTTGTATCAGCTGAGGTCTTCTCAGCTGATCTTGCTCTTCATGTGCTTGGGTCAAGGAGTCCTAGGCTGTAGCATAGGGCCTTGAACCTTTCTTCAGCTAGGGGCTTAGTCAAGATGTCTGCTCTTTGGATATCTGTGTGAATTTTCTCCATCTTGATGTCCTTCTTTTCAAGGTGGTCTCTTATGAAATGGTGTCGAATGTCGACATGCTTGCACCTTATGTGAAGAACTGGATTTTGAGTGATGGCAATGGCACTGCTGCTATCACAGTAGATAGGGACTTCTCTTGCCTCTACATTTTAATCTTTTAGTTGTTGGACCAGCCAGAGCAGCTGACTACAATAACTTCCAGCTGCCATATATTCTGCCTCAGTGGTGGAGGTTGCAACAGAGGTCTGTTTCTTTGAAAACCATGAAATTAACTTGTTGCCTAGGAATTGACATGTTCCAGATGTGGATTTTCTATCAATTCTGCATCCACCATAATCTGAGTCAGAGTATCCACTCAATTCTAGATTGTCATCAGTAGGGTACCATAGTCCTAAGTTGACTGTTCCTTTTAGGTACTTGAGAATCTTCCTTGCTGCTTCTAGATGACTTTGCTTTGGGTTCGCTTGAAACCTAGCACATACTCCTACATCAAAGGTTATGTCTGGTCTACTGGCTGTAAGATATAGGAGAGATGTTGGTCCCAAAGTTGAGTTAAGATTGAGTAAGCTAAGAAAGTCTAGAGGGGAGGGGTGAATAGACTTTCAAAAATCTTTCAAAATATCAGAGTTTATAATGCGGAATAGTGTTCTGAATAGTACTGTTCTTACTGAGTTAGATCAGTACTTCCAGTTTTAGTTTTATACTCAACTTTTATTTAGATCTTTACTTAGTAAATTCTACTGTTCTTGTTTAAACAATTATGAAACAAATATCAAACAGAAAATATAAAGAACAAAATATTTTATAGTGGTTCGACCAATAAGTCTACATCCACTCTCACAATCCCAGTTGTGATGTTTTATTACTCTTCCTTGAGTTTCTTGTGGCTTAAAGTCCCAAAATTAAGACTGTGATCTTATCGATTACACTTCCAAGTGTATCTTCGATCTACTAGTAATTCTACAAGTAACAAGCACACTTGTTTACAACAATACAAACTTAAAACTGAAAAGTAAAACTTCTCTTTGAGTAGCCTTTGATTCTTCACTTCAATTCAGTGGCTTCTCCTTGCTTTGATTTCCTTAACTCTGTGAGTTTTTGATTGTAGACTTGCTCTTGATTTCTTCTAAGATCAGTAATTGTTCAGTAGTAGCAGTCTTTCAGTAGTGTTGGGATATGAATCCTATAAACAATGTTCTAGTTGATGAAAGTATGTTTTGATGGCCAAAAGCAACTTAAAGTTAGTAATATATGTGGTTCTAAGTCATCTTATCTAAGTCATCTGAATCTAAGCTTACTAATCTGATGAGAAACTTAAGATTGAGTTTACTGATCTTAATGCTAACTGAAGTAAGTTTACTGATCTTATTAAGTAATATTAAGAATAAAATTACTGATCTTAACTGAGTTATGTGAAATAAGATTACTGATCTTAGTATGGAAACTGAGAATATTTTTAGTGATCTTATATGAGATATTTGAAAATCTGAGTTACTGATCTGATGTACTTACTGATCTGATATGCTTACTGATCTGATATGTAAGTTACTGATCTTAAATGTTTACTGATCTTAGATATTTACTGATCTTATATGGAAGTTATTGAACTTACATGAGTTACTGATCTTATGAGTTACTGATCTTATTGGTTACTGATCTGATATATGAACTGATAGGAACTAAGCTGATGTTTTGTATTGTATAGACAGCTTATAGTATAGGACTTAGAAATACTCATCTGTATATAGTTCAGTTGATGTATAGATAGGTTTTATATATGTAAAGTTGTGTTCTATTGTATTCAGCATTGTAAAGCTCAGAACAGTAAAATCAGAACACTAGATTAGGAATAGATTAGAAGAAGATCAGAAGACTAATGAAGACTCAGAGGACTACTTCAGACTAAGAAGACTTCAAGAAGAGTTGAAGAAGAGCTCAGAAGAAATCTGGAGAAGTTTTGAAAAGTTTTTGGTTACTGTGCTGATTGAATCAGAAGAGTAAAAATCAGCAGAGTAAAAATCCGAAGAGTAAAAATCAGAACAGTAAGTTACTGTGCTGATTTGTTGAAATTGAAGAATAAGTTTGGAAAGCTTATTTAAGGTGTAACTGAAGATTTATTGAAGAAGTGCTGACTTGGAAGGAAGTTACAAAGTCGGTTACAAGAAGAAGTTACAAAAACAGTTTAGAGTTAGTTGAGAGTTAGTTCACAAACTGCTAACTGTCATACTAAGTTCTATAAACACTGTATGATCTCCTACTGCTGAAGACTACTGAAGCAATTACTGATCTTAGAGAATTCAAGAGCAAGTCTGCAAGCAAGAACTCACAGAGTTGAAGGAGATTGAAGAAGAAGAAGCCACTGAACTGAAGAGAAGAATCAAAGGCTATTCAAAGAGAAGTTTTACTTTTCAAGTTTAAGTTTGTATTTTGTAAAACAAGTGTGCTAGTTACTTGTAGAATTACTAGTAGATCGAAGATATACCTGGAGGTATAATCGAAAAGATCAAAGTCTTAATCTTGGGACTCTAAGCCACAAGAAGCTCAAGAAGAGTAATAAAACTTCACAACTGGAGTTGTGAGAGTGGATGAAGACATTTGTCGAACCACTATAAAATTCTGTGTTCTTTACATTTACTGTTTGATATTTGTTTGAATTGTTTTAATCAAGAACAGTAGAATTTACAAAGATAAAGATCTATAGAAAAGTTGAGTATAAACTTGATTGGGCTCATTAGTAATCTGATTAATTCCGCATTGTGTATTCTGATATATTGAAAGATTTTTGAAAAGTCTATTCACCCCTCCCCTCTAGACATTTTCACTAGCTTACTCAATATTATTAACTCAACTTGGGACCAACAAGTGGTATCAGAGCAGTAGTTCATTGGACTGCTGTTTCTTGATAACCTTACAGATCTTGAGGGATTCTTTACTGATCTTACTGTTACTTCTTGATACTTGTTACTATCTGGATACTTGAAATCTATCTGCTATACTACTGATCCTATTTGTCTAATCAAACATGGATGACACTAATGTGAACAAGCTGCCTAAGTTCAAGATTGCAGATTATGACTACTGGAAGCTTAGGATGGAGGCCATCTTTAGCTCAACCCATGATCTAATGGTGTCTGTGGTGACTGAAGGACCAATTGTCATCATGGTGGAAAACACTGCTGTTCTGGATCCATCAAAACCAGTTGGTGCACTGGTCCCCAAACCCAGGTCAGAACTGACTTCAGAAGAAATGAAACAAAACAATTTGGATAGTCTTGCCAAGAACTACATTTTACATACCTTACCAAATGAGTATCTTGGTAAAGTATTAAAATGTAAGACTGCAAAACAGATGTGGGACAAACTGGCTATTCTTTGTGAAGGTACTACACTGATCAAAGAAAGCAAGTTATCCACTGCTGTCCAAAGGTTTGAATCATTTAAAATGAAGCCAGGAGAATCAATTGATGAGTTAGATACTCGATTTACCAAAATTATGAATGATCTTGATGTATTAGGAAAGACTTATACTGACAGAGAAGTTAACTTGAGAATCTTGAAAGCCTTGGATGAAAGGTGGAAAATGGTCAAGATGTTCATTAAAACCACACAAGACATTGATTCTTGGCCAGCAGAAACTATGTTCCAAACACTTAAGGCACATGAGTTTGAGTTAGATGAAGAAGATCCTATTTCTGTGATCCATAAGGATAAGGATGTCTCTAAGGACATAGCTTTCAAAGCCTCTACTTCAAAGGGGTCTAGATCATCTAAGACTAAGGCTTCAAGCATAAAATATGAACTAGATGGTTCTGATCTAAGTCTGAAAGATCAGATGAGCCTTATGATCAAAAGATTTGATAAACTGAACAAGAGATATGGCAGGTACAAGAGATTCTATAAGGAAACTAAGGGTTCTAATAACAGGGACTCTTCTGTGAACAGAAGAGATCAAAACTCTTCTGAAAGAAGGGATGAGATCTCTAATGAAAACAGGAGAGACAGGAACTCATCTGAAAAGAGAGACAGAAAGTATTCTGATAAGAAAGACAGGAACTCAATTGACAAGCATGACAGGAACAGAAAGCATTCTCCTCCTAAAAGAACTTCTAACAATCCTGTTTGCTATAATTGTGATAAGCCAGGTCATTATGCTTTTGAATGTCCTGATCTGAGTTCTGAAGATCGAGAAGAAAGGAAAGCCAGAAGAGATCGAAAATATGCAAAGGGTAAGAAGGCAATGATGGCTTGCAATGACTCTGATTCGGAATCAGAAGAGTTACCATCGACTTCATCTGACTACCCCTCTAGCAATGAAGATGAAGCTTTCATAGCAGATGATGGACTGGCAATGATGGCCAAAATAAATGTTGAGGTATCATCTGTTAATTCATTTCAATCTTGTGACAATTCTGACACTGATGAAAGTGATGCTGCTGTTAGCAGTGTAGGAAGTAGTCTTCATCATTCCCAAGGAGTGACTGAAGAAGACCTTCTACAAGCTAACAAAGCATTCATTGAAATTAGTGATGAGAATATATCTTTAAAGCAAGAAATCATTAGGCTAAAAGAAGCTCAGTCAAAAGTAGATCCTAATATAGCTGTCCTAAATGCAAGGCTATCAGAAGAGTTGTCTCAACTCCAAGAAAAGTATGCATCCATTGACAAACTATATCAGGGTATGCTTAAAACTCAAGCTAAAGAGACTAATGAATTCAATGATTTAAAGATCAAATGTGAAAAACTTGAAGAGCGCAATGGATTCTTAGAATCTGAAGTAGTGAGCCTAGATCGAAAGCTATCTGGGATGATTAACTCTACTAAGATTAATCAAACAATCTCAGACAGATATAGAGCTCCAAATGATAAAAGAGGAATAGGTACTGATCTGCCTAGTCCATCTACTTCAGAATTTAAGAACACTAATGGAGCTAGTACAAGTTCTTTGCAATTAGATAAAGGAAAAGAACCTATGACTTATGATGATGAACCAAAACTCAAAGTACAGTCTAAATACATCCCTCCTACTACCAAGAATGGTAAAATGAAGAATGTATTAAGGCTAGTACAGTCAAGACCATACCAGAAGAGTTATACTCCTCTGACCAGATCAGATCAGTCCTGGAATCAGAAGAGACAAACTCAGAACAGTAGGTCAAGACAAGTTCAGGCAAGTTGGGAACAGCCTAGACCTCCTTTTATAAGGCAGTCTCAGCTGTATTCAACTAAACCTAGGATATTTGTGCCTCATTATCATAACAAACCTGTTCTTTATCCTCCTCCTTTATCTTATGATTTCTATGGAGAGAAAAGACCAAAGCAAACTTATAAGCCTTATGGTCCACATGCTTTTAGACCTTATTCAAACTATTACAGACATACTGATCTTACTGAAAAAGGGATAGAACCAAGGAAAGGCTATCTCAGAAAAATAGATCCTAAGTCTGCTGATAATTCTGAACTGGTTAATAAAGTACTGTTCTGTGATAAATTTGGAAGGAAACTGAAGAGGTCCCACTTATTCAAATCCTCAATGTTCATTTGGGTACCTCTCACTACTAACCCCCAAGGACCCCAATAAACAAGGGTACCTAAGTTATTAAGATCACTACCTTGCAGGATCGACTGGACTTATACAAGAAAGGTGGTTCAGTTGGTGAGACCTGGTACATAGACAGTGGGTGTTCACACCATATGACTGGTACCAAGGCCTTACTTACTGACTATCATGAGAAGGAAGGACCAAAAGTCATCTTTGGTGATAGCTCAATAGCACTCACAAAAGGATTTGGATTCATCAAGAATGGAGATGTTGAAATCCAAGATGTATCCTATGTTGAAGGTTTGAAGTATAATTTGTTATCTGTATCTCAATTTTGTGACAGGGGATACAAGGTTCAGTTCAAGACCAGAAGATGTGAAATAATTGATAAAAGGACTCACAATGTTCTACTTGTTGGCACAAGACAAGGAAGTATATACATTGTGAACTGGAATAGCTGTCCTAAGAATGCCTGTCTTATTACTAAGAGTCCTAAAGAAAACAGTTGGCTCTGGCATAAACGCCTCTGCCATCTTAACTTTAAGATAATCAACAAGATTGCTAGAGAACATCTTGTTGAGGGCATTCCTAATGAAATCTATTCCAAGTCACAAGTATGTGATTCCTGTCAAAAAGGTAAACAGGTAAAGGTTTCATTTAAGTCCATTCCAACTCCTTCAACAAGCAGAGTTTTAGAACTCTTACATATGGATCTTCATGGTCCTATCAATCCTCCTACATTGAATGGAATAAGGTATACTCTAGTTGTTGTAGATGATTATTCTAAGTTTACTTGGGTAGTCTTTCTACACAAAAAGAGTGATACACAAACACTACTTCCAGATCTATTGAAGAGGTTGCAGGTTGAAAAAGGTCATCCCATTGTCAAGATTAGGAGTGACAAGGGGACTGAATTTATTAATTGTTACATTTCTGACTACTGTTCTAAGTCTGGCATACAGCATTTGACAAGTGCAGCCAGAACCCCTCAACAAAATGGTGTTGCAGAAAGGAGAAACAGAACACTAAAAGAAGCTTGCAGAGCCATGATTGCAGAATTCAACACACCTCAGAAATTTTGGGCAGAAGCTATTAACATAGCTTGCCACTCTCAAAATCGAAGTGCTCTTAATAAGGTGCATGGTAAAACACCTTATGAGGTATGGAAAGGTAGAAAACCAAGAGTTTCTTATTTTCATATTTTTGGTTGTAAGTGTTTCATACATAACAATGGCAAAAGTAAATTAAATGCCTTTGATGCAAAAGCTGATGAAGGGATATTCTTAGGATACTCTTCTGTAAGCAAAGCATTTAGAGTGTTTAATTACTCTACCCTATGTGTAGAAGAAACACCCCATGTTGTCTTTGATGAGAATGTACAGGACTCTGCTGATCATCAGCTCAGTAAGAAAGTTGACAAACTACAGCTTCAGATCAACAATGAAGATGATGATACAGGAATATATGAATCTGTACAAGCATATAATCCTTTCCTGAAAGTTCTAGATCAAGATTCTGATAAAGAAAAGGTAAAAGACAAAGGTGAGTTATCCAAAACTTCTGAAATAAAAGAATTGAATGACTGCTCCCCTATGAACAAAACTGCTGATATAAATGATACTGATCTGCATGATAATTTGCATGATGTAAATGATGATACTGTTAAGAATAGAAGGACATGGAAGTCTGCTCATTCTACTGATCTGATTCTAGGTGATTCTAGTATAGGTGTTAAAACTAGAAGACAATTGTTTGATTCAAAGGAAGAACCTAGTAAGTCTTTATTTTGCTGGTGTTGTTTTCTATCATCTATTGAGCCTAAAACTGTGATTGAAGCTTTAAGTGATAGTAACTGGATTATAGCCATGCAGGAAGAACTTAATCAGTTCACTAGAAATGAAGTCTGGGAACTTGTTGATAGACCTAGTAATCATAATGTTGTAGGCACTAAGTGGATTTTCAAGAACAAAAGGGATGAAAATGATCTTGTAGTTAGAAACAAAGCTAGATTAGTTGCTCAGGGCTACTCTCAAGCTGAGGGTATTGATTATGATGAAACTTTTGCTCCTGTAGCTAGACTAGAAGCTATAAGATTGTTCCTTGCTTATGCTGCACATATGAAATTTACTGTATATCAAATGGATGTAAAAAGTGCATTTTTGAATGGTATACTTGCTGAAGAAGTTTATGTAGAACAACCACCTGGTTTTGAGGTGAATAGTCACCAAGTATACAGATTAAAGAAAGCACTCTATGGATTGAAACAAGCTCCAAGAGCATGGTATGATACTCTTTCTCTATTCTTACTTGAAAATGGTTTTACAAAAGGCAAGGTTGATAGAACTTTGTTTAGAAGACAAGAAGGTAATGATATATTACTTGTTCAAATTTATGTGGATGATATTATATTTGGATCACCCAACAAAAACTTGAGTGAAAGCTTTTCTACACTCATGCAAAGTAAATTTGAAATGTCTATGATGGGAGAAATGACATATTTCCTTGGTCTTCAAGTAAAACAAACTTCAGAAGGTATCTTTATAAATCAAGCAAAGTACACTAAGAATTTGCTAGATAAATTTGGTATTAAAACCTGTAAGACAGTTGGTGTGCCCATGCAACCTACATACAGAATGGATCCTGATGAAGGAGGTAAGTCTTCTGATCAACCTCACTATCGTGCTTTAATTGGCTCTCTACTCTATCTAACTGCCAGCAAACCTGATATTGCTTTTTCTGTTGGAGTATGTGCAAGATTTCAAGCAAACCCCAAGGAAAGTCATCTGGAAGCTGCTAAAAGGATATTGAAATATCTAAAGGGGACCATTAATCGAGGATTATGGTATCCTGCAGATGATGATATATCTCTAAGTGGTTATTCAGACTCGGACTTTGGAGGTTGCAAAATAGATAGAAAATCTACTTCAGGTTCATGTCAATTCTTAGGAACTAAACTCATTTCATGGTTTTCAAAGAAACAAACAAGTGTGGCAACTTCTACTACTGAAGCAGAATATATGGCTGCAGGTAGCTGTTGTAGTCAGCTTCTTTGGCTAATACAACAACTCAGAGACTACAATGTTGTAGAATCTAATGTACCTATATATTGTGACAGTAATAGTGCCATTGCCATCACTCAAAATCATGTTCTTCATACTAGATGCAAACATGTTGATATTAGGCATCATTTTATTAGGGATCATGTTGAAAAGAAGAATATTAGAATGGAAAAGATTCATACTGATATTCAAAGAGCTGACATTTTTACAAAACCATTGGCTGAAGTGAGATTCAGAGAATTGTGCATTAGTTTAGGATTGATAGATATGGATTCTGTTTGTATATAGAACTGTGCTAACATTTCAGGTACTGATCTTATACCAAGAGGAAGATAAAGCAGAAAGTAAGAGCAGTACATCAAAATTCAACAGTCAGAAGAGACAATCCAATGTCAGATCACTAAAACAGGTAACAAGGTTACTAAAGTGACCTTAATCCCAATGAGGAAGCTGGTAAAGCTGAGGGACACTGAGAACATACATTAAGGGGGAATCTGTGATTTCTTAAAGATCCTTTTGTTGACTCAGATCACTAAGTCACTTTAGCATAAACCTTGATGTGATCATTAAATTATGCATACTGTTACTAATCTGTACTGTTTTACACTTATATCTCATGAACTAACACTTCTACCAAGGTGAAACAGGCACAGAAGAGGAATTCTCCATTGAAGGGGGAACTGATCTGATTACAGACTATATCAGTCTACAAATATATTTTCTGATTAATACATTGACTTGTCTACAGAACTGTGCTGATTACAAAGTTTCTTTGTCTACAGTACTGATCTGATTACAATTCAGCTATTCTACAGAACTAATCTGATTACTGACTAATCTGTCTACAGAAAGACTTGTTTACTACTAATCTGTCTACAAGAAATCTACTGATCTGACACAGTACTGATCTGAGGATTACTGTGCTGATATCAAAAAGATGAAATCAGGGAATTTGGGTACTGATCTGAGGATTACTGTGCTGACCCATCTACTGATCTGAAATCTACTGTGCTGATTCATCTACTGATCTGATTTCTAAAAAGGTTACTCAGCTGATCACAGTACTCAGCTGATCCAGATAAGTGAAATTTTCTTGATATACTTGTAAGAAAATGAAGTGAAATTGTTTTGGAAACTACTGTGCTGATTTGCATCAGAACAGTCTTTTGGTTTAGATTACTCTAAGTCAAAAATTGTTCATATTTTTAGATTACTAATAGAGAAGATTAATACACTCTTCTATTTCTAACCTAAAAATTGTGGTGTATTTATCAAACACTAGTTGGCTCCAAAAATAAAGAATGTTACTAGAATGTGAACAGTTATTGTTTAACTCGAATTTCGAGATTTAATCCCAACCATTCTTTATAATAATCTAATTCAATCCTAGCCCTAGATTGGTTTTGAATTATAACAAAAACAATCACACTTCATCTTCTTCATTCTTACGAGTTCATTTCTGGATAATTCTTAACTTCTTAACTTCTGCAAAATTTGATTTCTACAAAATTCTCAAATGGCAACTATCAATATTATCAATGAAGCTAACCAAATAGCAGGAACTTTTGATTCAAATTTATGGATGCGAAAGAAAGGAATTTTCGTGGAGAACGCTGTCTACTTCAATGGCAGACACAACGCAGAAAATCAAGCTATCTTAACTATGTGTGAAGAATGCGGACTACGAAAGTTTCTGGAGTCATTTCCCGTTAATGTCTACGAACCAGAAGCGGTGGAATTTTATTTACAACTCCAAGGAGACAAAAATGGTGTTCACTCCATGCTTGCTGGACACAAAGTCACCATTACAAGGGATATTCTCGAAGTGATGTTGGACTTACCACAAGGGCCAGTGGATATTATGACCTACAAAGCTGGAGAGGAAAAGGAGTGCGTAGGAAGATGGTCAGGAGTTGAGACAGAGACCTTGACAAATTTGAAGAAGGATGTACTTCCTACTGGGTTGCAGTTCTTGATGGATATTGCAGGAAAATGCTTGTTAGGGCAACATCATAGCCAGGATGCCTTATCGAGTTTCAAAATTAGAATTATGGCTGCGATCATCGACAGAGTGGAAGGTGATTGGCAAGGATTCTTCCTGGAAAGGTTAATGACTGAAAAGGAAAAGGTTTTATTTGATGAGGACACTTTGGAATTCTCACTGAAATCAAAGTTAGGGTTTGGAAACAAGCTGAGTTTCTTGCTGCCTCAGCTGGTGAAAAAGCCTTATTGGAGTAATCCCAAGAAATTCCATCATGGGAAGTTCTTGATGAAGAAGGAGTCTGTTCAATTTGAACAAGAGAACCCCTTGGAACACTCTCAAGAAATTGAAGCAGAGGAGTCTGGAGCTTCAATGTACCAATCGGAGGATGATCAAACTGAGGTTAGATCAAAATCACGGCATGATCCGAGCATGACTACTTTAAGGAGAGGAAGGTCTGCTACTGCTGCCTCGGAACCAACAGTTCGTTTTGTGGAAATTGTGGTGCAATCAAGCTCAGATGAGCAAGAGGTTAGTGTTCCTAGTCCAATTGCTATTCATAAGAGGACTAAGTCAAGGAGTGTTAGGAGGAAGTTAATTGTTGTCTCCCCTACCCCTTCTGATTCTGAACCAAGCCAACCTGAACCCCAAAATCCTCAACCTTCATGTTCTGGAGGATCAGATCACTACTTTTCTGAGACTCAGAACACTCCCCATTCATCACCTCAGCTCACTAACTTTGAGCCTACTTCAATTCCTACCCCTCAACATCAACCTTCACATCAACCTTCACCACATCAATCCCCAATACAGGTTCATGCTCACTCTACTGAACATGAATTTGAGCCTTCTACTGAACCAATTGATATTTCATCTTCTCCTGAAACTGAATTTATTAATCCTAAACCTGCTGATTTGATGGAGTACACTATCTGTGACAAAGAAGATAGAATCAGGATTGATTTAAGGATAGCACTGTTGAAACAATTTCCTGGATTGGATGAGAGCTCTGTTGAGTTTGAAAAACTCCTTAGGATAGGCACTTGGGTGTATCTTAAGAGGAGTACTTTGAAGGAAAGTTTAGCTATAATGGAAGGAATGGGAGGTGCTTCAATCTTTGATGATTGGGAAGCAGAACAAATGCAAGCAGCTGGTGTTAACTCTTTTCTTGAGTTAGTCACTCCAGAATCAGTTGTACTTCTTGTTGAGAGATTAACAGGGATCAAGTACACTGTTGAGAAGATTGCAACTCCTGTCTCTGATGAAGATTTGTTTAGTGAAGAGAAGGGTGTTGATGAAACTGAAGCTGCTGAAGAAGATTTTATGGATATTGATGAAGACATTGTCAATGCAACAGAGGTGTTTGAGAACACTGTTGTACTTGAAGAAACTGTTGTGATTGAGGAAACTGATGCTGTTGACACTCAGGATGTAAATGCTGAAGAATTGGAAAGCATTCCTATTCACTCTACTGATCCTATTGAGGATGTGCAAGAACAGATCAGAACAAGTCCTATTGAGAAGGTATCTGATGTTTCTGAATTTGAAATATTGAAAAAGCAGAATGCTGAACTTCAAGCAAAGATGGAAGCTGCTGTTCAAATGTTTCAAGAAGCTACTGAAAGGATGAACAAGATGCAGTCTGAACACTCTTATGAGAAGGTAATGGAGTATACAATGTCCAAAATATTTGATCTTCATAGAGTACAAGAGAAGAACTTGTCTCAGGTGTTGCATAAGAAGCTGGAGCAACACATATCTTCCTTGAAGGAGTGGCATGATGAAGCCAAAAAGGGGGAAGACAGGACAAGACAAGTAATGGAACAAACACAGTTACAACAAGCTCAGCTGGTTGTAAGTCAAGATGAATTAAGAGCTGAAATTCATATGTTGAATGAAAAACTGAAGCAAAGAAAGCAACAGAAGCAACAAGGTCAAGAGATTGTTGAGAAGAGACCTGAAATTGCTGGAAGTTCAAGTCAGAAGAAAAGGAAGCTAGTTCTATCTGATGAAGAACAACAAGAGGAAGAAGCTGAAAGAATGACTAGATCAAAGAGCAAAATGAAAGCTGTTATGACAAGTGAAGAAGAAAGCTTGAAAAAGAAGAAAGAAAAGGATGTCAAGTTCTTGAAGACAAGATTTGATAATCGAGTCACAGCTTTGAAGAAAAAGATGAATGCTAAAAAGAAAGCTGAAGGAAAACAGTTTGACAAAGATTTTCAAGATGAAAACTTTGTGGATTTCATTGTTTTAACTGAACATATGGAATACTGGAAGAATTTAAAGAAGAAGTGGCAGATTGCTAACTTCATTGTGAAGAAGTTTGGTGATCATTCTAGCAAGGAAGCAGAATTTATTGATTTTGAAGAATTTATGCTGAACATTGATCAAGAATTCTGGGAAGACATAGCACAAGTGGCTAATCGTGCTGGAACCAAGATTTTGTGCCCTGAAGAACCTAATTGGGAACCTCCAAGACTGGAAAGTGGAGAACCTGATTACAAAGAGATTAACAACATTATTGCTGAGATTATCAGGGAAGAAGGAATTACTGATCATCAACACATGATGGATATCAAGGCAAGAATGTATGTGGCATTCAGAATTTAAAGATGCAGAATGAAGATGAAGGACAAGCTCAGAAGATAACATTTCTATCCTTAATCTTTATTTCTATATTTTGTGATCATTTCATGTTTTGCTAGTATGTGTAATATGTGAAATATCTGATTTGATTGTGAATATAATATGATTTCTGAATTGATGAACTGTTATGATTGACTACATACTTAACTACTGATTTATTAACATTTAAGTAGTTTTGGCTTCATCAAAAAGGGGGAAATTGTTGGGATATGAATCCTATAAACAATGTTCTAGTTGATGAAAGTATGTTTTGATGGCCAAAAGCAACTTAAAGTTAGTAATATATGTGGTTCTAAGTCATCTTAACTAAGTCATCTGAATCTAAGCTTACTAATCTGATGAGAAACTTAAGATTGAGTTTACTGATCTTAATGCTAACTGAAGTAAGTTTACTGATCTTATTAAGTAATATTAAGAATAAAATTACTGATCTTAACTGAGTTATGTGAAATAAGATTACTGATCTTAGTATGGAAACTGAGAATATTTTTAGTGATCTTATATGAGATATTTGAAAATCTGAGTTACTGATCTGATGTACTTACTGATCTGATATGCTTACTGATCTGATATGTAAGTTACTGATCTTAAATGTTTACTGATCTTAGATATTTACTGATCTTATATGGAAGTTATTGAACTTACATGAGTTACTGATCTTATGAGTTACTGATCTTATTGGTTACTGATCTGATATATGAACTGATAGGAACTAAGCTGATGTTTTGTATTGTATAGACAGCTTATAGTATAGGACTTAGAAATACTCATCTGTATATAGTTCAGTTGATGTATAGATAGGTTTTATATATGTAAAGTTGTGTTCTATTGTATTCAGCATTGTAAAGCTCAGAACAGTAAAATCAGAACACTAGATTAGGAATAGATTAGAAGAAGATCAGAAGACTAATGAAGACTCAGAGGACTACTTCAGACTAAGAAGACTTCAAGAAGAGTTGAAGAAGAGCTCAGAAGAAATCTGGAGAAGTTTTGAAAAGTTTTTGGTTACTGTGCTGATTGAATCAGAAGAGTAAAAATCAGCAGAGTAAAAATCCGAAGAGTAAAAATCAGAACAGTAAGTTACTGTGCTGATTTGTTGAAATTGAAGAATAAGTTTGGAAAGCTTATTTAAGGTGTAACTGAAGATTTATTGAAGAAGTGCTGACTTGGAAGGAAGTTACAAAGTCGGTTACAAGAAGAAGTTACAAAAACAGTTTAGAGTTAGTTGAGAGTTAGTTCACAAACTGCTAACTGTCATACTAAGTTCTATAAACACTGTATGATCTCCTACTGCTGAAGACTACTGAAGCAATTACTGATCTTAGAGAATTCAAGAGCAAGTCTGCAAGCAAGAACTCACAGAGTTGAAGGAGATTGAAGAAGAAGAAGCCACTGAACTGAAGAGAAGAATCAAAGGCTATTCAAAGAGAAGTTTTACTTTTCAAGTTTAAGTTTGTATTTTGTAAAACAAGTGTGCTAGTTACTTGTAGAATTACTAGTAGATCGAAGATATACCTGGAGGTATAATCGAAAAGATCAAAGTCTTAATCTTGGGACTCTAAGCCACAAGAAGCTCAAGAAGAGTAATAAAACTTCACAACTGGAGTTGTGAGAGTGGATGTAGACATTTGTCGAACCACTATAAAATTCTGTGTTCTTTACATTTACTGTTTGATATTTGTTTGAATTGTTTTAATCAAGAACAGTAGAATTTACAAAGATAAAGATCTATAGAAAAGTTGAGTATAAACTTGATTGGGCTCATTAGTAATCTGATTAATTCCGCATTGTGTATTCTGATATATTGAAAGATTTTTGAAAAGTCTATTCACCCCTCCCCTCTAGACATTTTCACTAGCTTACTCAATATTATTAACTCAACTTGGGACCAACAAGTAGTCTTAGCAGTAGGAGATCATACAGTATTTATAGAACTTAGTATGACAGTTAGCATTTTGTGAACTAACTCTCAACTAACTCTAAAACTGTTTTTGTAACTTCTTCTTGTAACCGACTTTGTAACTTCCTTTTTATTCCAAGTCAGCATATCTTCAAATATATCTTCAGTTACTTTTTAAATAAGCTTTCCAAACTTATTCTTCAAATTCACCAAATCAGCACAATAACTTACTGTTCTGATTTTTACTGTTCTTAAGCCATTCAGCACAGTAACTTAAAAACTGTTCTGTACTTCTCAAGAATTCTTCTAAGCTTCTCTTCAACTTTTCTTGAAATCTTCTTATTCTGAAGTAGTCTTCTGAGTCTTCATAGTCTTCTGATCTTCTTCTAATCTAGTGTTCTAATCTACTGTTCTAAACTTTTACAATGCTGAATACAATAGAATACAACTTTACATATATAAAACCTATTTATACATCAACTGAACTATATACAAATGAGTATTTCTAAGTCCTATACTATAAGCTGTCTATATAATACAAAACATCAGCTTAGTTCCTAACAGTTCATATATCAGATCAGTAAACACAATAAGATCAGTAACTCATATAAGATCAGTAAACTCAGATAAGATCAGTAACTTAGATTTCAAATATCTCTTAAAATCAATATTCTTATTCTCAGATTCCATTAGGATCAGTAATCTTATTTTCAATATTACTTAATAAGATCAGTAAACTTATTTCAGATGACTCAGTTAAGATCAATAATCTTGTTTTCAAATGACTTAGTTAAGATGCCTTAGAACCACATATATTACTAACTTTAAGTTGCTTTTGGCCATCAAAACATACTTTCATCAACTAGAACATTGTTTCAAGGATTCATATCCCAACAATTTCCCCCTTTTTGATGAAGCCAAAACTACTTAAATGTTAATAAATCAGTAGTTAAGTATGTAGTCTATCATAACAGTTCATCATTTCAAAATTCCAGATTCATATTCAAATTAGATCAGATAATGCACATATTACACATACTAACAAAATATGCAATAAACAGAAAATATAGAAATAAAGATTAAAGTTAAGAAATGTTATCTTGTGAGCTTAGTCCTTCATCTTCTTTCTGTATTTTCAGATTCTGAATGCAACATAAAGCCTTGCTTTGATATCCATCATGTGTTGATGATCAGTTATTCCTTCTTCTTTGATAATCTCAGCAATTATGTTATCAATCTCCTTATAATCTGGTTCTCCATTCTCTAGTCTTGGAGGTTCCCAATTTGGTTCTTCAGGACATAAGATCTTTGTTCCAGCACGAGCAGCAACTTGTTCTATATCTTCCCAAAAATCTTTATCAATGTTCAGCATGAACTCTTCAAAATCAGCAAATTCAGCTTCCTTGCTTGAATGATCACCAAACTTCCTCACAATAAAGTTTGCAATCTGCCACTTCTTCTTCAGATTTTTCCAATATTCCATATTTTCAGTTAGAACAATAAAATCCACAAAATTCTCATCTTGAAAATTTTTGTCAAACTCTTTTCCTTCAGCTTTTCTCTGAGCATTCATTTTCCTTCTCAAAACTGCAACTCTATTATCAAACCTTGTTTTCAAAAACTTAACATCCTTTTCTTTCTTCTTTTTCAATTCTGCTTCTTCACTTGAAACACCAATTTTCAATTTGCTTCTTGATCTGGTAACTCTACCAGTTTCCTCTTCTTGTTCTTCTTCATCAGACAAAATTAATTTCCTCTTTTTCTGACTAGAACTTCCAGCAACATCAGATTTCTTCTTCTCAACAATTTCTTCAGCTTGTTGTTTCTGTTGCTTTCTGAGTTTGATTTTCTCATTCAGACTTGCAATTTCTTCTTTCAACTCATCTTGACTTACAACTAGTTGAGCTTGTTGTGACTGAGTTTGTTCCATCACTCTTCTTGTCTTATCTTCCCCCTTTTTGGCTTCATCATGCCACTCTTTCAAGGAAGATATGTGTTGCTCCAACTTCTTATGCAACACCTGAGATAGGTTCTTCTCTTGCAATCTATGAAGATCATAAATTTTAGACATTGTATGCTCCATAACTTTTTCATAAGAATTTTCAGAATTCATCTTATTCATTCTCTCAGTAGCTTCTTGGAACATTTTCACAGCATCTTCCAACTTTTCTTGAAGCTCTGCATTCTGCTTTTTCAACAACTCAAAGCTAGCATTTTCAGATTCCTTCTCAATAGGAACTGTTCTGATCTGTTCCTGCACATCTTCAGGAATAATAGGATCAGCAGACTTAAATGGAATGCTTTCCATCTCTTCAGTATCCAAAACTTGATTTCCAACAACTTCTGTATCTTCAATCACAACAGTGTTCTCAAACACCTCTGTTGTGTTGTCAACAGCTTCATCCACTTCCATAAAATCTTCTTCAACAGCATTCTCAGCTTCATCAGCAACCTTCTCTTCACTTACCATAATAACATCATCATTTTCATCTGCAGCAGTAGTAGCAACATTCTCCACAAAATATTTAAATCATGTCAATCTTTCAACAAGTTGTACCACAGATTCTGGGGTTACTAGCTCAAGAAATGAGTTAACACCAGCTGCATGCATTTGCTCTGCTTCCCAATCATCAAAGGTTGAAGCACCACCCATACCTTCCATAACAACTAGATTTTATTTAAGAGTACTCCTCTTAAGATACACCCATGTGCCAATCCTAAGGAGTTTCTCAAACTCAACTGAGCTTTCATCCAATCCAGGAAACTGCTTTAACAAAGCCAATCTTAAATCTATCCTGATTCTATCTTCCTTATCACAGATAGGATAATCCATTAAACCAGCAGGTTTAGTGGCTATAAATTCAGGTTCAGGGGATGATGAAATGTCAATTGGTATAGTAGAAGGCTCAAATTCATGTTCAGTAGAGTGATCATGAACCTGTATTGGGGAATGATGTGGTGAAGGTTGGTGTTGAGGACTTGAAATAGGAGTAGGATTAAAAGGGATGTTCTGAGGGGATGAATGGGGAGTGTTCTGAGACATAAAAAAGTAGTGAGCTGATTGTCCAGAACATGAAGGTTGAGGGTTAAGGGGTTCAGCTGGGCTTGGATCAGAATTTGAAGGGGTAGGAGAGACATCAACAAGTTTCCTCCTAGCACTTCTCCTCTTGGTTCTCTTATGTAAAGCAACAGGACTTGAATTACTAACCTCTTGCTCTTCAGAGCTTGCTTGCACTACAGTCTCAACAAACCTGACTGTTGGCTCTGAGGCAGCTGTAGCAGACCTCCCTCTCCTTGGTCTAATACTGCTCTGGTTGATTATCATCAGATCGGTACATTGAAGCTCCAGACTCTTGTGCTTCAGGTTCTTGAGATTGCTCCAAAGGGTTTTCTTGTTCAAAGCGAACAGACTCCTTCTTCATCAAGAATTTTCCATGATGGAATTTCTTGGGATTACTCCAGTACGCCTTTTTTACAACCAACTGAGGCAACAAGATACTCAGCTTGTTTCCGAACCCTAATTTTGATTTAATCGAAAATTCCATTGTATCCTCATCGAACACGACTTTTTCTTTCTCACTTAACAGTCTTTCTAAGAAAAATCCTTGCCAATCACCTTGAACTCTGTCAATGATTGCTGCCATAATTCGGATTTTTGAACTTGATAGAGCATCCTGACTGTGATGTTGCCCTAACAAACATTTTCCGGCTATGTCCATCAGAAACTGCAGACCAGTAGGAAGAACATCTTTCTTAAGATGGCTTAGTGACTCAGGTTCTTCACCAGTCCATCTGCCTACACATTCTTTCTCTTCCCCTGCTTTGTAGGTCAAAATATTTACAGGGCCTTGAGGTAAATCCAGCATAACTTCCAGGATTTCCCTTGTAATTGCTACCTTGTGCCCTGACAACATGGAGTGAACACCATTGCTATCACCTTTAAGCTGTAAATAGAATTCCATCGCCTCTGGTTCGAATACATTCATCGGAGAAGATTCAAGAAACTTCCTCAGCCCGCACTCTTCGCACATCGTCAGAATTGCTTGATTTTCAGCATTGTGTCGTCCATTGAAGTAAACAGCATTTTCTACAAAAATGCCCTTTTCACGAACCCAGAAATCCGAATCAAAAGTTCCTGCAACTTCGTTAGATTCACTGATAATATTGATAATTCCCATTGTAGGATTTTGTAGCAAATAGATTACAAAGATTTTGCAGTAATTTTGAGTTATGAGCTTTCCAGAAATGAACTCGTAAGGAAGAAGAAGATGAAGAGTGATTGTGTTTGTCAAATTCAAAACCAATCTAGGGCTAGGATTGAATTTGATTATCACAAAGAATGGTTGAGATTAAGTCTCGAAATTCGTGTTTAACAAGAACCGTTCATATTCTAGTACCATTCTTAATTTTGGAGCCAATTTGTGTTTGATGAATACACCACAGTTTTTAGGTTAGAAATAGAGGAGTGTACTAATCTTCTCTATTAGTAATCTAAAATTTGAGCAGTTTTTGACTTAGAGTATTCTAATCCAAAAGACTGTTCTGATGCAAATCAGCACAGTAGTTTCCAAAACTATTTCACTTCATTTTCTTACTTGTTTATAAAGAAAATTTCACTTATCTGGATCAGCTGAGTACTGTGATCAGCTGAGTAAACTTTTTCGAAATCAGATCAGTAGATGAATCAGCACAGTAGTTTTCAGATCAGTACCCAATTTTCCTGATTTCACCTTTTTGATACCAGCACAGTAATCTTCAGATCAGTACTGTGTCAGATTAGTAGAATTCTGTAAACAGATTAGTAGTAATCAAATCTTTCTGTAGATAGATTAGTCAGTAATCAGATTAGTTCTGTAGAATAACTGAATTGTAATCAGATCAGTACTGTAGACAAAGAAGCTTTGTAATCAGTACAGTTCTGTAGACAAGTCAATGTATTAATCAGAATATATCTGTAGACTGATATAGCCTGTAATCAGATCAGATTTGTAGACTTTTCAAATCTGTAATCAGATCAGTTCCCCCTTCAGTGGAGAATTTCTCTTCTGTGCCTGTTTCACCTTGGTAGAAGTGATATTACATTATATATAAGTGTAAAACAGTACAGATTAGTAACAGTATAATTAAATTAATGATCACATCAAGGTTTATGCTAAAGTGACTTAGTGTTCTGAGTCAACAAAAGGATCTTTAAGAAATCACAGATTCCCCCTTAATGTATGTTCTCAGTGTCCCTCAGCTTTACCAGCTTCCTCATCGGGATTAAGTTCACTTTAGTAACCTTGTTACCTGTTTTAAATGTAGTGATCTGACATAGGGTTGTCTCTTCTGAATGTTGAGTTTTGATATACTGCTCTTAGTTTCTGCTTCATATTCCTCTTGGTATAAGATCAGTACCTGAAATGTTAGTACAGTTCTATATACATATAGAATCCATATCTATCAATCCTAAGCTAATGCATAACTCTCTGAATCTCACTTCAGCCAATGGTTTTGTAAAAATGTCAGCTCTTTGAATATCAGTATGAATCTTTTCCATCCTAATATTTTTCTTTTCCACATGATCCCTAATAAAATGATGCCTAATGTCAACATGCTTGCATCTAGTATGTAGAACGGGATTTTGTGTGATGGCAATGGCACTATTACTGTCACAATATATAGGTACATTAGATTCTACAATATTGTAGTCTCTGAGTTGTTGTATTAGCCAAAGAAGCTGACTACAACAACTTCCTGCAGCCATATATTCTGCTTCAGTAGTAGAAGTTGCCACACTTGTTTGTTGAAAACCATGAAATGAGCTTAGTTCCTAAGAATTGACATGAACCTGAAGTAGATTTTCTATCTATTTTGCAGCCTCCAAAGTCCGAGTCTAAATAACCACTTAAAGATATATCATCATCTACAGGATACCATAATCCTCGATTAATGGTCCCCTTTAGATATTTCAATATCCTTTTGGCAGCTTCCAGATGACTTTCTTTGGGGTTTGCTTGAAATCTTGCACATACTCCAACAGAAAAAGCAATATCAGGTCTGCTGGCAGTTAGATAGAGTAGAGAGCCAATTAAAGCACGATAGTGAGGTTGGTCAGAAGACTTACCTCTTTCATCAGGATCCATTCTGTATGTAGGTTGCATGGGCACACCAACTGTCTTACAGGTTTTAATACCAAATTTATCTAGCAAATTCTTAGTGTATTTTGCTTGATTTATGAAGATACCTTCTGGAGTTTGTTTTACTTGAAGACCAAGAAAATATGTCATTTCTCCCATCATAGACATTTCAAATTTACTTTGCATGAGTGTAGAAAAACTTTCACTCAAGGTTTTGTTGGGTGATCCAAAAATAATATCATCCACATAAATTTGAACAAGTAATATAT
Source organism: Galeopsis tetrahit (assembly GCA_963675135.1). Classification (NCBI taxonomy): domain Eukaryota; kingdom Viridiplantae; phylum Streptophyta; class Magnoliopsida; order Lamiales; family Lamiaceae; genus Galeopsis; species Galeopsis tetrahit. The sequence goes on along the minus strand of OY776121.1, from coordinate 63,888,054 downwards.
CATTACCTTCTTGTCTTCTAAACAAGGTTCTATCAACTTTGCCTTTAGTAAAACCATTTTCAAGTAAGAATAGAGAAAGTGTATCATACCAGGCTCTTGGGGCTTGTTTCAGTCCATATAGTGCTTTCTTTAACCTGTATACTTGATGACTATTCACTTCAAAACCAGGTGGTTGTTCCACATAAACTTCTTCAGCAAGTATACCATTCAAAAATGCACTTTTCACATCCATTTGATACACAATGAATTTCATATGTGCAGCATAAGCAAGGAACAATCTTATAGCTTCTAGTCTAGCTACAGGAGCAAAAGTTTCATCATAATCAATACCCTCAGCTTGAGAGTAGCCCTGAGCAACTAATCTAGCTTTATTTCTAACTACAAGATCATTTTCATCCTTTTTGTTCTTGAAAATCCACTTAGTGCCTACAACATTATGATTACTAGGTCTATCAACAAGTTCCCAAACTTCATTTCTAGTGAACTGATTAAGTTCTTCTTGCATGGCTATAATCCAGTTACTATCACTTAAAGCTTCAATCACAGTTTTAGGCTCAATAGATGATAGAAAACAACACCAGCAAAATAGAGACTTACTAGGTTCTTCCTGGGAATCAAACAATTGTTTTCTAGTTTTAACACCTTTGCTAGAATCACCTATAATCAGATCAGTAGAATGAGCAGACTTCCATGTCCTTCTATTCTTAACAGAAATGCTATCATCATTTATATCATGCAAATCATCATGTAGATCAGTATCATTTATATCAGCAGATTTGTTCATAGGAGAGCTGTCATTCAATTCTGGTATAACAGAAGTTTTAGATGACTCACCTTTGTCTTTTACCTTTTCTTTATCAGAATCTTGATCTAGGACTTTCAGGAAAGGATTATATGCTTGTACAGATTCATATATTTCTGCATCATCATCATCATTGTTGGTTTGGAGCTGTAGTTTGTCAATTTTCTTACTGAGCTGATGATCAGCAGAGTCCTGCACATTCTCATCAAAGACTACATGGGGTGTTTCTTCCACACATAGGGTAGAGTAATTAAACACTCTAAATGCTTTGCTTACTGAAGAGTATCCTAAGAATATCCCTTCATTAGCTTTTGCATCAAAGGAATTTAATTTACTTTTGCCATTGTTATGAATGAAACACTTACATCCAAAGATATGAAAATAATAAACTCTAGGTTTTCTGCCTTTCCATACCTCATAAGGTGTTTTACCATGCACCTTATTAAGAGCACTTCGATTTTGGGAGTGGCAAGCTGTATTAATAGCTTCTGCCCAAAACTTCTGAGGTGTGTTGAATTCTGCAATCATGGCTCTGCATGCTTCTTTTAGTGTTCTGTTTCTCCTTTCTGCAACACCATTTTGTTGAGGGGTTCTGGCTGCACTTGTCAAATGTTGTATGCCAGACTTAGAACAATAGTCAGAGATGTAACAGTTAATAAACTCAGTCCACTTGTCACTTCTTATCTTGACAATGGGTTGACCCTTTTCAACCTGCAACCTCTTTAATAGATCTGGAAGTAGTGTTTGTGTATCACTCTTTTTGTGTAGAAAGACTACCCAAGTAAACTTAGAATAATCATCTACTACAACCAGAGTATACCTTCTTCCATTCAGTGTAGGAGGTTTGATAGGACCATGAAGATCCATATGCAAGAGTTCTAAGACTCAGCTTGTTGAAAGAGTTGGAATGGACTTAAATGAAACCTTTACCTGTTTACCTTTTTGACAGGAGTCACACATTTGTGATTTGGAATAGATTTCATTAGGAATGCCCTCAACAAGATGTTCTCTAGCAATCTTGTTGATTATCTTAAAGTTCAGGTGGCAGAGGCGTTTATGCCAGAGCTAACTGTTTTCTTTAGGACTCTTAGTAATAAGACAAGCATTCTTAGGACAACTATTCCAATTCACAATGTATACACTTCCTTGTCTTGTGCCAACAAGTAGAACATTGTGAGTCCTTTTGTCTATTATTTCACATCTTCTGGTTTTGAACTGAACTTTGTATCCCCTGTCACAGAATTGAGATACAGATAACAAATTATATTTCAAACCTTCAACATAGGAGACATCTTGGATTTCAACATCTCCATTCTTGATGAATCCAAATCCTTTTGTGATTGCCATGGAGCTGTCTCCAAAGATGACTTTTGGTCCTTCCTTCTCATGATAGTCAGTAAGCAAGGCCTTGGTACCAGTCATGTGGTGTGAACACCCACTGTCTATGTACCAGGTCTCACCAACTGTACCACCTTTCTTGTATAAGTCAAGTCGATCCTGCAAGGTAGTGATCTTAATAATTTAGGCACCCTAGTTTATTGGGGTCCTTTGGGGTTAGTAGTGAGAGGTACCCAAATGAACATTGAGGATTTGAATAAATGGGACCTCTTCAGTTTCCTTCCAAATTTATCACAAAACAGTACTTTGTTAACCAATTCAGAATTATCAGCAGACTTAAGATCTATTTTTCTGAGATAGCCTTTCCTTGGTTCTATCCCTTTTTCAGTAAGATCAATATGCCTGTAATAGTTTGAATATGGTCTGAAAGCATGTGGACCATACGGCTTATAGATGCGTTTTGGTCTTTCCTCTCCAATAATATCATAAGATAAAGGTGGAGGATAAAGAACAGGTTTGTTATGATAATGAGGCACAAATCTCCTAGGTTTAGTTGAATACAGCTGAGACTGCCTTATAAAAGGAGGCCTAGGCTGTTCCCAACTTGCCTGTGCTTGTCTTGACCTACTGTTCTGAGTTTGTCTCTTCTGATACCAGGACTGATCTGATCTGGTCAGGGGAGTGTAACTCTTCTGGTATGGTCTAGACTATACTGGTCATAATACATTCTTCATTTTACCATTCTTGGTAGTAGGAGGGATGTGTTTAGACTGTACTTTGAGTTTTGGATCATCATCATAAGTCATAGGTTCTTTCCCTTTATCTAGTTGCAAATAACTTGAACTAGCTCCATTAGTGTTCTTAAATTCTGAAGTAGAGGAACTAGGTAGATCAGTACCTATCCCACTATTATCATTTGGAGCTCTATATCTGTCTGAGATTGTTTGATTAATCTTAGTAGAGTTAATCATCCCAGATAGCTTTCGATCTAGGCTCACTACTTCAGATTCTAAGAATCTATTGCGCTCTTCAAGTTTTTCCCATTTAATCTTTAAATCATTGAATTCATTAGTCTCTTTGGCTTGAGTTTTAAGCATACCCTGATATAGTTTGTCAATAGATGCATACTTTTCATGGAGTTGGGACAACTCTTCTGATAGCCTTGCATTTATGACAACTATATTAGGATCCACTTTTGACTGAGCTTCTTTCAGATTAATGATTTCTTGCTTTAAAGATATATTCTCATCACTAATTTCAATGAATGCTTTGTTAGCTTGTAGAAGGTCTTCTTCAGTCACTCCTTGGGAATGATGAAGACTACTTCCTACACTGCTATCAGCAGCATCACTTTCATCAGTGTCAGAATTTTTGCAAGATTGAAAAGAGTTAGCAGATGATACCTCATCATTTATTTTGGCCATCATTACCAGTCCATCATCTGCTATGAAGGCTTCATCTTCATTGCTAGAGGGGTATTCAGATGAAGACGATGGCAACTCTTCTGATTCCGAATCAGAATCATTGTATGCCATCATTGCCTTCTTACCCTTGGCATATTTTCGATCTCTTCTGGCTTTCCTTTCTTCTCGATCTTCAGAACTCAGATCAGGACATTCATAAGCATAATGATTTCGGTTCCTGTCATGCTTGTCAATTGAGTTCCTGTCTTTCTTATCAGAATACTTTCTATCCCTCTTATCAGATGAGTTCCTATCTCTCCTGTTCTCATTGGAGATCTCATCCCTTCTTTCAGAAGAGTTTTGATCCCTTCTGTTCACAGAAGAGTCCCTGTTACTAGAACCCTTGGTTTCCTTATAGAATCTCTTGTATCTACCATACCTCTTATTCAGTCTATCAAATCTTTTGATCATAAGGCTCATCTGATCTTTCAGACTAAGATCAGAACTATCTAGTTCATCTTTTATGCTTGAGGCCTTAGACTTAGATGATCTAGACCCCTTAGAGGTAGAGGCTTTAAAAGCTATGTCCTTAGAGGCATCCTTATCCTTATGAATCACAGTAATAAGATCTTCTTCATCTAACTCAAACTCATGTGCCTTAAGGGTTTGGAACATAGTTTCTGCTGGCCAAGAATCAATGTCTTGTGTGGTTTTAATGATCATCTTGACCATTTTCCACCTTTCATCCAAAGCTTTCAAGATTCTCAAGTTAACTTCTCTTTCAGTATAAGTCTTTCCTAACACATCAAGATCATTCATAATCTTTGTAAATCGAGTATCCAATTCATCAATTGATTCACCTGGCTTCATCTTAAATGTTTCAAACCTTTGGACAGCTGTGGATAACTTGCTTTCTTTGATCAGTGTAGTACCTTCACAAAGAATAGCCAATTTGTCCCACATTTGCTTTGCAGTCTTACATTTTAACACTTTACCAAAATACTCAGTTGGCAAAGTGTGTAAAATATAATTCTTAGCAAGACTATCCAAATTGTTTTGTCTCATTTCTTCAGAAGTCAGTTCTGACCTTGGTTTAGGGACCAGTGCTCCAACTGGTTTAGTAGGATCCAGAACAGCAGTGTTTTCCACCATGGTGACAATTGGTCCTTCAGTCACCACAGAAACCATCAGATCATGGGTTGAGCTAAATATGGCCTCCATCCTAAGCTTCCAGTAGTCATAATCTGCAATCTTGAACTTAGGAAGTTTGTTCACATTAGTGTCATCCATGTTTGATTAGACAAATAGGATCAGTAGTATAGCAGATAAATTTCAAGTATTCAGATAGTGACAGATATCAAGAAATAGTAGCAATATCAGTGAGATTTCCCTCAAGATCTACAAGGTTATCAAGAAACAGCAGTCCAAAGAACTACTGCTCTGATACCACTTGTTGGTCTCAACGTTGAGTTAAGATTGAGTAAGCTAAGAAAGTCTAGAGGGGAGGGGTGAATAGACTTTCAAAAATCTTTCAAAATATCAGAGTTTATAATGCGGAATAGTGTTCTGAATAGTACTGTTCTTACTGAGTTAGATCAGTACTTCCAGTTTTAGTTCTATACTCAACTTTTATTTAGATCTTTACTTAGTAAATTCTACTGTTCTTGTTTAAACAATTATGAAACAAATATCAAACAGAAAATATAAAGAACAAAAGATTTTATAGTGGTTCGACCAATAAGTCTACATCCACTCTCACAATCCCAGTTGTGATGTTTTATTACTCTTCCTTGAGTTTCTTGTGGCTTAAAGTCCCAAGTTTAAGACTGTGATCTTATCGATTACACTTCCAAGTGTATCTTCGATCTACTAGTAATTCTACAAGTAACTAGCACACTTGTTTACAACAATACAAACTTAAAACTGAAAAGTAAAACTTCTCTTTGAGTAGCCTTTGATTCTTCTCTTCAATTCAGTGGCTTTTCCTTGCTTTGATTTCCTTAACTCTGTGAGTTTTTGATTGTAGACTTGCTCTTGATTTCTTCTAAGATCAGTAATTGTTCAGTAGTAGCAGTCTTTCAGTAGTCTTAGCAGTAGGAGATCATACAGTATTTATAGAACTTAGTATGACAGTTAGCATTTTGTGAACTAACTCTCAACTAACTCTAAAACTGTTTTTGTAACTTCTTCTTGTAACCGACTTTGTAACTTCCTTTTTATTCCAAGTCAGCATATCTTCAAATATATCTTCAGTTACTTTTTAAATAAGCTTTCCAAACTTATTCTTCAAATTCACCAAATCAGCACAGTAACTTACTGTTCTGATTTTTACTGTTCTTAAGCCATTCAGCACAGTAACTTAAAAACTGTTCTGTACTTCTCAAGAATTCTTCTAAGCTTCTTTTCAACTTTTCTTGAAGTCTTCTTATTCTGAAGTAGTCTTCTGAGTCTTCATAGTCTTCTGATCTTCTTCTAATCTAGTATTCTAATCTATTGTTCTAAACTTTTACAATGCTGAATACAATAGAATACAACTTTACATATATAAAACCTATTTATACATCAACTGAACTATATATAGATGAGTATTTCTAAGTCCTATACTATAAGCTGTCTATACAATACAAAACATCAGCTTAGTTCCTAACAGTTCATATATCAGATCAGTAAACACAATAAGATCAGTAACTCATATAAGATCAGTAAACTCAGATAAGATCAGTAACTTAGATTTCAAATATCTCTTAAAATCAATATTCTTATTCTCAGATTCCATTAGGATCAGTAATCTTATTTTCAATATTACTTAATAAGATCAGTAAACTTATTTCAGATGACTCAGTTAAGATCAGTAATCTTGTTTTCAAATGACTTAGTTAAGATGACTTAGAACCACATATATTACTAACTTTAAGTTGCTTTTGGCCATCAAAACATACTTTCATCAATTAGAACATTGTTTCAAGGATTCATATCCCAACAAGAGATCCAATCAGTGCTCTATATTCAGCTTGATCAACTGCCTTTCCAGATTCATCTGGTTCCATTTTGAATGAGGTCATCATTGGAATCCTTGCAGTCTTGCTTTGTTGAGCTTTGAATCTTTCTAATAGGCTCTTGGTATACTTGGATTGGTTGATGAAAATCCCTTCTGGACTTTGCTTGACTTGAAGTCCTAGGAAGTAGTTCATCTCACCCATCATGCTCATCTCGAATTTTCCTTGCATTAGTTCAGAGAACTTCTTGCACATATCTTGATTGGGTGATCCAAGTATAATGTCATCTACATATATTTGCACCATTAGAATACCTTCTCCTTCTTGTATTCTGAAAAGTGTTCTATCAACTTTGCCTTTTGTGTATCCATTGTCAAGTATGAATTGTGACAATGTGTCATACCAAGCTCTAGGGGCTTGTTTCAGACCATAGAGGGCCTTCTTCAGACGATATACTTGATCTCCTTTTTCAAAGCCTGGAGGCTGCTCTACATACACTTCTTCTACAAGAATACCATTTAGGAAGGCACTTTTGACATCCATTTGATATACCTTGAAGCCCATATATGATGCATAAGCTAGAAATAGTCGAATAACTTCTAGTCTGGCTACTGGAGCAAAGATCTCATCATAATCAATTCCTTCAGATTGTGAGTATCCTTTTGCAACTAGCCTTGCTTTATTTCTAGTTATCACATCATTTTTGTCCTTCTTATTCTTGAATACCCACTTTGTACCTACAACATTGTGGTTTTCAGGACGATCTACCAATTCCCACACTTCATTTCTTTCGAATTGGTTTAGTTCTTCTTGCATAGCAGTGATGCAATTTCTATCAGTCATAGCTTCTTCTATGTCAGCTGGTTCAATGTTGGACAGGAAAGCACACCAGCAGAACATAGAGGACTGGGGGTTTTGATTCAATTGTCTTCTGGTTTTGACACCTGAGTCTGCTCCTCCTAAGATGAGGTTTGATGGATGATTATTTCTCCATGAATTCCTCATAGGTGTGACTGCATTAGATGAGCTTGGATTCTCATCTGTTCTAGTGCCATCAGGAGGATTGACTTGATTTGGTCTATCATCATCTGTATCTTGTGTGTCAAAGAGATCATTCCCCCTAGCATTTGGAATTGTTGCTTCTTGATTCAACTTGGGTTTGAGATCTAGTGACAGGTCTGTGAGGTTTATCTTCCTCTGGTTCTTCAGGAAATGGTTCATTGACTTCAATAAACTCATCTGGTTTGGACTTGATCACTAGTTTCCTCATCTTTTCTACAATTGAGTCTGTTTCTACTGCATTCTTTTCACAAGATTCATAAAAAACAACATGAGGTGTTTCTTCCACAAGAAGGGTTCGTTTGTTGATTACTCTAAATGCTTTGCTAGTAGAGGAGTATCCCAAGAATATCCCTTCATCTTCTTTGGCATCAAAAGCATTCAACTAACTCTTCCCATTGTTGTGAATGAAACACTTACAACTAAATATATGAAAGTAAGATACTCTAGGTTTCCTTCCTTTCCATAATTCATATGGGGTTTTCTCATGAATTTTGTGAATACCTGACCTATTTTGAGTGTGGCAAGCTGTGTTGATGGCTTCTGCCCATAGTTTCTTAGGAGTAGAGAACTCAGCTAGGAGTGTTCTGGCAGCTTCTTTGAGTGTTTTGACTCTTCTTTCAGCTACACCATTCTGTTGTGGTGTTCTTGCTGCACTAGTCTCATGTTGAATACCATTAGAAGTACAATAGGCAATAATATAAGAGTTAATGAATTTAGTGCCTTTGTCACTTCTAATTTTCACAATAGGTTATCCTTTCTCTACTTGGATTCTCTTCAATAGTTCAGGAAGCTTCTGTTGAGTTTCACTCTTCTTGTATAAGAAAATCACCCAAGTAAACTTGGAGTAGTCATCTACAACAATAAGCGTGTACTTTCTTCCTGTAAGAGTGATTGGAGTAATTGGTCCAAAGAGATCCATGGGAAGTAGTTCAAGAACTCTGCTGGTTGATGCTATCTTCTTGGTCTTGAAGGAGACCTTTGTTTGCTTTCCTTGTTGACATGCATCACATACCTGATCTTTACAGTAGAGTTCATTAGGCAGTCCATCAACTAAGGATTCCCTTGCTAGCTTGTTCATAGTCTTAAAGTTCAGATGACTAAGACGTTTGTGCCATAGCCAACCAACATCTTTAGGACTTTTTACAAGCAAACATGTATCCTTGGGACAGCTGTTCCAATTTGCAAGATACATACTTCCTTTTCTAGATCTTGTTAGAAGGTTTTGTTTTATTTTTTATCACTTATGAGACACTCATCTTTAGAGAATTTTACTGAATAACCAGTGTCACAGAAATGAGAAATAGATAATAAGTTGAATTTCAAACCTTCTACATATGATACATCATGTACCTCAATGTCACCATTTTTAAGGGTGCCATATCCTTTTGTGTTACCGTGCGCGTTATCACCAAAGAAGACTTTTGGACCTTTATTTTCTGTATAGTTGGTCAGCAGGGCTTTGGTTCCAGTCATATGAGTTGAGCATCCACTATCTATGTACCAAGTTTCTCCTGCTTGACCTCCTCTTCTGTATAGGTCCCTCCTTTCCTGCAAGAAAGGTTAAGTCTTAGGTACCCATTTTGTCTTGGGTCCTTGGGTGTTAGTATTACCCTTGGGGACCCACATATACATCGGTCGTTTGAATAACCTTGAGCATTTGAGTTGTCTCCCATGGGCATCACAAAACCAAATCTTACCAGTTAACACCTTGGTCTGGTCTGATTTGTTAGTTGTGTCGGCTAGATAACTGTCAGATGGTTTCCTCTTATAGTAATGTGTGTAAATTATCTTCTGACTAGTTACATTAGGCCTGGGTGCATTAGCCGATCGATGCACACGATTGTATGGACCATACTCCTCTGTTCTCACAATATCATAAGAGATAGGGGGTGCAAAGAGAACAGATTTGTGCGAAGAAGATTTCTTCTTCTTGGTTGGAGCAGCATACAGCTGAGACTGTCTCAGACGAGATGGTCTAGGTTGTTTGTTGTTCCTCTGTACAGGCTTGGGGTTAACTTGTCTCTTGCCCTTTTTGGTGTTGGGATAGTTAACCTTAGCTGGTACATATGCCTTTTGGTTCATATTAGGTTCATTGTGTTTAGAACACTCACCTTTTTCATGTGATTGAGTAGTGCATTGATTAGGTGTACTACCCTCAGCTGGAGAGGATTTGGATGGATTAAATTCATAACCAAAACCCATCTTATTGCCATTAGAACTATAATATTCAGAGATACTTTCAATAGTAGCAGATGTTTTATTGAACTCTGATATCTTTTGATTAAGGCATTCCTTCTCCTTTTCTAAGAGCTTGTGTGATTGGAAGAGATCATCGAACTTAGTTTGAAGTGAACAAAATTCCTTAGTTTCCGAGGCTTGAGTTTTTAACATCCCTTCATACAGCTGAGTTATTGTGGTATTTTCTTCTTTAAGAAGTTCCACTTCTTTAGTCAATCTTTCATTCATTGTTACCAACTCAGGGGTGTTGTCAAACTTAACCTTTTTCAACTTAGCAATTTCTTTCCTTAAACCCTTGTTCTCCTCTTCCACTTCTATGAAAGCTCTTGTGGCAATATCGAGATCACCTTTTACTTTTTCCAAAGATTGGTAATAGGTGTCTTCTGATTCGCCTACAGATGAGTTTATCTCTTCTGTGTGTGAGAAAATACGTGAATGGAAAGTTGTTGGATAGGAATTTACCTCGTTTTCACCCATGGCCATCATAGCTAGATCATCTGAATCATTTGAGAAGATTTGACAGTCTGGTGATGAAGGAAGATCATCACTTTGATATTCAGATTCTTCGGTCACCATTGCTTGTTTGTCTGAATTTCTTCTGTCTCTTCTTGGCTTTCTTTCTTCTTTGTCTTCTACGTTTAGGTCTGGACATTCATAGACGTAATGTCCTGGTTTACGGCAATTGAAGCATGATCCAGGTTTCTGATTAGGATTATTTCTCCTTGGAGGGGTAGCATCTCTTCTTCTGGAATTTCTGTTGTCATATGACTCCACATCTTTCTTAGGATACCTTTCTGGTGTTCTTTCTCTTGATTCTCTAGAAGATGAACCAGCTCTCCTATCTTTGTAATTCCTGTAGAATTTTCTATATTTGTTGTTTAGAGTGTTCATCCTTTCAAATCTCTTGATCATGAGGGTCATTTGCTCTTTTAGGCTCATATCTGATCCTTCAAAGTCTTCTGTTTTCAGAGAGGTCTTGCCAGATGAGGTACTTGCAGCATTTGTATTTGCTGCTTTGAAAGCCACAGTCTTGGAGGTAGTTGGGGTTGCAGTTGGCTCATCATTTTCTGAGTTTTCTTCTCTTTCAAGATCATACTCATGAGCTTTGAGGTTCTGAAACAGAGTTTTAGTAGACCATATCTTGATATCTTGAGTATCTTTGATGATGGTCTTTTTGAGTCTCCATTTCTTGGTTAGAGAGTCCAAGATCTTCAAGTTTTTCTCTCTATTTGTATATTTCTTGCCTAGAGATTCTATCTCATTTATGATCTTGGTAAATCTATTGTCTAGCTGATCAATAGACTCTTCTGGTTGCATCTTGAAGTGTTCAGACTTCTTGACGGCTGTTGACAGTTTGCTCTCTTTAATCAGCTCAGTTCCTTCACAAAGGAGTGCCAATGCATCCCACATGTCTTTAGCTATCTCACAGTGAAGTACCTTTGCAATGTACTCATTTGGAAGAGTTTGCATGATATAATCTTGAGCAATGCTGTCAAGATTTGATTGCTTCATCTCTTCTTGTGTAAGGTCTTTCATTGGCTTGGGGGCAAGTTCTCCAACTGGAATTTCTGGATCACCATTTGCAGTGTTGACTTCCATGATTGTGATTGGGCCTTCTGTGATCACTGACCACATCTTGTAGTGAACTGATGTTAGATTCTTCCTCATCCCGATCTTCCAGTAATCATAATCTTCCACTGAAAACTTAGGCAACTTACGCATGTTAGCACTCATGCTGTATGAGTTTTCAAAAATAAGTTTTCTTTTTCAAAAGATAGATCTGTTCAAGAGGACTAAAGAAAGACTCCCTCAAGTCTTCTAATAATCTAGAGACAGTAGTCCGTTAGAACCACTACTCTGATACCACTTGTTGGTCCCTGAACGAGTAGTGAATGGGATTAAAGTCTAGAGGGGAGGGGTGAATAGACTTTAAAACTTTTTCAAAGGAGTTTGGAACCTCTTCTGATTTCTATGTCAGCTGGACTACAAGTCTGCTGGTCCAGATGACTATAGTGATCTGTTGAAGAGATTAAATGCAGAAGTGAGTAGGCCTGTTTGTTTAGACTCGTTCTTGAGTTCTTTTGAAAACACTAACTTGTTTACTTAATGAAAAGCTCAGCTGATGCTGGTTTGAAGGTTATGGCCTTGTTTGAAGATATTTGAAATACACAATATGCACTATATAAAGATATGAATAAGCAATAAAGTAAAGTGCAGAATGTAAATGACACCAGATTTATAGTGGTTCGGATATACGTTCCTACGTCCACTCTCACGTCCTAACGTGATGTTTAATCCCTTTAATTTACCAAAAATTACAAGGGCTTGTCCTTTATAGTCCCAAGGGTAGGACTTTGAGATCTGAGCAGTCCTAACTACTACAGTCTCCACAAGTGATTGGAAGCACTTGCACTTTTACAGGGGTTCAAAAACTTAACCTTATGGTGGGGGTTTTGGGGTTTTTGAATGTATCCAACTAATGGTTCAAGCTTATAAATTGCTTAACCACTGTGCCTAAATCAATGAGTATACAATGAGAGTAGGATTCAGGTTCTTTGGTTGGATGGGAAATCACTTAAGAGCTAGAAGGTGTTCTAATGATTTCTGGGCTCTTGGAGAATTCTCAACAGAATAAGGCTTGTTGCTTGCTTGCTTAATTAGCTTTTGTGAATTCTCTCGTAGTGACTTCTTGTTTGTGATTTCTCATCCTCTTGTATTTATAGGGATGATTGCTGCAACTAGCCGTTGGGGCAATCTTTCCATGTTTGCTTGATTCTTTGATTCCAGCCGCTTGATTGCTTCAATTCTGGGATCATGTCAATCTTCTAAGAATGGTAGGTCTTCATTTGAAATGCAAGATGACTTTGGAATCAGCCGAGTCCTGGACGAGCTCCTAGTATTCTGATCTTCACTACTAGTCTTCTGGCTACTCGTCTGGCCTTAAGTCTTCTGTCTTCTGATATCAGAAGAGTAACACTCTTCTGATCTGGCAATTCTTTGTGCTTTGTTATGCCATTTTCAACTTGGACTCCATCAGCTAAGTAGGTATACAAGCATCTTACTTATCTGGTCTTCAAGGATCTTCTAGTCTTCATACCTTCTACTCTTCTCATCTTGAGGATGCGCATGTAAGCCAATATTGTGCTAATCAGCTGAGATCAATACAACTGATTACACAAGACTAGTCTAAGCTGATCTATACATAGTCAGCTGATCCTATTACATTTATAAACTCTAAGTGTTTTGGCCGTCAAAACTATTCTAACATCAAGTGGGGCTTAGGGTGAATTTATATCCCAACACAAAGGGTCAAGGCAAAACCCCTTATGAACTCTGGAAAGGAAGATTGCCTAAAGTGTTTCATTCACAATAATGGGAAAGAACAATTGAAAGCTTTTGATAGCAAAGCTGATGAGGGAATATTTCTTGGATATTCCCAAATCAGTAGAGCTTTCAGAGTCTACAATTGCAAAACCCTTATTGTGGAAGAAACACCTCATGTTGTGTTTGATGAAGTTATCTTTGAGAACATGAATAAAACCCTGGATACTGATGACATCACACAAAGAACAACCAGACTGAGTCTAAAAGACAAAGATACTATGTTCATATAAGTTGTCCAGGCTAACCCTCCTAAAAACATTACACTAGATAACACTCCTGAAGACAATCTCCCTGAGGCAAATCCCACTGAAGGAAATGATGAACTGAATGACCCAATCCCAATTCATAATCAGGTAACAACTACCAATGAAGAAGCAGGCCCTGCTGAGGTAGTTAATGGATTAAATACTCCAGGGGGAAATGAAAATGTTGAAAATGCCAATGTCCCTGACATTAAGGACAACACCTCTGAATATGATCCTGAAATAGATCCTACATTAAACTTTCCTGAATTTTATGATCCTAGTGACTCAACCTTAGTAGAGAACAACTCTACTGAAGGGATCAGGAAAAGAAGGACTTGGTTATCTGACCATCCAACTGACCTGATACTTGGTGATCCAAGTGTAGGAGTCAAAACTTGAAGGTTTCATGGTGAAAGTGCTTTGTTTTGTTGTTTCCTATCAGAACAGAAACCTAAATACATTGAAGAAGCACTTCAAGATGCAAACTGGATTACAGCCATGCAAGAGGAGCTGAGCCAGTTTACAAGAAATGATGTATGGGAGTTGGTTGACAGACCATCACATCAAGATGTTATTGGAACCAAGTGGGTGTTAAAAAACAAGAAGAATGAGAATGATGTGATAGTCAGAAACAAGGCCAGATTGGTGGCCAAAGGTTATTGTCAATCAAAAGGCATTGACTATGATGAGACATTTGAACCAGTGGCAAGACTTGAAGCTATAAGGCTATTCTTAGCTTATGCTGCCCACAAGAGGTTCAAAGTCTATCAAATGGATGTCAAGAGTGCCTTTTTGAATGGAGTGCTCAAGGAAGAAGTCTATGTTGAGAAACCCCCAAGTTTTGAAGAAGGAAACCAAGTGTACAGACTGAAGAAAGCCCTTTATGGAATTAAGCAAGCTCCAAGAGCTTGGTATGACACCTTGTCACAGTTCTTGTTGGATCATGGTTTTGTCAAAGGGATAGTAGACAGAACCTAGTTCAGAATCTGTGAAGGAGATGACATCTTGCTTGTCCAAATATATGTTGATGACATCATATTTGGATCCCCAAATGAAAAGATGTGTGAGAAATTCTCAAAACTCATGCAAAGCAAGTTTGAGATGTCTATGATGGGGCTGATGAATTTCTTCTTGGGTCAAGCAATAAAAAGAAGGAATCTTCATCAATCAGGCCAAGTACACAAGGGAAATGATTAAGAACTTTGGGTGTTCAACATGCAAACTGGTGAGGATCCCAATGAACACAAACTGGGAAATGGATCTTGATGTGAGTGGTGTTTCAACCAACTCTACTGAATATAGAGGAATCATTGGATCTCTCCTCTATCTCACAGCCAGCAGACCTGACATCACCTTTGCAGTAGGTGTATGTGCAAGGTTCTAAGCCAACCCTAAGAAGAGTCATCTAGAGGCTGCAAAGAGGATCTTGAGATATCTCAAAGGCATTGAAAATGTAGGCCTTTGGTATCCAACAGATGACAACATTGAGTTAACTAGCTACTCAGATGCTGATTATGGAGGATGCAGAATTGATAGGAAGTCCATCTCAGGAACATGTAAATTCTTGGGAAACAAGCTCATATCTTGGTTTCAAAGAAGCAAAACACTGTGGCAACCTCAACTACTGAAGCTGAGTATGTTGCAGTTGGAAGTTGTTGTGCTCAAATTCTTTGATTGAGACAACAACTAAGAGATTACAATGTCAACTCTACTGAAGTGCCCATATTTTGTGATAACAACAGTGCCATAACAATATCACAAAATCCAGTGTTACACACAAGATGCAAACATGTGGACATCAAACATCAATTCATAAGGGATCATGTGGAGAAGAAGAACATCAAGCAGGTGAAAATTCAAACAGATCACCAAAAGGTTGATATTTTAACCAAACCTCTTGCTGAAGCAAGGTTCATGGAACTTTCAGTAGAGTTGAGACTTCTTGATCTAGGAAAGATGGACAAGTAAGCCCAATGGAGTTCATCAATCAAGGGGGAACTGAAAGTGCTCTTCAACAGACTTGGGCAAAGTCTACTGAAAGTCAGAAGAGATGACCCATAGAAATCAGGGAAGTTGGGCAGATCATTTTTTATCTGGGCCCACTTCAGGAGATCTGGGTCAGGAAACTTGTCCATGTGGGGCCAGATAAGTAGAAATGGATATCAAACCAAATCTTGGTCTGATAAGCACCTATTTTGGGTAATCATTGCCTAGTTTGATGGCTGTCCCATTCTTCTTCAAGCCATCACCTTTACAAAGATTTAATTTGTCCCCTACCCAAAAAGTCACTTTCAAAGCATTTAATGCAAATATTTAATTCTTGTTTGCATTAAACATTTCTAGCCCACAATCTACCTTGATAACTCCCCAGCCTTAATAAACCTTAACTTCACATCCCACGTTTGATAAAACAGTTTTCAAAAATTGAAATCAAACTTTCAACCGTTGGATCAATTTTTGGCCAACTCCCCTGAATTATTCCTGGCTATTCAAAATCGATTTCCTCTTTTGTCAACCATTGAATTGCCTTAAGACTCACCAACTTAATGACATACATTCCTTTTGGAATATACTCTAAGTCTTAAGAAGCCCCCAAACCTTTCATTCTTCCCCACAAATTCTTTCACTCCCAAACCCTAACCTTCTGCATTTTCTCAATCTTTCTTTCTAAACATCAATGGCACCCAAAATACCCAAAATCAGACTAGATATAATTGTTGATTTCTCTAACAAAGAGTTAGACATTGACTTCGAATACCTAAGCCACAAGAACAACCTCAGTTTTGAGCCTATCCTTTCTTTTGAGAGTGAAGCTCTAGAAGTAACTCCCACCCTTAGATGGCTTAGAAGGGCTGAGTTACAAAAGTTCATGCAGAACAAGCCTAGCTCTTGCTTGGAGCAATATATGGCTGAGTTCTTTGCCTTTTTGCAATGGAAAGGCAAGGCAACTAGTTGTGAAGTGTCAACAAAACTGACCTATGTGAGTGAAGGAGATGAAGAAGAAAGCTGTCACAGGGTCAAGTTCACTGAGGAGGACCTTGAAGATGCTTTTGAATTGCCTTCAAATGGGAGGAATCCAGAAACATATGGTGCTGGACATGAGCAAGAGGTGGCTCAAAATTGGCTCATTGTTCCAGGTCCTATTTCTGCCACACAGCACAAGAACACACTCAAATCTGAGTTCCTTACTCTATTTGAAGTGGTGACCAAAAGTATTCTGAGCAATATTGGAAGCTTGGAACAAGTAAGTGCACCAAGAATTAGGATAATGGCTGTTGTAATTGATGCTAGTGACAAAGGCATCAAATTCAACTAGAGAGACTTCATCATGGGGGAAATGATGAAGGAAAAAGCCAAGTTTAAGGTGAAAACCCACATGAAGGTGGTGCTGGAAGGAAAGTTGAGATACTACACAAGGGCAAGTCTCCTGATAGAAAGATTTTCCCACTACAGCCAAATGCAGACCTTTGCAAAGCCTCTACCTGCCCAGAAAATAATGTTCAGGAAACTCTCCAAGAAATCTGAGAGGAGAAAGATTCGGGTGGCCAAACCTGCTGAAGTGGTGGTAGAAAAGAAGCCTAATATGAAGCCTAAGACAATGGCAAGGGCTGTGAAAACAAGGAAGATGGCTCAGATTCTATCAGAAGAGGATTCTGATACTTCATCAGAGGTAGAGAAGGTTGCTGAAGAAGGTGTTGATGTGCCATCAGACTCTGAGGAGCTAAGGGAAAAGTTCCCTGTGGCAGTTGTGAAGAAGAAAAAGGGTGAGAAGTGGGCTAGGGAAGTTGTCCCTGAAGAAGGAAGTGAGATCTCCAGAGCAAGCAAGAGAAGGGCCAAACCTTCTAAAAAGATGCAGGAACTTCAGGAGGAACATACTTTGAAGATTGCTCTAAGGGAAAGTACAGTTGAAAGTAGGACAAAGTCCAAATCCAAATCAAAGTCCAACTCTCCTGAATCTGGAACTCCAGAATCCAAGTTTCCTGAAGTTCATCATTCAGAACCCAACTTTCCTGATACCCACAAAACTCCCCAAGATCAACCCATTATCCCTCTCAATCTTACCAAGAGATACTCACCAGAAGGAGCTGCTCAGAGAGGCCCAATTGATGTCTTAGCTGACATAGCAGTTGATGAATCAAGATTGCTTTCACCCCTTGACTCATACATGCTCAACTATTCAAAGCTCCTTGAAGTTGCTTTATTAGAGCCTACTCCCTTAAGCAAAGCCCTTTCAGGACCATTGCTCTCAAAAGCACCTGAATTACCCATTGCTGAGCCTAATGTTCCTGAAGCCAACCCTACTGAACCCAGTGCCAACTCCCCTATTAACCCAAAGTCCCCAATCCAGTGGAGATGAGGATAGTTTGTACCCCATTCTTGCTGAATTTCCAAGACTTCAGAAGAATTTCCATGATTTGAGAGCTCTAATGGAAATAAAATATAAAACCATCATGGAAATTGCTCAAGCCATCCAAGATAAAAGTACAAACTGGTGGCAAATTGAGGAGAGTAGATTGCTACACTTTGTTGGTGTGCAGAAAACAAGGTTCTTGACAGATGAGGAAGTCTTTGCAAAGCTAGTAGCAGACAAAGTTGCTGAGGAAAAAGAGAGAATTGCTATGGGGATCAAACACCCTGATAGTAGTTCAAATGATGATGACAACAATGATGATCCCACCAATCCCAACCCTCCTGGTCCCAAAGAACCCACTGTCCACTACCTAACCTATCATAGGAAGAGCTCTGTATCTTCAGAGGTGTTGACCAAATCTGGTAACACAGCCAAAGATGCATCAGCCAATGAAGGTTCATCTGAGCCTGAGGCAAAGCTTACTAATGTTGAGGCCTCCCAAATAGAAGTTAGTTTGGTTAAGACCTCATCAGTGTTAGCAGAATTGGACACTGACCAGCTCTTAACCATTCAGGATGACTCAATGGCCTTGGAATGCCCAAACATTGTGATCTCCCAACAACTACCTTCTATGAATCCTATTGAGGATGTAGAAGTTGCAGGATTAGGTGATGGTGTTGAAAAGGAGAATAGTGTTGAAAAATCAGAGGGTGTTGAAGAGGTCAGAGAGGTAGTAATCACTAAGATAGTGAGTGTACCACAAATAGAGGGAGAGGAAGGAATAAGTGAGGAAGGACAGGCTATTATTGAAGTCAAATCTGAACTTCAAGAATCCCTTGATGAGAGGAGGCCTGACCTTCATGAAAGTGAGATTATCAATGCTGAAAGAAGAAAAGAAATAGTTGAAAATGAGGAGAAGGTTGCTGATGAATCAGGGCCTTATGAAAAATAATTAGTGGGTGATGAGGGTGATTTTGCTAACAAGTTCATATTTTCTGATCTTACAGGTATCACCCTAGATCAGATATTTGCTGATGAGATTTTTACAGATGCTCCTGTGCAAGTTGATGGACGTCTAACACAAATTTCTCTTGAGGAGCACTCAGCAAAGTTGGACACCTTGGTCCAACAGGTGGAATCTGCCCATGCACATACTGCTGAAACTTTGGATGAACAAGGCATAACACTTGCCTCAGTAGAAATGAGACTCACTAGATCAGAAGAATTGGTCCTACCCACTATTGAAGCTAGAATCAGTGGTGTTGAGACTGGATTGCAAACCATTTCTGCTGAAGTGAAAAAAGCCAAAGAGAGCATGGATTCTTTCACCAAAGAGGTCAAAAAGGATCAGAAAGTGCTTCTGGACAACCATAACAAGAATGTCAAAGCTCTTAAACTGGTTGTGAAGCAAGTCATTGGCAAGAAGAGTGCTCTTCAGAAGAGAAAGGCAGAGGAAATGAGATTGACAATGGTGAATGCAGCATCTGCCAAATTCTCTAAAGAAGTGATAGCCAAGATTTCTGAATCTGCAGTGGCCAACCTTACTGATCTACTCAAGGCAAATCTTGATGTATCCCTGAAGTAAACAATGGACAAAGTTGTTGAGATGAAGATGAAACCTGTTCTTGCTTTCCTTAGCTTGAGCAGTGACAGGTGATTCACGTGTTATGCAACACTAAATAAACAACCGCAAGTATACGGCGTCTATCGTAGCGTGATAAGCACGAGGTCGATCCCACAAGGAGGTTATGCGTAAAAGGGTAGTTTGCTAATCGAGTTCTAAATAGACGTGATCGATAATTTGAAAGTTGAATTACTCCTAAGATTGTCTAACAATGTGTCACAAATAAACAACGAAAGAGTAATGACGAAATCGATCAAATAACATGCAAATCAAGAAAACGAAGGTAAAATGGATAAAAACGCAAAGAGAAAAGGTGGGTTCCAAGGCGATTGTAGTATTTAGACGTCCGTTTATGAGAGTTATCTCGTTTAAAGGGTCATTAAGGTTATCTCATATAAGGTGATCACACAAGAAGAACTAATCGATCTCTCGATACAAATTAATCCAAAGACGCAATGTAATATAAGCTCGTATGTCTACATCACAAACATTACACCATCTAAAATAGCTCCTAAGACCATTCGATTCCCTCTCCGATAATTAATCCTCTCTCGAGATCATAATAATACCGGGTTACACATTCGCATACGATTAAATGGAATAAATCTCTCGATACTACCCCAATTAACAATGAATCAAGCAAATCATTATGGCCACTAACAACATGCTTTGCAATGGATAGTTGAATATGCAAATAAGAAATAAACACCAATTAAAGCAAGAATTTACTCATAAACATCAATCCAAATCTCTACAATGCCTTAGAACCACAAGTTGTTTAGCTAACTACTAACATAATCACATTACAAATTCCAAATGAAATAACTAAGTAAAAAGGAAAAGAAAGAGAAAGCTTAGTCTAGAATGTGGTGTGGAATGGAATTTGGGAGCTATTGCATCCTTTCTTCCTTGATTTGGTGGAGAAATGATGAAAATATGGCCAAACACCTCCAAGTATGTGTAACTATGTGTGGATTGGGGGAGAAATCTTGGGTTTCAAGAATGAGGCCTTATATAGTGTTGGGGTAGGGTTTAAGGATGAAAATTGCACTTAAGTCCTTGGAAATTGGACAAAATATGCAAAAGGCACCGAGAGCAGGGGTGACTCGGCCGAGTTGGGGTGTTAAAATCGTGGCCAAAATCTTCAGGGCTCGGCCGAGTTGCCCCACTCGGCCGAGTGCAATTGATTCCAGCGTCCAAACTTTGTTCAGCAGCTCGGCCGGATCAGCTAGCTCGGCCGGATGGAAATTGGTTCCAGATTCTGCATCCTTCAGTAGCTCGGCCGAGTTGTCTCTCCAAACTTTTCCTCGCACTCGGCCGGATCAGCTAGCTCGGCCGGATGGAAATTGATTCCAAAATCTGCCTTGATCAAGGGCTCGGCCGAGTTGGCTAGCTCGGCCGAGTTGCTCGGCACTCCAAACTTGTTTCGTGCATATCTTTCGCCTCGGTTGTCCGATTGACTCGATTCTTTAGGCTATTCCACTCCGATTTTCGAGACGAACCCAACGGTGCACTCCTCTTCCTGATCCAGTAAAGTGTGGTTGGTGTTTTGCTCCAAATTCCATCGTATTTCCTACAAAATCGACAAAACACAACCTTTCCCTCATTTTGGCTCAAATCATCATAATCCATGCATAAATCAATGAAATCTCATCAAAAACATGCTTCACATGTGCCTCTAAATTGTGTAAATTCCACCCGAATCAAACCCCCCCAAACTTAAAATGTTGTTTGTCCTCAAACAACTAAGCTCTTAAAGCAATGAGGGTGGAATGATCACAATGGAATATTCAATGCAAATCACACATGCAAAGTAAGATGTAATGATATCTCTTTCTCCAAGTGCATTTCTTAATGAAAGTTATAGGCTCACTATTGCAATCCACCTTCATAGATCAAAGAATGCACAAGTACACAACACATTGTGATGGGAAACAAAATCCAAATGCTCAAGTCCTCTACTCACATGATGGAGTGTTTCTCTCAAACACACAAATAAATTAAGGATATTAAAACACTCATCAACCAAGTCATGCTATGCAATCACCATATGCTTGCCCAACTTCTACTTTCTACATGCACTCAAATGCTCAACAATGTGATCAATAGGACTTAATCAAGGATGTAACATTGGCTCTTTAGTTAAGGTGGGGTAAATTTGGATGAAGTGACTCATAAACTAGTGGAGAGCGAGAGATAAAGACGTACATCTCAAAAACTTCTCAAGATAAAGTTACAATTCCGCGGATTGCAACTCAAAAACTCTAACTTCCACAATTTATTTGTTCTCTTTTAAGCACATTCTACACCACAAAACCATTGAACACTTTTTTTTTTTCAAGCTTTTGGGGCTCTTTGTCCCTCTTTTCTTTTCCCTTGATTTTCTTTTCATCTTTCTCTTTTTCTTTCAACTTTTCCACTTTCTCCTTTCACCAAAGATATTCATTCAAGCACATGTTTTCCACTTTGTCTTTTATTCTCCACTAGATGTAGGTATCAAAGGCTCAAAAAAAAAAGCTAAGTGGTTAACATTGTAGTTTGCCAAGAAAATGAGGGATTAAGCTCAAGGGGCTAACTACGGAAGATTACTTCGGTTTTGGGAAATTTTGGCTAAGTGACTTTTCTTAGAACAAGATGGCCTATATCACATCACATCATCTCACACAATCATGCTTTCAAACAAGAACTTAGGCAAGTTCTAGAATCACTAGCAATAACTTAGTCCACTCTCAAATGAACTAAACCGGATTACATGCTCGATTTAAGGCTCAATTCTCACCGGTTAATTCAATAGGACTCTCACATTCATCAAATGTCCCCAAACAACAACACATCATATATCCATGCTATCCAAGATCACAAATATGAACACAATCGTGAAACTATATCCAACATCAATCATGCTTTCATTCAAAGCAAATAAACATCATCACAACTACTCAACAATGGATTCCAATGACTATTCATGCTCACATTTCACCAATTGTCCACTACCCAACATATGCTCAAAACCAACTAAACCAATATACTCATGTGAAAGCCAAGTGTGCGCCGGTGCAAAATGTGACACAAGTAGAATGACGAACCGGTGCAAGGGTAACAACTAGTAGAAAAATAATAATAAAAAAAAAAAAAAAACTCCCCCAAACTTAGAATTTTACTATGTATAAATTCTAAGTTTGGGGCTACAAGTTGTTACCTCCCTCCTTGCACATCCAATGCTTCTTCAAAGATCACCATTGCAACACTTGCTTTCTCTCTCCAAAGTTGGTTTTGCTTTCTTCTCTATTCTTCAAGATCATCCATACCTACAAAATAAACCAAGCTATCAACACTACTAAAGCAATAAAAATAAGAAAGCAATAAAACCTTGGGTTGCCTCCCAAGAAGCGCTATTTTTAACGTCATATGCCGGACGGTTCTCCTTTGAGGGGAATATCAAGTCACCCCCTTGTCACCCTTGTTCTTGACCTTCCTTGCCCATACAACTTTCTTAAGTCCATCAAAGCATCCACTAGCTAGCCCATCCGGCTCTTCAACCATGTCATAAGAAGTTGATGCCTCATTTATCCCCAAGTTCGTATAACTAACTTTTCTTGATTTGGGGGAGTTTAGGGTTTAGGGTTTAGGGCCCAAACTTGGCCTTCTTGCCCATCTCTAACTCCTTGTTTTCCACCTTGGGATTCTCCTCCACAAAGTTGATTTTGAAATCTTCTTCCACCTTCTCTTTCATTGGCTTCGGAGGGTGATCTCCTCTAGAGTACCCATACTCTCCATCTTCATTGTCCCGGATTTTGATGGCTCTATAAATGTTGAACAAGACTTTCTCATCGTTCACTTGAAGTTCTAGCTCTCCTTTCTTCACATCAATTTTAGCCCCACCGGTTGCCAAGAATGGCCTTCCCAAAATCAATGGAACATACTTATCTTCTTCCATATCCAATACTACAAAGTCCACCGGGAATATAAACTTATCAACCTTAACCAACACATCTTCCACTATACCCAAAGGGTATGTCACGGATCTATCCGCCAATATAAGGCTCATTGTGGTTTGTGTAAGCTTTCCCAAACCGAGTGACTTGAATATGGAAAAGGGCATGAGATTAATGCTTGCTCCCAAATCACACAAAGCTCGAAATGTACCTCCATCTCCAATAACACATGGCAAGGTGAAGGATCCGGGATCTCTAAGCTTTTGAGGTAGCTTTGCTTGAATGATTGAGCTACATTCTTCGGTCAAATGCACCGTTTCATACTCCACCATCTTTCTCTTGTTGGACATGATTTCTTTCAAGAACTTAGAGTAATGGGGCATTTGTTCTAGAGCTTCGGCAAAGGGGATGTTGATGTGGATCTTCTTGAACATCTCAACAAACTTAGCAAACTTGTGATCCAAACCCTTTTTCTTCAATCTTTGGGGGTATGGAAGGGGTACCTCATTTTTGCTTTTGTCTTGAGGAGGGATTGCCTCCTCACTCTTCTTCTCCCCTTCTTTCTCTTTCACTAAGCCATCATCTTTGTCAACACCCTCGGGTGCTATTACCACTTCCTCCTCTAACGGCATCTTGGGCCCTTCGTAGCTTGTCCCACTTCTTAGCCTTATGGCATTGCATTGCTCCTTGGGATTTGGCTCCGTGTTAGAGGGGAATTGCCCCGGAACGTGTTGCTTTCCAATGGCATTAGAGAGTTGGCCTATTTGCTTTTCTATGGCTTTCATGTTGTTTGCCATATTCTTGATCATTTCTCCTTGTTCATCAAATCTTTGCCGAGTTATGTTATCATTCTCTCTAGTCTCTCTCATGAATTTCGTGGTTTCCCCCATAAAAGCACAAAACATATCCTCCATTGATGGCTTTGATGAAGACTCCACAATAGCTTCATCTCTAATATTAAAATTTGGAGGTGGGATGATGGCATTCCTTGTGTTGGCATAGGAGAAATTCTCATGTTGCCTCAATCCGGGATGGTAATGATTCGGGTTAGGGGGATTTTGCCTCTCGTTCCAACCTCTTTCTCGAAATTGACGGTCCCTTTGATTGTTCATATAATGGGCCTCTTCATATTGATCTTCACTAGGTCCTATCAATGACTTGGCCGCCATCATCGAAGTCAACTTGTCCATCTTGTTGGATAAAGTAGCAAAATCATCCGACTCCTTCGTGGAAGCAACTTTCCGGGCTTGCCTTCTCTCGGATGGCCATTGGTGTCCATTCTTTGCCATCTCCTCTAGAAGCACATAGCCTTCATCCGTCGTCTTCCCCAATAAAGAACCCCCACCGGCCGAGGCATCTACCATCCCTCTCGTTCGATGGTCCATCCCGTTGTAGAAATAACAAATCAATTGGTCTCTTGAGAACCCATGTTGAGGACAACTCCGTATCAAATCCTTGAAGCGCTCCCAAGCCTCGGCTAACGACTCATCATCGTCTTGCATGAAAGAGGAAATTTCTCCTCTTATCTTGATGGTCTTGCTTGGAGGAAAGTACTTCATAAGGAAGACATCAACAAGGTCGGCCCAATTCTCAATGGTTCTTAGATCAAGGGACATGTACCATTGCTTTGCACGATCACGGAGGGAAAATGGGAACAATTGGAGACGAATATAATATTGAGGGACACGATTGATCTTAACCGTTCCACTTATCTCTAAGAATTGAGATAAATGGAGGTTAGGATCCTCCTTTGACAACCCTCCAAATTGGTTGTTTTGAACCATCATGATGAGAGCCGGTTTGAGCTCAAAGTTATGAGCATCAACGGGTTCCCGACCCGCTCCTCCATAGGGCCTTGGAATAGGGCGAAAATGGTCTCTCAATACTCGATGATTCCCGTTTTCCTCCCGTTGCTCTCCATCTCCTTCAACATTGACATTCCCTTCCATCCTCCGATTGAGGTTATCTCTTATGCCTCCTTGTGGTCGATTACCACCATTCCCATTAGGCTCTACTATGCCTCCAACATCCTCTTGGTTCCTTTCTTCTTCCACTATTGGATTCTCTCTTCTATTCATGGCTTCCAATTCAATCCTTCTTCTTTCGGCGTTTTGTCTTCGACAACGAGCTTCGATTTCCGGGTCTAGAGGTAGCAACTCTTGTTGATCTCTCCTAGCTCGGGTGATCATATGCCATGTCTAGACAAAAGTTCAAAAGAAAGTAAGAATCACAAGTGAAATCAAGGTAGAACAAACAAATATTTTTGGATTTTTGCAAATAAAGAAAGCAAATAAAGTGTCTAAACTAAAACTCTCCTAGCCTACACTCTAGAGCTTATAAAAACCTCCCCGGCAGCGGCGCCATAAACTTGATTCACGTGTTATGCAACACTAAATAAACAACCGCAAGTATACGGCGTCTATCGTAGCGTGATAAGCACGAGGTCGATCCCACAAGGAGGTTATGCGTAAAAGGGTAGTTTGCTAATCGAGTTCTAAATAGACGTGATCGATAATTTGAAAGTTGAATTACTCCTAAGATTGTCTAGCAATGTGTCACAAATAAACAACGAAAGAGTAATGACGAAATCGATCAAATAACATGCAAATCAAGAAACGAAAGTAAAAATGGATGTAACTCAATTAAGAGAAGGTGGGTTCCAAGGCAATTGTAGTTCTTAGATGTCCGTTTATGAGAGTTATCTCGTTTAATTGGCCATTAAGGTTATCTCAAATAGGGTGATCACACAAGAAGAACTAATCGATCTCTCGATACAAACTAATTCAAAGACGCAATGTAATATAAGCTCGTATGTCTACATCACAAACATTACACCATCTAAAATAGCTCCTAAGATCATTCGATTCCCTCTCCGATAATTAATCCTCTCTCGAGATCATAATAATACCGGGTTGCACATTCGCATACGATTAAATGGAATAAATCTCTCGATACTATCCCAATTAACAATGAATCAAGCAAATCATTATGGCCACTAACAACATGCTTTGCTATGGATAATTGAATGTGCAAATAAGAAATAAACACCAATTAAAGCAAGAAATTACTCATAAACATCAATCCAAGTCTTACAATGCCTTAGAACCACAAAATGTTTAGCTAACTACTAGCATAATCAAATTACAAATTCCAAATGAAATAACTAAGTAAAAAGGAAAAGAAAGAGAAAGCTTAGTCTAGAATGTGGTGTGGAATGGAATTTGGGAGCTATTGCATCCTTTCTTCCTTGATTTGGTGGAGAAATGATGAAAATATGGCCAAACACCTCCAAGTATGTGTAACTATGTGTGGATTGGGGGAGAAATCTTGGGTTTCAAGAATGAGGCCTTATATAGTGTTGGGGTAGGGTTTAAGGATGAAAATTGCACTTAAGTCCTTGGAAATTGGACAAAATATGCAAAAGGCACCGAGAGCAGGGGTGACTCGGCCGAGTGGGACAGCTCGGCCGAGTTGGGGTGTTAAAATCGTGGCCAAAATCTTCAGGGCTCGGCCGAGTTGCCCCACTCGGCCGAGTGCAATTGATTCCAGCGTCCAAACTTTGTTCAGCAGCTCGGCCGGATCAGCTAGCTCGGCCGGATGGAAATTGGTTCCAGATTCTGCATCCTTCAGTAGCTCGGCCGAGTTGTCCAACTCGGCCGAGTTGTCTCTCCAAACTTTTCCTCGCACTCGGCCGGATCAGCTAGCTCGGCCGGATGGAAATTGATTCCAGAATCTGCCTTGATCAAGGGCTCGGCCGAGTTGGCTAGCTCGGCCGAGTTGCTCGGCACTCCAAACTTGTTTCGTGCATATCTTTCGCCTCGGTTGTCCGATTGACTCGATTCTTTAGGCTATTCCACTCCGATTTTCGAGACGAACCCAACGGTGCACTCCTCTTCCTGATCCAGTAAAGTGTGGTTGGTGTTTTGCTCCAAATTCCATCGTATTTCCTACAAAATCGACAAAATACAACCTTTCCCTCATTTTGGCTCAAATCATCATAATCCATGCATAAATCAATGAAATCTCATCAAAAACATGCTTCACATGTGCCTCTAAATTGTGTAAATTCCACCTGAATCAACAGGATGCAGAATATACATGATGAAAATGTCTACTTGCTTGAGGAGATCAAGTCCCTTAATCAGGCACAGTCCTTATTGGCTACAACCATGGGTGATCTCAAGCCCCAATGCTTTGATGAAGCCAAAAAGGGGGAAAGAGAAAGAGCAAGAGCCA
The DNA here is from genome assembly GCA_963675135.1 of Galeopsis tetrahit. Lineage (NCBI taxonomy): Eukaryota > Viridiplantae > Streptophyta > Magnoliopsida > Lamiales > Lamiaceae > Galeopsis > Galeopsis tetrahit. The sequence goes on along the minus strand of OY776121.1, from coordinate 63,860,440 downwards.
AAGGTGCCTTGAAGATAGGTGAAGGCAGCAAGGGAAAGGAACAAATGCCTGAACCTAAAGGAAAAGGAAAAGAAGTACTAAACTTAGAAGATTTGGATGAAGAAGAGCAACTGGCAATTGCTCTAAAGAACTCTATGGCTTCAGTTCAGGAAGAAGGAGCAAGAAGACAACAAAGGCCTGGTGGTGAATGTTGGGATATAAATTCATCCTAAACCCCACTTGATGTTAGAACAGTTTTGATGGCCAAAACACTTAGAGTTTATAAATGTAATAGGATCAGATGACTTTGTATAGAACAACTTAGACTAGTCTTGTGTGATCAACTGTATTGATATCAGCTGATTAGCACAGTCCTGGCTTACATGCCTATCCTCAAGATGAGAAGAGTAGAAGACATGAAGACTAGAAGATCCTTGAAGGCCAGATAAGTTAAGGTGCTTGTATACCTACTTATCTGATGGAGTCCAAGTTGATGATTGCCTTAATGCAGCACAAGTATTTACCAGATCAGAAGAGTTCTACTCGACTGATATCAGAAGACAGAAGCACAAGGCCAGACGAGTAGTCAGAAGACTAGTAGTGCAGATCAGAAGACTAAGTACTTGTCCAGGACTCGGCTGATTCCCAAAGTCATCTTGTAATTTGAATGAAGACTTACCTTACTTAGAAGATTGACATGATCCCAGGATTGGAGCAATCAAGCGGCTGGAATCAAGGAATCAAGCTAATATGGAAAGATTGCCCCAACGGCTAGTCAACTCCAACGGCTAGTTGCAAGCAATCACCATTATAAATACAAGAGGATGAGAAATCACAATGACGAAGTCACAACGAGAGAATTCGACTAGCTAAGCAAGCAATCAAGCTAAAAGCCATAATGTTTTAAGAGTTCTCCAAGAGCCAGAATCCATAAGAACATCCCTAGCTCTTAAGTGATTTCTATCCAACCCAAGAACCTGAATCGTATTCATATTGTAAATCCATTGATTTAGGCATAGTGGTTAAGCATATTATAAGCTTGAACCATTAGTTGGAAACATTCAAAAACCCCAAACCCCCACCGAAAGGTTAAAGTTTTTGAACCCCTGCAAAGTGCAAGTGCTTACAATCACTTGTGGAGACCGTAGCAGTTAGGACTGCTCAGATCTCAAAGTCCTACCCTTGGGACTATAAAGGACAAACCCTTGTAATTTTTGGTAAATTAAAGGGATTAAACATCACGTTAGGACGTGAGAGTGGACGTAGGATCGTATATCCGAACCACTATAAAAATGGTGTTATTTATCTTTCTGCACTTTACATTATTGTCATTTCCATACATTTTATATAGTGCATACTGTGATTTCAACTATCTTCAAATCAAGGCCATAACTTTCAAACCAGCATCAGCTGAGTATTTTCATTAAGTAAACAACTTGGCATTTTCAAAAGAAACAAAAAGAACGAGTCTAAACAAGGCCTACCATAATTCTGCATATAATCTCTCCATTCAGATCACTATAGTCATCTGGACCAGCTGACATAGAGATCAGAAGAGGTTCCCAACTGTCTTGAAAAATTTTAAAGTCTATTCACCCCTCCCCTCTAGACTTTAATCCCATTCACTACTCGTTCAGGGACCAACAGTGAATCAGCAGGTTTGGACAAAAGTGCTGAAGTTGTCCAAATCAGGGGGAAAATTAAGAAAGTCAAGAAGCACAAGAGAAAAGCTGAGACATTCACTGACTTCCCCAACATCATGGATTTTCCTGCTGAATTCAGAGTTGAAGAAGAGCCTACACCAAAGAAGGCCAAAGCTGTTGAAACTACTGAAATTGATGAAGTTGCCAGAATTGTTGAAACTGATTTAGAAGTGGAAAAGCTCTTTGAAGAAGGCTTTGGAGAAAAGAAGAAGAAAGCTCCAATTCTTGTTGATGATCCATCCAAACTGTTTGAATAAGGGTTTGGAAAGGATGCTGAAACTCAGCAGAAGTTGTCCATGATGAGAGCTCAAGAAAAGATGGAGCAACTAATGGAAGCCAACAGAGCAAGGGATAAAAGAAGAAAAACTTTCAGAAGCCTAGGAGAAGGAGAGCAACTTATAACAAGTTTAAGCCTCAGTTGATGATTCAGATGGATACCAAGTATCCACACATGGACATATGGGTCACAATTCAGTTGAATGGTGAATGGGAAAAAGCTAAGAGGGAGTTTGTTTATGACTTTTATGACATAGGCAGATGGATGGAAGAAGATCTTGAATCCATCTTTACTCAGTTTATGTTTGATAACCACAGAGAGCTTTATCAGAAACTTCTTGTTGCTGCAGATATAGCAAGAATTGAGTTCAAAGCTCCTGGTCCCATCATCTGCATGCCTCCAAAGGTGTAGGGCTATATTGATCAGTCTCAGATCTTCCAAGAATTTATTCAGATATTGAAGATGGAGAAGCTGAAAATTGGACCTAAGGGAACTAACAAGGAAGCAATGGAATTAAAGAAAAGGGTCTGGGCACAGTATGGAATGGTGCCACCTCCTGAAGAAGACCTCTGAAACTGCTAAGTTTCCTTGTCCCTTAATTGCCCATGACTGCTGAAATGGATGCTTATCTACTAATGGCTGCTGATATGTTTTTCTATGTTTACTTGATGTATTTGTAATGCTCAAATGTTATATGAATGATAGTTGAATACTTTTTGAATCAAGAGATAATTTATCATTGTCTCAACTTGCCCGACTTAAAGCTATATGCACTTAAACTGTGATTATACTAACATGTTCTTTCAGGAAATTTGACCTTAGTCACATCTACTGAAGTTATATGTAATAAGTATAGTCAAGTTACCTTTGCATAAACTGTATAGGTTTTGGCATCATAAAAAAAGGGGAAATTGTTGAGAATAAAATGAGAATTTGGATTAAGATACCAAAACCCCTTAAGTCATGCCAAATAGATAAGTCAATTGATATGAACATGTTTCAGGAATGTTGGAACATGTAAATCAGGCTAGTTGAGAAGCTGGTATGTTAGGCAACTCTTAGTGTACTTAGATTAGATGCACAAGTTGAGGGGGAACACATGCTTAAAAGTATACAAGAATCAAGTCCCCTCAAAGATCAGAATCAAATTGATCCCAAGACTGCTGAAAGTGCTTAATGGCCAACTGTGTTGATCAAGTCAGTTCAGTAGATAAACAACCTCCCTGATGATCAAATAAGAAGAATACATCAAGAAGACCAAGTCTGCTGATGTGTATGATAAAGTTCAGAGGAGATGTCCAGTAGGATTGTCCAAGCACATTTGAACTTGAAACATTCTAAGGTAGAGGACAACTGTGCTGATGGGGTCAAAACCACTGATATGGAAGCATAAAAGCTCAAGAACCATCAAGTGATGATCAGTGAAGTTGAAGAGTCAAGTCATCTGAAAGAGCTATGTCAACACTGCTGAAAGGATAATTCAGCTGAAAAAGATAAGTCACATTTGCTGAAACTGATAAGCAGACTTGTCCAGATGATAAGGAATGTTGTCCTTATCATAGGACCAATGATCAAAAGTGATGTCCATGTTTGATCAAGTGAATATTCAAGTCAGACATTGGGAAGAGTGCATCAAAGTCAAGAATCTATTTTCCAGTTGTAAAGTTCAAGGAAGACTTAAACACAGTATTTTCATAACCGGACCGGAGACTGTTGGTCCCTGAACGAGTAGTGAATGGGATTAAAGTCTAGAGGGGAGGGGTGAATAGACTTTAAAACTTTTTCAAGAGAGTTGGGAACCTCTTCTGATTGCTATGTCAACTGGACTACAAGTCTGCTGGTCCAGATGACTATAGTGATCTGATAGAGGAGGTTATATGCGGAATTATGGTAGGCCTTGTTTAGACTCGTTCTTTTGTTTCTTGTGAAAGTGTTTAACTTGTTTTCTTTAATGAAAGTACTCAGCTGATGCTGGTTTGAAAGCTGTGGCCTTGTTTTGAAGAATATTGAAATCACAGTATGCACTATATAATAGTTAATGAAATGACAGAATGTAAAGTGCAATAAGTAAATAACACCAGGTTTATAGTGGTTCGGATATACGATCCTACGTCCACTCTCACGTCCTAACGTGATATTTAATCCCTTTAATTTACCGCAAATTACAAGGGTCTTGACCTTTATAGTCCCAAGGATAGGACTTTGAGATCTGAGCCGTCCTAACAGCTACGGTCTCCACAAGTGATTGTAAGCACTTGCACTTTGAGGGTTTCAAAAACTTTAACCTTTCGGAGAGGGTTTGGGGTTTTTGAAGTGTATCCAACTAGTGATTCAAGTTTATAATTTGCTTAATCACTTTGCCTAAAACAAATGATATACAATATGAACAGGTTTCAGGTTCTTATGGGTTGGATAGAAATCACTTAAGAGCTATGGATAATCTAATGGATTCTGGCTCTTTGAGAACTCTTGGGACAATATGACTTTAGCTTGATTGCTTGCTAGACTTGTTGAATTCTCTCGTTGTGACTTCGTGCTTGTGATTTCTCATCCTCTTGTGTTTATAGTGGTGATTGCTTGCAACTAGCCGTTGGAGTTGACTAGCCGTTGGGGCAATCTTTCCATAATGGCTTGATTCCTTGATTCCAATCGCTTGATTGCTTCAATCCTGGGATCATGTCAATCTTCTAAATAAGGTAGGTCTTTGTTTAAACTGCAAGATGACTTTGGAATCAGCCGAGTCCTGGAAGAACACATAGTCTTCTGACTACTCTTCTGGCCTTGTGTCTTCTGTCTTTTGATATCAGAAGAGTAAAACTCTTCTGATCTGGCAGTTCTTTGTCCTGCTTTAGGCCATCTTCAATCTGGGACTCCATCAGTTAAGTAGGTATACAAGCACCTTACTTAACTGGTCTTCAAGGATCTCCTAGTCTTCATGTCTTCTACTCTTCTCATCTTGAGGTAGCGCATGTAAGCCGGGACTGTGCTGATCAGCTGATATCTATACAGTTGATCACACAAGACTAGTCTAAGCTGTTCTATACAAAGTCAGCTGATCCTATTACATTTATAAACTCTAAGAGTTTTGGCTATCAAAATTATTCTAACATCAAGTGGGGCTTAGGGTGAATTTATATCCCAACAATTTCCCCCTTTTTGATGAAGCCAAAACTATATATGATAAATGCTCTTAATAAGATAAGATAGGAGTTTATAAACTTCATAAAAACTGAAGTATCTGATGAAGACAATGAGAGTTTGTCTTGAAAGCAAAGAGAACTAAACTTGAATATATATAGAGCTTTTACAGATTACAAGTAATAGTTTCTTTAAAGCTTTGAAAGTGGTCTTCATCAGGTCTTCTGATCTTCAGATGCGGAAAGCAAGGTACAGACGAGTTCGAACTTCTTCCATGTGCTGCAGGTCTGTAACATTCTCCTCTTCATAGATCTTCTCTAGGATCCTTTTGACTTCAATTAAGTCTGTTCTTCCAGAATCCAGAGTGGGAGGATCCCATTTGGGTTCTTCAGGAGTTAGGATTCTGCAGTTGTCAAGTTCTTTGGCTGTCTTGACTACTTCATTCAAGAATTCTTGATCTTCAATGTTCATGAATTGATTGAACTGGAAGAATTCATCTTCATAGGTTGGGAGAGGGCCAAATTTTCTTACAATGTGGTGTTGAATTTGCCACTTCTTCTTCAGAGGGTACCACCTTGGTAGCTCATCTTGAAGGGCTAAATAATCCACATAGTTGCTATCAAACACCGGAACTTTATCTTTCTGTGCCAGAGCATTTTCTTTCAATGCTTTGTCCTTGAGAGCTTTCCTGAGTTTGGTTATCTTCCTGTCAAATTTGGCTTTGACTGCTTTCGCATCTTTTAGCTTCTTCTGCTTAAGCTCTTGAGCTTCAAGCTCTTTTCTTTTCTTCAGCTCTAAAGCCTCTTTCTCTTCTGCAGTAGGCTCTGCTGGAGCTGACTTCTTGCTTGACTTCTGAGCTTGGTCATCTGCCTGCTCATCTGCCTTCCTTTTCCTAGTCATCCTCTTCTCAGGAACTTGTTCTGTAGAGGCAGAGATCTGCAGACTTTTGGCAGGAGCTTGAGTGGGAGCTTGGATGTCTTCTTGGGCAATTTCTTTGCCTTTGCCTTGCCTGCTCTTGATTTTGCTTGATAGACCACCCAAGGTTTCATTCAGCTCATCTTGAGATACTACCATCACAGCTTGCTGTGCAGTAGCCTTCTCTAGAGCCTTTATCAATACATCTTCCCCCTTTTTGGCTTCAGCAAGTGCAGCCGCAAAAGGTTTCATGGCATTCAGAATCTCCACTTTCAGAGTTTGTTGAAGAGCCATGGCATTGACTTTGCCAATATGAGTCAGATGAGTGATGCTATGGTCTAGAATCTGAGCATGAGAGTTGGAGGAGGAGGCAGCTTCAAGTTTAGCTGTAAGTTCTTCCAATTTGGTTGCTGTCTCCTTCAGCTGAGTCTGAAGTTTCTCATTCTCTACTGTAGCTGATTGGAGAAGAGCTCGACCTTCAGTAGCTCTTGCTTCAGCATATTCAATTCTTTTCTTGTAGGTGTTTTCCATGCGGTTGACCTCATTAGTGTAGAGATCAGCAAACCTGGTGGAAGTGTCACCTGCCTTCTTCAGAATGCTGGTCATATACTCACTTATCAGATTGTGAAGTGATTCTCCAAACTTGTCTTCAATGTCAATGATCTGGTCATGAAGACGAGTTCTCTGCTCCTTAACAGCCTTTTCAACATATCTTCCAAGATGTAGGCCTAAACCTTTCTCAAAATGTAGGTCTATTGCAGCCTTGACCTGTGAGCATATGTCTGCTGTATAGTCAGCTGTTGAAGTAGAAGCTGAGGCAGTACCTTGAGGCTTTGGATGAACAATCAGGGCTTTGCCTCTTTCTTCAGCTGAAAGGTACTCTTCATTGAGAAATGAGGTAGTGGCCTTAACCAGGTGGGACATGATAGTGTCTCCTTTATCAATGAAGTGAGTTAGAGTATCCTTAGGCATGAAGTGATCAGGAATAGTGATTACTTCTCTTTCAATCTCGGTTCTGTCAGCTGGTTCAGCTGAGTCTTCCGCAGGAACGGACGCAGCTGAGTCATTCACTATTGCTGTGTCAGCTGTCTGCTGACCTGATATGCCTTCTGGGATAGAGGCATCATTAGTTGGAATTCCTAGAATCTTGTGGCATACTGCTGTAAAGGCTTCTTCGGGCAGCAGCTGAGCAAAAGATTTAACTTGAGCAACTTCTTTTTGCTCCATTTCCCAGTCGAGGAAATTAGCTTTTCCTCCAATTCCTTCCATGACCTCAATAAGGTCATCCACATCATCTCTCCTGAGTTCAATCCAGGTGCAGATTCTGAGAACTTGTTCAAACTGAACTGATTCCTCATCAATACCAGGAATAGTAGACTTGAGCAGGTTTGCTATCTTCATCCTCATTATCTTCTCCCATGTGCACATAGGATAGTGTACCATTCCGTACTGAGGTCGAGAGGGACCAGCTTGAGCCAGGTCTGCTGGTGCCATGTCTTCTGGAACAGAAGAAACAATGATGGTAGGAGTTTGAGTATTTGGGATAGTTTCCTCTGCTGTGTGAGTATCAGCAGGGATTTGGGAAGTGATATGTTCTAGATCTTCAGTGGTCTGTTCATCAGCAGGGTTTTGAGTCTGCTGGTCTGGTTTAGTACCTTCATGAAGATCAGTAGAAGGTTGAACCTGTAGATCTTGGACATCTGCTGTGTGAATGTCAGCAGGGGTGTTGGATGGAATCTGAGTTTGATCATCAGAGAACTGTGATTGGTTGTCTGCTGTTTGAACATCAGCAGGGGTAGGCAATAGTGATTCAGGGGTTGAAGTAGGTTGAGCTTGTTCCACTGCTGTGTGAGTATCAGCAGGGATTTGGATATCAGTGTTTGAGTGTTCAGATGGGTTGGAATCATCAGAAGGGTTGAAGGATGCAATCGGGGCTATTAACATGGGAGTAGGAAGCCTCGATTTCTTGGACTTTTTGTTGAAAGAAGAATTATTCTTCTTTCTCTTCTGACCCTTCGACAATTTAGAAGGAGTAAAAGTGGGAGAGGGTTTAGAGGTACCTGCCTTCTTCAAGGGAGAGGCAGTGGGAGTGGCATCTGAATCAGATGGGGAGATGAGCCCTGATCTGATTAGATATCGTCTTTGTGCCAAGGTCTGATTGTCATCATCATCATCATCCTCAGCAGCCTTCTTCTGAGCCTCTTCTTTGGCTGGCTCCTCTTCTTCTTCAGCAGAGTCATGATCAGACTCTTTTGCCGCCTTGTCAGCAACATCTTCGGAAGATGCTTCAGCCAACAGCTTCCTCTTCTCTTCTTTCAACCTTGCTGCCTCAGCAAGAGCTTCCTTTCTCAAATAATATTTGGAGATGTGGAAGGTCTTATGAGGTCCCATCTTGTACTTCTTCTGGAGAATATCTGGAAGGATGATGCTCAGCTTGTTGACAAAGCTGACTGTAGCTGCCACCTTCCATACCCTCGATTGTAAGTCCAAAGTGACTTTCTTTGCCTCAAGGGCAATTCTTTCTAAGAATAGTCCTTGCCAGTCTCCATCGATCTGATCCCAGATTGCAGCCATAACTCGAACCTTTAAAGTAGTAACAGCATCATGACTGAATGTGTTACCAAGTAACATCTTTCCTGCAATATCCATCAAGGTTTGGAATTTAGGTTCAAGTTGGGATTTCTTGAGCCCAACTGCATCAATAGCCTTGATTTTTCCACCAGTAAACATCTCCATATACTCCTTTTCTCTATTCATGATGTAGTTGGAGATATTTATTTTCCCCCTTGACAGGCCAAACAATTCCTGAAGGATTTCCCTTGTAACCTTGACTTTGTGTCCACCCATGACACTTTCAACATGAGAACCCTTCATCACAGTGTTTGCATAGAATGCCAGTACGTCTTGTTCATAAACATTAGTTGGTGCTGCTTCCAGAAAGTCTCTGAGTTTAATATTGACGCACCTAAGCAATATCTCCTTGTTTTCATCTGTGTGTTTGCCTTTGAAAAACAGAGCATTCTCCGTAAAAATCTTCCCTTCCTTGGACCACTTTGCAGCATCCAAGGTGCCAGTGCTCTTGGTCTTCTCGTCGTAAATTTCAATGATTGCCATAGTAGAGTTTGAGTGTTAGGGTTTGAGGGCTTGAAAGAAATTTGCAGAACGAGAGAGAGTGTTGAGAGTAATTGAGTAATGTGAGCGACAGGGTTTGGAAGAGGTTTTTGGGGTGTGAATATATACTCCAGTAAATTTTGATCTAACGGTCAGATTTGGGTTTAATTTGGAGTAGAGCCCAAGATTTCCTTCTTTGATTTCTTAAATTTGCCGGCTGATTTTGCCATGTGGCAATTTGTGATTCGCTGGTAATATGGTACTTGAGTATTAATGACATCATTACCAAAAATAGCCGTTGTGACTAATTTATGGTAAGAATTGATCATCAAGGCCGTTTTCTATAAGAGAATTGCATTCCTTATATAAGCCAATTTGTTTAATTACATTCAGGAATAAATCTAGAATGAATTACATGATCAAGACTAGTCATTATACTCTAAATTGAAGTGATTTGGTCAGCAGAGTGAGGTCTTCTGAGTTCTTCAAGATGTCTGCTGATTTTCCTTGAAAAGTCTTCTGGTCAGCTGAGTTGGTCTTCTGATCAGCTGAGTAGAGGAAACGGTGTTTGCTGTGATGATCCAACCTGGATGGATCCTTCCAGCTTTATTGTGAGTGATGATCCAACCTGGTTTGATGGATCTTTCAGCTCCTTCTTTAAATCAAGTGGGACTAGCCTAGATGAAATCCCACTGATTTAAATGCTTCTCACCATCGAATGTTCCTCATCATCAGATGGGATGTAGCATCTAATGTGTCCTTGTTGAATTTCTTCGCTTCTTTTGAAGGGGAAGGAAGATTGAAGGGTGCTTCAATGGAGTTGAAGAGAGGGCCATGGACGCAGCCTTCATGTTCTGTTTAGACACAGTAGCTTTTGATAACAAGCTCTCCATGTAGAACTTCTTGCTTGCTACTTTGTCCTCTGCATCTCTTCCTCCTTTAGCTTTCAACAAGAACGTCTCTTCTTCCTTTAGCTTTCATGGGCATACTCATGTTGAGTAAGCCAAGTAAATAGATCTGCATCATCTTCATTTTCGGGACAAATCTTCATCTCCTTCACCCAAAACTTTGGTTGAAGAATGATCTCCATTCCATCTCTTCTTTCAATTGTCTCCATACCTGAAACAAGAATAGTGTTAAATGATTTGTGTTCTTAGGTGTTCTCATAACTTCCTCCTTTTATAGGGGTAGAAATGAGGTAGTGGAGTGAAAGATGACAAAACTATAGAGGTGATAGGTCTGAATTTCTGAAAAGTGATTTCTTAAGATCAACAGTGAGATTCTTGATCTAAGGGTGCACATTTAAGGATATTCAGACTTTATCTAATGGAATGCAGAAATTATAAATTTTGACCATGAGTTATTTGAAATCCGTACAGTGCATGCATACTGTTGAGTCGGTGAGGATGGTGTATTAATCCAGCCAAGTATGACTCAGTAGTATACTGTATGTATGTATATGAATAAAGTATTTTATGAAGAATAGTTTATTAATATACATAGTTATACATTGCTTAGAGTAAAGAGATCAAATAACTTTGATCAGGTCTGCTGTATGTATGTATATATATACTATGTAATGCAGGTTTTAGAGTATTTCATCAAGGATTCTTAAGGTATCATTGATTCCCCCTTGATTAGATAACTCTATGTTTTCCCTCAGCTCTATTTGTCTTCATTGGGAAAGAACTTACCTGAAGATGAGGGTGTCTATTCACCTCATCTGATCCTCCTAGTCTGCTGCAAAATGTATCAGCTGAGGTCTTCAGCTGATCTTGTGCTCTTCATGTGCTTGGGTCCAAGAGTCCTAAGCTATAGCATAGGGTCTTGAATCTTTCTTCAGCTAGGGGCTTAGTCAAGATGTCTGCTCTTTGGATATCTGTGTGAATTTTCTCCATCTTGATGTCCTTCTTTTCAAGGTGGTTTCTTATAAAATGGTGTCGAATGTCGACATGCTTGCACCTTGTGTGGAGGACTGGATTTTGAGTGATGGCAATGGCACTGCTGCTGTCACAAAAGATAGGGACTTCTCTTGCCTCTACATTGTAATTTTTGAGTTGTTGAACTAGCCAGAGTAGCTGACTACAACAACTTCCAGCTGCCATATATTCTGCTTCAGTGGTGGATGTTGCAACAGAGGTTTGTTTCTTAGAGAACCATGATATCAACTTGTTGCCTAGAAATTGACAGGTTCCTGATGTGGATTTCCTATCAATTCTGCATCCTCCATAGTCTGAGTCAGAATAGCCACTTAACTCTAGATTGTCATCAGCAGGGTACCATAGTCCTAAGTTGACTGATCCTTTTAGGTACTTGAGAATCTTCCTTGCTGCTTCTAGATGACTTTGCTTTGGGTTTGCTTGAAACCTAGCACATACTCCTACAGCAAATGTTATGTCTGGTCTGCTGGCTGTAAGGTATAGTAGAGATCCAATCAGTGCTCTATAATCAGCTTGATCAACTGCCTTTCCGGACTCATCTGGTTCCATTTTGAAAGATGTCATCATAGGAATCATTGCAGTCTTGCTTTGTAGAGCTTTGAATCTTTCTAGTAGACTCTTGGTATACTTGGACTGGTTGATGAAGATCCCTTCTGGACTCTGCTTGACTTGAAGTCCTAGGAAATAGTTCATCTCACCCATCATGCTCATTTCGAATTTTCCTTGCATAAGTTCAGAGAACTTCTTGCACATCTCTTGATTGGGTGATCCAAATATAATGTCATCTACATATATTTGTACCATTAGAATGTCTTCTCCTTCTTGTATTCTGAAGAGAGTTCTATCAACTTTGCCTTTTGTATATCCATTGTCAAGTAGGAATTGTGACAATGTGTCATACCAAGCTCTAGGGGCTTGTTTTAGACCATAGAGAGCCTTCTTCAGTCGATATACTTGATCACCTTTTTCAAATCCTGGAGGCTGCTCTACATATACTTCTTCTACCAGAATACCATTTAGAAAAGCACTTTTGACATCCATTTGGTATACTTTGAAGCCCATAAATGATGCATAGGCTAGAAATAGTCGAATGGCTTCTAATCTGGCTACTGGAGCAAAAGTTTCATCATAGTCAATTCCTTCAGATTGTGAATATCCTTTTGCAACTAGCCTTGCTTTATTTCTAGTTATTACATCATTTTCGTCCTTTTTATTCTTGAATACCCACTTTGTTCCTATTACATTGTGGTTTTCAGGACGATCTACCAATTCACAGACTTCATTTCTTTCGAATTGGTTTAGCTCCTCTTGCATAGCAGTGATCCAATTGCTATCAGTCATTGCTTCTTCTATGTCAGCTGGTTCAATGTTGGAGAGGAAAGCACACCAGCAGAACATAGATGATTGAGAATTCTGATTCAGTTGTCTTCTTGTCTTGACACCTGATTCTGCTCCTCCTAATATGAGGTTTGATGGATGATTGTTCCTCCATGTATGTCTTACAGGAGTATCTGCATTAGATGAACTTGGATTCTCATCTGTTCTATTGCCATCAGGAGGGTTGACTTGATTTGGTCGATCATCATCTGTATCTTGAGTGTCAAAGAGATCATTCCTCCTTGCATTTGGGATTGTTGCATCTTGATTGTGGGTAACTTGTTCAGCTTGAGTTTGAGATCTAGTGACTGGTCTGTGTGTTTTATCTTCCTCTGGTTCTTCAGGGAATGGTTCATTGACTTCAATAAACTCATCAGACCTCTTATTGATCACTAGTTTCTTCATCTGTTCTGCAGCTGAGGTTTTTTCTACTGCACTCTTTTCACAAGATTCATCAAAAACAACATGTGGTGTTTCTTCCACAAGAAGGGTACGTTTGTTGAATACCCTAAATGCTTTGCTAGTTGAGGAGTATCCCAAGAATATCCCCTCATCTGCTTTGGCATCAAAAGCATTCAACTTACTTTTCCCATTGTTGTGAATGAAACACTTACAACCAAATATATGAAAGTAAGATACTCTAGGTTTTCTTCCTTTCCACAGTTCATATGGGGTTTTCTCATGGATTTTGTGAATACCTGACCTGTTTTGAGTGTGACAAGCTGTGTTGATAGCTTCTGCCCAAAGCTTCTTAGGAGTAGAGAATTCAGCAAGGAGTGTTCTTGCATCTTCTTTGAGTGTTCTGACTCTTCTTTCAGCTATACCATTTTGTTGTGGTGTTCTTGCTGCACTTGTCTCATGCTGAATACCATTAGAAGTACAATATGCAATAATATAGAAGTTAATAAATTCAGTGCCTTTGTCACTTCTAATTTTCACAATAGGCTCTCCTTTCTCTACTTGGATCCTCTTTAACAGTTTAGGAAGCTTCTGCTGAGTTTCACTCTTCTTGTATAAGAAGATAACCCAAGTAAACTTGGAGTAGTCATCTACAACAATAAGAGTGTATTTTCTTCCTGTTAGGGTGGTTGGAGTGATTGGTCCAAAGAGATCCATGTGTAACAGTTCAAGAACTCTGCTGGTTGATGCTGTCTTCTTGGTCTTGAAGGAGACCTTTGTTTGCTTTCCTTGTTGACATTGTTGGGATATGAATATCCTTAGTTTAGTTTTGATAAACCAAATCAATCATGTAATAGGATAAGTTGTATTGTATAGACAACTTTATTATACATCTTGTAATAGATAGGACTCTGGTTAGAAGAGAAGACATGTCAATGCTCAAGAAGAGAAGAGAAGACCAAGACCAGAAGTCATCTTACATCAGCTGAGTAGAAGTCGTCTTACATTAGCTGAGTAGAAGTCATCTGACAACCAGCTGAGTAAAGACAGCAGAGTAAAGACAGCAGCTGAGAAGAAACAGCAGCTGTGTAAAGACAGCTGAGTAAAGACAGCAGAGTAGAAGTCTTCTTACCAGCAGAGTAGAAGTCTTCTTACCAGCAGAGTGAAGTCTTCTTACCAGCAGAGTAGAAGTCTTCTTACACGATTAAAGGAAGACCAATCACAGCTGAAATCAAGGATTGACAAGATATGTGCACAAGAAAGGAAAGTCAAAGATATGATTGAAATTACATGACAATGGTAATATTCAATCATATCATATCAAGAGATTGTCAATTCCCGAATTAGTGGAGTTTTGAATACCATCATCCAACGGTAACATTCAAACTCAACACTATATAAATGAGTTCAGTTCTTACATCATTTGGAGAGAAGAGGTGTGAGATGCAGAGGTCGAGCAAAGTTCATAAAGTCCAGAAATAAGAAGAGCTCAAGAAGATCATTCATGAAGATTCAACACGCATCACCTCATCCCCAGTGAGTGAACTCATACCATCTAAGCCAGTGCAACCACTCATATATATCCATAGCTTAGAGAGAATTTCCCAATCCTAGCATGAGGCTAAAACAGATTGTAAGGGAAATTCTCACCTAGTTCATATACACAAAACCCACCTTCTACCATAAAACCTTAGAAGTCAAGTTGAGTGTTTATCACTGTAAAGAGTCCAAGTGCTCTATAATCACTTGTGGAGTTCAAGTGCAAGTGCTTACAATCACTTGTGGGGGAAGTGCAAGTGCTTACAATCACTTGTGGAGACCGTAGCCGTTAGGACCGCTCAGATCTCAAAGTCCTACCCTTGGGACTATAAAGGACAAGGCCCTTGTAATTTTGGGTAAATTAAAGGGATTAAACATCACGTTAGGACGTGAGAGTGGACGTAGGAACGTATATCCGAACCACTATAAATCAATGTGTTATTTACATTCTGCACTTTACATTTCAAGTCTTTACATACATATTTGTGCATAAAATGTTTTACACACTGTATTTAAAACAATAGACGAGTATAATATTTATGGGCACACTACAATTCCGCACCTAACTCCGATAAGTAATTAATCAGTCGACTAACTAGTCCTAGGCCCCTAGTGAAATCAACGGACTAGTTACTTTGAAGAGTTAGTTTATTTTCCACACAATCAGCAGACATCAAGTCAGCTGATCTTACACTCGTCTCAGGGACCAACAAGTGGTATCAGAGCCGTGTGTTCAAAAGACCATTGCTTTGATTTTTTATTTTCGAAAATCTGCACTTTTCTGTTATTTTCAGAATTTAGCGTGTGAGTACACTTTTTAAAGTGGAATTGATGTTTTAAATCGAACTCACTGCTATGCAGTGATGTGTAATGCTTTTTGGCCAAATTCCATCGTTTGAGCCATCAAAAACACGTTTTACTGTTTTCAATGGTCACTTGAATAGATCCATTTTTTAAAAACTATTTTGCATGCATTCTGTTTTCATAAAAATCATACTTGCATGTATTTGGATTATTGTGTGTTAAGAACAGGTCAACAACTAAGGGGGAACTTCAGTTCAACTGAGTTCTAGCCCTACTTGGATTTACACGCGTATGAGCAAGAAGAGGAGATCAAGATGATCAAGTTGTTAGAAGACCTGAAGACAAGAAGAGCTTAATTGGAAGTCGTCTGATTTGCAACATATCAGCTGAAGAGTAGATAAGAAGACCTTTGTAATAGCTGATTAGGTGAGTCCGTGCTTGTAAAGTGCAATATTAATAAAACTCATCTTTTTAGCTTTTGGAGATAACATCTAGTTATTTCATCTGATGACAACTTCTCATTGTCCTCATACAAAAGCCTTCTATTTTTACTCTTCTGCACTATTATATGGACTCTAGCACTGTCTGTTCTTTATTGCTTCAGTTAGTGTTAGATGATTTGGTTATATCAAAAAGGGGGAAATTGTTGGGATATGAATATCCTTAGTTTAGTTTTGATAAACCAAATCAATCATGTAATAGGATAAGTTGTATTGTATAGACAACTTTATTATACATCTTGTAATAGATAGGACTCTGGTTAGAAGAGAAGACATGTCAATGCTCAAGAAGAGAAGAGAAGACCAAGACCAGAAGTCATCTTACATCAGCTGAGTAGAAGTCGTCTTACATTAGCTGAGTAGAAGTCATCTGACAACCAGCTGAGTAAAGACAGCAGAGTAAAGACAGCAGCTGAGAAGAAACAGCAGCTGTGTAAAGACAGCTGAGTAAAGACAGCAGAGTAGAAGTCTTCTTACCAGCAGAGTAGAAGTCTTCTTACCAGCAGAGTGAAGTCTTCTTACCAGCAGAGTGAAGTCTTCTTACCAGCAGAGTAGAAGTCTTCTTACACGATTAAAGGAAGACCAATCACAGCTGAAATCAAGGATTGACAAGATATGTGCACAAGAAAGGAAAGTCAAAGATATGATTGAAATTACATGACAATGGTAATATTCAATCATATCATATCAAGAGATTGTCAATTCCCGAATTAGTGGAGTTTTGAATACCATCATCCAACGGTAACATTCAAACTCAACACTATATAAATGAGTTCAGTTCTTACATCATTTGGAGAGAAGAGGTGTGAGATGCAGAGGTCGAGCAAAGTTCATAAAGTCCAGAAATAAGAAGAGCTCAAGAAGATCATTCATGAAGATTCAACACGCATCACCTCATCCCCAGTGAGTGAACTCATACCATCTAAGCCAGTGCAACCACTCATATATATCCATAGCTTAGAGAGAATTTCCCAATCCTAGCATGAGGCTAAAACAGATTGTAAGGGAAATTCTCACCTAGTTCATATACACAAAACCCACCTTCTACCATAAAACCTTAGAAGTCAAGTTGAGTGTTTATCACTGTAAAGAGTCCAAGTGCTCTATAATCACTTGTGGAGTTCAAGTGCAAGTGCTTACAATCACTTGTGGGGGAAGTGCAAGTGCTTACAATCACTTGTGGAGACCGTAGCCGTTAGGACCGCTCAGATCTCAAAGTCCTACCCTTGGGACTATAAAGGACAAGGCCCTTGTAATTTTGGGTAAATTAAAGGGATTAAACATCACGTTAGGACGTGAGAGTGGACGTAGGAACGTATATCCGAACCACTATAAATCAATGTGTTATTTACATTCTGCACTTTACATTTCAAGTCTTTACATACATATTTGTGCATAAAATGTTTTACACACTGTATTTAAAACAATAGACGAGTATAATATTTATGGGCACACTACAATTCCGCACCTAACTCCGATAAGTAATTAATCAGTCGACTAACTAGTCCTAGGCCCCTAGTGAAATCAACGGACTAGTTACTTTGAAGAGTTAGTTTATTTTCCACACAATCAGCAGACATCAAGTCAGCTGATCTTACACTCGTCTCAGGGACCAACAAGTGGTATCAGAGCCGTGTGTTCAAAAGACCATTGCTTTGATTTTTTATTTTCGAAAATCTGCACTTTTCTGTTATTTTCAGAATTTAGCGTGTGAGTACACTTTTTAAAGTGGAATTGATGTTTTAAATCGAACTCACTGCTATGCAGTGATGTGTAATGCTTTTTGGCCAAATTCCATCGTTTGAGCCATCAAAAACACGTTTTACTGTTTTCAATGGTCACTTGAATAGATCCATTTTTTAAAAACTATTTTGCATGCATTCTGTTTTCATAAAAATCATACTTGCATGTATTTGGATTATTGTGTGTTAAGAACAGGTCAACAACTAAGGGGGAACTTCAGTTCAACTGAGTTCTAGCCCTACTTGGATTTACACGCGTATGAGCAAGAAGAGGAGATCAAGATGATCAAGTTGTTAGAAGACCTGAAGACAAGAAGAGCTTAATTGGAAGTCGTCTGATTTGCAACATATCAGCTGAAGAGTAGATAAGAAGACCTTTGTAATAGCTGATTAGGTGAGTCCGTGCTTGTAAAGTGCAATATTAATAAAACTCATCTTTTTAGCTTTTGGAGATAACATCTAGTTATTTCATCTGATGACAACTTCTCATTGTCCTCATACAAAAGCCTTCTATTTTTACTCTTCTGCACTATTATATGGACTCTAGCACTGTCTGTTCTTTATTGCTTCAGTTAGTGTTAGATGATTTGGTTATATCAAAAAGGGGGAAATTGTTGGGATATGAATATCCTTAGTTTAGTTTTGATAAACCAAATCAATCATGTAATAGGATAAGTTGTATTGTATAGACAACTTTATTATACATCTTGTAATAGATAGGACTCTGGTTAGAAGAGAAGACATGTCAATGCTCAAGAAGAGAAGAGAAGACCAAGACCAGAAGTCATCTTACATCAGCTGAGTAGAAGTCGTCTTACATTAGCTGAGTAGAAGTCATCTGACAACCAGCTGAGTAAAGACAGCAGAGTAAAGACAGCAGCTGAGAAGAAACAGCAGCTGTGTAAAGACAGCTGAGTAAAGACAGCAGAGTAGAAGTCTTCTTACCAGCAGAGTAGAAGTCTTCTTACCAGCAGAGTGAAGTCTTCTTACCAGCAGAGTGAAGTCTTCTTACCAGCAGAGTAGAAGTCTTCTTACACGATTAAAGGAAGACCAATCACAGCTGAAATCAAGGATTGACAAGATATGTGCACAAGAAAGGAAAGTCAAAGATATGATTGAAATTACATGACAATGGTAATATTCAATCATATCATATCAAGAGATTGTCAATTCCCGAATTAGTGGAGTTTTGAATACCATCATCCAACGGTAACATTCAAACTCAACACTATATAAATGAGTTCAGTTCTTACATCATTTGGAGAGAAGAGGTGTGAGATGCAGAGGTCGAGCAAAGTTCATAAAGTCCAGAAATAAGAAGAGCTCAAGAAGATCATTCATGAAGATTCAACACGCATCACCTCATCCCCAGTGAGTGAACTCATACCATCTAAGCCAGTGCAACCACTCATATATATCCATAGCTTAGAGAGAATTTCCCAATCCTAGCATGAGGCTAAAACAGATTGTAAGGGAAATTCTCACCTAGTTCATATACACAAAACCCACCTTCTACCATAAAACCTTAGAAGTCAAGTTGAGTGTTTATCACTGTAAAGAGTCCAAGTGCTCTATAATCACTTGTGGAGTTCAAGTGCAAGTGCTTACAATCACTTGTGGAGACCGTAGCCGTTAGGACCGCTCAGATCTCAAAGTCCTACCCTTGGGACTATAAAGGACAAGGCCCTTGTAATTTTGGGTAAATTAAAGGGATTAAACATCACGTTAGGACGTGAGAGTGGACGTAGGAACGTATATCCGAACCACTATAAATCAATGTGTTATTTACATTCTGCACTTTACATTTCAAGTCTTTACATACATATTTGTGCATAAAATGTTTTACACACTGTATTTAAAACAATAGACGAGTATAATATTTATGGGCACACTACAATTCCGCACCTAACTCTGATAAGTAATTAATCAGTCGACTAACTAGTCCTAGGCCCCTAGTGAAATCAACGGACTAGTTACTTTGAAGAGTTAGTTTATTTTCCACACAATCAGCAGACATCAAGTCAGCTGATCTTACACTCGTCTCAGGGACCAACAGACATGCATCACAGACCTGATCTTTACAGTAGAGTTCATTAGGCAGACCATCAACTAAGGATTCCCTTGCTAACTTGTTCAGAGTCTTAAAGTTCAGATGACTAAGACGTTTGTGCCATAGCCAGCTGACATCTTTAGGGCTTTTCACAAGCAGACATGTATCCTTAGGACAGCTGTTCCAATTTGCAAGATACATACTTCCCTTTCTAGATCCTGTTAGAAGGTTTTGTTTTGTTCTTTTATCACTTATGAGACATTCATCTTTAGAGAATTTAACTGAATAACCAGTGTCACAAAAATGAGAAAAGATAATAAATTAAACTTAAGACCTTCTATATATGATACATCATGTACCTCAATGTCACCATTTCTAAGGGTGCCATATCCTTTTGTGTTACCGTGCGCGTTATCACCAAAGAAGACTTTTGGACCTTTCTTTTCTGTGTAGTTGGTCAGCAGGTCTTTGGTTCCAGTCATATGGGTTGAGCATCCACTATCTATGTACCATATCTCTCCTACTAGACCTCCTTTTCTGTATAGGTCCCTCCTTTCCTGCAAGAAAGGTTAAGTCTTAGGTACCCATTTTGTTTTGGGTCCTTGGGTGTTAGTACTACCCTTGGGAACCCACATATACATTGGTCGTTTGAACAACCTTGAGCACTTGAGTTGTTTCCCTCGGGCATCACAGAACCAAATCTTACCAGTTAACACCTTGGACTGATCTGATTTGTTGTTTGTGGCAGCTAAGTAATAGTCAAATGGTTTTCCTTTATAGGAGTGAACATACAATATCTTTTGACTAGTTACATTCGGCCTGGGTGCATTAGCTGGTCGATGCACACGATTATATGGACCATACTCTTCTGTTCTCACAATATCATAAGAGATAGGGGGTGCAAAGAGGACAGGTTTTTTTGAAGAAGATTTCTTCTTCTTGGCTGGAGCAGCATACAGCTGAGACTGTCTCAGACGAGATGGTCTAGGTTGTTTGCTGTTCCTCTGTATAGGTTTGGGGTTAACTTTTCTTTTACCATTTTTGGTGTTGGAATAGTTAGCCTTAGTTGGTACAGATGCCTTTTGGTTCATATTGAGTTCATTGTGTTTAGAACACTCACCCTGTTCATGTGTCTGAGTAGTGCACTTGTTAGGTGTACTACCCCCAGCTGGAGAGGATGTTGATGGATTAAGTTCATAGCCTAAACCCATCTTATTGCCATTTGATCTATAATATTCAGAGATACTTTCAATAGTAGTCGAGGCTTTACTGAATTCTGATATCTTTTGATCTAGGCATTCCTTCTCCTTTTCTAAGAGCTTGTGTGCTTGGAAGAGATCATCGAACTTAGATTGTAGTATACGAAATTCCTTGGTTTCTAAGGCTTGAGTTTCTAACATCCCCTCATACAACTGAGTTGTTGTGGTATTTTCTTCCTTAAGAAGTTCCACTTCTTTGGTCAGCCTCTCATTCATGGTGACTAACTCAGGGGTGTTATCAAACTTAACCTTTTTCAACCTAGCAATTTCTTTCCTTAAATCCTTATTCTCCTCTTCCACTTCTATAAAGGCTCTAGTGGCAATATCCAGATCACCTTTTACCTTTCTTAACGATTGATAATAGGTGTCTTCTGATTCGCCTTCAGATGAGTTTATGTCATCTGTTTGTGAGAAAATAGGTGAATGGAAAGTAGTAGTGTAAGAATTTACCTCATTTTCTCCTATGGCCATCATAGCTAGATCGTCTGAATCATCTGAGTAGATTTGACAGTCTGGTGATGTAGGAAGTTCATCACTTTGATATTCAGATTCTTCAGTCAGCATTGCTTGCTTATCTGAATTTCTTCTGTCTCTCCTTGGCCTTCTTTCTTCTTTGTCATCCAGCTCAGGGCATTCATAGACATAGTGTCCTGGTTTACGACAATTGAAGCATGCTCCAGGCTTTTGATTTGAATTGCCTTTCCTTGGAGGTGTGGCATCTCTTTTTCTGGAGCCTCGGCTGTCAGATGACTCCACATCCTTTCTAGGATGTCTTTCTGGTGTTCTTTCTCTGGAACCTCTGGAGGGTGAACTTGCTCTTCTATCTTTGTAGTTTCTATAGAACTTTCTATATTTGTTGTTGAGAGTGTTCATCCTTTCGAATCTCTTGATCATAAGAGCCATTTGTTCCTTCAGACTCATGTCTGATCCTTCACAGTCTTCTGTTTTCAGAGAGGTCTTGCCAGATGAGGTGCTTGCAGCTTTTGTATTTGCTGCCTTGAAAGCTACAGTCTTGGATGTAGATGGAGTAGCAATAGGTTCATCATTTTCTGAGTTTTCTTCTCTTTCAAGATCATATTCATGGGCTTTTAGATTCTGAAATAGAGTCTGTGCAGACCACTCCTTGATATCTTGAGTATCTTTGATGATGGTCTTCTTGAGTCTCCATTTCTTGGTTAGAGAGTCTAATATCTTTAGATTTTTCTCTCTATTTGTATATTTCTTGCCCAGAGATTCTATCTCATTGATGATCTTGGTAAATATATTGTCTAGTTGATCAATAGACTCTTCTGGTTGCATTTTGAAATGTTCAAACTTCTTGACTGCTGTTGTCAACTTGCTCTCCTTAATCAGCTCGGTTCCTTCACAGAGGAGTGCTAGAGCATCCCACATTTCCTTAGCTGTTTCACAATTGATTACCTTTGCAATGTACTCATTTGGAAGAGTTTGCATGATGTAATCTTGAGCAATGCTGTCAAGATTTGACTGCTTCATCTCTTCTGGTGTGAGGTCCTTCATCGGCTTGGGGGCTAGTTCTCCAACTGGAACTTCTGGATCACCATTTGCAGTGTTGACTGCCATGATGGTGATTGGGCCTTCGGTGATTACTGACCACATCTTGTAGTGGACTGATGTGAGATTCTTCCTCATCCTGATCTTCCAGTAATCATAATCCTCCACTGAAAACTTAGGCAACTTACGCATATTAGCACTCATGCTGTATGAGTTTTCGAAAACAAGTTTTTCAAAAGAAAAAGATCTGTTCAAGAGGACTACAGAGAGACTCCCTCAAGTCTTCTGATAATCTAGAGACAGTAGTCCGTTAGAACCACTGCTCTGATACCACTTGTTGGTCCCTGAACGAGTAGTGAATGGGATTAAAGTCTAGAGGGGAGGGGTGAATAGACTTTAAAACTTTTTCAAGAGAGTTGGGAACCTCTTCTGATTGCTATGTCAACTGGACTACAAGTCTGCTGGTCCAAATGACTATAGTGATCTGATAGAGGAGGTTATATGCGGAATTATGGTAGGCCTTGTTTAGACTCGTTCTTTTGTTTCTTGTGAAAGTGTTTAACTTGTTTTCTTTAATGAAAGTACTCAGCTGATGCTGGTTTGAAAGCTGTGGCCTTGTTTTGAAGAATATTGAAATCACAGTATGCACTATATAATAGTTAATGAAATGACAGAATGTAAAGTGCAATAAGTAAATAACACCAGGTTTATAGTGGTTCGGATATACGATCCTACGTCCACTCTCACGTCCTAACGTGATATTTAATCCATTTAATTTACTGCAAATTACAAGGGTCTTGACCTTTATAGTCCCAAGGATAGGACTTTGAGATCTGAGCCGTCCTAACAGCTACGGTCTCCACAAGTGATTGTAAGCACTTGCACTTTGAGGGTTTCAAAAACTTTAACCTTTCGGAGAGGGTTTGGGGGATTTTGAAGTGTATCCAACTAGTGATTCAAGCTTATAATTTGCTTAATCACTTTGCCTAAAACAAATGATATACAATATGAACAGGTTTCAGGTTCTTATGGGTTGGATAGAAATCACTTAAGAGCTATGGATAATCTAATGGATTCTGGCTCTTTGAGAACTCTTGGGACAATATGACTTTAGCTTGATTGCTTGCTAGACTTGTTGAATTCTCTCGTTGTGACTTCGTGCTTGTGATTTCTCATCCTCTTGTATTTATAGTGGTGATTGCTTGCAACTAGCCGTTGGGGCAATCTTTCCATAATGGCTTGATTCCTTGATTCCAGTCGCTTGATTGCTTCAATCCTGGGATCATGTCAATCTTCTAAATAAGGTAGGTCTTTGTTTAAACTGCAAGATGACTTTGGAATCAGCCGAGTCCTGGAAGAACACATAGTCTTCTGATCTGAACTTCTAGTCTTCTGACTACTCTTCTGGCCTTGTGTCTTCTGTCTTTTGATATCAGAAGAGTAAAACTCTTCTGATCTGGCAGTTCTTTGTCCTGCTTTAGGCCATCTTCAATCTGGGACTCCATCAGTTAAGTAGGTATACAAGCACCTTACTTAACTGGTCTTCAAGGATCTCCTAGTCTTCATGTCTTCTACTCTTCTCATCTTGAGGTAGCGCATGTAAGCCGGGACTGTGCTGATCAGCTGATATCTATATAGTTGATCACACAAGACTAGTCTAAGTTGTTCTATACAAAGTCAGCTGATCCTATTACATTTATAAACTCTAAGTGTTTTGGCCATCAAAATTATTCTAACATCAAGTGGGGCTTAGGGTGAATTTATATCCCAACAGAGACCAAACCGGATAAGGCACCGGTTCACGGTCCAACCAGTTGGACCGGTTGGATCGGCGGTTCAACTGGTAAAATAATTATATAATATATATATATAATTATTCTTTATTACTTTAAAAATGCATTTATAAAAATTATATTAAAATAAAGAATATTAAATTAAAATATTAGTAAGAAAACATAAGAGTGAACAATTAAAAGAAACAATGTCAATGTTAGCAAGAAAACTGTTGGTCCCTGAGACGAGTGTAAGATCAGCTGACTTGATGTCTGCTGATTGTGTGGAAAATAAACTAACTCTTCAAAGTAACTAGTCCGCTGATTTCACTAGGGGCCTAGGACTAGTTAGTCGCCTGATTAATTACCTATCAGAGTTAAGTGCGGAATTGTAGTGTGCCCATAAAGATTATACTCGTCTATTATTTAAATACAGTGTGTAAAACAGTTTATGCACAAATATGTATGAAAAGACTTGAAATGTAAAGTGCAGAAATGTAAATAACACATTGATTTATAGTGGTTCGGATATACGTTCCTACGTCCACTCTCACGTCCTAACGTGATGTTTAATCCCTTTAATTTCCACAAATTACAAGGGCCTTGTCCTTTATAGTCCCAAGGGTAGGACTTTGAGATCTGAGCCGTCCTAACAGCTACGGTCTCCACAAGTGATTGTAAGCACTTGCACTTCCCCCACAAGTGATTGTAAGCACTTGCACTTGAACTCCACAAGTGATTATAGAGCACTTGGACTCTTTACAGTGATAAACACTCAACTTGACTTCTAAGGTTTTATGGTAGAAGGTGGGTTTTGTGTATATGAACTAGGTGAGAATTTCCCTTACAATCTGTTTTAGCCTCATGCTAGGATTGGGAAATTCTCTCTAAGCTATGGATATATATGAGTGGTTGCACTGGCTTAGATGGTATGAGTTCACTCACTGGGGATGAGGTGATGCTTGTTGAATCTTCATAAACGATCTTCTTGAGCTCTTCTTGTCTTCTTGACTTTATGAACTTTGCTCGACCTCTGCATCTCACACCTCTTCTCTCCAAATGATGTAAGAACTGAACTCATTTATATAGTGTTGAGTTTGAATGTTACCGTTGGATGATGGCATTCAAAACTCCACTAATTCGGGAATTGCCAATCTCTTGATTTGATATGATTGAATATTACCATTGTCATGTAATTTCAATCATATCTTTGACTTTCCTTTCTTGTGCGTATCTTGTCAATCCTTGACTTCAACTCTGATTGGCCTTCCTTTAATTGAGTAAGAAGACTTCTACTCTGCTGGTAAGAAGACTTCACTCTGCTGGTAAGAAGACTTCACTCTGCTGGTAAGAAGACTTCACTCTGCTGTCTTTACTCAGCTGTCTTTACACAGCTGCTGTTTCTTCTCAGCTGCTGTCTTTACACAGCTGCTGTTTCTTCTCAGCTGCTGTCTTTACTCTGCTGTCTTTACTCAGCTGGCTTTACACAACTGCTGTTTCTTCTCAGCTGCTGTCTTTACTCTGCTGTCTTTACTCAGCTGGTTGTAAGATGATGTCTACTCAGCTTGTAAGAAGACTTCTACTCTGCTGGTCAGAAGACTTCTACTCTGCTGGTAAGAAGACTTCTACTCATCTTACTCTTACTCTTCTTATCCTATAAGATGAGTTTAACTCATCTTATCAGGAGACTTCAGGTCTTGGTCTTCTCTTCTCTTCTTGAGCATTGGCATGTCTACTCTTCTAACCAGAGTCTTATCTATTACAAGATGTATAATAAAGTTGTCTATACAATACAACTTATCCTATTACATGTTTGATTTGGTTTATCAAAACTAAACTAAGGATATTCATATCCCAACAAAAACAAATATATTAGATTTATTTTTTACATCGAATAAAACATATGAAACTTTCATCCCACATCGAAATATGAGAGAAAATCATTATAAAAGCAATAGTGTTAGTAACAAACAAACATATGAATTTTATTATGTCCCACATCGAAAAAGTAGAAGAAGTATGAGAAAAAAAATTATAAAAACAATAGTGTTAATAACTAACAAACTTATGAATTTTATTATGTCCCACATCGAAAAAATGGAGGAAGTATGAGAAAAAAAATATATTATAAAAGTAGTAGTGTTATAGTAATAAAAATTTATGTCCCACATCGAATAAGAATAAAAGAAACATGAGATAAAAACATTATAAAAGCAATAGTGTTGGTAACAACATATTTTATTATGTCCCACATCGAAAAAGCGGAAGAAGTATGAGAATTTTTTTCTATAAAAGTAATAGTGTTATAGTACTTCAAACAAATATAAAAATTTGTGTCCCACATCGAATAAGAAGTGGAAGAAACATAAGAGAAAAACATGATAAAAGGGGCCGAATGTGCACCAAATTTCTTTAAAAAAGTTAAAAAATTAAAAAAAAAAAAGTTGTGAACCGGTCTGACCGGTTTACCCGGTTCAACCCGTTCTTGACCGGTCCAACCACCAAAATGGTTTTTAGACCTTTTTCGGACCGGTTTCGTGACCGGTTCACGGTTGGACCGGTTGAACCGGCCGGTCCGGTCCGGTTCTGAAAACAGTGCTTAAACAGACATTTTGAGGCTGTCTCTCCAACGGACATAACCTCAATTTGTTCTATAAATACAGAAGTGTGGAAACCATTTGAAGACATCCAACTACAATCTGATAGGACCAATTATCCTTCACATTCAAAGGAAACTACAAGCCTTCAAGCTTTTTAGGAACATACTTAGTTTCCAAACACTTCATCTAAGTTGAACTTCATTGTACATCAAACAAAGCTTAGAGAGATATCCTATCCTATACGCAATGCTCAATTGTAAAGGATATCTCACATAGTTGGGACCAACATCAACCCTTAAACCTTTCAAGGAAAGACTTGAGGATTGTTGTAGAAGAAGTGTAAGGAACTAACTATTGAGAGAAGAACAGTTTAGTTCTGAGTTGAGAAGAGAGTACTAGGACTCTGAATTCCTAGGGATCAAGGCACCAAGGAGTGGTGTGGTTTATCAAGTGAACCTTGGCACTATAAAACAAGTTAATTCTAAGAGTGAAGGAATTATCCTGTTAAATCAAGGAAAGTGGATGTAGGAGCTTGAGTCTGTGAACCACTATAAACTCTTGTGTTGTTTACTTACAAGCTGTTGGTCCCTGAGACGAGTGTAACATCAGCTGACTTGATGTCTGCTGATTGTGTGGAAAATAGACTAACTCTTCAAAGTAACTAGTCTGCTGATTTCACTAGGGGCCTAGGACTAGTTAGTCGACTGATTAATTACTTATCGGAGTTAAGTGCGGAATTGTAGTGTGCCCATAAATATTATACTCGTCTATTTAATAAATATAGTGTGTAAAACAGTTTATGCACAAATATGTATGAAGTGACTTGAAATGTAAAGTGCAGAAATGTAAATAACACATTAATTTATAGTGGTTCGGATATACGTTCCTACGTCCACTCTCACGTCCTAACGTGATGTTTAATCCCTTTAATTTACCACAAATTACAAGGGCCTTGACCTTTATAGTCCCAAGGGTAGGACTTTGAGATCTGAGCCGTCCTAACAGTTGCGGTCTCCACAAGTGATTGTAAGCACTTGCACTTCCCCACAAGTGATTGTAAGCACTTGCACTTGCACTCCACAAGTGATATAGAGCACTTGGACTCTTTACAGTGATGAACACTCAACTTGGCTTCTAGGGGTTTATGATAGAAGGTGGGTTTTGTGTATATGAACTAGGTGAGAATTTCCCTTACAATCTGTTTTAGCCTCATGCTAGGATTGGGAAATTCTCTCTAAGCTATGGATATATATGAGTGGCTGCACTGGCTTAGATGTTATGAGTTCACTCACTGGGGATGAGGTGATGCGTGTTGAATCTTCATATACGATCTTCTTGAGCTCTTCTTATTTCTGGACTTTATGACCTTTGCTCGACCTTTGCATCTCACACCTCTTCACTCCAAATGATGTAAGAACTGAACTCATTTATATAGTGTTGAGTTTGAATGTTACCGTTGGATGATGGCATTCAAAACTCCACTAATTGAGGAATTGGCAATCTCTTGATATGATATGATTGAATATTACCATTGTGATGTAATTTCAATCATATCTTTGACTTTCCTTTCTTGTGCGTATCTTGTCAATCCTTGACTTCAACTCTGATTGGCCTTCCTTTAATTGGGTACTCATCTGATCTTTCTTTTAGGCTTCTGCTGTCTTTTACTCAGCTGCTGTCTTTACCCCGCTGCTGTCTATACTCAGCTGCCTTTTACTCAGCTGCTGTCTTTACTCAGCTGTTGTTTCTTCTCAGCTGCTGTCTTTACTGTGCTGTCTTTACTCAGCGGCTGTTTCTTCTCAGCTGCTGTCTTTACTCTGCTGTCTTTACTCAGGTGGTTGTAAGATGACTTCTACTCATCTTACTCTTACTCTTCTTATCCTATAAGATGAGTTCAACTCATCTTATCAGGAGACTTCTGGTCTTGGTCTTCTCTTCTCTTCATGAGCATTTGCATGTCTTCTCTTCTAACCAGAGTCCTATCTATTACAAGATGTATAATAAAGTTGTCTATACAATACAACTTATCCTATTACATATTTGATTTGGTTTATCAAAACTAAACTAGGGATATTCATATCCCAACACAAGCTATTTCATTTAAACACACATTCATACACTGCACACAAACTGATCTTCGAAAGATACACATTCAAGTTGTGCAAAACTGTTTTGGGACAAGTTCCCTGAAAAGCAGATTAAGTATTAAGACAAGATTTCAGAATTAAAAGGAGTTTAAACATAAGGGCCAACCATAATTACACACTTATAACTTATTCAGATAGTTATTCAACTAAGTACTCAATAGTTCTTAGTAGTTTGATTATCTTCTGAAAGTTATACATATCAGAAGAGTTGTCCAGGACAAACCTTGCTGAAAGCCTGATTTGCTTAAAGTTTGAAAAAGATTTGCATAGAAGTGTATTCCCCCCCCCCCCCCCCGATACACTTGTTATATACTCATTTCAGGACCAACAATGACTATTGGAAGCTCAAAATGGACGCCATATTCAGTTCTACACATGATCTGATGGTGTCCATTGTCAAGGAGGGACCAATCACAACAATGACACTCAACACTACTACTATCGACCCTTCCAAAGCTATAGGCGTACTCGTGCCAAAACCCAGGTCAGATCTCACTTCAGAAGAAATGAGTTAAAATAATCTGGACAGCTTAACAAAGAATTACATTTTACATACTCTGGCCAATGAGTATCTAGGCAAAGTATTGAAATGTAAGACTGCTAAAGATATGTGGGATATGCTTGCTGTCCTTTGTGAAGGAACTTCCCTGATCAAGGAAAGCAAGTTATCTACTGATGTACAGAGATTTGAATCATTCAAAATGAAAGCTGGAGAATCTATTGACCAGCTAGATACTCGATTTACTCGTATTATGAATGATCTTGAAGTTCTGGGTATGACCTATACTAATAGGGAGATTAACTTGCGTATTCTTAAGTCGTTAGATGATAAATGGAAGATGGTCAAAATGATCATCAAGACCACTCAAGACATAGATACTTGGTCTGCTGAAACTATGTTTCAAACACTTAAGGCACATGAATTCGAGTTGGATGAAGAAGATCCAGTAGCTAGTAGTGATAAGGAAAATGAAATCTCTAAGAATGTTGCTTTCAAAGCTTCTTCCTCTAAGATGTCTAGATCATCTAAGTCTAAGTCTTCAAGCATAAAAGATGAACTAGATAGTACTGATCTTACTCTTAAGGATCAGTTGAGCTTAATGATAAAGAGGTTTGACAAGCTGAACAAAAGATACGGTAGATATAAGAGATTCTATAAGGAGACTAAGGGTTCTAGTAACAGGGACTCTTCTAGGACCAGAAGAGATCACAAATCTTCTGAAAGGAGAGATGTGGTCTCTAATGAGAATAGAAGAGATAGGAACTCGTCTGATAAGAAGGATAAGAACACTTCTGATAGAAAGGGCAGGAACCACAATCGTTCTCCTACTAAAAGGTCTTCTAATGAACCTCTGTGCTATAGTTGTGAAAAGCCAGGTCATTACATCTACAAATGTCCTGATCTGAGTTCCGAAGACAGAGAAGAAAGGAAAGCAAGGAGAGACTGAAGATATGCTAAGGGTAAGAAGTCTATGATGGCATACAATGATTCTGATACAGATTCAGATGAGTTGTCTTCGTCTTCATCTGAGTACCCCTCTAGTAATGAGAAAGAAGCCTTCATTGCAGATGATGGACTGAGCTTGATAGCCAAGATTGAACAAGAGGTTTCTTATGCTACTTCTTTCCGTTCTTGTGATAGTTCTGATTTTGATCTAAGTGATACTGCTGATAGTGGAGTAGGAAGTAGTCTTCATCATTCCAATGGAGTGACTGAAGAAGACCTCCTACAAGCTAACAAAGCATTCATGGAAATCAGTGATGAGAACATTTCTTTAAAGCAAAAAATCATTAGTCTACGTGAAGCACAGTTGAAAGTATATCCTAATTTAGATGTCTTAAATGGACGCTTATCAGAAGAGTTGTCTCAACTCAAAGATAAGTACACAACCATAGACAAACTATATCAGGATATGCTTAAAACTCAGGCCATAGAGACCAATAAGTTCAATGGTTTAAAGAATAAATGTGAAAAACTAGAAGACTAAGAAGAGCGCAATAGATTCCTAGAAACTGAAGTACTAAGCTTAGATCTAAAACTTACTGACTTGGTTAATTCTTCAAAAATTAATCAAACACTGTCAGAAAGTGTTGGTCCTTGATGGAGTATGACACAAGTGTATGGGGGGGGGAGGGAATGCACTTGTGTATGAAAATTCTTCTTTTTCTTCTTTAAAAACAGTATATGGTTTGATCAGGAAGGTTGTCTTGACAACTGGCCTGAGAGATCTTCCAAAGATAACTGTCCTACTGAAAACTAGACAGTGATCAGTTGAATAGATATCTAAGAGATTTCCTAAGTGCGGAATGTGGTTGGCCTTTTCTTTGAAGAATTACTCCAAGTTAATTTCTGAAAGCAAACAGTTAATCAGGGACTTTGTCCAAATTTTTTTTTCTTATCTTACTGAATTGTCTCCTTTGAAAATGAATGATTGAGAGAAAATCAATACAAACAATAGAATGAAAGCAGTAAGTAAATAGCACAATAGTTTATAGTGGTTCAGAGTCTCAATACTCCTACATCCACTTTCCTTGATTGAACAGGATAATTCCTTAATAATGGAATTAGCTTGTTTTATAGTGCCAAGGTGCACTGATCAACAACACTCTCTTAGTGCTTTGATCCCTAGGATAATCTGAGTCCTAGTGCTCAATCTCTCTGAGTGAAGACTGTGTTTCTCAATAACAGTCCTTAACTCCTCACTTCTACAACAAACACTCCTTCACTAAATGAGGTAAGGGTTTGAGGTTTGGTTCCAACTAGTAGAGATATCCTTTACAATAAGAACAGTGTAAAGGCTTAGGATATCTCAATGCTAAGCTTGGGATAAGAATTGGCTTAGCTATTTGAAGTGATCAGGAAACTTGGGATTCATAAGAACAGCTTTGGTTTCCTTTGAATGCTTGATGATAGTTTGATAGCAAGTAGTTGGATACTTGAATCCTTTGATCACTTCTGAATTTATAGGCAAATTTGATCAACTATCCGTTGGAGAGATGGCATTTCAAACTTGTCTATTTGCAGCACCATTGAAACGGTTATGAAGCTTGACATCCTATTATCCACTGTGTAAAGGCTTCTTCAATGGTTGCTTGAATGAATGTGTTGACTTCTGAAAAATGCGGCTGAGATGACTTGTGTCAGTTTCCAAATATGCACATTTCCCAAGGTTGATTTGTGGCAGACTCTACACTCAACCAACGGTCAGATGGGACAACTCCCCTGAACATTCCTGTTGCAAACTAGAATGTTCCAACATTCATTCAATGCTTCAGTCTTTAATGCTTCTAAGACTTCAATGCTTAGTTCAGGCTTGATGGCAATAAATGTTTCATTAAATATATCTTCTGTGACCATAGGATTCAATGCTCTTGATCATTGGCACTTCAATTGATCTGAAACAGTTCTTATCAGTACATGAAGCTTTGCCTTATCACTCTTTGATCTTTCAGCCATGTTATCCACTTCAGTCAGCTTGTCTTGTATACTCAGCAAACTTGTCCCGTCAACTAAAACTTAACAAGCTGCCTAACATTTCAGCTTTGGACAACTACCTTGAACTATAAATCTCACAACATTTCTAAGATTTAGACTTAGGCATTTTTACTGTCTCAACTATCCTGAGACAACTAGACTGATACTTTTCAAGATTGTATCTCAACTAATCTGATCATCATCAATCACGGGTTTTGGTATCTTAATCAAAATCATTTTATTTCCCAACAATTTCCCCCTTTTTGATGATGCCAAAACCTATTACAAAGGGAACTTGACTTAGACTATATCTTCAGGATGAGTGATCTGGTCATCTTTCCTGAAACAAACTGTTAGCACAAATAATAAATCAAGTATATAGGTCATATCAGGTTAGTTGAGATAATGAGTTGTTATCTCTTGATAGAAAAGTAGTGATCCTTTCATATATTTCATGAGGCATTACAAAACAGAAAATTAGAAGGACTCACTAACTGATACAGACATAATATCATCAAAAAAAAAAAAAACATAATAATAAGGGAAATAGTGAACTTATGCTTCAAAGAGTTCCATCATCCCGAGGAGCAATTCCATACTGAGCCCAAACCCTCTTCTTCAGCTCCCAAATGTCCTGATTGGTTCCTTTGGGGCCAGGCTTCATCTTCTCCATCCTCATGATTGAGATGAACTCCTCCAGAATCTTCCCTTCATCAATTAAGTTCCCATTGAACTTGGGAGAAATGTACAAAATAGGACCAGGTGCTTTGAATTATATCCTTGCCATGTCAGCTGCTGCAAACAGCTTCTGGTATAGATCCCTATGGTTTTCAAACATGAACTGCACAAATACCTCATCAACATTTTCACCAAGCCACTTTCCTATGACATAGAAGTCATACACAAAGCTCCTTTTGGCTCCTCCCATGCACCATTCAGTGAGATTGGCACCCACTTGTCATGGTGAGGGTACTGAG
The DNA here is from genome assembly GCA_963675135.1 of Galeopsis tetrahit. Classification (NCBI taxonomy): domain Eukaryota; kingdom Viridiplantae; phylum Streptophyta; class Magnoliopsida; order Lamiales; family Lamiaceae; genus Galeopsis; species Galeopsis tetrahit. Next base: position 63,827,224 of record OY776121.1, on the reverse strand, counting down.
TGTCCCATCTTTGCAGCATCTGAGGCTTGAGTCTTTTGTAAGATGCCCTTCTTCTTGGAGCTTTGAAGTTTGCCCTTCTTTCATCTCTTGCTTTGTTGGCCTCAACCAACTGATCCATATTCTCCTTAGCTCTCTGAAGAGCCAGCATTTCCTGAGTTTCAGGATCCTTTCCAAATCCTTCCTCAAACAGCTTTGAAGGATCATCAGCAAGTTTGGGCATTCTGACTTCAGGCTCTTTGTCCTGTTCTTCTTCTCCTGCTTCTTCTTCTTGGATTTCAGGCAACTTGGCTGCTTTCTTCAGCCTCTTTGACTTTCTCAGTGAAGTTGACTCTTCAGATTGAAATTCAGATGGTAGAGTCAGGCTGGTTGGGAATTCAGTAAAGGCTTGTTCCTTTCTCTTTCTTTCAAAGGCACTGGTCACCTTCCCCCTTACTTCAACAATCTTTTCTTTGGGGTCAAGGCCTGCAGATTCACCACCAGGTCTCTGTTGCCTTCTAGCCTGACTTTCCATTGCAGAAGCCATGGATTCCTTTACTGCAATCTGAATTTGCTCTTCCTCAGTTAGATCTTCAATGTTCATTGGGCCTTTGCCTTTCCCAATGTCTTCTTCTTCCTCTTCCTCAACCTCAGGGACCTTTTCCTTTCCCTTGGATTCACCTATCCTCAAGATTCACTTTGCTCTAGCTCTCTCTCTTTCCCCTTTTTTGGCATTATCAAAACATTGGGGCTTCAAGTCACTGATAGTGACAGAGAGATTGGAATGAGAATGAGTGAGAGACTTCAGCTCTTGCAGCAAATAGACATTTTCATCATGGATGTTTTGCATCCTATCATCTGCCATACTCAGAAAGGTATGAACTGGCTTCATTTTCTGAGCAACAATAGCATCAAGTGTGGCCTTCAAGGATTGATCAAGTTTGGCCTGCAGTTGCTCAGTGAGATTGGACACAACTTGATCAGAGACCTTGGCCATAAGTTCCACTGTGAACTTCTCAGCAGCCTCCTTCACCATTGCAGCTTTTAACTCCTCAGCCTTCCTCCTTTGAGCTGCTGTTCTCTGCCTCAAGGCATCCTTAATTGTTCTCTTTAGAGCTAGTACATTGTGCTTGTAGAGATCCTTTAGACCTTGCTGCTCATTTTTCACAATTTTTGTGAATTTTGCCATTGCATCCTTAGCCTTGGTAACTTCTGTTGAAACTGTTTGCAGTCCAGTTTCAACACCACTAATTCTGGCATCCAAGGTTGGCAAAACCACTTCTTCTAAGCCAGTGAGCCTCATCTCCACAGAGGCTAGAGTTTTTCCTTGGCCATCAAGGGTGTCAACAGTTTCAGCATGTGCCTTCCCAACTTCCCTAAACAATGTGTCCAATTTCTCTGATTGCTCCTCAATGGAGGTTGCAGTTTGTGTAGCAAGTTGCAATCCAACTTCAGTGGCATTGGCTTGCTCAAAGTAGATTTTGTTCAGAGTGGACACATTTGCTGAGATGGCTTCAAGATCAATATCAGCATCAACTGGGATATCTGTGAGGGAAGCATCTGCAAAAATTTGTTCTATAGTGACAACAACTGAATCTGCAAAACTCAAAGTGTTAGTTAAATCACCCTCAACACCCTCTTTCTTTTCATCTCCCTTAAGGTCTGATACATCAACACCTTCTCTCTCATTTTCAACTACATTCTTTTCTTCTTTTATTGATGATGGACTTACATTCACTGGAGAATCAGGCCTACTTTCACCAAGGGATTCATCAAGTTCAGATTTGACTTGAAGAATAGCCTGACTCTCATATTGGGCTGCACCCAATATTTCAACTTCATCTCCCTCTAATTGTGGTGCACTCATGCTACCAGTAATCACACAATCACCACCATCTCCCTCTGATTTTTCAATACTATCATCCTTTTCAACTCCTTCTTGACCTATTCCTGACACCTCCATATCCTCAACAGGATCCACAGAGGGCAGTTGTTGGGAGATCACAGTGCTTGGGCATCCCAAGTCCACTAAGTCATCCTGAATGGCTAAAGGCTGGTCAATGTCCAATTGTCCTGACATTGATGAGGCTTTAGTCAAACCAACTTCTCCAATGGAAGTCTCAACATTGTCAAGCTTTGCCTCAGGCTCAGAAGAACCATCCTTGGCCAATGCATCTTGGACTGAGTCACCACCCTTGGTCAACTCCTCTGATTCATCAGAGTCCTTAATTGAATGATAGGTCAAGTAATGTACCTGAGCAGATTTGAGGCCAGGAGGGTTGGGATTAGTGTTATCATCATCATCATCATTATCATCTGAAGTGTTGTCAGGGTGTCTGATCCCCTTTGCTATTCTTTCTCTTTCAGCAAACACTTTCTCAGATACAATTGTGCAGGACAAGGCTTCAGTAGTCAGTACACTTGTCTTCTTTACATTTGCAAAATGTAGAAGTCTGTTCTCTTCCACCAGCTAGCACCTTTATCTTTGATAGCCTGAGCTATCTCCACAATGGTTCTATCTTTGATCTCCACAAGGGCTCTGAGATCATAGAATTGTTGCTGCAACCTTGGAAATTCCTTCAAACCAGGATAAAGCTCATCAACATTAGCCTTGGCAATCTGCCTCAGCATCCCTTCATAAGTGTACTCTTCTCCATCATCATCAGAAGAGTTGTCTTGAGACTCAGGGGGGTTGGATTGGGCTTCAGGAAGTTGAAGTTGTGATTCAGAAAGGTTGGGTTCAGGAAGGTTGGACTGGGGTTCAGATGGGTTGGGTTCAGAAGAACTTAAGATAATTTGGGACTCAAGTGCTTTAGAGAGCAATGTTCCTGAGGAGGTTATTGGAATGGCTTGAATGGGTGGGAGAGTAAATTGATCACCTTCTTGAAGAGCAGTATCAAGAAGTTTGGTATAGGATAGAACTCTGGGGTCAAGGGGGGAGAATGGCCTATCTTCAATATCAGCTAGGTCAGCCAAGACATCAATGCCTGTCCTGTCAGGAGCACCTTCAGGAGAATAGACCTTCTTGGCCACAATGGGGGCATCCTCAGGAGTCTTGCACTCCTCCTCTTCAGGTTGTTGCTCAGCATGTGATGGTGATATTATTTGAGATTGAATATCAGGAGAGTTGGCTTTAGGGCTCTTAGACTTGGACCTTGACTTGGAGTTAGACCTACTGGCTTGTCTAATCTCCTTGAAGAATTCTTTCCTATGTTTCTCCTCCTCCATCAACTTCTGCTTCTCATAAGTTTTGATTATCCTTCTCCTTCTTTCAGACCTTGTTGGCTTATCAAGGTCTCTATACTCAGTTACAGATTCAGGCTGGAGAGGGACAACTTCCCTGATCTCTTCTCCCTCTTCAGGAGGATTGACTTCTTCTTCCTCAACTCTATCAATCTCCTCAGAAGTGGCACCTCCACTTCTAGACTGGCTTTCTGGTGAGGATTCACTGAGAATCTGCTTCATTTTCTTTATCTTTGGCTGAGGTTTCTCTGTCTGAGCCTTCCTCTTCCTTGGAGAAGATCTAGCAACCTTTGCAACTGTGAGTGCTTGCTTTGTTACAGCCCCTTGCTTCCTCTTTTCTGTCTTAGAGGACAGCTTTCTGAACATGATCTTGAGGGCTGGGAATGGCTTTGGTTTGGGTTGCAGGTGGGTATAATGAGCAAATCTTTCCAAGAGCAAGCTTGCTCTTGTGCAGTATTGAAGCTTTCCTTCCACCACAACCTTGGGTGGGGTGGATACATACTGAAAGAAAAACTCAAGCGGCTGAAATCTGACCTCAGAGTATGGAGTAGAACAGTCTTCGGAAATCTGGATATGAAAATCGAGGAAGACAGGAAAGAGGTGGAGAGATTGGACAACTTGGATGAATCTAGGAATCTCACAGAAGAGGAAATAGAAGCTAGAAGAAGAACATTTGCAAACCTTCAAGTTAACCTTCAGTGGAAAGAAAGCAAGCTACAGCAGGTGGCAACAATAAAATGGCTAAAAGAAGGGGACTTAAACACGACACTATTTCACAGAGTGGTCAATAAAAGACGTAAAGGCAATGAGATCAAAGGATTATGGATCGACGAGGAATGGTGTGAGGACGTCCAAAGGGTGAAAACGGAGGTCTTCCGGAAATTCAATTCACACTTCAAAGCAAATGAGGAGGTGAGGCCATGGATCACAAGCGATCTCATCCAAAACAAACTAGATGTTTGTGACAACAATTTTCTTACAGCAGAATTCTCGGAAGAGGAAATCAAGGAAGCTACTTGGGATTGTGAAGCATCCAAAAGCCCTGGGCCTGACGGGTTCACTCTTGGGTTCTTCAAGAAGAATTGGGAGCTGCTCAAATCTGAAATCAGTCAGATGGTAAAAGATTTTCACCGTCACGGCAAATTGGTTAAAGGGATAAATCCGACATTCATTGTGCTTATTCCGAAAAAAGAAGAGGCGCAGGAGTTGAATGACTTCCGTCCAATTTCTCTTATAGGCAGTCTGTACAAGATCATAGCGAAGCTACTGGCTCGAAGACTGGCAAAAGTCATTGATAGAGTCATTTCAGAAAGTCAATCCGCATTCGTTGGGGGACGACAAATCATGGATGGCATATTGATCGCTCACGAGGCGATTGATGAAGCAAAAAAGAAAAGGAAACCAAGGGTCCTGTTCAAAGTCGATTTTGCAAAGGCCTACGACTCAGTGGAATGGTCTTATCTGGACAAAATGATGGAAGCCATGAATTTCTCACCCACATGGAGAAAGTGGATGTTGGAGTGTATATCTACGGCCAGTGCAACTGTTCTAGTGAATGGAAGTGCTTCGGGGGAATTCAAACTCGGGAGAGGACTTCGACAGGGAGACCCACTGTCCCCTTTTCTTTTTCTCATTGCGGCTGAGGGCTTGAATGCAATAGTAAATAAAGCAGCAGAAAGGGGCGTCCTCAATCCAATTAAAATGGGCAGTCAAAATATTCAGGTACCTCTACTCCAATACGCTGACGATACTGTATTTCTTTGCAATGGAGACTGGGCGGACATTAAGGCTATAAAGTATATTCTGCTGCTTTTTGATTTAATTTCTGGAATGCAAGTAAATTTTGACAAATGCAGTCTATACGGCATACATATGAGAGAGGAGGAGTTAAGAGGGATGGCGGAATTCCTAGGATGCAATATTGGAAAACTCCCAATGTCTTTCCTGGGTGTTAATGTCGGAATCAACCATCTGAAATCATCAACTTGGGAAGGAATGATAAAGAAAATAAAAGGAAAATTGGATAGGTGGAAAGATCGACAAATTTCGATGGGTGGAAGAGTCACGCTCGTACAAGCTGTCCTATCTGCGGTGCCAACCTATTACCTGTCCTTTTTCAGATTACCAAAAAGTGTGCTGAGAGAGGTCATTAAAAGCCAGAGAGAATTTCTGTGGGGGGGTGGGAGTGATAGGAAAAAAAATTCGTGGGTGAGTTGGTCTGATATTTGTGTTGATAAAAAACAAGGGGGTCTCGGTATTAAAGATTTACACTTATTTAATGTTGCATTGTTAGGGAAATGGGTTTGGAGATTTCTAACAGAAGGGCATAGATTGTGGGCTAGGGTATTGAGGTCGAAATACGGGGGGCTTGAAAGTGAGGAGAGGGGAAATGGGAGAAGAACGGCTAGGGGGAGGGAGTCTGGGTGGTGGAAGGATATTAAGAAGATGTATGAGGGAGAGGGGGGGTTTGGGAAGATGATAGTCAGGGAGGTTGGAAATGGTGAGGGCACGTCATTTTGGAGAGATAAGTGGGTAAAGGGGGAGGGTAGACTTATGGACAAATATCCTAGGCTTTATGTTAAGAGTGGGCAGAAGGAGAGAAAAATTAGTGAAATGGGGAGGTGGGGGGTTGAAGGGTGGGAGTGGGAATGGAATTGGAACCGTGCTCTTAATTCACGTGATATTAATTCTTTTTATGACATGTTAAATGTGATAAATAGACATAGACTGAAGCAGGGTTTCGAAGACATTTGGAAGTGGGAGTTCGCACCAAACGGAGTATACTCAACAAGCAAGGCGTACAATCAACTAAAGGAGGCGGCAGCGACGGACAGGAGATCAGAGAGCACAATCACAGAATTTGCGACATTATGGGAGTGCATAGCACCACGGAGGACACAAATGATCGTGTGGAAAGCTCTGAGAGGAAGATTGGCGACCACGGATAATCTGAGGAAAAGGGGAATGCAGATTTCTGAGGCAGACTCCATATGTAAGCTGTGTGAAGAGAAAGAAGAAAGCAATAAACATCTCATCTTGGAATGCAAATTCGCAACATTAGTGTGGCAGGAGTTATATAAATGGCTGAACATAAACACGGCCTCTCATAATGACATACGGACTCACTGTCTACAACATAGAGAGTTGCTTGGAAGCACGAAAACAGAAAGGAAAATTTTGACAGGTATGTGGGCGGGTATTATTGTCGAAATCTGGAATTACAGGAATTTGAAGATGTTCTCAGGAGAAACACAGGACCTGAACAAAACAATGGAGAGATTCAAAATAAAAGTCTGGTCTTGGTTAGGGAGCTACGCTCTGTTACAACCCAATACATCAGTAGCAGCTTGGTTTACCAATCCAATTCAGTGTCTAAAAATATAACTTCTTAGAAAACAATTTCATCTGTACTTGACGGACTCACTTGTATATCTTATGGGTTGAGTACCCCTTGTACTCGATTAATAAGACTTCTTTTACCTTTCAAAAAAAAAAAAAACAACCTTGTGGTGCTTCACCTCCTTGAATTTGTACTTTTCATTTATCATTTTTCCAAGAATGAAAGTTTTCCAATCAAATTTGACTCCTCTCTCAGCAGAGTCAATTACAGCAGCCATTACCCTCAGTTTTGGCAATCTAATTTTCTCAACACTCCCAGAGTGACTTAGCACACTTTTTACCACAACATCAAATAGGTGCTCATATAGTGGTTTCAAGGTTTTCTTGTTTTGGCCACCTACCAGCTTCTTAGGAACTTTCATCCATGGATTTGAAAACTCCTGCTCCTCTCCCTCTCTGTATAATTATGGGTTCGGGCCTTCTGAGGGCAGCCCAAAGCTGGCATCAAGATCCTCAGAAGTGAAGATGATGGTGTGTTGACTTTCTTCTTCTTCATCTTCTTCAGCATAAGTCAACTTGGTGCACACATCACCCTTCTTGCCCTTCCATCTTAGATGGGTAAAGAACTCAGCCATCAATGGGTTGAGGCAAGAATCAGGCTTGGTGCCAAAGAATTTTTCGAGCCCTGCCTCCCTAAGCCATTGGAGGACTGGATGAATATCTTTATTAGGGCTGTCGAAGGCTACCAACTTCTCAAACCATAGAGAATTGATGTTGCTCAGATAAGTAAAATCAATTTCCAGAGATGGATCATTGAAGTTTACTAACTCTTCTTTTTTCAGTTTGGGAGCCATGGATAATTTTTTGAGTTTGGAGAATAGAGAAAATTGCAGGTTTTGAGAGGTTTTTCAAAAAGCTTAAGGGTTAGAAATTTTTGTGCGTAGGAAATGAGGGCAAACACTGAAGGTTTTTATATGCAGGGTTTTTGTTAACCGTTGGACAAAAGGAATTGAGGGTGGACAAATCATAAAACCAAATGGATAAAGTGGGGTTGTGGGCTGTGAAACGGTTAGATGAAGGTTTAAGGTTAATCAATGGCTTTGATGATGGCACAGTAATTAATGCAATCTTAAAGGAGATTTTTGCATTAAATGTTGATTTGCCATTTTGGGGGCAAAAACCTTAATATCACACGCCATCCTAAAATGGCCTACTCTTAGCCCAAGAATTCTTTTAAATGTCCAGTCAATGCTAAAAATAGCAATCATCACCCTATTACCTTGGACAAACATCCTGAGATGTGTTTTGACTACTATTTTGGTCAAAAATGCTGACCAATATTCCTGAGTGGGTCCCAATTATGCTGACTGGGTCCCACATGGTCAATCACCCTGATCAACCTTGCTGAAGGTGATATGGACAACTCTACTGAGTTTTTCTTAAAGCCAGAAATCTTCAGTGAGGTTGGTCAACTTTGCTGAAGTTCATTTTTATGAACTTCCCCCTTTATTTGAGCATCCTTCTTCATTTCTCCACCTTGCCTGGATCAAGTAAGCCCAATTCAGCTGAGAGTTCCAAGAATCTTGCTTCAGCTAAGGGCTTTGTCAAAATATCAGCCTTTTACTTATCAGTGTGAATTTTGACAAGCTTGATATCTTTCTTCTCCACATGATCCCTAATGAAATGATGCTTGATATCAACATGTTTGCATCTGGTGTGGAGCACTGGATTCTGTGAAATAGCAATTGCACTATTGTTATCACATAATATGGGAACTTCATTTGTGATGACTCTGTAATCTCTGAGTTGCTGTCTGAGCCAAAGTATCTGAGCACAGCAACTCCCAACTGCTACATATTCTGCTTCAGTTGTTGATGTGGCAACTGTATTCTACGTCTTTGAAAACCATTAGATCAGCTTGCTGCCCAAGAATTGACATGTACTAGAGGTGGATTTTCTGTCAATTCTACATCCTCCATAATCTGCATTTGAATATCCAGTGAGCTCAATTTTATCATCTGCTGGATACCATAGCCCAAGATTCTCAGTTCCCTTGAGATTTCTTAGAATCCTCTTGGCAGCTTCAAGATGACTCTTCTTTGGATTTGCTTGAAATCTGGCACATACTCCAACTGCAAATGTGATGTCAGGCCTGCTTGCAGTGAGATAGAGTAGAGATCCAATGATGCCTCTGTATTCAATGGAGTTGGTAGATGCTCCACTTTCATCAGGATCCATCTTCCAGTTAGTATTCATGGGAATTCTAACAGGTTTGCTTGAAGCACATCCAAATTTCTTGATCATGTCCCTTGTATACTTGGCCTGATTGATGAATATTCCATTCTTTGATTGAGAGACTTGAAGTCCTAGAAAGAAATTCATCAATCCCATCATGGACATCTCTAATTTGCTCTGCATGAGTTTGGAGAATTTCTCACATAGCTTCTCATTTGGAGATCCAAATATAATGTCATCCACATAGATTTGGACTAACAAAATATCATCTCCTTCACAGATTCTGAACAAGGTTCTGTCAACAGTGTCTTTGACAAAACCATGATCTAGGAGGAGCTGTGATAAGGTGTCATACCAAGCTCTTGGAGCTTGCTTTAAGCCATAGAGGGCTTTCTTCAATCTGTACACCTTATCTCCTTCTTCAAAGCCTGGGGGCTGTTCAACATATACTTCTTCTTTCAGTACCCCATTGAGAAATGCACTCTTCACATCCATTTCATATACTTTGAACCTCATGTGAGCTGCATATGCTAAGAAGAGTCTGATTGCCTCAAGTGTGGCCACTGGTGCAAATGTTTCATCATAATCAATCCGTTCAGATTGACAGTATCCTTTGGCCACCAGTCTTGCTTTGTTTCTCACAATGATGTCATTTTCATTCTTCTTATTTTTGAATACCCATTTGGTTCCAATGACATCTTGATGAGTCGGCCTTTCCACCAGTTCCCATACTTCATTCCTGGTAAACTGGTCCTTTCCACCAGTTCCCATACTTCATTCCTGGTAAACTGGTTCAGCTCTTCTTGCATGGCAATAATCCAGTTGGTGTCTTGAAGTGCTTCCTCAATGTTCTTTGGTTCCTGTTCTGATTTTGAACTGGGATGTAGTCAGTCAGTTCAATTTGTCCTTCAGGTTGGTTGTCCTCTGGTTGATTGCCATCAGGTAGGTTGTCCAGTTTCTGATTTTCATGGAGTTCAGGCTGGGCAACATCTACAAACACTGTTTCCTTGCTTTGAAGCCTCAATCTGGTTGTTCTTTGTGTTATCTCATCAATATTCAAGTTTCTATCCCTGAACTCATTAATAGATTCATCAAACACAACATGATGTGTTTCTTCCACAACAAGGGTTTTATAATTGTAGACTCTATAAGCTTTGCTGATTTGTGAATATCCAACAAATATTCCTTCATCAGCTTTGCTGTCAAAAGCTTTCAATTGCTCTTTCCCATTATTGTGAATGAAACACTTGCAACCAAATATATGAAAATAGGCAACAGTGGGCAATCTACCTTTCCATATTTCATATGGAGTTTTACCTTGTCCTTTAGTGATTAAGGACCTGTTTTGAGTGTGGCATGCAGTGTTGATGGCTTCAGCCCAGAACCTTTTAGGCAATTTGGTTTCAGTAATTAGTGTTCTTGCTGCTTCTTTCAAGGTTCTGTTCCTTCTTTCAGCAACACCAATTTGTTGAGGTATTCTTGCTGCTGAAGTCTCATGTGTGATGCCATTCTTGCTGCAGTACTCATTGATGTATGATTTTATGAATTATGTGCCTTTGTCTGATCTGATCTTGACACTGCTTAGGCCCTTTTCATTGCTCAATCTCATCATCAATTCAGGTAGCTTGACTTGGGTTTCCTTTTTGTTCAGGAGAAATACCACCCAAGTGTACCTGGAAAAATCATCAACAACAACTAGAGCATATTTTCTTCCATTAATACTTACTGGGATAATTGGACCAAATAAATCCATATGCAATAGTTGAAGGACTCTCTCAGTTGAAATGACAGGTTTTCCTTTGAATGAAGCTTTGATCTGTTTTCCTTCCTGACATGGCTGGCATACATGTTCCTTAGAGAACACTTGATTTGGCAGCCCTTTCACTAGAGAGTTCCTTGCCAGTTTGTTGATGGTTTTTAACTTCAGGTGATTCAGTCTTTTGTGCCACAGCCAGCTCTGCTCATTTGTGCTTTTGGCAACAAGACAGACTGCTTCAGGGGTTTTGCTCCAATCTGCAAAATAGACATTTCCCTTTCTCACCCCTGTTAGTAGCACCTGTTGTGTTGATTTGTTTTTGATAATACATTCATTTGGTGCAAATTCAACACTATATTCTTTATCACAAATCTGACTTATAGATAGCAAGTTATATTTTAGGCCTAGAACATATGAAACATCAGTAATTTTTACACTACAAATATTTAATGTACCATAACCTCTTGTGATTCCTTGAGATATCTCCAAAGGTTACTGAAGGACCATCTTTTTCAATGAACTCTGAGAGAAGCTCCTTGTTTCCAGTCATGTGTCTTGAACATCCACTGTCCAAGTACCATGTTGTTTTCTTGTTGATGCTTCTCCTCTTCTTGTGGTCCTTGCAGTCCTGCAAAGTCAGACTTTAGGTACCCTTTGAATGTTGGGTCCTAGGGGGTTAGCTGTACCTTTTGGAACCCAAATCTGCCTAATTACTCTGATTGATTCAAAGTGACTGACTTGGTTCCCATTTACATCTACATACACAGTCCTACCCTGAAATGCCTTAGGTGGTTTATGTGCATGGGTGTTAGCCTTGTAAGGTTCAGGAGTGTTGGCTAGTTTCTTTGGGACATGTCTCCTGAAGTTACTAGACTTAGATGCAGCTTGGTAAGACCTTTGTGGATAGGAGCTTGGATGGCCTTTTCCCTTTGGCATGAAAGGTCCAGGCTTCCTGAAGCTATTATACATGTCAGTGGGGTTGGGCCTTAATCTGTCCAGTTGAGGTTGCCTCATTTGAGTTGGCCTCTTCTGAACAGTTTTTGGACACCTCCACTGATGAGTGTTCAGTTGGGTTGGCCTTCCATTGGTTCTCCCCTTCTGAACCTCATTCCTCTTGTATACAATGTTCTTAACCTTTTCCTTAGGTTTGGGTCTAGAAGCATTGTTTACTTGAGTAGGTATAAGAGTTTCTTTACCCTTACCCTTGATCAGTGGCTGATTCACTTCCATTTCATTTTCTTTTTGCTGAGCCACTGACTTTACAAAGATCATTTTAGTATTGCTTGTTGAAGCAATGCTAAGACCAGGTGAGGGTTCAAATGGATTATAGCCTAATCCACTTCTTTGAGCCATTGGTCTTTGAAACCCTTGAATTTCCTCTATTGCCGTAGCAGATTTGTTCAAGGCAGACATTTTCAGTTTCAGGCTCCCCTCACTTAATTTAAGAGTATCAAATTCCTTTGAGAGATTATCAAATTTAGCTTGAAGAGTCCTAAGGTCAAAATCCTTTTTCTTCAGAACCAGATTTTGTTCATCAATCAACTTTTGTTGTTCAAAGACTTTGAGAGACAATTCACTGTGTTCTCTCATAATCTGTTGATACAACTCAGTTGATCTGATGTCAACCTTTGATTCAGGAAGGTTGGTGATTTTGACTTTAGATCTCAACTGTTCATTTTCTCTCAATGCCATATTGCATACTTCTTGCATTCTGGTGAAATCTTCCAATAACTTTCCAAAATTAAAGTGGATTTCACTAGATTCATGTGTGTCATTAGAAGAGTTGGAGGATGAACATACCTCTTCATTTTCAAAGGCCATTTGAAAGTCTTCTTCACTGTCACTGTTGGAGAACAACCCATCATCAGATGAGTACACACTTTCTTCACTTGCTGATTCTCCTGCTATCATAGCCTTCCTGTTGTTCAGCCTTTTGTCTCTTTTGTTCTGCCTCTCTTTCATTTCCTTTGAACTGAGGTCAGGACAATCATACTGAAAGTGACCCTTTTTCTGGCAGTTGTAACACACATCTTCATCATCATTTTTCTTGCTTGAGGACTCCTTCCTCCTGGATGATGATGGTTCACCTTTGCTGTACTTCTTTTTGTCAGCATACTTGTCAACCTTCTTTTCATTAGAGAGTTTGTCCTCTGATTTGTTGTCAGGAGAACTGTATCTTCTCCTGGTCCTGTTGTCTTGGTAGAACTTTGTGTATCTACCAAATCTGGAGTTGAGCTTTTCAAATCTCCTTGCCATGAGTGCCAACTCCTCCTTCATCTCAGTCTTGGAGACAGTTTGAGATATTTTCTGTGCATTCTTCTTTTCTGACTCAGTAGCCTTGAATGCAACACCTTTGCTTGAGGAGGATGGCTCTTCATGTACTTTCTTCCTGTTTAGATCAAACTCATATGCTTTGAGTTCAGAGAACACCTGCTGCATAGGCATGTTGTCATGATTGCTGGTGTTCTACATCATGACTGAATATATATCCCATTTGGATGTGAGACTTCTTAAAATTTTCAGTGCAACTTCTCTTTTGGCATAGAACTTGCCCAGAGAATTCATCTCATTCATGATGTCAGTGAATCTCCCATCAAGATGATCAATAGTTTCATTGGGCTCCATAGTGAATTGCTCATACTTTTGGATGGCCACTAGAAGTTTGTTTTCTTTGATCTTTTGGGTACCTTCACACATAAGTGCTAGGGTATCCCAAATCTCTTTTGCTGTGGTGCAGTGATACACTCTTCCCATCACTGCATCTGGAATAGTCTGGTACAAGGTGTTCATAGCAATGTAGTTCAGATTGTGCCTTTTTCTCTCTTCTGCTGTCAGTTCATCCTCATCTTTTGGCAATAGCTCCCTTGGGTCTGCTTTCTGAGCATCAGTGACCTTGGGATTTAGCTTAGTGAAGGTGAATGGTCCTCTGGTGATGACTTTGAGCATTTCATCATGCTGGCAGGCAAGATGTGCTCTCATCCTGATCTTCCAGAAATCATAGTTCTCAATTGAGAACATTGGCAGTTTATGATGTGAAATATGGTTCACTTGATTTGGACCCATATTGTTGATGGTATTGACAACATCTCCTGGAACTGCATTGTTAGCCATTTCTATAGAAATAGGTTAGATAACACAAATAGGTTTTTCAGAAATTTGGATCAGTTCAGTGACCACAGAAATGATGTGATTTGAAAATCAGTTGGATTTTCAGAGGCAGTGGTCTTTGAACCCCTGCTCTGATACCACTTGTTGGTCCTTGATGGATTATGACACAAGTGTATGGGGGGGGGAATGCACTTGTGTATGCAAATTCTTCTTTTTCTTCTTTAAAAACAGTAGATGGTTTGATCAGGAAGGTTGTCTTGACAACTGGCCTTAGAGATCTTCCAAAGATAACTGTCCTACTGAAAACTAGACAGTGATCAGTTGAATAGATATCTAAGAGATTTCCTAAGTGCGGAATGTGGTTGGCCTTTTCTTTGAAGAATTACTCCAAGTTAATTTCTGAAAGCAAACAGTTAATCAGGGACTTTGTCCAAAATAGTTTTTCTTATCTTACTGAATTGTCTCCTTTGTAAATGAATGATTGAGAGAAAAGCAATGCAAACAATAGAATGAAAGCAGTAAGTAAATGGCACAGTAGTTTATAGTGGTTCAGAGTCTCAATACTCCTACATACACTTTCCCTGATTGAACAGGATAATTCCTTAATAATGGAATTAGCTTGTTTTATAGTGCCAAGGTGCACTGATCAACAACACTCTCTTAGTGCTTTGATCCCTAGGATAATCTGAGTCCTAGTGCTCAATCTCTCTGAGTGAAGACTGTGTTTCTCAATAACAGTCCTTAACTCCTCACTTCTACAACAAACACTCCTTCACTAAATGAGGTAAGGGTTTGAGGTTTGGTTCCAACTAGTAGAGATATCCTTTACAATAAGAACAGTGTAAAGGCTTAGAATATCTCAATGCTAAGCTTGGGATAAGAATTGGCTTAGCTATTTGAAGTGATCAGGAAACTTGGGATTCATAAGAACAGCTTTGGTTTCCTTTGAATGCTTGATGATAGTTTGATAGCAAGTAGTTGGATACTTGAATCCTTTGATCACTTCTGAATTTATAGGCAAATTTGATCAACTATCCGTTGGAGAGATAGCATTTCAAACTTGTCTATTTGCAGCACCATTGAAACGGTTATGAAGCTTGACATCCTATTATCCACTGTGTAAAGGCTTCTTCAATGGTTGCTTGAATGAATGTGTTGACTTCTGAAAAATGCGGCTGAGATGACTTGTGTCAGTTTCCAAATATGCACATTTCCCAAGGTTGATTTGTGGCAGACTCTACACTCAACCAACGGTCAGATGAGACAACTCCCCTGAACATTCATGTTGCAAACTAGAATGTTCCAACATTCATTCAATGCTTCAGTCTTTAATGCTTCTAAGACTTCAATGCTTAGTTCAGGCTTGATGGCAATAAATGTTTCATTAAATATATCTTTTGTGACCATAGCATTCAATGCTCTTGATCATTGGCACTTCAATTGATCTGAAACAATTCTTATCAGTGCATGAAGCTTTGCCTTATCACTCTTTGATCTTTCAGCCATGTTATCAGTGCATAGAGCTAGTTCAAGTTATTTACAACTAGATAAAGGAAAAGAACCAATGCAATATGATGATGGTGCAAAACCTAAGATCACTAATAAAGTTCAGTCAAACTACATTCCTCCTACTACCAAGCATGGTAAAAAGAAAAATGTTTCTAGACAAGCTCAGTATAGACCTGCTCAGCAGAGATATACTCAGATGTCCATACCAGAACAGTCATGGCATCAAAAGAGGTATACTCAGCAGAGTTGGCCTATACAAGCACAGTCTGGTTGGAATTAGCCTAAACCTCCTTTTATAAGGCAGTCTCAGTTGTACTCAACCAAGCCTAGAAAATTTGTACCACCTTATCATGTCCAACCTGTTCTTTATCCTCCACCTTTATCTTATGACATCATTGGAGAGGATAGGCCAAAATGCATCTATAAGCCGTATGGCCCACAGGCTTTCAGACCATATTCGAACTATTACAGACATACTGATGTTACTTGAACCAAGGAAAGGTTACCTCATAAAAATAGATCACAAGTCTGCTGATAATTCTAATAAGGCCAAGAAAGTACTGTTCTGTGATAAATATGGTAGAAAATTGAAAAGGTCCCAACTATTCAGAACTTCAATGTATATTTGGGTGTCTTTCACTGATACTAACACTCAAGGACCCGAATAAATAAAGGGTACCTAAATTATTAAGATCACTACTTTGCAGGGTCGATTAGACTTATACAAGAAATGTGGTTCAGTTGGTGAGACTTGGTACATAGACAGTGGTTGTTCACACCACATGACTGGTACCAGGGCCTTACTTTCTAACTATCATGAGCAAGAAGGACCCAAAGTGATCTTTGGTGACAGTTCAATGGCTATCACAAAAGGATTTGGATACATAAAGAATGGTGATGTGGAGATTCAATATGTCTCATATGTAGAAGGTTAGAAATATAATTTGTTATCTGTCTCTCAATTCTGTGACAGGGGATATAAAGTGCAGTTTAAGAGCAGTAAATGTGAGATAATAGACAAGAGAACCCATACTGTTCTACTTGTTGGTATAAGACAAGGCAGTGTCTACATTGTGAATTGGAATAGTTGTCCTAGGGATGCTTGCCTTCTTACTAAGAGTCCTAAAGAAATCAGTTGGTTATGGCACAAGCGCCTATACCACCTGAACTTTAAGATAATTAACAAGATTGCAAGAGACTATCTTGTAGAAGGTATTCCCAATGAAATCTATTACAAGTCACAAGTGTGTGATTCATGCCAAAAAGGTAAACATGTAAAAGTTTCCTTTAAGTCAATTCCCACTCTTTCAACTAGCAGAGTTTTAGAACTCTTGCACATGGATCTCCATGGTCCTATCAAACCTCCCACACTGAATGGCAGAAGGTACACTCTAGTTGTGGTAGATGACTATTCTAAGTTCACTTGTGTAGTCTTCTTACACAAAAAAGAGTGATACACAAATACTTCTTCCAGATCTTTTAAAGAGGTTGCAAGTTGAAAAAGGTTAGCCCATTGTCAAGATAAGAAGTGACAAGGGGACTGAATTTATAAATTCTTACATTACTGATTACTGTTCTAAGTCTGGCATTCAGCATCTAACTAGTGCAACCAGAACCCCACAGCAAAATGGAGTTGCAGAAAGAAGAAACATAACTTTAAAAGAAGCTTGCAGAGCTATGCTAACTGAGTTCAATACACCACAAAATTTTTGGGCAGAGGCTATCAACACAGCATGCCACTCCAAAAATAGAAGTGCTCTTAACAAGGTACATGGTAAAACACCATATGAGGTATGGAAAGGTGGAAAGCCTAGAATTTTATATTTCCATATATTTGGATGTAAGTGTTTTATTCATAACAATGGAAAGAGCAAATTAAATACTTTTGATGCTAAAGATGATGAAGGGATATTCTTAGGATACTCTTTAGTAAGAAAGGCATTCAGAGTGTTTAATTACTCTACTTTATGTGTGGAAGAAACACCCCATGTTGTCTTTGATGAGAGTGTACAGGACTCTGCTGACCATTAGCTCAGTAAGAAAGTTGAAAATCTGAAACTTCAAACTAATGATGATGATGATGAGACTGAAGTATATGAATCTGTACAAGCATACAATCCATTCCAAAACATTTTGAATCAAGATGATGATGTAGAAAAGGTAAAAGGCAAAGGTAAGTCTTTTAGACCAATTGACATGCTTGAATTAGTTGACTGTTCTCCCATAAACAAATCTGCTGATATTGATGATGTTGATATGCATGATGCTATAGATGATTTAGATGATGAGAGTGTTCCTGTTAAGACTAGAAAGACATGGAAATCTGCTCACTCTACTGATCTTATTATTGGTGAGTCTAGTAAAGGTGTTAAGACCAGAAGACAAATGTTTGATTCTAAGGAAGAACCTAGTAAATCTCTATTTTGTTGGTGCTATTTTCTTTCTTCTATTGAGTCTAAGAGTGTAAAAGAGGCTTTGGCTGATAGTAATTGGATTATAGCTGTAGGTCCCTAAGTTGAGTTAATATCGAGGGAAGCTAAAGAAAATGTCTAGAGGGGGGTGAATAGACTTTTCTAAAATCTTTCGATATATCAGAATTACAATGTGCGGAATACGAAATTAACAATGAGCCCAATTAAAGTTTATACTCAACTTAATTCGAGAACTCTGTTTTATGTATACTCAGCTAGTCTAGTTCAGTTATGTAATTCAATTAACTAAACAATTAATCAATTAAACAACAAACAAAACAGTAAAGTAAATCAAACACGAAATTTATAGTGGTTCGACAACTTGTCTACATCCACTCTCACAAACCCAGTTGTGATGTTTCCACTAAACTCTTCCAATCGAGTACAAGTGTATGTTCCTGTCTTTAAAGTCCCAAGAAGAAGACTTAGATCTTCAACAGACTATACCTCCAGATATGTCTACGATCTAACTAGAAATTTTACAAGTATCTAGCACCTTGAAAAAATAACAAATCAAAACTAAAAACTTCTCTGATCTTCAGTAGTAGCCTTCTTAATTCTTCACTTGTCTTCTGGCTTCTATCTGAACTTCAATCAACTCTGAGAGTAAACTTCGAATATATCTTTACTTTGAGTATGTAGATTTTCCGTGTATCAGTCGTCTTCAAATAATCACCACCATGAAGTATTTATAAACTTCTGAAATCAAGAACTAATCAGTTGTAACCAACTTTTCTTGATAACTACCTTCAACTGAATCTTCTTATCCATATACGCGTTTCTTGTTGTGAATTAGTTATTCCATAACTAACTTCTATATCTTTATCTTTTCACGCGCTTCTAACTAACTATCTTCACGTTGACTTGTCTTGAGCAGACTTGTATGTACTTGTCTTGTCTTGTAGTCCTCCTGTCTTGAGTAGTAGACTTCAAAACTTCTTGTCTGGTCTTCCTTGTTCAATCAGTAGACTATACTAAACCTATCAAGACTATTACATTACTTTAAGCTTTCATAATACAAGCTTAGTCAACTTATAAACTATACAATAAAACTAATCTATTACATATAAAAATATCATGAGCTCTATACAACATTTAAATAGCTCATTAACAAACTTAAACAAATACTGTAAACACATATGAAGTACTTATATAACTGTACTTATCTTTTCATGTGAACTTATGTGAACTCTACTGGTCTTGTACAAGATGACTTAACTCAACTAGACTAGATCAGTCAACACTTAGAAAATATTCATACTACTTTTGGCTTTATCAAAACTTCATCTTTTATTCATCATTTAGGACTTGTTCTAGGATTCATATCCCAACAATAGCCATGCAAGATGAGTTAAATAAGTTTACTAGAAATGATGTATGGGAACTTGTTGATAGACCTGCTCAACACAATGTGATAGGCACTAAGTGAATTTTCAAGAATAAGAAAGATGAAAATGATCTTGTAGTTGTAAATAAAGCTAGATTAGTTGCTCAAGGCTACTCTCAAGCTGAGGGTATTGATTATGATGAAACTTTTGCTCCTGTAGCTAGACTAAAATCTATAAGATTGTTTCATGCTTATGCTGCCTATATGAGATTCACTGTTTATCAAATGGATGTTAAAAGTGCATTTCTTAATGGTATACTTTTTTTTTTTTTTATGGAAAGTTAAATACCCATCCCTTTTTTCCCCCTCCCCATGACTCAAACCCAGGACCTAAGGCCTAGGTAGTGGTGCTCTAACCACTTGAGCTATCCCACTTTGTCTTCTTAATGGTATACTTGCTGAAGAAGTTTATGTAGAACAACCTCCTGGATTTGAGGTGAATGGAAACCAAGTGTACAGGTTGAAGAAAGTACTATATGGACTAAAGCAAGCCCCAGGAGCCTGGTATGACACTTTTTCACTGTTCTTACTTGAAAATGGTTTTACTAAGGGCAAAGTAGATCGTACTTTGTTCAGAAGGCAAGAAATGAAAGACATTTTACTTATCCAAATTTATGTGGATGATATCATTTTTGGTTCACCCAACAAAAGCATGAGTGAAAGATTTTCAAAACTCATGCAGAGTAAATTTGAGATGTCAATGATGGGTGAAATGACTTACTTTCTTGGTCTTCAAGTAAAACAACCATCTGATGGTATTTTTATCAATCAAGCAAAATATACAAGAAATCTTCTAGATAAATTTGGTATTAAGACCTGTAAAACTTGAATGTATTTCTCAAACTTGTTATTTCTTGAGTTATATGCAGTGAGAGAGAGTTCTTGCGTGTGGAGTTTTCGGTCCCTTGTTCCAAAGAACAAGTGTTGTATTTATAGAGATATTTGTGCTCAGAAACTAGCTGTTGCAACAAATCTTTCCAAGTATGGTCGCCATCTTCATAGGAATGGTGTTTGCATATTTCTGGTACGACTTTACCTTAGAAAGGCAAGGTGCATTAAATGCTCTATATATACATTTTCTGCAGATCTCTTGTACGACCTACTGGGCTGTCAACTTCATAGCTTCGTGTTGATGTTTCATTGGTCCACATAAGCTTGCTAGTTGAGAGTTATCTTATCTTCTGTTAGAGTAATTCAGATGTTAATCTGACATTCTCTTTGTCTTCTGTTTTGTATGCCTTTATCATCTGACTTAGTTATTAATAAATGAACCAACACTTGTGAAGGTGTTTTATTCATAAATGATAAGTGCTTCTTCGTCTTGAATGCTCTTTAAGGCTTTCTTGACAAGATATAAATGAGTTCATATCTGCTGTGTTGTCTTCTGAACTTCAATTGCAGATTATCATCTAGTAGACCTAATCTATAAGGTATACAACAACATTTAGATTCAAGTCTACTAATGAACTCCTGAGGTCTTCTAGTCTTTTGTATTCTTCTTAATATTCTACATCGGAGTGTGCAGCTGAGTATTCAGCTGACCATTGCACTGCTGAGTCTAAGACTAGAATTTACAAATACTTTCAATACTTCTAAGCTTAGTGATACAACTTATGAATCTTACTTCTAGTTGAGACTAGACAATCTAACCTATACTCTACTAATCTGAGTTTTGGCCATCAAAACTAAAGCTATTCATTACATTCAGATTAGAGGCTGAGATGAATATCCCAACAGACGATAATCGATGTTGGACACTAGTTGCAACTCATCCGCTTACGCGTGAATGGAACCTTGATAGAGGACATAACTTAGCTGGGACATAATTAAGTTGGAATTTTAGAAAACTAAAATGGCAATTTAATAATTTGCTTACTAATTGTAATTTCAAAAATAATAAAAACACACATTTATCTTCGTGTCTATCAAACAACTAACTTAATCATACATTGCTTTTAAATCTTGAATGTTAACTAATCACAAACTAATAATAAAACTTAACTATCAAACAAGGCCTTAGGAGAGTAGTAGTCATGGTTTTCTTTTTCTTTTTTCAATTTTTACCTTTTATTTATTTATGAAAAGCATCTAAAAAAAAAACCTAAATCAAATAACAAAATAAAAAATGTAATACAATGCAATGGAGAACAAAGTATTTTTCTCAATTTTCTAGTCTTAAATAGATTATATGAATTTCCATGATGCGAATATTATTTTTTGTGAATATTTAATTTCAGGTGATGAACGAGTATTTTGAGCTGAATGCACTACCAGCACTTAAAAAAAAATCAATTGAATTTAAGGTTTGATTAATAAAATTAATTGATGAAGTCGAGACTTATAAATTGCAATAAAAATGTCACACAAAGCTCACAATATTTTATAAATTATCACGTAATTAAATAGTTTTTCCGAACAAAAAAATAGTGAGATTCGACGATAACGTACCATATCGCACCTAAATAAGTTTGGACTACCATGTTGCTTATTTTCCTTTAATTTCATAACCTTTAAACCCCTCCCATCACTTCTTACCTCCTCCATCTGCCTCCCCTTTAAGGCTAATTGGCTTTCATGACATCTACACTCCCCAATTTGCAAACTAGTTTGTGATAAGAAACAAAAAATGAAGACGTATGTTTTAATTTTTTGTTAATGTTTTTGGGTAGCTAGCTAGGGAATTATATTAGTTATATGTAAAAAAATTAATAAATAATGTTCATTGTAAATAATATATGGTGAGAAATATTGGTTTGTATTAAAAAGAAAGGGCAAGTCTATGATATGATATACTTCCATTATTTTTACCATCAAAATTGGTTCTTACTGAAATCTTTTATTAATGTAGTCTCAAAGTACCCCATTGATAAAATTAAAATAGTAGAGTCATTGTCTGATATAAAAAAGTCTACACTGCAATACTGCAATACGTAGTTCCCCAATTTTAGCACAAACTAGTAGGTGGGAGTTACTTTTATGACGTACATTACAATTTTATTTTTTCCAAACATAATACTTGTTGATTAAAAGGTAAAATAAATGAAGAGCAGAAGACCATGTCAAAGGGGGATGCTGCTAAGCCATTTATCAATCATCGAAAAGCTCTCCATAGGCTTATACTCTGGAGTTGTATGACCTGCCCCCTTCAAATATATATAACCAACAATTATTAAAAAATAAAATTCAATTATTCCATATATCATGAGCAAGAATTGATAACCTTAATAGTGACATAAGTAAAGTCAGAATCATTGTTGAAGTATATTGTTGCATACCTAAACTCAAACAAACAAAAAAAATATATCACCACTAACATACAAACAAAATATACCACCACTAACATGAAAAATTCGGAGAATTACAAAATAGTATAATGTACAAGAACAAAATTTACCCTGCAACTTGACCTTCAACAAACCAAGGTCTCCAATCACTTTTGATTTGCAATTTCAATGATCTTATCCATTTTTCGGTTGTCGAATGAGGAACAATCATGTCTTGGTCGCCACTATCAATGACATTACCATCAAATATTAAATTACTAAGTAAAATAGTAAATTAACTGACACAATTATTTTTTGCCCATGTATTAAGAAATATATTATTAAAATAGTATTGCTTTGGTGAAAACTGAAAAGAGATAAAATGATAGAGGTAGCGAAAAATATGATAGAGAAAAGATTGACTGATAGTAAACATTTCAATTAAGTTGAGATGACAAACATAACAAAACGAGTCAATTACAGATAGACTGAACGTTTAGTTAAATAATCAATTACAGATAGACGGAGAGTACTAAACTACAATAGGTTGAAACCAAAAAAATAAAATAAATAAATCATCATTACCTGTAAATTAGAACCCGACAATCGCTCTGATTTGTAAACTTCTTGTGATAATTCACGACGGAGTCAACATTTTGTGTGTATGTCTCATTATCATTGTAAATGGTTTCATTACATGATATCCATCCAGTTACTGTTCCCTGCTCAATACGAATATGTTTTAAAAGATATATACATAAACATTGATTTTTTATCTTTATTTTGAGATTATTTCACGCAAGTTAGATTAAAATGCTAAAATATTGATGGTTGATTGACTCATGAAAGATATATATACCTCACGAACATGTAGAGCTTCTTGGACAACTTTTATATTCGCCCATTTGTCCGAGGAGAGATAATTCATTGGCTGCTACGAAGCAAGAAACAAATTAAGTTTGAATAATGGCACAAAGAAATTAAAATTAATAAGAGAAATTAAAGTTCATTACTATATATTAAGGTGAACACGATTTATAAAGAGAGAAAAAAAACATTACTCGACACCATGGCTTTGGAGTGGAGGAGGATTGTAGAAAACGTCCACCATAATTTTCGTCTTTAGACAGCAATTGATGCGATAAAAACCCCCGTTTCCCAATCAATGTATAATCACACAATGGTTCTAATATGTGAGGACAATTTATCTTTTCAACACACTGCACATAGATCAACGGGTTAATTAATGAATTGGGCACCTAAGAGACCAAAATTTTAAACTAATTAGAAACTCACTTGATTAACTCTTTCCATTACATTTTTACATAGATGGTTGTTCGTCTCGATATTCACATAATTTCCATTGCAATTGTCTTTTGCAGACTGTGTTTTTAGAAACAAAAAATATGGATAAGGAATTTGACAGATTAATTATGTATATAAATAAAGAAAAATGAATAAGATTAATTGCCATGTAAAGTTCATCTGATAAGAGTCCATTTCGGTGAGCATACGAAATTCTTCCATTGACGTCCATGAACTTATCAGTAATAGGATTTCCCAATATATATCCCTAATCAATCACAAAAAAATGAATTAGTAAAAACTAAAGTAACAAGTAAATTGAAATAAGAAGATAATTAAGGATGACTACTTTGATGTTCAAATGTGGCACGTTCCCTGCTTTAGTGCCTGTGAAAATTAATTAAATTTAATTAGTTTGTTATCTCTACGTTATAGAGAGATGGAAAATATATTTTCTTGATTACTTTACAAATGAATGTACAAATGGTATTTATACAAGACATGAGTTTGACCTAATCTTAATGTGCTTATAGATGAGGCCCATAAGTAACATGAGATGGGCCTATATATGAATATATACACAATACTTTAAATATGTCAAGTTATTCAGGTCGATTAGACGTCTCCAACCAAGTAGAACACTTGAATATAGAAGAAATAACTGCTCTATGATAGTAATTCTGAAAAGTAAGCAACGAGACAAACATCACACAAGAATTTAAGTGGTTCGATCAAAGTGGTCTACATCCACTGGACCAGACGAGTACTTCTTTGATTGATAAAGAATGTTTACACACTCATTCACTCGGAATAGGATATTTCCTCACTTCACTCGTGAACTCACACAACTCAAAGATTACAAAACGTACTCTCTAACATTCCCAACCTTTACAATGTACACAAACAAGAGTATATAAAGACCAAAGATAGTTGCTGCTGTTAGGAACTGTGTTGAGCAGTTAGCAACCGTTTGCAACCGCTTGTAACAACCCATGTGCTCTGTTATTGCCCAACTGAAATGGTAGTTATGCCCTCAAGTTGTTGTAACTGTAATACAGTTAGTTAAACTAACTAACTTTCATATCAGAAGACTTGTCCATAAAGATTAGAACACTACTTAGTGATCTGGTACTCAACTCTTCTGTTCCTGTGATCAAAAGCTAACTCTGCTGATAGACTCCATACTGTGCTGATCTTTTACTGTGCTGATGTACTCATCTGATAGTACTGTGCTGATAGTACTGTGCTGAAGTACTGATCTTGGTACACTCTGCTGAAGTACTGTGCTGGCCCAGTACTGTGCTGATCTGACCAACTGTGCTGAAATCTAAGCATCACCTCCTCAGCTGATTGAAACCATTCCACTCATCTGATTTCGGCCTAAGTCATCTTATCTGATCCTATCAGCTCACTACTCACTTAGTGTGCTGACTTTGAGATTATGAGATAACAATCACAAGATATATTCCTAATATGCCCTCTCAAGATGGAGTACTATAGGATAGTCTAATCTTGGATATAAGAAGCTGGAGGCAAGCACCCGAGAGGGGTTTGGTGAGAGCATCAGCAAGTTGGTCAACACATGAGACATGGGAGATACGAACTTGAGCAATTTTGATGAGATCACGAACAAAGTGGAAATCAATTGCGATATGCTTCATGCGTGAGTGAAACACTGGGTTGGAGCATAGATAAGTGACCCCAATGTTGTCACAGTAGATGGCGGACACTTGCGAAATGGGGAAGTGTAATTCTTTGAGTAGCGACTTCAACCATTGAACCTCAGAGGCAGCTGAAGCTATTGCTCGATATTTGGCTTCAGTGGATGAGCGAGCAACAGATTTTTGTTTCTTGGAGGACCAAGAGATAGGGTTCGCCCCTAGGAAAACGACATAGGCACTAGTGGAAGTGCGATCATCGCGGTCGCCTGCCCAGTCGGCATCAGTGAAACAGTGAAGCGAGGAGGACAAAGTGGGGGCATGCATAAATTGAGATAGCTTGTGGACGACAGAGACAATGTCAGGCCTAGTGAGTTGGAGATACTGAAGGTTGTCGAGCACTTTGCGATATTGGGTGGAGTCTGTAGGGGATGTGCCATCTGAAAGGGATAGGCGAGCAGAGGTGGATAGCGGAGTCTGAACAGGTTTGGATGCGATCATATTGTAACGAGTGAGTAGGTCCACAACATACTTTCGTTGTGAGAGAAAACATGACTTCTTGGAGCGAAGAACTTCGACGCCGAGGAAGTAGGAAAGAGGGCCCAGGTCTTTTACAGAAAATATTGTGCCGAGCTCGGCAGCCACTTAGGAAAGAAGGGGCGAGTTGTTTTCTATAATGATAAGGTCGTCAACATATACAAGAAAATAGGCGAGCACCCCGGATTTGTTGTAAATAAATAAAGATTCGTTAGAGTGTTTTGGAATGAATCCAATTTCTTCTAGGAATGTGCGAAGTGCATAGTACCAGGTGCGAGGGGCCTGTTTTAGACCATATATGGATTTATGCAACTTGCAGACATAAATGGGAAAGGTTTTATTTTTGAATCCCGTAGGTTAGGCCATGAAGACTGTGTTAGAGAGAGTGCCATGTAGGAAGGCATTGTTAACATCAAACTGTTGAAGAGACCAATTTTTTGTAACATCAATACTGAGTACTGCTCGCACGGTGGCAGGCTTGACAACAGGGCTGAAGGTTTCAGTGAAGTCCACACCCGGACATTGGTGGAAACCTTTGGCGACCAGACGAGCTTTGTACTTATGCAAGGTGACATCTAGTTTTCGCGTGATGCGGAACACCCACTTGGAGCCAACAATGTTTTGGGAGGGCGTAGGAGGAACTAAATCCCATGTTCCATTACGGAGAAGGGCATTAAATTCTGCAGACATCGCATCTCGTCAGTGCTTATCTTTCAGAGCCTGAGAAACATAACTTGGTTCAATATCAGAGGACATGGTTGATGTAAGACCATACCTTGGATTGGGTTTGAACACTTGATTCTGGGAGCGAGTAACCATGCGAGGTGCAGGAGGTCGTAGAGGAGCATTGGTCGGCACAGGGGTGTTGGTAATGGGCGAGGGTGTGGTCGGCTGGGTTATAAGTGGTTGGTCTATCAGAGGTTGGTCGGCTGGAGTAGTGGTGGTCGACATTGGGTTGGGAGCAAGGATTGGAGGACTAAGATTAGGAGGTGCAGGAGTTATGAAAATGGGCGAGGTATAGATATTAGAAGGAGGTGAGTTTGTGGTCGCAGCATCAGGTGTTTGTGTGCGGAGAGGATTGGTGGAAAAGGGAAAGGTGTGTTCGAAGAATTGGACATGACGTGAGGTGTAGATGCGATTAAAGGAAAGGTCAAGACAGAGGTAGGCACTATAAGTGAGTGAGTATCCAACGAACACACACAAATTAGACCGAGAATCAAGTTTGTGAGTGGTGTAAGGACGAAGCCATGGATAGCAGAGACAACCAAAGACACGGAGTTTGGATGGGTTAGGAGGGCGACCAAGAAGTTTTTGGTGGGAGGATGTCATGTTTAGGTTAACTTTGGGAAGGCGATTTATGATGTAGGTGGCCGAGCAGACAACATAGGGCCAATATGTAAGGGGCATGGAAGCATGATGGAGAAGAGCTAAGGCTGTGTCGACCACATGGCGATGGCGACGTTCAGACATACCATTATGTTCCGGGGTGTGAGGCGGGGTGGTGAGGTGAGAGATACCATGGGTTTGAAGAAAGGAGCGAAGAGCAATGAATTCTCCACCATTGTCAGGGTAAAGTGTTTTGATAGTAGTTTTCAACAAGGTTTTTGAATGTGATAAATGTTGGTAGGACATCTTATTTCCTTTTTAGGGGATAGACCCATATATATTTGCTAAAGTGGTCAACAAATATGACATAGTATTTGAAGTTTTCAGTAGATAAGACAGGAGACGACCACACATCGGAAAATATGCCATCAAGAGGTTTAGTCAAAATGATGCTAGAATCATAAAAGGGAAGTTTGTGACTTTTGATACAAGAACAAGAGTTACAATTGAAATGGTTGGAGGGAGCATTAGATAAACTAAATTTGGATAGAGTGTGTGAGAGGATCTTTATTGATGGATGGCTAAGGCGAGCATGCCTGGTGATAGTGGTGAGACGTTGAGTGATGAGAGCTGTTGGGGAGTGTTTGGATATCTGTGCCGGCCATACGTATAGATTATTTATACGACTCCCGACAAGGAGAATGCTCCCCAAGTGACCATCCCGCACCTGAAAGGAAGATTAACCAAAAATGACATCAACATTGTTATCACGACAAAGACAAGAAACAGATAATAGGTTTTTCGAGATGCGTGGGACGACCAAAACATTCGAAAAACGAAGAGAATCGAGTTGATTGAAATGCACGGAGCCAGTGTGTGAGATATGTAAATCGTTACCAATTTCCACATTGTCAGATCCATCGAAGGACGAGTGGAGGGAGAGATTAGCGAGGTCACTTGTGATGTGGTGGGAGGCCCCAGAGTCAAGTATGCTGGAACACTTGTATACACCAACAAAGTATCCAGTGCTCGGTAGGATGGGACGAGGAGGCTGAGTGTGCCGAGTAAGTCGGGCGAGCACTAGGTTTGGGACGGCGAGAGGCTGGAGGGGCAATGTTGCCCTGTGAAGATGGGCGATGCTGACCTGCAGGCGGAGTGAAGTCCGAGGGTGCCGAAGGAATTTCTGGGCAGGTGCGAGCAGTGTGGCCTGGTGCTCGGCAGTATTGGCACGTGCTAAGATACGGCCTCTACGCTGATTGGCGAGGACGGGCATCAGAGGATCTGGGCCTCGACTCAGATCGCAAGGAGTGATAATGGGTTTTGCCGGCGGCCGGGGCGGATGCAGGTGCAAGTGTCGAGGATGGTCACGAAGCAATTTGGGCCTCGACACTCAGAAGTTTGTCGCACAGTTCAGCAAACGAGATTAGATGTTCACGAGCTTGGATTGCATTGGCGCTGTCACTGTAAGTTTCGTCAAGGCTGGTTAGAACTTTGAGGGTGATATCTTCGGGGTCAGATTTGACATCGAGCAGGGCTAGCTCGTCGACGACCAGGCGAACATCCATGAGGAAGTTAGAGATAAAGCGAGATCCCTTGGAGAGGGCAAGGAGTTTTGTCTTGAGGGCGAGAATGCGGCCTCTAGAAGGTTTTTCGTACATGTTTTCAAGCAATGACCAAGCTTCATATGAGGTTTTTGTCGATGCAATGAAGGGAATGAGTGAGGGAGACATAGAGCCAACGATGGCTGAGAAAATTAAATGGTCCTGACGCACCCAGATGGAATGCTCAGGGTTTAATACCGTGGAGGTGGTGCCGTCGTTGGCCGAAAGGGTTGACGGAGGGCAAGGATGTGAGCCCGTGACATAGCCAAAGAGGTCATGGCCAGTGAGTAGGAGTCTAAGCTGGAAGGACCATGCTCCATAGTTGGTAGAGGTGAGTGGCAAAGGTGTTTGGGCAGGACCTCTGAAGGTGACAAGGGAGGAGTTGGAGGATTCAGGGGTAGTCATGGTGACAGATAAAGCATCGGAGATGAGTTGGGGACTAGGGTTTGGTGGATCAGGCGTGAGCCAATGAACTCGATGATACCATATAGAGAGATGGAAAATATGTTTTCTTGATTACTTTATAAATGAATTTAGAAGGGGTATTTATAGGGGTGAAAACGGATCGGATATTTCCCGACCGATCCGGAACCGTATCCGGTCGGATACGAATTCGGTATAAAAATTTAGTATCCGGGCGGATACGGATAGTTGACTTCGGATTCGGAATACATAATATCCGACCGTATTCGAGTTTTCCCATATTTTATCGGATATTATCCGGATAATAAATCCGGATATCTTATATTTTATCCGGATATATTTTATCGGATATATTTTATTTTATATTTTATATTAATTTTATTGGGCCTTATTTAATAAAAACTAAAAAGTCTAAAGGCCCTAAACCAGTAAACCCTCAGGTCCCTCACGGTCTCACACTCTCACCCCCAGCCCCAGCGTTCGCACTCCGCCGCCCACGCCACCAGCCCCCATCTTGACGGCCCTAAATTATTAGATGTAGGTTCTGATTTTGAGTCTTGATGCAATTATTAGATGGAGATGTCCGTCGCCGCCTATTCACAGCCTCTGAATGTCCTTCCCAAACCTAGCACATCCATCCAAGAAATTAGGTTAGATCTCCACTTTAATTTAATCTGAATTAATTCAAGAACTCATTAATTTTTCTGCTTTGTTTCATATTATTTCTCATTAATTCAAGAATATTCTTTGAAGTGTGGCTGTATCATCTACAACAGAAAATCCTATTGATGTTGATGCAATAGATAAAGAAGTGCATGACGAGCCTCAAGCAAAGAAACAAAAGAAGACTACATCGGAGGTTTGGAAGCACTTTGTTAGGACCAAGGAAACCATTGAGGAGGATGGCAAGAATACTGAGATAGTTTAGGCACACTGCAGTAAATGCAAACACAAAGCTAGAGGTTAGAGTACAAATGGAACAAAAGCATTATGGAACCACTTGAAGAACAAACACAATATTTTGCCGGGTCAACAACTACTGAAAGTGGAAAAGAAAGACAGTGTCACAACTGTTGAACCTTATAGGTACGATCAAGAAGCTAGCTTGAGAAAATTTTATATAGCAATAATCATGCATGAGTATCCTTTCAATATAGTTGAGCATGAATACTTTGTTAAGTTCATCAAGTCTTTGCGTCCAAGATTTCCAATGAAGAGCCGCATCACCGTTAGGAAAGAACTAATGGAGATCTTTACACAAGAAAAGGAAAAACTCTATGAATATTTCAAAACCGTGAAATATCGCTTTAGCACAACTATGGACATGTGGACATCAAATCAAAACAAAGGATATATGTGTGTCACTGTACACTGGATTGATGAAGATTGGCACATTCAGAAGAGAATCATCAAATTCATGCATGTAGGAGGACGACATACAAGTGCTAAGTTGTCGGAAGCATTCATTGCTAGTGTTGTGAGATGGTTTATTGAGAAGAAATTATTTTCTCTAACTCTTGATAATGCATCTGCAAATGACGTTTGTGTTAAAGATGTTATTTCTAGGCTTGGAAAAATATGCCCCCTCATTTGTGATGGTATTTTCTTTCACGTGAGATGTGCTAATCACATACTCAATCTTGTTGCTAGAGATGGTCTTGCTGTAATTCCAAGTGCAATCAAGAATATTCGTGCTTTTGTTGTAGCTATAAAGAGCTCTCCATTATAGTGGGAGGAGTTTATGAAGTGTGCAACTGAATGTCAATTGGATATAAAGAAAGGTGTTGCACTAGATGTAGCTACAAGGTGGAACTCCACCTATCACATGTTGATGGATGCTTTATATTACAAGAATGCTTTTCATAGGCTTCTTGTCTTGGAGCGCCACAGGTATGAGAAGATTGCACCATCAAATGAAGAATGGGATAAAGCTTTATCTCTTTGCAAATGCTTGAAGAAATTCAATAATATTACTGAGCTTTTGTGTGGCACGTTGTATCCGACTACAAATCTGTTTTATCAGAACTTTTGTGAGATTAAGCTTTTGCTAGGAGAGTTGCTTGTTAGAGATGATATCACCATTAAGACAATGGCAATGCCTATGTCTGTCAAGTTTGATAAGTATTGGAAGAAGTCAAATGTTGCTCTTGCTGTGGCTAGTTTTCTTATCCTATTTTCAAGAAAAGGATCATAGAATATTTCATGAAAAAGTTTCATGGTGAGCTCGCATATGAAGCTGAAACGGATAAGATAATGAAGATTGTGAGACAACTATATCAACAATATGCTTGTAATGCATCGAATGTCACAAAGAGCTCTGTTATTGTTGCTAGTCATGGTGAAACTTGTGAAGACAACGATGAATTTGAGAGTTACTTATACGACAATGAGGGGGTTGGTGCAACAACAAATGACTTGGAGAAATACACGGCAGAACCTCCGTTAAAGGTGCCTAAATCTGAAATTTTTGATATTTTGTCTTGGTGGAAGGGTCATCAACATGAATACCCTATTCTCACACGACTTGCTCGTGATGTGTTAGCCATACAAGTGTCAACTGTTGCTTCTGAATCTGTATTCAGTGCCGGTGGTCGTGTTATAGATCCATTTCGTAGTCGTTTGGATCCTGATATGGTAGAAGCACTAGTTTGTACTAAGGATTGGATATCTGAATCCAAACAAGGTTATTTTTTCAACTTCTTATCATTTTATATTATAATTATGTATCTATAATCCTCTTATGCATTTTCTTATAAAAATTTCAGGTTCAAAAAAAAATATTATGCATTTTCTTATAAAAATTTCAGGTTCAAAAAAAAATATTGGATCCATTGTTGCTGATCTTGAAGTTTTAGAAACACTTGTTGCAAATATGGAGGATGAGGTTTATCATTATTACTTCTTAAATTATAATTGGTTTTCATGTTAGTTGCAAACTTGAAATACTAACGGCTTATACAAAAAAAATATAATAGTAGTATTACTTATTTATAATATTCTAGTTTTTTAACATCTTTGATCGAAGAGAAGGGAATTATAATAGTAGTATTACTTATTTATAATATTCTAGTTTATGTTTTACTAGTATATTTTGCATTTTGGGTACTTCATTTTATATTTTGATGTAAGAATTCTCCGTTTCTTTTGAGATTATGTAGTAAGTGGGAATTTTGGATTCATTGAGAAATTTTGATTAATATTGATGGTGTGTTTGTTTTGAAATTTTGAGTAAGATACTCCTATAATTTAGTTTTATATCAACTAATTCATGTGGAACTATCCAACAAAACTCTATCAATGTCATTTTATTTTTAAAATTGTCACTCATTTTTTACACACATTTTAAATATATTATCTGATTATAGTTATTCGAATCTGGCCCGGATTCGTTCGATATCCGTTCCGTATCTGTATACTGAATATTCCGAATTCGTATCCGAATCCGGCTTTTCCGTATCCGACTCCGAATTCGAGTAAAAAATATGGTTTAGAATACGGTATAAACACTATCCGTCCGTATCCGATCCGTTTTCACCCCTAGGTATTTATACAAGACATGAGTCTGGCCTAATCTTAGTGGGCTTATAGATGAGGCCCAAAAGTAACATGAGATGGGCTTATATATGAATATATACACAACACTTTAAATATATTCCTAATATACGTTTTGGTTTGGGTAGGTGATTATGAATTAAGTGAGATTACCGTTATAGATGTGGTCAACAATAAGGGGAACGATGATGCCACCAAAAGAATCACCGGCAAGGTAGAGCGAATTCTTGTGAAAATTGGGATGACTTATAATCCACTGTAAGTACGAAATTAATAATTAACTCAAGATAATTAAGTCTCTCTCTCTCTCTAATTAATTCCTGACCTTTTGGAGGAATTGATAGGTGAGAGTGGCTGAAATTGTATCATTAGATTGATAAGCTCCTGGAGTTTTTGGATAAGTAAATCCAGTACCAACAGGCTGGTCTATGAATATAATGTTTGACACCTACAATACAGCACACGTAAATAATTGAATTGATTGATTACAAAGAAATTAAACTAGTAGTAATGACAAGAGAATATATATGTTAAATAAAATTAACCTTTGTCCATGAATAGGGATTTAATTGAAGAATAGGTATGGTGCTGCTCTCGGATTTAGCGTAGTCGAACTGCAGAGGCCCTGCATATATATATGTACTTCCAGTTAGCAAATTAAGCAAAATGCAACAGCAATTAATCAAGTAAAATGAATTAGAAGAAATAGAGAGAGGGACCCATGATATAAGCAAGGGCATTAAAGCCCGAACATCCGGGGCCTCCGGTCAACCGAAGAAGAAGAGGATCATTTTCAGGGCTTCTTTCGGACTCTATAAAATAGTAGAATACTTGTATCTCTTCTGATTCAGCACCTCCCACGCCTATGTATCTTTACAACAGGTTAGTATTATCGATTATATATATTTCAACAAATCCAAATAAATAAAGTAAAGAATATATATATACCCAGTATAAAGTTTGAAGGGAAGTTTCCCGGGAAAACCGGGAAGATATTCAACAAGCTGAGAGTCATGTGCCAAAACCATATGAAGATCAATATGAATATGGCTACACAACAGTATGAATATGAGACTCAACATGATCTTGAGCAGTACAATAAAGAAATACTACTCACTCTTGAATCTAAAGTAGATGCTGAAATATATATAATAAATTATATTTGTCTGAAGAAAAATATATAATGCATGTATATGCACGGGTCTTCTTTTTCCTTTATAATTAACGGATAAATTTAATTAAAATTACCAAATTAAATTTACAATTAGCTACCTACAAACTTAAAAAGTCCAAAGACCTAGCCATGCCTCGGGAGATGAGTTCATCTTTCTTCACATTATGCGATTCGGTCTCCTTAATTATGATATCTGCTTTTGCTTTAGAAGTGTTGAAAAAAATAGGTAGCAATTTCGGAAGAGCATCCCCTCCTAGGGTCACGTGTAGAAGAGGACCATTGGATCATACATATACGCATGTGTGTGATCCAATGATCCTCCTTCTACACAGGACCCTCATGTACACAATGAGATCAAATCGTTATAAAAGAGCATTGTAGATAATTGAAATTATAGAAAAATGCGGAATTGAGGTACTTGTTAACAACGATTTCCATAAAACAAAATATATCATTTACTCTCGGTGCTAGTGAATCAATAGGACGTTTATTTTTCAGGATACAACGATAAAAGACAAAAATATATTACTTAAGGCGAACCTAGATATTACTTGAAAATAAATCACACAAAATCATTATGGAGTAATATTTTACAATCTATTGATGGTTAATACTCTTAATTATACCCACTTACTCCTTCTATATTTTTCAATATAGAACAAAAACCTTTTAATTTTTTCCTTTACAAATTTTGGTTTCAAAAGCTTTGAAAAAACATTTCTCATTTGTCTCAATTATAAAATGAGCAAATAAGATATTAAATTGAAGCTCGCATTTTTCTTTTTCTGCAATTCCTCCAATAAATCACGTGGGGCCCGAGGTGAGAAGGCAATGAAGAGCTGTTTTTCCTCTTTTCTCAGCTCGGTAGGCTATAGGGAGGTTTGCAAATTACCGTGCGTAATTGTAAAAACACTTATTTTCAAAGTTTAATTAATTTCACAGCTTTAAAATAATAAGTAATTCTAAAAGTGGTAGAATTTACAAACACCACTTACATTTTGTGAGACCCATCCTCCACTAAATATTTTATCATGCAAATCAGATTCTTGTCCCTCAAGATCTCTTCTATCTTTATCAACTGTTGTATTCCATCCTTTCAATTTTATTATGTCCACTTCTTTGAACATAATTTTTAATAAATATTGATTAGTTTATTCATAAAATAGATAAGTTGAGGTATGATAGGGTATTGAGGGGTCATTGTTAAATAAATGATTGTTTATGAATAAAGTGGATAAATAAGTGATGGTACGAGGGTGGAGATAAAGTAGTATAAATAGTATTATTTTAAAAAAGAGTGTGGGCATAATAAAATTGGTTAGTGTTTACTTTTTTATATATATATATTTTAATTACTTAAAGAATTAAAATTGGATATTTGACCGGAGCCGCTAAACGACTTTAAATTTTTTTAGTGAGTTTAAACTTAAAGGACTAAAATAGATTTAAAAAATGACTAAAATTAATAGCTTGTAAGATATAGGATGTATTTTGTAAAGTTAAAAACTTAAAGGATTTATTTTGGAATCACCTAAAACTTATAGGACTAAAAAAAATATTTCCTCAT
The DNA here is from genome assembly GCA_963675135.1 of Galeopsis tetrahit. Lineage (NCBI taxonomy): Eukaryota > Viridiplantae > Streptophyta > Magnoliopsida > Lamiales > Lamiaceae > Galeopsis > Galeopsis tetrahit. The sequence goes on along the minus strand of OY776121.1, from coordinate 63,791,794 downwards.
AAAATTGGATAACAAAAAAGAATAGTGGGAATAATGAAATTGGACGAATGAGTAATAATTATGCCGATAAAAAAAATAACTGTTGTAATATATAATTATGTGGGTCAATGGCCATATAATTACGGAGTAAATTATATGCTGAAATGCGTGCCCTGGATCCTACCTCCATTCTTCTTTTCTTTTTTAGGGGTCCTATCACCATTCTTCAAGCTGCTGCAACGATTAATTGATGGACCAAAATATTGTTTTCTCGTTTCGCTTATATCTTTTAACATCTTCTTGATATACATTATTTTCGCATTTTAGTCATTTAAAAGAAATAAATTAAATTATTGAAATTTGGATGTACGAGAATAGAATTAGGAACAGTGGCTTTAACACTACTATTTTTTTTTTTAAGTCGCAGTAAAATAAAAGAAGAAACTTTAACACTACTATATTACCATATAAACATTTATATGTATTTTAAAGCAAAATTAATTGAACTAAGCATGATTTATATTAATTAATTATCTAATATTTTCCCAGTTGAATTAAACTAATATATTCGTGAGTTGAATTAAACTAGACCATAGAGAAAATGAGCTGAATTTTTCATTCGATACTTGGGTTTCTAAAATAATTAATGTGTAATGGGATCAAAGTTCAAATTAATTTTAATGATAATAGTCCAAACAATTAAATAAACTCTTGCGGCTAAGTTTTCGATACATATTGGCGGGGTCCATCCGCTTGACATGGTTGACCAATGTTTTAGTTGAAATGAATGAATTAATTCCTCACATGTACTAGAAAAGATGCCAATGGAAGCAAAAAACTTGGGCAATGAAATTATTGAATTCCATTACCTCACTTTCTTTTTTCTAACTTTCCATCTATTTTTTTAAATGACTTTACAATATATTTAAGAGCAACACTTGTGTTGATACCTTATATGAGATGTCTCAAATTAAAAAAATAAGATTTGTGCTATTTTAATTGATAAAGATTTCACTCGTTTTCCTCTTCCCAGGGACAACAATGCCGAGTTAATTCGTTTCGATGTGGTTTGAAGATCTAGAATTTAGAATTGTACTATCTATCATGTATTGATCTTGTAAACCTTCAAAAAAAAAAACACTTGTATGAAATATTTTATACATAAAATATCTCTAATTAAGATATTTTAAAAAAAATTACGGGTTAAATAAAATCTGGATCTGAGTAATCTAAAAAATTCGCGGGTCAAAAGCAGGTAGTACTACATGATCAATATATTGTTATTATAATTAATGTAAAATTATTATCATTATAAGACCAAAAATATACTACTACGTGTCAAAAAGTATTATATGAATACGCTAAAAAATATAAAGCGATTATTTTTAAATTTATAGTAGTACACTTTTGAACTTGTAATGATAATATTTTGATCATATAATAAAATAAAACTTAGAAGTGAAAATATATTTTTTTAGTTAAGTTTAGAATTTTTTTACCTCAAATCCCAATGGGCCAAATTAATATCGAACAACTATTAATTAAAGAGATCAATATTTAAAGGGAAAATCAGCAGAAACAATATGAGGAATAATTAATAGCAATAAGAATACCAGGAATTAATCACAAATGGAGCTTCAAGATGATGACATGGCCGAGCAGAGATTACTGAAGGCAATTAAGGGGTAAGAGATAAACAAGACAAGAATGAGAAATGTATAATATAGGTTTCAAAAATTAAACTTTACTATATTTTAAATAAGTTAGATTGAATAAAATTAATTTGTGAACAACAAACAGGACCTGGATAATTTTTCTTCTAGAAGAAAATAACAAATATATGGTCAAATTAACTTTGTCGTCGTGAATGTATACGTTTGCCTATCTTAAAAATACATATAAATATATTATATATTTAAATCATTTTTTAAAAATAATCCCACGTATTATACAATGTAAATTTATAAAATTTATTTTCTAATTTTTTAATAAATAGATTTTAAATCATTACAGTATATTTTAAATACATTAATTACTAAATAATTTAAATAATATATCATATAATAAAAAATATACTTACTATATAAAAGTTATTTTTTTATTAATAAATAAAAATGTAATAAAGAATTAGTCAACTTACTTTTTTAACTAATACTCATCTCTATAAAATAAAATGATACGTGTACTTTAATTAATCTTAAAATGATACCCTATAAAATAAAATGATATGTGTACTCTAATTAATTTTAAAATGACACATAAATTAAATTAAATTAGTGTGAAATTGACAAATCATTAAAAAAAAAAAAAGCCTTATTAGTATAATAGGGGATTACTACTTCCATGCATTTAAGAAAGTTTCTATGTCTTAGAAAATATTTTATTCTTATACACATTAAATAATTTTTTTCAATTTTTAACTTACTTTTATAAGTAGTAATTTAAAATTATTTATTAATTAAGGAAAAAATTATCAATACTGTACATTCCTTTCATAATCCGTAAAAAAAAATTAAAATTTTAATTTTTTATAGAACGAAGAAGGTATAATTTATTTATTGGTGCAATAAGAATTAATTGGTATCGAAGTTGTTACAGCAAAAGTGTATGAAAACATACTTCATGACATCTCAATTTGCAAATAGTTAGTGAGAAGAAAGAAAAATGAAGAGTATGTTTCAATTTTTGTTTATGTTTTTGGGTAGCTACGGAATGATATTAGTTTATGTAAAAAATTATAAAAATAATGTTCATTGTAAATAATATATTAGTTTATATGGTAAGATATATTGGTCTGTGTTGGGAATAAAATGATTTTGATTTAGATACCAAAACCCCTGATTAATGATGTTCAGATTAGTTGAGATACACTCAAGTGAGATCAGATTAGTTGTCTCGGGATACTTGAGTCAGTGTAGAAAAGCTTAAGTCTAAAATCTCAGAAATGTTGTGAGATTCATAGTTCAGGATAGTTGTCCAAACCTGAAATGTTAGGCAGCTTGATAAGTATTAAGTCTCTAGGCCAAAGTTATTGAGTTCTTACAAGACAAGCTCACTGAGTAGACAACATGGCTGAAAGGATCAAAGAATGATAAAGCAAAGACTGATGCACTGATAAGAACTGCATCAGATCAATCAAAATGCCAATGATCAAGTGCATTGAATGCTATATTCACAAGAAGAAACATTAAATGAAGCATTTATTGTCAATCATGCCTGAACCAAGCATTGAAGATTTAGAGCATTAAAGATAGAAGCATTGAATGAATGTTGGAACATTCTAAAGTTGCAGCAGGAATGTTCAGGGAAGTTGTCCCATCTGACTATTGGTTGAGTGTAGAGTCTGCCACAAATCAATTTTGGGAAATGTGCATATTTGGAACCTGACACAAGTCATCTCAGCCGCATTTTTCAGAAGTCAACACATTCATTCAAGAAACCATTGAAGAAGCTTTTACACAATGGATAAAAGGATGCCAAGCTTCATAACCGTTTCAATGGTGCTACAAATAGACAAGTTTGAATTGCTATCCCTCCAACGGTTAGCTGCTCAAATTTGCCTATAAATACAGAAGTGATCAATGGATTCAAATATCCAACTACAAGTTATCAAACTATCATCAAGCATTCAAAGGAAACCAAAGTTGTTCTTAAGAATCCCAAGTTTCCTGATCACTTCAATTACCTAAGCCAATCTTTGTAAAACATCCAAAGCTTAGCATTGAGATATCCTAAGCCTTTACACTGTTCTTATTGTAAAGGATATCTCTATTAGTTGGAACCAAACCTCAAACCCTTATCTCATTAAGTGAAGAGAGAGTTTGTTGTAGAAGTGAGGAGTTAAGGACTGTTATTGTGAAACACAGTCTTAACTCAGAGAGATTGAGCACTAGGACTCAGATTATCCTAGGGATCAAAACACTAAGAGAGTGTTGTTGATCAGTGCACATTGGCACTATAAAACAAGCTAATTCCATTGTTAAGGAATTATCCTGTTCAATCAGGGAAAGTGGATGTAGTAGTATTTAGACTCTGAACCACTATAAATTGTGTGCCATTTACTTACTGCATTCATTCTTACACTTGCACTCAATCATATTTCAAAAAGCTATTCACAGTAAATTTAGAAAAACTATTTTGGACAAAGTCCCTGATAACTATGTTTTTCAGAAATCAACTTGGAGTATTTCCTTGATTCAAAGGTCAACCACATTCCGCCCTTAGCAACTCTTTTAGATATTTAGCCAACTGATCACTTAATAGTAATCAGTAGGACAAGTATCTATCAAAGTTCATATTCAGGCTTGTTGTGAGACAATCTGCCTGATAAGACCATTTGTTAAAAAGAAAAGAATTTGCATACACAAGTGCATTCCCCCCCCCCCCCCATACACTTGTGTCATACTCCACCAAGGACCAACAGTCTGTATTTTGAAAAATTATACTACGTAATAAATAATGTTCACTACAACACAATAGTTCTTTTATTTTAGTACAAAATAGTAGACGCCCATGTTAGAGGGGGATGACGCTAAGCCATCTATCAATCATCGCAAAGCTCTCTACAGGCTTATACTCAGCAGCTGTATGACCTGCCCCCTACAAATTTATATATAACCAACAATTATTAATAAATGAAATTCAAAATATTTTTAAACATATTCCAAATAATAGTACACCATGAGTAAGAATTTATTACCTTCATAGTGACAGGTCCCATCACCTTTTCGGGCAGAAGACAGGTCCAGTAAGGTCTTGCCACGTGTAAAGGGCGGGCAGACCCAAAAAACCACTATATAATGCCTAAAAGGCTCATTGTAACACACAAGTTATTCAAGCCACCAAATCACCCAAACCTAAGCAATATACTCTCTCTAAGCTCTCAAGCTTTTAGCTTCTCTAAGAAGCTACATCCTTTGTTCTTCATTTGTTCTTGCTTCGTTCTTCATTTTATCTTCGTTTAATCTTCATAACGATCTGTATAAACACGTAATAACCCCCAATCATAATACATGTTTGTATCGTACTAACAAATAGTCCACATCCGAATCAACCCGATTAAAGTGCATACAACATTTGGCGCTAGAAGGAGGGGACCTTTTGCGTGTTCATCATCAAGGTTTCAACCGATCATCGAGCGATCGGCTAGCAAACTCTTGTTTTTAAGTTTTAATCGGTAGATCTACCGTTTAAAGCATTATTTACGATTGTTAGTGTTCTTCGTGTTCTTGAACATTTTCAGTTTTCGTAGCATATTTTAGAGTTTGATCTCCTTGTTTTTGTGTTTTCAAGTTTCTGTTATTACTTTGCTAAGATCAGTAGTTGTAATAGCACGTTCTTCTGCGTAAGAACTTTAATCTTCCGTTGCTAGATCATTACTTTGTAATCTTAGAAAAGACACTCTTTAAACGATGTCTCAACATACGAATCATGACGAAATCCCACCGCACGGAGGGAACGAGCACCCTCTGCCGCCGGTGGTTCCGCCGGCAAACCCTTTTGCAAACTTGGATATGGGGGACATCATGAAAAACCCCCATTATATGAAAGAATTCTCTGATTTCCTCCTGGAGAAGAGGAGGCTACTCGAGGTCGAAGAGGCCGAGAAGGCTAAAGACCAGGAATTTGACCGAGCTCGCAAGGCCAAAGCGAGGTTAAATGACGATGAGGACAACCGTTCCTATCACTCTTACTCCGTTCGTCCCCAGAACGAGGAGAGAAACAAAGCACCAGTTCGCTCCCATAACAGTCATACGGGAGACTCATATGCTCGGAACTCCATTTTCGACCGAGTAGGCGACAAGGACCCACACAAAGCTCCTCGCCCGTTGCACTTTGATATCGGGCGACGACCCGCCAGGAACGACCACAAAGATCGTGGTGGTAAGAAGGGAGACATGGTCTCCGCCCTAGATCGAGTAGGGCCAGGTGGTGGGCGAGCTCAGTCAAAGAGTTACCACAGCCATCATTCAGAGAGGCGTTCTCCCAGGCGATCAGATCAGGGTGATCACCCGGGCGCTTCTCGCGGGAGCCGACGCGACGAGGTCGTCGTCCCCCGACCACAAACAGCCGAGGAGGGGCAGTTCGCCCAGTTCCTCGAAACTCAAAAAATTATGAAGTTGGAGATGGAGACATTGCGAGCAGGGGTGGTCGCAGTAAAGCAAGGCACTGCCCCACCTGTCACTCTGCCTACTCCACCTTTAAGTGTTGTAATTCTTACTGCCCCCATTTAGAGGAAGATTCAAATGCCTTCTATGGCGGCTTACGACGGGACATCCGACCCCAGGGTGCATCTGTCGAAATATGCGAGCTATATGGCCTCAATCGGGGCAACGCATGCTACCCAATGCAGAAACTTCTCCTTGACCTTAGGAGATCGAGCTCATCGCTGGTACACCACCTTGGGTGCCGGTTCCATCACCTCTTTCCTAGAGCTGGGGCAACAATTCTTGACTCACTTTGGGTCTATTACTGCTCGCCCAGCCTCAAAGCAACGTTTGGCAAACGTTCGCCAAACACCAACCGAATCGGGCAAGGACTTTATCGAACGTTTCGATAGGTTGGTGATCGACGGAGAAGTTGTTAATGACGAGACAAAGCTAATCTCGGCTATCTCCGGACTAAGAATAGGTTCCAAGCTGTGGGAATCTATGCATACCTCTTTCCCCGTTTCCTATGCGGATTTCCGCAGTAGGGCGGGAAATTTCATCTAAATGGAAGAGATCATGGACGCCGCTAAGGCTAACGAGCAGCCGGACGCGGCCAAAAGAGTTTGGCCAAAGAAAAATTCCAACACTAGGGAGTCTTCCCAGCCCAAAAAGGCGACCACTCAGGGCGGCAGTGCTCGCCCATCAAACTTCAGGCCTTTCGAGGAGTCTCCTGAGATCCTCCAATTCAGGGAAGCCCTCACCGTTGATCCCAGGGGCATCTACGATGCGATCAAGGGAAAAAATCTGCTCCCCCAAGCAAAGCCAATGCATACGAGCGATGCAAATCTCGATGGTAGTAAGTTTTGCAACTACCACAACTCTGTCGGCCACCACACCAATGGGTGCCGAGACTTGGTGAGAAATCTCTTCAAGCTATACAATGAGGGCAAGCTCGCCCAATTCATCAAGTCCGGAGGAGGAAATGGCGACAACCGGGGCAAGAAGCGTCGCGACGACAGCGACGACCTTCGCCAGTAGCTCAACCGCCAGAAACTGACTCCCCCCATGCCGAACAATCCACCGGGCGACATCGATAATGTTGGTGGAGGTTGTTGTTTGGTTTTGGAAGGCCCCCTAGGGGGAACTCAGTCCGGGAAAGCTCTGTCTGTTCGCCGACAGCAGAGCGACATGCGAGCGCTCAACAACGTACATCAAGTGTGCATCGCTCCTGCCGCCGAGCAGCCCCCATCCCACCAGCTCGTTTTCACAAATGACGATCTGAACAGCGTGGTGCAACCAAACAATGATGCTTTGGTCATCACGGGGAAAATCATGGGAACCATCGTCCATCGCATGATGGTCGACACCGGGGCATACACCAACATCCTTTTCAAGCATACTCTTGATGCCCTTGGTGGATATGCAGAATACATTGAGCCTTGCGATGATATTATCGTGGGGTTTGGGGACACGCACAACCTTCCAATCGGAAAAATCAGACTCTCCTTGGAGTTGGCATCGTCGAAAGAGCCAAAAATGCACCATACTCGGCAGCTCAACTTCTTGATCGTAGACATGCCATCGTCCTACAATGTGTTCCTCGGCCGACCTTTCTTCAACGAGTTCAAGGCGGCCGCTTCTACTTTTTATTATTGTATTAAGTTTACAACCCCGGCGGGTGTTATAACCGTCAAGGGCGACCAGACTCGGGCGAGGGAGTGTCTCGTCCGTTTTGCTAAGCGCCATTCTAAAGAAACTCCTATGATTGGCCAGTATATTGAGTGTCAAAAACAAAAAGAACAAATAGACTACCTAGAAGGTCTTCCTTGCAAGTACCGAAAGATCGAAGTTGGGGAGTGTAGTCGGCATTTCGACGACCACCAAATAGAGGCGAACGAACACGCCTCCATGGAAGTGGACGACCACACCCAGATGGAGATCGACGAGCAGATAGATTCGGGCGACCAGATCCCCGACGATCTGGAGCCTAGGTTAGGCTTTGAGCCAAAATTCGGAATTGAGGATCCTCGTTGGAAGGAGCCTAAAGAGCGGGCAACTTCAGCGGAGGACCTTGAAACTATTCAGTTAAATGATGTTCGTCCGGAACTCGAGGTATTCATAGGTTCAAATTTACCAGCACATTTGCGGTCCGATATAATCGCATTTTTGAAAGAAAACGTCGGAGCTTTCGCATGGTCGCATGAGGACATGGTAGGTATCAAAACAAGCCATGCCTGCCACAAGTTAAACATTGATCCAACAAGAAGACCCATCACCCAAAAACGAAGAAAATTTAGGCCCGATAAGTATGCGGCTATGACAGTAGAAGTCAAGAAATTGATCGATAACAAATTAATCGAGAAAGCTGGAACTAGTCCTTAGTGGTTGGCAAATCCAGTGCTCGTCAAAAAGGCGACCGGGTCGTGGAGATTGTGTATAGACTTCACAGATCTAAACGATGCCTGTCCCAAAGATCACTTTCAGATGCCCCACAACGATCATTTGGTGGACAATACAGCGGGGCACGAGATGTTAACTTTCATGGACGCTTTCGCGGGATACCATCAGATTGCTATGCATCCCGACGACCAGCGACACACTGCTTTCATGACCGCGACGGACATGTACAGTTGGAAAAGAATGCCTTTCGGTCTGAAAAACGCGGGGGCAACATACCAAAGACTGGTAAATAAGATGTTTGAGCAACACATCGACGAGATGGTGGAGGTCTACATCGACGACATCGTTGTCAAAAGTTTACGAAAGGAAGATCACCTACACCACCTCTCCTTGACATTCGATATTCTGAAAGAATACAACATGAAGTTAAATCCAAAGAAATGCAGTTTTGGAGTTAGCTCCGGGAAATTTCTGGGGCACTTGGTTAGCCAGTGGGGCATCGAGGCGAATCCGAGTAAAATTCAAGCAATCATCGATATGCAAAGCCCAAGAAATGTGAAAGAAGTGCAGAGGTTGACAGGATGCCTTGCATCGCTGAACAGATTCGTAGCACGAACGGGCGATCGTTGCAAACCTTTTTTCGATGCTTTGAAAAAATGGAGGTTCGAATGGACAGACGAATGTGAAAAAGTTTTCGGCAAGCTAAAAGAATATTTATCGGATCCGAAGGTCCTATCTAAGCCAGTCCCCGGAGAAATCTTGTATCTCTACTTGGCGGCCACTGACTGTGCGATCAGTTCAGTGCTCGTCCGAGCAGAGGGGAGCACACATCTTCCAATCTATTATGTAAGTCAGACACTGAGAGAGGCGGAGTTGAGATACACTCCAATGGAAAAATTGGCGTACGCATTAGTCATGAGCGTCAGAAAACTAAGGCAATACCTGTTCGACCACGAGGTGGTCGTCCTCACGACTTTTCCTCTTCGGCGAGCACTTCATCGTCCGGACCTTTCCCACCAGCTGCTGGGGGAGTAACTTTCGTAGTCGTAGCAGTCGATTACTTCACCAAATGGACAGAGGCAAAGGCATTGAAGACCATCACAACGGGCCAAATGACAAGCTTCATTTGGAAGAATATAATTTGCAGGTTCGGCCTACCACGAGCGATAGTGACCGACAACGGACGTCAATTCACGAGTCAAGACATGCTGGAGTTCTGCTCAAAATGAAACATCAAGAAAATTTTTTCAACACCCTATCATCCACAATCAAATGGGCAAGTAGAGGCAATCAACAAAATCATCAAGCACACCTTGAAAGCTAAGCTAGATGGATTGAAGGGCAAATGGGCGGACGAGCTGCACATGGTTCTGTGGGCATATCGGACGACCACGAGGAATTCTACAGGTGAGACACCGTTCGCGCTCGCGTTCGGAACCGAAGCTGTCATACCAGCAGAGGGGCAGGTCGCCACCTTTCGAGTAGTAAATTAGGACGAGCAGTTAAATAACGATGCACAGCTCTCCGATTTGGACTTCTTAGAAGAGCGAAGACTAACAGCGGACGAGAAGAATGTGGTCTACAAACAAAGGTCAGAGCGCTACTACAACACCAAAGTACGTGCTCGCCAATTCTCCATCGGCCAGCTCGTACTTCGGCGGGCGACGGAGCAATCCATTGGCATACTTGGCCCGACTTGGGAGGGTCCGTACCGAATAACGTGCACACTCTTGAACGGATCGTACGAGCTAGAAGATCTCGAGGGCAAACCAAGCAAGTACCCATGGAATGCGGTCAAGTTGAAGAAATTTTATCAGTATGTTTTTAATTTCTTTATATTTGTGCAATTTGTATCTAGTCAATTCATCAAATCTTTTGTACCAAGTGTTTTATCAGAAAGTATGTAAATTTCATCAAAGTGTTGTAGTTTTAGATATTATAGATAAGGCTCTGCGTAGCCAGCTGTGAAAGACGAGCACTCTTTCTTAAAGGTGCTCGCAGGGTAGTGGCGACGACGATCACTACCTAAGATAAAAGAGTTCAACCGACGAATGGTTAACTCTGAAAGACGAGCACTCTTTCTTAACGATGCTCGCAAAGGAAAGACGAGCACTCTGTCTTAAAGAGGCTCGCAAAGGAAAGACGAGCACTCTTTCTTAAAGAGGCTCGCAAAGGAAAGACGAGCACTCTTTCTTAAAGAGGCTCGCAAAGGAAAGACGAGCACTATTTCTTAACGATGCTCGCAAAGGAAAGACGAGCACTCTTTCTTAAAGAGGCTCGCAAAGGAAAGACGAGCACTCTTTCTTAAAGATGCTCGCAAGATAACAACGACGAACTTAAACAAATGAAAGAAGATAAAAAGCATTTTATTAAAAAGTACTTGCAAAAAATAAATAACATAAAGTGGAAAGTAGTGACAAGGAAAAACGAACACATCATATGCAAAAAGTTTCATTCATTAAAAAAAAGCCTTGGAAAGGCTGGAATTACAAAAAGGCCCTGGTGGCTGAACAGTTAAGAGCAAAAAAGAGCTAAGTCTCTGTGGCATTCCCCTCGGCAGGAGCCTCTTCCTCGTCCGCAGCCACCACCTCGGCAGGAGCATTCTGCTCGCCACCAACCTCCTCCTCCTCGTCAGGCGGGTTGCCAAAGAACACTGGAACACCCAAGAGTCGAGGAAACTGGAGTCCCATTTTCATCAGAGGGAGTAGGGGCAAACTTGATTCAGCCTTTGGATTTTCATCCATGAGGAGGTCGTCTATGAAGCCGCCGAGCATAGTGACGTCCACTTCTGGTTGAGCCTCTTTGAGTTTGTGAACAAGCTCATGGGCGGTGAGTGCGGCTGATAGAATAGCTGCGCATGCGGCGACATCATTGCTTTCATCCCTCTCCTCGGATACGGCGACCAGCTCTTGCCGAAGTTTGGCCAAATTTTCCTCAACAGTTGTAGCATTATTTTGAAGAATGCCCACCTCGGCAGCTTTCTGTTTTAGCTCGTTCTCGACAGCATTGAGGCGAGCACGGAGATCTTCGATTACTTGAAGATCCTCCTGATCCTTTTTCCGGACGACCTCAAGCTGGGCCTCAGATTCGGCCAGTTTGGTCTCAAGATCGACCACTTTCTCCTCCGAGACAGCCAGCTGCCTGTCTACGCCCACTTTATCCCTCGCCAGGCGAGCGAGCTTCACGCTCCTCTCCTCGCTGATCTTGCGATTCTCGTAGATTTGGATGCAGAGTTTCTCGGCGGCAAAGGAGGCGCGGCTAAGCTCAATGGCGACCTGCCTTGCATTCTCCATGGAATTTTGATTGTCGACCTCGTTGACAAAGTTCGTGGTCAGCGAACGTGGCATGTTCCTCATGGCCCTGACCAAGGGCTGGGGGTATACCTCCTCGTCCTGCGGATCCCGCGAGCGATAGAAGCCGAGGAGTTCCTCGTTGAACGGTTCAACGACCGGGTGCTCGACAAGCCTGGTTTAGAAGAAAGGAAGTTTAGAAAAGGTACTTAGAAACTATTCAAAGGCATTTTTCTCGGAGAACTTACTTGGCAACCCTGTCGGCGTCCCAGCCGAGAAGAGTATTATCACCAGGGGTCCGTTGTCCGGCAGACGAGCTCCCAGTGACCTCTCGCGCCCTTGTGCTTCGGCGAGGGGGAGATGGCCTTGGTGGGGGTACGACCAGTGGGGGAGGCGAGTTTCTCCTCAACGGGGATCTCCTCGGCGAGACGTTCCCCTCGACGTTTGGCCCTAGCCACTGCTCGGCAGCGTTTGGGCGAGAAGAGCCCCCTCGGGGTTGTTTGGCAGCTTTTTTCGGAGGCGCCGCCGCGGTCTCCGGTTTCTTTCTCTTACCCGAGCCGTCGACGATCTGTCTCTCGCGGAGAGCTTTCGCCGCTCGGATCATCTTGCTCGACATGATTCGGTCAAGATCGAGGGTCGGAGGAAGGTAGGTGATAACTTTGTCAAGAACCACTACTAAAAGCAAAAAGGATCAATATTACGAAGAGAAGAATTTTTTGCAAAAAAATACTTGGAAATATTTCTAATACCTGGAGGAAACTCTCGAGTGATATGGTGAGGAGGTACTCTAAGGCCTGCTCGCTCGCGCATACACTCCCTGTTCAAAAAGCGGCAGGACCTCTCCAAATAACGACGATTAAGCGCGCAGAAAATATGATAGTGGAAGAGGGTAGTGAGACGGTGCTCCGCAGTCCTCGTGCGAGCAAGTTCACCTGCAAGAGCGAGGAGTTATTCAGTATAGACAAGAACGAGCAGAAATAAAAAGACTTACCACGAATTCTCTAGTATTTAGTGGCGATGAGAATGCGTTCAGGTGATCCGTCCGGCCTGACCGCACTTTTCCAGTCACTGGCTACCCACCACCAGTTGGTCTTCCGATCACGGATCTTGTTGGGGACCCCCTCGACCAATTTGATGTTGTCACAGCTTTTTACATAGTAAAAACCGTAACCCACCTTTTTTCCAACCTCGGCCGCTTGAAGTAAGTAATTGATCTCCTTCAGGCTCAGCCAAGTGTTCCGACAACCATTCTCGGCCGCGATCAGGCCGAACAGGGTGAGGAGCCCGATCAGATTCGACCAACCGTTCGGTAATATCTGAGAAGGGGCCACCCCCAGAAAGCGTAAGAAGTTTGTGACACTGGGGTGCAGGGGGAACCTCAACCCTGCCTCCATCATGCCTATGTTGACGGCGACCATCCCTTCTGGCGGCTGGTCGGCCCTCTCGTCGGCGCGAGGAACGAATAAGCAAACATCTGTTGACAATTGATACTTCTTTCGAGAGTTCTCCAATTGGGCCGAGGAGACACTGCTCGCGTACTCGCAGGCCGCATACATCGATTCAGAGGCTGCTCGGTACGGGCGAGGAACCTCTCTTGGCGGGTAATCGCGGTAATATTCGTAAAATGTTTCCCTCGAGAGTTCATCACCATCCAACCCCTCTCGACCACTCAAAATATCCCGTATGCTCGCCGCATAGCGAACAACCTCCTCATGGTCCTCGCGAATGCTGCTCGACAAAGTCTCCTCGACTCGAGCAGGGTCGATCTGTTCGCCCACCCCCCTATCTAGGCTCTGATCGCGTAGATCAGAGTCGGTCTCATCATCGTCCTCCTCGGCATCGTTGCCGGCGTCTTCCCTATCATTTTCGGAGGACCCTTCTAGGTCGACGACCACCTCTGATCTAATTTTGGGAACTCTTGCGCTGAAGGGTTCGGGGGAATAAATCCTAGAGTCCGAAGAGGATGTCCTCTCCACTAAGGCCAAAGCTAAGTCATCGGCATCGCCGGATCTGGCGGCGCCACCATCCAACGGTGGAGAACCTCCACCGGAACCACTACCAACCTCCATTTTTTCTTAAGAAATGGGGGAAAAGAAGTTTTTTAAAGAAAGAAATGTACTTTGTTTACCTTTTTGCCGATCGAAAACCACCCAAATATCGCCGGAAAAGCTTGAAGATCTTGCCTTGGAAGGAGATCGAGAAGAAATTCGAAGGTGCAAAGAGTGGAAAGTGTTTTCACGAGGTATGAAGTTGTATTTATAGGCAAAACATATTCAGGGACCTATGTGCAAAAAGCGGGGTAAAATTTGCAATTTTCCCAAAATTCTGGGCCCTTTTCTGAAATCGAGGTGGGAAAGTGGGCTCACGCGCGACCGTTGAGGTCGGCACGCGCCCCACGCGCTCAATTCAAATTTTTGGGCGCCAATCCCGCGTCTGACACAGGTCACATCAATCGTCATCAAAAGTGCTTCGGAAAGCGTGCTCGGCGTAGGAAACGAGGCGACCGCCTCCATTTTACGTCATCAAGATTCCAAAATTGATTTGCTTGTCGAAGACAAATCTAAGAAGACGAGTACTCTGCTCGCCTTACCATTCTACGAATGCGAAGAAAGGCGACCAGGGGGCAAATGTTATACCCAGTCAAAGAAGTCAATCTTTGACAATTCAATCCTAATCACCAGCTTACGTGGCAAGGACTAGTCAACAAAGTCAAGTGACGACCAGTCAACAAAGTCAAGCGACGACCAGTCAACAAGAAGAAAATGTAATGTAATTATTGTATTTAAGATATTTGAGTGCTCGCCCAAATATGTTGGCGAGCACATTCTAGTGAACTGCTCGCCCAAAGATGTTGGCGAGCAGGTATACGTTTGAGAGAAGTGTTGAAGCTTTGGGAGATGACACAAGACGTGGCGACCAGTTGCTCCGACGACCACGGCGACGAGTGACGAGCTGGTTTCCCAGTTGCTCGGCATCTCACCGAGGACCCCACCAGAGGCGGTTTAGCATTAAATGCGCCATCCCATCACCTTTTTCGGGCAGAAGACAGGTCCAGTAAGGTCTTGCCACGTGTAAAGGGCGGGCAGACCCCAAAAATCACTATATAATGCCTAAAAGGCTCATTGTAACACACAAGTTATTCAAGCCACCAAATCACCCAAACCTAAGCAATATACTCTCCCTAAGCTCTCAAGATTTTAGCTTCTCTAAGAAGCTACATCCTTTGTTCTTCATTTGTTCTTGCTTCGTTCTTCATTTTATCTTCGTTTAATCTTCATAACGATCCGTATAAACACGTAATAACCCCCGATCATAATACATGTTTGTATCGTACTAACAAATAGTCAACATCCGAATCAACCCGATTAAAGTGCATACAACAGTAAGTTTAAATTTTTGTTTATGTTTTTGGGTAGCTAGGGAATGATATTAGTTTATGTAAAAAATTATAATAAATCATGTTCATTGTAAATAATACATTACTAGTTAGTCTAGTTTATATGGTGAGATATATTGGTCTGTATTTTGAAAAATTATAATCTCTGTACCTGAAAAGTTTGCACTTGTTGGAACGGAGTTTAAAAAAAAGTGTAATAATTAAAATCTTGGATATAATTTTGTAACATTTTATATATAAAGTAAATAAAGTAGTTTGATTGAATGTATGGTGGATCCAAAAAAATATTGCATGAATAGTAAATATGTGTATATTGTGAGAATGACTATGCAAACTTTTTAGGAATTGAGGTAGTAATAAATAATGTTCACTGCAATACGTAGTTCCTTTATGTTAGTACAAAATAGTAAACGCCCATGTTAGAGGGGGATGTCGCTAAGCCATCTATCAATCATCGCAAAGCTCTCTACAGGCTTATACTCCGCAGCTGTATGACCCGCCCCCTACAAATGTATATATAACCAACAATTATTAATAAATGAAATTCAAAATATTTTTAAACATATTCCAAATAATAGTACACCATGAGCAAGAATTTATAACCTTCACGGTGATGTGTGTAAAGTCAGAGTCTTTGTTGAAGTATAATGTTGCATACCTTAACTCAAACAAACAAACAAAATATATCACAACTAACATAAAAAAAACTATTTGAAGAATTAAAAACCAAGGTCTCCAATCACTCTTGATTTGCAATTTCAATGATCTTATCCATTCTTCGGCGGTCGAATGAGGAACAACCATGTCTTGATCCCCACTATCAATAACATTATTGATTACCAACAAATAATAAATTATTAAGGAAAATAGTAAATTGCATAATACTCCCTCTGTTCCTCTGTAACTAACAATATTATTAATTTTTTGCATAAGTATTAAGAAATAAATTATTAAAAGAGTATTGATTTGGTGAAAAAAATTTAAATAAGAATGACAAAGGTAGATATAAATATGAAAGAGAAAAGATAGAGAGATTGTAAAATGTTGACATTTTAAGAAACATGTCAATATATGTCAATATATTACAATAGTTTGAAACCAGAATAAAAATAAATAAATCATTACCTGTAAATTAGAACTCCACAATCACTCTGGTTTGTAAACTTCTTGTGATACTTCACGACGGAGTCAACATTTTGTGTGTATGTTCCATTACTCATGGACATGGTACAATTACATATTATCCATTCAGTTATTGTTCCCTGTGCAATACGAATGTTTTAAAAGATATATACATAAACGTTGCATTTTTTATTTTTTTTTGAGATTGTTTAACACAACTTAGATTAAATGCTAAAATATAAGTAGTCATATTGATGGTTGGTTGATTCATGAATGACATATATACCTGACGAACATGTAGACATTGTAGAGCTTCTTAGACAACTTTTATATTGGCTGTGATAAATAATATTCTATCACCTTGAATATTGGTGATGAGATTGTATTGTATATATACGAGTCTGAGATACAACAGAATGCATACAAATAGGAAAATAAAGATTCAAAATATAAATCAAGATATTAATCTAAATCCCTATCTATGTGGCTTCGTCAATGCACCCTTATCTCTTTTACCCCCGTCAAGCTGGCCATGGGTTGTAAACCGACGCAAAGCTTGGAACGTAGTAATTCGAAAGTCAGGCGGGGAAGACTCTTCGTAAACACATCCGCAATCTGAAGATGTGAGGGAACATGCTTTGTATCCAAACGACCGGAGGAGACAAGTTCACGTATGAAATGGCAATCAATATCAATATGTTTAGCACGCTTATGGGCCACCGGATTTTGACTCAAGAATAATGCAGTAGTGTTATCATACAACAGAAGTGGCCGCATCTGTGGTAAGGCACGAAGCTCCCCTAACAAGAAAGTTAACCAAACCATTTCTTGAGCGGTGTTTGCAAAAGCACGATACTCAGATTCACAACTAGAAGGAGAGACCGTAGGTTGTTTCTTTGCACACCACGAAACCAAATTATCGCCCAAAAATATAGAATAACCATATGTTGATCGTCGAGTCTCAACACAACGGGCACAATCTGCATCTGAATACCCCACAATATCTGAAACATTCGAGCGTGTAAAAGTTAGGCCCAAATGTAAGGTGCCTTTGACATACCGAAGAATCCGTTTTACTGCCAAGAAGTGATCAATCGTCGGGGCCTGAAGGAACTGACTTACATGACTAACTGCATAGGATAAATCAGGTCGCGTTATAGTCAAATATTGCAAAGCACCCACCAAAGATCGATAAAGAGTGGGTTCACCAAAAGGTTCTCCGTGACTGATGAGAGTAGTTCCAGCGGGTAGTGGAGTAGAAACAGGTTTTGAATCAAGTAGCGATGCCCGAGCGAGGATATCATGAGCGTATTTTGCTTGTCCCAAAAATAGGCCCGAGTCAGTATGCGTAATTTCGAGACCTAGGAAATAAATTAATTTTCCCAAATCCTTTGTAGCAAACTCATTGTTTACACGATTTATAAAGCGCCGAAGAGCCAAAGGATCGCTGCTTGTGACTATTATATCGTCCACATAAAGAAGAAGAAACATAGTGTAATCGGGACGGTGTAGAAAGAAGAGGGATGTGTCCGCTCTACTGCAGGTAAACCCCAAGCTAGAGAGGAAAGTACTGAATCGAGTAAACCAAGCCCGTGGAGCTTGTCGAAGCCCATAGAGCGCGCGTTTCAATCGACATACATGATTGGGTCGTTTCGGATCAATAAACCCTGGAGGTTGAGACATAAGAACCGGCTTGTCAAGAAAATCATTTAGAAAAGCATTTTTTACGTCTAATTGATGCAATGGCCATTGACGCTGAACCGCAAGAGCCAAAATAACACGAACAGTGGCTGCCCTGACCACGGGACTAAACGTATGAGAGAAATCAAATCTAGGTACTTGAGTAAACCCTTGGGCCACCAAACGGGCTTTGAAACGTTCAATCGATCCATCTTGTTTGTATTTCGTGCGAAAAACCCATTTTGAGCCTACGATATTACCATTTACCGAACGAGGTACCAATTCCCATGTATCATTATTGTGTAAAGCGGCCATCTCCTCACGCATAGCCGTATACCATTGTGGTTGCTTGAGTGCTGAACGGAAACCCTTTGGTTTAGAGGCTGAGGCCAGAGCTGTGAGCAAGGCTGTCTTTGCAATATTAACAGAATAACGAGGCTTAAATATTCCTTATTTTGCCCTTGTTTGCATCGGATGAACAGAAACTGTTCGAGGTGGTGCAAGAGGAGGAGCAGGCTGCTTATCGACCGGGGCAATAGGTGGAACATCCTGGTTTGGAACAGGAGGTACAACAACTGGGTGTTGCATGGAAATGGTGGGAGAGGTATCGCATGGGCATAGTGTGCATGGCTGGGAATGAGGCTGGCATAGGGAGGCTATTTGAGGAGGTAAGGATGGTGTCAATGGCCTGTGCTGGGAAAGAACTTGTGGTTCAAAAAATGAAGAGAAATCCAACTTATTAGCAACAGTAGAGTGATTATCTCCAGAAAATGGAAAATATTTTTCATCAAATTGGGCATGACGCGTAACATATAAACGGGAAGAAACGGGATCGAAGCACCGAAAACCCTTATGAATACTGCTATAACCCAAGAAAATACATGGTTGGCTGCGAGGTGCCAATTTGTGCTCGGCATAATCACGAAGATATGGGTAAACCCTACACCCAAAAGGCTTGAAATTGGAAAAATTTGGTTTTGTGCCAAATAAGACCTGAAATGGCGATTTTTGTTCCAAGATAGCAGAAGGTATGCGATTAAATATATAAACAGCCGTAGAAAAAGCGTCAAGCCAATAAGTAGCTGGAGCATGTGCATGAAACAAAAGAGAAAGAACAGTTTCAGTAATATGCCTGTATTTTCGTTCGGCACGACCATTTTGTTGAGGTGTGTATGGACATGAGAACCGATGAAAAATACCACAAGAGGCAAAAAAATCACGAACCCGACCATTCGTAAATTATGTTCCACCATCACTCTGAAATGTCTTTATAGTTCAAGAGAATTGATTGCAAACGAGTGTTGTGAATTTCACCAAAATGTCATAAAATTCGGATTTTGCACGCAAAGGATATAACCATGTAAAACGGGAATAATCATCAATAAATACGACATAATAACGAAATCCATCTATTGAAGTAACAGGGGCAGGTCCCCATAAATCACAATGAACCAAATCCAATACGCGTGAAGCACGTTTTTCATTAATATCAAAAGACAGATGCTTACTCTTAGCCAATTGGCAAGAGGAACAAATATTTGGTTTTGGCAACAATGATGTAACAGCCAAAAAACCCAAACGTTGTAACAATTTGAATAACAGAAAATGACACATGACCTAAACGAGAATGCCATAACTCAAATGATGCCTTCAAAACCTTCGACCGAAGAGCTGCCACCAAAGCCAAAGACCCCTGCTCTAAAATGTAAAGGCCATTACTGCATTTGCCCTGAGCCAGAATCTCCCTTGTCAATCGATTCTGAATTTCAAAAGACTGATTAGAAAACGTAACATCAACTGGTAAATCCGAGGTTAATTTACTTATGGAGAGCAAATTCTTAGTAATATGCGGAACAACCAAAACATTCTTTAACGGTAATTTATTATTAATAACACAAGAACCCAAATGTGAGATATGGAGAGAGTCACTGTTATCAACAATTACATGATTATTACAGTTGTATGGTTCAAAGGTATTGAGGGGAGCAATGTCATTTGTCATGTGGGCGGATGCTCCCGTATCAACGTACCAATCCGATTGTGAAGAGGATGCAACCTTACACTGATTCTAAAATGCTTGAGCAAGGTGTGCAGCGGCTGGAGTAGAATCCCGGACATAACGGCGTGAGCAATTGTTGGCATAATGACCCGGTTCACGGCAAATTTGACATTTAGGAACATATGCCCTTTTATCATTGCTAGAAGAGAAAGAACCACGACCTTTGCCACTAGATGGACGAGAGAAATTTCCAGATCGACCACCACGGGAAGAGCCACGCCCACCATGCGAGGCAGAGTTCTGATTCTGTACAAAGAAATTAAAGCAGCAAGGGATGTGTTCGCAACCTGAGACTCCATGATCTTATCATACAATTCATAGTTTCGAGCTTGATGAATGAGATCATGAAAGGAGGGGGCTGGGGTGAGAGCCATACGAATGTCCGTAAAACCACGAAATTGCGGACCGAGCCCACGCATGAACCAATGACTTTTGTCGGTATCGTCAATGGGGCGACCAATCGCAGCAAGTTGATCGCATAGTGATTTGAATTTATGGCTGTACTCAACAACCGAAGAGGAATCGCGTTTCAGGAATTGAAGCTCATCACGTAACTGATGAGCCCTAGAGGTAGAAGAGTGGCTGAAGGCAGTTTCTAATGCAAGCCAGACTTCACTCGCGGATTCAAGATTAACAACTTCCGCCATGGATTCTTCTGTCAGAGATGAAAGAAGAAGACTCAGCACTCGGTGATTCTTTTTTCACCAGATATCATGATCAGGATTTGGGATTTCACCATCATCATCATTAGTGATCATAAGGGGAGGTTCAACGGAAGTACCGTCAATGAAGGAAAGCAGATTATCGCACCGCAACATGGGGATAACCTGATTGCGCCATAATAAGTAATTGGAAGAGGATAGTTTTATAGTAACCATGTGGATGAGTGTAGCAAGAGGGACAGAGTCAGAAGCCGCCATTGAGAAAGAAATGATAGAAGCGTGGGAGGAAAAAATAAGAGAAGGAGAAATTTAGGGTTTGGGTGAAAGGCTGATACCATGTGATAAAAAATATTCTATCACCTTGAATATTGGTGATGAGATTGTATTGTATATATACGAGTCTGAGATACAAGAGAATGCATACAAATAGGAAAATAAAGATTCAAAATATAAATAAAGATATTAATCTAAATCCCTATCTATGTGGCTTCGTCAACTGCACCCTTATCTCTTTTATTGGCCCATTTGTTCGAGAAGAGATAATTCATTGACTGCTAGGAAGCAAGAAATTAATCAAAGTTTGAATACAGACATCAGGAAAAATAAGAGAGCTCATTATATATTAATGTGAACAAAAAGTGAGTTTATAAAGAAAAAAAGAATCATTACTCAACACCATAACTTGGGAGTGGAGGATTGGAGAAAACGTCGACCATAATTTTCGTCTTGAGGCGACATTTGATGCGATAACAACCCTCGTTTTTCATACGCGCGTACAATGTATCACACCATTAATATATGATAAATGAATATCTTTTCAACACACTGCACATGCATCAATATATATTTTAGTAATTAGAACAAATTAATTAATTAAGCCTATGTCTAAGACGCTGAAAACCCAAAATTTCAAACTCACTTAGATTTACTCTTTCCATAACATTCTTACATAGATGGTTGTTGGGCTCGACACTTACATAATTCCCATTGCAATTGTGTTTTGCAGACTGGTTTTTTAAGAAGGAAAATAAAAATAAAAATCCATAGCTTAATAAATCGATAAGGAAGTTAATTTGCATATATATATAAATAAAGAAAATGGAATAGGAATAGGAATTGCCATGTAGAGTTCATCTGATCATAAGAGTCCATTTCGGTGACCATATGAAATTCTTCCATTTACGTCAATGAACTTATCAGTAATAGGATTTCCCAATATGTATCCCTAATCAATCACAAAAAATGAATTAGTAAAGTAGCAAATTGAAAAAGGAAGACCGTGACTACTTTCATGTTCAACTTTGGCTCGCTCCCCGCGGCTTTAATGCCTGTGAAAATTAAAATTAAATTTTGTGTTACATCTAATCTATTGTACGTTTTGGTAGGTGATTAAAAAAATGAAATTAAGTGAGACTACTACCGTCATAGACGTGGTCAACAACAAGAGGAATGATGATGCCACCATAAGAATCACCGGCAACGTAGAACGGATCGGATTCTTGTGAAAATTGGGATGACATTACATTACAGTAGGTAAATAATTGAATTAATTACAAATAATGATTCGACCAAGAGAATATGTATGTTAAATAAAACAAATAGAACCAACCTTTGTCCATGAATAGGGATTTAATTCAAGAACAGGTATACTGCTGCTATCGGATTTAGCGTAGTCAAAACTTAGAGGCCCTGCACCACAGTAGTTAGCAAAATGCAATATATAGTACTCCCTCCGTCCCGTGATTATTTGCACACTTTTCTTAACGGGCGTTCCAACATTATTTGCACACTCTAAAAAAGAAAGAGTAGTTTATATACATTAAGAGCTAAAATCCAACCCTCTCCTACAATTAAAACACAAAAATTTCAACAAATCAATTAAGACCAAATTCGTACTTAAGATACCTAATATACCCTTTCTTTGTAAAAACCTACAATTAATTCAAAATATTAATTCCTTCTCACTCTCCCCTATAATTCATATTTTCCATTTTTCAAAACCCTACCTCTGCCATAGCCGTCGTCGATGAACGAAGGAAGCCCCTGCCATCGCCTCCATCTTCACCGACCGCGTGCAGCCCCTGCCATCTCTCCACAAAGACGGCGACTTCCACATCTCCGACGAACCTTTTGCGCGCACTTTGTTGTTTATTTTGTTGGTGATGGCACTGAACGAAGTTACGCTTTGCGGCGGAGACGAACGAACGGTTTCCACGAGTCTCCGCCCCCCGCTGCCACCGCAATTGACAATACGCCGCTGCTCGGCGATCAGATCTTTCGCACTCGTTCACAATTCCTCGGCCAGACGCCCAGCCTCCGCGGCGCCAGCAGCCGCAGTCGCTCGATTTAGTTCTTTTAGCGCCGACGGTTCGGTTTCTCGCACGCCGGCGATTCAGTTTTTTTTAGTTCGATCGGCCGCTGATCTTTGGTGCGATTATGATTTCGATTCTCGTCGCTACTCGGCATCAGTAGAGGCAAAAGTTAAGCACCAAACTTTTATTTTTTATTTTGGGGGTTTTATGTATTTTCGGGACGTACTCTATATTTTTTTTACAATTTGTTCATATTTAGTGCAATTGCAATGGATTGTTTCGGAGATTATATTGTGGCGCTTAAATTTTTTGTTTGATACTGCAGGTTTCCTTTTGTTGCCTGTGAAATTTTTACATTTGAAATTGATGTTATCTTGAAGACCTTGGTGGAGGAAGAGGAGGTCAGATCATCCTATTGAGTATTTAAGATATGTTGTAAACTGGTATTTTGAGGTTCAAACTCAACTAATAAGTAATTGAATTTTGTGTCTCGTTGCAGCTTATGAATTTAATTTTGCTGATTAACTTATTTTATTGTACTGTTTGAATTTCTTAGTAGCTTCTCCAGTGTGGATTCTTCAATGATTTATTTCGTAACTCCCCTTATGCCCATTGCTGGTGATCTCGAAAGGTAAGATTATCCTTTAATTACTTACATAAAATATTTTGATTCCAGAGTTCTTGCTTTTGAGTGCCATTTTGGAGGTTGAGATTTTAGGATTTTTCCATTTTGGGATTTTTGGGGTGCGATTTCAGTGTTGGGACAGTCCTTTTGCTGTTTAAAGTTGCTGGTTTTTGGTGCTTTTGGGACAGCACTTTTGCTGTTCAAAGTTGCTGATTTTTTGTGCTTTTGGGACAGTCCTTTGCTGTTCAAAAGTTGTTGGGAGAGCTGTGGTGATTCTTGCGTTGCTGCTATGGGGATAAGCCTCAAAACTCAGTTCGTATGGAAGATCCTTGATGCAAGGGAATATATGTGCAAAGGCAAAACTAAGAATGCAGGTTTTTGTGGAGCAATTTAGGCAATAAGCTGCTGGTGTGAGTGTAATAGGTTGTGAAATTCCTTTATTTGAATGTGGTTAGACATTAGTGTTAGAATTAGTGTTGGCATAATGATGTACCAGATAAGTGATGTGATGGATTGTAATTTAGTGGCGTACCGACCCTTATGGGATTGAGCGTTTTTTGAGCAATGACATATTTACCTTTTTACGTGCTTATACTCTCATGTAAAACACTTAGAGACCGGCATTGTTGATCAACATCTTTGAAATCATATATGCAATTATATTTAAGTGTTATGCAATTTTTTTGTTTCTCTTCTTAATCTGCAAGAATCGATTTATTCCGTGTGCTTTACGTATTATTTTTGTTTATGCAATTACAATATGCAATGTTATGCAATTATACTTAAGTGTTATGCAATTTTACTTTAGTGTTATGCAATTTTACTTTAGTGCTACGCAATTATACTTAAGTGTTACGAGTAAATGCAGAAGTATATACTTAAATGTTATGCAATTTTGGTGTTGTTATATGCAATTACTTAAGTGTTATACAATTTTTGTGTTATTATATGCAATTAGAATCTGCAATTTGTGTTGTTATATGCAATTAGAATATGCAATTAGTATTACTTAAATAATATTTGCTAATAAATATTTTATTAAAAAAATACAAAAAAAATTATTAAAAGTATGAATATGCAATTAAAAAAATATGAATGCAGTTGATTAATTAATTAAAAAATAACTGTATACGTACTGGAGTTCTTCCTTTTTCGTAGGATGAATGTGATTTTGCTAAAATTGATTGCATTCAATGCACAAAACTTTTTGGAATGGTTCGGGATTAAGGAAGGTAGAAATCTTTAAATGCGGGAAAGTATTGTTAATTAGGAATTTAAAATTTAAATTAATTTGACCAATTCAACATTATCAAATATAAGGAATGCAAGGGTATTTGTGTCCACAAAATTTCGAATTTGGCTCTATTTGCTTTACCAAAAGTCAATTGGATTAATTAACTTAAACACTTAGTGAAGTGTCTCTAGGTGCAACTCCCCCTATTTTAAATTTTAAATTCCTAATAAAAATTTAATTTAAGTATCTTTAATTTTGTAAAGTCAACAAAACAAATGTGCAAAATCTGGAACATTTTACTAATCGTGCCCATTAATTAAAATTTTAATTTCAAGCACTTTTTATGTTTAATGAGAATTTTTATTGTTTTTCTAAAATTCAAATTTTTTTTTATTAATTTTCCAGCAATCAATTAATGTAAGGATTATATATGCAACGAAAATTGCATTCTGCAAAGATATGCAATAAATTTGATTTATATATGCAACGAAAATTGCATGCTGTAACTTAAAATACTTCACAATACGTAAAAGAATAATATATATATATATTGTAATAAGATGTTCTAGTATATTAACTATGGTTTTACTAATCAAATTATTTATTCATCCAAATATCTTAAAAAATTAAAAAATTATGGTTTTACTAATCAAATTATTTCTTCATCCAAATATCTTAAAATATTTCATAATTTTAACGGTAATTAATCAATTGTATTCATAATTCTTTTAAGCGCATATTCATATTGTTAATAATATTTTTTTCTTTTTAATAAAATGATTTTTTTGCATATCATTTACACATACATACTAGTTATTTACGATCTGTATATTTCTTTACACATTATGAAATTGAAATTTGGTGTACTGCATTTACTAGTAATTTTATAATTGCATAAAGCAACATGAAAATTGAAAAATCTAATTGCATATAACAACATAAAAATTGCATAACACTTAAGTAATTGCATATACATACAAATATATGCAATAAATTGGATTTATGTATTCAACGAAAATTGCATGCTGAATTCCTCAAAATCGAATGTGAATCGACTTCGCATACGATGAAAAGAGGAACTTATCAACAGCACAAAACTCACACTGAATCCTCAATCCACAAATCACCGGAATTAATGGACAACAACAACAATCCGCAACACTAATCAAGGATGAATCGTCGGCGAATTAAACGCCGAACAAAATCGTCGGCAAAGCTTTAAGTGCGTGAGAGAGAGCTCTAATTCACGAAACTTGATCCCCAAATTAAAACTCACAAATCAACAATTTCAAAGCCGAAATGAGACTCAGTGTTGACAGAATCGACGACACGAACACCGAATTTACAAACAAAACAACAATAAAAGTCGATTTGTGAGGGAAGAAGACGACCAATAATGTTGCCCCTTTTTTTAGACCAAAATTGCAGGTATGAAGTCATGACTTGCAATGGAAGAAGATGACCACTCACCTCTAAATCGCGAGTACGAAGTGCAAAAATAGGTCGGTCGCCACAGCAACTGCAAAAACAGATCGATCGCCAACGATGAAGATGGAGGTTGCGGCACCAACGCCGCCTTTCGCCGCACCTCCGTACGCCGCCTTTCCCAACCTGAAGTCTACGTCGCCGAACCCTGCGTGCGTCAGATCAGACACCAAATAAGACCGCACCACTAAAAATTGTGGCCGCCCTAGTATCACCATCAAATCCGCCAACGATCTCATGTACTCCTTTGTTACGTCAGATTTAGTCTTCCTCACAAGCTCCAACGCGTATTGTAGTGGATTTTTCGATAAATCTCCGGCGGTGGCGATCGCCACCGGAAAGGCGAACGCGTTTTATGTGGGATTCGTGCGTATTGATGGAAATGGGAAGATTGAGGGGAATCGCATTTAATTGG
Source organism: Galeopsis tetrahit (assembly GCA_963675135.1). Lineage (NCBI taxonomy): Eukaryota > Viridiplantae > Streptophyta > Magnoliopsida > Lamiales > Lamiaceae > Galeopsis > Galeopsis tetrahit. The sequence goes on along the minus strand of OY776121.1, from coordinate 63,764,985 downwards.
GAATAAAAGATCTTGAGATTTTGGGAATTATGATTGAGTTAGTGGTTCCGCAATTTATGAGGGATTTTAAAATATTAATATGTATTTAAGGTTTTAAATGAATTATTAAGGGCACATTAGGTATATTAAGTAGGAATTTGGCTTTAATTGTTTTACTAGAATTTTTTGGTTTTAATTGTAGTAGGGGTATGGATTTTAGTTCCTATTGTTAATAAACTCTTTAAAATAATGTTGATTAATTCAGAAATGTCAATGCAATTGAATGCACAAAACTTTTTGGAAAGGTTGGGGATTAATTGTTGATTAGCAATTTAAAATTTAAATTAATTTGACTAATTCAGCATTATCAAATATAATGAATGAAAGGGCATATGTGTCCACTAAAATTCGATTTTGGCTCTAATTGCTTTACCAAAAGTCAATTGGATTAATTAGCCTAAACACTTAGTGAAATGTCTCTATGGGCAACTCCCCCAAATTCAAACTGTATAATTTCATTAAAAAAATATATATATATGTAAACAAGATCGGTTGAGTTTGAACAGATCCAAAAATGACCAAGATAATATTAATGGCTTTCTGTTTTTGCTTTCTTGCGTTTTTGTTAGGGGTGATTCGGTACAGTATACCGACCATACTGAACCATACCGTTATCATATCGAAAATTTTGATATTGAAAAAATTCATACCGTTACCGTACCGAAATTTCGGTATACCGTAATCTCGGTATACCGAAATTTTCGGTATGTAAAAATTCATACCGATACCGTACCATAATTTCGGTATACCGAATTTTCGGTACGGTATATCGATTCATATCGAAAATATTGAACCATCATTTCATATCGAAATAAGGTATACCAATTCATACCGAAAATATTGAAGCATTTTTATATTGAAATTAATTATTTAAGGTTTATTTTATTTATGTTTTAATAATTCAAGTTATTTTAATTTAAAAATAATATAAAATTATTATTTTATTAAGGTTTTGGTATTTCGGTATATCGATATACCATTTCATACCGAATACCGAAAAAATTTCGGTATACCGAAATACCGCGGTATGATCATTTTCCATACCGTTACCGTACCGAAAATTTCGGTACGATATCATACCGTACCGAAAATTTCGGTATACCGAAAATTCCGATAATTTCAATATTTTTCGATATGAAAAACTCGGTATACCGAAATTTCGGTATATTTACCCACCCCTAATTTTTGTTGAAATTTCTTATTCCTGTTTACCTACCCAACATATCTAATATTCCTATTTATTATGGATAAAATTAAATTAAATAAAAAAAATTAAAATCAATAAATAAATAAATTTAAAATAATTGATGTGACAATACCCGGACATAAAAAATTATGTCCTGCGGACAGTGAACACTATATTTACATTATTTTTAGAGGTAGTTTTCACTTACTTTTTAGAGGTATTTAAGAAATTCAATCTTTACATTATTTTTTTTAAACTCAATTTACATTTTACTTTATTTTATTCAAAAAAATTTGTAAAACTACTTCTAAAAATATCAATTATTATATTTTTTTATCCATTTCTTAAAATGTGTCATTTCAAAGGGGTAAATTCCCCTTGAACGGAGGAGTAATTAAATTTACAGATCGAATGCCGTTTCTATTTGCTGCACGACTAACAAAAAATCTTAAAATTCATTTCATACGCAACATTTTCCTAATCTAAAGGAGATCGAACCCGGCCAGATATTATATGAGCTAAAATACAATATAAAATGCATGACATTAAATATTGTACTGCACCGTCTTTCTGATGAGGATGAAGTTGACTGATTGAAAAATTAGTGTGATAGAATCAAGAGTAAGAATCACAAAAAATTAATTGATTTGAGATTTTATGTAGTATTTCATTTTATGCTCTAGTTTACCAACAATACATTTAGTATGATTACTGATGAGGATGAAGTTGACTGATTGAAGAATTAATGTGACAGAATCAAGAGGAAGAATCACGAAAAATTAATTGATTGGAGAATTTATGTAGTATTTCCTTTTATTCTCTAGTTTACCAACAATACATTTAGTATAATTACACCCCTCCTTATAATAAAAGGGAGGAAGAGTAAAGTTGTAAGAGAAGAAGTTTTTGAATAATAAAGAATAAAGAACATAGTTCTTTTGAATTGCATTTACGGTATTCTTCTTAAATCAACATATTTGAATTCGTGCCACTTTTTTGGGTATTCTTAGAATCAACGAACTAGTGTGTGTTTTTTGTATTGTCATTTTCATACACTTCCGCGGCCTACATCAGTTGGTATCAGAGCCCAGTCAATGCTCCTAATATGTTGATTCACATTGATCAAGCCACTATGGATGTCAATCTCACTCAAAATTTGTTTTCTGATAGCTCTTCAGATACATATGATGATGTCAATGTGGGCTATCCTATTTTTGATGAAGAGGTGGATGATCTTTTCGTGAAAAGTGTTATTTTTGAAGATTTAATGTATACAGTTGGAGACTATGAGGGTCTTCCTAAATTTGATGAAGAGGTCATTATTCACTACGACACTCCTTCTTTTGTTAAAGATGGTGCAATGCTTGTGTTATTTTTACATGTGTCTTTTGTCGTGGTTAATTCATTAGAGGATGCGTGTCCTACATCACGACTTTATTTGGTGTTCGTGTCTTCGAAGGAGCAATGTGCAAACTATATTGGGAATGATATGCCAATACACAAACTACGTATTGGTTACTCTAAGGATGTTGTGGCGGATCGATCCCGACGCGTTCTTCAGGCTTTCGATTCGAGGACGAATCTTTCCTCAACCGGGTGAGAATGATGGAGATACGGCCCCAGAATCTTCAAACCAAAGGAATGATTAGAAATTGAGAGCTTGATTGAATTAGTATTTTAATTATAATTGTTATTTCTTATTTCAGTGCTATAAGTCCACGATAGTGTTGGGCCTTAGGTTAGGGTTTATTGAGGTTTGCCCTACTATTAATAGGAAGTGTTTTTCATTGTAAAAGAAGGTGATTTGATTAATAAAAAAAAAACGATAGTTTATCTCATGATCTCTTTTACGGTATTTTGTGTGAATCAACGTATCTGAGTTTTGCCACTTTTCCGGGTATTCGTAGAATCAACGGATAGTGTGTGTTCTTTATATATTTTATTTATTATTCATATTTTATACGCTTTCACGCTGCATCACTTTCTCACGCTCAATCGCTTACTTTTTAATTATATATCCTATTTAATTTCTTTCTTCCACCTTTTTCTTCATTCAATAGATTCGCGATCTAAAAAAACTTGTATACAATATTTCACAAAATTTAGATTCTGAAGATTTGATTCATCCTATCCCATTTACATTTTCCTGATTAATCGCTCATAGCAGAAATTAGAAGAAAGAGATAAAATTCTCAGAAACACATGGTAGAAACAAAAAGAAAGAGAGAAAAATTTCAGAAAATCAGTTGACTAATGTCAATCATTTATGTTAAGATTTTTATTAAATCCAATTTGCTAGTCACAAATGAAAGACAAAGAAATCAATATAGCACATGTGGATATATTTCAATTAACTGTCGATTGTTATGTATTTGTAATTTAGGGATGAACTATCCAAACACACATTAATCTAATTCTATTTTGTTTTGTGGACGAATTTAATATTTCATTCGCGCTCAGTAATGACATTTTATTGATGTTGTAACACATCTTTCTCTAAAACTAATACACTTATATTTATTAATTAGTGTGAAAATTGTTTGAAATTCATGTATTTAATCTGTTTAATTTTATAGCATTTCATTGCATTATTACACTAAATTGACTAATTGCATGTTTGATTTAGAGAAATGACATGGTTTGCTATTTTTATAGAAAAAATAATCTTTTTTAAAGCAAAACACACCTCAAATAATATTGTGAAGTAAATTAAAAACTAAATTGAAAAGGGTTTGAAATTGAAAGCAAAACGAACCAATTAATTCGAGCATTGTTGAAGAAATGAAAACCCAAAATATTTATTTGAAGCTCAAAGTGATCCAGGCCCGTTAAATTAAAGAGTGGAGAAAATAAAAGGGTGGGGCTATTAACACCCCATAAAATGTTATACATACCCCAAATGTTAAACACACCCCATTAAAATTTAAAAATCATTTTTTATTACTATACACACCCCAATTTTTTCCTACTTACCCTTAATCCCTCAAAACAAATATAAATTAAATAAAAACTAAAAAAATATTATAAAAATTAATTAAGTCTTTAAAAATATATAAATTTTAAAAATCAATTAACAAAAAAAATTCAATAACACGAAAAAATTAAATAAAAATTAAAAATATTTTTAAAAAATCAACTAAATATTAAAAAATACTATTTGAATGGAAAAATCAATTACAAAATATAAAACATTAAGAAAATCAACTAAAATTTAAAAATAATTGGGTAGAACAATTTTAATTAAAAAAATAAAATCAAATAAATTTAAATAAAAACTGAAAAATATTAAATAAAAAAAACAAAATTTAAAAAAAACAAAAAAAATAAAATATGTAAAATATAAAAAAAACAACTAAATCTTAAATAAATATTAAATCTTCAAAAATAAAATAAAGTTAAATAAAAATTTAAAATATTAAAAAAATCATATAAATCTTCAAAAATAATTAAATTTTTATTTATCTTTTTCAAAATTCGTTTTCTTACTTTTTTATTTAATTATTTTTTGACGATTTATTAAAATTTATAAGAATTTTTATGATTTTATTTAAATTTAATTTATTTTTTTATTTTTTATTTGATTAATTTATTTTTTATTAAATTTTCCGATTTTATTTATTTTTTTCAGAATTAAAAAATTATTTATTTAAATTAATTATTTTTAAAGATTCAGTTTTTTTTAATAATTTTCAAATTTTAATTATATTTTTTCCAATTTTTTTTATTTCATACTTGTATATACCATTTTATATATACCTATTTTTCTTTTTAAAATTATGGGGTGTGAATAAAACATTTTGGGGGTGTTAGTAGCGGTACCCAAAATAAAAATGGACATGGATAAATGCCCCCACATATTATGTATTCACCTCAACTCTAATTTATATTTTGAACTAATAGTTAATAAGACTATACTACTCTTATGTGCTGAGTTCACCCCACCCCTAAACAAAATGAAGATTTTTTGCTTCCCCACCCACCCAAAATATATTATTTTTTTGTAATTGATTATTTTTCATGTTATTATTGTTTTATTTGACCATATTGTTGCCTGATTGTGCAGTTGTAATAAATATATGTATAGGGTATTTCATTTTCGAGTTTTTACTCAGCACTGATTCGTCGAGTTTTGTGAGATTTTTCGGAAAAAAATTCCACGTTTTGAATCAAAACTCGACCAACTTTTTCATGTTTTAATTCAAAATTCAGCAAACCAGTGACGGTGGCGGGCTTCACGCGGAGAAGCCTCGACGACGGTGACCCTGCAACTGAAAGGACGAGCGGCGCAACTAGGGTTCTGCCACAGAGACGGCGGCAGATGACGGCTCGTGGCTCTGATATCTCTGTTGGGTCTCTTCGTCGTCTCTGTTGAGAATCGACAGACACCGGTTCAGACACCTGGAATCAGATCGATTGGGATAGATAGAAAGGAAGACCAAGTTACGTCTGGTGGCACTCCCATCAAAACTCTCACACTTAACTCTCAGTTATACTTTACAGAGAGAAAAAAAAGAACCGGCTCCAATAGTCTAAAGTGAGGGACTGCCAAAAAACATAAACAAATTAGGACAACATGACTATGGACCACTTTTTGTTAAGAGCCAAACACCTGCACCTAACCCCAACAAATCTAATTAATTTGCATGTCAATAACATTAATACTTTTCCCGTCAAAAAAAAAAAAAAAAAAAACATTAATACTTTTTCTTCTAGAAGAAAATGGTCAAACTTTGTCGTGAAGGTATACAAATGCTTATTATGCAGCAAGGCACGACTTCCATGCGCGCATTTCAGGAAGCTTCTATCTATGTATGCCTATTACGACTTCCATGCATTTAACGAAGCTTCTATGTACTATGTTAGATTCCTTTATCCAATTTTAATTTTATTATTATCATTCTACTTTTTAAAAAAATAATAGTATTAAATAACCTGTTTAGAAATAAATTTCGAGAACAAGATACATGAATAAATTAAAATATAAAACTCCTCTTGTTCCAAATATACAACGTATTAACATTTTGCACTTTTCAATGTAAATTAATTGCATTTTTTCTAAGTTACTCTCAAATTAATTAATAAGAATTTAGATACTAATAATTTATAACGTATAGTGCAGAATTCTAAAGCAATTAATTAGAAATTTAGTAAAAAACTATTAATTTTCTTAATATGTGTGCATAAGTTTAAAGTGACATACATTTTGAATGAATGTTGAATATGATGGCTTTTCAATTGTTTTAGGTCGAGACTTGTTTCTCATGAAATTTCTTTGATGTTTGCATCTTTTAAGAATCAACCAATATACTCCAGTACGTATTTATCTTTCATTAATTGGTGTGTAATTCAAAATCCGGAGTTCAATTCAATACATTTGCAACGAATTAAAGTAATCGTATCTATCATATATATAGTATATCCCTTGAAATTAATCAAGAATACATATTATACAACGGTGTTATATAATTAGCTTAGGCATATGTACATAATTGCTATATATTAAAATCAAAACAATCAGAATCGATCGGAAGTGAGAAGCTTGTGGGTTATTTCAGCTTTTGGCTCCTCACTTAAGCACTTATGGACATAAAAATTAAGAAGAAAGAAAAGCACAAAGGTGTTGAGCAGAGTGTTGAAAGCCCAGGCTCCCATTCCGTTACACCCTCCTTTGGAGAAATGCAAAACCAGAACTCCAATATGCCAACACAAATTCGTGACCACCAATATAATCTGGCAAAACATCACAAAAGGGAAGTAGCTTTTCTGCATTAATCCAATCTCCGTACAGAATCTGTACCCGTAGACCAGAGCAAAAACCAGAGTCATCGAAAGAATCGCAAGGACTTGGAAAGACTGCGAGAATTCAAGCCAGAGGAACGACATGCAGATGAGGAACGCGTGGTTCCACATCTGAAACCCCGGGAACTTCCCGGGGTTTCGAAGAATTGCGAAGAATGTTCGAAAGATGTGGAGGAAACGGGAGAGGTAAAAGATGTATGACCAGAAGAAGACGCGGCCCGATGGGCGGGTGCCGAGGGGGAAACAGAGGAGCCACTGGAATGGGGTCTTGGACCGCCGCCACAGCCACCGGGTATCGCGGATTTCGGCCACGGAGGAGGAGAGGATTCCGGCGAAGATTGTGGCGGAGAGGAGGACCATGGCGAGGCTGTGCAGGGCCGGGATGGGGCCGAGTGGGAGGGGCTTGCGGCGGCGGAGGAGGCGGAGGAGTATGTGGAGGGCGGTGGAGAGGGAGATGTAGGCTGAGATGGAGGCGATTAGGAACATCCACGTTGAAGCCCATAATTCCGATGGGCTCCAACGGAAGTGGACTATGGAAGGGTGCTCCGACAGCCAGAAGTTCAATTCTTGTTTCATTAAAAAAAATCTCCAACAAAAAATATGATAATAGTTGAATTTGAAGTTATATTTATAGACCAGCTAGCTAATGTTGCATTCTTTTGTTTTTCTTAATTTATAATTTAATTTCACATGGTTTACTTTGATTGTTGTTGATAATTTTTTGAGAAAAGTTTGAAGATCCAATCAATCATGTCCGTCGAAGGTGATGTGCTTTGACCTTGACTTTGAGTATGATTGGATGAATATTTCAAAGTATGAGATCAGGATTTTAATATAATTCTAAATATTCTTTCCCCACGATTATAATTAGAGATAGACAAATGAGGCCTAGTCTTCATTCACGTTTCCATTCCCCTGCATTAATGAATATGCAATTTCAGATGAGTTTTGGCATTTATCATTATTCATTAGGGATGGGCACAAAAAGGAAAAACAAATCGAATTTTTGAACCGAACCGACGATTTTCGATTTATTTGGTTCGCTTTATTCAATTGTTCTGCTCGATTGAAATATTTTCAATTTTCAGTTGATCGGTTCGGTTTATATTTTACGAAATCGTATAAACCGAACTAAATTACTTTATATAAATGAAATAAATACTTATTTAATTAATAAATTATACAAAAGAAAACGTCAACAAAAAGAAACTTTTACTTAAACTATGCTACTTTATTTTTGACGAACAAGAGAGTGTATATGGTCGACACTGATTTGTCGAAAAAAAATCTAATTATTTTTTAAGTTTTTTTTTTTTAATTTCTAATTTTCTTTTTTGTTTGGATGAAGTTTGGCCACCAGAAATGGCGACGACAGTCAAAAATGGTGGCGGCAGCTGCAATTAAATTAGACTTAGGGTTTAAAAGTTAAAAGAAAAGTGTAGCTAGTAATGGGGGTGCATTTAATAGTGTAATTTTACTTAAAGTGTATTTTTGAAGTTTTCACATGATTATTAAATTAATAAAATGGTTGGGGTGCAGTTAACAAGTCGGAGGTGCATATAGCCGTACCATAGCACCCAAAATTGACCTTGGGCCTTATTATCATTTCTTTTAAGGCCAAAGTTATGCACGCACAATGAGGGCCATCTTCAATTTTTTATTGGGCGCGGCTAAAGGCACCCGGATTTCCTATGAGTACACCCAGAGGATGAGAACACACACAAAACGGATGAGGACACCCACCTGGAAAACCCAAAAATGCCCTTAACATTGTTTCCCCTCCCTCCCTCCCTTCTCTTCATTCGGTACACCCACCCCTCCATCTTCCCCAAACCTCTCCCCCACTCCATCAACGTTTTTTCACACGACTCCCACTCCATTTTCGCACCACTCCCACTACCTGCGACATTGAAGAAGAGAAAGAGAGAGCACCGTTCTCCCCCACTCCATCATTTTTTCGAAGAATAGGAGAAAGCGTTTTTTTTTTCATTTTGCAAAAATGGTTAAACGTTAGTTTTTCTTGCTTATATTTGAGAAGAAGAGTAGGACGCATGTTTAATTTCGGTTTTTGTTGGTTGAAACATTGATTTTATTGTTGTAGGGTTTAGGTTTTATTTTTTGAATTTGGGGTTAATTCATGCATGTGTTGATTAAGGTTGTTTTTTTGTGTTATAATCATGTTTATGTGTAGAATGTATCAATTTTTGATGTGTTAGGATGAAAATAAATCAATGGGCATCTAATTGGCATGGTTAGCACGAAATTATCGTTTTGGACTGGTTTTTCGCACAATTTATAGTTGTCCGGAATTAATTTTCGGACATGGCATGTTTGTTTTGGTTTAGATTTCGAACATGGCTTTTTTGTTTTGGATGAGGACACCCACGTTTTAAATGTTGTATGGATGAGTACACCCACTATGTACGGGATAAATTTTCGAACAATTATAGTATTTGCTGAACAAAATTTCGAACAATGGCCCCATGTTGGGAACAAATTTTCGAACATTGGGTGAATGTTCGAAAAAAAGTTCCCAACAGAGACTTTTGGGTTAGAAATTCATCCAAGTAAAACTTGATGAACTTAATTTCGAACAATGGCCCCATGTTGGGAACAAATTTTCGAACAATTACCCAATGTTCGAAAAAAAGTTCCCAACTGAGAGTTTTTGGTTAGAAATTTGTCCAAGTAAAACTTGTTGAACTAAATTTCGAACAATGGCCCAATGTTGGGAACAAATTTTCGAACAATCATCCAATGTTCGAAAAAAAGTTCCCAACATAGATCGTCTTCTTCGCAGAACCAGTCGCGAAAAGGGGTTTTTTTTAAAAACGACCAAATGCAATACATAATGTCAAAATGTATGTCCTAAATGCATATTATTTCAACTACATACCACTATAGAGTCATAAGATGCAAAAAAAAACAAGCATAAACACCAACACAAACACACAAAAACCCTAAATATAAAAACTCTTTCACTTTCAAAAAAAAAACTTTCAAAACGTGATAAATAACTTACAAATGAGTCTTTGGCACCACCACTAGTAGTTATTACATCATAATCGACCATTTTCGACATCCTCACTCTCAAAATCGAATTTGCAGAATAGGAAATTTGGAATTGCGTAGAAAGTGATGACCCTATGTATTCCCGCGTTTAGATAGGAGGTGGGTGTACTCATCCAACGTTTTTTTAAAAAAAGTACATGAGGGGTAAATACGTCATTTCGCAACACCCTTGTGACAAAAAAAAGTTCGCGTGGGTGTACTCATAGGAAATCCGGGTGCCTTTAGCCGCGCCCTTTTTTATTTTTTTTCGAAAATTGTTGTATTTTTCATAACTGTTTGATTGAAGAACAAATTTAAAAGAAAAAAAGTTGATAGAGACTGGTCTTTGTTGAAATGATTTATTTTGGTACTTTATTTTAATTTTGTGAGTTTGTAGTTTGTTTTAACAGAAAAAATCTTTTTTTTTTCGTTTCTAGTTTATTTTGGGATTTCATGGTGATGGTGGAGTATGATTTTGGTGTGGTGGTGACGGTGGGGATGGGTGTACTAATCACGAGAATTTTTTTTAATTTTAAGAAAGGGTATAACTAGCATTTCACACTCAACTAATTTGTAAAAAAATATCTTGGTGGGTGTAGTCAAAAAAGACGTGGGTGCGTATAACCGTGGCCCTCTTTTAAAACGAAATCAAAATGATTTGAGTCACCAATAGCCCACCAGTAGAGGTTCCAATACCAATTAGGAGTAAATGTCCTTATATGCACAACGTAACTAATTCACATGATTACAACCAAACATGCTTTCGAATAAAAAATTATGTGGGAAGATAATTTTTAAGTATCACTTTCTTTAGTTTTCAAAAAAAAAAAAAAGTATCACTTTCTTGAACTATCCAATTTTTAAATTTTTTTTTTTTTACATTATACAGATCTATTTTCACATTGATATGGGGCACATGCATTTGATTTCACCTTAAAAAAATAGATTCATCTCATAGAATAAAATCCTTGACATAATCTCACCCAAATTTAATTTAGTCTTCATTTGCATAATATATTTAAGGGAAATCATTATATCAAAGTATATATAGATTTATTGCGTGTGTATGTACGTATATTATATCTATTGAGAATACATAATTTGAATAAAAGGCCGATTTGTTCATTCACCTAAATTTAATAGTATGGGCCTATCATCCGGCTATGGGCACTAGATCTTGAAGGGAAAAAAAAAAAGAGTGCTATGGGCAATATATATGGCACCCATGCATGCATATCCTCGTCCTGAGAATTATGATGATGATTCTATGTATCTTCTTATGCCGTTTTATTGGTCTCCATTCACTCTTGGATCCAACGCAAAATTAAACATTAAATAAGTTCAAGAAAAAATATATTAGTATCATGATCAATTTTACATCACTCATTTGTCACAAAACAATTAAAAATAAGATTTGTAACAAAATCCGTCGCAAGTTGCGGCGGCAGGATCGTCACTGATTTCCAATTCGATCATGTCATTGCAAATTGCGATGGTTTAGACCTCCATCGCAAATTCTCTCTCTCTCTTTTTTTTAGTGCATGTTTAACCTTAACAAAAAAAAATAGTATAAGTGAATAAAATGTGTGAGACTATCATATGCATATCTTGTCGTTCATTTATATAATACATATATCCACCTGTAGATTTATTGCATTTTATATAATACATATATCCACTTGTAGATTTATTGCATGCATGTGTATATACTTATTGCAGGTATATGCATCTATTTAGATTCTTAGAATACAGAAATTGAATGGAATGCCGATTTTGTTGTAAATTTAATAGTAATATGGGGCGACAGGCGGATAATAATAGAAAAAAGAAAGAGTATGGTATGGGCAACACATATATAGTGCACCCATATCCTCCTCGTCCTGAGAATTATGTATCTTGGTATGTTCGTTTTGTTGGGTAGGTACATGAGATCTTCATTCATAAAACTTTAAATGAGTTCTATGAAAATAACATTATTATGCTTAATTTAATTTACATAGGCATTAGATCCTGGGTTCGAGTCATGTAGAGGAAAAAATGGGGTATATAATGTAATTTAAAAAAAAAAAAAAATTACATCGATCATTATTGTATGGAGTGTGAATGAGATTAATTAAGGTGGAAGTATTGATGTTAAAGTTTTACTATTTTATAAGCATTAAATGATTATGAAATATGGCTATTTTGTAAGTAAAAATAAAGTGTGTCAATTATCAAAATTATTGTATTTTATTTAGTTTCGTCGCTTAATCTGTTATTTCTTTGAGAAATTGGATTCGAAGATTATATATAGTGTATTGTTTATAATTGTAGTGTGTTTTTTTATATTGTCATTAATTAACAATTCTAGTCTCAAAGTGTAGACCATAGATATAGATTAGACAAATTCAAAGTTTGTTTGTTTTTCTTTTATCCGTATACATTCACAGTTTAGTGTAGTTACTTTCATGAAGACAAAACGGTTGTACCTTTGTGACATCAAGTTTGTTTTGAACATTGTACAAGGAGTTTTGGTTTGCATGAATAAGATTTTCACCTTCACTTTAGACATGCTTTCAATCATTACACACATTTTTTATAATTACCTTTTTTTACATCTCTTATACACCTCCATTTAAAAAAAAAATCACAAAAGTTGTTTTGTAAAATTGAAAATAGACCTTAATTTGTGTTTGAAGGAGGGTATTTGATTTGCGAATACATCTCAAATGAATGCATTTAAAAATATATGAATTTTAAATAATATGGTTTTAATGAGTCAATTTTAACTAAAGGCAAAAGAGATGAGCACAAATCTAAGTATTTAAAATTCAAATAAGTGGCGTGTATTTGGATTTGTGGATTTAAAATACTGATATAGCACGAGCGGCGCTGCAATTTTTGAAGAAACGAGAGCATCCTAAAAACATGAATTGAAAACCTTGAAATTTTGAGAGCCAGATTTGTGCAAGTGAACACACTTTTTCATGTGAAAATGATGCTACGTTCGATTTTTTTGACCAAATTTCATCGTTTGAGGGGTCAAAATGCATTTTTTTTGTGTGTGTTATTTTTGCACTTTTTAATTGTGTAGGGGTTTTTGTGTAATTTTCTAATTCTGTACACTAGGGTTTTCGTTTTTTATTCTCCCTCAAACTTTGTGGAAGACAGCTTTTGAAGATTTGACATTATTGAAGACGCGTTCTTCATTTATTCAATATTTGAGTATTCTTTAAATGAACGATTTTTAATTCGTGTTCATTTTTATCAGACACATCAAATCCATAAACCTAAATTCCTCCATTTAAATGAAGGCTTAATTCTCCTGACAGCGGTGATTACAATCGATAATCAATAGTACTACAAATTAAAATACCTCAAAAGTAATATTCTTATATTTTTTTGGGCACAAAATGAATTTGAGATGGATGAAAATAAAAACTTTGTGAGAAGTGTTGGGCCCCTACATAGGGCTGTTATTCGAGCCGAGCCAAGTATTTGAAGTTCGAGCTCGGCTCGAGCTCTTATCGAGCCGAGCTCGGCTCGGCTCGATAACATTGTCGAGCTAAGAAACGAACTCGGCTCGACTCGTTAAAGGATCTAACAAGCTTAACGAGCCTATCGAGCCGAGCCGAGCCTAACGAGCCTAATGGAATTTAAAGAAAAAAATTAGATATCGAGCCTAACAAGTTGAGCTCGAGCCGGCTCGTTAGTAAATCGAGTATCTAACGAGCTCGAGCTCGGCTCATTTAACAAACGAGCCGAGCCGAGCTCACGAGCGGCTCGGTTCGTGTAACAGCCCTACCCCTACAAAAGTTATACTAGTAATTAAAAAAAGAATAGGTGGCGTCTCCCTTTGAAAAAAAAGGGAGGGTTTTATTCAATGAAAGATGTTGACATTAATCCGTCTTCGTTGATGTTTCTTCTTATGCCACCGACACATCTGCCAAACAATTTAAACGTTTTTGCACAAATATAATTAATATACACAATTTCTTTAAATACTATTTATATGCCGCAACAAAAATCCATAAAAAAAATAAAAAATTATGTAGTAAATCACCGTTAAAAAAAAAAGATTTTGTATTTGATTTCATCATAATCAACTTTCAAACCATAGCCTGAAACAAAATGCTAAATTTTCCATTTGTTTAAAATAAGTACAAATCAAAGTTTTTTTTTTTTTTTTTTTAAATCTAAAGAAGTTTATTAATAAGGAGTACAAGACATACTCGAAGTCTTACAATTAAGAAAGAATAGTACAAACTATAGACATTTTAACCGGTAAAAAACATCAATCATGAATGGAGTAGCGGGTTGAAATTTCAAATCTATTTTATAAGTACAAAATTTTATAGAGTAGCAGGTTGCAGAAGAATCTAACAGATAAATTCAAGAAAAGATAAAAATTTAAAAATGTCTTAATTGAATATCATACATTAATTAGAGCTGTAATTAATGAGGGTGGGACATATTCTATGAAATAAAATAGTGAAATGGACTTAATTCTATATCTTTTTTCATTAAAAAAGATAAAAATTTAAATATCTTAATTGAATATCATAAATTTAGAGCTGTAATTAATGAGGGTGGGATATATTATATGAAATAAAATAGTAAAATAAACTTAATTCTACACCTTTTTTTTTTCATTAAAAAAGATAGAAATTTAAATATCTTAATTGAATATCATACCTGTAATTAAAGAGGGTAGGACATATTCTATGACATAAAATAGTAAAATGGACTTAATCATATAAACGCTGTAGGCTTTGTGATTCACTTCACTCTTGGCTCTATCATCTTATGAATGAGGATATAGTTCTAGATAATTAATTGGTCAGAGAAATTAAATTTGTTGACTTTATTAACAAGTTAGCTTAGTTCTATTTTCATTGCAAATTTGCAATTTATTTTATTAATTTTGACAAGTGAGACGTCAAATTTTCACGATGGCTCAACCCTACTTCGGGATGTTTTATACGAATTCATTTTTTAATTAATTAATAATAAATATATATGTGTAATATGACATTAATATATACTTTCTTGTAAATTTACTAATTTAATGCATACTATCAACAAAACTAGTTGAAGAGTAAAATGGAAATATAATATTTAATTAATTTTCATAGATTAGTACAAAATACTACGTACGAAGTATTAATTATTTTGAGATAAATATTATTTTCTAGTAAAACAATTAAAATGGAAGGGAGAATAGCAGCTAACACGCGTGATTGAAAATAAATTATTAGTAGTATATTATTATTTAAATTAAATACCTTAAAATTTTGTTTCAATTAATTAGTTATCTGACATTGTATTTTTAAATATTGTATATATGTGCAATATTATTTTAATTAATTTCTTATTTTAAATTGTAAGTCATTAATTTTACATAAAATACTTCAATTATTTATTTTATTCAATGAATTCTATTAAATTAGAGTCATTTTACTCTCTCATAAAAATCATTTCTATTCAATAAAATAATTTCAATTAAAAATGATTATTTTTTTCTCAACTAATTAAATTTGTGACCCAAATTAAATTTAAATTAAACTTAAATTTGAGGTTAATATTATTTTAATTAAATATGTGATTAGAATTCAATATACTTGATTGAACAACAATTAATTATCATTTTTTAAGTATATTGAATTTGTTGATTTAATTACGAGATACTAAAGATTAAGAATATTATACATATATATAATATGATATCGTTGATTAATTGACATGGATAGGTATTAATGTATAGTTTCTTTATTTAATTAAAATTTACAATTAAATAAGGAGATATATATATATATAATAACAAAAGATATATGGATTTTATATGAATGGGTGCCGATACTTTCCACGCTTCAAAATCGGCACTTGAACAAACTTAAATAAATTTAATAATATACTAAAAATAAAAAATTGCAATTAAGGATGGGAAAAGTGTCAATGCACAGAAGCCAAAACTAATATAAAAATGAGGTAAAGTCAAAAGACACTAACTAAAACGGAGCATAAAAGATTAATCATGTATATAAAGTTAAATATTCAATTTTAAATAAGAAAATTAGCAACCAAAACTGGCTGTTCCATGTTAGTCATTAATCATTATTAATTATTCGGACAGCTACTACCGTGACTTATTCCTCAACTCTTTATATGAAGTAGGAGTATATCACATCTTTTTAAGTTAATTAATGGACAAGTAATTAAAACAGAAAAAAATTAATTAAACAAAAGCTACATTATTTTGAGTGGCTTTTTAAAGATCAATTTTTTAATCCTGAAATAAAATTAATATAAAATCTTAAAATTGAATTTTATATAAAATCCAGCCTAAAATAATTAACTCGTAATCTAGAATAGATCCTCGCCTTTATGAGGGTGGCAAAGGAAGCCATGTGTAAGCTCAAACAATTTGTTGATTAAAAGCGATGGAGGAGTAATTTAAAATTTATCTTGCGCGCTAACCTTCGTCATTAAGTCATTTAGAAATAGACATTTTTTAATTTCGTGTAATAGTTTATTTAATTATGTGAGACGATTAATTAAATAATTTATTAATCGCATAAGTGGATGCGAATATGATATATACGTGATTAAACTCGAATAAATTAACTGCAAAGTATAGTTATTTTGGACCATGCAAATTTAAAGAGAATGTTGGAGTATCACTTTACATAATCGCATTTTGTTATTCTCACGCTTTATTTGTACGCATTCTCTTATTTCCTTACTCAGTTGATGCGACACCGTTTAGACGGTTTTTAGATTACCTCTAGTATAAATAAGTGAACACCTGAACTTTGTATGGGGTTATGATGATATATTGAAGAGTGAGCTCACATACTTTGTGTGTCTCTATGTTTCCACAATATACGATTCAATTTTAGTTTCCACATGGTATCCAGAGCAGGTTTGATTCGTTAGGGTTTATATGATGCCGAAGCGCCGGAATACTCAATGGCCAGCTCTGATGGCAAACTCAGGTCCTGGATCAGGATCTGGTGGTGGATTTGTGAGTGATTCAGGATCGACCGGAAATGAGCGAGATCCATACTACTTACACGGAGCAGATCATCCGGGATTGATTTTGGTGCCGAATCCTCTAGTCGGTGGAGGTAATTTCTTACCATGGAAATCATCGATGCTTTTAGCTTTAAGCGCTAAAAACAAAGTACAATTTATTGATGGTACTATTGAAAGGCCGGAGTTAAACGATGAGTCTTATATTCTGTGGAAGAAGGCAAATTCCACTGTAACATCGTGGATTTTAAATTCACTATGCAAGGAATTGAACGAGACCTTCGTTCATTGTGATTCTGCGAAGAAATTATGGGATGCGATTTGTTGTAGATATGGTGAGAACAACGGCCCGTTGAAACACAAGATCAAGCGAGATATTTGCAATTTGAAACAAGGTAGTAATTCTGTTGTCGAATATTTCAACAAGCTTACTAAGCTTTGGGATGAGTTAGCTTGTGTTGCCCCTATGATTTCATGTGATTGTGAAATTGGTAAACTCGTGGCCAAGGATCGGATGGACGACAAGGTTACACAATTTCTCATGGGACTCAATGAAAGCTACGATAATATCGCTAATCAGATAATGCTCATGGATCCTTGTCCTTCGGTGGATAAGGTGTTTTCAATGCTTTTAACAGCAGAGAGGCAAAGATCAGTGAATACATTGTACAATGACCGATCTGATGTGGCGGCTATGGCAATGAAATCATATGAGAAAGGGAATGGAAGATTTGGTGGAGGCTCTAACTGGAACAATACCAAGAGTAGAGGAGTTCGATTGAGTAAGGAAGAAAAGGCAAAGTTGCATTGTAGTCATTGTGATGGTACTGGACACGAGATGGCTACATGCTTCAAGTTACACGGCACACCTGATTGGTATAAGGAATTAAAGGAAAAATCTTGTGGATATGCTAATGTAGCAGAATCTGGTGGAGATATACAGAACAAAGGGAATGCGTCTGTTGACTTGGCTACTATTTGGCAACAATTACAGGAAGTAACAAGGTATATGCGCGAGAGGGAAAAGGTAGATACTCATACAGACTTTGCACAGTTCGCAAGCTTTGCAGGTAACAATCCTATTCTTCCTGTACAATATGCATTAAGTTCTTTTCGAGATGAGCTTAAACATTCTTGGATTATCGACACTGGTGCTAGCAAACACATGTGTAATAATTCGCACTTGCTTAGAAACTTGAGGATATTGAATAATAAAGTAGTTGTGTGTCTACCTGAAGGACAAACAGTAGAGGTTGGATATTGTGGTGATGTTCATTTAACAGATATTATATTAAAAGATGTACTGTATATACCATCTTTTAAGTATAATCTACTTTCGGTGGCACAATTGTGTAGAGATTCTGGCATGAGATGTGTTTTTCAGACTTCATCTTGTGAATTTCAGGACCTTCGGACTGAGAAGGTGGTTGGTGTGGGAGAGCTGAAAGGAAGTCTTTACATTTTGCAGAATAAATCACATGTAGAAACTGTTTGTTCTGTTTCCTTGAATAATTGGCATAGGTGTTTAGGACATGCCTCTTCTAGTACCATGAAACACATATCTTTTGTTCAAAACTTGTATTCAGATGATGACTATAGACAAATATCTGATTGTGAGATATGTTTCAAGTCTAAGCAACACAGGTTGTCTTTTCCTCATAGTACTATCCGCACTCATGAATGCTTTCAATTATTACATGTTGATGTTTGGGGCCCTTTTAAGGAGGATACTGTTACTCATACTCCTTTCTTCCTTACTATTGTGGATGACTTTAGTCGTTGTACATGGGTGTTTATGATGCAACATAAATCTGAGGTTGCACGAATTTTAAGGAATTTTATTGTCATGATAGAACGACAATATGATAAGAAGGTGAAGGTGATACGGAGTGATAATGGATTAGAATTTCTGTCAAAGGAGTTACAAGACTTTTTATCGATCCAAGGGATCAAGCATGAGACGACTTGTGTCTACACACCACAACAAAATGGTGTGGTAGAACGTAAACATAGACATCTTCTGGAAATTGCAAGAGCAGTCATGTTCCAGGCCAACATGCCATTGAAATTTTGGCCATTCTCAGTTCTTCTAGCGGCATTTCTGATTAATCGTCTACCGTCTGCTTTGCTGAAATGGAAGACCCCTTATGAAATTTTATATGGCAAGCTTCCGGATTACAATCACTTGAGACCATTTGGTTGTTTGGCTTTTGCTGCCAATACTCAGAGTTTGAAAGGGAAATTTGAAACGCGGGCTCATAAATGCATATTTTTGGGATATGTTCCGGGTAAGAAAGGTTTTCATCTGTATGATCTTGAAACAAGTGAATTTCTAGTTTCACGAGATGTTCACTTTATTCCAGATGTGTTTCCGTTCCATACTTCACAAGACTCATCACCAGATACGATGCTTAATAATCCTAGTGATTCTGATATTCAACGAGCAACTGACTTGCCACCTGTAACCATGGAGTTTCCTCCCGCTTCGATTCCTGAAGTCCGAAGAAGTACGAGAGTATCCGTTCAGCCATTGTGGCAGAAGGATTATATCTGCAATTTTGTTATGGATACGAAAGCTCAAATTCCATATCCATTACAGGTAATTCTGCATATCCCTGCACCATTATTACCAGATTCCCATACTGCCTTTCTTACTCAAATCAGCTGTGAAAAAGAACCAGTGCACTACACACAAGCATGTCAGTCAAAGGAATGGGTGGAGGCGATGAATACCGAGTTGAAGGCTCTTGAAGATAATCATACTTGGGAGCTAGTTTCTCTGCCTCACGGGAAACGAGCGATTGGTTGTAAGTGGGTCTATAAAATTAAACGTAATCCGGATGGTAGTGTGGAGAGGTATAAAGCTAGATTGGTGGCTAAGGGTTTTAACCAAGTGGAGGGAGTAGATTACTTTGACTCCTTTTCCCCCGTAGCTAAGTTGGTAACTGTTCGAATGTTGATTTCAGTTGCTACGGTGCAGAATTGGGAGTTACATCAACTTGACGTGAATAATGCATTTTTGCACGGGTATTTGAATGAGGAAGTGTTCATGAAGGTACCTCAAGGTTACCACAAAGCTACAGAGGGTCAGGTTTGTTTACTTAAGAGGAGTTTGTATGGCTTGAAGCAGGCCTCTCGTGAATGGAACAATGAGTTGTGTTCTACACTACATGAATTTGGCCTTGTACAGTCGAAGTTTGACCATTGTTTATATACTATGAATGTGAGCAGTGGGTTTGTGGCAATGGTCGTTTACGTGGACGATGTCTTAATTACTGGCTCTTCTCCAGTTTTAATTCAACAATTGAAGACTTTCCTTGATGATAAATTCACTATCAAGGATCTACACTTAGCAAAGTTTTTCCTTGGGGTGGAGATCACTCGACACCCAACGGGTACTTCACTATGCCAAAGGAAATATATTCTTGATATGCTAGCTGATGCGGGAATGCAGGGATGCAAACCTGCCCCCACCCCTCTTCCTCACGGGATTTCGTTGTCTACGGATGACGGTGTTCCCATTGATGCACCGGACCAATTTCGCCGTCTAGTTGGTCGTCTTTTGTATCTGAACATGACTCGTCCTGATGTGACTTATGCTGTTCAACAGCTAAGTCAATTTATGCAATCTCCTCGTTCATCGCATTGGGAGGCTGCGTTGCATGTCCTCCGCTATTTGAAGGGTACTCCTAGTCTGGGTATCTTCTACTCCGCTTCAGGTTCTTTGGAGTTAACTGCATACTCCGATGCCGATTGGGCAACGTGCAAGGATACCCGTCGGTCCGTTACTGGTTACTGTGTTTTTCTGGGCCGCTCACTGATTGCTTGGAAGAGTAAGAAGCAAACCACGGTCTCTCGTTCATCTGCCGAAGCTGAGTACCGTGCGTTAGCTTCAACTGCTTGTGAATTACGATGGGTGAAGAATATTCTATTAGATTTTCAATTCCCTGTACCATTGCCTATTCCACTTCACTGTGATAATCGTGCTGCACTTCATATCACAGCCAACCCAGTGTTCCATGAGCGCACTAAGCATTTAGAGATCGATTGCCACATTGTTCGAGATCTCTACAAGGATGGGTTTCTCCTTCCCACGTTTGTTCCTTCGAAGGGTAACATTGCAGATTTTTTTACCAAGATCCTCACTGGTAGTTTCTTCACTTCATTTCTTTCCAAGCTGGGCATGTTCGACGCTTACCATGCTCCACCTTGAGGGGGGCTGTTGGAGTATCACTTTACATAATCGCATTTTGTTATTCTCACGCTTTATTTGTACGCATTCTCTTATTTCCTTACTCAGTTGATGCGACACCGTTTAGACGGTTTTTAGATTACCTCTAGTATAAATAAGTGAACACCTGAACTTTGTAACTTTGTATGGGGTTATGATGATATATTGAAGAGTGAGCTCACATACTTTGTGTGTCTCTATGTTTCCACAATATACGATTCAATTTTAGTTTCCACAGAGAAGATCAGGCATTCAAAAAAAAATTATCATTTCGGACAGGTAGTTACTAGTTATTACCAAGAGATTTATTATTAATACAATGTACCTACAAAGTTGATCTGGAGAGGCCGGCATTTATAAACACGTGAATTTCCCTCCATCATATAATTATACATACTAATCTGAGTGTAAAACATTATTGGTCCGATAACTTTCAAATTTAATCTTTTAAACTTTGTATAACATTTTGCTCAAATATTTACGGTCAAATTTTGTCAAATGACGTTGGTTTTTGTACATTTTGATCCGTAACTTCAACCTCTTCACAAATCGTGTCAAGCTAGGCACATGCAAAAACGACAAACGTTGTTTTGCCAAAATTAAATGTAAATTGAGCTAGATCAATTTCACTATTCCATCGTACTGATCTTTAACACGTGCTAATAAATTAGATAGTGAAATATCAAAAGTGACACTGAGTAATTTCATACCAAATTGAACAATGTACAATGATACGAGATTAAATTGATTATTTGTAACTATTTAGAAACGAAAATATTTGTAAATGAGTAGTAATTGGCATGTTGTATGTATGTATGTATAGGTGTGTGTAGAATTGAAGACTGATGATGGATGGATCTCTTAATTTCTGTACACTTTATGGCGTAAAAAAAGGAAGAAAAAGAAAAGGAAATTCAAGAATCAAAGGAATAGGGTGGTTTCAAGAGATCGTAGGGCGCCCACAGTGCATCCAACGGACAGGGTCTACTGGCGTCAAGCCTCACCCACGGCTTCCCTTTCCCACTCCAATGCAGCAAGCTCACCGGCCCTGGATGCAAATCCCGACAAAGCCCTCTGAAATTGTCTCCCCCCAATCCGTGCTGATTCCACCGGTGATCCACCGGCTCTATCTTTCCGGCGAATACTAGCAAAAACGGCGGCAGAGATCCCAGTTCGTAGATCCTCATTCGCTTCTGCAATTCCATCCATTCCTCTATCTTCGTCGTGTAATCGCCGCTCCGCCACCGGTTCAGATCGATCACCATCACTCCGGTGTTGAAATAGCACGCTTTCCGGTCGGCGAAAGTCAGAGATAAAGAGGGGTTTGACCAGAATGTGGGGGTGAAATAGGAGGTGAAATTAGCGTTGCAGTACTCCGGGGCGGCGAGGACTTTCTCGCCGGCGAGTGGGATCGAGGCGAGTTTCGCGACGTCGTCGACGAGGACGAGGTCGGAGTCGAGGTAGACGACGCGGCCGACGCACGGCGGGAGGAGGTCGGCGAGGTAGCTCCGGGCGTAGTTGAGTGGGCAGTCGAGGGCGGAGCGGATGGAGGTGGAGATTAGCCCCGCCACGGCGGCGTCACGGAAGCGGTAGATTCTGAAGGTGAGGTAGGGGAAGGCGGCGGCGATGGTGGAGCTGAGTTGGTGCTCGTCGGCGGAGGCGACGAAATGGTAGAACACGTTTTGTGGGCAGGAAGTGTGTTGGAGGATTGAGAGAATGGCGGCCATTGATCCCCGGAGGTAGGTGCCGTCGAGGGTCATTGCAATGTGAACGGCGTCGTTTGAACATATGAATCCGTTTTCAATTGAGGGGCATTGTGGGGCATTGTAGAATTTTGGGGCTTCTCTAAATTGTTGTGAGAGACAAGTAGTAGTGAAGAGAAAGAGAGTAGTGAACAATAGTAGATTTGTGAAAATGTTCATGTTGTTGTTGTGTTGAATTTGGAAGAATAGGGGAGGAGAAGAAGGGAGATTTATTATTATTTGGATTGAGTTTGAAGTTAAAGGACACGCTTTAGGTACTTGGAAATTGAAAATTAAAAATAAAATAAAATTGGGGGGTGGGGGGATGATGGGTGCCTGCATAGCTGGCCGGGCAGTATAGTCAAAGATTATGGAATGGAATTTTTTTTGGTTTCATACTATTCTAGATTTTTCACTTGTAATTCATCATTGATATTGAATTTAAAATTTAAAAGTGGGGCCCATAATATAATTTTCATTTATAAAACGATGTTACGATGGAGAGGTGTTTTTCAAGGAAAAAGTGAAAAACATGGGCTGATGCATGGTGTCGGGGGAGTAGGACTAGTGAAAAATATCTCAAAAGTTTGCATGGCCGCGGTGACTAAAATTGAATTCAACTTTTGTGTAGGTGGACCAAAGCGTGTGATATATACGTACTACTTTTAAGCAAATTTGAATTAAATTGGACTTGTGTCTCTATTTTCTATTTTGATGTTCTATTGCCTAATCGCTATCCTACTAATATTTTCCAATTAATGGACTATTATTTAATGAAACCTATATCATTCAAAAGTATACACAAAATGGAAATCAAATTGACGGTGAAATTTGGTTCACATACCATTTTACCTTGTGGATTCCCAAACTCTAAAATGGTGAGTTATATAAGTGAGTTGCAAAAACTATACACTAGATTAAATATGTTTATTTTTTCGTATGCAAAAGGTGACTTTTCACCCCTAACACCATAAATCATATTTGATCTATTTAATTGTTTTTCAGTTGTATTAAACTTTCCTCATTCACTTTAAACTAGTTCGTAGATAATAAACTTATTTTAAAATCTACATATAATTAATGACAACATATAGTGAATTTCATAATTGGGGATTCATCAAGAATCATATGCTAGCTATGCAATTATGGTCTCATGGAACACATTTCACATGGGTTATGGACTCGTTTTATGCATTGTTAGAAATCATGGTTCTTGTTTTTTTTTTGTTTAGGGTCACTTTTAGATCATGCACTCTTTCCATTTTGTTTTTATAATATTGCTTTATTGATCAAAACAAATAAATATGAAAAACGGACTCGCACACCAAATAAAAAGTCACTGCCAAAACAAACAAATTTGAAAAATGACTCGAACCAAACCAAAAATCCATCACGCACTATTTTGGCAGGCTATAGAAGTCCAAACTCAACATAACCAAATGCAACCATTAATACTTTGTGCGTGTTAGGCGACCAATCCATCAAGTTTCTAAAGTATTGTTATATTTAAAAAAAAAAAAATTATATATTTTGATAGTATAATAAATTTCCAACCGATTCTCCCTAAGTCCAACATGGGCTAACCAGGTTCGTACTTGGATCACGTTTGCTCCTCAACAAAGCAACCCTTGGATCACAAACCAAGCCAGCCACGACACAGAGCAACTCGGCCTCTCGAGTGAGCTCTTGACGGGCATGCCAACTCAGCTGAAGCCCCTCACAAACATCTGAGCTGGAGCAAACCCAACAAACAAACAACCTTTGAACTAAAGTATGATCACAA
The DNA here is from genome assembly GCA_963675135.1 of Galeopsis tetrahit. Classification (NCBI taxonomy): domain Eukaryota; kingdom Viridiplantae; phylum Streptophyta; class Magnoliopsida; order Lamiales; family Lamiaceae; genus Galeopsis; species Galeopsis tetrahit. Next base: position 63,740,143 of record OY776121.1, on the reverse strand, counting down.
CTCAGGGTATGATAACTGGTCGGAATAACAAAATCACAATACATGCATTTATTATGGAATTGTATCCACAAAGAAACTCCTCACAAATGATAAACCAAGATCACTAGAAACGCAAAGAATTGAAACGAATAAAGAAAACAAAATAAGACTCGGGATTTACATTGTTCGATCAAATGATTTACGTCCACGGAGGATAGAAGACTCTCTTCACTAATCACAAATGAAAGTTACAAATTACAAGTGTACACAAAGCTTGATCTCTCTCGAAACTCTCAGTTTTGGTAACCCACAACCTATGCACTAGATGGTGTATTTATAGATGTACAATGCAAGTTGAAACTGCCATCAACAAATTAACAGAAATAAACTAACTCTGAAACTAGAATATCAACACAGTAGACTCAGCACAGTAAAATCAACACAGTAGACTAAGAACATTACTTTTATGATCAGACCAGATGAGTTGATATCTAAGATCAGAACACTAAACTTTATCAGCAGAGTACTCCTTACTCAGCTTGTACTGAAATTCAATATCAGAACACTAGTTACTGTTCTGATAGTAAGAACACTTATGTTACCAGAATCAAAATGACATTCCAATATTGCATTAATCTCAACAATTCTCCACCTTAATGCAAGATTGCCTTCTTCCCCGTCCTCCCCAAGGTTGTTTGTTCATTCTCTTCTTAATGAACATCCCAGGTGCTAAGGTTTACCAACTCCATGCAATGATTGAACTTATTGCTTGGTAATACCTTAGTTAACATATGAGCTGCATTCTCTTTTGAAGCTACCTTCTGAACTTCAACAATGTTCTTCTCCAAGATGTCTCTAACAAAATGCAACTTCACATCAATGTGCTTTGACCTCTCATGAAACACTTGATGTTTTGCTAGATGAATAGTGGTTTGATTATCACACATCACAGGAACACTTTTCTGAATTATGCCAAAATCTCTCAGAATGCCCTTCAACTACATTGCTTCCTTCACAGCTTATGTCAATGCTATGTATTCAGCTTCACTTGTGGATAAGGTCACCATAGATTGTAAAGCTGCTCTCCAGGTGATAGCAGTGCCATACAATGTAAACATATAACCATATAAAGACTTCCTTGTATCTATGTTTCCAGTAAAATCAGAATCCACAAATCCCAACAAAGGAATCTTGGTATCAGCACACTTCTCGAACAATAATCCTAAGTCTTCTGGTCCATTCAGATATTTTAGAATCCACTTCAAAGCTTCCCAATGAAACTTCCTTGGATTTCCCATGAACCTACTCACCATACTAACAGCATAGGCAAGATCTGGCCTGCTACAAACCATATAATACATAAGACTTTCTACTCCATTGGCATAAGGAATAGTAAGCATCTGCTTCTTCTCTTCATCTGTTTGAGGAGATTGCTTGACTGACAACTTGAATTGCTGGCCAAATGAGGTACTAACTGGTCTGGACTGGTGCATAAGAAACTTCTTCAGGACCTTCTGAATGTAACTCTTCTGGGACAAGAACAGTTTCCCTGCTTTCCTGTTTCTGAGAATATCCATCCCCAATATTGTCTTGGCTTCACCTAGGTCCTTCATCTCGAACTTGCTACTTAGCTGCTGCTTCAGCTGGGTAATCTTTCTCATACTCTTGCTAGCTATTAACATATCATCTACATAGATCAGTAGATAGGTGCTCTCTAGATAATCTTGTTTACCAATATATACACATCCATCATATTTGCTTCTTAAGAAACCAATAGAAAACATGAATGTATCAAACTTTCTATACCATTGTCTAGGACTCTGCTTGAGCCCACACAATGATTTCTTAAGTAACCATACCTTACTTTCAGTTTCAGGCATGATGAACCCTTCTAGTTGATGCATATATATTGTTTTAGCTAGTTCTCCATGTAAAAATGCAGTTTTAACATCTAGCTGATGTAACTCAATATCATCTTGAGCAACCTTAAACAAAAGTAATCTTATTGAACAATGTTTAACAACAGGAGAGAATACCTCATTGAAGTCTATGCCTTCTCTTTGTGTGAATCCTCTTACCACCAACCTAGCCTTGAATCTGATCTGCTCTCTAGCACCACCAAATCCAACTTCAAGCTTCTTCTTGAAGAGCCACCTGCAGCTGACTAACTTCTGGTCTTAAGGCTTCTCAACAAGGATCCAGGTCTGTTTCTTCTCTAAGGACTACAACTCTTCTGACATGGCTGCTGCCCACTGCTCTCTTTCAGGACGGGTGATAGCTTCCCTATAGTTTCTTGGCTCATAATGCTCCACCTCTTCTGCTGTGATTAGAGCATATGACACAAGATCAGCTTGGCCAAACCTAGATAGGGGATGAATCTGCCTTCTGAGCATATCTCTTGCAAGACTATAATTCCTCAAATCAGCAGGGTTGTCCTCCATGGCATCATCTTCTAGATCATCTCCTTGTACCTGTTCTGGGAAAACCTCATCTGGTGTGTCATCTCCAAGATCAGTAGAGTTGTCCACCTCCTCTGGTTCCAACTCTTCTGATGTGGGAAACTCCACCTCAGCTGAGAAACTCTCTTCAAACTCATTTACAATTCTTCCATCTAGGTCATGGGAATTTCCATTGAGAGGATATCACATTACCTTCTCATTAAAATCAACATCTTTGCTGATTATTAGTTTCTTATGACCTGGTTCAAGGCACCACAGTCTATAGCCCTTGACACCTATTGGATAGCCAATGAATATACATTTCAGAGCCCTTGGCTCAAGTTTATCCTGTCTAATATGTGCATATGCCTGACATCCAAACACTTTAAGTTTTGAATAATCAGACAACTTGCCATACCATATCTCATCTGGGGTTTTACCTTCTAAAGCAAATGAGGGAGTTTTATTTATTAAGTAACATGCAGTACATACAACTTCTCCCCAAAAACTTTTAGGTAATTTAGCATCAGCTAACATGCATCTGAACCGTTCTAAAATAGTTCGGTTCATTCTCTCTGCTAATCCATTTTGCTGTGGATTAAGAGGGACAGTTCTATGTCTAGTAATGCCCTTCTCTTTACAAATTTCATTGAATTCAGTTGATAGATACTCAAGGCCATTATCTGTCCTCAAATGTTTTAAGGACTTTCCTTTCTTGTTCTCTATCTCAAGTAGCCATTTTTGAATTTTGTAAAGGCCTCACTCTTATGTTTTAGAATGAACACCCAAACTTTTCTAGAATAGTCATCTATAATGGACATGAAATACTTACCTCCACCAATGGTTTCAGTTCTTGATGGCCCCCAGACATCTGAATGAACATAATCCAGCAGCTCCTTTGTAGTGTGCTTACTCTTCTGGAATGACTTCTTTTTTGCCTTGCCAAGAATACACAACTCACAAAACTCCAGGTTTTTGGATGTCTTCTGGTGGAATGCCCCCTTCTTGGATAACTCCATCAGGCCTGTCTCTCCCACATGTGCTAGCCTCTTATGCCAAAGCATAGCATCCTCAGAACTCATGGTAACATCAGCAGCACATGTGATTGTCTCACCAATTAAAGAATATAACCCATTAGACTTCTTCCCTTGCATCACTATTATATCAGCTTTGGTAACAAGCAGACATCCTCTTTCTGTCTTAAATTCATAACCCAAAGCATTTAGTGTGCCAAGAGATATAAGGTTTATCTTCAAATATGGAACAAATTTGACATTGGTCAGGATCACATGTTTATCATTAAACATCTTCACCCTCACAGTGCCAATTACCCAACATAACTGATCCACCATCCATCATTTCCAGGTTTTGAAACCAAGATTTGGTAGGACACATGTGAAAAGAACATCCAAAATCCAACACCCATTCATTAACAAGTTTGCTATCTGTTATGCTCATCACTTCAGCATTATCATATCCTTTTGCCTCTGCTACATCAGCTTTAGCAAGATCAGTAGACTTCTTATGCTCATGACAGTCTTTTATGAAATGTCCTTCTTTATGGCACTTGTAGCAAGCTTTGTTCTTGACTACATATCCATTTCTCTTATGATTTGGCTTGACATGGAACTTTTTGCCTTGCCCTCCTTTCTTGTCATTCTTGAGTTTGATATTAAGACCCTCAGCTTGGTTCTTGGCCTTCTTGGTTGAGTTTGCTACATGTAAACTCTTGGTTTTCAGTATTGACAAGACTTCCTTGAATTTTGCCTTACCCTCCTTGGTAATGAGCAAAGCATCCTTGAAGCTGTCATATGAATGTGGTAATGCCTCTAAGAGTAGAAAAGACTTCTTGTGATCTTCCAAGGTAATTCCAACATTTTCAAGATCATCAACTGCCTGCATGAACTCTATTAGCTGCTCATCAAGAGTTTTATCATCTGACATCTTGAAATTATTGAGCTTCCTTTCCATAAACATCTGATTTGACAAAGACTGTGCCAAATACAGGTCATCTAATGCCTCAAATACTCCAGCAACATCCTTCTCCTTCATAACTTCTCTAAACACATTGTCTCCCAAACTTAGAACAACAATGTTGTAAGCTTTTACCATAAGCTCTTCTTTCTTGGCCTTGTCTGCATCGGATGCAGCAGGGTCAAGTGGAGTAAGGGCCTTTTTCAGCCCATGGTGTGACAGCAAAGCCTTCATCTTGGCTTTCCATAAACTAAAATCTGTCTTACCATTGAATTTCTCTATCTCCAATTTCACAGAGCCCATTTCTTGATTCTTGACTATCTTCGACTTCCCACAGACGGCGCCAATTGTTATGAAATTGTATCCACAAAGCAACTCCTCACAAATGATAAACCAAGATCACTAGAAACGCAAAGAATTGAAATGAATAAAGAAAACAAAATAAGACTCGGGATTTACGTGGTTCGATCAAATGATCTACGTCCACGGAGGATAGAAGACTCTCTTCACTAATCACAAATGAAAGTTACAGATTACAAGTGTACACAAAGCTTGATCTCTCTCGAAACTCTCAGTTCTGGTAACCAACAACCTATGCACTAGATGGTGTATTTATAGATGTACAATGCAAATTGAAACTGCCATCAACAAACTAACTACCTAACAAACTAACAGAAATAAACTAACTCTGAAACTGGAATATCAGCACAGTATGATCAGCACAGTAGACTAAGAACACTACTTTTTTGATCAGACCAGATGAGTTGATACCTAAGATCAGAACACTAAACCTTATCAGCAGAGTACTCCTTACTCAACTTGTACAGAAATCCAATATCAGAACACTAGTTACTGTTCTGATAGTAAGAACACTTCTGTTACCAGAATCAAAATGAAATTCCAATATTGCATTAATCTCAACAGCATTACTACAAATGGAATGGCAAAGATCTCTACCATAAAGATTTTATAGTGCACATGCATTAAATAAGACTATACAATCATTTAATGTTCATCGGCCCGATGATTAGTGTGATAATTGCTTGTAATTCATATGATTAATTTGCTCAATTTGATAGGATTGCATGTTACTTTCATTCAATTTTGGGTAATTTGCACTTGATAGAAAGAAGAAGGGTAGCATTTTGCTAATTTTGTAGGTAAATTGAGCATTTGGAAGCAAAATACGTGCCTAAAAATTTATGAAATCAAGAATATAAATGCACTATTGGAAGCGTATAAAAAATGAGTGAAATGAAAAAAAAGAATCAGGTCAATTATCTAGAGGTCGGACGCTCAAGATATGAACGATGAAAGAAAATGGGAAATTGGTCGGGTGAGTCCACCCGGCCGGGCGACTCAACTCGACCATGCTTCCCGGACACACCCTTCGCCTACGTAAATTGGTCGGACGAGTCCACCCGATCATGCAGAAAAACGCCCAATTTCAAGATTTTTTTGCAAAATTTCACAATTTTTTAAGGGTCAAAGTACCAAACCCTTCTCCAATACCATAAAAAAGACTTTCATATCACATTTTAGAGGAGAATGACCACACACTCCACAATTTAGATTAAAATTTACTCCGTAGATATTTTAATTTTCTCACCTAGTTTAGTTTAGCTTAACTTAGATTTTAATTTTATTTCAATTACAAGCAAGGATTTCATTGAGAATTTCAAGTTTATAGTTAATCTTCACTATTGAGGTAATTATTTTCATTATTATTGCAAGTTTAATTTAATAATTTCATTTCAATTTATATTTTGTTGCTTATTTTACATGAGTTTTCTTTCATTTAATGTTTTAGCCATGGATATTTCTTATATTACCATGACTTCAGACATATTTATTTTGGGTGTTGAAATTATGTGGGTAATTAAAGAATTTATGGATTAATTACTTGTTTAGCCTATGTCTTGATTTTAATTGCTTTTATTGTTGTAGATTGTTTGATTAAATTAGTTAGTCATTTTTATTAGCTAACATTTACGGTTTTGTGAATTGCAACAAGGATTGAGTTTGCGTGATTGAGATGTGTATGAGAAATATTACTCCATTAATTAGTTTGAGTTTAATAATAATTAGCTTAACCGAGTGATGGTTGATTACTAGGTCAACAACATTAGACATTAATCGAATTGAGGTCGTCTAGGAGATTAGCGAGGGGGCGAATTGTAGGCATTAGTAACAGTGTGTTTACGAGTTCACTATCTTAGCTTATGATATAGTAATTAGATGAGCTAATTAATGGGCGTGTTCACCCAAGCATCAAAAGGGATTGGTTTACACACGTATATATGTGATAGCATTAGCACACATGAAGTCATTATGCCTAGTCTTGTAGTTAATTCATTAATTCATTAGTGTCACATAAGGAAGACACTCGAAATAATTATTTCACTTGCACTTTCATATTTAAAGTTGGTTTTCATTAGTTGTTTGTTTACTTAATTGGTATTTGTTTAATTTTCCCGTTTAACCTCTATAATGTCATGACAACGTATATTTAGTTTTAGGTCGATACTATTTAATCTTATACTTGCAATACTATAACGAACTCATACGTTTATGGACAAACTTATTTTTGTGCTATTAAATTCGCAAACATACGAAAAAGTCAGCCCAGTTACGGCCACCTTTGAATGAATGTTTTGTAGTCAATTCGAGCTCGCCAGAGCCTATAGAAAGTGGCATAACACGTCTAAATGTCCTGATTAAAGCCCTAAAGTGAGTGGTCGGGATCGATATACTGTTCCCGTCAAAAAAAAAAAAAAAAAAGATCGATATACTGTTAAAGGACATGTAAACACTATAAAAGGGACGATTGCCTTCATTAAAGAGGGTACTTGGTCTCCACCTAATTCAATATACACTCACAAAGAACATCAGAGGGGGAACTCAAAGTTTCTCTAATTCTTGCATCCATCACACATATTTGTTTAATTGTTGTTTGTTTTTTTGTTTTGGAAAAAGCCAAATTAATAACTTGTTTAATTGTTTGTTAGTACGTACGTTATAATATTTATCCACATTAAACTCACTAAATCCGGTTCGACAATTAAACGAACAACCAACACATTAAACGAAATTGTCTTATGTACTGTTAATAATTTAAAAAACATGAAATGGTCTTAAATTTTATTTTAACATAAAACCCTTTAATCTATTACATGTTTTGAATTGCAAAGGTAATATTTTTCATAAATTTAGTACATATATTAAATGCACTATTTAATACAGAATTAACTAAATACGGTCGTGTAATATTTTTCTATAAAATGCTACATATATGTCATATATATGATATACTGTATGTGTTATGTGTTTTAAACAGCGATGAAAATGTTATTTGTTGCACTTGAGTCACAATTTTAATTTTAATTTGATTTTAAATTAGTGGGTCAAAATAATTGAAAATGTATCAAAATCACTTAAAAATCAATTACACATATACATCCAATTGGATATAAGAAAATTATTATTATTATTTTATTTTATTGATCAATTGGTATGCATTAATAAAAAAGTTATTAGTTGGATCCCCCAGCAATAACCCTGCACCCTATACAGTATATTATATATGTACTATTAATATTGACATAATACGTAGTGTAATGTTAGTAAATTTCAAACTAATTAATGGACTAAAAAAAATGTAGAAACAGCTAGTACGTGTAGATGAAATGGGCAATAATGTGAGATGATAAGGAGAGTATGTATCCGGTTTAGTTATTCAACTCTAGTCTATACAATTCAACCCACTTGGTTTTTTTTTTTTCTTTTTCTTCAAATTAATAACTCCGTACTATTTTTCAACTAATAAAGACAAGGTACACGGTTGAACCGCGGCCCCATGTAATTAAAGAGACTTAGAAAAGTCGTTATGTTGAGGCCTCCTCCTCATCTTCTGAATTCCATGTACATATGTTGACATCTTACGTTTGTTGATAGTTATGCTTCATCAAACTTTAGGATACACAGTTTTATATAAACAATTGGACTTATTTGCATTATACGTATATTTTTAAATAATATTCATTTTTTTTATTAAAATATATTAATTTGTTTGTATTAGTTGTTTACAAATCATAAATCATTTTATTATACATTGATATTTACACATCTTTAATAAAATTGTTTTATTATTTTTTTTTTTTTGAATTAAATTAAATATCCATCCTTTTTCGCCGTCTGCCTTAGTAGTCTGAAATAAGGCGTGCAGGCCTGCCCCTTTTTTGAGTTTGAGTAGGTGATTCACTACCGAAGCGAAGAAAATGATCGATCAAGAAAAGGGAGGGGGTACTACGAGCCCTCTGCCCCACGCATCTAACCAGCTCGCGTGGTTCACCGGTTCCACTGACTAGACCCAACGAGTGATTCAGTCGATACAGAGGTGCGCTTGAAGTGGGGGGTGTGCTGTCCCTATTGGGCTGGGCCCTTCCCCATAAGGCCCCACCGTCGGGGCATAAGCGCCCATCCCTTTTCCCCTCCCCATGACTCGAACCCAGGATCCCCCTCCCCATGACTCGAATCCAGGATCTAAAGCCTAGGTAGTGGTGCTCTAACCACTTGAGCTATCCAACTTCGTCTAATAAAATTGTTTTATATATATATATATATATATATATATATTTCTTTAGATTATCTAAAGTTGATTAATTAAGATTAATTAATTAGTGAAATATATAAACCCATATTGGGATGTTAAGTGAATAGAAACTAATTAAAGTAAATGAATTTAATGTAGATCCGTCTCAAAACTTTTGAAACATCACTCGAACAAAAATACGTACCATTTGTATTTCTTGAAAAGTGTTCTACTTGAGATGATCTCATATACTCTTGTATGAAACATGACTATATTTTAATCTATTTTAACATTAAAATGTCATTCAAATAGGTAATAAGTACACAGGTAATTATATATGTAATAAGAATTCGTCTTATACAAAAGAAATTCCCCTGAAAAAATAATTTTAAATTTCGCATTTCTTGATGTCAAAGAATACTTTAATCTGGATTTCTTTGCAAAATTTAAGGTACTGTTCTTAGAGAATTACCTAAAACGACACCACAACACCCGTTTCTTTTAAATGAATCTATCTCACTTTTTTGTATCAAATTCCTTTTCCATAACTGGTAGTGATGCTACTTTCCATCTACAAATACTGAAATAAGTTTTGATCTTCAAGACTAAATGCAATCAATAAATTACAGAGAGAGGAGAGAGGTCATACTCAGACAAACAAAATTAACCAATGTTGGTGTAGAATTGCTGAAACCCCCCCCCCCCCCCCCCCAAAAAAAAAAAAAGAGACAAGACAACATGTTGTGATACTATTACTACTCCTTCAATCAATCAATCCCACATTAATTTACACCAAATTTTGGGGACACAAAATAAAAATAAAAAAATGGAGTAATAGTAGAATTTCAATGGATAATTTTATAAACTTTTACGTATAAAGTAAACAAATGATTTGGATATTGTGTATATGTAGGGACGGACCCAAGGTTCGAGTTTAGGGGGAACCGGAAAAAAAATGTTAAACATACACCTATATTAAAAACGATGAGGTTGAGTTGTAAAAAAAAAATATTGTTGGTGCATTGCATATATCGTCTAATATTCATTATTAAAAAAATGAATACTCAAATTATTGAACCGTGAAACATTTTTTTTAATGTGACTTAAAATTAAAGAAATTAACCAATTAAATTATCAATTATATTTTCTTCCTAAATTGCTCTTTTTAAGAGGTTAAATTTTATTTATTTATATAGTACTACTACGTACATGGATTAATTACAAACATGTTTAAAAAATACTAAATTAATATAAAAGTGATCATCTTAATTATCAACAATCGTCTCAAACATGAAAAATATAATTTATGTAAAATTTGTTTTACAATTAAAATTAAATACGTACAAAATAATTATTTTATATCTGAATATCAATAGTGCAATAAAAAAAATTATTGACAATTTTTACAATTAATTCACCACTAAAATGTCTTATTAAATTAATTTACTATTAATTATATCATTAATTTTACTTAATTTTAAAAAATTACTAAAAAAATATAATTATATATATATATATATATATATATATGTGTGTGTGTGGTGGGGTGGGTCAGTGACGGAGCTAGGAAATCTCGATAGGGACCCGATTAACATTACTTTTAAGATAAAATAATATGTATTTATTATACTCTTCGAAATTTTATATGATAAATTTGTCAATACATTTCATTAATTTAAATTGAACAAGCTGACTTTCATTTTGTTTTGAAGTTTTGATAGTTCGATTCAAAATGATGCGAAACAATTTAAAAATTGCTAAAATATTAAATTTAAAAAAAAATTTATTTCTTCGATTGTAAATGTCTTTTAATTAATACATTAATGTGTTTCAATATTCTATTATTTGCACTAACACAATTTTTAAGAAAAATGAATTTAGTGGTTGATGAATAAAGTATGAGTATTTTGGATGATTTGGTGAGGTGTAAAGTGAATTTGGTGATCTGTAAAGTAAAATGTATGCAAAAAATTAGTGACAATTTTGAAAATAAAATGATGTTGGGATGGTATTAAGAGTGTGTAAATAATCTTGTGACGTCCCAATAAAAAAAATGTACAAATAATTACGGAACGGGGGGAGTATATATATAAAAATAATAATAAAATTGGTGGGGGGCTTAGTGGCCCCCTGGCCCCATTGTGGCACCGTCTCTGGGTGGTGTCCCCCTTGAACATGCTATAGTTTTGTTCCTTTGTATGTGAGAGTCGTGATATTTTGTGTAAAATTGTGAATATTGTGAGTTGGAGTTTATGAAAAGTTTTTTTTTTTTTTTTTGGTGTACATTTAAATATGAAATAGTGTAATTATTATGGAATGGATGAAGTATACATTAGAAAGAAAGTGGATTTTCTATGGTTAGGAAGGGGGTTCGCCCTTCCTGACAATAGGAAACCAATTAGAAGATGGCACGTCGTCCATCTACGCCATAGTGCGATTTAGCTTTGTCATGTGATAAAATAATTCATTTTTAAATAAATATATAAATTTAAAAAATATCCTTATAATATTTATTTTAAAAACCCCAAAATTTATAAATGGATAATTTTATTTTATCTCGTAATTTAAACCTAATTTAAAAATTGGGGTACAGTTTCTGGTTATATATAATGTCCGCCTTTGCTTACGGGAATTATGGAAAACTATCTTACTTTTTCTAATATTTTAAAACAGTAATCAAAGTCATACTCAAAATTCACCTAGAACTAAAATTTAATAATCAAACTAAGGATTTGGCCTCAAAACTATGAAAGAAGTCAATGAAACAAATTATTGAGGACATATAGATTTTCTTCCATTATATATCTCTTAATATCTATATCTTAGAATTGGTTTGAAATTTATTTTTGGGATAATTAATGGAACATGTATTTGTTGCGTCAAAAACTAACGGCTACGGATACGGAATCTTCCCGTGCGGATTGGGATAATCACGGGCTTATGTCGTCACTTTCCTCGCAAGCTTTACCACGAACAATTTTCCTTCTAGCCTCTTAAAGACCTGCAAAAACACGCCGGAGGGGATTCCGGCGTGGAATCTCCAACGCTCAAGTCAGATGTCGATCTTTCTCGAGAGAATCAAAGAGGAATTTCCCTGTGATTCAAGGGAAATTCTCGCAAAAATCGTGGTATTTTGTGTGAATTCAGTGTTTATTATTGGATAGCTCCTCAAAATATTCTCATAAGAATCATAGTAATATAAAAACGTGAGTAATAATATGAAAACAAACCTCTTTTTATACCTTTCCTAAATTCGGGGGAGAGAGAGAGACTCCCTCTCCCTCAAATTCCTCAACCTTCCGCCAGACCTGGTCCACTTCGTGGACTCTCCACTACTTATTCCTTTGAATATTTCTTCGTCCCTATCCATTGAAGACAACGCTCCAATCTTTCTTACCTGGACTGGAAACATTTGGCCCAAGGATATCAAGACCCTTAATATGGGCTTCCGGCCCAATAACCCATTTTTCCCCCTTTGGGCTCAAGGGTGTATTAATCTTGCTTCTTAATTTATCATCCCTATTAAGACGAACTTAATTCATCTTATGTCCACGTGTCGCCCTCTCGGAGGACGAAATATTTTGGCCGCATCAACCACTCCCCCCTACTCTCGTAAAAAGCGTTCGTAATTTTATGAGAGTAGGAGAAGAACATAAGAGGAATTTAAGAGAGACGTTTCCTTCCTTTAAGCACTTTTAATCTACAGCTTTACTAGGGCATACTATATTTATTATTATTTTTTGATAATAACTTTTCCATTTTCGCGCTTCGAATCAGCCTCGAACCCCTCACCAATCTTTACTCCAGAGATCTGCATGAGACAAGACCTCTTGCCGTCCTCTTTTTCCCACGCTCTTTCTTACTGGTTCTCGACAATACCCCCTTTTCGATCTTCCCCCGCTTCATCATAACTTCCCCCAATTTGAAATTCTTCACATCCATAAAACTTCCCATCTCCCTCTCTTATCGGTTCTTTTCAATCTCCGTCTTCAACGTCTTCCCTTTGTTGCCGGTGCGCTCGTTATTTTCCGGAGGTGCCTTCGCTTTCAGGTATCCATCTCTGTTTCCCCCTTTCTTTTTTCATTTACTTTATAATCATGTCCTCCTCATCACACCCTTCATCGGAAAATGTTTCGAGAGAAACTTCCGGCTCCTCTTCCCTCCGACTCCTTACTTTCCTATCACTACCTCAGCCTTGAAAAATAAGATATCTACTTCTTTTTCTCTTTCGGAGGATCGCTTGGCCTCCTTTCTCCGATCAGGCATATTTCCCTCGGATTATCTAGTGAGAGCCGCCCATCCAAAAGAGCGCCCCAACTTCACCGGTCCCCAAAGCCTAGCTTTTTGGGAGGCTCAATTGAAGGCCGGACTACGTTTTCCTCTTAACCCTTATTTGACTAAGATCTCCTCCTATACTCGCATTCCTATCAACCAGTTCACCCCTAATGCCTTTAGGGCGATGTTAGGGTTTTATATCCTCGTAAAAGGGAACGGGGGAGAACCCTCTGCTCAACTTTTCCTAACCCAATATGCTTGCAAATTGGCGGATGGGTTTTTCTATGTATGCGGACGTGCAAACCGAACTGGAAAGTTCATGGAGAAACTTCATGAAGGAGTTCAAGACTGGCGAGATTATTATTTCTTTGTTACCCATCTTTTCTCTTGGGATTTCCCTCACGAGAAGTGGGTTTACGAAAATCCAGGGGTGCCCTGTCCTCCCCTCACTGCTTGCTCCCCTCTTAACTTAACTGTGATGGAAAATCTAAACCACCATGTAGCCCAGCATGGGTATTTTGATGTCATGAGCCTTTGTAAAAATCCTAGGGCTTTATCCCACTTTGGTTTTGGCCGCACTGATTACCCATTAGGTCCTGATGATGGTAATGCCATTTCTCTCCCCTTGTTATTGCCTTCTAGGCTCATATCTTTTTTCCTAATATTTCTGTTTTCTTGCTGCAGCTATGAGTTGGCTGTCCCAAATATCTCGAGATGCTGCTCCTCTCTCTATGGTGAACAAATTGGCTGCTCCGGAAAATTCTCAAAAGGCTCCTCCTCCTCCTTCCCCGATGAAACCTTCGGTGGGCTCTGTTGCCAAACGGACCAGGTCATCCGCCGGCAGGGCCGCCTTTTCCTCCGGACTTCCTACCTCTGGGGCCTCCAAGAAGAAGAATGTCAGGGGCCAAACTTCTGCTCCTCCCTCTGAAACTATTGATCTTGATGCTATCGGGGGAAGCCACGTCGAGCAGTTTGCCTCTTTCGTAGAGCTCCACCTTACACTGACAGCTATCAAGGACACCGAAACTCCTACCTTGGAGGAGAGGGTGATGCATACGGCCCATCGTTTCTCCCAGGTAAGCTGTCACTATGTGTCTTTACCGTATAAATAGTCAAGAATGAAGTGGACTTCTTAATCTTTTTCCTGGTTTTCCTGTAGTTTGATCTGCTTTACTCGGACGTGTTCGACCAGGTCCTTCAATCTCTTCGTGTCCACGAAGATCTCCGGAGCCAGATACATCAAGAGAAAGTGAAGAAGGAGATGGTTGAGGCAGAGCTACGGTAGGCTACCTTAGGCAAGAAGGCGGCAACAGCTGAGAAGGTTCGAGCCCTAACGCAGAATAAAGCTTTGTCTAAAGAGGTTTCCTCACTCCGAGCCCAGGTCGCCGAGCAAGGCACAGAGATCCAACGTTTGAAAGCCGAATTACCTTCAACTGGAGTAAAGCTTTGTGTCAATTCTCTCTTTCTCTCCGCAGCCGGGCAGACTTTCTTGGGAACTTTGCATCGAGAGTGGCTGGAGGCTTTCCTTAAAAGTACCAGCTTCTTGGGGGCCATGTGGGCATACATTCCCCATTTCATCGACTATGGCTTCTCTAATGCCGTAGCTGAACACTCTGCTGTCGGGTTTGATGGCCATTACACTCGTGCCCTTCGCTTGAATGAATTAGCCACTCCTCCAAAGTTTCCTGGAGATCCTAAAGAAGATGTCGACACTCCTTGGTGGTTACCGGGCATTAGGAGGGCTGTCCTGGAGCTACAGAGTGTTACTCTGGGGGTGGATGACTTGGTGCCTGCCAGCCATTTGGACTTTCCTATCGGCGTAGCTGACCCTGACCCTCTAGCTACCGTGGCCGCTAGCATTTCGGGAGAGAAGGAGGAAGGTGGCGGTTCCAGTGGGCAAATTGACGAGGCGGTTGAAAACACTAGGAGGGGGATTGAAGCTCCTCCCTCTTCTTAATTTTCTTTATTTACTTCATATAACAATGTTCTGCTACACTTTCTTTTGTTAAGGGCCTTCGTGCTCCTTTGGTATTTTCAGGAGACTCCACACTCCTGGGTTTTTCTGTGGAGGGCCAAGCCATGGTGCCTCCGGTTTTGAATATTTTCCTATCCTCTAAATGATATATCGTGTCTTTTCTTCTCATTCCTTCATATCATTTGATTGTGTGCGCATATATGTATGTTGTTTTCTTTCTTTATCAATGTACCGTATATTATGTCTAGGATAATGAGCATGTCAGATGTTATATGTTTTGATTCTTCTCAGTTGTGTTTCAATGCATATCTCTAGTATTTTCTTGACACATATAGGCTCTAAGGCTTCAGATTCAGGTATAGAGAATCTCAAGGTAAGAACAGAGAATTCAAGCTTCTGTACTTACTTGATATTTGACGACGCTCATAGGATCCTTGTAGAATTTTTCCATAGCTCTTGCTTCATATCTTCTGCTCCATAACTCCTACTCCCCCTAAACTTAGAGGTTATAGTGGATGAAGATATAGCTTTGGATTCTCCCCTTCGACCGAAGTTCATTTCAAATCTGCATCTGTTTTTTAAGGAAGGTTCATTGGAACCCCTTTTTTTCAGGGTGAAATTTTAGTTAAACCTTCGCATTTTCTCTAAGTGGAGTTTATCGGAACTCCCTTTTTTTCTCAGGGTGAGGTTTGTATAAACCTCGCATTTTCTCTAAGTGGAGTTCATCGAAACTCACTTATTTTCTCAGGGTGAGGTTTGTATAAACCTCGCATTTTCTCTAAGTGGAGTTCATTGGAACTCACTTATTTTCTTAGGGTGAGGTTTGTATAAACCTCGCATTTTCTCTAAGTGGAGTTCATCGGTACCCACTTATTTTCTCAGGGTGAGGTTTGTATAAACCTCGCATTTTCTCTAAGTGGAGTTCATCGGAACTCACTTATTTTCTCAGGGTGAGGTTTGTATAAACCTCGCATTTTTTCTAAGTGGAATTCATCGGAATTCACTTATTTTCTCAAGGTGAGATTTGTATAAACCTCGCATTTTCTCTAAGTGGAATTCATCGGAACTCACTTATTTTACGTCTTAATCATCAGGGTATATCCATCATCCCCACGCAATGTTAGCATATATTAATCCTCCCATCATAGTGCCAACGTATATCAATTATTTCATCATAATGTTAACATATATCAATCATCTCATCACAGTGTTAACATATATCAATCATCTCATCACAGTGTTAACATATATCAAGAGGAATCACTGCAATTCTTTCAAAAGTAAAGCTCCATTGATCAAAAGTGTTCATCAACATAGACAAACATAGGGAGCCTATGTCGGCCTCATTAAAAACCTCTCCGTGGTAAAACCCAAAGGGAAACCCACGTAGAGGAAAAAAGAGTGTCGGTGAAGCGAGGCGTACAATTATTCGAATAGAAATAAATGTCAAAATTATGCAGAAAGAAAAAATAAAGGACTAACACATTTTCAAACGTAAAACCTCTTAAGGTGACACACATTCCACGGGCGCAATATCTCTCTTCCCTCCATATTCTGGAGTTTGTAAGCTCCTCCCTTTAGCACTTGTATCACCTTATAAGGGCCTTCCCAATTAGCCTCCAACTTTCCTGTATTCTTCAAGGCATCCGCTCTTCTAAGGACCAAGTCTCCAATTCTGAAGGATATGGGAATTACCTTACGGTCATATTTGTGCATAAACTGTTTTACACACTGTATTTATTAAATAGACGAGTATAATATTTATGGGCACTACAATTCCGCACTTAACTCCGATAGGTAATTAATCAGTCGACTAACTAGTCCTAGGCCCCTAGTGAAATCAGCGGACTAATTACTTTGAAGAGTTAGTATATTTTCCACACCATCAGCAGACATCAAGTCAGCTGATCTTACACTCGTCTCAGGGACCAACATCCCATGATCATGTGAATGGTTCCCCTCTTCTGAGGAGGGGGGGCTGCTCTTCTGTGTTCTTCCTCTGTTCCCTTTTGTTATCCTCTGGCTTCCCCTCGGGGTCCTTCCTCTTTTGCCCTCTAGGGCCTTGCCTATCCCTGAATGTGAATTCCTTGAGGTGGCCTGCTTGAATCATCCTTTCTATCTCGTCCTTCAGGTGCCAGCACTGATTCGTGTCATGGCCGTAGTCATTGTGGAACCTGCAGAATTTACCAGATTTGGGATTTTGGGGGCCCCTATTTCTTGAGTAGGGGAACTTCATGTTAGGGTGGTCCCCTGCTACTTCCAAAACCTCCGTTGGCTCTATCCTTAGAGGGGTATACTTCTCGAACCTTCCCCTAGGACCTGAGCGTGCTGCTTCTTCCTCCCTTACATTCCCAGACCTCCTGGGACCTCTGTATCTCTCTAGGTTAGGCCTCCGGGGCATTATTTCTTTTCTTCGTCCTCCGTCTCCTCCCGATGGCTTAGTTTCAGAGCGTTTCGCTTTCCGTACCTCCTCTAACGTGAGGTATTTTTCGGCTCTTCTCAACAACTCATCAAAGGTCTGTACTAGTTTTTTGGCCAGGGAGGTGAAAAGGTCTCCGTCTTTTAGCCCGTTAGTAAGGGCGTTGATCTTCACTTCGGAAGAAGCAGTAGTTTTTTCCAAGGCCGCTTGATTGAATCTTTTCAGGAAATCTCAGAGACTCTCATTGTCTCCCTGTCTCATGTTAAATAGGGTGAGGGTAGCCCTAGGCTGCCTCCAGGCACTGCCGAATTGGTGCAAGAATAGTTCGCTAAATTCTGACCAAGAGTGGATGGTGTCAAGTCCTAGTTGTGTAAACCACTGTTGGGCTGCTTTTGATAGAGTGGTTAGGAAGACTCTGCACTTGACACCTTCTCCATAGCGATGTAATAGAGCGGCATTTTCGAACCTCACCAAGTGTTCGTAAGGATCCGCCGTACCGTCATATTCAAAAGTCAAGGATTTGAAATTAGAGGGTAACTCATCTTGCAAAATATTTGAAGTAAACTGACAACCAGTAATATAAGGAGATTTACTTACGTTGTCAACCATTTGTCTCCTCATGTCCTTCATTTCTTTCCGTAGGGCCTGTATCTGATCGCTAACTGCCCCTTAGTAAGTGTCATCCGTACTCTCTCCAGTATCCATGTCCAGGGTCTTTTTCGGGAATACCTCCTTATTCTTTCTAGGGGTTCTGTTGGGGACACTTCTTACCGCCTGAGAGGGTACTTTATCCTCTTGGTCTCGAGGAACTCCCTCGTTCTTGGAAGGGGCCAGAGAGGAATCGATCATGCGCTCTGGGTTCCTCGACATCGTCTTCACCTCCCCTGGCGGAATGGCGTCAGAGGTAGGGATACCTCGGGCAGCAATTATCTTCTCCACTGCCTGGGCTATCATGGCATTTAGCTGGTCCTGAGAGACGGTGAGGAGTTCAGGTTGAGCTTGGGGAGGGGGTATATCCCTGTTTATCCCGCTTCAAGAGGCTCCCAGAATACCCGTGGTGTTTCCCTCAGGTGCCAGGGGGTTATTTTCCAACACTGGGGTTGAAGGTTGTTTCCCTAGGTTCCGATTTAAGGGGAAACCTGGAGGGGGCGGAGGGAAAGGAGGGGGGGTATGATCTCCCTTTTCCTTCGTTTGTTTCATCAAATCTTATTCTCCACCCATTTCGTATGAAACTTTTCTCACTTCTTAGCTCGAAACGTTCCCTCAGACGGCGCCAGTTGCGTCAAAAAGTAATAGCTACGGATACGGAATCTTCCCGTGCGGATTGGGATAATCACGGGCTTATGTCGTCACTTTCCTCGCAAGCTTTACCACGAACAATTTTCCTTCTAGCCTCTTAAAGACTTGCAAAAACACGCCGGAGGGGATTTCCGGCGTGGAATCTCCGACGCTCAAGTCAGATGTCTTTCTCGAGAGAATCAAAGAGGAATTTCCTTGTGATTCAAGGGAAATTCTTGCAAAATTCGTGGTATTTTGTGTGAATTCAGTGTTTATTATTGGATAGCTCCTCAAAATAGTCTCATAAGAATCGTAGTAATATAAAAACGTGAGTAATAATATGAAAACAAACCTCTTTTTATACCTTTCCTAAATTCGGGGGAGAGAGGGAGACTCCCTCTCCCTGAAATTCCTCAACCTTCCGCCAGACGCGGTCCACTTCGTGGAATCTCCACTACTTATTCCTTTGAATATTTCTTCGTCCCTATCCATTAAAGACAACGCTCCAATCTTTCTTACCTGGACTGGAAACATTTGGCCCAAGGATATTAAGACCCTTAATATAGGCTTCCGGCCCAATAACCCCCTTTTCCCCCTTTGGGCTCAAGGGTGTATTAATCTTGCTTCTTAATTTATCATCCCTATTAAGACGAACTTAATTCATCTTATGTCCACGTATCGCCCTCTCGGAGGACGACATATTTTAGCTGCATCAGTATTGAATAATATTTATCAATTTATTCTCGTGTGATTAACAAAACAAAACATAATTCTGCCCATAACAAATTATGATAATTATCCAAATCTACAAACTAACTCACGTGCATTATGCTACAATATAACTAATATAATATCTTGATAAATATCATCCAATTAATAACACAAAACGCACACTGTTATACAAATCTGCTATGTTTACAAAATTATGTTTATTAATAAAACATTCAATGACTAACAGTAATACTCAAATTCACATGTAACCAACATTTGTATGTTTTCTTCAAATAAAGGGATTTTATGTAGAACACATAATACAAATATACATGTATATATATATGCATACAAATATATATATATATATATATATATATAAATTTTAATTTATTCAATTAAAATAAGAAAACATACCGTAGAAATGACCACGACGAAGAGTAGAGCAAGAAACCGTAAAAATTGAGCTCGATCAGTTGCTCTTGCGTCGGCTGGAAAACGGCGTCGGCTGGAACTCGAGGGGGAGGGTTTCACGCAGTCTGTGACTCTGTGAGGAAGAAGGTCAATTATATATATTACTGGCCGTGAGTTTTACTAATTAATAATTAAGGCCCACTAACTCTCAATAGTGAGGAAGAAGGTCAATTATATATATTACTGGCCGTGAGTTTTACTAATTAAGGCCCACTAACTCTCAATAATATTAAGGCGTTGGTTATATACCCCTCCAGCTCTGTTAAGTATACTCCCCCGATTAATGTACTCCCCTGAATATGGTAAATGTTAAATGTACTCCCCCCAAAATTACCCAAATTACCCTTTTCTTCAAAATGGACTAATGTTAAACATACTACACATTCAAAACCCTAATATCACTTTTCCACAATCTTTTCTTCTTCCTCCTTTCTAAAAAAAACAAAATTCTGATTTTCTCCACCCACCGCCGCCGTCGCTCCTGCGTGCGGCCCCCCGCCGCAGCCGCCTCCCTGCGCGCGGCCCCCAGCCGCAGCCACCTCCCTACGCGGCCCCCCTCCCCAGCCGCCTCCCTGAGAGCGGCCCCCCTCCCCAGTCGTCGTCCCTACGCGCGGCCCCCGCCCCGACGACCATGCCCAGCCGCTGTCGTCTACAACATAGGTAGGTTTTTTTTTTTTTTTAATTTTCGGTAATAATCAATTGCTCAAAAACACTCTCGTCGATAAGCCAGTGTCGACGAGAGTCTTTTTGGTCAATCCATCTTTGTCGAAAATTTCAAATTTTGTTTACTTTTTCTTTTTTATTTTCTTTCGACTACATCTTACCAACAAAAGTGTGTTTCGTCGATAAACTAGTGTCGACATAAGTGTTTTTGGTCGATCCATCTTTGTTGAAAATTTCAATTTTTTTTTTTAATTTTCTTTCGACTAGATCTTACAAAACGAAAGTGTATTTGGTCGACAAACCAGTGTCGACGGAAGTGTTTTTGGTCGACAATGGTTTGTCGATTTTTTTTTTTAATTTTTAAGGTTTTTTTTAATTTCTAAATTTATTTGAGGTGCGGCGACCAGAGAGGTGGCCGACGACGGCAGAATTGAGGGAAGGAGGCGGTTTTTTTAGGGTTAGGGGGTGTATTTATCTTTTTATATTTACAAGGGTAAATTTGGTATTTTATATTAATATTAAATTAATAAATAAAGAGGGGGAGTATACTTAACAGAGCTGGTGGGGTATATAGCCAACGCCGCCAATATTAATTGACATGTCACAATTAGCAAGGGTCCACCCCCTTGAAAAATTTTAAATTTAAATTCCCTTGCCAATATTCTCGGGAATGACAAGGGATTTAGTTTCCCTAGACATTTAGCTAGGGTTTTTTCTTCCCTAGGTATTTTCCCTTGCCCATTCAATCCCTAGGCCCATCTCTTGCTATTTGTAAGAAATTTCTCTCCCTCGGTAATTTCCCTTGCAATCTGAGCCAAATTTTATAGTGATATATAGAGAAATGATATGGAGCCCATAATGGGCTCCTTATGGAGTCAAATGATGATGTGTCATTATCTACATCATTATATTTACTTACATAATTAACACTATTTTAAAGAAATTTAAATAATTAAAAGATATTCCTATAAAATTAGGAAACGTAGGATACTTTCAAAGATACCATAATCAAGATTACCAATACTAATTATTTTGATTTTTTAATTAATCACGATTAATTATTTTAAGATTTTTTTAATTATTAACGGTTTTATTATCGGTATATAATTATTAAATTTAAAAAAAAACCATTCATTTTTATATATAATTTTTTTAATAACAAAAAAATTAAAGTTATAAAAATAATTAATTAAAAAATAATGACTACATTAATTAAACTAAACCCTAAAATCCTAAACTCTAAACCTCCAAACCCTAAATCCTAAAAAAATTCATAATTTTTTATTTTAGAGTTTCAGGGTTTAGAGGTTTAGGATTTTAGGGTTTAGAGTTTTAGAGGTTTAAGATTAAATAAATTACTGTAGTCATTATTTTTTAATTCATTATTTTTTATAACTTTCTTAACCCTAAAACTCTAAACGTCTTAACCCTAAACTACTAAACCCTGAAACCCTAAAATTGAAAATTATGATTTTTTTTAGGGTTTTAGGTTTAGAGTTTAGGGTTTATGGTTTAGTTTAATTAATGTTGTCATTATTTTTTAATTAATTATTTTTATAACTTTAATTTTAATTTTTTTGTTATTAAAAAAATTATATATATAAATGTATGGTTTTTTTTTTTAATTTAATAATTATATACTGATAATAAAACCAGGTAATAAATAATTTTAAAAAATCTTAAAATAATTAATCTTGATTAATTAAAAAATCAAAATAATTAGCATTGATAATCTTGATTATGGTATCTTTGAAAGTTTCCTACGTTTCCTAATTTTATATGAATATCCTTTAATTTTTAAAATTTTCTTAAAATAGTGTTAATTATGTAAGTAAATATAATGATGTAGATAATGACACATCATCATTTGACTTCATAAGGAGCCCATTATGGGCTCCATATCATTTCTCGTGATATATATATATATATATATATATTTTATTTTACGTCTTTTTTAATAATAAATATTAACATTTATTTATTTTATTTTTTATTTATAAAAAATCGGGCCAAAACCCAACGGGTCCGTGATGGCCCGGCCATGATTCGGCCTGACCCGACTCGAAAATATGACACATCGACCCGGCCCAAAAAACATGGCCCAACTCGACATGATTGTATATGTTAATTTATTATTAAATATTTAAATTTATTTAAATTTAAAAGGATATTATTAGTATCATTTTATATTTCTTAGTTTAATTTATTAGTATGACGAAATTATGTGATTGCACATTGCATAGAGTAAACGCACTATTACTATATGCAATTACATACGAATAATTATATACGTTGGATCAAGGATTTAATGGTATTTAATGTGTTTCTTGTTATCAGGAAGTGCGAAGTTTTTCCTGACTATAGAAACACCCAAAAAAATATTAAAATAGAAGTAACAAATACGAAGATAAATTAATATAAACTAAACATATTTTATAACCAATGAGATATTTATATAATCCCACAGTAGAAATTTAAAATAAAATACTTGAGTACATATATAAAAAGGAAAATATGTCTTACAATAAACAATAATTTAAATAGCATTTGATCGTTGATTCAATGTGTGCATTTTCTTTTATATAATTGTACTTCTTATTAGTGTGTTTGCTCTATACAAAATGCAATTGCATTGCCCCATCAATAAATTAAATTCATAAATAAAAAAATTATGAATATATTATTTTAATCTATAATAAATGAAAATATTCAATTATAAAATGATATATATATTTAGAGTTATCAAATATGTTGGATTGGACAGTGTCGGGCCTATCTGCTTGGCCTGGTCAGTGGGGGTGCATGTTTCTCTTGGGTTGGACCGGACCGAGTTGGTCCAGGTTGGGCCCAACCCGATTGCTATTGAGTCTCGAAATCTGCAATGCAGTTTGGTTCGGAAAAGAACTTTTGGAATATTATTTTAAAAAATACTATAAGGGGGTGTTTACTTTGGGCTTTGGGTGGTTTTAAAAATCGGGTTTTTGAAATCCTGGTTTTTGAAATCCCGATGAATAGTAATATGAGTGTTTCTTTTGAGTTTTGGAATAGTGGAAGATTTAACTTTATGTCAAATAAAGTTGTAAGATTGAATGAGTTTGTATTATTATATTAGTGTTTGGTGATATTATAATAATTAGTTGATTGTATAATGATTAAATTTATTATATTATTGTATTATTATATTATTATAGTATTATTATATTATTGTTGAGAAAAAATATAATGATTGGAGTAATATTAGATAGATATAACTTTATGTCAAATCAATATGTTTGATAGAGGTGGTTTTGAGTGGATTTTGAAAACCGATTTTTAAATCCCGAAGTAAAACGGATTTTGAATCTTGAAATCCAAAGCCTGATTTTTAAAACCAAAAGTAAACATAATACTTTCGTTAAATGAGATGTTAACTTTTAACTGAATGTTTATAAGATCAAACCAACCATCCTCACAATTAAAAAAAATCCATAAAAATAATGTGTCCAAAATATGTTTTCTTGCAGGCTACCTTAAAAAGGATGACAAAGGTGGGAACAACATAGGCTACCCAATAGGGTCTATGCCGGGGCCTTCTAATGCTTAGATCGTTCTCTTTAATAAATTAAAAAAATTGTTCTTGACATTTTTTTTAAGTGTTTATTTATATATACAGGTTAAACACAGAGTTTTAGTTTAATTTTCTTATAATTTTATATTTTAATTTTACTAATTACATTTAATTTGGAAAAAGTTAAATTTAATTTTCTTATAATTTTATATTTTAATTTTACTAATTACATTTAATTTAGAAAAAGTTAGTGTTTACATCTAGTTTAAATTAGAATTTATTAGAATTACACTGTTCACAGACTTTTTTATTATTATTTATATGTTTTGATTGATTGAATGTATTTTTAAAAAATTGGGACATTTAGTTCAAAAGTAATTTGAATAGTGGGACTAATACATTTTTTTGTTTGATGGAATTTAAATACCCATCCCTTTTTTTCCCTCCTCATGACTCGAATCCAGGACCTAAGGCCTAGGTAGTGGTGCTCTAACCACTTGAGCTATCCCACTTTGTCCTAATACATTTTTTTGTCATATTCCAAAATCGCCCTTTTAAATTATTTATAGTTGGGAGGACAATAATGTCTATACACATGGCTCCTCAAATTTTCATTTTTCCCGAATTAATTAACCCACATTTCCCTTCAGACAAATAAATACACAAGTGAGTTTTTTTTTAATTACATTAAATACCCATCCCTTTTCCCCTCCCCATGACTCGAACCCAAGATCTAAAGCCTAGGTAATGGTGTTCTAACCACTTGAGTTATCTCATTTTGTCAATAAATACGCAAGTGAGTGATTAACTTGAAAAATAGCATTGGACCAATATTAATCTCGGGCCCAATTTTAATAGACCAAACATGAAAATTCCAGGCATGGGGTATATACCCCTCCAAGAATGTTGATAAAATACTACATTTACCCTTTTCGTAAAATATTAAAGATTAAAGATACATGTCCTGTAAAAAAAAAAAAAATTAAAGATACATATAGTCCCATTCCCAAAACCCTAATTGAATTAACCCTAATTTCAGGGCAGTCAGCCGTCGCTGCCGTCAACACCATCACCTCCGACACACACCTCCATCTCCTCCGGCAGACGCCGCCAGTCACCGGTGCCACCCATAAAAAAACATTCAAAAAAACTTTAAAATCTAAAAAAAAAAAAATTTTTTTTAATAAACCAATATCGACCGACACTGGTTTGTCGACCATAAAGTATATAGTCGACGAAAAACATCCTCGTCGACAACATTTTACCGATGAAAAATTTAAAAAAATCAGAAATTTCGACAAGAAATTGTCGACATTGTTGTTGACCATAATGTTTAGGGTCAACAATTTCTTGTCGAAAAAAAAATTCAAACCCTACCTGAAAAACGTGAAGAAACAAGGAGGGAGAGGAAAGGGGGCAAGGCGGCAGCGCTAGACGAGGGAGGAGGGTGACGCCGCTGCCTATATGCAGAAACGAAAAAAAAAAAAAAGAGGAAAAAATGGTCGTGTTGGCGGCGGCCGTTGGGTGGGACGACCGTGAGCTTACCTTACGCTGCCATGGCCGACGAGATCTGCTCCATAATCGACGGATTTGCAGCGGTTGAGCAGAGAAAACAATAAAAAAAGGAAGAAGATCGAGGGCCAGGTGGAATGCCGGTGATGGGGCGGCACGGGACGACGATCGCCGCCGACGGAGGGTGGAGGCAGAAGGTTGAAGAAGATGCAAGAAAATGAAATTAGAATTTTATGATAGTGCATCTATTTAAATGAGTTTTTTAGGAAAAGGATAATTTAGGGAGAGTGCATCTATAATATGACTATTTTAGGGGGATTGTGTGTATCGGGGGAGTGCATCTAACATTCTTGGGGAGGTATAAATTTGTGGACAAACAATATTTCCAGCCCAATCGAATAGTAGCCTATGTCCATCGTTTTCAGCCCAAGTGTAGACAGGCTCACTTAATTATTGGAGGCCCAACTTTTGTAAATGAATTAAGGACGCGGCTAAAGGCACCCGGGTTTCCTATGAGTACACCCAGGGGATGAGAACACACACAAATTGGATGAGGATACCCACCTGGAAAATCCAAAATTACCCCTTTCTCAATTAAAACCCTAAACCTATTCTTTCTCTTCTCATTCAACAAGACACCCACATTCCACCTCCCACCTCCATTTTCGCCACCTCCGGCGTGGCCCACTTCGCCCACGCCGCCCATCTTCGCGGTCGTTCGCCAACCCCGCCCTCCAAAGCAACCATCTCCACCGCCCCTCGTTCGCGGCCGCCCCCTCCTCCCCACAATCGCGGCCGCTGCCCTCCCTCCTCCCCATAGACGCGGCCGCCGCCCTCCCTCCTCCCCACAGTCGCGGCCGCCGCCCTCCCTTCTCCCCACAGACGCGGCCGCCGCCAACCCCCTCCTCCCCTCGCCGCCTCCGCCGCTAACAGGTAAGTTTAGGTCTTAAAAATTAGAAAAATTAGGGATTAGGGTTTTCTGGGAAAAAAATTAGAATTTTTTTTTAAGTTTGGGAATTATTTTCGAACATAGTGGGTTTGTTTTGGAAAAAATTTCGAACAACTTGAGTTTGTTTTGGAAAAAATTTCGAACAAGATGTTCGATTTTTTTTTTCGGACAAATTTAAGTTGTTTTGACATTTTTTTCGAACATATTGTGTTTGTTTTGGAAACAATTTCGAACAACTTGAGTTTGTTTTGGAAAAAATTTCGAACAAGATGTTCGATCTTTTTTTTCGAACTAATTTGAGTTGTTTTGGAATTTTTTTCGAACATATTGAGTTTGTTTTGAAATTTTTTTTAGAACATGTTGAGTTTGTTTGGGAAAAAATTTCGAACATGTTTGTTTTGGAATTTTTTTCGAACAGTTGGTGTTTTGGATTAATTTTTGTTGCAATTTTGGAGTTTTTTTTGTTGAATGATGGTTGTGGTGGAGAGGTGGTGGTGGCGGTGAAATAGAATCGGTGGGTGTACTCATCCTCTTTTTTTTCATAAATTTTATCCTAGGGGTATATGGGACATTTCACATGTTTTGAAAAATTAAAAAAATGTTTGGTGGGTGTACTCATAGGAAATCCGGGTGCCTTTAGCCGCGCTCATGAATTAAAGTAGAGGGCCCATTTGTCCGTGCGTTCAACACAAATGGAAAAGGCATATGGAACCCGCCCATACCTTCAAATTGTCGTCCAAGTGTAATTACATGAGGGGGCTGACTATTTAATACTCCGTAATCGTGTTGGATACACTCCCCCAATTACTTTATTAATTTAATAATCGCTGAAAATCTCAAAATACCTTATAATATTACACTATTAAATTCATTTCCACTACTAACAACACCCTCCTTCAACTTTTAAACCTTAAATTTAATTTCTGCAGCTGCCGCCGTCGCTACCACCACCAAACAAAAAAAAATGTAGAAATTTAAGAAAACTTTTAAAAAAAATCCAATTATTTTTTTAAATTTTCGACAAACCGGTGTTGGCTATATACACTTTGGTCGACAAATGGTTGTCGACAAGATTGTATATAGTCGACACTCACTACAAAAAAACTGCGAAATACCGACGGAATTTTACCGACGGATTATCGACAGATTAACAAAGTCAATCGATTTACCGACGAAATTTGTTTTCCGTCGGTAATTACCGACGGATATTCCGTCGGCAATCACACACAAAAAAAAAATTACTGACGAAAGTTTCTGTCTCTAACCACAAAATAAATAAAAAATTAAAAAAATTGTGATTACCGATGGAAATTTCCATCGCTAATCACAAAATTAAAAATTAAAAATTCGTGCAAAAATTAAATTATTAATTAAAGAAGAAAATTTGTTAGTTAAGAAATTATGATTGATTAAAATATACAATTTGTTGATTAAATTAGAAAATGTCGATTAAATTATAAAATTGTTGATTAAGTTAACTAGGAAATTATTGATTAAATTAAAAAAATTATATTAAATTAGAAAATTATTGATTAAATTAAGAAATTTTATATTAAATTAGAAAATTATTGATTAAATTAGAAATTTTTATGTTATATTGTTTGAACATAATTGATTTAGTTTTTATATCCATTTAGTTTATATGATAATTAAGTTTTGTTGTGTGAATTAATAAATAAAATAATTATTAATAAATAAAAAATTAATACATTTACAATTTAAAATTTTAAAAAATTACAATAATTACAATCCAAAAATTTAGTAATTAATATAAGTGAAATCATGTTTAATCAAAAAAAAAAATATTATACATGTGAATTTTAGAATTTTAATTAAAATAAAAAAATTACATTTACAATTTATAAATTAAAAAGTTAATTTTACAATAATTATAAGTCACATTTAGTGATTAATATAAGTGAAAAATGTTAATTATTAAATGAATTTATTTTTTTACTTGTTTTGAATATTTTAATAAAAATATGATGCATGCAATTAATATTACAATTATAAACGAAAAACAAACTTGTCAGAGTGGTGGGCGCTCCTCATTAGGCGCCCACACACCCGGGTTCGAGTCCCATGTAGGCCGAATATATTCTGTCAATTAAGCTCGGGCCCTCGCGGGCCTTGCAGGTTCTGGGTTGAGTGTATGCCGGGCAGGGCCAGCCCGTTGGCCTGGGCCCAAGTTAATTTTGTTTTATCGACGGAATATTCCGTCGGTAATTAAATAATTAAAAAAGTTCCGTTGTAAAACTTACCTACGAGGTTAGCACCGACGAAATTTTTTCGTCGGTATTTCCGTCGGAAAACACTATTACCGACCGAATTTTCGTCTCTATTTCCATCGGTAAAACAACTCTTTTTTGTAGTGACTGATTTTTCGAAAAAAAATGTGGAGAGGGATGGAAAAGTGAAAATGTGGAGAGAGGCAGAAAAGGAGAAATGTGGATAGAGGGGAAAAAAAACCATTGTATATTAAAGTCAAATTATTGTATACAGTGAAATGTGGATAGAGGGGAAAAAAAACCATTGTATATTAAAGTCAAATTATTGTATACAGTTGAATTTTAAGTGATCAATTGAATTTTCTACCCATCGCATTATAACCAAAGCAAAATCGTGGTTCAATTGCATCATGAAATTGAGTGCACACAAATACGACTCTTAAAAGAGTGATATTTGGGTGCAATTGAGTGTACCTATACAATTAGAATTAGACTATAATAAATTGAGTTAAATATTGTCAAAGATTAAATTGGAAAAATCGAACATTAAAATCTACACTTATACACTCAATTGCATTAGAGAATTAAAAAAAAAAAAGTATTTATTGTATAGTTATCCCACATCGATATGTGTGGTAAACATTATTCATTGTACACTTGTATAAACTCTCACATAATTCCTCTTGAATATATATATACATCATAATAATATTATTGCAGGCTTGCTATCTCTAATATCTGCTATATATAATGTCACAACAAAATACATATAATTAAGCTCACATATATAACTGCATGATCTGCTATTAAATTTATTTGCCCTTAATATTTTATTGTATATCTCCAGGTCTACTGAATACAATCTGTCAAAAGTAGAAGAAACCAATGTTATTTTACCTGCAGATTCTGGCATTAATTAATTCGAATTTTAGGCATGCATGTTTACGAATTAATCTTAATTAAATCATTGAAATGCAGATTAAAGTTGAGGAGAAATTCGAATTTGGACTACTTATCTTACGTATTCTGAGCAAAAAAGATATAATGCATAATTTTTTAGGAAGAAATTAAGGTTCAGTCAGCCTTCTATTAATTAATTAATTTGTACGTACTAATATTAAATGTTGGGATTTAGCCCAAGTGTGGTTTTGGCCATTGGGCCTACACACAAGGGCCCAACTTGTTGATGCCCTAGTTCTTGGCAGCCTTCCATATATTGAGTCACCCCCTCCATTAACAATGTAAGAGCATCTCCTATGCTAGGTAGAAATTTTTGGGTATGAATTTGCCATGTTTGCGCCACATGTGTGCCACCTCAAAAGTTTTATACCCCTACCTCAAAACACTCCTTCCTCTTCCAATCATTCCTACCTCAAAAGTAACTATTCATGGATCCCACTATCAAATCATATATATTTATTATCTTTAACTATTAACTATTTTTGTTATGAATTATTTATTTATTCAATTAAATATTAATTATAAAATTATAATATACAAATAAAATAATAAAAAAAATCTTGGTGTAACATAATATTTAAAAAAATGGTTGTTAAAATTTCATTTAAACCATACAATTAAGGAGTACAAAAAAAAAATTATTGCGAATAAAAATTAAAATTAAGAGTACAACATAAAAAAAAAAAATTATTGCAAACATAAATTACAACACCAATTTAAAATAATAATTAAATGCTTCATAAATTAAATGTGTACAATATATACAAACCCCAAATTAAATGTGTACAATATATAGGAAACGGAAATTCAATATATTAAAAAAAAAAAGAGTTAGCGGTGGGACCCACAATATTACAGCCCACTTGCGCGTGAGTCTACGCTGAAGAAAATACATTCATTTTTGTATATTTGTTCCTCACGCACTATCCATCTCCACTCTCCCTTTTTCTCCTTTTTTATCTCTACCTGGGTAGTCACAACCCTTCCCCCAAACCTCTTTCTCTGCCACCTCAGCATCCTCACAGTGCAGGATTTTTTATTTTCTTGGTAGAGGTAGTGCTCCACGTGGGATCTCTACCTCCCATTGTGGATGCCCTAATGAGACGATACGCGTAATGTAGACGTGAAATTGGAGAGTGGAGAACAAGGGTGAAGTGCTACCCATCTTAGTGTTAGGTTATCTCCACTACAGTCCCAATACAATCCGACAAGTGTCTGAGCCTGTTCGTGTAACCCCGAGTACGAGTGGCGGTCGGGGGCACCGAAACCCAACAGTGGTATCAGAGCCTGGTTTCGTCGTCGGCCGCCTTGCACCGTAACTCTTGCCGGAGTTGTTCACCGGATCGTCGTCCGTCGCCATCTTTGTGGGCGGAACCCTAGCAGCCGCCACCGTGGTTCCCGTACAGTCTCTATGACGCTGGCCCTGCTTGCGAACGGAACCCGTCGCGGCGCCGCCCTTGCACGCTACCAGATGCCGCCGCCGTGCAGCCTCCACCGTCGCCGCCCGCAGCCTGTAGCAGCGCCGCCCTCTCTGTGTTTGGCGCCGCCGCTTGGTGCGCGTTCAGGTTGGTTGTCTACCACTGCCCGTTTGCAGATCTTACGGCGCCGCTCAACGCCTGTAGCTGCTGGTAGGTGAAGAGGTAAGGCCAAGTAAGTTTTTACTTTTTTTTCCCGCTGTCATTTATTTTTGCAATTGTTGCAGTAGGGTAGATGATATATTTAATTTGAAGGTGGGCGCTGTTTGCATTTTTTTTTTCTGCTGATGAGCACGCATGAGTTGCTGTTGGATTGGTAGGTAGGCTATTTGCATTTTTGTTTCTTCTAATTAGTGCTCATCAGGTTGAAATTTATAATTTGGGCATATGAATTTACTAATGTTCTGAAGCAATATTTGGTATAGATATTATATTTAATTAGAGCTTGAGTTCTTGTGAGTCAAAATTGCTTTCTCTTTGTGTCATTTTATTCAAATTGTTTGAATGAGTGTTGCAGGCCTTTGATTATTGCTTTGATTTTCTTGTTATGCTTTATGCTTTATGCTTGGTTGTGGACGGCATGATTGGAGAAAATGTTCTTCATCTCTTGTGGTATTTAATTCCATAAATTTGTTGATGGAAATGTATGTCATGTCTTCTATAGATTTTAGGATATCTTTGTGAGTCATGTCTTTTTGTGATTTTATTTACGTTTTTGTGCATCGTAAATGTTATTGCTTCCACTTGTTCTCTGTGATATGTTCTTTGTGGTTAATTATCTTTTGTGCTTAGTGTCTTTGTGAGGTTTTTTTTTTTTTTTTGTATAATCTCTTATCAATTATCTTTGTGGCCTATTTCTTGATGCATATTGTTTGCTATCTTGGTGTCTTTGTGGATTTTCTTTGTGCTTATATCTTTGTGTTGCTATGTGATTTTCTTTGTGATGCATGAGTAGATGATGGGCTAGTGGGAAAGTGGGGGAATGGTTGCATGATTATACTTGTGGGTTCTGTGAGAATTATGAGTATATGTTTATGTGTATGTGTGTTATGCATGACTTCATACATTGTGGTTTCATGTTTTCCCCCTACCCCATATTCATCTAGTTGCATGTTTATTGAGCTTTGTGTCTTGATTTTTGTGTGCTTTGTCAATGCATTCTTCTCTTTGTGTGATTATGAATGATTGATTGCTTCTTTGTGTTTGGAAATCATTCCTAGTAGGTGGAGTGATTTTGTCTTTGTGAGTTATGTATACGTTATGATATCATGTCTTTGTGCCTTTGTGTGAGTCTTTGTGAGTGCTTCGAGTGAGGTGGAGCTTGTCTTTGTGTGCCTTTGTGTGAGTCTTTGTGAGTGCTTCGAGTGAGGTGGAGCTTGCCTTTGTATGCCTTTGTGTGAATCTTTGTGAATGCTTTGTGTGAGGTGGAGCTTGTCTTTGTGTTTCTCCTTGTGTTTGCTCCAATTGAGGTGGAGCACTATGTGTTTTTCTTTGTGGACTAACTTCTACGTATGTAGACAATTTTTGTGTATTCTTTGTGTGTTGTCTTTTGCAGGTACGTGGAAGTGGGTTGGGCGATGATGACAAAATTGTTTGTGGATTGTGGATTGTAGTTGGGGATGACCAAAAAGGTGGAGAAATGTTGGGATTTAGCCCAAGTGTGGTTTTGACCATTGAGCCTACACACAAGGGCCCAACTTGTTGATGCCCTAGTTCTTGGCAGCCTTCCCATATATTGAGTCACCCTCTCCATTAACAATGTGATGAGACGATACTCGTAATGTAAACGTGAGATTGGAGAGTGAAGAACAAGGGTGAAGTGCTACCCATCTTAGTGTTAGGTTATCTCCACTACAGTCCCAATACAATCCGACACGTGTCTGAGCCTGTTCGTGTAACCCCGAGTACGAGTGGCGGCCGGCGGCACCGAAACCCAACATTAAATATTGTGTTAATATTAATTGAATACGTAGAACAGAGAATTTGGATATACCTGATAATTTCCGAGAATACAATATACTTGAATCCAGCGGCACAGTAGTCAAAATAATATTCCCACGTCCGAATGAACTTTTCATCGAATCCCAAGTCCAGAATATGACTAAAAGACAAAAGTATTGAAATTTTAAGTATATATAGTATAACAAGAAAGAATACAAAATAAATGGTGTAAGCAATTATGTGAATTAAATAAAAAACGTTATAATAATCTTACCCCTGATTTTTAAGGAAGTTTTGTCGCCAATGCCTGAGGGTGTCAAAGTAATTATTTCCTATTTCTTCTAGGTGCACCACACTGCATTATAAAATCATTTCAATGAGGTTGTGAAATTTAATTAATACAGTATTAATTTACCTTTGAAAACACACACACGAAAAGTAATTAATACATAATAAAAATAACTAATTTATTAATATAGAAAAAATCATATATATATATATATACATATATATGCAATTAATTGTTACCTAAGTGTAGATGCAGCAGCCATTGCTAATATAACTCGTGTAAGTGAAGGCGCACACCCACCGTGGAATATATATTCCTTAAGGAAACCTTGGCTATGCCTTGCATATTTCATCATACTTGTCATCAGCCATTGCGCAGAACTAATTAAACACCATTAATTAAATTCAACAAGAATTCAATTTATAATTAATTTAAGGAATTGAATCTATATATGTTACTACTAATTAACATGAAATTAAAGGTTGCATGTGTATCAACATTGATTAATTACCTGAGCTACTAGAAGTCCATTTTGAGCTAATGCAGATTCACAGGATTTAAAAAATTCCTCGATAAATTCATGGCCAACGTGTTCAAGGATCCCGCTGAAATATTAATTAGCATGCACTTAATTAATTGTGAGTTAATTATATATATATATAACTAATGTATAATGTAACATCTTGAATAAGATCATATACTAAGTCTCTGACCAAGCGATTATCCTGTCATACTTCTTGTTGTTAGGCAATTTGCGATAGTCACATAGAACAAGTTCAATTTGATCCTGCATGCATGAAATTCAATTTTATAATCCAAAACAAAGATGCAACAATTAAAAGAAACAAATACAACAATTCGTTGATTCACAGAAGAGGAAACCGACGAATAATATCATGTTGATGAAACTTGATGCACATATATTGAAGAAAAATCTATATATATATATATATACCTCATCCTTAATGCACATTCAAGAAGAATCTAGAAAATGTAAAATAAAATGTAGCGTTAGTGCTAATCTAAACCCATCTTTAATTAACGTGTAAAATAGAATCCTAGAAATTAATTAGGACTTGCACCTAGCTAGAACAAAGTTAAAAGGAATTGGAGCAAAACAATGTTATTGGAAGAAGCTAGCTTGCAATAGAAGAATGAAAACGGGGATTAATTTTTCTTTCTAGCACACTAACTTTAATTAGCGGCCGGGTAGCAATTTAGGGACATACTTTTTTTTTTTTATCGAGCCGGTGAATTTAGGACAGTTAAATTTAAGGCCAATTTTTGGCTCGAATTAACCTAATTCGGGCTAATTTGCACGTGTGATGCCTTTGTTGGGCCTAAATCGAGCAAAAGAGAATTCGTCTCACAATTTTATTAATACAAGACTACGTACTTATGCAGTAAAATTGTCAAAATCGTACCTGCAGGCCAGCTTCCTTCACCTTCGACAGAGCGTATTGTAGTTGCTTTTCGGAAAGGGTGACACCGGTATACTTGCATCCTGTCATTTTGAAAACTTCAATTGCTAAACTTCCCCAACCAAATCCAATCTCTAGAATGTGATGCTCCTTCTTAATTCTTGCCTGTAAAAAGTTGAAGATAATTCAGTTGTAATATTTTTTGTGATCTAAATAAGGTTGACTGTTGAGTCACACAAAAGTGTCACCTTTTCAATCAAAAGATGGAGTTTTCTGAGTTGTGTTTCCTTCAAGTCTTCTCCAGGAGTCTTCAAGAGAGTACTATAAGCTTAGCCACAACTAGGCTTTGCTATATGTACTATAATATTTTTTATCCAATTGCAATATGTATTCTACGAAAATTTGATCGATTGATTGTAACTTAAACTCTATTTTTGTGATATTTTTCGACAACAAGTAGCATGTCTATGCCCAAGATTATGTGTTTGTCCATTTAGGTTTATTAATTGTTTTCTAAATAGATGTTTGTTAATTGTTCATTCAGGTGGTATTTATTAATTATCAATTCATACTAGTTGGACAATACGAAATTAAATGTTCAATAGAAAAAATACAATCGATAAATCTAAATTGACAAATATAATTAAGCTTGGTTATAGGCGACATGTGTGGCCAGAAAATAACACAAAAATAAAGTTTAGGTTGCAAACGATCAATTTCAAATACTACATGTTACAATTGGATAAAAAATTGTACAAGTTGAAAAAAAGGTTATAGTACATGTTGCAATTTGACATTAACTCATTTAAACATCAGTACCCAAATTCTAACCTTAAATATTGCACAAGAGTATGTCATTGTTTCATCCATATATAAATAGGGAAAACATCTCATTACTCTGCAAAAAATAAACTACATGTCTCAATTTATGCATTCACGATGGACAATAAAACTAGTGCTAAAACTTAAAATCGTGGCACTGTGCATGGTATATGAAACTACAAAAATTGTTCGCACAAAACCTACTAAAATTGAAGAAATTATTTGGAAAGTAGAGTACCACTTACTAGGTCATAATGTCGCGAAATATTTTTACGCACCTGAGAAATTATATTTTTCTTGGAAATATGCTTGAAGAAATATCTCGCAGAAGCTATTGCAGAAGTATAAAGCAATGGTGTCGACCACCCCCTAGCAAAACCCAAGGTAAATATATATTTTTCATAAACCATCAACATAGAAAAAAAGAAAAATTTAAGAGTTATTACCTTTTCTTGTTAAACTTTGAGGAACGTATATTTGAAAGAATTCCGTCTCATCTAAAAGTCCGAACTTGTAGAGAGGGTGAGAATTAAT
Organism: Galeopsis tetrahit; assembly: GCA_963675135.1. Classification (NCBI taxonomy): domain Eukaryota; kingdom Viridiplantae; phylum Streptophyta; class Magnoliopsida; order Lamiales; family Lamiaceae; genus Galeopsis; species Galeopsis tetrahit. The sequence goes on along the minus strand of OY776121.1, from coordinate 63,703,688 downwards.
TCTTGTATATTAATTCCTAACACTCCCCCTCACTCGTGGGCCGGATTAACACCTCTTACCCTTTTTGGGGAGGAGGCCCATCGAGTGGACAATTTAAATGGGTGGAGTGCTTCCAACAGGAATCGAACCCAGGTCGTTTGCCCGGTTTGCTCTGATACCATGAAAGAATTTCGTCTCATCTAAAAGTCCGAACTTGTAGAGAGGGTGAGAATTAATTCTTGTATATTAATTCCTAACAGTATTCAACTCTTTACTAGCTATAATTATCTTCAGAAATGCAAATAAATAAGTATTTTTAAATAATAATATTGGAATAATTAAAAATATACTCCATTTGGATCCATTTTTGTTACTAGAAAGAAGTTGAGGAGACCTTCATTTTTATCAATGTTGTACGTGCTTTTGTAGAGTTGATTTGGATGTGGGCTTTTTGATAGCACTAAACAAACATACAGTATATGATGATCGGGGTTTATTACGTGTTAAGAAGGATTATTATGATGATTTATGATCAAAAGTATGAAGAACAATAAGAACACAAGAAGTAGCTTTTTTGAGAAGCTAAAGCTTTGAGCTTGGGAGTGTTTATTGCTTTAGGTGGGTGTGATTGTAGGAAATCTTAAGTTATCTTTACAAATGAGCCTTCTAGGCATTATATACTAGTTTTTAGGGGCAGTCCGGCCTTTACACGTGGCAAACTACCACAAGACCTGCGTTTCTGCCCGAAAAGGTGATGGGACGCCGCATTTAATGCTAAACCGCCTCTGGTGGTCGTCCTCGCCCGAGCTGCCGAGGAGCTGGGCCACGGTGGTCGCCGGATGACCTGGTCGTCTTCAGGGATGGTGGTCGCACTAGCCGTGCCGACCACGCTCCATACTCTCTCCCAAGGCTTTAACACTTCTCTTCTAACCTAGTTAAACATGTGCTCGGCAACATCTTTGGGCGAGCACTCCCAATTATATTTTCTTCAGATTGTTGACTAGTCGTCGCACGACTTGGTTGACTAGTCGTCGCCACGCAAGCTGGTGACTAGGATTGACTTGTCAAAGATTGACTTCTTTGACTGGGTGTAACATTTTCCCCCTGGTCGCCTTTCTTCGTGTTCGTAAAATAGGAAGGCGGGCAGTGTGATCGTCTTCTTGGAAGGCGGACTTGTCTTCGACAGACAAATCAAATTAGTCTTGATGACGAAAGTTGAAGGCGGTCGCCTCGTTTCTCACGCCGAGCAAGCTTTTCGAAGCATTTTGAATGATGACGGATGTGACATGTGTCAGGCGCATGATCGGCGCCCAAATTTTGATTTTGGCACGTGGGCGCGTGCCGACCTCAAAGGTCGCGCGTGACACCCACTTTCTCGCCTCGATTTCTGGGATGACCCCAGAATTTTGGGAAAATTGCGAAATTGACCCCGTTTTTTGCACATTGGTCCCCGAATAGTTTTGCCTATAAATAGGACCTCACTTCTCTTGAAATCACTTTTCTCACTTTTTGCATTTACGAACTCCTTCTCGAGCCTTCTTCCAAGCAAGTTCTTCGAGCTTTTCCGGCGACTTTGGGTGGTTTCCGATCGGCAAAAAGGTAAATAACTCACATTTCTTCTCTAGAACTTTTCTTTTTCCCCCATTTCTATAGAAAAAATGGAGTTTGGTGGTGGCTCCGGTGGTGGCTCGCCGCCGTTGGATGGTGGTGCTGGTCCTTCCGGCGAGGGTGCTCGTAGGGACCTAGTAGAGTGGGTGGTTTCCTCGGATTCTGTCGTGCATTCGCCCAACCCCCTTAGTGTAGGAATCCCCAACCTTCCGGCCGATAGTTGGGATGAAATACTAGAGGTGGTCGGCGCGGCGGTTGCCAATGAGACTGATGAGTCTGCAAGGGAAGATGCCGGCAACGATGCCGAGGACGATGTCGAGGAGGTCGACTCAGAGCTGGGCGACCCAGACTTGGATGTGGAAACGGGCGAGCAGATTGACCCGGCCCGAGTTGAAAATACATTGACGAACACTCTCCGCGAGGAGTATGAAGAGATTGCTCGCTACGCGGCGAGCATCAAAGATATACTGAGCGGGCGGGAAGAATTGGACGGGGACGAGCTCTCGAGGGAGACATACTATCAATATACTAGCGAGTGTCCGCCTAGAGAGATTCCTCGCACATACCGAGAAGAATACGAATCGGAGTATGCAGCTAGTGAATATGCGAGCACCGTCTCCTCGGCCCAACTAGTAAATTCTCGTAAAAAATATCAACTACCTCAAGACGTTTGCTTCTTCGTTCCGCAAGAAGACGAGAGGGCCGACCAGCCTCCTGAAGGGATGGTCGCCGTGAACGTCGGCATGATGGAGGCCGGGCTGAGGTTCCCACTGCACCCTGGTATTACTAACTTTTTGCATTTTCTTGGGGTAGCACCTTCTCAAATATTGCCGAACGGATGGTCAAACCTAATCGGACTCCTCACAGTGTTCGGCCTGGAGGCCGTCGAGAACGGTTGTCGGCATACCTGGCTCAGTCCGCGAGAGATCAACTATCTCCTTCAGGCGGCCGAGGCCGGAAAGAAGGTGGGCAAAGACTAGTACTACGTGAAAGGTCGCGACCGCTTCAAGTTAGTTGAAGGGGTTCCCAACAAGATCCGAGATTGGAAAACCAACTGGTGGTGGGTTGTCGGGGACTGGAAGAGTGTTGTGAAGCCCGATGGATCCTCTGATCGCATTCCCATTGCCACCAACTATCGAAGAATTCGTGGTAAGTCTTTTAGTTTGTGCTCGTTCTTGTCTATACTGAATAACTCCTCGCTTTTGTAGGTAAAACTGTTCGCGCGAAGACCGCCGAACACCGTCTATCACCCTTGTTCCAATATCACATCTTCTGCGTCGCTCATCGTCGCTATTTGGAGAGATCTTGTCGCTTCTTGAACCGCGGGTGCATAAGGGAGCGAGCAGGTCTTCGAGTACCTCCTCACCACATCACTAGAGAGTTTCCTCAGGGTATCAAAATATTTCTAAGTCTTTAGTGAGTCTCTTCCTTTCAAAAAACTGACTCTTCATTTTTAGTAGTGGTTCCTGCGAAAGTCATCACATATCTTCCTCCGACCGTCGAGCTTGAACAAGTGATGGTGAACTGAACACTGCGTGCTGCGATAGTCAGTCGCGAGCGCGACATCGTCGAAGGCACCAACAAAAGGAAGGATCGGGCGGAGACCACGGAGGTTCCCCCCAAGAAAACTGCTAAAGCTGCTCGAGGGGGTCATCGCCCTCCTGCTGCCGAGCAGAGAATCTCTCCGAAGATATCCCCGCCGAGGGGGAATTCGCCACCTCCCAAAAGGCCATCCCCTGCTCGCAGAACCATACGACAGCGGGAGGTCGTTACGAGCTCGTCGACCGAATAGAGGGCCCCCGAGGACATCACATTACTCGGTTGGAATGCCGCTCGGGTTGCCAAGTAAGCTTTCAACAAATGCTTTTGAACATTTCTAGAAGTATCCTTTTCTGATTGTCTTGTTCTTTATCAGGGTTGCCGAGCACCCATGTCCCGAACCCTTCAATGAAGATCTCCTCAACTACTACCGGTCGCGGGACCCGACCGATGACGAAGTGCTGGGCCAGGTCGCGATCTGGCCAATGAAGAAGTTGCCCCGATCGCTAACTACAAGATACGTCGAGGAGGTCGACGGTCAAAATTCTGCCGAGAACACGAGACTGATCGCCGTCGGCGCTAGTCGCATATCTTACGCGGCCGAGCAACTTTCCCTTTAGATCCACGATCTTTGAAAAAGCAATGAAGAGAAGGATGTGGCGATCGGCCGGCTGACCAAGGCTAACTCTGGTCTTGAGAAAAAGGTGGCTGACTCCGAGGCCCAACTTGCAGCCGTTCGGAAGAAAGATCAAGAGGATCTTCAAATGATCGAAGATCTCCGTGCTCGCCTCAAAGTTGCCGAGGACGAGAAGAGAGCAATGTCCAGCGAGCTTGCTGCTGCTCGCGAAGAGGCGACCACTCTGCAATCTAGTCTCACATTTGCTGAGGATGATTTAGCCTCTCTTCGGCGAGAACTGGTCGCCGTGAAGAAAGAGTGGGATGGTAAAGCTTTCCTCGCTGAATCTGGGGCTGCTTACGCGGTAGCTCTTACTGCCCACGAGCTCGTCCGACACTTCAAAGAAAATCATCCAGAGGTGGACGTGACCCCGTTCGACGGTTTTATCGACAATCTTCTCGTTGAAGAAGAACCTGGAGAAGGCTCTACCCTCCCTCTGCTCGACCTGGTGAACATGGGTCTCATGTTTCCTCACCTCTTGGCGATGAAAGTTTATTTTGAGAGTCCGCCTGAACTCCCACCGGTCCAAGGGGGCGAGCAGAGTGCTCCTATCGAGGTGGTAGATACTAGCGAGCAAGATGCTCCGGTCGGAGAAGAGGCTGCAAAAGGTGGAGACCAACCTTGAATCTGCTCGGCGACCTCACTCTCCCTACTTTGTAACTGCTCGGCCACTAGGGCCTTTTTGTAGTGTTCGGCCTTAGAGGCCTCTTTTGTAATCTCAGCCTGTAAGACTTTTTTAATATGAATGAACTTTTTTGCTTTATGATGTGTTCGTTTTATAGTGATCGTCTTTGTCACTTTCTTTCAATTTATGTTATTGTGTGGAGTTAAACCTTTCATTGGTTTGTGCTCGTTTATGTTTTATAGTGATCGTCGTCGTTACTGATTTGCAAGTATCTTTGAGAACGAGTACTTGTCTTTTTTAGAGTTAACCATTCGACGGTTGAACTCGTTTGTTTTTTAAATAGTGATCGTCGTCGTCACTGATTTGAAAGTATCTTTGAGAACAAGTACTTGTCTTTTTAGAGTTAACCATTCGACGGTTGAACTCGTTTGTTTTTTAAATAGTGATCGTCGTCGTCACTGATTTGCAAGTATCTTTGAGAACAAGTACTAATTTTTTTAGAGTTAACCATTCGACGGTTGAACTCGTTTGTTTTTAAATAGTGATCGTCTTCGTCACTATTTTTGCAAGTATCTATGAGAACGAGTACTTGTCTTTTAGTACTTGTCTTTTAGAGTTAACCATTCAAAGGGTTGAACTCGTTTCCGGACCTCTACCCTTCATTGGTTTACGTCCGTATGTGTTTAGAGTTAACCATTCATCGGTTGAACTCGTTTCTAGTTGGTTACGCAGAGCCTTATCTAAAAAACTCTAAAATTTGTTTAACATTTGATGTTTAGAAATTGACCTGCATTGAAATGAAACTAGATACAAACTATACAAATATACGAAATTGAATACTTACTGATAATATTTCTTGAGCTTGATCGCGTTCCACGGGTACTTGCTCGGCTTGCCGTCAAGATCTTCTAGCTCGTACGATCCGTTTGAATGCGTGCGCGTTATACGGTACGGGCCCTCCCAAGTCGGGCCAAGTATGCCTATGGACTGCTTCGTTGCCCGTCGAAGTACGAGTTGGCCAATAGTAAATTGTCGAGCACGTACTTTGGTGTTGTAGTAGCGTTATGACCTTTGTTTGTAGACCACATTCTTCTCGTCCGCTGTAAGTCTTCGCTCTTCAAGGAAGTCCAAGTCGGCGAGTTATGCGTCGTTGTTCAACTGCTCGTCATAATTTGCCACTCGGAAGGTGGCGACCTGTCCTTCTGCTGGTATGACAGCCTCTGTTCCGAACGCGAGCGCGAACGGAGTTTCACCTGTAGAATTTCTCGTGGCCTCTACTTGGCCATTTAATTGTGGATGATAGGGCGTTGAGAATAGCTTCTTGATGTTCCATTTTGAGCAGAACTCCAGCATGTCTTGATTGTTGAACTGTCGTCCGTTGTCTGTCACGATAGCTCGTGGTAGGCCGAACCTGCAAATGATGTTCTTCCAGATGAAGTTTGTCATTTGAGCTGACGTGATGGTCTTCAGTGTCTTTGCCTCCGTCCATTTGGTGAAATAGTCGACTGCTACCACGACGAACGTTACTCCCCCCGCAGCTGGTGGGAAAGGTCCGATGATGTCGATCCCCCACTTCGCGAAAGGCCAAGAACTATACACCGAGGTGAGCTCGTCTGGTGGAGAGTGTATGGCGGGAGCGAAGGCTTGACATCTCTTACACGACTGCGCGTGGTGGATTGCGTCCTTCTTTAGGGTAGGCCAAAAGTATCCTTGTCTCATTATCTCTAAAGCGAGTGCTTGCCCCCCTGTGTGATTTCCACATACTCCATCATGGATTTCATGCATGACGATCTTCGCTTGGTTCTCTCCGAGGTATTTTAACAAAGGCATTGAAAAGCCTCGTTTGTAGAGCTGGTCGCCAATAATGGTGTATCTGGCCGACCTGAGTTGTAGTCTGGTCGCCTTTACATTGTCTGTCGGGAGCTCGCCGGTCTTGATATACTTCGTGATCGGCGTCATCCAGTTCTCGTCGCTGGTCGCTTCAACCTGCAAAATTCGACTTCTACTTACTGACGGGGAAGAAAGCTTAGTGATCATCGCTTCTGAAAATATTGCCTCCCCCTATGAAGTGGCCAGTCGAGCTAAAGCGTCTGCTTGCGTATTCTCCTCCCTAGGGATTTGCTCGATGTGGATTTGATCGAATTGCTCGAGTAATCCTCTCACTAAATCTTGATACTTTGACATCTAGTCGCCGCGAGCCTCGTACTCACCTGTAATTTGACATACCACTAGTTGAGAGTCAGAACAAAATTTCAGCTTCCTACCGCCCACGCCATTGCCATCTTGATCCCCGCGACCAGATTTCTTTCATCTAGACCGTACACGGGTCCTCCAATCAAGAAAATAACCGTCCCATCGCTTCTTAGTATAAAAAGGAGAAATCTAACCTCATTTTTTACTTTTGCTTTAGCGAGTAAAAGAGTTTCAGTCTTTTAGAAAATCATCTCTCTAGAATTCTGGTGGGAGGTCCTTACTTCCGACGAGTTCTACCGTACAAGAGTGATTGCTTCTTATACCAAAACTATTGTCAAGAATGGGAGTGGGAGACACACTCTCCTCATTAGGTTCTTACCTGTATCCGTATTAACAGATTCTCCTATGAATGAAAATGATTTCTCATTAGCAATAGAAAAGCAACACAAGAAACATACTCCACTAATTATGAACATAAACAGATTATATTATTTCAAGTCATGGAAGTTTAACCACTCACGATCTTTTGATAACAAATGGAATGGAGTCCCAATAATCGAATGGAGTTGAATAAATTGGCACAATTCTTCCGAAAATGCAATCTCATTACTCAAATCTCAAGGATCATCAATCCTCGTAAACCCGCGTCCTCCCGATAAAAAATAAATGTGGAATCAATAGTGGATTGATAAACACAACAAATATTCCGAAAAGATTACAAAATGAATGAAATGAAACTCGTAATTATATCTTCACATACATTGAAATTTTGAATGTAAGAGAAGATACTCACATTATTCTTCAAAATATTTTCAAGTTCCTACACTCTCTGGTACACAAACTTCATATTTGTCTCAATTACCAAATCATTTTGTTTACTCCGTTAAAGCAATTTTACAAAAACATCGAAAAAACAACAATAAGAAGAGAAGAGAATGGAAGTGGGAGACACACTCTCCTCATTAGGTTCTTACCTGTATCCGTATTAACAGATTCTCCTATGAATGAAAATGATATCTCATTAGCAATAGAAAAGTAACACAAGAAACATACTCCACTAATTATGAACATAAACAGATTATATTACTTCAAGTCATGGAAGTTTAACCATCACGATCTTTTGATAACAAATGAAATGGAGTCCCAATAATGAATGAAGTTGAATAAAGAACATAAACAGATTATATTACTTCAAGTCATGGAAGTTTAACCATCACGATCTTTTGATAACAAATGGAATGGAGTCCCAATAATCGAATGAAGTTGAATAAATTGACACAATTCTTCTGAAAATGCATACTCGTCCTTCCGATAAAAAATAAATGTGGAATCAATAGTGGATTGATAAACACAACAAATATTCCGAAGAGATTACAAAATGAATGAAATGAAACTCGTAATTATATCTTCACATACATTGAAATTTTGAATGTAAGAGAAGATACTCACATTATTCTTCAAAATATTTTCAAGTTCCTACACTCTCTGGTACACAAACTTCATATTTGTCTCCATTACCAAATCATTTTGTTTACTCCGTTAAAGCAATTTTACAAAAACATCGAAAAAACAACAATAAAAACTTGTCAAAACTGTTGGGATATTCTATATCCTTATGTTTTGGATTGATAAACCAAATATACGTAATATGATAAGTTGTATTGTATAGATAACTTCATCATTCATCTTGCAATAGATTAGGATATGGTCATATCAGTAGTGTTGGAAGCTAGTTGATATAGAGGAGAAACGCCTCAAGGTAAGAAGAGAAGATTAGAAGACAAGAAAAGAGAATTTGATGAGTTAAACTCACCTGATGATCAGAAGAGTAAATTGGATGAGTGAAACTCACCTGATGTTTAGGTGAAGCAAGATCAGATGAGTGGAATTCTTAGGTGATGCAAGATCAGATGAGTGGAACTCACCTGAGACAAAATCTATCATAAGACTGTTAATTTAAACATTGAAATCTTGGGTCCCTTCACATTTTTAAAGTTAAGACGAGATTCTCGTATTTCAAAGTCATCCATAAATTGTGAATCAGAAATGTAATTAACTCCTTTGGACTCATTTGTCCAACTTCCCTGGATCAAGAAGTGTTGGGATATAAATTCACCCTAAGCCCCACTTGATGTTAGAATAGAAAGATGGTCAAAACACTTAGAGTTTATAATTGAAATAGGATCAGCTGACTATGTATAGAACAGCTTAGACTAGTCTTGTGTAATCAGTTGTATTGATCTCAGCTGGTTAGCACAGTATTAGCTTACATGCGCATCCTCAAGATGAGAAGAGTAGAAGGCATGAAGACTAGAAGATCCTTGAAGACCAGATAAGTAAGGTGCTTGTATACCTACTTGGCTGATGGAGTCCAAGTTGAAGATGGCCTAATAGAGCAAAAAGAATTGTCAGATCAGAAGAGTGCTACTCTTCTAATATCAGAAGACAGAAGACTTAAGGCCAGACGAGTAGCCAGAAGACTAGTAGTGAAGATCAGAAGACTAGGAGCTCGCCCAGGACTCGGCTGATTCCAAAATCATCTTGCATTTCAAATGAAGACTTACCATTCTTAGAAGATTGACATGATCCCAGAATTGAAGCAATCAAGCGGCTGGAATCAAGGAATCAAGCAAACATGGAAAGATTGCCCCAACGGCTAGTTGCAGCAATCATCCCTATAAATACAAGAGGATGAGGAATCACAGCAGAAGAAGTCACCACGAGAGAATTCACAAAAGCTAATCAAGCAAGCAAGCAACAAGCCTTATTCTGTTGAGAATTCTCCAAGAGTCCAGAAATCATTAAAACTTGTTGTCGATCAACTTTTTTACTTTGACCGCCATAGCCGCATATTTATCAGGCCCAAACTTTCTTCGTTTTTGGGTGATGGGTCTATTTATCGGATCAATGTTTAATCTATGGCAGGCATGATCCATGTCGATGCCCACCATGTCTTCGTGCGACCATGCGAATGCCCGAACGTTTTCTTTAAAAAAAACGATCATTTCTGCCCTCAATTGTTCTGGCAAATTTGATCCTATGAATACTTCAAGTTCTGGACGAGCATCATTTAGGTGAATGGTTTCAAGGTCCTCTGCTGGAGTTGCCCGTTCTTTGGGTTCTTTCCAACAAGGATCCTCATTTCCGTATTCTGGCTCAAAACCTAACCTAGGTTCCAAATCTGGAACCTGGTCGTCGAGCACCTAAGGAGGTGCCTGGTCGTCAAATTGATCGTGCTCGTCGATCTCCATTGGGGTGTGCTCGTCCACCACCATATGGTGGTCGTCACGGATCTGACTTGACTCATCAATTTCTATTTTTCGATATTTGTTGGGAAATCCCTCCAAGTAGTTCAAGTTTGTTTCTTTGTTAGGACACACGATATACTTTCCAACCATGGGAGCTTCTTTAGAATGGCGCTTAGCAAAACGGACGAGACACTCCCTCGCCCGCACCTGATCACCCTTGACGGTTATAACTCCCGCCGGGCTTGGAAACTTAATATAATAGTAATAAGTAGAGGCGGCCGCTTTGAACTCGTCGAAGAAAGGTCGGCCGAGGAAAACATTGTATGACGACGGCATGTCGATGATCATGAAATCGAGCTGCCACGTGTAATGCATCGCTGGCTCTTTCGTTGATGCCAGCTCCAAGGATAGCCTGATCCTTCCCAGAGGATGGGAGTGGGTGTCTCCGAACCCTACAATTATATTGTCACAAGGCTCGATATATTCAGCATATCCACCGAGGGCATCCAAAGTATGCTTGAAGAGGACATTGGTGTATGCCCCGGTGTCGACCATCAAGCAATGGACGTTCGTTCCCATGATTTTTCCGGTAACAACCAAAGCATCGTTTTTTGGTTGCACCACGTCGTTGAGGTCGTCGTCTGTGAATAGGACTTGGTGGGATAAAGGCTTCTCGACAGCCGGGGCGACGCACACTTGATGAACATTATTAAGTGCTCGCATCTCGCTCTGTTGTCGACGAACAGACATAGCATTTCTAGAATGGGTGCCCCCAAGGGGACCTTCTATCACATAAAACTCTCCGCCCACAAAATCAATGTCGCCTGGAGGACTGTTCGGAATTGGGGGGAGTAGCTTTTGGCGATTTATCTATTGGCGCAGATCCTGGTCGCCGGCGCTTCTTCCCGTGGTGGTCGTCATTCCCACCCCTGGGCTTGATAAACTCGGCGAGCTTGTCATCCACGTATAGCTTGTACAGATTTTTCATCGTATCTCGGCACCCGTTGGTGTGATGGCCGATGGAATTATGATAGTTGCAAAATTTGTTTCCATCCAAGTTGTTCTCGTTTGTGTGCATCGGCTTCGCCGGGGGTAGCAAGTGCCTTCCTTTGAGTGCATCGAGGATGAACCTCAGGTCAATTTTGAGGGTCTCCTTGAACTGAGTGATCTCTGGTGCTTCTTCAAAAGCTCTAAAGTTGGATGGACGAGCACTGTTGCCTTGATTCACCACCATTTTTGGTTGAGAGGGCTCCCCAGTTGTAAAACTCTTTTTTGGCCACACCTTTTTGGTCGCCTCGGGCTGCTCGTTAGCCTTGGCGGTGTCCCAAATTTCCTCCATCTGAATGATGTTGCCTGCCCTGTTCCGAAAATCTGCATAAGATTCCGGGAAGAGTGTGTGCATAGATTTCCAGAGCTTGGAACCTATTCTTTGGCCCGAAACGGCTGAGATCAGCTTGGTTTCATCATTCACATCCTCCCCATCAATTACCAACCTATCGAAGCGCTCGATAAAGTCTTTCGCTGACTCGGTTGGGCTTTGGCAAACGTTCACCAAACGCTGCTTGGATGCTGGGCGAGCAGCAATGGACCTGTAATAGGTCAGAAATTGTTGCCCTAGCTCGATGAAGGAGCTTATTGATCCGACTCCCAACGTCGTGTACCAACGATGGGCCCGGTCTCCTAAAGTCAAGGAGAAGTTTCTGCACTGTGTGGCCTCGGTTGCCCCGATTGAGGCCATATAATTGGAGTACTTTGACAAGTGCACCCTAGGGTTGGATGTGCCATCGTACGCCGCCATTGCCGGCATCTGGACCTTTCTCTGAATGGGGGCGGTGAGGACCATGATGTTCAGGGGCGAGATGGGCAGAGTGATCGCCGGGATATTTCCTCGCTTTGATGCGGCCACCTCTGCTCGCAAATTTTGAATCTCAAGCTTCAACTGCTTCTGTATTTCAACGAACTGTGCAATCTGCCCCTCCTCGGCAGTTTGAGGTAGAGGCACAACGTGCTCGTCACGCTGGCCTTGGTGTGATGCGACCGACCGATCAGATCGGTTCCGGTGTGATCGCTCGGGCGAGTGATGGAGTGACCTCTCAGGCCGATAACTGTGATAGCTTTTCCCAGGTGCTCGCTTATCCCCCACGCGATCGAGGGCGGAGATCCTATCTCCTTGATTGTGTTTTTTTGTGGTCGGCCTTGTCTGGTCGACCATCAACATTGAAATTTATCGGGCGAGCATATCTTCCCCCTTGTCGGCCATCCGGAAAAAAACTGATTTCCGCGAGTCTCCCGTGTGACTATGGTGGGAGTGGTTGCGGGTTTTCTCCTTGCCTTTGTCGCGAGGACGTACCGAGTACGAGTGATATGAGTGCTCGTCCTCGATATTGCCCTTAGCCTTTCGAGCTTTATCAAAAGCTAGATCCTTGGCTTTCTCGAGTTCCATCGCCTCATTTTTTCTCCTCTTCTCGTTGAGGTAGTCAGTAAAGTCCCTTAGATGTTGTTGATCGTTTAAAATCTCCTTGAGATTTATGTTGGAGTTTTGATGAGCCGGTGGAGGGGGTTCGTTCCCTCCAGGAGGCGGAACTCCATCACGTTCAGTGTGATGAGACATCTCTGATACTGATTTCTGGTGATCGTTTACAAAGATGAGAAACTGTTCTAGACTATAAAGATAAAAAACACAAGATTCGAGCTCTTACGCAGAAGAACGTGCTAAAACTACGAATTTGTGAAAAAATAGCCACAAACAAGTGCTAGAAACAGTGAAATAAGGAGATCAAACTCCAAAAAATTCCTAAATATTACAAATATTTAAGAACACGAAAATAACGAAAATACGTATGAAATACGTAAATGATGTTCTAAAACCTTTCGACGGATTAAAACCTGAAATAAGGAGTTTACAAACCGATCGTTCGATGATCGGTTGAAACTTTGACGAAGAACACATAAAAGGACCCCTCCTTCTAGCGCCAAATGTTGTACGTGCTTTTGTAGAGTTGATTTGGATGTGGGCTTTTTTATAGCACTAAACAAACATATATGTTGATCGGGGTTTATTACGTGTTAAGAAGGATTATTATGATGATTTATGATCAAAAGTATGAAGAACAATAAGAACACAAGAAGTAGCTTCTTTGAGAAGCTAAAGCTTTGAGCTTGGGAGTGTTTATTGCTTTGGGTAGGTGTGATTGTAGGAAATCTTAGGTTATCTTTACAAATGAGCCTGATAGGCATTATATACTAGTTTTTAGGGGCAGCCCGGCCTTTACACGTGGCAAACTACCACAGGACCTGCGTTTCTGCCCGAAAAGGTGATGGGACGCCGCATTTAATGCTAAACCGCCTCTGGTGGTCGTCCTCGCCCGAGCTGCCGAGGAGCTGGGCCACGGTGGTCGCTGGATGACCTGGTCGTCTTCAGGGATGGTGGTCGCACTAGCCGTACCGACCACGCTCCATACTCTCTCCCAAGGCTTTAACACTTCTCTTCTAACCTAGTTAAATATGTGCTCGCCAACATCTTTGGGCGAGCACTCCCAATTACATTTTCTTAAGATTATTGACTAGTCGTCGCACGACTTGGTTGACTAGTCGTCGCACGACTTGGTTGACTAGTCGTCGCCACGTAAACTGGTCACTAGAATTGACTTGTCAAAGATTGACTTTTGATATATCTATATAATAAAAGGAGGAAAGTTTTCTCAAGTGCAGGAGAAAACCTCTAAAAATATATATATATAGTCCTACAAATCTTTTGGTACATCTATTTTTAAAACTTGCTACTCCTACGTGTTTTACAATTCTTTTCCATTCCTCTTTTAATTTTCTAACAATTCTTATTTTTTTTATTATTTTATATTTTCTCCCTATCTCTTTAAACACTCTTCTTACTGTTTCACAATTAATAGAGATTTAATTTTTTCTTATTTCACTTTTCATGTCAATTTTTTAAGGGAAATTGAATTAAATAATATTTTTTATATTTAAACTCTTTTTTTCTCTTGAACTTACAATTTCAATCTAAGTGTAATTATGGCCAATAAATTTTCTTTCATTTGTACATGGAACTTTTAAAATATTTAAACTGAACACAATAAGCGAATTTTGCACTAATTATTTATAAAGTTGAATATAGTAAAAACTCCGTACAGTTATATTTTTGGGATTGGGGAAATTAAAAATATTATTATAGGAAGGTTATTCTTAAATAGATTTTTACATTAAAAAAAAATTCTTAGAAAAAATAATGTTCGTTATAAGTAATTCATTTGCAGCATACAGTTAGAAAAATCTATATTTTCCAAGGCCACGGTTATACGCACACACCAATCTATGGAGTACATTCACAAAACATTTTTTTTCATATGATAGGACATGTGAAATGTCTCATATACCTCTCGTATGAAATTTATAAAAAAAAAAAACGAAGATGAGTACACCCACCATTCCATTTTAGTCACAAAATCTTCTCCACCATCACCACCAAAACAACTACAGTACTTTAATATAAAAAACACTTAAAAACACAAAATTTCAACAAAACAAAAAAAAATCAGTGTCCAAAAATTTTATATGAACAAAGTTAAGATGTACGAAATTTTTTACGGAACAAACTCAATATGTTCGAAAAAAAATCATGAACAACTTTCATTTGTCCGAAAAAAAATATTGAGCATCTTGTTCTAAATTTTTTCTTGAACAAACCCAAGTAGTTCGAAAATTTCTAATGAACAAACACAAATTGTTCGAATTTTTTTCCTGAACAAATACAAGTTGTTCGAAAAAAAATCTCGAACAACTTCCAAAAACCCTAATTTTTCAGAAACCTAATTTTTCTAATTTTGCAGAAACTTAAACTTACCTGAAGCGGCGCGGCGACGGGCACGAACGGAGGGAGGCCGACGTCGCTGTTGCGCGGCTGAGGAGGATGGCGGCCGATGCGGCTGGGGAGGGGGTGCGACCGCGAATGGCCGCGAAGGAGAGGGGGAGGGGCCGCGGGTGCTGCACAGTGGGCGTGGCCACCGCGACAACGTGGAGAAGTGGGTGGCGTGGCCGCCACGATGACGTGGAGAGGTGGGCGACGCTGCTGCGCCGACGTGGGGAGAGGGCGGTGCCACAGTGAGAGGGGGGCGCAATCGTGGGAGGGGAGTAGGTGGGTGATGGGTGTAAGAAATGAAATATAATTAGAATTTTAAGGATTTCAAAGGTATTTTAAGGTTTTACACGTGTGTCCATATCTCAGAGTGTGTACTGAGCTCATGAGTGTCCTCAATAGGTTGGTGTGTGTATAACCGCGCTCATTTTCCAAAGTTTGCTTTCTTTCTTTATTCAACATAAATGATCGTTTTAGAATGATTTGGTCTCTTATATTTAGGGTGCATGATGCACACTAGTTCCATTTGAAATTTGGGTCAGCCCATTAATAAATAAATTTGGGTCAGCCCATTAGTAACAAAATTTACCATTTTTTAATAATAATATTTACACTTTTTAATTAAAAGATCTAGCATTTTTTAATAATTAAGAATACTATTTTCAATAATAAATCTTCCACTTTCACTTAAAAGATCTATAGCACTTTTTAATATAAAGAATTACATTTTTCATTAACAAAATTTACCACTTTTCAATAATAAGAATAACACTTTTCACTTAAAATATCTAACACTTTTCAATAATTAAAATACTACGTAATTTTTAGTAATAAATCTTACATTTTTATTTAAAATATCTAGAACTTTTCAATAATAACAATTACATATATATTTTGATTTTTTTGTTGTGGTTTTGATTATATTTCAAGATTTTGGATTTAATTTGATTTTTCTTTTCCAGAATTTTCAGATTTTTAGATTTTTTTTTTCTAATTCAATTTTTTTTATTTTTCACAGAATATATTTTTGAAAATTTTATATTTTTACGAGAAAAAAGAATCTGAAAATTTGATTCTTTTCTTGAATTTATACTTTTCAATTTTTTTTTGACTCGATGGTGATTCGGTGTGTAACTCGTTGGTGACTCGACTGCATATTAATAATGTATAAATTAGAATTGATTGTATTATATTTTGTTAAATTAATAAAAGGGTAAATTAGTATTTTAATTAGGAGTAATATTTAGGAAAAAATGGGAGTGGGGTTGGGAGTGGGAAGTCAACAAAAAAGGGTATTTTAACCGTGGCCTAAATTAGAAATTAGGCTATTAATAGGAGTGGGCTGATATGTTGGGCTGTTGACTGGGCCGGGTCAAATGGGGGCTGGGCTGGGTTAAATGGGGGCATGTGGATGGATCCTCTTTGATGTGTAAGATGTATTTGAGAGACTTTGCCAAAGAATTAAATTGTTTAAACAATACGATATGGGCATGTTTGCTTCATGAATTTAGTGGAGTTTATTGATAAATTTAATATGTAAATTCATCTTCTTTCATGTTTGGTTTCTCATAACTTTAAACACTTTGATTCGGGTTTATAATTTGACCCGATTTTTATAAACTAGATTTCATGAGTTTAGACAATTTAGCCTGCTTTTGGGTTTATGAAGTCAAGATTTACATATCACACCACATCTAAACTCATCTTATCTTAACCTATGAAGTAAACATGCCCGATGTATAACTATAGTGTTATACCTGTAGAGATTGAGCGAGGTTGAAGACAGTGAGAAGAGGAAGAAGACGGATGAAACGGTGTCGTGTAGTTGTAATTCTTTACTTTCTGTTTTAATTGATTTTGTAGAATCGCATTTGTAATAGGGTATTAGTCGCGAGTGCGACTCTTGTACTTTCTCGGCATGGGTCGGGTATATAACCCGTAATTCGCCCATGAACCGGCGATCATGTATCCACTTTTCTGAATCAATGAAAGTAACCGCTTTTGCTCCCTAACTTCTTTCTGAGATTTCTCCCATTTCTACGATTCTCGATCGCGATTCCACTCGATTAGCTCGAGTGTTTCAGTGGCCTCAGAGCCAAGTTCGTCACGTTGAAGCTTGCGCAATCAACAATGGTAACCAATACTGAAAGAATCAATTCGCTGGAGTTCTCTATGGGTACGGTGGAGACTCATGTCGCGAAAATTGAAGGACAATTCACTGATTTCAGGAATGAGCAGATAGATGGAAGGAACGAATTGCTTAAGAGGTTCGATCAACAGGCAAGAGAAGCCGAATTGTTGAGGCAACAACTGGCTGAGTTGTTCAAGCATTTAGATCCAGGAAGAGGCAAGTCTCCTATGGTGGAAGGAGTAGAGTGTTCAAAAACTGTAGAGAATGTTGAGGGCAGTCCTAAGGTTGGAGATGGACTGTTGCCAACACCACCACCATATACCAAGCTTCCTGAATTTGGTGATTTTGGTGCTTCTAAAGGCTTAGATGCTCGTTCAAATGGTCGATCCAATGCTGAAGCTATACCAAACATAGTAACACCACTTGGTGGAAGGTACAAATCTAATTTTCCTAGGATGCAAACAATGGAGAAGGAAAATGAGATGCCTAAACCAACTAGTGTAAGTGTTACTAATAGATCTCAGGATAGTCACAATGCAACCAGAAAACCTAGGATAGATTTTCCTAAGTTTAAAGGTGACAAACCTAGATCATGGATTAGGAAATGCCACAAGTATTTTCTCTTCAATCCTATGTCAGACCAGGATAAGATCTTACTTGCTGCACTTAATATGGAGGATGAGGCTGATAATTAGTACATTGATTATGTGGATGGAAGGGAAAACTTATCTTGGAGTGAGTTTATTGAATTAGTGAATCAGAGATTCACTAATCCAGAAGATGAGAATGTTGTGGGGAAATTTCACAAACTAGAGCAGACTTCAAGTGTAATGAAGTATGTTAAGGAATTTGAGGAGATCAAATCATTTGTGAGTGCTGAGAACCCATTTTTGACTGAGAGCTATTTTTATTAAGAGCTTCATTGGGGGTTTGAAGGAAGAAATAGGTCACTCAGTCCAAACTTTTAGGCCTACTCAATTCACTCAAGCAGTGCAATTGGCTGTGAGGCATGAGCAGGTGATTAACAGTAGAGACAAGGTGTATAAATCAGGATATAAAACACCTTGGAACTCTTCTGTGAAGAATTAGTGGCAAAATGAAAGTAAAAGCAGGAATAAGTATTCTACTGTGGAACAAGGAAAAGACAGTGATAAACTTACTACTCCCAATATTAGCAAGACACCACCCACCAGGAGGCTCACACCAGCTGAGATGGATGCTAGAAGAAAACAGAATCTATGTTTCAATTGTGATGAAACATTTCATATTGGTCACAAATGCAAGAAGGTTTTGTGATATTGATGCAAGAAGAGGAGGATGTTGGTGAAATGCAGTTTGAAGAACTTTCTGATGAGGCAGTGGAATCATTGGTTTCTATACATGCTCTGGCAGGCCATCAACATCCAGACACTATTAAAGTCATTGGTAAGGTTGGAAATCAAGAGATTTCAATCTTAATTAACTCTGGAAGTACACACAGTTTTTTAGATCCAAGTGCTGCTAAAAGGTTAGGATGTGTAGTGGAGTACACCACTTCATTATTGGTTACTATAGCTGATGGTAGCAGAATTGATTGCAATTCTAAATGTTCCAAGTTTGAATGGGTGAAGGGGAATTGTAAATTCACTGCTCCTATGAGAGTTCTAAGGCTGGGAAGCTGTGATATGGTGATTGGTGTTGATCTTTTAAGTCAACTAGGCCCTGTCACCTTTGACTTCAGGTTACACTAGATGCAATTTCAGAAGGATGGGAAGACAGTGGTTCTGCAAGGTATAGGTGATGAGCAGGTTAAAATAAGCTGGATCTCAGGGAAAAAGCTTAAGAAAATGGTAAGGAGAGGCCAATATGAAAATGTAGGGTATCTGTGTTACTTAAGGGGTAATCCAGAATTTGAAAAATGCAAGATAGCACCAGAATTGGAAGTGATAATTGAAGAATTCCAGGAGGTGTTTCAACCACCCACTGAATTACCTCCACAGAGATTGTTAGACCACAAAATAATAGTTAAAGAAGGGGAGAAACCTATTAAGCAGCACCCTTACAGATACCCCTACTTATAGAGGCAGGAGGTGGATAAGCTCGTGAGTGAAAGGTTGGATAGTGGTGTGATTCAACCCAGTAACTCACCATATTCTTCTCCTGTGTTGTTGGTGAAGAAAAAGGATGGCACTTGGAGATTCTGTGTGGACTACCGAAAGTTGAATACTATCACTGTCAAGGATAGTTATCCAATTCCTTTAATTGAGGATTTATTGGATGAGCTGGGGCAAGCAAAGGTGTTTTCTAAGATTGATCTGAGAGCTGGATATCACCAGATCAGGGTGCATCCCCCTGACATACAAAAGACTGCTTTTGTGACAGTTTCCGGCCTATATGAATTTGTAGTAATGCCTTTTGGGCTTACTAATGCCCCTGCAACTTTTCAAGCCCTCATGAATAAAGTTTTTGCTCCCTTCCTAAGACAGTTTGTGCTTATCTTTTTTGATGACATTTTAATTTACCGTGAAGGGATAGAGGAGCATGTGGAGCATTTGAAGCAAGTGCTTCAAGTATTATTGGATAATACTTTGAAGGCAAAGGCTTCTAAGTGTGTTTTTGGAGTGCATCGGGTGGAGTATTTGGGTCATATCATTTCTGATATGGGAGTACAGGCTGACCCTCAGAAAATTGATGTGATAAAGGACTGGCCACAGCCTAAGACAGTGAAGGAGCTAAGGGGATTTTTGGGCTTAACCGGTTATTACAGAAAATTTATCAGGCATTATGGGGTCATTGCCAAGCCTCTCACTTTTCTGACAAAAAAGGATCAATTCAATTGGAATTTAGAAGCTGAGGCAGCTTTCCAGAAGTTAAAGGCTGCTATGATATCAGTCCCTATTTTGCAACTGCCTGATTTCAACAAAGAGTTTGTTGTTGAAACTGATGCTTGCTATGGAGGCTTAGGGGGGTTGTGTTGCTACAGGGGAAGCATCCAATTGCTTTTTTGAGTAAGGCATTGGGTGTTAAGAATTTGGGGCTATCCATATATGAGAAGGAATTTCTGGCTATATTGATGGTTGTAGAGAAGTGGAGGAGTTATCTCATACATGCCCCATTTCTTATTAGAACAGATCATCAGAGTTTGAAATTTTTACTTGAGCAAAAAATTTCAACACCCCTGCAACACAAATATCTCACAAAACTCTTGGGTTTTGATTACAGGATTGAGTACAGGGCTGGAAATGAAAATGTGGTGGCTGATGCTCTTTCAAGGAGATCTCACGATCAGGCTGATTGTGCAGCTTTAACAGTACTAAAACCCAGGTGGGTGGAGGAGATACAGGAAAGCTATGAAAGAGATGAGCTGGTATCTCAGGTTATGATAGATTGTTTATCATTTCCATTCAATATGTCCTTATTCTCCTACAGTGGTGGTTTGGTGAGATTTAAAGGAAGATTGTATGTTGGAGGTGCTCATGATTTGAGAACTAAGATAGTTTCTCAAATTCATGAATCTTCTTTTGGTGGGCACTCTGGGGAGGATGCTACTTATCATAAATTAAAGGCTGTGTTTTGGTGGCCTAATCTCAGAATTGATGTGCATAAGGTGATTTCTGAGTGTCACACTTGCCAAGTCTGCAAGCATGTGTTGTTGAAAACTCCAGGTCTACTACAGCCTTTGCCTATCCCTTCTCAAGCATGGGATGACATTTCTATGGACTTCATTGAGCAACTACCTAAATCAGCTAACAAGGACACTATATGGGTAGTTGTGGACAGACTCACAAAGTACAACCATTTTGTGGCTTTGTCACATCCTTTCACTGCTTCTGAGCTAGCTCAAGTATTCATTGATCATATTTACAAGTTGCATGGCCTACCATCTACTATTGTTTCTGACAGGGGATCAGTTTACACTAGTCAATTTTGGCAACAACTCCTAAAATCTTTGGGAGTTAAACAGCTTCTAAGCAAAACCTACCACCCTCAGACAGATGGGCAGACTGAGAGGGTAAACCAATGCTTAGAAGCTTACTTGAGGTGCATGTGTGGACAGAATCCTAAACAGTGGGCAACTTGGTTGCCACTAGCTGAGCTGTGGTACAACACAAGCTTCGACACAGCCATCAAAAGGACACCTTTTGAAGCTTTATATGGTTATGCACCTAGGATGCTGGCTTTTGGGCCTTATTTGCAGGGGACAGTTCAAGGGGTGGATGATCTTATCACTACCAAACAACAAGCATTACACCAATTAAAGCAGTTACTAAACTAAGCTCAAGACCGCATGCGTATTAATGCTAACAAGAATAGGATTGACAGGGAGTTTCAGGTGGGAGATTGGGTTTATCTGAAACTCAGGCCTTATAGGCAACTCTCTTTGAGGAAGAGTCGCTTATGGAAGCTGAGCCCGAAATTTACCTGACCGTTTCAGGTCCTTAAAAGGGTGGGAGTGGTTGCCTATACGCTAGCACTGCCAGCAACAACTAAACTACATCCTACATTTCATGTTTCTCTCTTGAAACGCAAAATTGGAAAGAGTGATAGGGTTTCAGCTATTTAACCTGAGTTTGATGAAGAGGGGCGCGTGATTTTGGTTCCCCTGAAGGTTCTGGTCCGCTGGGGCAAGTCGCCGGCGATTGAGATTCTTGTTCGCTGGGCTCACCTGCCGGATGACGAGGCTACGTGGGAGGACTTTGGGGATATGGAGCGTCGTTTTCCATTTTTGTTTGCTTGAGAACAAGCAAATTGTTAAGGAGGGGGTATTGTTATACCTGTAGAGATTGAGCGAGGTTGAAGACAGGAAGAAGACGGATGAAACGGTGTCGTGTAGTTGTAATTCTTTACTTTCTGTTTTAATTGATTTTGTAGAATCGCATTTGTAATAGGGTATTAGTCGCGAGTGCGACTCTTGTACTTTCTCGGCATGGGTCGGGTATATAACCCGTAATTCGCCCATGAACCGGCGATCATGTATCCATTTTTTTGAATCAATGAAAATAACCGCTTTTGCTCCCTAACTTCTTTCTGAGATTTCTCCAATTTCTACGATTCTCGATCGCGATTCCACTCGATTAGCTATAACTATAGAATGAGGTAGAACTTAGAAGAGAGATGAATTATAACCCTAATCCTAGGACCAACGACTTGTTTATAAAGTAGGAATTTATGGCAACATCATTTTGACTAGAAAAGTTGGTCGAATCAAGAAATATTTCCTTTGCAAATTGTTTATTTAACGAATGTTCCATCCTATAACTATTCATAGACCAAGTCAAGATAAATAGCGGAACAACTTCGGATGTGTTCTCTTGTCGTTTCTAACTTGTCATATATACAATCTTAAATTCTTAATTCAGAATTTAATATCAAGCTTTTGCTCTGTATACGAACGGGGACAGCAATGCATGTTGCCATTTTGTTCTTTCAGTTTCTTATTCTCAAAATCTCATGTTTTGTAGAATAAGCAAAAGAGAAATGCAATTTTTTTTTTCTTTAAAAAATCTGCATATAATGAGTTAATTCTACCACCCACGAGATAAATTTGGTCACAAAGACAAAAAAGAAGAAACGAAAAAGTAATAAAAGCAAACAAATTGATCACGAAGATAAAGGTTCTCATAAAATTTTTGGCCAAAATCGTAAAACTTTGTCTGTCGTCAGATTAGATGTAGCAATTTATGTCCCTCAATTTTGTTTTATTTTGCAATATATAACCTAACCCACGAAAAATGTAAATTTCTCCGCTACCATCATTTTCTGACGAATTAAATGATGTGTTAATTATATTTTAAATTATTCGCCTCTCCACCCCGTTAATTTGGTACCTATCGTTCATTTTGTATATATAATTTCACAAATTTAAATTTGAACAATTCATTCACCTTAATTTTTTCGCGCTCAAAGGTCAAGTTATATTTGAATAATTCATTCACGTTAATTTTGTATAAAATTGTTCGTCTCTTCAAACTCATTATTTTATGTCTTTGATTCGCCTGAAAACGACCTCGATTGGTAAATGAATTTTAGTGATGAAAATACAACATCTTTTCAACAAATTTGAAGGACAAATCATATATCAAAAGGATGAATTTGGAGAGACTAACAATTTAATCTATGACCTGCCCTCTGATTAGCTAGAAAATAGTTAAATTTTGGTTGCCCAAAATTTGACGGGAGTGGTTTGTTTAAATTTAAATTTGTGGAATTGCAGTATATGAAAGAACAATTTGAAATACCAAATTGACAGGCTTAGAGACGAACAATTTGATGTATAACTCTTCATTTAATTCACCGAAAATTCCGGTGATGACGGTAAAAGATGGTGATGTTTTAATATTTTTCGACGAATTCAAACCTAATAGAATTAAAAGAAAAAAAAAGGTTAAATATCGATCCCATTTGTGCCCCTAAAATTAGCTTTTTAGATATAACGATGTATTAGCTCTTCTAATTTATTGTCGAAATAATTAGAGAATTTGTAGTATACTATTCGGTTCATGAAATCACGGGCACTTTGGCCACAATTGCGTAAGCGGTAAGCAATGGTTTTAGAATATTCATGTGGTAGCCCTGAAGTTCCTCTGTCCAAATAAAATAAAGATTAAAGGCATTCACTAAAAAATACTCCCACCGGTTTTTACTCTTTGTCACAATTTTTTTTTAAATAGAATAAAATAAGAATATTGTAAGGTTCATTAATATGGTTGTGTTACAATTTAAGTAATTAAGAGATAATTAAAGGGTGAAATAAAATAATATTTTTATAAAAGGAATGTGCATATTTTTTTGAATGGATAAATAAAGTGAGTGAATATACTTTTAATGGTTTATTGTGAAATTAATAAATAAATTACTTTTTAATTTATTTTTGGTAAAATTAAAAAAAAAATAGTATATATTGCAAGTTCGTTCTTAATGGATGGATCATGTTCTACTACATTTCATGATTTTAGTTTTTTATAAAAAAAAATTAATTAATTAATTAGAGATGATTAATTAACAAATATAAGTTAAAATTAAGAGTAAAATTGAAAAGAAAAAAAAAATTCTCCATCTAACTGTATACAATTATATGATGCTAATTAACTGTCGGTGTTGGTATCATAATAAATTACATGATTATTTGCATACTTTCTCAAAATTACTTGCACACTTTTAATAGGTAAATACCCCATAAAATTAATATCCTTCCAACATCATTTTATTTTTTAAATTGACACCCTCTTTTTATATACATTTTACTTTACATCTCATCATATCCACTTTACACCTCACTAAATCATCTAAAATACTTTTATTTTATCTTATATCACCAAGCATTAAATTTAATTTACTTTTTTTAAAAATTATGTCGATCAAATTGTGCAAATAATTTCGGAACGGAAGGAGTACTATATATACCTCACAAAAATTAAGGGTGTGTTTATTTTGGAAAATTTTCAATTTTAAATTTTAGTGAAGAATTTTATAGGATTTATAGGTTTTTATAGATATGATTTTAACTACAATCCAAAACGAAGGGCTATATGCCTACATCCAGTAGCCATAAATTTAAGTGTTTTGTGGTATCTTTTTAAAATTTGGCAAGAATTTTATTTGCTCTCGTGAAATAAAGTTCTCCCCAAATTTATTGAATTTATAACTACTCATCCAAATTGAATATTCAATTCGAATTTGGCTCAAAAGTAAGTTCGGCATTCCGTCATATAACAAAGTGTGTCGATTATCTTGTTGATGTAAATTCAAGATCCTTGTCAACTGACCCACATCCTTAATTTGTTTAATCCACGACGCGTTTATCCCCTGTAGAGCAACATTAATTTAAATTCAAGAATATCCATAACAAAATCAATCCATAACCTGCATCCATCATCATGAACTGGATTCTGAAATTCATCATCTCAACTCTCATCTTCTTTCCTCCATTCATCAAACCTCAGCAGAACTACTCAGGAACTTCTGTCTTCAACTGTAACCCCCCATCAGAATCTTCTCTCTACAAATGCACCAACGCCCGCCATTTCTCCTCCTCTTGCCCATCTTTCCTCATCTTCAAAGCCACCTCCCCATTCAACACACTTGCAGCCATCGCAGCCCTCACATCTTCAAATCTTACACTACTTTCTCAAATCAACCATCCTTTTACCCCCTTTACACTTCTCTCCCAAGGACAACAACTCATAATCCCACTCAACTGCTCCTGTCCACGCCGACAATACTACGAAGCAATCGCCACTTATCCAATCCCATCCCACAACCAAACCTACTTCACAATTGCAAACGAAACTTATCAAGGATTATCAACATGTGACTCACTCAAACATGCCAATCCCAATCCCCGTCCCGGATCGGGTCAAACGATCCGGGTCCCGCTCCGGTGCGCGTGCCCGACACCAGAGCAAAAAAAGGTTGGGACGAACTTCTTGCTCACTTACTCAATTAACCGTGGTGACACTCTTTATGCTTTGAGCAAACAATTCAATGTGAGTGTAATGAGTATAAGTGAAGCAAATGGCCTTTCTGATCAGCTTTCCACTATTTATCCTTTTACAACTATCCTAATCCCTCTTCAAAATGAACCTCATAATCTTATTAATAATAATAATAATCAAGCAAACTCACCTTTCCCTCCTCTTATTCATGTTCCAAAAAGAAAATCAAACACACTTGTGTTAGCTGTCAGTATATCCACCGGATCTTTTTCTCTTCTACTTCTCCTTCTACTCCTTATCGTCTTTATGTTCAAAATACGGGCTTCGAAACAGAGAAGGAGAAGCGCGACGCCGCAAGATTTGATCAATCTTGAAATCGCAAGGCTCGATCGAGCTCGAGCCCTCAAAGAGTTCGAATTCTCCGAAATAAACAAGGCCACCAGGAATTTCGCATCGAAAAGAAGGGTACTCACCAGCTCTGTGTACCGGGGCACTTTCAAGAAAGAAGTTTTGGCGGTTAAAAGGAGCAGAGGAGAAGCGTATCACAAGGAGATGAAGATTCTGCACAAGATAAATCACTTCAATATAATCAAACTACATGGCTTCTGTGAGCATAAACAGGACTTGTACCTTGTGCATGAGTACATGAACAACGGGTCCCTCGAAGAATGGCTGAGAAGCAGAGGATCCGAGGGTGCAATGAGCTGGAAGCAGAGGATTGGCATCGCTCTTGATGTTGCAAATGGACTTCTGTATCTCCACAGTTTTGCAAACCCAGCGTACGTGCACAATGATGTGACAAGTTGCAACATTCTTCTTGATGGGAACCTACGAGCAAAGATTTCACATTTTAGTGTTGCAACAGAAGCAAATTGTAACGCTTCTCCCAAGGTCGACGTTTTTGGTTTAGGAATAGTATTGTTGGAACTGATAACCGATAAGTACAAGGTTTATAATAAGGAAACGCTGCTATCAAACGTAAGTGCTATCATGGAAGGACAAAACGCGGAGGGTGGGTTGAGTAGGTTCATTGTTCCTCAACTTGCGGAAAATGGAGGGACGGAGTATGCAGTACAAATGGTGAAATTAAGTTTGAGCTGTTTGGTACAAGATCCGGAAGATCGACCCGACATGGTTGAAGTTGTGTCGTTTCTTCTCAAAATGCAATCTAATGTACGTTTAAACCAATTCTTAATATAAAACCCCACATATTGTACTTTTAAGTCTTGTTGCTTCTGTTACAATGCAAAGTTTGCATTGATTTTGGCTTCTCAACTAAGTTTGCAAGTATATATATATATATATATATATATAGTTGTCTTTGTTACATTGACCGTGCCTTTAAAAATGAGATGTGTACCCTTATGTGACACTTTATCTTTTAAAACTTGGTGACTAAGTATTTTATGCTTAGTGAACGAGCTGACTGAGCTTATTATATTTACACGTGGAATGGGTTGGCTTATGTAAAAAAAAATTCCTGGCAGAGGCGGCTATTTCTCCATGGGGGTTGCAGCGTGGATGGAGCTCGCTGACCTGGACGATCAGGATAGTCGATCAGAGGTTGACCTTTAAGACATGCGAACAAAATTGTCAAGGTGCGGCGTTCACAAACATCCTTTGAATCGTTAATGGTCGATCTATTCGCTAATCATCTGTATAACTAGGACGAGGTCAAGGATTTAGACTTTATTTATGAAGACTGGCATGAAAATTGCCCCCCCAAGTCGAGCTTTGAGGTTCAGCTCAAAGGTTGAACTGACTAGATCCCGAAATAGAGTTGCACATGATTTGACGAAATTTGCTCTATCTTGATATTCTCTTTTCTTCACGGAGCTATCTCATGTGTCTAAAAAGATGTAAAAGACCAACAACCACATAAAATATACTCCACTACACATTTTTTTTCCCTCTATTTGATATGCTGTCCTCCTAATTTTTTGAATTATCTAATACACTCAAGAAATTAAATATTGTAAATGATGAATCATTTAATTAAATAAACAAAATGTTGTTTTGACTCTCCAAAATTGGAAGGTGAAACATATTATGTAAATTTAAATTTTAAAAGTTAAAATTAAAGAATTGGTTGAAATGTCTTTTTAGTGAATAATTCAGATACCTATTTCAGGTCAATGATTGACAAAATATTATATATTTCTTTTTTTTATTAAAGCTTATCAACCTAATATTTCAAGTACTAATGTAGGTCAATAAAATGAATCTTAAGTTCATAATTTATAATACACAAAAACTTGTAGTAAATATAGTCCGTACAAACATTCCCTTTCGATTTGAATTTCTTAAGACCTTGGTCAGTTCGTGCTTGTAGGCTGTGGCCATAATTCTTTTCTTTGTTCTTATAAAATCATTTTTTTTCGTTCAATAACTCTTAAAAGAAAGTAAAAGCTTGTGTGAGAGTTTGAGAATGTATAATCGTGTGATCATTATATTACACTTCAATAGAAATATTATCACCTTTTAATGAAAAATATACTGTATCACTTTTTAAAATTTTACTTTAAAATAATACATTTTACATATTTTGTTTTAAATTGATACAACTATTTTTTTTAAAGAAAATTTTGATACAACTTATTTAATGTAAAGTAATATCACTTTTTTAAATTTTGTTTAAAATTAATATACTTTACATATAATTTTTAAAAATGTAGTTTTACAATTTACCTAAAAAATGAATTATATTTTCTATAAAAGAGATACCGATCTTATATTAGTGTTGAAAATCAAATCAAGCTATTTGATACTCAATTCGACATTGTTCGGTAAGAATTCTTTGAGCTCGATTCGACATAAATATTAAATAAGTGTGACCATATATTTATATTTGGTACAATTTGAAGTTTAACTTGAACTCGATAAGTATAAAAAAAAAATTAGTGAAAAAATGTCAAACTACTCAAGTTTGGCTCAATTAATTATCAAACAAGTTTAAACAATAATTTCAAGCTCAAATAATATTTCAAACAAGTTTGAACTACGTCGCGTTCGGCTGGAATCGACTCCGCCATATCTCAAAATGAGCTGATCCACGGAATTTTTTTGCTAATAAAGATGGGCTAGTCTTGTATGAAATATTTCATATATGCATTTCAGTTATTCACACACATGTTCTTTATAAATACACCCACAAACTTATTTCACACACACATTTTTTATAAATACACCAACAAACTTAATTCACACACACTTTTTATAAATACACTCACTGACAACTTAATTCGAATTTTTTAATCCGTTTATTTTACTCGTTTCTGTGATTTTTTTATCTTTTATTTTATTGTCGAACGCGGGATATTAAATGTAGTAATTCAAATTGTAATATGTAGTAATACACATTATTTTATGTAGTAATAACACAAACTATTTATATAATAATACAAATTCTTTTATTTAGTAACGCGTTTTTTCTAGTGTTTTTATTGATGTAGTAACTCACATTATAATACGTAGTAACATATATTATCGAATGTAGTAAACACAATAATCATGTTGTAATACAAAATGTTTTATTGTAGGATGATGCGAAAAATACTAGATCATTTGATAAAGTTACATATAGTAACAAACGTCTATTCAATGTAGTAATTCAAACTGTAGTATGTAGTAACATATAATTTTTTATGTAGTAATAACACAATTTTATATAGTAATACTGATTCTTTATATATTTTTTTTTAATTATTGATTAAGTAACTCATATTATAATATATAGTAACATATATTATTGCATGTAGTAAGATATATTATTGCACGTAATACAAAATAATATTAACCCATAATAATTAGTATTAAAGAATATTTAAAGAAATATAAAATATTTAAGGATTAAGGTCATCGTAAATTGCAGCGTCCGATCGCGACCTGAGGTGACCGAAAACTGCTCGGAGAAGATGACCATGTTCAATTTCTGTCAGTGGGTGCATTTAAAAAAAATGTGTGTGTGAATTAAGCTTGTGGGTGTATTTTTAAAAAATGTGTGTGTGATTTAAGCTTGTGGGTGTATTTATAAAAAATGTGTGTGAATTAAACTTGTGGGTGTATTTATAAAGAACATGTGTATGAATGATTGAAATGCATGTATGCAATATTGCATATAAATTTTTGTGAATAAAGATAAGTCACTATTTTTAATTAAAAGAGATTCTTAAAAAATTAAAAACTATTATGATTTTCAAGTGTTTCCTTACAAACTATTATGATTGACGAATGCTTTTGGGTGGCGTGTCCTTTTGCGAAAAATAAAGGAGTAAAGGGAAGGGAAGTACTACAGACCCGACCCGCGTGATATATACGTAGAGTATATATATATATATTAATACATACGGAGTATATTTGTATATATTTGGTTGTTCCTCACTGTAAACCATTCCAATTCAACCACTCAAGAAAATACCCAACTGCGTTTGATTTTTTTCCCATCAAACGTTTTCTGGGTATTCAATCTAGCGTCAATTAGGCGCAATTTATTTGTCTTTTCTTTGACTTAGAAAATCACCGCGTATTTTCATCAATAATTCTTCATATGATTCGTATATAACAGTTTTCCCACCGGATTTTATTTTTGGTTTCTTTAGTCGAGCTATTTGATTGATAAGAGATTTTCGGGAGTTTATCATCTTCTTTATCCGTTTTGTTTTGAAATTAATTCATTTTTTGGGGTTTCAAGGAGAGAAAGACACTTCGTTTAAATTGAACTGGAATTTTCTGATTTTGCTCCACTAGATTCTTTCAGCATCCTGAATATATTCCTCATGATGTTGCTTTTCTGATTACCCATTGTTCTATTTTGATCTGAGTGCCTTTTGCCCAACCATTTCTGCAGATTCTGGGGTCTATGTTGAGGTTAGACACTCCAGTTTGTGAAATTCTTTTATCTTTAGTTTAATTTAGAAATGGAGCCATAATTTATTTGGGTTATTGATTGGTGTGAAACTATTGTCGCTTGACCAATTTTTCATGTTTCTTTGATTTTCAAACATTGTTTCGATTCTGTTGATGGTTTGATTATATTTGGTTTTGAATTGTGCTGCATTTAGTGAATATGTAAATTGCATGGCAAGTTGCACTACTGGAAATATAAATTTCTTTATATTAGTGATGCAACTTATTCTATATATCTGGGGATACGTATGGAACATATTCAATCTTGCAACATTTTGGTTTTGTAGTCGAACATCTTACAAGTAAAGAAGATGTAAAGTCATACTGTTTAGAGCAATGAGGATTCAAAAGCCTGTTCTTGTCAATATAACATAGCAATATATAATAAATTCCAAGTGATCTTTTCTTGATAATATGACGCAGGTGCATTGTTTGTCGAAAAAGTAATCAATTTTTTTATGCTATTAACTTACTACATCCCCAAGGATTAAATCCTCTGTAGCATTACAATCATCTTCATTAAATCCTCAGTTGCGAACCATCGACAGAATTGACGTAAAAGCTATAGTCTTCTCTGCTTGTGTGGACTTATTTCATGGCCTTGCATTTTCTTCTGAATATCCATTGAATATTTTGGTAACAGGTGAAGGCTTTGTTGACTATGTTGTGGCTACATTTCTCCTAATGGGCTGGTTTAGCAAAATTTTCAAGGGTTCAGATCATGAATTCTCGGAGGGGGTATATGACCGGACATTTGGAACTGATCCAGTGGAAAATCATCCATCTACTTCATATGTAAGTGCATCGATTTTATTTTCTGTCTCTTTGTTGTGATGGTATTGGTTACCTTGTTTTCAACATTAGATTCCATAATTCATGTAATAACTTACCTCAACCTTTTGTTTTTCTTAAGAACATAGTCAGAAAATAAGCTGCTCAGGACCACCTATTCTTCATATACTCTTATTATACCCATTTCAATTTCAGTATAAACATATTAATGCCTGCATATTGTTGTGTATTAGTATGCTGGGAAATGCTCTATATCTGCGATTCTGCATAAACAATCAAAGATACACTCGGCAAAACTAGGTTTCTCGAACTAACTGCATTATCACATAAGGAGGATATATTTGCAAAGTCTCTAATCCTAAAGGGTATGCTTGTTTTGGGATTATAGTGGGTGGTGGAAATCTTGGACTTTGAAATCCTTATATTTCAAAATCTTGATAAATAGTTAAAATGTATGTTTGTTTTGAGATTTTGTAGGGTAGGATGGTAGAAAAGCTGATTGATGTTATATTATTAAATTATTATGAGTGTATTGGGAAGTAAAAAGGTAGATAATGTGAGTGTATTGGGAAAATGAGAAGGAGAGTAGTGATAGGTGATAAAGTAGAGTAAGATTAATAGGATTTCAAAATCCTTATTTTGTATCCCAAAACAAATGGGGGTTTGAGATTACAAAGTCCTAAGGCCGGCTGGGATAGTCTCAAAACAAACATACCCAAAGTTACTCACTTTTAAGTATATGAACTAGTTAATGATATGGATATTGGATAGGATAATTTGAATTTGTTATTGTGCCGGCTGGGATACTCTCAAAACAAACATACCCAAAGTTACTCACTTTTAAGTATACGAACTAGTTAATGAATATTGGATAGGGTAATTTGAATTTGTTATTGTGAAAACGGTGTCTCTTACTCTCATTTTAGTTGAATGGGTTGAGAGGTTAAAATGTTTTTCTTTCAAATTCCATTGAATTATTCGTGGTTGGTAGTGGCATGAATAACATGTACAAACACGAATAATTTCAGTCCTTTACTGATTAATTGTTTTAGACGAATAGCTTGTTGATGGAAGAAAAATGGTGTAGGATTCATGGTCGGAGATTGAAGACATAGACCATGCTATTGCATTATCTCTATTAGAAGAAGACCAGAGAGGAAACATTGTTGTTGGTGAGTGCTCTATTAATATGCTTGTGTAATTTATTTTATTTGGAACATTTTTCTTTTATTTATAAAACATATTTGACACATATTGTCCTACAGAATTAATGTTCAGTACCACAATCACATAATAAAACCCAAAAGTCAACTAATGTAAACATGAAAAAACATCAAATGTAGCAAAGCCAACAATTAATCAATAATCTAGTTCTCATTCTCATCATAAATAAAAAAATGTAGAAACAGAGAGGTGTTAGGAATATAAGCTAGGGAGCCCTAACTTAACCCAAAACCATGGTCAAAGGTAAGGGTTGGCTCCCATTATATACCCTTCCACACTTTCATGTGGAACCGATGTGTGATATCATAATAGAAGATCCTCAAAGAAAAAAGGGGGAAAGGGCGTATAGGGGCAACAGTGTTGTTTCTATGTTTTCTTTACCAATTTTTTCTCTTAAACTCTAGGCCCTAAATTCAACACTGTTTTCTTGTTTATGATTTGTGTTTTCTTTTGAGTTATTTTTTGGCCGAAATGATTTTTTATTTCAAAATTTTTACACAAACCGCGCTTTGGGGTGAAGAAAATCTGAAAAGGACATGAGGTACGTGCCTTAGAAACTGTGCCTGACTAAATTCACGAAGAAAGGGGGGTTAAACAGAGAGAAAGTTGGGGAAGAAAGTAGTTTCAGATTGCAATTTTCATAATATGATTACAATTGTGAGTTGAGAGTAGATATATACACTCTCAAACTAGGCCTGCAACAACACAATTTTCAGTACACAATAAATCATCTATACCTATATTTTCAAAATCCTAATTTATCAAATCCAACAAAATCTACTCTCCCATGCATATGCAAAATCCCAATACATCTTTTACTATTCATCAAATCCACCTACTGAATTTCAAATCTATACACAAACACCCCCCAAAGTGTATTGCATGCAATTTTTTGCTTGTGTGTAATGGGCTGTTTTGGAATGACAGCAACGTAGAATGGTACTTGGCTACTTTAAAGTGTATAGCCATGCAATTTTTTCATGTGTGTAATTGGCTGTCTTTAATGAACTTTACTTTCTTGGCTGAGCAGTAGTTCATTGTGTTGGTGCTTCATATCTCTTATTACTTAAAGCTGTCTTCTCTATGTGTTTGATCAATGATCAGTAGAAATCTATTTTCAATGCATCTATGAATTATTGAAGATTCTAGGTCTGTCTTAAATTCTTTTCTGTAAATGTAGTTTATGCTTATATAATATCATCCATACCAGTTCAACAAATGTAATTTTATGTATGGATAGATAGAGAACCGCAATTGGAAGAGGATGAACAACTTGCAAGAGCTATCCTGGAGAGCTTGAATGTTGAGTCTCCAGAAGAGCCAGACACTCCAAATAAAAACGATTTTGGAAATGGATTTGGACATGGAAATGGGTTTGAACATGGTAGTGGATATGGACATGGACATGGGCATGGGCATGGGCATGGACAGGGGCATGGACATGGGCATGATAGCTATTACCAGCCCATATCTTCCCCTTACTCTGCAAACACTAGGTAAAAAAGTCCTTTTATTCTACAGTTCACTAGATATCTTGTCGATATCCTATTTCATTTATGTTATATTTATGATCATGGGTCCATATAAATTCAGTTTTGATGATGAGTTATTTCAAAAGGCAAAAGTGTTTTTATATTCAATTTTATGTTTAGAATTTTAGGCATGCCGTCTTCATCATTTGAAGATTTTATCTGTTTAATTGTTGAATACTTGAATTGTGTGTGTGTGTGTGTGTTTTTTTTCTTTTCGGTATTGGTCATTCTCTGACTCTCTGTTGCTAGCCGTGTTTACGTTTTTGCACGAGTAAATAAAGCTTTTGTTTCTTTTCATTTTATAAAAGAACAATTGGCACCCTAATTTCCTCTGAACTTAGCTTGATATGGGC
Source organism: Galeopsis tetrahit (assembly GCA_963675135.1). Taxonomy (NCBI): domain Eukaryota; kingdom Viridiplantae; phylum Streptophyta; class Magnoliopsida; order Lamiales; family Lamiaceae; genus Galeopsis; species Galeopsis tetrahit. The sequence continues at coordinate 63,669,596 of OY776121.1, read as the reverse complement.
ATTTAGATTACCATATCTTATGGAAAAAGGTTAAGCTGGTGAACACACAATTTTATTTTGTGCACTGATTTTTACTGAGGGAATGTTTATTTAGGTGGTCAAGTAACTAAAATATCATACCTTCTGTTCTGACGAAATAACTTCTTTTTTGACAAAAATTAGCAAGATGTTGCCTTGAAAACATTTGCTTGCTTTCTTTCTTCAGACTCGAAACTTCTAATATTTTTGATATGATATAATCTTAAGACAGAGTACTGTGCTTCCTTGAGACCTGTGGATGACAAAATTTCTAACCGAGTTGATAAAATTGTACTCCAATCAGGATTTGTGCTGGTTGTAACATAGAGATTGGACATGGAAGATTTTTGAGTTGCATGAGTGCTGTTTGGCATCCAGAATGTTTTAGATGCAGTGGATGCAGACAGCCAATAAGTGATTATGAGGTACCAAATTTCATTTGCCCAATGCTAATTCTCTTATGTTATTTTGTATACTATGATTCATAGGGATATATTTGTCATATTACACATGCTTAATTATATGCAAGTCTGAACTGCATATCTGTAAACGTTGTAAATTATAATTTGATTGTTTGGTGGGTTGAGATTATCCACAAGATAAATGTTGAAAATACTATTTTGCCCTTTTAATAAAAACTTGAAGATTTATGTTTCCATTAAGCCTAAAGTTTTTAATTTCATGTTCAATCAAACTCAGATTTTTCCTACCCATAATCATAATCAATTAAATCCAAATTTTCTGAACCTCCAGATTTTGAAGAAATCCGACCAACAGATATCCATTAATGCAATCCAGAACCCTACTGCAAGCAAATTAAACGAAATTGATATGAAAATCCAGATTTCGGGAATTCGTGGTATCGAAAATGTAAATCCAAACAACTCATCTTCATCCCCCATTAATATATCAAAAAAATGCAAATTAAAAACTTCCTAATTGAATCAAGAACTCTAATCCCAAAATTCAATGGCTGAATCAAAAACCTTAATTCTCCAAATTCAAGGACTGAATCAAAAGTAATCAATTTCAATCATCATAGTCCAAAAATATAGCAATGTGAAGCATGGATGATACAATTCCATACATCATAACCCAAGCTACTGAAAGAAACGAATAAAGGAATCGAATCCCAAAATCAAATTCAACATTTTATTCACACAATTCAAATTAACTCAGAAATGGAAGGAAGAAAAAAAAAATCCTGGGATGTGGCAGTGACGGTGGCGGCAAGCATGGGGGATGACGGTGAAGTACGCGCGACATAGGCGGTGGAGAGGAAAGAGAACCGAGGTGCGAGACAGCAAGAGTAAAATGAAGAAGTTGGAGCACTTTTGGTATTTCTGTTTACTGTTCAAGGCTGATTATCCATTGGGGGGGGTATATATACCTGGCTCTCAGTAAAATAAATATTGCCTACCAAGCAGCAATAAAGGCCATATACAAATTTTATTACATCCCTTATATGGGCTACCGAACTAGCCCTATATCATGCATAACGAGCAGAAAATCTTCAAAACATCATTAACCTTTTAAAATAAAGGTGGGTCGCGATTCTGATTTCCATTCTTACCCTTGGTTACTAATTTTTTAAAATTTGATGATTACATTATTGGAAGGGTGTGGTTCAGGGTTAAAGCTGTTGTATTGTGTTAACTTAACTACCATTCCTTTTATATAAAATAATCAATTTTCTGTCTTAATGCTGCAGTTTTCCATGTCTGGAAGCTACCCGTATCACAAAGCTTGCTATAAGGAGTCTTACCATCCAAAGTGTGATATCTGCTATAACTTTGTACGTATCTTTTAAATGACGATCTTATTATTACATTTAATTTAGTATTTTCAGGACACTGCCTCTTATGCTGGTTAGCCGTGCATTTGAATTTTTTTAATAAATGGATGCCGGTGAGATTCAAACACAATACCATCGTTATATTTACACCAGTTTAACTAAAAGCTTAAAATCATAAGCTGGTAGAGATGTATCGTATTAAACATTAAATTTAGTTTCTTCAACATATCTCATGAGTTCATTGTCTCTAATATTTTTCTTGCATAACATCATGTTGTCCTTCTACGATTACAAGGCTAGATTTCCCAATCTTAATCATTTAGAATATGCAAGTGCTAGTGGATGTGTTCATTTTCTCACTTAGAATTGAAAGTGAAATCCAAATAAGCAAATATAAAGGAGAGGATAAATCATCTTTCTGGATAGGAAGAGATAATGTACAGAGACTGTTCATCTTTATCATTTAACTTGTAACCAGTGTAGTATTTAACAAGGGAAAATGGTCATAAATAATCTCATTCCTGTGTTTCTCATGTGGTTAATTTATTTATTCAAGCTCATTTTAGTTCTTAATGGTTTTAGTAGTGGGCATCTGTTTAGAACAAGAGAAACATCAATTTGGATACCGGGATTAGGATTCCTAATGATGTGTGGAATTAAAGGAATTGAGTGTTCCTTGTAATTATATGATTTATTTGTACCACTAAGTGACTCAATATGTATATTTTGAATATTTTCTTTGTGATTGAAATATATGTTCCCTGTTTTGTTTGTTTGAGAAGGCTTAGTATGTTTTTTTAACAGATACCTACAAATGCAGCTGGTCTTATTGAATATAGGGCACATCCTTTTTGGTCCCAGAAGTATTGCCCAAGTCACGAGCATGACGGAACTCCTCGATGCTGTAGTTGTGAGCGAATGGAAGTAAGTTGGAGCCACTTCCAAGACTCTACTTATGTGGTGTTTGCAAACTATATAATGTGAGGCAGAATCACATTATTCACAGATTTTAAAAAAAATGATTCTGGGAGCTATTTGTAGTGTGTGCAAACACAACATCATTCGGGGATGGTTGGTATGACATAATGAAATTTTGTAGGAATGGAATGATGATGGGAAACGAATGGAATAAGCTTAGCAATTTGCATTCTTGGTATCCCATAGGAATGAGAGATAACTGGAATAACCATTGCATATAAAAATAAAGTTAAGCTATTACAGTTTAAATTTTCTTATATTATTAATTGGCAATATTTTTATTATATTATTCTTTAATTGTTTATGTATTGTTAACAAATAAATAAAAATTATATTAGGAATAATTTTTTATTTATAATATTAATATAAATATTTATTTATATTTTATGTAAATATATATTATGTGTGAGTAAAAAGTATTTCTAAATTGATATTTATATACTTATTTCTTAAGTAGAGAAACAATATTTAATGCTTAAGTTATTTATTTGTAAATAAATATTGTTTTTTACAGTTTAATATTATTGATATCATATTTATATTATTATTTATTATTTTAAATTTATCAATAGATTAAAAAACTAATAGGTTCATTCTCATCAAAATGGGAACACGTACCATTCCCTTGCTACTCTGTTCTAGCGTACAAATCATACTGTTGATGTAGTCTTGTAGTGAGTAGGTACATATTATTTTCTAGTTTATTCGCTGAAAAGTAATTTAATTGAATTTGCTTTGCACAGTCATGTGATGCTGGATTTGCTGCTCTAAATGATGGTCGAAAACTATGCTTGGAATGCCTGGACTCAGCAATTATGGACACTGATGAGTGCCAGCCCCTTCTAATTGATATCCTTGAGTTTTTTGAAGGATTAAATATGAAAGTGACGCAACAAGTTCCCCTGCTTTTGGTTGAAAGGCAGGCACTGAATGAAGCGATGGATGGAGAGAGACATGTAAGAAATAATTCATATTTCATTCAATACAAAAAGCATAACTCTGTTTTCAGACTTGATGTTGTGCCTTTTCCTTGGCAGGGACATCATCACATGCCCGAAACTCGAGGCCTCTGTCTCTCTGAGGAACAAACAGTCAGCACTGTAAGGGTTTCACCCTTTTATTTTCTCTAAATAAAGTTGCAAGTTTGAACTAAACTATGTAGAATAAGTAATGAATACATTAGAATTAAATGGGTTGCACTAATAGAGGAGAAAACTAGTGTAACAAGTTGAAAATTGCTTGGGCATGTGCATGTGCATGAGAGGCCTTTAGGAAGCCAGCCCTTGAATAACCTAAGATCTCTCGATTTCCATTGTCAACCCCTCCCTTATAAATAGGGGGATTATATTCGTAAAGAGGTGCCCGAAATTTGACCTGCCAATTCAGTCCCAAAAAAAGCAATAAATACTGAAATTGTTCCTTTTTTTTATCTTACTTAGCCTCTGCTTTCTATACTCAACTATTTCCATGGGGACTCCAACTTACATTGTAAGTACTGCATTTTTAGCTCTAATTAAACGGGGAAGAGGAAGACCTAAAAGGTATTTGAAAGAATCTTTACAAAAACATGTTATGCTTTGATATATCTAAGAACATGTGTCTAGATTATGATCCATATATATAACCCACCCTACATAGTGGAATACAGGCTTAGTTTTTTTTTTTTTTTTTTGCTGTTGAAAGCTGTAAAGTTAATTACAAACTCTTATCTTTCATATGGATCACCAGGTATTGAGGCGCCCAAGGACAGGAGGAAATCGAGTAAATGGCACGAGGACCGAGCCTTATAAATTAACACGCCATTGTGAAGTGACAGCCATCCTCATTTTATATGGTCTTCCAAGGTGATATATATTTCTCTTTGAAGTTACCACAATTCTATTTTATATTTTATTCCTTTAATTCAAATTTTAATTGCTGACCAATATTGGCGCATGATATAATGCATTCAGGTTGCTGACTGGATCAATATTGGCTCATGAGATGATGCATGCTTGGCTACGACTTAATGGTGCTTTCTCATACCTAGTCTCAGTGTTGATATTTCACACACTTAATTTACATAAAACATAGTTTAGGAAAGAGTTTATTTGGTAATTTGAAAGAGATCTTGAAGTCCATTTGAAGAAGAATGGGACAACCTATTTATTTTTTATAGTAAATTGCAAAATTAATCCCATACCTATTGAGTGTTGGCGATTTTAGTCCTATATGAATCACAATTCCCAATTAAGTCCCGTTTAAAATGCTGCAATTTTCGTCTTATATTGATAAACTTTTTTTTTTAATTGAAAAAAAAAAAAATGGCCTCTCATTATGCCACTTAAGTAATATTTGTCCAATTACCATATGGGGAAATCCAGCAGCTTCCGTGCATCACGTTAAAAGTCATGAGACTTAATTGAGAGAATTGATTTGTCTGGGACTAAACCTCCAACACCCAATAGATAAGGGACCAACTTTGCAATTTACTCATTTTATTGGTTATTTAATTTTATTTTTGTCATATTCACTCCATGTAGGTCTATCGAACATTTTAACCATTAAGAACTTACTTAACCAGAGCAATCTGGATGCGTTTAGTTCGTTTCCTTTTCCGATTAGAATTAAATGCACAAGACATCATTATGACCAATCTGCACATGAAAAATTTAGCAGGAAAAAGTGAAGAGCTTGAGTTCATCTGATATATTCTGTTCTTCAGGTTTTTACATTTGTTATATTTTCTTGATAATGTCTTTGTTTTGTGAAAGGTTATCGAACTCTGAGACAAGATGTAGAAGAAGGTATCTGTCAGGTGCTGGCTAGTATGTGGTTGGAATCTCAGATTCTATGCATGTCTGATAGTAATAATGCATCAACCTCAACTTCATCAAACAATGGAGCAAGGTCTCCGTTTGAGAAGAAACTCAGTGTGTTTTTTAAGCACCAAATTGCAACTGATACATCTCTTGTATATGGAAATGGTTTTAGAGCTGGGAATCAGGCTGTGCTCAAATTTGGCTTACAGAGGACACTAGATCACATTCAGGAGACGGGTAACTTTCCTTACTGAGACTCAGGACAAACTTATTCATCTTTTTTTTTTTTTTTTTGAACTTGTAAAATTATAATTTGCCCTTACATGTAATTTCCAAGGGAAAAATTGAAAGAAAGAAAAAAAAAACAATAAAATTCAGATTCATTTTAACTGTTCTTGTTTCCTTTGACGACATGTTTTATCCAATCGTCCAAGGTGGCGATTTTCCTAATCTGGTAACAATTTGAATCAAGTTACATTGTTAAATTTTGAAGTGACGGTACCAATTAAGAAGTTATATCTGAGAAAAACACTACACCCTCAATGTATGCGATTTACACACAGTGAAGGGGGAACTCACCTCCACAGCCAAACCTGCTCTACCAGTCTGCCTCCTGCGCTCACCGGCGGTTCTCCCGTGGTGCGTGTCTCACGCTGCCCTCGTCGAATTGTGTTTCTCCTTCAGGCCGGCCACGGTTGTCGTCTGCCTCTGATCTGGTGAGCCTGCCTTGCACCAGGTCGCAGCTTCGGCCACAACGCGGCTTGCGTCGCCACACCCTGATCTTCCAGCTGCATTCGAACATCCTATCACTCCGGTACAAATGACACAACATATTACTGATCAATTTTCGGCCCTTGTTGCCTAACTAGACCCTCTCGACCCGGCCGTCCCATTGGTGACCACCTCTCGAATTTAGAGGCGCACTTCCCAGGGTTTCTTGACTTTCGTGTGCCCTTTGTTGGCACATTCCCGGAGTTGTTCGTCTCCTACAACGACCGTGTCTAATTTAGTTGGGCAAGCCACTTCGGCTATGGTGGTTGACTCAAAGATTTCTACAAAGAAGAGCCCTACTTATGTTGTCAATGGTGTCTGGCCTGTTGCTGGCACCCTCACAAGTCCGATGGTTTTTTTTGGATCATATGTGCCCATGTAAAAAGAGTGAATACTTCACTATTTCTATTGATGACGACATGTATCAGGCTGGGGTGCGTGAATTTAAGTATGCTTTGATTGGTTGTTTGCTCATTCCTCGTGACAAAACCCTAATCCCATATGCTGATTTGTCTAGGTGACTCATCGAGATTTGGTCCCTCCAAGGGAGCTTATTCGTTATTCCAATCAGAAAGGGATTCGTTGTTCAAATTTCACTCTTTGGAAGAGCGTGATCGAATTTTTAGAAGACGAATTTGATAGTTGACCCCAGGCTCCATTCGTCTGCAAAATTGGACACCCGGTTTCAATCCAAACTAGACTCAGACTCCGACTAATCAAATATGGGTCCGCCTGGTTGGACTCATCGAGATTTGGTCCCTCCAAGGGAGCTTATTCGTTATTCCAATCAGAAAGGGATTCGTTGTTCAAATTTCACTCTTTGGAAGAGCGTGATCGAATTTTTAGAAGACGAATTTGATAGTTGACCCCAGGTTCCATTCGTCTGCAAAATTGGACACCCGGTTTCAATCCAAACTAGACTCAGACTTGGACTTCTAATTGAACTTTGGTAGCCCACGATTATTTTCGACAGCAGCCTAAGCGATCGACACATTTCTTAAGATGGACGGTCACACCTCGGCTAAAATAATGACGCAATACACTAGAATCTTGATTGGGGTAGATATGAAGGAGCCGCTTTTGGAGCGGTTGGTTGGTGTTCGAACGTGGGGATCAATCCGTGATTGTGGAGGTGACTTATGAGAGGCTTCCTGATTATTGCAAACAATGTGAAATTGTTGAACACATAACTTTCCGGTGCAACAAGGGCAAGGCTCCACTTGAATCGGGTATATGTGGTAGGAGCTCTTTCCGTCGTCAAAGATCGTCTAGGCTTCATTGATGTGTTGTGCATATTTTTTTGATGTTGTAGAGAAGACATATATAACATATGTTTATGTACAAATAATTTTATTGATGTGACTGTATATATATATATATATATATATATATATACATGATGTTTCTTATACCGATACAAATCAAATCATACAAGAAAATAAATATAAAATACAATTTAAAAAAAATATACAATATCTCATGTAATCTTTTTCATAATATATATATATATATATATTTTGGAGGGTTTACAAGATCATAAAATAGAATTACAATTCACGAACTAAAGATCTTGATCTTCAAACGAATGCATATCACCAAAGTATCGATGTCCACTCCAATTGTGAGAAGAGGAAAGACGAGTTTTCCTTTGCCTTAAAATATGTCCAAGTCTCCAATCTTTAAACTAAGGTGTTTCATGTCAAGAATAGGAAACAAAAAAATAAACAAAGTTCCACCAAGTATCCGATCTCAAGAACTAGAACCCAAAGACTCTTGAGTCTACCTCAAAGGAGCCCAACCACCAAAAGGAGACCCACAACCACAACAGAGGCCCCATAACTGGGAAAAAGACGCACAAGGCGCAATCGGACACAACAAACAGCAACTAAAAACGAAACTAGACAAACACAAATTAACACCATTATTAATCTTTGAATATAAAAATACAATATCTCTAACCAAATTAACACCATTATTACTACTACTACTGCCACTGCCAGTGTTTGCATAATAGAATAATGGCAAAAGAAACAAGTCCCAGAGAGTATCCAAACCCAAAAGTCACTATTCCATTAAGCCATGAATCCTGGACACTCTCTGCTTCTTCTTCTTCTTCACCATCTTCCTCATCAGCACCTATATTCCCACAGAGCTTGGGGTTCCTCTCATATGAATCCAAAGAGAATGTACCGAACTGCCCGCCTGTCGGAATCTGCCCCTGAAGATCATTGTCTGCCACGCTGAATGAAGATAAGAAATGAAGTTGCGTCCATGACGCCGGGATCTCACCACTCAGATTGTTCCCCGACAAATCCAATCTCTCCAAATTAGTCAGCCCACCCAAGGAACTGGGGAGCCCTCCACTGAAGCTGTTGTTGCTCAGGTCCAATTCTTGAATAACCCTCAATTGTCCTAATTCTTCAGGGATGTTGCCACTCAGATTATTATTGCCAACTTTCAATCCTCTCGCGAGGTTGAATAGCCGATTGTATTGGAGGTTTTGGAATAAGAAAGGTAGTGCTAAACTAGTCAAGTCTGAGCTAGTTTTGTCGGAAATCAAGGCCGCCATGCCTCCGATTTCACGTGGAAGGCCTCCTGTGAGGTGGTTGTGCGTAAGGTTGAGGACGAAAAGGCTCGGCATTGCTCCCAACCAACTAGGAATTGGGCCCGAAAATTTGTTGTAGGAGAGATTCAAGATCTTGAGTTTCCTAAGTTTTGAAATCCAGGGAGGGATATGGCCCTTCACTTTGTCTCCTGACAAAGTAAATATCTGCAGATTCTGGAATCCGTCGAGATATAATTGGTCCATGTCATTGTCATTGAAGCATCTTGACAAGAACAAAACTTCAAGGTTGCTGCAGTGCATTAGAATCTCCAGTGCTCGGACAACGTTAGACAGGCGATTGTCAGAAAGCGAGAGGTGCTTTAGAGATGTAAGGAAAGGCATACATGATGGGATTTCACCAACTAGCTGGTTATATGCCAACCGGACAGCACTCAGGGACCTACACCAGCACAGGCTATCCGGAATTTTTCCTACAAAGCTGTTGTTGCCGAGATCAATGGCTTGTAGTAGCCCGAGTTTAGAGAAATCGATGGACGAAATGTGTCCACCAAAGTGATTGTTCCGCAAGAGCAGAGTTGTAAGTTTGGAGCAGTTGATCAAAGAGGGAGGCAGAGTTCCGTTTAGGGCGTTGCTGTGAAGTTGGAGTTGCTCCAAATTGGAAAGGGCTCCAATTTCATGAGGGATCTCTCCAGTCAGTTCATTCATTTGCAGTTCTAACACGGTGAGGTTTGAAAGAGTAGCGATTGTGTTATTGATAGGCCCCGAGAAGTGATTGTTAGGCAGAGAGATTTGCTTCAGCGTTGTTACACGATAAAGATTGTCTGGTAGGCGTCCTGAGAGGCTGTTGGAACCTGCCCTGACAACTTCCAGGCCTCGACACTCGTTGAATCGAGCGAGTAGATCGCCGATGAATTTATTGAAGGAGAAATCGAGGATCTTGACAAGTGGGGAGGCCTTGCAGATGGATGAAGGAATGTGGCCAGTTAGAGAGTTGTTGCTGATGTTGAAGCTGATCAAATTCGGAAGAAACGGATTAGGATGAAGGGTCCCAGTAAACAGATTGCTGGATAGGTCTAAAGTTCGGATTGAAGAGCCAACTAGTCGAGGAAGTGGGCCGGAAAGATGGTTGAAGCTCAAGTCGAGTGTTTGGAGGCGATCCGACGGGAGGGGGAACGAGCCGGTGAAGTGATTGTGAGAGAGATTAATGTGGGATAGAAAGGAAAGGTTAGCTAGAGAAGTGGGCTTGATGGTCCCCGAGAGACGTTTCTCGGGTAATCGTAAATGTGTGACTCGGGCCGGATGGGCTGTGCACGAGATGCCTTCCCATTGGCAGCAATTAGTGGATGGAGACCAATTGAGGGAAGGAGAAGAGATAATGTGGTGGTGGAATGATAGGAGGGAATCACGTTCCACTTCGTTGCAACAATGTACATAAATTTCACCAAATGAAGAGAGCACAACAAAGACAAGGAATATTATATTAGACATAAATTTGACATATATAAAGATGTTGCTCACTGTTAAAGAAGTTATGTATATATATAACTTCAAAATAAATATCCAGGGTTTGAATGATCATTTTAGATGGAAGACTAGTATACCGAATGACTTTTTTTTATTTGAACGGGTATATCGATTGACTTTCAATTTTATCATCTCCACCAGTTAAATGTCTTTAAACGGTAGTATTATATAATGTGTGAATACTGAATAATAGACTTTCCTTTCCACTCTTTTTTTCCAAAGGCAAGACAAACTAGATTAAAATGTGATTAGCTCTGGGAATGTGTCAAACTACCCAATAAAGGTCGAGTTGGCTTCTTGATCTATTAAATTTCGGTTTGACACGTTTAATAATAAACAAGCAAGACTCAAACCTTTTATTAAATCTATTTAATTAAATAGACTGAACCCAAGCTCTTTCATAGGCCTTTTAAACCTAACATGTTGACCTATTTAATTATATATATATATATATACTACTCCCTCCGACCAATTTTATAATTCCTATTTGGATTGAACACAAATTTTAAGAAAAATTGATAATTTATGTAAAAGGTGAAAGATAGGATAAAGATAAGTATAAATAAAGTAAGTAGAAATAAAGTAGTAAGTGAGAGTAATATTTCATTTTTGAGAAATGTTAATTAGGAGTATAAAATTAGTAAGACAAAAAAAGAAGTGAAAATTATAAAACTGGATAGAGGGAGTATAATAATATAGTACAAGTAATGTGATTGAGAGAGAAAAAGAGATATAAAGAAACTTTATATTATAAAGTGAAATGTAAGAATAAAAAAATTAAAATATATTTGCCAAAAAATGTATGAAAAACTCATAGACAGACACACCAAAATGACAAAATGGGAAGCATATAGACGGACGGAGGCATAAAGTATGTCCGTTTTTCTTTTTTGATTGTCAATTGTGTTTTTTTTTTTTTTTTTAAGAGAATATACTTATCACACTTATTTTATCTATTTTATAATTTACTTTATTTATAAACAAATAATATTTTTTAAAATATATGAAAAAAGAAATAAGCACATCTTATGTGAACAAATGAAGTAATATAAATGAAATTAAGGACAAATAATTAATTTTATCCCATACTTTTCACTTTTTATTAAATCTAGCTCACACCTTTTTTTTAATCTAAATTATACTTAAACTTTTAATTTTTTTTATCAATAGCACATAATTTTTCTTTATGCTCATACTTTTCATTTTTTAATCAAATGTTGCACATACTTTTTATGTTATACCAATTTTAGCAAATGTTTTTATCAATTAATTTAAAATAAAAAAAGGTGAAAATTATCTAATGATTAAAAATAAAAAAGAATATCTTAAATATATTTAAATTAAATAATTCAATATAAATCTACAAATTTAAAATTGTAAAAATAATTGAAAATTTGAAATTACCTAAAATTATTGAATTAAAAAGAGATTTACAAAATATATATAAAAAATTAATAATTGAATTAATTGTATAATTTTTTTTTAAAATAATGCTTTTGAGATTATTTAAATATTTTTTAGATTAAAAATATTATAATTTTTTTATAGAGTAAGATATATTTATTAATTAATTAATTTGATTATATTTATAAAAAAATATGAGTATAAATTGAATAAAAGATAAAAAAAAAAAAAAGTATATAGTAAGAGGGTCGTATTCAATTGGGATTCTGTTGGATTTTTTTGAACTTTAAAAAGTCAGTGGATTTAGAAAATCCATAGACTCTATGCAGAGTTTGACTGACTTTTTTATTGATTTATATGGATTTTTATAGATTTATCAGGATTCTGAAATACACATTTTTTTTTATTGATTTATATGTATTTTCATAAACTACGTCCCTAAAACTAGTTCAAAAAAATATATATTATTCATCATTATTATTCTCATCTTCATTTCCATCACGTTTATACCTCTGCCTCATTTTCCACATAACATTAACAATACTAGTGTATTAGCTTCAGTTCTTTGTGAGATGTGGTGAATCTTGATCTTCTTTATATTCTACTGAAAATTCATTAGAGCGACATTATTTTCGAAGAAAGTTATCTTTATATTCGATTGGAAGCGACATTCTTTCCGAAGAAAGTTATCTTTATATTCGACTAGAAATTCATCAAAGCGACATTATTTCCGAAGAAAGTTATGTAATCCAGCACAAGCCAATACTAAAAATTCCTTGACCATCAAAATCTTTTAGATGATATCGAACACCACGAGGAATTGACGTCGATTAGATATTATTGTTAACCTAATGGTGTCCGATATACTATAATTTTTAAAGAAAGAACATAATTTTAAAATACAGAGATGTAATCTTTTTCACGAAAAAACATAATTTTAAAATACAGAGATGTAATATTTTTCACAATAATAATGGTGGTGAAGAATTTGTGATGCTTATTGAAGAACATTTGTTAACAAAGTTTTTTTTTTCTTCTCTTTCAAGTCTTCTAAGAGAATCCGTTGAAATCTCTGCTCTTTAGAAGAGATTTTGAATAGTGAAATTTATTTATATTTTTTAAAGAGAATCCAACGAAATCCATAGAGTATTAAAATCCATAGATTGTTGAATACCTAAAAATTTCTAAAGACTTTTTAAAATCCGTATTGAATACCTCAAAATTTTGAAAAACTTTTTAAAATTCGGATTGAATACCCCAGATTTTAAAAGTCCAAAAAAATCCAACAGAATCTCAATTGAATACACCCCCTAAATTGAGTATAATTTGATTTTTAAAAAAAGTACTTGTTACATGTGAAAAAAATGAAAAGTTATATGTATAATTTAATTAAGTATGAGTATAATTCGGTTTGGACCATCCACCCATTAAGCTAGATTCTGATCCCGGCCCAACGGGTTCGGCACGATTTCACACATACTAGTGCACACCCCTAGTCGTAGTCGTACCTTAAATATCGGTCTGCTTGAGTCGGTCCGTGACCGGGCTCTTTTATCTTTACAGACCCTACCCTACCCTATCTCTACTCTACTCTAGAACTAGAATAAATTGAAGGCTCTTTTATCGTTTCTATAATTATGGACTGTAACTATTCACTTCCAGTGGAAATTCCCATCTTCAGTTCCGATTGGGAAAGCTGGAGCGAATCAAACGAAGATTCTACTTGTGCGCGTACATGAATATTAGTAAGCAATTGTGCCCAACTCTTGATAACCCTCCTACACATTTCTTAGGGAAGAACCACTAATTCTCTGTTGTGCCCTAATAATTTCCGGGTTTGGAGCTCTCTTCATTATGTAAAATTAAGCTTTTCTTACCTTCTTGTGTTCATTCTTCATTTCATTAACAGATTACCTTCAATTTTATTTCCTAAGTCTTCAAATTGATGTGAATGATGCCTTAACAAGTTTTTTTTTTTCTTTTTTGTACTGTGTATCACGTTTCGGGAGATTTTGGGTTTTCTTTAAGCTTCAAGATTCGATTGATGAATTACTCCCCTGTTTATTAGTTTTCTGTTTTGATATCTCTCTCAAATTGGTTCAATCATTTGCATCAGCTAATAATTTATTGTGATAGATACTATATGAGCCGATTATCTTGAGCAGATTGATCTTGTTAGGAATTGGTCTGTTTGATATTTCACACGCCTTACCTATTTTCATTGTTCTCTTATCACAGTTTCAAACTAGGAAAATTTGTTTTAACTTGGGTTTTCAGGTGCATTTTTCAGTTTGTTATGCACTGAGGAAGAAATGTATTTTTGTGCATCTGATATTTATGTAGAGTTCTCAACTAAAAATGGAAATTTGGCATGATTCTTTTCTTGTCTTTACTCAAGTAATCTGATCTTTTGTATTGTTTGGACAGGTATGGTTATTTCTTGATGAGAGGGAAAAGCAGGTGTCAGTCACAAGCTACTATACTTGAATAAATAGTTGTGACCAACATAATCATCTAAGAAAGATTCTGAGTGGAGTTTTATCAGCTTTTTCATCAGTTCAGTTTGCTGAAGATAAATATTCCTCTTATTCTGAAATATGGTAAGTTCGGTCTTTATTGATTCCCAATGTTGTATATTTTCTACGTTCTTGATCTATACAAACATCTGATACACAATCTTGTTTCTGCTTGAATTTCATTGTGGTTCTAGACATTGTTGGGAAATGAAAAAGTGATAAAAGATACGCCCTAGTCAAGATATGTCCAAATCATGCCCAAATCTCAAGTCGTGATTTCCTTTGCTTTCCCTCTTTGCTGATACTTCATGCCGTACTTGCTATCAGTTATATTTGTTAAGTTTCCATCATATGCTTTTGATTGACAATATTTTTTTTTTTTCACTTGGATTCTTCACTATGATAACTATGATCTTTGTATGACTTCCCCTTCCCCTCGATTCTTGATCTTTAACAATTATTTTTTCTCAATTCTCCAAGTTGTGAACATTCTGTTTGTGACGCCAGAGGCATCTGTTGTCCATTCTTAACTTCTTTTATAATTCATTGTGTTCTATGCTTGCCATTTGTGTTTTTTCTTGTATGAAACTATGTTTTTTGTTTCATCCTGGATTACAGAAGCAAAGAGAGCCCTTAGATGTGCATCGCAATTTGAAAATGGAGATCGATAGAATCAGCAACTTACCAGGGCATATCATAGACCAAATTTTGTCGCATTTATGTCTGAGGGATGCTGTTCGAACAAGTGTTTTATCGAGCAAGTGGAGATTCAAATGGGTTACTCTCCCATATCTGGTATTTGATAGTCAATCTGTTTTAGTCTCTACCCAAGATCAAACCCTTATAAAAGCCAAACTAGTGAGTATTGTTGACCATGTCCTCTTACTTCATATGGGCCCTATACATAAATTTAAGCTTTCTCATCGAGATCTTCAAGGTGCTAGTGATATTGATAGATGGATTCTTTATCTATCAAGAGGGTCTGTAAAGGAATTCATCCTTGAAATCTGGAAAGGTCATCGTTACAATCTTCCTTCTTCTATATACTCATGCCAAAACTTGATCCATTTGGAACTTTTTAACTGTCATTTGAAACCTCCATTTAATTTCAATGGCTTTAAAAGCTTGAAGAGCCTTGACCTTCAGCACATTACTATGGATCAGTTGGCCTTTGAGCATATGATATCCAGTTGTCCTTTACTTGAGCGATTGACTTTGATGAACTTTGACGGTTTTACGCTTCTTAACATTCATGCTCCAAATCTGCTTTTCTTTGATATTGGGGGTGTTTTTGAAGATGTTAGTTTCCAGGAGACGTTCAATCTTGCAGTTGTCTCCATTGGTCTGTATGTGAACAATGGAAATGAATGGGGTCTAGCTTTTGGCAGCACTGGCAATTTGATCAAGTTTTTTGCTTGTCTACCTCATATTCAAAGGCTTGAGATTCAAAGTTATTTTTTGAAGGTATGGTTTCCTTTATTATCATCACTAAGGGTATTTTTCTTTTTAATGGGGTGTGTCTGCCAGGCCATAGCAGTAGTTCAACACCAAGGCTACGCTCAAGGGCCCCAGCAGCAAGCTGCTGTATCAGGCTCTCCTCCTCAAAATATTAATTTAATATCCTGTGAGCCATTGGTTCACATATCCGATATTAAGATTTAGAGGATTTAGAAATCTGGATTTCAAAATCTAGTGGATTACAAATTCTTGATAAATAGTAAGGATGTGTGTTTGTTTTGAGATTTAAATAGGGTAGAGTTTAACTTCATGTCAAATCAATGTGATGTGTTAAGAGTGAGTGATGTTGTATTGTTATATTATTGTTGATTGCATATTTAATACTTGTGTAATATTTTTTGTGTTTTATTGGAAGTTGCAAAAGTGAGAATAAAAGGTGTGATAAGTGGTACTCCTAAATAAAATAAGAGTGGGAATAAAAAAAAAACTAGATTTACATTAATGAGTCTTTGGAGAGTGTGTGGTGTAACAAGAAATGTATGTGTAGGTTTATAAGTAATTGTAGGGGTGGATGTGTTGAATATTTGAGAACCCAATTTAGATTTCGAAATCCTAAATCAAGCATACCCTAAGGACATGTTTGCTTCATGGGTTTTGGGGGGTTTAGTGATAGGTTTGATATGTAAACACATATTCTCCCATGTTTGGTTTCTCATGACTTTAAACACCTTGACCCGGGTTTTATAAACTAGATTTCATGGGTTTAGACAACCTAGCCTCCCCTTGTGTTTATCTAGCCTCCCCCTTGGGTTTATCTAGCCAACCCACCACATCTAAACACATCTTATCCCAACCCATGAAGCAAACATGCCCTAAGGGTACCCGTTTCCAAACACATCAATTAGTTTTGATTGGAGAGTTATTTATCTTGCATAAGCTGTTGAAAAGCTTTAAATACCCTAATATATACTTCCTCCGTTCACATTTAAGTGACGTTTTAGCTTCTTTTTTTTTGGTGAACTTAAGAAGGGGTATGAATGTATTGACAAGTTTGTCCTTAATTAATGAATGGGATTCTCTTAACCCATCCCATAATTTTAGCTTCGTATAAGTATGGAGAGTAATTAATAAAGTTAAGTTAGAAATTATGAATATTTTCTAAAGTTAAAAAGAGGGTAAAATAGGGAGAAAATGTGCAAAAAAGGCTAAAACGACCATTTATTGTGTACAAGCATATGATGCCAAAATGTCACTTATTTGTGAATGGAGGGAGTAATATATTACTATATTAAATCCCGGAATTTCCATATACATACATCTTAATTATCATTACAGTTTATAACTAAATCCTCCTCCTTAATGTTTTCCTCCAGTATTTGGCTGCTGGAACTATTCCGGGAAAGCTACCTACGCCATGTGTTGATCTTAGTTTCCTTTCAATTCGCATTAATTTCAATGACATGGAAGAGAATCTGGCTGCAATTTGCCTTCTAAGAAGTTCTCCCAACCTTCAGGAGCTTGAGATATTGGTTAGTTTTCTTTTGGCATAAGATTATAATATCTAATTGTTTTCTAATAGGGCAAAAGATCATCAACTTCTATATGTTTATAATTATTTCCTATCACACATTGTTTTGATGTTGGAAAAACAAAAGGAAAGGCAAAACCAATTGAAGTGAAGAAAATTTATTCCTTTGCTAATATCTGATACCAAACACGAATTTATCATGATTGATATTTTAAATTAATGTACAGGCTCGCCCAGAGGAACAGGCTGCTCCAGCCAGAGCAGCTGCCAACATTGTGGAAAATTTTCCAAGCTTTTCTTTTAATCAACTTCGGCTTATTAAGATTGTTGGAGTCTCTAGCTTAAAACAAGAACTGAATTTTATCAACTTTTTACTCGCAAATGCATCTGTTCTTGAAAGGATGACTGTGAAGCCCGCCTCAACGGATAGTGGATGGGACTTGGTGAAGGAATTGCTCCGTTTGCGAAGAGCATCCGTCCATGCTGAAATCGTTTATCTTGACCCGTAGGTTTCAACTTTTTTATGATTCTCGATTAATGGGGACAGTGTTTGATGGATTTGTTAATGTTGATGAGATTTATCCTGATGTCAAAAGAAAAACGAAAACGAGAGGCTAGTGAGTGTAGTGGAATATTTAAATGCATGAGCTCTTGTAAGGAGACCCAGTGTTGAATTGTGCTGCACGTTTCAATGCAATGGTGTTTGAGTAATGATATGTATATAATATGTTTCATTTAACAGTATGTATGATACACTTGTTTTTTGTATATGCAAAGTCATCAGATTTTGTTTAATCATCAGACTGGGTTTAACGTTTTGAAGTTCACAATCGTACATGCCAATGAGGTACCACGTGGCAGCTACTAAAGCAAGTTGCATCCATGAACTCTTGACAATGGCTAGCGCCAGGAACCCACGAACGTGGTCTTCCAGCTGCCCAACACCCACCGCATCTACTTGCTGTAGGTGAACGACGGTTGCAGCCACAATGGAAGCTGCTGCCATTGGCACACTTCTGGTTGAACGCTTCATGGGGCAGCTCGGGAGTTCATCATCAGTGTTTGGCTTCAGGAGGTTTGGAGCCAGGGTCGGGAGTGGGTGTGGTTCGTAATGCAATGGTCAAGGGCTCCCAGTACTCGGTAGAGTCTGCGGTTGCACCTTTGCAATTGCGGCAAGCTACTGCAGCAGCTCCATTGTATTTTCTTGTGTCTGCACCTAATTTCCGTAGTCGTTTTTATATGATCTAACGTGGTTTTGTTGACTTATTAAATAATAATATTTGTGTGGAGGGATATTAATCTAGCCTTTACTATGATTTGTATTCAATGTGATAAATGAGTGTTCTTTCACTTAGGAACACAATAAATGCAGAGAGCAAATGACAAATGATGAGAGGGAAAGTGTAATTTCTTGTATGAACAGAATTCAGGTACTTAATTAGGTCTAGAGATCTTATTATATACTGTAGTACATTACTAAATGAGGCCATTGAAGGGTCGACACGTGTTAGCCCACTTGGCACATGGCCCCCCTATACTCAATGGCAGCATCTTAATCGCCACTAAATTGTCTGTCTTGAGCCATGATACCAATAGGCGAGCTAAGATAGATCTAGGTCTGATTGCTTCGACAGTTGACCAGGACGACGTCTATTTGTCAGTGTGCAAATGACGAGAAGAATTGTAGAGATAGTTCCCTTGGGATGGTCTTCATAAAGTTGATTGTTAACGGGCCTTCACTGAATTCGGGTGACTTCCTCTTATTCGTTGGTCGTCAATGCTGACAAGGACGATCACATTGACTTGTAGAATATTGATGATTTGGTGTAACAATTTCCAATATTGGATTGCTAGTGCTAGTGGTGGTGCCGCGTCACTCATTAAATTCTTTCTTATTTATATTTAATTTAAATTTAATTTTATATTAATATTTTATTTTATTTTATTCATATCAAAATTATAAAAAAGAGTTGGTCTCCTGTGCACATATCATCAACTATCTATATATTAATAAGGTGAATACATAAATTAAGTAATTGATGTTCGAGTGGTTATAGACACCCTTAGTAAGCATGAGGTCACAGGTTCGAATCTTGTGACTTTCATGACTGTTTTTTTTTTGTTATTGTGAAGACGCCTAATGAATTTCGTTTTATCTTTCGAATCTGTGCACAGAAGAGATCGAAGGAATAAGAGGGAAATAAAAGGTACGCCTAATGAATTTCGTTTTATCTTTCGAATCTGTGCACAGAAGAGATCGAAGGAATAAGAGGGAAATAAAATTTACCTTTTATGCATTCTTACCAGCGGCATACGGCAGCGAACAGGACACCAGCGCCGCGGCGAAAGCAACTGCTTAGGGCAACGCGAACAGCGGCCTTACATTAGAAGCGGCGGCAGAACACACGAAGATGGCAACCGGTCTGTGCATTCTATTTTACCCTAACGAAACGAGTAAACAAAAATTTCAAAAGGAACTAACTCTTCACGTTCTTCCATTACAGATCTGGTTAATTTTTCATGCAATTATAACGAATTTCGTTTTATCTTTCGAATCTGTGCACAGAAGAGATCAAAGGAATAAGAGGGAAATAAAATTTACCTTTTACCTTTTCTTACCAGCGGCATACGGCAGCGAACAGGACACCAGCGCGGCGGCGAACGCAACTGCTTAGGGCAACGCGAACAGCGGCCTTACATCAGAAGCGGCGACAGAACACACGAAGATGGCAACCGGTCTGTGCATTCTATTTTACCCTAACGAAACGAGTAATCAAAAATTTCAAAAGGAACTAACTCTTCACGTTCTTCCATTACAGATCTGGTTAATTTTTCCTGCAAATTATAACTAAAGGTAGATCGAGACATGTTCCATTATATAATAAATATTTTATAATATTATATATATTATGTGGTAATAGTTATTCTCATCATATATATATATATATATATATATAAAAGTATTATTTTCATTTTGAGACATACATATTAAGTATATACGAATAAAAAATAAATGCTTGCATACAAAGTTTGGAAGGAATAAATATTTTTTCTTTTATTTTTTCATGTGTTTTTTATTTAAATTTGTCTTAATACTCCAAAAATAAATTATTTTTTCACTAGAGTCAATAATATAGATTGATGGTGTATTTGAGATTATTGTCTAAATTTTTGCTAAGAATCGCAAAAATGTCCTTAAAATTAAACAATATTATTGATTTTTTTTTTAATTTTAGTTTAGTGTTTTAAATTTTTTGTCCATTTATATTTAAAAGTATTTTATTGTATGCATTATAGAATATTGAAATATATTAATGTATTAATTAAAAGTCATTTAAAACCAAAGAAAGAAAATGTTTTTTAAATTTAATATTTTAGCAATTTTTAAATTGTTTTTCTTCATTTGAATTAAATTATCAAAACTTTAAAACAAAATTAAAGTCAAATTGTTCAATTTAATTTAATGAAATGTATTGACAATTTTATTATAAAATTTCAATTATTATAATAAGTACATAATATTTTATCTTTAAAGTAGTGTTAATCGGCCTTCCCCACCCCCTCGATTTTCTGGCTCGTCACTGATGCTCCACTTTTTTCTTTTTCAGGTCCTATAATCTCTTGTTCTTTACTCTAGAATAAATTGAATTCTTGTATGCTTTTCATTGTGTTGTGGTTGTTGTTGGACGAAAATGGAGATGGATAGAATAGTGACGGATCGAGGAGTACATTGGGTAGAGAAAATTTCATTTTACGTCCTGTAACTTAGGCCTAATCCAGTTTATATCCTTTAAGTTTTCACTTTTTCAATTTACGTACTAGGGTGTCCAATTTATGTCCTTTTAGGTCCAATTTATGTCCTTTTCGCCGAAAAATTGGAATTCCAGTCAAATAGTCCAATTTATGTCCTTTAAGTTTGAAAATTAAAAATTAATAATTAAAAAATTCTGTAAAAAATTAAAAATATCATTAAAATTTATAAACAGTGTAAAATAAAAATAAAAAATTCTTAAAAAATTAAAAAAACTACAATTCAAAAAATTTGAAAAATTTGTAAATTAAAAATAAAAAATTTCTAAAAATCTCATAAAAACATAAAATTCTAAATAAAAAAAATCTATAAATTAAAATTTTTAAGATTTTTAAAATAAAATTAAAAATTATACAATTCTAAAAACCTCATTAAAATTAATTTGACACGGTTCTACAATAAATCAAGGCGTGGAATCCAAAATAAATTAGGAGTTCGAGAAAAACTTTAATGGCGCATGAGTTCGAATCAAGTCTGATTTTTATTATTATTATTGGATTTTTTGAATTTTTAATATTTAATCTACACATTTTTTAAAAATAAAAGAGATTTTTAGAATTTTTAATGAGATTTTTGAATTTCTTAATTTTAAGTTAAACATTTTTTATTTTTTCAATTGTAAATTTTTTTATTTTTATTTTACACATTCTATAATTTTTAATGAGATTTTTAAAAAATTAAATAAGATATTTTGAATTTTATTTTACACATTTTATATTTTTTAATTTTAATGATGTTTTCGGATTTTTAATAATATTTTAAAAATTTTAAAGATATTTTTAGAAAAATTATTTATTAAAATTTAAAAAATTTCAAACTTAAAGGACGTAAATTGGACTATTTGGCCGGAATCCCAATTTATTCCTCACATTCCGGTGAGTTTGAAAATTTTCCGGTAAAAAGGACGTAAATTGGACCAAAAAGGACGTAAATCGAAAAAGTGAAAACTTAAAGGATATAAATTGGATTAGGCCTAAGTTACAGGACGTAAAATGAATTTTTCTCACATTGGGTACAATGTAGTAATGTACCCAAATTCCAATTTTTTTTTTTTAAAAAAATATTATGTGTAAAAATAATTTTATAATAATAAATGAGGGAAAAATGATAAAAAGTTCAATACATTTATTTTTTAAGTTCATTTAAGTGTCTTGAGTTTATTTTATACTCCTTCCGTCTCATCATTTGAAAAAAAAATGAAATATATATATATATATATATATTATTTTTAATATTTTATCATTAAACCATCTAAACTCTTATTTTTATATTAAAAAAATCTAATAAAAATGACAAGTATGTCATTAAGCCATTTAAACCCTTATTTTATTTATTTAATAAATTCATACATATATATTTTATTTATTTAATAAATATTTTATTTATTTACACATTTGTTGTACCCCAATTCATAATCCTGGGTCACCACTACATAGCATCAGCGAGCTGTTAGTTGACAAGGATGGAAGTTGGCGCTTTTGTGTAGACTATCGAGAGCTAAACAAACACACGATATCCGACAAATACCCATGGCGGCTGTTCAGCCTTTGCAACGCACCGGCAACATTCCAATCTCATGTTACTTCATATGAAAGCCAACATTCCAATCTCATGTTACTTCATATGAAAGCCAAGCCAGTATTGTTGACCATCTCCTGTTACTTCATATGAAAGCCATCACACTGTTTGACACTAGTACAAGTTTGGAGTTTTAGAATTGAACAAGATCTCTATTTTGAAATCATTGCAATTAATCTGTGAGAAGCATAACTCTAACTTTAATCATATAAAAGAATAAAATAACTTGAGATATTTTTCATCTCTAACTTGTTGTTGGATACATTTCTAGCATAACTAATCTACAAAATTGTTGTGTTCCTAAACATAGTGTGTAATATATATATGCATCATCGAAGATGAGATGAACGAATAAAGTGCAAGGATAACAAAATGAAGAATTAGTGTGTTTTCTACCTACTCTTAAAAGATAAGATAGGCCACACAAAATGAATGTCGACAATTTCATTTTTTCTTCTTTATTTTGGTCTTCCTAATTCACAGATTATCTCATACCAATAACTAAAACTTAATTTTTTACAACAGATTATGATTGTTATTAATGTGTACAAAAGGAAAGTCAAAACCGATTGCTACCTTTGAAGTGAAGATTCCTTTGCTAATATCTGATAAACAAACACGAATTTATCATGATTGATATTTTAAATTAATGTACAGGCTCGCCCAGAGCATCTGCCAACATTGTGGAAAATGGATGGATGTGTAAGGGACTTAGTGAAGGAATTATGATGTTCCCGAAGAGCATCCCTCGATGTTGAAATTGAAATAATCGTTTATGTTTGACGTGTAGGTTTAATTTCAACTTTTGTGTGATTCGATTAATGGGGACGGTAGTGTTTGATGGATCCGTTAATGTTGATGAGACTAGTGAGTTCCTGTTGAGTTCATCATGATTTTGTGCAATGGTGTTAAGAGTACTAATATGGATATAATATGATACATGACTTGTTTTCAGTATATGTAAAGTCATTAGATTGGTTTAACGGTTTGAAGCAAAATGAGACGTGAATTTAGTTGAAATAAATTGTGAAGGGCGTGGACTCTTTGTATTCAAAATGACTCGAATCATGTTTAGTTGAAGCATTATCTTTTTTCTTCGAAGCTTTCGCTCGACCACGTGTGTTAATCTTTAGCACGGGTTCAACAATCGAAGTGGTCTTTGAATTGCGAAGCTCTATTGCTTGTCTCAATATTACATTTTTATGTGATGTTTCCTCCTCTTTATAAAGAACAATCAAACCTTTGATGGCATCTTCAAATCGAGTGTCGGGGTCTTCAACAACGTCATGTTTCACGTCATCAGTATCTCTCAATACGGGCTCCATGTCAAGTTTCTTTCAATTCGGAACCTATCAACAACATCTATGGGTATCGGTTTGACAAGCCGATGATATTCGTCAAGCTCATGTGCATGGAAACCCGCATACCTTTCTCAAATAATAATTGCACGTCGCAGAGGCGGACCTAGGTAGTGATCAGGGGGGCCATGGGCCCCCCACTGATTTTTTTTATATTTTATATATATATATATATTTCTTCTGTTTCGTAATTATTCGTTCATTTTTTTATTGAGACATCTCAGGTATTTTACACACTTATAATACGTAAATAATTTACAAAATTAATAATCTTACTACATTATTTTATTTTCAAAATTGTCACTCATTTTGGATCCACATTCTTTCCTACATCTCACTAAATTATCTTTTACACCTCACTAAATTTCATTTAAGCCTCACTAAATCACCCAAAAATATACTCTCCTACATTATTTTATTTTTAAAATTGTCATTCATTTTAGATCCACATTCTTCCGTACACCTCACTAGATCACATTTAAATTGCACTAAATCGACCAAAATACTTCTCATTTATTTAACCTCACTAAACTCCCTTTAAATTTCACTAAATCACTCAAAATACTTCTCATTTATTTGACCTCACGCATTACTAAAAATTCAAAAGTGAACTTATTAAGGTATGCAAGTCATCACTGAATAGGGAGATATATTTTAAGTTCTACATTTGTTGACTAATGTCTCAACGAGAATGCACGTTAAATTTTAACATTGTTTCACTTATTATGACTTATGAGTTAAAACAATTTTTTTTTTTTAAAACATAACAAAAGTCGTTAAATTTAAATTAGTAAAATGAGGTCTATTGAAAATTTTATAATGAATTTTTGTTTGTAGATATAAAATTTTATAATATTAATATTTTTTATTTATAGTATTGTAAATCGGGCCCCCCAATCCAAAATTTCTGGGTCCGTCACTGGTACGTCGAACGATTGGATTCACCATTTTTGATATATGTCATTTGTGTGAACATCTCATCCAATGCGTAAATTTGACACCCTAAAATTATACTCCCTCCGTCCCAGAGAAAGCTACCCAACTTTCTTTTTTCGTCCGTCCCAGAGAAAGCTACCCATCCCTTTTTTGGTAACGATTCCCCCACTCATTTCCTTATATTTTCTCTCTCTCAATCACATCACCTCTAATACATCTACTTATTATATTGATATTTCTTAACCTCCGTGCCCGGAGCTCATGGGGAGCTTTTCCCGGGACGGAGGGAGTATATTGTTTGAATTAGCTAGCATTTTATCAATTAACTACACATATAATTTTTTTTATAAATATTAAAATATACATGTTCGTTGTTGTATTTTCAGAGTTCATAATCTCATCTATCAAAGCTGCTACAAACTTCTCTTTATACGGATTCACCTATTGCTTCATGCAATATTGATATGCTTCATTTTTTCAGTATGGACATTTACATATAATCATCATGAAAATACTAAAGAATAGTAGAAAATCATTCAACTGATGATGCATCCATCACATTCTTCCAACTATAAAATCTAGTCCATCACAATTCATGAACCAGAGCATCTTCATTGAGCATTATGTTCATCACATTGGCCCTGGTACATTTTCTTCATTCATAAATACATCTTCGAAATCATCAACATATTCCAATTCATTATCTTCATCATCCACCAAATTTTGAAACAAAATTCAAACATTACTAATTTTGGTCGACAAACACTAATCGACAAAAGCGTTTATGGTCGACAACAAGGTGTCGGAAAAACTACTTTTGGTCAATATTTATTTCGACAACACTTATGTCGATGGATCACCTTGTTGACCAAAACGTCACCCGTCGACAAATTAGTGTCGAAAATAAACTGAAAGTTAAAAAAAATTGAATGCACAAAACTCTTTACGTACAATTTTCATCTCACTTTATATCCTAAACTACCACAAAGTATGCAAGGAACAATAAATGACGAACACAAAAATATTTAGGCCTGTGTTTCACTATATTTTTAAAATGAAAATATAGCAAAAAGTAGAAACAATAACTTAGTTGTCCTTCTTTTAACACCTTAAAGTAGGAATGGTTTGCACGGTAACGGTGTAGGGTGAACTATTTTTTATTCCAATTACTTTTACTCTAAATTAATTCCAATTTTATTGGGCCGAGTCAAATAAGCCCAAGGTAAAATTAAGATCCAACCCGATTAATAAACGGTATTGCCTCCTCTCTCTACTTTCAAAAAATATACAATAAATTCCCCTCAAAAAAAAAAAAAAAAAATATACAATAAATTGAAGGGTCGTTTCAAGTTTCTATGTATAATTATGGACTGTGACTTTTCCCTTTCAGTGGCAACTCCCATCTCCAGTGAGTCCCTCTTTTTGTTTCTTGTTTGTGACATAAGGTATGTATGATCCGTCCTTTAACTTGTTTTATAATTCACTCATAATGCTTGTATATTTTAACTTTATTATTACAGAAACCCCTCGCAATTTGAAAATGGAGATGGATAGAATCAGCAATTTACCAGGGCATATGACAGACAAAATATTGTCACATTTATGTCTGAGGGATGTTGTTCGAACAAGTGTTTTATCGAGTAAGTGGAGATTCAAATGGGCCGCTCTCTCATATCTGGTATTTGATAATCAATCTGTTCCAGTCTCTACCCAAGATAAAGGCCTTGTGAAAGCCAAACTAGTGAGTATTGTTGACCATGTCCTGTTACTTCATACGGGCCCTATTCATAAGTTCGAGCTTTCCCATCGAGATCTTGAAGGTGCTAGTACTGATATCGATAGATGGATTCTTTATCTTTCAAGAAGGTCGGCTGTAGAGGAATTAATCCTTGATATATGGAAAGGTCATCGTTACAAGCTTCCTTCTTCTATATACTCATGCCAAAAGTTGATCCATTTGGAACTTTTTAAGTGTCTTTTGAAACCTCCATTTAATTTCAATGGGTTTAAAAGCTTGAAGAGCCTTGACCTTCAGCAAATTACTATGGATCAGTTGGCCTTTGAGAATATGGTATCCGGTTGCCCTTTACTTGAGCGATTGACTTTGAGGAATTTTGACGGTTTTACACTTGTTAACATTCATGCTCCAAATCTGCTTTTCTTTGATATTAGGGGTGTTTTTGAAGATGTTAGTTTCCAGGAGACATTCAAGCTTGCAGTTGTCTCCATTGGTCTGTATGTGAACAATGGAAATGAACGGGGTGTAGCTTTTGGCAGCACTGGCAATTTGATCAAGTTTTTTGCTTGTCTACCTCATATTCGAAGGCTCGAGATTCGAAGTTATTTTTTGAAGGTATGGTTTCCTTTATCATCATCACTAAGGGTTTTTTTTTTAATTTCCTTTCGAGGATTTAGAAATTTGGAAAATCTAGTAAATTACAAAATCTTAATACATCTTAAGGGTGTGTGTTTGTTTTGAGATTTAAATAGGGTTGGGTTAACTTTTTGTCAAATTAATGTGTTAAGAGTTGTGTGATGGTATATTGTTATATTATTGTTATTGTAATTGTAATGATTGATTAATTGTGTAATATTTTTTTGTGTTTTATTGGAAGCTACAAAAGTGAGAATAAAATGTGTGATAACAAATAAGTGATACTCCAGGGAGTAGTTCTAATAATTAGTTACTGTATCTAGGATATAGGACCCAAGATTGGCCTATGTGATAAATGTAAGATTGTAAAATTAATTGATGTTCGGTATACACACACGAGAGGTGATTGCATGCTCAATTAAATATCTATAAGATTCAATTTTATAAAATTGTCCTCATTAACAAAATATAAATCCAAAAATGTCCTCTTCAAAATCTAAAATCAAAAATTCAAATTCTACAAGATGAAGTGCCTCATTTTTACCAATGCCCTCCTTTAATTAATAATTTGTCCTTTTTGCTCTCATCCCATTGTGAAAATAAACATTTTTAATTAAATTCTTTCTAGTATTTAACATTTTTCAATCCAATACCTCTATCTTGACTTTATGTTCATTGTTCGATTGAAAACAATTGCTTCACACCTCAATAACAGTAACTTCACTCTTAAATGCGACAAGCTTATATAAAATCAGAAAAATATAATCAATCAAAAATAATAAAATTAGTATAAACTTAAAAAATAAATAACTCTACAAATTGAAAACTAAAATATATAGTATTACCCAAATAATATAAAATTAAATTAATTAGGATTCCAGAACTTCAGCTATCTGTTAATTTGTCATTGGAAAAAAAAAAACTATATTTACATTAATAAGTCATTTGGAGAGTGTGTGGGGTAACAAAAAGATGTATGGGTAGGTTTATAAGTAACCCCTTATGGGAGAATTTGTTGAAAGTTTTAGAACTCAATTTAAATTTCGAAATCCCAAATTAAGCATACTCTAGGGGTACCGGTTTTCAAACACAGCAATTAGTTTTGATTGGAGAGTCGTTTATCTGGCTTTGAAAAACTTTAAATACTCTAATATATACTTTCTCTGTTAATAAATAAGTGGCGTTTTAATTTTATTTGTTTATATGGTATGTATTGATAAGTTTGTTATTAATTAATTAATTAATGAGATTCTCTTAATCCATCCCATAATTTTAAGTATGGAGAGAAGATGAGAACAAGTAAGAATGAGAAAGATCACATAATTAATAAAGGTAAGCAACAAATTATGAATATTTTTTAAAGTTAGAAAGTGAGTAAAATAGAAAGAAAATGTGCAAAAAGAAGACTAAAACGCCATTTAATTGTACATGCATATGATGCCGTCACTTATTTGTGAATGGAGAGAGTAATATTGGTACTATATTAAATCCCCGAATTTCCATATACATGCATCTTAAATATCATTACAGTTTATAACTAAATCTTTCTCCTTAATGTTTTGCTCCAGTATTTGGGTGCTGGAACTATTCCAGGAAAGCTACCTACGCCATGTGTTGATCTTAGTTTCCTTTCAATTTGCATTAATTTCAATGACATGGAAGAGAATCTGGCTGCAATTTGCCTTCTAAGAAGTTCTCCCAACCTTCAGGAGCTTGAGATATTGGTTAGTTTTCTTTTGGCATAAGAAGATTATATTACTCCATGGTTTTTTAATAGGGCAAAAGATCATCAACTTCTATATATCTGTTTATAATTATTTTCCTTTCACACATTGTTTTGATATTGGAAAAACCGCAAAACCGATTGCTTCCTTTGAAGTGAAGAAAATTTATTCCTTTGCTATAATATCTGATAAACCAAACACGAATTTATCATGATTAATATTTTAAATTAATGTACAGGCTCGCCCAGAGGAACAGGCTGCTCCGGCCAGAGCAGCTGCCAACATTGTGGAAAATTTTCCAAGCTTTTCTTTTAATCAACTTCGGCTTATTAAGATTGTTGGAATCTCTAACTTAAAACAAGAAGTGAATTTTATCAACTTTTTACTCGCAAATGCATCTGTTCTTGAAAGGATGACTGTGAAGCCCGCCTCAACGGATAGTGGATGGGACTTGGTGAAGGAATTGCTCCGTTTGCGAAGAGCATCCGTCCATGCTGAAATCGTTTATCTTGACCCGTAGGTTTCAACTTTTTTATGATTCTCGATTAATGGGGACAGTGTTTGATGGATTTGTTAATGTTGATGAGATTTATCCTCTGATGTCAAAAGAAAAACGAAAACGAGAGGCTGGTGAGTGTAGTGGAATATTTGAATGCATGAGCTCTTGTAAGGAGTTCCTGTTGAATTGTGTTGCACGTTTCAATGCAATGGTGTTGGAGTAATGATATGTTTCATTTAACAGTACGTATGATACACTTGTTTTTTGTATATGCAAAGTCATCAGATTTTGTTTAAGCATCATGTTGTATGCACTATAAACGGGTTGATTCGGATGTGGACTATTAGCTAGTACGATACAAACATATATAATTAAACGGGGGTTATTACGTGTTTATATGGATTAAAGTGATGATTTATGATGATCTTGATGAAGAACAATGAAGAACACCAAAAGTAGCTTCTTAGAGAAGCTAAAGCTTTGAGCTTGGGAGTGTTTATTGCTTTGGGTTGGGGTGATTGTGTGTAAAATCTAACCTGTGTTACAAATGAGCCCAAATGGGCATTATATACTGTTTTTCAGGGGCTGCCCGCCCTTTACACGTGGAGCCTCCAGACTGGACCTTCATTCTGCCCGAAAAGGTGATTTGATGGCGCATTTAATGCTAAACCGCCTTAGGTGCTCGTCCTCGCCGATCTGCCGAGGAGCTGGGCCATGGTGGTCGCCGGAGGGCCTTCGAGGAGTGTGGCCGCCACGCTCCATGTTGTCTCCCAAGACTTCAATACTTAAACTTCTTAACTAAGAATAGGCACGTGCTCGTCACGCATTTGGGCGAGCAGCTAACTAAGACAGGTGCTCGCCAACATCTTTGGACGAGCACTTAAATATATTAAATACATTAAATCTATTACATTTTCTTGGTCTTGTTGACTAGTCGTCGCACGACTTTGTTGACTGGTCCTCGCCACGTAAGCTGGTGACTAGGATTGACTTGTCAAAGATTGACCTCTTTGACTAGGTATAACACATCAGACTGGGTTTAACGTTTTGAAGTTCACGTGAATTTAGTCGAAATATATACACCCACCACCAATTGCAAAAGCTAGCTAATAATATATATATACAGTGCAGTATATCCTTAGAAGAAGAGCTGCTTCCACCAACTCCACAACGTACATGCCGCATCTACTTGCTGTAGGCGAACGCGGTTGCAGCCACAATGGAAGCTGCCATTGGCACACCCCTACGCAAAGGGCTGCTAATGGTTGAGTTAACGCTTCATGGGGCGGCTCGGGAGTTCATCATCAGTGTTTGGCTTCAGGAGGTTTGGAGCCAGGGTTGGGAGTGGGTGTGGTTAATGCAATGGTCAAGGGCTCCCAGTACTCGGTAGTCTGAAGTAGTACTTGCGGTTGCACCTTTGCGAGCAGTTGCAGCAGCTTTTACCTTTTTAACGGTCTCTCCGTTGTATTTTTTTATTTTTTTTTGTCTGCACCTTATTCTGTAGTTCTTTATGTTTTTATAAGATCTTACGTGGTTTTGTTGACTTATGAAACAATAATATTTGTGGGGAGGGATATTAATCTAACCTTTAATACAATTTCACTTAATTGTATTTCTTTCAAATTTACCCAATAAACAATTAGATAAATGTATTCCACAATAGTTAGATATGTATTACTAACTAATTAACTGCTTGCTATGTCGCTTTTGCATAGACTATCGAGAGAGCTAAACATAAACAAACACATGATTCCCAATGAATACACAATACCGATGAATATATACACAATACCGCTATTCAAGAACTTTTGGATGGATGAATCCATTTTACGGAATTTCGAACTCCGACCACTTTATTCAAGAACTTTTGGATGGGTGAGCCCATTTACGGGATTTCGAACCCTGGCCACTGCAAACGCTAGTTTTATCTCTTGCACTGGAACTTGGATCTGGGAGATTCCATGAGCTTGTAAAAGCCAAAATCACAACGCTAGTTTTACAGTTTTAGAATGGAACAAGATCTCTATTTTTAACCTCAAGTATGATAGAATATGTAATAGTAAATAAATCATTGCAATTAACATACTATTCATAACTCTAACTTTAATCATATAAAAGAATAAAATAACTTGAGATATTTTTCATCTCTAACTTAATTTGTTGTTGGATATATACATTTCTAGCATAACTAATCTACAAAATTGTTGTTCCTAAACATAGCTTATATATATATATATGCATGATCGGAGATGAGATGAAGGAATAAATCTGAGTGCAATTAGGATAACAAAATGAAGAAGAATTAGTGTGTTTCCTACCTACTCTTAAAAGATAAGATAGGCCACACAAAATGAATGTCGACAATTTCATTTTTTCTTCTTTATTTTGGTCTTCCTAATTCAGATCATCTCGATCATACCAATAACTAAAACCTTTTTTACAACAGATTATGATTGTTATTAATGTACAAAAGGAAAGGCAAAACCCAAGAAAATTTATTCCGTTGCTAATATCTGATAAACAAACACGAATTTATCATGATTGATATTTTAAATTAATTTACAGGCTCGCCCAGAGCATCTACCAACATTGTGGGAAATGGACAGTATAGTGTAAGGGACTTAGTGAAGGAATTATGCCGTTCGCGAAGAGCATCCCTCGATGTTGAAATTGAAATAATCGTTTATGTTTGACCCGTAGGTTTAATTTCAACTTCTGTGTGATTCGATTAATGGGGACAGTAGTGTTTGATGGATTCGTTAATGTTGACGAGACTAGTGAGTTCCTGTTGAGTTCATCATGATTTTGTGCTGCATGTTTCAATGCAATGGTGTTAGAGTACTGAAATGGATATGTTGGGATATGAATCCTAATATAAGTCATAATGGATAAAAATAAGAAGTAGTTTTGATAAGCCAAAAGAAAACTTGAATATTTCTAAGTGTTGACTGATCTAGTTATGGAAGTCCTTTTGTGAAGATCAGTAGAGTACAAAGGAACAAAGTATAAAGAAAGTGTAAGTATAAAAGAAAAGACAAGTACGTTTTATAAGTAATATGTTATGTTTGTATAGGTTTTATGATGAGCATTTAATTGATGTATAGAAGCTCATATGTGTATTGATGTATAGATTTAAGTTGACTAAGCTGAGTTATAAAGTTTAAAGTAATGTAATAGTCTTGTTAGGATTAGATGATAGGACTAGTATAGATTAGTTCATTATCGAAGTCTACTACAAAAGTCTACTACTGAAGATAAGAAGGCTCGCAAGACAAGACAAGTGAAGAAGACTGAAGAATTTGTCTAAGTATGGAAGACTAGACAAGTGCGAATGAAGAAGGAAATTCTTAAGTCAGAAACGCGTGAAGACAGTTATGAATGAATATATATTTTGAAGAGTTAGTTATGGAATAACTAATTAACTAAACGCGTGGATGGATAAGAAGAAGCAGTTAGAAGTCAGTTATCAAGAAAGTTAGTTGGATAACAAACTGTTCTTGATATTCAGAAGTCTATAAATACTTAATGGTATTCTACGATTCAAGACTACTGAAGCGCTGAAATTTACAAAGCAATTACTGAAGATATTCGAAGCAAAGAAATTCGCAGAGTTAGAAGTTCAGAAAGTTGAAGCCAAAGAGACAAGTCAAATGTTGGGATGTAAATTCACCCTAAGCCCCACTTGATGTTAGAATAGTTTTGATGGCCAAAACACTTAGAGTTTATAAATGTAATAGGATCAGTTGACTTTGTATAGAACAACTTAGACTAGTCTTGTGTGATCAACTGTATAGATATCAGTTGATTAGCACAGTCCCGGCTTACATGCGCTCCCTCAAGATGAGAAGAGTAGAAGACATGAAGACTAGAAGATCCTTGAAGGCCAGTTAAGTAAGGTGTGTGTATACCTACTTATCTGATGGAGTCAAAGATTGAAGATGGCCTAAAGCAGCACAAATAATTCACAGATCAGACGAGTGTTACTCGGCTGATATCAGAAGACAGAAGACCTAAGGCCAGAAGAGTAGTCAGAAGACTAGTAGTACAGATCAGAAGACTATGTACTCTTCCAGGACTCGGCTGATTCCCAAAGTCATCTTGCAATTCAAATGAAGACCTACCTTATTTAGAAGATTGACATGATCCCAGGATTGGAGCAATCAAGCAGCTGGAATCAAGGAATCAAGCCAATATGGAAAGATTGCCCCAACGGCTAGTCAACTCCAACGGCTAGTTGCAAGCAATCACCATTATAAATCCAAGAGGATGAGAAATCACAAGCACGAGATCACATCGAGAGAATTCAACAAGCTAAGCAAGCAATCAAGCAAAAGCCATACTGTTCTAAGAATTCTCCAAGAGCCCAGAAAGCCTTATAATACTTTTAGCTCTTAAGTGATTTCTATCCAACCCATAAGAACCTGAAACCTGTTCATATTGTATATTCATTGTTTTAGGCATAGTGGTTAAGCAATTTATAAGCTTGAACCATTAGTTGGATACACTTCAAAAACCCCAAACCCTCACCGAAAGGTTAAAGTTTTTGAACCCCTCAAAGTGCAAGTGCTTACAATCACTTGTGGAGACCGTAGTTGTTAGGACGGCTCAGATTTCAAAGTCCTATCCTTGGGACTACAAAGGTCAAGACCCTTGTAATTTGTGGTAAATTAAAGGGATTAAACATCACGTTAGGACGTGAGAGTGGACGTAGGATTGTATATCCGAACCACTATAAACCTGGTGTTATTTACCTTTTTGCACTTTACATTTCTGTCTCTACATATATTTTATATAGTGCATACTGTGTTTTCAACATTCTTAAACAAAGGCCACAACTTTCAAACCAGCATCAGCTGAGTACTTTCATTAAGTAAAAAAAAGTTAACACTTTCATAAGAAACAAAAGAACGAGTCTAAACAAGGCCTACCATAATTCCGCATACAATCTCTTCATACAGATCACTATAGTCATCTGGACCAGCAGACTTGCAGTCCAGTTGACATAGCAATCAGAAGAGGTTCCCCAACTCTCTTGAAAAAGTTTTAAAGTCTATTCACCCCTCCTCTCTAGACTTTAATCCCATTCACTACTCGTTCAGGGACCAACAAGTGGTATCAGAGCAGTGGTTCTATCGGACTACTGTCTCTAGATTATCAGAAGACTTGAGGGAGTCTTTCTGTAGTCCTCTTGAACAGATCTTTTTCTTTTGAAAAACTTATTTTCGAAAACTCATACAGCATGAGTGCTAATATGCGTAAGTTGCCTAAGTTTTCAGTGGAGGATTATGATTACTGGAAGATCAGGATGAGGAAGAATCTCACATCAGTCCACTACAAGATGTGGTCAGTAATCACCGAAGGCCCAATCACCATCATGGCAGTCAACACTGCAAATGGTGATCCAGAAGTTCCAGTTGGAGAACTTGCCCCCAAGCCGATGAAGGATCTCACACCAGAAGAAATGAAGCAGTCAAACCTTGACAGCATTGCTCAAGATTACATCATGCAAACTCTTCCAAATGAGTACATTGCAAAAGTAATCAATTGTGAAACAACTAAGGATATGTGGGATGCTCTAGCACTCCTCTGTGAAGGAACTGAGCTGATCAAGGAGAGCAAGTTGACAACAGCAGTCAAGAAGTTTGAACACTTCAAGATGCAACCAGAAGAGTCTATTGATCAACTAGACAATAGATTTACCAAGATCATCAATGAGATAGAATCTCTGGGCAAGAAATATACAAATAGAGAGAAAAATCTAAAGATCTTAGACTCTCTAACCAAGAAATGGAGACTCAAGAAGACCATCATCAAAGATACTCAAGATATCAAGGAGTGGTCTGCACAGACTCTATTTCAGAACCTAAAAGCTCATGAATATGATCTTGAAAGAGAAGAAAACTCAGGAAGTGATGAACCTACTGCAACCCCATCGACTTCCAAGACTGTAGCTTTCAAGGCAGCAAATACAAAAGCTGCAAGTACCTCATCTGGCAAGACCTCTCTGAAAACAGAAGACTTTGAAGGATCAGACATGAGTCTGAAAGAGCAAATGGCCCTTATGATCAAAAGATTCGAAAGGATGAACACTCTCAACAGCAAATATAGAAAATTCTATAGAAACTACAAAGATAGAAGAGCC
Source organism: Galeopsis tetrahit (assembly GCA_963675135.1). Lineage (NCBI taxonomy): Eukaryota > Viridiplantae > Streptophyta > Magnoliopsida > Lamiales > Lamiaceae > Galeopsis > Galeopsis tetrahit. The sequence goes on along the minus strand of OY776121.1, from coordinate 63,633,815 downwards.
AGTTCACCCTCTAGAGGCTCCAGAGAAAGAACACCAGAAAGGTATCCTAGAAAGGATATGGAGTCATCTGACAGCCGAGGCTCCAGAAGAAGAGATGCCACTCCTCCAAGGAAAGGCAGTTCAAATCAAAAACCTGGAGCATGCTTCAATTGTCGCAAAACAGGACATTATGTCTATGAATGCCCTGAGCTGGATGACAAAGAAGAAAGAAGGCCAAGAAGAGACAGAAGAAATTCAGATAAGCAAGCAATGGTGACTGAAGAATCTGAATATCAAAGTGATGAACTTCCTACATCACCAGACTGTCAAATCTACTCAGATGATTCAGATGATCTAGCTATGATGGCCATAGGAGAAAATGAGGTAAATTCCTATACTACTACTTTCCATTCACCTATTTTCTCACAAACAGATGATATAAATTCATCTGAAGGCGAATCAGAAGACACCTATTACCAATCGTTAAGAAAGGTAAAAGGTGATCTGGATATTGCCATTAGAGCTTTTATAGAAGTGGAAGAGGAGAATAAGGATTTAAGGAAAGAAATTGCTAGGTTGAAAAAGGTTAAGTTTGATAACACCCCTGAGTTAGTCACCATGAATGAAAGGTTGACCAAAGAAGTGGAACTTCTTAAGGAAGAAAATACCACAACAACTCAGTTGTATGAGGGGATGTTAGAAACTCAAGCCTTAGAAACCAAGGAATTTCGTATACTACAATCTAAGTTCGATGACCTCTTCCAAGCACACAAGCTCTTAGAAAAGGAGAAGGAATGCCTAAATCAAAAGATATCAGAGTTCAATAAAGCCTCGACTACTATTGAAAGTATCTCTGAATATTATAGATCAAATGGCAATAAGATGGGTTTTGGCTATGAACTTAATCCATCAACATCCTCTCCAGCTAGGGGTAGTACACCTAACCAGTGCACTACTCAGACACATGAACAGGGTGAGTGTTCTAAACACAATGAACCTAATATGAACCAAAAGGCATCTGTACCAACTAAGGCTAACTATTCCAACACCAAAAACGGTAAAAGAAAAGTTAACCCCAAACCTGTACAAAGGAACAGCAAACAGCCTAGACCATCTCGTCTGAGACAGTCTCAGCTGTATGCTGCTCCAGCCAAGAAGAAGAAATCTTCTTCACACAAATCTGTTCTCTTTGCACCCCCTATCTCTTATGATATTGTGAGAACAGAAGAGTATGGTCCATATAATCGTGTGCATCGACCAGCTAATGCACCCAGGCCGAATGTAACTAGTCAAAAGATAATGTATGTACACTCCTATAAAGGGAAACCATTTGACTATTACTTAGCTGACACAAACAACAAATCAGATCAGTCCAAGGTGTTAACTGATAAGATTTGGTTCTGTGATGCCCGAGGGAAACAACTCAAGTGCTCAAGGTTGTTCAAACGACCAATGTATATGTGGGTTCCCAAGGGTAGTACTAACACCCAAGGACCCAAGACAAAATGGGTACCTAAGACTTAACCTTTCTTGCAGGAAAGGAGGGAACTATACAGAAAAGGAGGTCTAGCAGGAGAAATATGGTACATAGATAGTGGATGCTCAACCCATATGACTGGAACCAAAGACCTGCTGACCAACTACACAGAAAAGAAAGGTCCAAAAGTCTTCTTTGGTGATAACGCGCACGGTAACACAAAAGGATATGGCACCCTTCAAAATGGTGACATTGAGGTACATGATGTATCATATGTAGAAGGTTTAAAGTTTAATTTATTATCTGTTTCTCATTTTTGTGACACCGGTTACTCAGTAAAATTCTCTAAAGATGAGTGTCTCATAAGTGATAAAAGAACAAAACAAAACCTTCTAACAGGATCTAGAAAAGGAAGTATGTATCTTGCAAATTGGAACAGCTGTCCTAAGGATACATGTCTGCTTGTGAAGAGCCCTAAAGATGTCAGCTGGCTATGGCACAAACGTCTTAGTCATCTGAACTTTAAGACTATGAACAAGCTAGCAAGGGAATCCTTAGTTGATGGTCTGCCTAATGAACTCTACTGTAAAGATCAGGTGTGTGATGCATGTCAACAAGGAAAGCAAACGAAGGTCTCTTTCAAGACCAAGAAGACAGCATCAACCAGCAGAGCTCTTGAATTGCTTCACATGGATCTTTTTGGACCAATCACTCCAACCACACTAACAGGGAGGAAGTATACTCTTATTGTTGTAGATGACTACTCCAAGTTTACTTGGGTTGTCTTCTTATACAAGAAGAGTGAAACTCAGCAGAAGCTTCCTGAACTATTAAAGAGGATCCAAGTAGAGAAAGGAGAACCTATTGTGAAAATTAGAAGTGACAAAGGCACTGAATTTATTAACTCTTATATTATTGCCTATTGTACTTCTAATGGTATTCAGCATGAGACAAGTGCAGCAAGAACACCACAACAAAATGGTGCAGCTGAAAGAAGAGTCAGAACGCTCAAAGAAGCTGCAAGAACACTCCTTGCTGAATTCTCCACTCCTAAGAAGCTTTGGGCAGAAGCTATCAACACAGCTTGTCACACTCAAAACAGGTCAGGTATTCACAAAATCCATGAGAAAACCCCATATGAACTGTGGAAAGGAAGAAAACCTAGAGTATCTTACTTTCATATATTTGGTTGTAAGTGTTTCATTCACAACAATGGGAAAAGTAAGTTGAATGCTTTTGATGCCAAAGCAGATGAGGGGATATTCTTGGGATACTCCTCAACTAGCAAAGCATTTAGAGTATTCAACAAACGAACCCTTCTTGTGGAAGAAACACCTCATGTTGTTTTTGATGAATCTTGTGAAAAGAGTGCAGTAGAAACAGACTCAGCTGTAGATCAGATGAAGAAACTAGTGATCAAGACCAGGTCTGATGAGTTTATTGAAGTCAATGAACCATTCCCTGAAGAACCAGAGGAGGATAAACCACACAGACCAGTCACTAGATCTCAAACTCAAGCTGAGCAAGCTGTCCATAATCAAGATGCAACAATCCCAAATGCAAGGGGGAATGATCTCTTTGACACTCAAGATACAAATGATGATCGACCTAATCAAGTCAACCCTCTTGATGGCACTAGAACAGATGAGAATCCAAGCTCATCTAATGCAGATACTCCTGTAAGACATACATGGAGAAATAACCATCCAACAAACCTCATCTTAGGAGGAGCAGACTCAGGTGTCAAGACCAGAAGACAACTGAATCAGAACCCCCAATCATCTATGTTCTGCTGGTGTGCTTTCTTGTCCAACATTGAACCAGCTGACATAGAAGAAGCAATGACAGATAGCAATTGGATCACTGCTATGCAAGAAGAACTAAACCAATTCGAAAGAAATGAAGTATGGGAATTGGTAGATCGTCCTGAAAACCACAATGTAGTAGGAACAAAGTGGGTATTCAAGAATAAAAAGGACGAAAATGATATGATAACTAGAAATAAAGCAAGGCTAGTTGCAAAAGGATACTCACAATCTGAAGGAATTGACTATGATGAAACCTTTGCTCCAGTAGCCAGATTAGAAGCCATTCGACTGTTTCTAGCTTATGCATCATATATGGGCTTCAAGGTATATCAAATGGACGTCAAGAGTGCTTTTCTGAATGGTATTCTGGTAGAAGAAGTGTATGTAGAACAGCCTCCAGGATTCGAAAAAGGAGATCAAGTATATCGTCTGAAGAAGGCCCTCTATGGTCTGAAGCAAGCTCCCAGAGCCTGGTATGACACATTGTCACAATTCCTACTTGACAATGGTTACACAAAAGGCAAAGTTAACAGAACACTTTTCAGAATACAAGAAGGAGAAGACATTCTAATGGTGCAAATATATGTAGATGATATTATATTTGGATCACCAAATCAAGATATGTGCAAGAAGTTCTCTGAACTTATGCAAGGAAAATTCGAAATGAGTATGATGGGTGAGATGAATTATTTCCTAGGACTCCAAGTCAAACAGAGTCCAGAAGGGATCTTCATCAATCAGTCCAAGTACACCAAAAGCCTATTGGAAAGATTCAAAGCTCTACAAAGCAAGACTGCAAGGATTCCAATGATGACATCTTTCAAAATGGAACCAAATGAGTCTGGAAAGGCAGTTGATCAAGCTGAATATAGAGCACTTATTGGATCTCTACTATATCTTACAGCTAGCAGACCAGACATAACATTTGCTGTAGGAGTATGTGCTAGGTTTCAAGCAAACCCAAAGCAAAGTCATCTAGAAGCAGCAAGGAAAATTCTCAAGTACCTAAAAGGAACAGTCAATCTAGGACTATGGTATCCTGCTGATGACAATCTAGAATTGAGTGGTTATTCTGACTCAGACTATGGAGGATGTAGAATTGATAGGAAATCCACATCTGGAACCTGTCAATTCCTAGGCAACAAGTTGATATCATGGTTCTCAAAGAAGCAAACTTCAGTTGCAACCTCCACCACTGAAGCAGAATATATGGCAGTTGGAAGTTGTTGTAGTCAGCTGCTCTGGCTAGTTCAACAACTCAAGGATTACAATGTAGAGGCAAGAGAAGTCCCTATCTACTGTGACAGCAGCAGTGCCATTGCCATCACTCAAAATCCAGTCCTTCACACAAGATGCAAGCATGTCGACATTCGACATCATTTTATAAGAGACCACCTTGAAAAGAAGGACATCAAGATGGAGAAAATTCACACAGATATCCAAAGAGCAGACATCTTGACTAAGCCCCTAGCTGAAGAAAGATTCAAGACCCTATGCTATAGCTTAGGACTCTTGGATCCAAGCACATGAAGAGCTCAAGATCAGCTGAAGACCTCAGCTGATACAATTGCAGCAGACTAGGAGGATCAGATGAGGTGAATAGACACCCTCATCTTCAGGTAAGTTTTTCCCGATGAAGACAAATAAAGCTGAGGGAAAACATAGAGTTATCTAATCAAGGGGGAATCAATAATACCTTAAGAATCCTTGATGAAATACTCTATAATCTGCATTGCATTATATACTTACATTCAGAAGACTTGAATAGAGTTAATTGGTAATCCATACTTAAGCAATGTATATCTATGTATAGTAATAAACTATTCTTCATAAAATACTTTATCACTATACAAGTATACAGTTGATTCGGGTGGAATTTACACTATTTGGATGCATATTTGAAGCTCATTTGATGTTGATTTCATTGAATTATACATTGAATATGATTGTTTAAGCCGAAATGAGAGAAAGGTTGTGTTTTGTCGATTTTGTAGGAAATACGATGGAATTTGGATCAAAACACCAACCATACTTTACTGGATCAGGAAGAGGAGTGCACCGTTGGATTCGTCTCGAAAAATGGAGTGGAATGGAAAAAAGAATCGAGTCAATCGAAGGTCGGAAGCTCGAGATACGAAGAGACAAAAATACATGCCCGGGTAGAAACGACCCGGGCGGGTCACTTCGACCCGGGCAAGGCAGAATTTTGAGTTGCTTCGTATTTGGCCCGGGTGAAACCCACCCGGCCGGGTGGTTTCGACCCGGGCAAGGCCCCAACATGCATTGCTTCGTATTTTGGCCGGGTGGCATGCCCGGGTGGGAGCCACCCGGCCGGGTCACTTCATTTTCGGGGTTTTTGGCCCAATTTCTCCATATTTCAAGGGCCTAATTGCAAAATTAATTCAAGACTTCTACCCCAATTATAAATAGCTCCAATTTGAGTTTGAGAAAGACTCTCTTACTCCTTTTACAAGCAATTCCACACACACTCACATAGTTGTAGGTGTTCTTCATTTTTAGTTTAGATTCTTCATTAAATTAGATAGATTAGTGGTTTTTACTTCAAATCAAGCTACGATTATCATCGGGCATCGTCTATTACATCGTTTTGTAGCTACATTTTCATGATCAAGGTGATATTAATCTATTTTGCAATTTATTTTGGTATTTTCTTAATTTCTTCAATCTCTTGTTATTCTACTATGAGTTTGATGTTATTAGTTGTTTTAACCATGGAATTCTCTTCTAGAACCATGGGCTAAGCTCTTATTGCCTTGGGTGTGAATGTTTTGATGGGTGTTTAGTGTAATTATAGATTAATTGCATGATTAGCTTAGGAATTGGGTGTATATGTTTCTAGTGTTGTAATTTTCATGATTCAATTGATTAATTCACCCTATTAGCTAGCATTGTTAGTCTTGTCGACTTCAACGACCGTATTGGGTTGCATGATTAAGAGTGTGTGTATGAGCTTGAATTAATCAATGAGAATTAACATAGTAATTAGCTACACCGACCGGGGGTTGATTGCTTAGATCGACGACACTAGACACTAGTCGATTAGAGGTCGTCTATTAGATTAGTGAGAGGGCGTCTCATAAACATTAGTAACCGTGTTGAACGTGTTTATGAGACACTATCTTAGGAGCTTATGGTATTGATTAGACTATATAATTGCTAATCGATGCACGTGTTCACCTAAGCCTCACAAGGGATTGGTCTACACACACGAGTGATAGCCTTTAGCTTAATCCAAAACCATAGTTTAATTCATGCAATTGGTTCGTAACTCATTGAATTACCCACAAAACGGAAACACCCGAGGCAATACCCTTCCCTTGCACTTTCTCTCGAAAGTTAGATAACTTGTTATTTTTGTCACTAGTTTTCATTACTTTAGTTAATCTAGTTTAATATTTTTGTTCTTATTCCCAAAAATCCAAACAAACACGTTTAGTTACTACAATAGCATGCATACTCGTAACTTTAGGGATTCACTAGCACTCAATTAGGTCCTTGGAACGAAATTTTACTTGGTATACTTATCGTACTACTAACGAACCCATACGCTTATGGGGATCGTATAGTTGTAAAAAGTGTGCAAAAATACATCCAAGTCAATGGCGCCGCTGCCGGGGATTTAAGCGAGTGTTGTTAGTGAAACTTGGAGTTTGTTAAGTGTTATTGGTAGTAGCATTTCTTTTTGTTTAGTTTGTTTTTGTTCATCTTTGTGGGCTTTGACATTTTCATTTTGTAGGTGCATGATCACAAGATCACGTGGAGGAAACCTTGAACCATTAGACCTTGAGATCGAGGCACACACAAGAAGAAGGACTCGAAGTAGAAACCGTCAAAGAGTCATAGAAGAACGACTTGAGATGGAAAACATTGAAGAGATGAATCCTCCACCGAATGGAGAAGATGAGCTTCAAAGGGAGAATCATCAAGTTGGAAATCAAGTTGGAGGGAATCCACTTCAAAACCCAAACCCACCACCAAATCTCCAATTTCCCAATCCACAATATCCACCTCAAAACCTCTTTCCATATCAAGGATACAATCCTTATCCTTATCCACCTCCACAACAAGCCTACTATCCACTACATCAACACCCATATCCTCGTCCTTACCAATATCCTCCACCTCAACAAATTCAAGAGGAATACATCCCTCCTCCTCCACATATGGAAGAGCCTCAACGTGTTTACCATGGAAGGCCAATGAGGGAATATTTTGAGCCTCAACCTAGGGAACATTACGATGGGTTGGCAAGACCAAGGGTGGAGGCGAACAACTTCGAGATTAGTGCCTCTCTATTAAGGATGTTGAGGGAGAGACAATTTGAAGGAAGGACGGAGGAAGGATTTGAGAAAGACCCGAATGAACATCTTGCTCAATTCTTGGAGATAGCCGACACTCTCAAGCAAAATGGAGTGTCGGAAGATGCTAAAAAGATGAGGCTATTTCCGTTTACATTGTCGGGGAAAGCAAAAGCTTGGGTACAATCAAGCATTCCCGCCGGAGAAGTGAGGACGTGGGAAGATTTGAAGAAAAGATTCCTATTGAAGTACTACCCTCCTTCAAAGACGATGGAAGCCAAGCAAAAGATCTCTACGTTCAAACAAGGTCCAAATGAGGGAATCAAAGAAGCATGGGAAAGATTTACGAGTCTTCTCATCACATGCCCCCATCATGGTTTCCCAATTGAACAAACAACTTGTTGGTTCGTTGGTGGGTTACGATTGGAAGATCAACACCACATTGATGCTTGTGCGGGGGGTTCAATTTGGATGAAATCGGTGGAAGAGATCAATGACATCATAGAAGGGATAGCAAGCAATACTTTCAAGACGAGAGTAGACCGTGGAGCACAAAATCGGGTAGCCCAAGTGGATGCTAATGATAGCATAAGAGCAATAATGTCTACACTCATTGAAAAGGTAAATGTTTTATCTCAAACAAGAGATAATCATTTATCTTTTGTGCAAGAAAATCCTCAATTGGGACATATGGAAGAAGGGCAATACATGGGTCAACAAGGATATCCACAAAATTTTCAAGGGAATCGACAATATCAAGGCCAACCACCATATCAAAATCGTGGTCAAGGATATCAAGCTCCTCCCCAAAACCGATTCCAAGGGCAATCTTCATCATCTCAAGGTCAAGGGGGACCATCCCCTCAATACCAAGCCCCTCAAAACCCGAATTTTCGGAGGAATGAGGATTTGTCATATTCAAATCCTAAAGGTGCTATTCAATATCCTCCCGGATTTGATCCCGGAGCAAAACTCCCAAGTGGAGAAGGAAAGTCCTCCACGGATGAGCTTCTTGCACACCTCATGAAGAGGATGGATATGAGTGACAAGAGATTTGAAACAATTGAGAAGAAAGTCGAAGCAACCGAGTCCATCCTTGCTCAACTCTTGAGTAATCAAAAATCAATGGAATTCCAATTGGGACAATTGGCAACTTCCATTGGATCTCAACATATAAAGGGTAAATTGCCCTCAAACACCGAGGTAAACCCACGTGAGCATTGTAATGCTATTACAATTTCAAGTGGTGAATATTATGGAGTTTCTTCAATTGAATTGGAAGATGGTGAAGTGTTGAAGGCAAAAGAAAAGGAAGAAGAGGAAAAGAAGAGGATAGAGAAAGTTGGAAGTGAAGAGGTTGCTCCAAGAATTCCAAAGTGGAGAATTGCAAAAGATTTGAAGAAGAAGAAGCTTGAGGTACCTTGTGATAAATGGGGGGTGCCCATTACATATGAGCCACTACCATACCCGGGAAGATACATGAAGAAAATGGATGAGAAGTTTGGGAAGTTTTTGGATATCTTCAAGAAAATCCACATTGATCTTCCACTTTCGGATGCTTTAGAGCAAATACCTCATTACATGAAGTTTCTCAAGGATGCAATAGCAAACAAGAAGAAACTAGTGGATGATGAGAAGATCAAGTTGACCGAAGAATGTAGTGCTATCCTTCAACGAACTCCTCCCGAAAAGCTCAAGGATCCGGGTAGTTTCACTCTCCCATGTGAGATTGGTGATGGTCCCATGATGAAAGCTCTTTGTGATTTGGGAGCTAGCATCAATTTGATGCCACTTTCAATCTTCAAGCGTTTGGGACTCGGAGAAGTAGTGCCCACATCAATTACTCTCCAATTAGCGGATCGTTCCTGTTGGTCCTGAAAGGAGTAGATAACAAGTGTATGGGGGGGAATACACTTGTATGCAAATTCTTTTCAACTAGATCAAACCAGAACTCAGCAAGGTTGTCTTGGACAACTCTGCTGAAGATGATTAACTCTTCTAAGATAATCAATCCACTAAGTACTATAGAGTACTTAGTTGAATAACTATCTAGGGGAGTTATATGTGCGGAATAGTGGTTGGCCCTTTAAGTTTAGACTCCTTTAATTTCTGAAATCACTTAGTCAATGCAACACAGTTCAGTTTAGCTTCAGGGAACTTGTCCAAATCAGTTTTGCACAGTCTTTGAGTATGTATCTTTGAAAGATCAGTTTAGTGTGCAGTGTTGAATGAATGTAAGTACTTGTAAAGTAAATCAACACAAGAGTTTATAGTGGTTCAGAGACTCAAGCTCCTACATCCACTTTCCCTGATTTAACAGGATAATTCCTTCACTCTTGGAATTAACTTGTTTTATAGTGCCAAGGTGCACTTGATCAAGAACACCACTCCTTGGTGAATTGATCCCTAGGATGTCTAGAGTCCTAGTACCCTCTTCTCAACTCAGAACTGAACTGTTCTTCTCTCAACAGTCAGTTCCTACCACTTCTACTACTACAACCTTCTCACTTTCACTCTTGAAAGATATAAGGGTTGAAGTAAGGTTCCAACTAATGAGATATCCTTTACAATGAAGATCAGTGTATAAGGATAGGATATCTCTCTAAGCTTGTGTATGGATATACAATTTGGTTCAGCTTAGAAGAAGTGTTTGAAGACTAAGATAGTCTTTGAAAGCTTTGAAAGCACTCTAGCTTGTAAGAACTTTGAGCTTAGTTGGATTGTGTTGAGGTGCTTTCAAATGGTCTTCACACTTCTGTATTTATAGACAAAATGGAGGATTTGCCCGTTGGAGAGGCAGCCCCAAATTGCTATAAATGTCTTCCTTGAGTTCTTCAAACTGGAAGACAGATTCTTGATAGTGACATGTCCTCATTTGGGTAATAAACGGCTGTAACAGTTTTGTCTTCATTCTGCAGCACTTTTCCCAATGTTTGACTTCTTGTTAGGACTTGGACATGGCTTCTGAAGGTTGATCCAATGATAGGACAACATTCCTTATCATCTGGACAACTCTTCTTATCACTATCAGCAGTTTTGCTTTTCAGCATGGTTGGCTTGCTCTTCTTCAGATGACTTGGCTCTTTCCCTTTGTTTCTCTTGTGTATGGTCTTAGCTCATTCCTTTGAGGACCTTTAGGGACTGGTTGTCTCAATCTCTTCAGCATAGTTGATCTTAGGCTTTCAGAGCACTTGATCTTGGTCAATTTAGCTGAGACAACTCCTCTGGACAACTCTCCTGATCAGCATGTTTGGTCTTTTTGCATCAGAGCACTTCATGCATAGAGTTGGCTTCTCTGGACAACTCTCCTGATCAAAACCTTTGAGTAACTTTGTCCTTTTGAGCTAGGCAAACTTTTTCTTGCATATGGCTATCTTCTTTGGACAATTCTCCTGATCAGAGCATATGAATACTTTCTCTGGACAACTCTCCTGATAAGAACATCTTAGATTTCATAGAGTGTCCTTGCTCTTAAGTGATTGTTCCAGATTTTGAGCCTTGAGGGGAACTTGATCTTGATCATCTTCAAAGCATAGGTTCCCCCTCAAATTGTGCATCTAATTGTCTAAGAGCTGCCTAACATTTCAGCTTCTCATCTAGCCTATAATCTATATGTTCTAACATTCTTAGAACACATTTATATTGACTTAGGCATGTCTCAGGGGGTTTTTGGTACTCAATCAAAACATAGCTCATTTTATTCCCAACAATTTCCCCCTTTTTGATGATGCCAAAACCTTTACAACTTAAGCAAAAGTGACTTGTCTACACCTATTACATGTATCTTCAGAAGACATGACTGAGGTCAATATTCCTGAAAAGTAATGTGTTAGTGTATTCACTGTTTTTGTTGCTAGTAGGTGTTAAGATAGGCATAGAGAGATTTGTGTTTCTTGATTCAAAATAAGTTCAACTATCATTCATTAAAAAAATCATTACAGGCATGTTGATAGTTGAAATTAACATATCAGAGCATGAATCAATAGCACTTAAATACATCAGAGCATTTCATTCTAATAATTCAAGACAAAAATAATATTTTCAGCATCAGAGCACAGAGCTTGTTATCAGAGCAATCTTTAACAGTTCAGAGCAACCAGATTAACACATCAGCAAACTTGACCATATTTCAGCATAGTTGATCATTCAAGTAAGGTCAGAAGACTTAGCCATTTTAAAGATCATCCTCAGGAGGTGGCAGCATTCCATACTGTGCCCACACTCTTCTTTTCAGTGCCATGGCTTCTTGGTTGGTTCCCTTAGGTCCAAGAACCATCTTGTTCAGCTTAAGGATCTCAGTGAATTCCCTCAGAATTCTTGCTTGGTCAATCCATCCTTCAAGCTTTGGAGGCATGTATATGATTGGCTTGGGAGCTGTGAGTTCAAATCTTGCAATGTCAGCAGCTGCAAGTAGTTGTTGATACAACTCTCTGTAGTACTCTAGCATGAACTCAGTGAAGGCAGAGTTTGCATCTCCTCCATTCCATCTGTCAATGACATAATAGTCATAGACAAACTCCCTTTTGGCTTCTTCCCATGTGTCATTCAGTTGAATTGGCACCCATTTATCCAAGTGTGGATATTTGGTGTCCATTGGGATTAGAAGCTGAGGCTTCATCTTGCTGTAAGTTGCTCTTCTCCTCCTTGGTTTCTGAAAGTTTTCTCTCCTTTCATTTCTTGCTCTGTTGGCTTCTTCCATCAGATCCATTTTCTCTTGGGCCCTCATCATGGCCAGTTTTTGTTGTGTTTCAGGGTCTTTGCCATACCCTTCATGAAACAGTTTTGATGGATCAAGAGCTAGGACTGTTGTCTTCTTCTTAGGTTCAGGTCCAAATCCTTCAGCAAACAACTCTTCAATGTCTTCAGAGGACTTGGTACCTTCAGCAGTTTTTCCAGATTCAGAAGATTTGTCATCTTCAGCAGCTTTGGGATCTTCAGCAGTTTTGGCTTTCTTTGATGTAGGCTCATCCTCATCAATTCTGAATTCAGGTGGAAGATCAAGGCTGCTAGGAAAGTCAGTGAATTTCTCAATTTGTCTCTTCTTTCCTTGGGCCTTCTTGATCTTTCCTCTGGTTTGGACACCTTCAGCATCTTTGTCCAAACCTGACACTTCACCACCTGGTCTTTGCTGTTTCCTTGCCCTTTCTTCTTGAGCTGAGGCCATTGAGTTCTTTAATGCCAATGCTAACTGCTCCTCTTCATCCAAATCTTCCAAATTCAGCATTTCTGGCTCTTTTCCCTTTCCTTCAGGGACTTTGTCCTTCCCTTGCACTGTACTCCCAATCACCAAGGCACCTTTTGCTCTAGCTCTTTCCCTTTCCCCCTTTTTGGCAGCATCAAAACACTGGGGCTTGAGGTCACTCATTGTTGAGGCCATTAGGGATTGGGCTTGGTTCAGGGACTTCATCTCCTCCAACAAATATACATTCTCATCATGTATATTCTGCATTTTATCACTGCTCAGGCTAAGGAAAGCTAGAACAGGCTTCATCTTTTGTTGGACAACCTCCTCCAAGGTTGCTTTGAGAGATGCATCCAGTTTGGCTTTTAAGAGCTCAGTGAGGTTGGCCACTGCACCTTCAGCAATGTTGGCCAACACCTCTTGGGAAAATTTTTCTGAGGCAGCTTTGACCATAGCTAGTCTTTGCTCTGCAGCTCTTCTCTTTTGTAGTGCTGTCTTCTTTCCAAGAGCTTGCTTGACAGTTAGCCTGAGAGCTTTGACATTAGCATTGTGATTGTCTCTCAGCAGCTTTTGTTCTTTCTTGACCTCCTCTGAGATGGCTTCCATGGTAGACTTGGCATTTTGAACTTCAGTGGAGATGGTTTGAAGACCAGATTCCACACCACTGATTCTTGCCTCAAGGGTGGGTAGCACAACATCTTCAGAGCCAGTGAGCCTCATTTCTACAGATGCTAGAGTTCTTCCTTGCTCATTCAGTGCTCCTGAAGTTTCAGCATGAGCAGATTGGACTTGATGAGCCAAGGAGTCCAACTTCTCTGATTGCAGTCCAAGTAAGGCTTGAGCTGAGCCTGTATCAACTTGGATAGGTGCATCTGTGAGGAACTCATCTGCAAAAATTTGGTCAAGAGAAATACCTGCAACATCAGATAAATCAAACAAGTTAGGAAATAAGCACTCATCACCCTCAATTTCTTTTGCATAAGACTCTGATACATCAGCAGTCTTCTTCTCATTTTCAACTTTTTCTTTTCTCCCTTCATCAATGAACTTCTTTGGACTTATTTGTCCAACTTCCCTGGATCAAGTAATCCCAACTCTGCTGATAGCTCCAGAAATCTTGCTTCTGCAAGTGGTTTGGTTAGAATATCAGCTTTTTGATGATCAGTGTGGATCTTGACCAACTTGATGTCCTTCTTCTCCACATGGTCTCTAATGAAGTGGTGCTTGATGTCCACATGCTTGCATCTTGTGTGTAAGACAGGATTTTGTGATATAGCAATGGCACTATTGTTATCACAAAATATTGGCACTTCAGTAGAGTTGACTTTGTAGTCTCTTAGTTGTTGTCTCAACCATAGGATTTGAGCACAACAACTTCCAGCAGCAACATATTCAGCTTCAGTGGTGGAAGTGGCCACTGTGTTCTGCTTCTTGGAGAACCATGAAATAAGCTTGTTGCCCAAGAATTGACAAGTCCCTGAAGTGGACTTTCTGTCAATCCTACATCCTCCATAATCAGCATCTGAGTAACCTGTTAACTCAATATTGTCATCAGCAGGGTACCAAAGGCCTAGATTCTCAGTGCCTTTGAGGTACCTCAAAATCCTCTTTGCAGCCTCAAGGTGGCTTTTCTTAGGATTTGCTTGAAATCTTGCACACACACCTACTGCAAAGGTGATGTCAGGTCTGCTGGCAGTGAGATAGAGGAGTGATCCAATGATTCCTCTATACTCAGTAGAGTTGGTTGTAATGCCACTCTCATCAGGATCCATCTTCCAATTTGTGTTCATTGGGATCCTTACTGGCTTGCTAGTTGTACACCCAAACTTTTTGATCATTTCTCTTGTGTACTTAGCTTGGTTGATGAAGATTCCTTCTTTAGATTGCTTGACTTGTAGACCCAAAAAGACGTTCATCAACCCCATCATGGACATCTCAAACTTGCTTTTCATGAGCTTGGAGAATTTCTCACACAGCTTCTCATTAAGGGATCCAAAAATTATGTCATCCACATAAATTTGGACAAGCAAGATGTCCTCTCCTTCAGAGATTCTGAAGAGAGTTCTGTCCACAGTTCCCTTGGTGAATCCATGATCCAAGAGGAATTGTGACAGTGTATCATACCAAGCCCTAGGGGCTTGTTTGAGTCCATATAGAGCTTTCTTGAGTTTGTAAACTTGGTTTCCAACTTCAAAACCTGGTGGTTGCTCCACATAGACTTCTTCTTTTAAGACTCCATTCAGAAAGGCACTCTTGACATCCATTTGGTATACTTTGAACCTCTTGTGGGCTGCATAGGCTAGAAAGAGCCTTATTGCTTCTAGCCTTGCCACAGGTGCAAAAGTCTCATCATAGTCAATGCCTTCATGTTGGCAATATCCTTTTGCCACTAGTCTTGCTTTGTTTCTGACAATCACATCATTTTCATTTTTCTTGTTCTTGAACACCCACTTTGTTCCAATAACATCTTGATGTGAAGGTCTGTCCACCAGCTCCCATACTTCATTTCTGGTGAATTGGTTCAGTTCTTCCTGCATAGCTGTGATCCAATTGACATCTTGAAGTGCTTCCTCAATATTACTTGGTTCTTGCTCTGACAAGAAACAACAGAACATAGCACTTTCACCATGAAACTTTCTGGTTCTGACTCCTATACTTGGATCACCAAGTATCAGATCAGTAGGATGATCAGATAACCAGGTCCTTCTTTTCCTGATCTCTTCAGTAGAGTTGTCCTCTACTGAAGGTGAATTATTTTGATCATAAAATTCAGGATAATGTAATGCAGGATCTAATTCAGGATCATAATCAGGGGTGTTGTCCTCAATGTCAGGGACATTGGCATTTTCAACATTTTGAGTTCCCCCTTGATTATTTGACCCATTAACTACCTCAGCAGGAACTGCTTCTTCATTGGTAGTTGTTACCTGGATGTGAACTGGGATTGTATCATTCAGTTCATCATTTCCATCAGTGGGATTTGTCTCAGGAAGGTTGCCTTCAGGATGGTTGTCCAATGTTGTATGTTCAGGTAGGTTGATTTGGACAACTTCTATGAGTTCAGTGTCTTTGTCTTTTAGGCTTAATCTGGTTGTCCTCTGTGTGATTTCTTCAGGTTCCAAATGATCATTCCTGATCTCAAAGATAGATTCATCAAACACAACATGAGGTGTTTCTTTCACTATAAGGGATTTCTTGTTGTAGACTCTGAAAGCTCTACTGATTTGAGAGTATCCAAGAAATACTCCCTCATCAGCTTTGCTATCAAAAGCTTTCAACTGTTCTTTCCCATTATTGTGAATGAAACATTTACAGCCAAATATATGAAAATATGACACTTTAGGCATTCTCCCTTTCCAGAGTTCATAGGGGGTTTTGCCTTGCCCCTTAGTGATCAAACATCTATTTTGAGTATGGCATGCAATGTTTATAGCTTCAGCCCAAAACCTCTTAGGTAAATTTGAGTCAGCAATTAAAGTTCTAGCAGCTTCTTTTAAAGTTCTATTCCTTCTTTCTGCAACTCCATTTTGTTGGGGAGTTCTAGCTGCTGAGGTTTCATGAGCTATTCCATTTGATGTGCAGTACTCATTGATGTATGAGTTAATGAACTCAGTGCCTTTATCAGATCTTATCTTGATAATGCTAAGGCTTTTCTCATTTGACAACCTCTTTAGAAGTTCAGGTAGTTTGACTTGTGTTTCCTTCTTATTAAGGAGAAATACTACCCATGTGAACCTAGAGAAGTCATCTACTACTACTAATGTGTATTTTCTACCATTTATGCTTGAAGGGGTAATTGGTCCAAACAGATCCATATGTAGAAGTTCAAGTACCCTTTCAGTGGAAATGACTGGTTTTCCTTTGAATGAGGCTTTAATCTGTTTTCCTTCTTGACATGGTTTACACACATGTTTTTTAATGAAAACCTCATTAGGTAGTCCTTTAACTAATGCATTTCTAGCAAGTTTATTCATAGATTTGAAGTTCAGATGATTTAGCCTCTTATGCCATAACCAACTTTGTTCACTAGAACTTTTAGCAATGAAACATGCAGCATCAGTAGACTTGTCCCAGTCTGCAAAATACACATTTCCTTTCCTAGTTCCAGTCAATAGGGTTTGTTGAGTTTTATCTTTAATTAGACACTTTCCACTTGAGAACTCAACATTAAAATCTTTATCACAGAATTGACTGATACTCAGGAGGTTATATTTGAGACCAGCTACATAAGATACATTGGTTACTTTGATGTTACCAATCATCAAAGTACCATAACCTTTTGTTGTTGCTTGTGAGCTGTCTCCGAAGGTGACATTTGGGCCTTCTTTTTCAATAAAATCAGAGAGGAGTTCCTTGTTTCCAGTCATGTGCCTTGAGCATCCACTGTCAAGGTACCATGCTGTCTTTTTGTTCATGCTCCTCTTCTTGTGGCCCAATGGTACCTGCAATTAGATAGGTTTAGGTACCCTTTGAGTTTTGGGTCCTGAGAGGTTAGCTGTACCTTTGGGAACCCAAACTTGCCTAATAACCCTGATTGATTCAAGGTGGCTAAGTTGATTTCCTAGTGCATCAACATACACTGTCTTTCCCTTAAATGTCTTTGGGAAAGTATGTGTGAATGTGTTAACTCTGTAAGTTTCAGAGGAGTTGACCACTCTTCTGAACTTATGAGTTCTTTGTGCAGCTTGATGAAGTCTTTGAGGAAAGGCATTTTTATGACCATTACCCTTTGGCATGAAGGGTTTTGGTTGTCTCATTTTATTCTGCCTTTGAGGATAGTTGTCCTTAGGTCTATTCAGCTGAGGCTTTCTCAGATGAGTTGGCCTAGGCTGATTATACCTTGGATAATTCCTCTGAACATTGTTCAGGAGAGTTGCCCTTCCATTGGGTCTACTCTGCTGACCAATATTCCTCTTGTGCTCAGGAGCTTTGGCCATTTCCTTAGGTTTTGGCCTATTTTCCTGAATCACTTGAGTAGGCATTTCATTCAATTTGCCCTTTCCTTTGTTCAGTGGCTGAATTACTTCATTTTCAGCTTGTTGTGCCACTGACTTAACAAAGATTCTCTTAGTGTTACTTGTGGATGCAACACTAAGACAAGGTGAAGATTCAAATGGATCAAAACCTAATCCACTTCTTTGAGCCATAGGTCTTTGATAACTTTGAATTTCCTCTATTGCTCTAGAGGATTTGTTCAAAGCAGACATCTTTAATTTCAGGCTCTCTTCACTTGATTTAAGAATATCATACTCATGTGAGAGATTTTCAAATTTGGCATTTAGAATTTTAAGTTCAAATTCTTTTCTTTTCTGAGAGAGAAGTTGATCATCAATCTCCTTTTGTTGGTCAACTATCCTGAGATTTGCTTCCTCAAGCTTTCTCAAGACTTGTTGATACAACTCAGTAGACTTGTCATCAACAGCTACCTCAGAGTTTTTGGTGAGTTCAGTAGCTAATCTTTCATTTTCTCTCACACAATTGTCATGAAATTCTTGTAATCTAGTGAAATCTTCCATCAACTTTCCCAAGGAAAGTTTCAGGTTAACTTCACTAGTGTTTTGTGAGATAAATGATGGTGAACTAGAAGTAGAGGATACCTCATCATCCTCAAGAGCCATGTTGCAGACATCATCATCATCATCACTGTTGGAGAACAATCCATCAGAAGAGTTGAAACTTTCAGCACTATCAGATTCTTCACCAGCCATCATGGCTTTTCTATTGGTGAATTTTCTGTCTCTTTTTGCTTGTCTTTCTCTTCTTTCTTTAGAGCTTAGTTCAGGGCAGTCATATTGGAAGTGCCCTTTCTTTTTGCAGTTGTAACACAGATCTTCATCATCATCCTTCTTGGATTCATCTCTTCTCTTAGATGATGAGGGTTCAGCTCTACTGGATCTTCTCCTATCAGAGGGCTTGTCCTCTGATCTTTTCTCTTCAGGCTTTTTGTCCTTAGCCTGATCTTCAGGGGAATTGTATCTTCTCCTGAATTTGTTGTCTTGGTAGAATTTCTTGTATCTACCAAACCTTGTGTTGAGCTTGTCAAACCTTCTAGCCATCAAGGCTAGTTCTTCCTTCATTTCAGTCTTAGAGACTGACTTTGATGATCTGGGAGTGGGTTGCATTTCTGGTTCAGCAACTTTGGCTTTGAATGCCACTCCCTTAGTAGGATTTGAAGATTCCTCAACAGGCTTTCTTCTATTGAGGTCAAACTCATAGGCTTTGAGTTCTGAGAATATTTGTTGCATGGGCATGGTGGAGAGATCTTTGGTATTCTGCATCATCACAGCATAGACATCCCACTTTTGAGTGAGACTCCTCAAAATCTTTAATCCAACCTCTCTCTTGGTGTAGACCTTGCCCAATGAGTTGATTTCATTCATCACATCAGTGAATCTACCAGCAAATTTATCAATGGACTCTTCAGAATCCATTGCAAACTGTTCAAATTTCTGCACAGCAACTTGGAGCTTATTCTCCTTGATCTTTTCAGTACCCTCACACATTTCAGCAAGGGTATCCCAAATTTCTTTAGCTGTGGTGCAGTGGTAGACTCTGCCCATAACTGCATCTGGAATTGTTTGATAGAGGGTGTTCATGGCAAGATAATTCAAATTATCTTTCCTCTTTTCATCAGCAGTGAAGTCATCCTCATCTTTGGGAATCAGTTCCCTTATATCTGCTCTTTGCTCATCTGTCAATCTGGGATTAGTTTGAGTAAACACAAAAGGTCCTCTTGTGATTACTCTAAGCATATCAGTATGAAGAGATGCAAGATGAGCCCTCATTCTAATTTTCCAGAAATCATAGTTGTCTATAGAAAACATGGGCAGTTTGTGATGAGAAATGTGATTGACTGGATTTGTGGCCATATTGTCCAAACCTTGAACAGCAGGTGGAGGGACAGCATTGTTGTTGGCCATATCTCACAAATAATCAGTTAGTTAACAAGTGATGGATTTCAGATAAAGATCAGTTCAGTGACCACACAAATATGAGAGTTTTGAAAATCAAGATGGATTTTCAGAAGCAGTGGTCTTTGAACCCCTGCTCTGATACCACTTGTTGGTCCTGAAAGGAGTAGATAACAAGTGTATGGGGGGGGGGAATACACTTGTATGCAAATTCTTTTCAACTAGATCAAACCAGAACTCAGCAAGGTTGTCTTGGACAACTCTGCTGAAGATGATTAACTCTTCTAAGATAATCAATCCACTAAGTACTATAGAGTACTTAGTTGAATAACTATCTAGGGGAGTTATATGTGCGGAATAGTGGTTGGCCCTTTAAGTTTAGACTCCTTTAATTTCTGAAATCACTTAGTCAATGCAACACAGTTCAGTTTAGCTTCAGGGAACTTGTCCAAATCAGTTTTGCACAGTCTTTGAGTATGTATCTTTGAAAGATCAGTTTAGTGTGCAGTGTTGAATGAATGTAAGTACTTGTAAAGTAAATCAACACAAGAGTTTATAGTGGTTCAGAGACTCAAGCTCCTACATCCACTTTCCCTGATTTAACAGGATAATTCCTTCACTCTTGGAATTAACTTATTTTATAGTGCCAAGGTGCACTTGATCAAGAACACCACTCCTTGGTGAATTGATCCCTAGGATGTCTAGAGTCCTAGTACCCTCTTCTCAACTCAGAACTGAACTGTTCTTCTCTCAACAGTCAGTTCCTACCACTTCTACTACTACAACCTTCTCACTTCCACTCTTGAAAGATATAAGGGTTGAAGTAAGGTTCCAACTAATGAGATATCCTTTACAATGAAGATCAGTGTATAAGGATAGGATATCTCTCTAAGCTTGTGTATGGATATACAATTTGGTTCAGCTTAGAAGAAGTGTTTGAAGACTAAGATAGTCTTTGAAAGCTTTGAAAGCACTCTAGCTTGTAAGAACTTTGAGCTTAGTTGGATTGTGTTGAGGTGCTTTCAAATGGTCTTCACACTTCTGTATTTATAGACAAAATGGAGGATTTGCCCGTTGGAGAGGCAGCCCCAAATTGCTATAAATGTCTTCCTTGAGTTCTTCAAACTGGAAGACAGATTCTTGATAGTGACATGTCCTCATTTGGGTAATAAACGGCTGTAACAGTTTTGTCTTCATTCTGCAGCACTTTTCCCAATGTTTGACTTCTTGTTAGGACTTGGACATGGCTTCTGAAGGTTGATCCAATGATAGGACAACATTCCTTATCATCTGGACAACTCTTCTTATCACTATCAGCAGTTTTGCTTTTCAGCATGGTTGGCTTGCTCTTCTTCAGATGACTTGGCTCTTTCCCTTTGTTTCTCTTGTGTATGGTCTTAGCTCATTCCTTTGAGGACCTTTAGGGACTGGTTGTCTCAATCTCTTCAGCATAGTTGATCTTAGGCTTTCAGAGCACTTGATCTTGGTCAATTTAGCTGAGACAACTCCTCTGGACAACTCTCCTGATCAGCATGTTTGGTCTTTTTGCATCAGAGCACTTCATGCATAGAGTTGGCTTCTCTGGACAACTCTCCTGATCAAAACCTTTGAGTAACTTTGTCCTTTTGAGCTAGGCAAACTTGTTCTTGCATATGGCTATCTTCTTTGGACAATTCTCCTGATCAGAGCATATGAATACTTTCTCTGGACAACTCTCCTGATAAGAACATCTTAGATTTCATAGAGTGTCCTTGCTCTTAAGTGATTGTTCCAGATTTTGAGCCTTGAGGGGAACTTGATCTTGATCATCTTCAAAGCATAGGTTCCCCCTCAAATTGTGCATCTAATTGTCTAAGAGCTGCCTAACATTTCAGCTTCTCATCTAGCCTATAATCTATATGTTCTAACATTCTTAGAACACATTTATATTGACTTAGGCATGTCTCAGGGGGTTTTTGGTACTCAATCAAAACATAGCTCATTTTATTCCCAACAGTTCCATCACCCATCCTAAAGGGATCATTGAAGATGTATTGGTGAAGATTGACAAGTTCATCATTCCGGCCGACTTCGTGGTGTTAGATATGAAAGAAGATGCAAATATCCCATTGATTCTTGGGAGGCCGTTTCTTGCCACGGGGGGAGCAAACATCAATTTGAGAAAAGGGGAGGTAACATTGGAGGTGAATGGAGAGAAAGTGATTTTCTCCAAGTATGGCTCAATTGAGAGTTCCCCAAGAAAGAAGGAATCCCCCTCCATCCAAGAATGTGACATTTATGTGAAAGAGCCATTACCAAAAGTCTCATTGAAAGATCCGGGAGATGATAACAAATTGAAGCAAACTCCCAAACTTGAGCAAAACTCAAGTTTGGGGGAGTTTTATAAGGAGAAGATTTTTGATAAGTTCCTTGAAGGTAGTGAAGATGAAGAGGGAAGAAGGAAGAGTTCAAAGGAGAGAAAGATGGAGAAGGGATTTGAAATTGGAGATAAGGTGGTATGGTGCACCTTGGGAGTAATGGAAGTCCTTGGAAAGATGAAGCTCAAAGAACGAAAAATGTTGGTCATGAAGAAATTGGTCTATGGAGGAGGCATTGCGTTGGAAAGTGAGGAGGATGAAGTGTTCATCACCGATGAGCACAATGTCAAGCACTATCATCCTCCATTCAAAGAAAGGGAATGTTGGGATATGAATCCTATAAACAATGTTCTAGATGATGAAAGTATGTTTTGATGGCCAAAAGCAACTTAAAGTTAGTGATATATGTGGTACTAAGTCATCTTAACTAAGTCATCTGAATCTAAGCTTACTAATCTGATGAGAAACTTAAGATTGAGTTTACTGATCTTAATGCTAACTGAAGTAAGTTTACTGATCTTATTGAGTAATATTAAGAATAAAATTACTGATCTTAACTGAGTCATGTGAAATAAGATTACTGATCTTAGTGTGGAAACTGAGAATATTTTTAGTGATCTTATATGAGATATTTGAAAATCTGAGTTACTGATCTGATGTACTTACTGATCTGATATGCTTACTGATCTGATATGTAAGTTACTGATCTTAAGTGTTTACTGATCTTAGATATTTACTGATCTTATATGGAAGTTATTGAACTTACATGAGTTACTGATCTTATGAGTTACTGATCTTATTGGTTACTGATCTGATATATGAACTGATAGGAACTAAGCTGATGTTTTGTATTGTATAGACAGCTTATAGTATAGGACTTAGATATACTCATCTGTATATAGTTCAGTTGATGTATAGATAGGTTTTATAATGTAAAGTTGTATTTTGTTGTATTCAGTATTGTAAAGCTCAGAACAGTAAAATCAGAACACTAGATTAGGAATAGATTAGAAGAAGATCAGAAGATAAGAAGACTAATGAAGACTCAGAGGACTACTTCAGACTAAGAAGACTTCAAAGAAGAGTTGAAGAAGAGCTTAGAAGAAATCTGGAGAAGTTTTGAACAGTTTTTGGTTACTGTGCTGATTGAATCAGAAGAGTAAAAATCAGCAGAGTAAAATCCGAAGAGTAAAAATCAGAGCAGTAAGTCACTGTGCTGATTTGGTGAAATTAAAGAATAAGTTTGGAAAGCTTATTTAAAGTGTAACTGAAGATTTATTGAAGAGATGCTGACTTAAAAGGAAGTTACAAAGTCGGTTACAAGAAGAAGTTACAAAAACAGTTTTAGAGTTAGTTGAAAGTTAGTTCACAAACTGCTAACTGTCATACTAAGTTCTATAAATACTGTATGATCTCCTACTTGAAGAGACTACTGCTACTACTGAAGCAATTACTGATCTTAGAGAATTCAAAGAGCAAGTCCACAAGCAAGAACTCACAGAGTTGAAGGAGATTGAAGCAAGAAGAGCCACTGAATTGAAGAGAAGAATCAAAGGCTACTCAAAGAGAAGTTTTACTTTTCAAGTTTAAAGTTTGTATTTTGTAAAACAAGTGTGCTAGTTACTTGTAGAATTACTAGTAGATCGAAGATATACCTGGTGGTATAATCGAAAAGATCAAAGTCTTAATCTTGGGACTTTAAGCCACAAGAAGCTCAAGAAGAGTAATAAAACTTCACAACTGGGATTGTGAGAGTGGATGTAGACATTTGTCGAACCACTATAAAATTCTGTGTTCTTTACTTTACTGTTTGATATTTGTTTGAATTGTTTAATCAAGAACATTAAGAATTAACAAAGATAAAGATCTAGATAAAAGTTGAGTATAAACTAGTAAGGCCCATATTATTCTGAAAGTACTGATCTGAGCTGAGTAAGCACAGTACAGTACATAAGAAGACTAAATTCCGCATTGCATATTCTGATATTTTGAAAGATTTTTGAAAGTCTATTCACCCCTCCCCTCTAGACTTTCTTAGCTTACTCAATCTTAACTCAACTTTGGGACCAACAAGTGGTATCAGAGCAGTAGTTCATAGGACTGCTGTTTCTTGATAACCTTACAAGATCTTGAGGGATATTTTACTGATCTTACTGATATTTCTTGATACTTGTTACTATCTGAATACTTGAAATCTATCTGCTATACTACTGATCCTATTTGTCTAATCAAACATGGATGACACTAATGTGAACAAGCTGCCTAAGTTCAAGATTGCAGATTATGACTACTGGAAGCTTAGGATGGAGGCCATCTTTAGCTCAACCCATGATCTGATGGTATCTGTGGTGACTGAAGGACCAATTGTCATCATGGTGGAAAACACTGCTGTTCTGGATCCATCTAAACCAGTTGGTGCACTGGTCCCTAAACCCAGGTCAGAACCGACTTCAGAAGAAATGAAACAAAACAATTTGGATAGTCTTGCCAAGAACTATATTTTACATACCTTACCAAATGAGTATCTTGGTAAAGTATTAAAATGTAAGACTGCAAAACAGATGTGGGACAAACTGGCTATTCTTTGTGAAGGTACTACACTGATCAAGGAAAGCAAGTTATCCACTGCTGTCCAAAAGTTTGAATCATTTAAAATGAAGCCAGGAGAATCAATTGATGAGTTAGATACTCGATTTACCAAAATTATGAATGATCTTGATGTATTGGGAAAAACTTATACTGAAAGAGAGATTAACCTGAGAATCTTGAAAGCATTGGATGAAAGGTGGAAAATGGTCAAGATGATCATTAAAACCACACAAGACATTGATTCTTGGCCAGCAGAAACTATGTTTCAAACACTTAAGGCACATGAGTTCGAGTTAGATGAAGAAGATCCTATTTCTGTGATACATAGGGATAAGGATGTCTCTAAAGACATAGCTTTCAAAGCCTCTACTTCAAAGGGGTCTAGATCATCTAAAACAAAGGCTTCGAGCATAAAAGATGAACTAGATGGTTCTGATCTAAGTCTGAAAGATCAGATGAGCCTTATGATCAAAAGATTTGATAAACTGAACAAGAGATATGGCAGGTACAAGAGATTCTATAAGGAAACTAAGGGTTCTAATAACAGGGACTCTTCTGTGAACAGAAGGGATCAAAACTCTTCTGAAAGAAGGGATGAGATCTCTAATGAAAACAGGAGAGACAGGAACTCATCTGAAAAGAGAGACAGAAAGTATTCTGATAAGAAAGACAGGAACTCAATTGACAAGCATGACAGGAACAGAAAGCATTCTCCTCCTAAAAGAACTTCTAACAATCCTGTTTGCTATAATTGTGATAAGCCAGGTCATTATGCTTATGAATGTCCTGATCTGAGTTCTGAAGATCGAGAAGAAAGGAAAGCCAGAAGAGATCGAAAATATGCAAAGGGTAAGAAGGCAATGGTGGCTTACAATGACTCTGATTCGGAATCAGAAGAGTTACCATCGACTTCATCTGACTACCCCTCTAGCAATGAAGATGAAGCTTTCATAGCAGATGATGGACTGGCAATGATGGCCAAAATAAATGATGAGGTATCATCTGTTAACTCATTTCAATCTTGTGGCAATTCTGACACTGATGAAAGTGATGCTGCTGTTAGCAGTGTAGGAAGTAGTCTTCACCATTCCCATGGAGTGACTGAAGAAGACCTTCTACAAGCTAACAAAGCATTCATTGAAATTAGTGATGAGAATATATCTTTAAAGCAAGAAATCATTAGGCTAAAAGAAGCTCAGTCAAAAGTAGATCCTAATATAGCTGTCATAAATGCAAGGCTATCAGAAGAGTTGTCCCAACTCCAAGAAAAGTATGCATCCATTGACAAACTATATCAGGGTATGCTTAAAACTCAAGCTAAAGAGACTAATGAATTCAATGATTTAAAGATCAAATGTGAAAAACTTGAAGAGCGCAATAGATTCTTAGAATCTGAAGTAGTGAGCCTAGATCGAAAGCTATCTGGGATGATTAACTCTACTAAGATTAATCAAACAATCTCAGACAGATATAGAGCTCCAAATGATAAAAGAGGAATAGGTACTGATCTGCCTAGTCCATCTACTTCAGAATTTAAGAACACTAATGGAGCTAGTACAAGTTCTTTACAACTAGATAAAAGAAAAGAACCTATGACTTATGATGATGAACCAAAACTCAAAGTACAGTCTAAATACATCCCTCCTACTACCAAGAATGGTAAAATGAAGAATGTATTAAGACCAGTACAGTCAAGACCATACCAGAAGAGTTATACTCCTCTGACCAGATCAGATCAGTCCTGGAATCAGAAGAGACAAACTCAGAACAGTAGGTCAAGACAAGCACATGCAAGTTGGGAACAGCCTAGACCTCCTTTTATAAGGCAGTCTCAGCTGTATTCAACTAAACCTAGGAGATTTGTGCCTCATTATCATAACAAACCTGTTCTTTATCCTCCACCTTTATCTTATGATATCATTGGTGAGGAAAGACCAAAACGCATCTATAAGCCGTATGGTCCACATGCTTTTAGACCATATTCAAACTATTACAGACATACTGATCTTACTGAAAAAGGGATAGAACCAAGGAAAGGCTATCTCAGAAAAATAGATCCTAAGTCTGCTGATAATTCTGAAATGGTTAATAAAGTACTGTTTTGTGATAAATATGGAAGAAAACTAAAGAGGTCTCATTTATTCAAAACTTCAATGTTTATTTGGGTGCCTCTTACTGCTACTAACACTCAAGGACCCCAATAAATAGTGGGTACCTAAATTACATGTGTATAGAGATATGTACTAACATTTCAGGTACTGATCTTATACCAAGAAGAAGATAAAGCAGAAACTAAGAGCAGTACATCAAAACTCAACATTCAGAAGAGACAACCCTATGTCAGATCACTACACTTAAAACAGGTAACAAGGTTACTGAAGTGACCTTAATCCCAATGAGGAAGCTGGTAAAGCTGAGGGACACTGAGAACACACATTAAGGGGGAATCTGTGATTTCTTAAAAGATCCTTTTGTTTACTCAGAACACTAAGTCACTTTAGCATAAACCTTGATGTGATCATTAAATTAAACATATTGTTACTAATCTGTACTGTTTTACACTTATATCTCATGAACTAACACTTTTACCAAGGTGAAACAGGCACAGAAGAGGAATTCTCCACTGAAGGGGGAACTGATCTGATTACAGTTTTTAAATAGTCTACTAATATCAGTCTACAGATATATTCTGATTAATATATTGACTTGTCTACAGAACTGTGCTGATTACAAAGTTTCTTTGTCTACAGTACTGATCTGATTACAATTCAGTTATTCTACAGAACTAATCTGATTACTGACTAATCTGACTACAGAAAGACTTGTTTGTGGAAATCTGTCTACAAGAAATCTACTGATCTGACACAGTACTGATCTGAGGATTACTGTGCTGATATCAAAAAGATGAAATCGGGGAATTTGGGTACTGATCTGAGGATTACTGTGCTGACCCATCTACTGATCTGAAATCTACTGTGCTGATTCATCTACTGATCTGATTTCTAAAAAGGTTACTCAGCTGATCACAGTACTCAGCTGATCCAGATAAGTGAAATTTTCTTTATATACTTGTAAGAAAATGAAGTGAAATTGTTTTGGAAACTACTGTGCTGATTTGCATCAGAACAATCTTTTAGTTTAGATTACTCTAAGTCAAAAATTGTTCAAATTTTTAGATTACTAATAGAGAAGATTAATACACTCTTCTATTTCTAACCTAAAAATTGTGGTGTATTTATCAAACACTAGTTGGCTCCAAAAATTAAGAATGTTACTAGAATGTGAACAGTTATTGTTTAAACTCGAA
Organism: Galeopsis tetrahit; assembly: GCA_963675135.1. NCBI lineage: Eukaryota > Viridiplantae > Streptophyta > Magnoliopsida > Lamiales > Lamiaceae > Galeopsis > Galeopsis tetrahit. Next base: position 63,605,886 of record OY776121.1, on the reverse strand, counting down.
TTTCGAGATTTAATCCCAACCATTCTTTATAATAATATAATTCAATCCTAGCCCTAGATTGGTTTTGAATTTGATAAAAACTATCACACTTCATCTTCTTCGTTCTTACGAGTTCATTTCTGGAAATATCTTAACTTCTTAAACTTCTGCAAAATTTGATTTCTACAAAACTCTCAAATGGCAACTGTCAATATTATCAATGAAGCTAACCAAATAGCAGGAACTTTTGATGCAAATGTATGGATGCGAAAGAAAGGAATTTTCGTGGAGAACGCTGTCTACTTCAATGGCAGACACAGTGCAGAAAATCAAGCTATCTTAAACATGTGTGAAGAATGCGGCCTACGGAAGTTTCTGGAGTCATTTCCCGCGAATGTCTACGAACCGGAAGCGGTGGAATTCTATCTACAACTCCAAGGAGACAAAAATGGTGTTCACTCCATGCTTGCTGGACACAAAGTCACCATTACAAGGGATATTCTTGAAGTGATGTTGGACTTACCACAAGGTCCAGTAGATATTATGACCTACAAAGCCGGAGAAGAAAAGGAGTGCGTAGGAAGATGGTCAGGAGTTGTAACAGAGACCTTGACGAATTTGAAGAAGGATGTACTTCCTACTGGGTTGCAGTTCTTAATGGATATTGCTGGAAAATGCTTGTTAGGGCAACATCATAGCCAGGATGCCTTACGAGTTTTAAAATTAGAATTATGGCTGCAATCATTGACAGAGTGGAAGGTGATTGGCAAGGATTCTTCCTGGAGAGGTTATTGACTGAAAAGGAAAAGGTGTTGTTTGATGAGGACACTTTGGAATTCTCACTGAAATCAAAGTTAGGGTTTGGAAACAAGTTGAGTTTCTTGCTGCCTCAGCTGGTGAAGAAACCTTATTGGAGTAATCCCAAGAAATTCCATCATGGGAAGTTCTTGATGAAGAAGGAGTTTGTTCAATTTGAACAAGAGAACCCCTTGGAACACTCTCAAGAAATTGAAGCAGAGGAGTCTGGAGCTTCAATGTACCAATCGGAGGACGATCAAACTGAGGTTAGATCAAAATCTAAGCATGATCCGAGCAGTACTACACTGAGAAGAGGAAGGTCTGCTACAGCTGCCTCAGAACCAACAGTTCGATTTGTGGAAACTGTGGTGCAATCAAGCTCAGATGAGCCAGAGGTTAGTGTTCCTAGTCCAATTGCTATTCATAAGAGGACTAAGTCAAGGAGTGTTAGGAGGAAGTTGATTGTTGTCTCCCCTACCCCTTCTGACTCTGAACCAAGCCAACCTGAACCCCAAAATCCTCAACCTTCATGTTCTGGAGGATCAGATCACTACTTTTCTGAGACTCAGAACACTCCCCATTCATCACCTCACCTCACTAACTTTGAGCCTACTTCAATTCCTACCCCTCAACAACAAACTTCACATCAATCTTCACCACATCAATCCCCATTACAGGTTCATGCTCACTCTACTGAACATGAATTTGAACCTTCTACTGAACCAATTGATATTTCATCTTCTCCTGAACCTGAGTTTATTACTCCCAAACCTGCTGATTTGATGGAGTACACTATCTGTGACAAAGAAGATAGAATCAGAATTGATTTGAGGATAGCTTTGTTAAAACAATTTCCTGGTTTGGATGAGAGCTCTGTTGAGTTTGAGAAACTCCTTAGGATAGGCACTTGGGTGTATCTTAAGAGGAGTACTTTGAAGGAAAGTTTAGCTATCATGGAAGGTATGGGAGGTGCTTCAATCTTTGATGATTGGGAAGCAGAGCAAATGCAAGCAGCTGGTGTTAACTCTTTTCTTGAGTTAGTCACTCCAGAAGCTGTTGTACTTCTTGTTGAGAGACTAACAGGGATCAAGTACACTGTTGAGAAGATTGCAACTCCTGTCTCTGATGAGGATTTATTCAGTGAAGAGAAGGGTGTTGATGAAACTGAAGCTGCTGAAGAAGATTTTATGGATATTGATGAAGACATTGTCAATGCAACAGAAGTGTTTGAGAACACTGTTGTACTTGAAGAAACTGTTGTAATTGAGGAAACTGATGCTGTTGGAAATCAGGATGTAAATGCTGAAGAATTGGAAAGCATTCCTATTCAATCTACTGATCCTATTGAGGATGTGCAAGAAGAAATCAGAACAGAAACTGTTGAAAAGGAATCTGTTCTTTCTGAATTTGAAAAATTGAAAAAGCAGAATGCTGAACTTCAAGCTAAGTTGGAAGCTGCTGTTCAAATGTTTCAAGAGGCTACTGAAAGGATGAACAAGATGCATTCTGAACACTCTTATGAGAAGGTAATGGAGTATACAATGTCCAAAATTTTTGACCTTCATAGAGTACAAGAGAAGAATTTGTCTCAAGTGTTGCATAAGAAGCTGGAGCAACACATATCTTCCCTGAAGGAGTGGCATGATGAAGCCAAAAAGGGGGAAGACAGGACAAGACATGTGATGGAACAAACACAGTCACAACAAGCTCAGCTGGTTGTAAGTCAAGATGAATTAAGAGCTGAAATTCATATGTTGAATGAAAAACTGAAGCAAAGAAAGCAACAGAAGCAACAAGGTCAAGAGATTGTTGAGAAAAGACCTGAAATTGCTGGAAGTTCAAGTCTTAAGAAAAGGAAACTAGTGTTGTCTGATGAAGAACAACAAGAGGAAGCTGAAAGAATGACTAGATCAAAGAGCAAAATGAAAGCTGTTATGACAAGTGAAGAGGAAAACTTGAAAAAGAAGAAAGAAAAGGATGTCAAGTTCTTGAAGACAAGATTTGATAATCGAGTCACAGCTTTGAAGAAAAAGATGAATGCTCAAAAGAAAGCTGAAGGAAAACAGTTTGACAAAGATTTTCAAGATGAAAACTTTGTGGATTTCATTGTTTTAACAGAACATATGGAATACTGGAAAAATTTGAAGAAGAAGTGGCAGATTGCTAACTTCATTGTGAAGAAGTTTGGTGATCATTCTAGCAAGGAAGCAGAATTTATTGATTTTGAAGAATTTATGCTGAATATTGATCAAGAATTCTGGGAAGATATAGCTCAAGTTGCAGAACGAGCTGGAACAAAGATTTTGTGCCCTGAAGAACCTAATTGGTAACCTCCAAGACTGGAAAGTGGAGAACCTGATTACAAGGAGATCAACAACATTATTGCCGAGATTATTAAAGAAGAAGGAATTACTGATCATCAACACATGATGGATATCAAGGCAAGAATGTATGTGGCATTCAGAATTTGAAGATGCAGAATGAAGATGAAGGACAAGCTCAGAAGATAACATTTCTATCCTTAATCTTTATTTCTATATTTTTGTGTTTTTCATATTCTGTGATTATTTGTAATATCTGATCTTATTTGAATATGAATTTGGAATTTTGAATTGATGAACTGTTATGATTGACTACATACTTAACTACTGATTTATTAACATTTAAGTAGTTTTGGCTTCATCAAAAAGGGGGAAATTGTTGGGATATGAATCCTATAAACAATGTTCTAGATGATGAAAGTATGTTTTGATGGCCAAAAGCAACTTAAAGTTAGTGATATATGTGGTACTAAGTCATCTTAACTAAGTCATCTGAATCTAAGCTTACTAATCTGATGAGAAACTTAAGATTGAGTTTACTGATCTTAATGCTAACTGAAGTAAGTTTACTGATCTTATTGAGTAATATTAAGAATAAAATTACTGATCTTAACTGAGTCATGTGAAATAAGATTACTGATCTTAGTGTGGAAACTGAGAATATTTTTAGTGATCTTATATGAGATATTTGAAAATCTGAGTTACTGATCTGATGTACTTACTGATCTGATATGCTTACTGATCTGATATGTAAGTTACTGATCTTAAGTGTTTACTGATCTTAGATATTTACTGATCTTATATGGAAGTTATTGAACTTACATGAGTTACTGATCTTATGAGTTACTGATCTTATTGGTTACTGATCTGATATATGAACTGATAGGAACTAAGCTGATGTTTTGTATTGTATAGACAGCTTATAGTATAGGACTTAGATATACTCATCTGTATATAGTTCAGTTGATGTATAGATAGGTTTTATAATGTAAAGTTGTATTTTGTTGTATTCAGTATTGTAAAGCTCAGAACAGTAAAATCAGAACACTAGATTAGGAATAGATTAGAAGAAGATCAGAAGATAAGAAGACTAATGAAGACTCAGAGGACTACTTCAGACTAAGAAGACTTCAAAGAAGAGTTGAAGAAGAGCTTAGAAGAAATCTGGAGAAGTTTTGAACAGTTTTTGGTTACTGTGCTGATTGAATCAGAAGAGTAAAAATCAGCAGAGTAAAATCCGAAGAGTAAAAATCAGAGCAGTAAGTCACTGTGCTGATTTGGTGAAATTAAAGAATAAGTTTGGAAAGCTTATTTAAAGTGTAACTGAAGATTTATTGAAGAGATGCTGACTTAAAAGGAAGTTACAAAGTCGGTTACAAGAAGAAGTTACAAAAACAGTTTTAGAGTTAGTTGAAAGTTAGTTCACAAACTGCTAACTGTCATACTAAGTTCTATAAATACTGTATGATCTCCTACTTGAAGAGACTACTGCTACTACTGAAGCAATTACTGATCTTAGAGAATTCAAAGAGCAAGTCCACAAGCAAGAACTCACAGAGTTGAAGGAGATTGAAGCAAGAAGAGCCACTGAATTGAAGAGAAGAATCAAAGGCTACTCAAAGAGAAGTTTTACTTTTCAAGTTTAAAGTTTGTATTTTGTAAAACAAGTGTGCTAGTTACTTGTAGAATTACTAGTAGATCGAAGATATACCTGGTGGTATAATCGAAAAGATCAAAGTCTTAATCTTGGGACTTTAAGCCACAAGAAGCTCAAGAAGAGTAATAAAACTTCACAACTGAAATTGTGAGAGTGGATGTAGACATTTGTCGAACCACTATAAAATTCTGTGTTCTTTACTTTACTGTTTGATATTTGTTTGAATTGTTTAATCAAGAACATTAAGAATTAACAAAGATAAAGATCTAGATAAAAGTTGAGTATAAACTAGTAAGGCCCATATTATTCTGAAAGTACTGATCTGAGCTGAGTAAGCACAGTACAGTACATAAGAAGACTAAATTCCGCATTGCATATTCTGATATTTTGAAAGATTTTTGAAAGTCTATTTTGAAAGATTTTTGAAAGTCTATTGTGAGAAAGTTGAATGAAAAGTGAGAATGAAGGTGTATAAACCTTATGAGCATAAGCTTGATGTGTTGAAAAACAACTTTCGTTCTCCACTAGACAAGTCACTTCCTCCATATTCATCATACCCCGTCCAAAGAGCCAACGTTACGTCCTTGGTTAAGACCTATTGATTTCATAGTTGAACATGTTTGTGGTGGAAAGATGGTAGAGCTTGGGCAAGCTTATGGCAATTGCAATGCGTGATTTGATTGATGAGTGTCTATTGTCCTTAATTTGTTTGAGTGTTTGAGAGAAACACTATGTTTTGTGAGTTGAACTTGAGCATTTGGATATTGTCATCACCATCACTTTGTATTGTATGTTGAGCATGTGTGGGGTAATTAGTTTGATTTTCAATATTGAACTTGTGATCATTTTTGAGAATGTATCTTGAGGAAGAAGAATTCATTTCATGTCATTTGATACGTGGGATCTTTCATTGATCATCTAGTTGTAAATTTCACCCTCACATTGTAATTCTTTCGTTGCTCGAGGACGAGCAACACTTTAAGTTTGGGGGAGTTAATTCGGGTGGAATTTACACTATTTGGATGCATATTTGAAGCTCATTTGATGTTGATTTCATTGAATTATACATTGAATATGATTGTTTAAGCCGAAATGAGAGAAAGGTTGTGTTTTGTCGATTTTGTAGGAAATACGATGGAATTTGGATCAAAACACCAACCATACTTTACTGGATCAGGAAGAGAAGTGCACCGTTGGATTCGTCTCGAAAAATGGAGTGGAATGGAAAAAAGAATCGAGTCAATCGGAGGTCGGAAGCTCGAGATACGAAGAGACAAAAATACATGCCCGGGTAGAAACGACCCGGGCGGGTCACTTCGACCCGGGCAAGGCAGAATTTTGAGTTGCTTCGTATTTGGCCCGGGTGAAACCCACCCGGCCGGGTGGTTTCGACCCGGGCAAGGCCCCAACATGCATTGCTTCGTCTTTTGGCCGGGTGGCATGCCCGGGTGGGAGCCACCCGGCCGGGTCACTTCATTTTTGGGGTTTTTGGCCCAATTTCTCCATATTTCAAGGGCCTAATTGCAAAATTAATTCAAGACTTCTACCCCAACTATAAATAGCTCCAATTTGAGTTTGAGAAAGACTCTCTTACTCCTTTTACAAGCAATTCCACACACACATTCACATAGTTGTAGGTGTTCTTCATTTTTAGTTTAGATTCTTCATTAAATTAGATAGATTAGTGGTTTTTACTTCAAATCAAGCTACGATTATCATCGGGCATCGTCTATTACATCGTTTTGTAGCTACATTTTCATGATCAAGGTGATATTAATCTATTTTGCAATTTATTTTGGTATTTTCTTAATTTCTTCAATCTCTTGTTATTCTACTATGAGTTTGATGTTATTAGTTGTTTTAACCATGGAATTCTCTTCTAGAACCATGAGCTAAGCTCTTATTGCCTTGGGTGTGAATGTTTTGATGGGTGTTTAGTGTAATTATAGATTAATTGCATGATTAGCTTAGGAATTGGGTGTATATGTTTCTAGTGTTGTAATTTTCATGATTCAATTGATTAATTCACCCTATTAGCTAGCATTGTTAGTCTTGTCGACTTCAACGACCGTATTGGGTTGCATGATTAAGAGTGTGTGTATGAGCTTGAATTAATCAATGAGAATTAACATAGTAATTAGCTACACCGACCGGGGGTTGATTGCTTAGATCGACGACACTAGACACTAGTCGATTAGAGGTCGTCTATTAGATTAGTGAGAGGGCGTCTCATAAACATTAGTAACCGTGTTGAACGTGTTTATGAGACACTATCTTAGGAGCTTATGGTATTGATTAGACTATATAATTGCTAATCGATGCACGTGTTCACCTAAGCCTCACAAGGGATTGGTCTACACACACGAGTGATAGCCTTTAGCTTAATCCAAAACCATAGTTTAATTCATGCAATTGGTTCGTAACTCATTGAATTACCCACAAAACGGAAACACCCGAGGCAATACCCTTCCCTTGCACTTTCTCTCGAAAGTTAGATAACTTGTTATTTTTGTCACTAGTTTTCATTACTTTAGTTAATCTAGTTTAATATTTTTGTTCTTATTCCCAAAAATCCAAACAAACACGTTTAGTTACTACAATAGCATGCATACTCGTAACTTTAGGGATTCACTAGCACTCAATTAGGTCCTTGGAACGAAATTTTACTTGGTATACTTATCGTACTACTAACGAACCCATACGCTTGTGGGGATCGTATAGTTGTAAAAAGTGTGCAAAAATACATCCAAGTCAACAGTATATTAGTGAGTCATACTTGGTTGGATTAATACACCATCCTCACCGACTCAACAGTATACATGCACTGTACGAATTCCAAATAACTCTTGTTCAAAAATTTATAAATTCTGCATTCCATAAGATAGAGTCTGAATCTCTTTAAATGTAAACCCTTAGATTAAGAATCTCATTATTGATCTTAAGAAATAACTTTTCATAAATTCAGACCTATCAACTCTATAGTTTTTGTCATCTTATGCTCCATTACCTCATTTCTACCTCTATAAAAGGAGGAAGTTATGAGAACACCTAAGAACACAAATCACTAACTATTATTCTTGTTTCAGGTATGGAGATAATCGAGAGAAGAGATGGAATGGAGATCATCCCTCAACCAAGGTCTGGGGTGAAGGAGATGAAGATTTGTCCAGAAGATGAAGATGATGCAGATCAGCATACTTGGGTTATCCAACATAAGTATGCCTATGAAAACTAAAGAAAGAAGAGACGTTCTTGTTGAAAACTAAAGGAAGAAGAGATGCAGAGGACAAAGTAGCAAGCAAGCAGAGCTTCTTCTCCAAGGGGAAGTTCTACATGGAGAGCTTGCTATCAAAGACCACTTTGTCAAAAGATGTTAAGGAGACCAAGTCCATGGCTCTCTCTTCACACTCCATTGAAGTCTCTTCCAACTTTTCTTCTCTTTCAAAAGAAGCGAAGAAATTCAACAAGGACACATTAGATGCTACATCCCATCTGATGATGAGGAACATCCGATGGTGAGGAGCAGTTAAGCCAGTGGGATTTCATCTAGGCTAGTCCCACTTGGTTTAAAGAAGGAGCTGAAAGATCCATCAAACCAGGTTGGATCATCACTCACAATAAAGCTGGAAGGATCCATCCAGGTTGGATCATCACAGCAAACCCCTATCCTCTACTCAACTGATCAGAAGACCAACTCAGCTGACCAGAAGACTTTCAAGGAAAATCAGCAGACATTTCGATGAAATCAGAAGACTTCACTCTACTGATAAGAAGACTTTATTTTAGAGTATAATGACTATCTTTGATCATGTAATTCATTCTAGATTCATTCATGAATGTAATTAAAAAAAAAATTGGCCTATATAAGGAATGCAATTCACTTATAGAAAACGGCCTTGATGATCAATTCTTGCCACAAAATTAGTCACAACGGTTATTTTTGGTATGATGTCATTAATACTTGATTACCATACTGCCAGCAAATCAACAGTTGCCAAATGACAAATTCAGCCGGCAAAATTTAAGGAATGGCCCGAAATCAAAGAAGGAAATCTTGGGCACTACTCCTCATTAAAATCTAATCTGACCGTTAGATCAAGTTCTTGCTGGAGTATATATACAAACTCTTAAACCTCTTCCAAACCCCTTTCGCTCACAATACTCAATTACTCTCAAATCTCTCTCGTCCTGAAATATTCTTTCCAAAGCATTCCTACCCTCAATACTCAACATCCAGAATGGGAATCATCAGAATTTACGACGAGAAGACTAAGAGTACCGGCACCTTAGATACTCAAAAAGTGGTCTAAGGAAGGAAAAGTTTTCACTGAGAATGCTCTGTTTTTCAAGGGCAAACATACACCTGCGAACAAGGAGATCCTTCTTCGCTGCATCAATCTCAACCTTCGTGATTTTCTGGAAGCAGCACCAACAAATGTTTATGAACAAGATGTGCTGACCTTCTATGCAAACGCAGTGATGATGGATTCTCATGTTGAAAGTGTCATGGGTGGACACAGAATCGAGATCTCAAGGGAGATCCTTCAAGAACTGTTCGGCTTATCAAGGAGAGAGATAGACATCTCTACCTACATCATGGGAAGAGAAAAGGAGTATATGGAGATGTTTACTGATGGAAGAATCAAGGCTGTTGATGCCTCTGGACTCAAGAAATCCCAACTTGAACCTAAGTTTCAAACCCTGATGGATATTGCAGGTAAGATGTTGCTTGGTAACACTTTTAGCCATGATGCTGTTACCACTCTAAAAGTTAGAGTTATGGCTGCAATTTGGGATCAGATTGATGGAGATTGGCAAGGGCTATTCTTGAATAGGATTGCTCTTGAGGCCAAGAAGGTTACTTTGGACCTTCAATCAAGAGAATGGAAGGTCACATCTACTGTCAGCTTTGTCAACAAGCTGAGTGTTATCCTTCCAGAAGTACTCCCAAAGAAGTACAAGATGGGACCTCATAAGACCTTCCACACCTCCAAGTATTACTTGAGAAAGGAAGCTCTTGCTGAGGCAGCAAGGTTGAAAGAAGAGAAGAGGAAGTTGTTGGCTGAAACATCTTCCAAAGATGTTGTTAAGGAAGCAGAAGAGTCTGTTCATGACTCTGCTGAAGAAGAAGAGGAGCCATCCAAAGAAGAGGCTCAGGAGAAGGCTGTTGAGGATGATGATGATGACAATCAAACCTTAGCACAAAGATGATTTCTAATCAGATCAGGACTCATCTCCCCATCTGATTCAAATGCCACTCCAACTGCCTCTCCCTTGAAGAAGGCAGGTACCTCTAATCCCTCTCTCACTTTTACTCCTTCTAAATTGTCGAAGGGTCAGAAGAGAAAGAAGAACAATTTTTCTTTCACTAAGAAAACCAAGAAATCCATGCTCCCTACTCCCATGAGCATAGCCCCTATTACTTCCTTCCACCCTTCTGATGATTCAACCCTATCTGAACCCTCAAACACTGATATCCAAATCCCTGCTGATACTCACACAGCAGAGGAACAAGCCCAGCCTCAAACAACCCCAGAGCCACATTTGCCTACCCCTGCTGATATTCAAATAGCAGATGTCCAAGATCATCAATCCCAACCATCTACTGATCTTCAAGCAGAAATAGTCCCAGATCAGCAGACTCAAAACCCTGCTGATGATCAATCCACTGAAGATCAAGAAAATATCACTTCCCAAATCCCTGCTGATACTCACACAGCAGAGGAAACCATTCCAACCACTCAATCCCCTATCCTCACTACCCCATCTGCACCAGAAGACTTGGCACCAGCAGACCTGGATGAAGCAGGCCCCTCTCAACCTCAGTATAGCATGGTGCACTATCCTATGTGCACAAGGGAGAAGATAATGAGGATGAAGATAGCAAACCTGCTCAATTCTACCATTCCTGGTATTGATGAGGAATCAGTTCAGTTTGAACAAGTTCTCAGAGTTTGCACCTGGATTGAACTCAGGAGAGATGATGTAGATGACCTTATTGAGGTCATGGAAGGAATGGGAGGAAAGGCTAATTTCCTCGACTGGGAAATGGAGCAGAAGGAAGTTTCTCAAGTTAAATCTTTTGCTCAACTGCTGCCAGAAGAGGCCCTTGCAGCAGTATGCCACAGGATTCTAGGAATTCCCACTGATGATACCTCTATCCCAGAAGGCTCATCAGGTCAGCAGATAGCTGACACAACAAAAGTGAATGACTCAGATGCATCCGTCCCTGCGGAAGACTCAGCTGAACCAGCTGACAGAGTAGAGATTGAAAGAGAAGTAATCACTATCCCTGATCACTTCATGCCTAAGGATACTCTAACTCACTTCATTGATAAAGGAGACAATATCATGACTCACCTGGTTAAGGCCACTACCACATTCCTCAATGAAGAGTACCTTTCAGCTGAAGAGAGAGGCAAAGCCCTGATTGTTCATCCAAAGCCTCAAGACACTGCCTCAACTTCTACTTCAACAACTGACTATACAGCAGACATATGCTCACAGGTCAAGGCTGCAATAGACCTGCATTTTGAGAAAGGTTTAGGCCTACAGCTTGGAAGATATGTTGAAAAGGCTGTTAAGAAGCAGAGAACTCGTCTTCATGACCAGATCATTGACATTGAAGACAAGTTTGGAGAGACACTTCACGATCAGATAAGTGAGTATCTGACCAGCATTCTGAAGAAGGCAGGTGACACTTCCACCAAGTTTGCTGAACTCTACACTAATGAGGTCAACCGCATGGAAAACACTTACAAGAAAAGAATTGAAGATGCTGAAACAAGAGCTACTGAAGGTCGAGCTCTTCTCCAATCAGCTATAGCAGAGAATGAGACACTTCAGACTCAGCTGAAGGAGACTGCAGCCAAATTGGAAGCACTTACAGCTAAACTTGAAGCTGCCTCCTCCTCCAACTCTCATGCTCAGATCCTAGACCACAGCATCACTCATCTGACCCATATTGGAAAAGTCAATGCCATGGACCTACAGCAGACTCTGAAAGTGGAGATTCTGAATGCCATGAAGCCTTTTGCGGCTGCACTTGCTGAAGCCAAAAAGGGGGAAGATGTATTGATAAAGGCTCTAGAGAAGGCTACTGCACAGCAAGCTGTAATGGTAGTATCTCAAGATGAGCTGAACGAAACCTTGGGTGGTTTAAAAAGCAAAATCAAGAACAGGCAAGGCAAAGGCAAAGAAATTGCTCAAGAAGACACCCAAGCTCCCATTCAAGCTTCTGCCAAGATTCTACAGATCACTGCCTCTATAGAACAAGTTCCTGAGAAGAGGATGACAAGGAAAAGAAAGGCAGATGAGCAAGCTCAGTCAAGCAAGAAGTCAGCTCCAGCAGAGCCTACTGCAGAAGAGAAAGAGGCTTTAGAGCTGAAGAAAAGAAAAGAGCTTGAAGCTCAAGAGCTTAAGCAGAAGAAGCTAAAAGATGCGAAGGCAGTCAAAGCCAAATTCGAAAGGAAAATAGCCAAACTCAGGAAAGCAATCAAGGCCAAAGCAAAAGAAGACAATGTCAAAGACAAGACCCTGGTGTTTGATAGCAACTATGTGGATTATTTAGCCCTTCAAGATGAGCTACCAAGGTGGTATCCTCTGAAGAAGAAGTGGCAAATTCAACACCACATTGTACGAAAATTTGGCCTTCTCCCAACCTATGAAGATGAATTCTTTCAGTTCAATCAGTTCATGAACATTGAAGATCAAGAATTCTGGAAAGAAGTAGTCAAGACAGCCAAAGAACTTGACAACTGCAGAATCCTAACTCCAGAAGAACCTAAATGGGCTCCTCCCACTCTGAGCTCCGGAAGGACAGACTGGATTGAAGTCAAAAGGATTCTAGAGAAAATGTATGAAGAGGAGAATGTTACAGACCTGCAGCACATGGAAGAAGTTCGAACTCGTCTGTACCTTGCTTTCCGCATTTGAAGATCAGAAGACCTGATGAAGACTACTTTCAAAGCTTTAAAGAAACTATCACTTGTAATCTGTAAAAGCTCTATATAATCAAGTTTAGTTCTCTTTGCTTTCAAGACAAACTCTCATTGTCTTCATCAGATACTTCAGTTTTTATGAAGTTTATAAACTCTTATCTTATTTACTAAGAGCATTTATCAAATATAGTTTTGGCTTCATCAAAAATGGGGAAATTGTTGGGATGTAAATTCACCCTAAGCCCCACTTGATGTTAGAATAGTTTTGATGGCCAAAACACTTAGAGTTTATAAATGTAATAGGATCAGCTGACTTTGTATAGAACAGCTTAGACTAGTCTTGTGTGATCAACTGTATAGATATCAGCTGATTAGCACAGTCCCGGCTTACATGCGCTCCCTCAAGATGAGAAGAGTAGAAGACATGAAGACTAGAAGATCCTTGAAGGCCAGTTAAGTAAGGTGCTTGTATACCTACTTATCTGATGGAGTCAAAGATTGAAGATGGCCTAAAGCAGCACAAATAATTCACAGATCAGACGAGTGTTACTCGGCTGATATCAGAAGACAGAAGACCTAAGGCCAGAAGAGTAGTCAGAAGACTAGTAGTACAGATCAGAAGACTATGTACTCTTCCAGGACTCGGCTGATTCCCAAAGTCATCTTGCAATTCAAATGAAGACCTACCTTATTTAGAAGATTGACATGATCCCAGGATTGGAGCAATCAAGCAGCTGGAATCAAGGAATCAAGCCAATATGGAAAGATTGCCCCAACGGCTAGTCAACTCCAACGGCTAGTTGCAAGCAATCACCATTATAAATACAAGAGGATGAGAAATCACAAGCACGAGATCACATCGAGAGAATTCAACAAGCTAAGCAAGCAATCAAGCAAAAGCCATACTGTTCTAAGAATTCTCCAAGAGCCCAGAAAGCCTTAGAATACTTTTAGCTCTTAAGTGATTTCTATCCAACCCATAAGAACCTGAAACCTGTTCATATTGTATATTCATTGTTTTAGGCATAGTGGTTAAGCAATTTATAAGCTTGAACCATTAGTTGGATACACTTCAAAAACCCCAAACCCTCACCGAAAGGTTAAAGTTTTTGAACCCCTCAAAGTGCAAGTGCTTACAATCACTTGTGGAGACCATAGCTGTTAGGACGGCTCAGATCTCAAAGTCATATCCTTGGGACTATAAAGGTCAAGACCCTTGTAATTTTTGGTAAATTAAAGGGATTAAACATCACGTTAGGACGTGAGAGTGGACGTAGGATCGTATATCCGAACCACTATAAACCTGGTGTTATTTACCTTTCTGCACTTTACATTTCTGTCTCTACATATATTTTATATAGTGCATACTGTGTTTTCAACATTCTTAAACAAAGGCCACAACTTTCAAACCAGCATCAACTGAGTACTTTCATTAAGTAAAAACAAGTTAACACTTTCATAAGAAACAAAAGAACGAGTCTAAACAAGGCCTACCATAATTCCGCATACAATCTCTTCATACAGATCACTATAGTCATCTGGACCAGCAGACTTGCAGTCCAATTGACATAGCAATCAGAAGAGGTTCCCCAACTCTCTTAAAAAAGTTTTAAAGTCTATTCACCCCTCCCCTCTAGACTTTAATCCCATTCACTACTCGTTCAGGGACCAACATCAAATTCAAGAAGGCTACTACTGGATTAAAGAGAAGTTTTATAGTTTTGTTCAAGTTGCTAGTTACTTGTAAAATAGCTAGTTAGATCGAAGATACACTTGGAAGTGTAATCGAAAAGATCAAAGTCTTATTTCTTGGGACTCTAAGCGACAAGAACACACTACTCGAAGAGAAGAGTAATAAGAATTTCACGATTGGAGTTGTGAGAGTGGATGTAGACATGTTGTCGAACCACTATAAATCGTTGTGTGTGAAAAGTCTATTCACCCCCCTCTAGACGTTTTCCTAGCTTACTCAATATCATCTACTCAACTAGGGACCTACAAGTGGTATCAGAGCAGTAGTTCATTGGACTGCTGTTTCTTGATAACCTCTCAAAGACTTGGGTGAAGTCTTGGTTCTTGATTGCACTTGTTCTTATCGCGTTTCTTGAAATACATGTATCTTTGATTTTCTTGCTATATTCATACTTGATCAATTGTGAAATCATGTCTATGGAGATAAGTGCTAACAAACTACCTAAGTTCTCTGTTCAGGACTATGATTACTGAAAACTAAGGATGGAAGCCATTTTTAGCTCGACTCATGATCTGATGGTGTCTGTCACAAAAGAAGGACCAGTTGTGACTATGATTCCAAACGCTGTTGCCTTGGATCCATCAAAAGCTGTTGGCGTACTCGTCCCAAAACCAAGGTCAGAACTCACTTCGGAAGAAATGAGACAGAACAATATGGACAGTTTGACTAAGAACTATATTTTACACACCCTTCCTAATGAGTATCTTGGTAAAGTGTTAAAATGTAAGACTGCCAAACAGATGTGGGATCGATTTGCTGTGATTTGTGAAGGGACTACCCTGATCAAGGAAAGCAAGTTGTCCACTGCTGTTCAGAGGTTCGAATCATTTAAGATGAAGGCTGGTGAAAATATTGACCAGTTAGATACTCGTTTCACACGTGTCATGAATGATTTGGAAGTACTTGGTAAATCATATACGAATCGTGAAATTAATTTGAGAATTCTTAAGAGTCTTGATGCTAGATGGAAGATGGTCAAGATGATCATCAAGAACACTCAGGACATTGATGAATGGTCTGCTGAGACAATGTTCCAAACCCTTAAGGCGCATGAGTTCGATCTAGATGAGGATGATCTTATAGCCAGTAGTGATAAAGAGAATGCTATGTCGAAAAACATTGTTTTTAAGTCTACTTCGTCTAAGAGTTCTAGAGTAGACAGGTCTAAGTCTAAGACTAAGTCTGCTAGTATCAAGGACGAGTTAGATAAGTCTGATCTCAGTCTGAAAGATCAGATGAACCTTATGGTTAGGAAGTTCGATAGGCTGAACAAACGATATGGTAGATATAAGAAATTTTACAAAGACTTTAGAGGTTCTGGTAACAAGGACTCGTCTGAGACCAGACGAGATCAAAACTAATCCGAAAGGAGAGCTGAGCAACCTTCCTAGGCCTAGACGAGTAGAGCTAAGACTGCCTTATTGAAGTCAGTGACGAGAACATCGCTTTAAAATAAGAAATCATTGATCTTAAGGAAGCTCAGTCTAAAGTAGATCCTAATATAATAGTCATAAACGAACGCTTGACAGAAGAGTTGAGACAACTCAAAGACAAGTGTGCGTAGACAGACAAGTTGTATCAAGACCTACTTAAGACACATGTTACTTAGACAAATGAATTCAATGTTTTAAAAAGCAAATGCAAAAAGCTTGAAGAACGCAATAAGTTCTTAGAGACTGAAGTCGTAAATCTAGACCTTAAACTTACTGACTTGGTTAATTCTTCAATAATTAATCAAAAACTGTCAGATAGGTATAGGGCTCCAGATGACAAGACAGGGTTGGGTGCATATACACTTGACTCGCCTACTCATGTCATTGAGAACCCTACTGATGTTGTTTCAAGCTCTATGACACATCATAAAGGTAAAAGACCAATGGAATACGATATTAGAACGACATCCAAAGGCACTGTACATAAACAGACTAGAGTTAACACTCCGACTGCCAAAGGTGGTAAAAAGTATGTTAACAACAGACCTGTCCCATTTAGAACAAGTCGAAAGAGGACCACTAGTCGTGGACGACCAAACCAGGTCAGATACGAGGATTGGTATCCTGAGGAGACGAGTTCTAGACAAGTACAGACTAGATGGAAAGAGCCTAGACCTCCTTTCATAAGGCAGTCTTAGCTCTACTCGTCTAGGCCTAGGAAGGTTGCTCCCAAATATCGTACTCAACCTGTCTTATATCCTCCGCCTGTATCATACGATATCAAAGGAGAAGAAAGACCTAAACATGTCTATAAACCGTATGGCCCAAATGCATACAAGCCATATTCTGACTATCAAAGGCCCATGCCTACTCAAGTAGAGATTAAGTCGAAAGGCTATCTCAAACGAGTAGACCCAAGGTCTGATGATAGGCCAGACAAGGACAACAGGGTCTTATTTTGTAACAAGCATGGTAGTAAGCTTAAGAGATCAAACTTATTTAGGACTCCTATGTATATTTGGATTCCTTTGAACACTACTAACCCCCCAGGACCCCAATAGACAAGGAGGGTACCTAAATTATTAAATATCATCATTGCAGGGTCGACTCGACTTGTATAAGAAGGGTGGCTCAGTAGGAGAAACTTGGTACATTGATAGTGGTTGTTCGCACCACATGACTGGTACTAAGGCTCTTCTATCGAGCTATTGCGAGCAAGAAGGACCCAGGGTTATATTCGGTGATAGCTCTATGGCTATTACAAAAGGCTTTGGCTATATTCGAAATGGAGATGTAGAGATACAAGACGTATCCTACGTAGAAGGTTTGAAATATAATCTATTATCTGTTTCATAGTTTTGTGATCGAGGTTACAAAGTGCAGTTCAAAAGCCAAAAGTGCGAAATCATAGACAAGAGGACTCATACTGTACTACTCGTCGGCATAAGACAAGGCAGCGTATATATTGTGAATTGGAATAGCTGTCCACGGGATACTTGCCTTCTTAGCAAGAACCCTAAAGAAATCAGTTGGCTTTGGCATAGACGCCTTTGCCACATGAACTTTAAGGTGATTAATAAGATTGCAAGAGACTACATTGTTGAAGGTATACCCAACGAAATCTATTACAAGTCACATGTATGCGATACTTGTCAGAAAGGTAAACAGGTAAAAGGTTCCTTTAAATCTATTACAACTCTCTCAACAAGTAGAGTTCTTGAACTTCTACATATGGACCTACATGGCCCAATTACTCCTCCAACCTTGAACGGTAGAAGGTACACACTTGTTGTGGTAGACGACTATTCTAAGTTCACTTGGGTAGTCTTCTTACACAAGAAGAGTGATACACAAACACTCCTACCTGATCTGTTGAAGAAGATTCAGGTTGAGAAGAATCAGTCCATTGTCAAGATCCGTAGTGACAAGGGTACTGAATTCATTAACTGCTATATCAAAGATATTTGCTCTAAACATGGTATCCAACACCTTACTAGTGCAGCAAGGACACCTCAACAAAATGGAGTAGCAGAATGAAGGAACAAAACTCTTAAGGAGGCCTGCAGGACCATGCTGACCGAGTATAATACTCCTCAGAAGTTTTGGGCAGAGGCGATCAATATTGCATGCCACTCCCAGAACAAAAGTGCTATCAATAAGGCACTAGGTAAGACGCCCTACGAGGTATGGAAAGGTCAAAAACCCAGAATTTCATATTTCCATATATTTTGTTGTATGTGTTTCATCCATAACAATGGGAAAAGCAAGTTGAATGCATTTGATGCTAAAGCAGACGAGGGGATATTCTTAGGATACTCCTCGACTAGCAAGTCATTTAGAGTGTTCAACTACTCTACTCTTTGTGTGGAAGAAACACCACATGTTGTTTTCGATGAATCTCGACAGGACTCGTCTACCGACCAGATCAGTAAGAAAGTAATCGATCTATCGATCCAAACTGATAAAGAATCAGAAGTGTACGAATCTGTTCAAGCCTATAATCCATTCATGAAAGCCCTCGAGTCAGATGATAAGGAGAAGATAAGTGCTTAAGGTAAGTCCACTAGACCAGTTGACATACCTGCTCTAGTCGACTCGTCTACTCCTATTAAATCTTCTGATATAAATGATGTTGAAATGCATGATGTCGTAGCTAATTTAGATGATGATAGTATGCATGCTAAGACTAGAAAGACATGGAAATCTGCTCATGATACTGAAAATATCATTGGTGACTCTACTATTGGTGTGAAGACTAGACGATAACTCTTTGAGTCGCAAGAACAGCCGAGTCCATCTATGTTTTGCTGGTGTTGTTTCCTCTCATCTATCGAGCCTAAGACCGTTAATGAGGCATTGGCTGATATTAATTGGATCATCGCTATGCAAGACGAGTTGAACCAGTTTCTTCAAAACGACGTCTGGGAACTTGTCGATAGTCCTGCACATCACAATGTAGTTGGCACACGATGGATTTTCAAGAATAAGAAAGATGAGAATGATGTAGTCGTTAGAAATAAGGCTAGACTAGTAGCCCAAGGTTATTCACAAGCTGAAGACATAGATTATGATGAAACGTATGCACCTGTTGCTAGACTAGAAGCCATTCGATTGTTTCTTGTATATGCTGCTTATATGAAGTTTACTGTATATCAAATTGATGTTAAAAGTGCATTTCTTAACGGTATTCTTGCGGAAGAAGTGTATGTAGAACAACCTCCAGGTTTCGAGGTGAAAGGCAACCAAGTGTACAAGTTGAAGAAAGCCTTATACGGATTGAAACAAGCTCCAAGAGCATGGTACGATACTCTTTCACTATTTCTATTAGAAAATGGTTTTACCAAGGGCAAGGTCGATAGAACCTTTTTCAGAAGATAAGAAGGTAAGGATATCCTACTTGTTCAAATTTACGTGGATGATATCATTTTCGAATCACCCAACAAAAAAGCTGAGTGAAAGTTTTTCAACACTCATGAAAAGTAAGTTTGAAATGTCAATGATGGGAGAAATGACTTATTTTCTTGGACTTCAAGTAAAACAAACTCCCGATGGGATTTTCATAAATCAAGCCAAGTATACTCGAAATCTACTAGACAAGTATGGTATTAAAACTTGCAAATCTTCTGGAGTACCAATGCTACCCACCTACAGGATGGATCCAGACGAGAACGGTAAATGTGTTGATCAATCATATTATCGTGGTCTTATTGGTTCATTACTGTACTTAACTGCTAGTAGACCTGATATTGCATTTTCTATTGGCGTATGCGCTCGATTTCAAGCTAATCCAAAAGAGAGTCATATGGAAACCACTAAACGGATACTAAAATATTTGAAAGGAACCATCAATCGTGGTATATGGTATCCTTGAAATGATGATTTATCCCTAAGTGGCTACTCTGATTCTGATTTTGGTGGTTGTAGAATATATAGGAAATCTACATCTGGTTCTTGTCAATTCTTAGGCACTAAGCTCATTTCATGGTTTTCGAAAAAGTAAACTAGTGTGGCTACCTCTACTACTGAAGCCGAGTACATGGCTGCTGGTAGTTGTTGTAGTCAATTACTTTGGCTCATTCAACAACTTAGAGATTATAATATCTGTGAATCAAATGTTCCCATATTCTGTGACAGTAACAGTGTTATTGCTATTACACAAAATCCAGTTTTGCACAAACGTTGTAAGCATGTTGATGTGAAACATCATTTCATTCGTGATATAGTAGAAAAGAAAAATATTCGCATGGAGAAGATTCACACTGATATTCAAAGAGTTGATATATTTACGAAACCATTGGTTGAAGCTCGTTTTAGAGAGTTATGCATTAGTCTAGGACTAATTGATCTAGACCCTACTGGTATATAGTTGTGTACTAACCAGACAGGTACATTATAAAGAAGAAAGGAGAATCGGACAAATTAACTCACAAACAGAGCACTCGTCAACAAGTCAGGTACACAAGGTCAGACAAGATGACCAAACAACCCGATGAGGAAGCTGGTAAAGCTGAGGGTAATACAAAGGGAATAAACATTTAAGGGGGAATCTATGATTTCTTAAATATCCTTTTGTTGACTTTTAAGTTTGTTAAAAGTCATCTTGTTCGAAACCTTAAAGTTCTGTAATTGAATGATATTCAATTTATTTATTCTACTCTACTACTTGTATCTACTCTCAATCGTCGCACAAGATAAGACAGGTACATGTTGGTGTTCGACGTTCAGACAGACAAAGCACAGTCGAAAGGGGAACTCGTCTAGTACAGATGAAGTCTACTAGTCTGTTCTGAATAGACTCGAACAGACCAGATAAGTACTTTTGTGATTTAAATTCACTAAGTGTTCAAAGCACATTTGAAGGGTATTACTGTAATTTGATATTGCAAAATTTTGGAAAACCTAAGACTAGATATATACACTCCACCTAATGAGGTGTATACACCAGTTCCCGCCTAAAACCGTTGGACTAGGTCAGATGAGTACACTCCCCTGAACTAACCAATAGAAAGAGCGGATTCCAAAACTTACAAAACCAAATCACATTATCCTCTCGATTACATAACTGAATGCCAAGAGTCTCTACCGTTAGATCAAACAAGTTAATTGTGGCCGTTCATTCAAAATTTGAGTTTTAACAAAACTGATCTTTCCTAAAATCTCTCCCCACGATTCACTTTACTCTCCTACTTTCAAGAAATCACATTCTCTTGCTATTCGCATTTTGTGTGTTAATTCTTACTCGTTTCACTCACAATGTCGATCGTATCTATGTTCGATATTTCTACTAACATGCAAGCAAGATTCGACTTAGGTAAGTACACCTAGACACGGGCGGTTACAAACCGGAAAACCGCCGAACCGTGAAAACCGGCGGTTTCGGTTTCAAAACCGAACCGCAACCGTATTTTCACGGTTCGGTTTCGGTTGTTGATTTTGAAAACCGGCGGTTTCGGTTAAACCGGCGGTTTTCCGGTTAACCGTCCAAACCGCCGATTTTCGGTTTTTAATTTTTTAATTTTTTATTTTTAATTTTAAATTATAGTTAGATTACTTTGTCTTTTTACTCATCATTTTTCGTTTTAAATTGTTCTAACTTGTAATTATATGAACTATAAGTTACCACTTACTCATTTAGTCACAAATTCACAATTACTAAACATAATTACATAAGCATTTAACTTAAACATTTTGAATAAAAATTACTAAACTAAGCATTAGAATTTAGAAGTAAACATACATAAGCATTTAACTTAAAAACACATAAACTATTAATTAAAATTACTAAACATAAACACATAAACTAAAAATTAAAATTACTAAACATTTGAATAAAAACATAAACACATAAACTAAAAATTAAAATTACTAAACAATAAACATAAAAACATAAACTAAAAAATAAAATTACTAAACATTTGACTTCAAATCTTCAAACTTCAATGTAGCCATGTAGGGCATTATATTTTGTCCGGATGCTTGTTTTGCATGTCTTCAAATCTTCAAACTTCAATGTAGCCATGTAGGGCATTATATTTTGTCCGGATGCTTGTTTTGCATGTGATTCACGTATGTTCCGTATCCTCCCCCGCGCTTAAATTTATATTGTGTAGCACAATAGTTGCAACAAAGTTGATATGATCCATCAATTGAATTTTGACGGATTACACGAAAGTGATTTTGAAGGGATCTTTGAAAACGAAAATTGGGGGGGGGGGGAAGGAAAATCGAGTTGTTGTTGAACTCGAACCGTCGGCGGCGGAGGCGGTTGAATGGGTTGATCGACTTCCTCTTCGTTTGTAGGATTGACATTCAAATTTGTTACAATTGAATGATTTGATGATCCTTCATTTGCCATTTGAATTGAAATTTGAAGTTGAGGAAATGAGAAAATTAAAATAAGACTATAAGAGAATAAGAGATTGAGTTTGGTGTGAAAAATGAGTTGGAAAATGGGGTATTTATAGGACAAATTGTTAAAATACGAAATTAATTAAAAAAAAAAAAACGGTAACCGGCGATTAACCGGAAACCGGCGGTTTGGAATTCAAATTATCTGACCGTTGGAAATTCTACGGTCCAGATCTGTTGACCGTTTGAAATCCAACGGCCGAGATAAATCTGGAATTAAAAAAAAAATTACAACGGTAAAAATCGGCGGTTTGACCCGGTTTGCTTTAATTCAAATTCTGACCGTTAGAAATCCAACGGTCCAGATCTGTTGACCGTTGGATCTCGACGGCTCAGATTGAAACGCGTGGCGGTTAACCGGCGGTTTGCCAGAATTTTTTTTTTTTTTTTTATTAATTTCGAATTTTGCTCTATAAATACCCCCTTTTCCAACTCATTTTTCACACCAAACTCAATCTATTCTCATAATCTCATTTCTCAACATTCATTCTCAAATCTCAAATTTCTCAATTCTTTCTCAATCTCTAACTCTTATAAATTAGTTTTTAATTATTACTTCTAGTTTTACTTACTTTACTTTACTAAATTCTCAAATTACTTTCTTACTATACTAAAAATTTCAATCTCTTAAAAATTATAATCTTATTTACTTAATTACTTTACTAAATTCTATTTCACTTCTTCTTACTTTCTTAATTCTTAATTTCTTACTAATTAAGTAATTATACTAATATGTCTTCTTCAAGAGGAAAGGCTATTGGAACTTCTTCATCTTCTCAAAGACGCATTCCATTATTCAACGAAGAGGAGGATCGAAATATGCGTAGAGTTCTTGGTGACAACATCGTTGAAGATGTTATTAACACTCTTGCCTCGGATGATGATGATGAAGAAGGTGCCCGCCCAACTCAAGAAAGTGCAACCGAAAATCCAACTCCAATGGAGGAAGGAGTTGGAGTTCCTTCACAACAAAACCCCATTTTGAAGTCCGAATTTTTTGCACGTCACTTTCGAAAAGTGCCAACCGCCGAAACCGATAAGTTTATTGTTTTTTGTAATTATTGTACAAAGCAATATAAGTTTAAAAAGGGAGGAGGATATGGAACATTTAGACTCCATTTGAGGTCCACACATCCGGATAGAGTGGGAATTGAAACGAGTCGAGGATTTACCGGGTCCTCCGGAGGTGGAGTTCAAGGCGAGGGAAGTAATTCGACTTCTATTTTTAAATATGATCAAGCATATTTTAGAAAAATGTTAGCTAAAATGATAAGTGTTCAACATCTTCCTTATAGTTTTGTGGAAAATTTTGCTTTCAATGATTTGGTACAACTTTCCCTACAACCATGCATGAAAAAAGTTTCTCGTTCTACGATTACTCGTGATATTGCTAATGTTGTTGGTGAATATAAATATGCTTTGATCAATACTTTTAGAGCATTAACAAGTAAAGTTTCTATTTGCGCCGATATTTGGAGTGATAATTTTCAAAAACATTGTTATATAGGAATTACTTGTCAATGGATTGATGATTCTTGGACTTTAAACAAAAGATTAATTGCTTATAAGGACTTTGATGATATTCATAATGCCGAAAATATTAAAACAAAAATTGTTGATATTTTAAATGATTATGGTTTGAATTATAAAAAAATTTCTATTGGTTTTGATAATGCTAGTGCTAATAACGCTAGTATCGAAGAACTTCAAAATGAGTGTCAACCGTATGTTGGTGGAAAAATTTTTCATATTAGATGCATGTGTCATATTTTAAATTTATGTGTTCAAGGTGGTTTAAATGCTTTGAAAGTATATGTCGCTCCTATAAAAGATGTTATTACTTACTTGACGAGGCGTAGTAATTTGATGAAAAAATGGAAAATTTTTTGTAGAACTAAGAATGTGCATCCAAAAAAAATTTCTCTTGATGTGTCAACACGGTGGAATTCTACTTATAAATTGTTAAGAGAGTCGGTTGAGTATAAAGAAACTTTATGTGGTTTTTTCGCACAAGAACATTGTGGTTTTCGTTTACATCCTCAAAATTGGGATCATTGCATAAAAATTATTGAGATTTTGGAAACTTTTAATGATGTTACTTTTGCTATGTCTAAAGTTTACGAACCTACTTCTCATTTGGCAATTGAACATTGTCTTAAAATTATTGGAGTATTAACACGTTATAAATATGATCCATTATTACATGATGCTATTGTTCCTATGTTGCAAAAATGGAAGAAATATTTTAATCAAATTCCTCCTATATTTTTAGTTGCTAAAGTGTTTGATCCTAGATATAAGTTAGATGGTGTACATGACATGTTAGAGTTGTATTATGAAAATTTATATCCTAGTGACGAAATTAGTTCTTCTAGTTCTAATCGACCGGATCCCGAAGAAATCGTAAGTGGTGTTAAACAACTTATATTAGCATTAATTAGGGAGCATATGGATTCACATGGTTCTTCCACTTCTTCTTCTTCACATAGTGCTACTAACGTTCCAAATTTGGCCAATATGGATGCTATAAATAGACTTATTTATCAACGTAATCATAAGAGATCACGATCATCATATACTCAAGAATATGAAAATTATATCATGAATTCGACAATGGAAAATATGGAAGGAGATTTTGACATACTAAAGTGTTGGTCGACGGTGAAACTTGTATTTTCGACAATGTCAATGCTCGCAAGAGAAATTTTATCGGCTCCCGCCTCAACCGTTGCCGTTGAGCAAGCTTTTAGTGTAGGAGGTTATACTTTGGATGCAACGAGATCAAATATGACCGTTGAAAATGTAGAGAACCAATGCTTGCTTGATGATTGGGTAAGAGCCGAAAAAAGAGCCCAATCGTTAGAAGAGGATAATGAAGAAGACGAGGAATGGACCTCTACGGGCGGAAGTGAAGAATGAAGAATCGATCCATGATCATTCAACAACAACGTCAACGGGTAAGTTGAGGTAAGAGAACTACGTGGACTTTGATTCCAACATGTTGGATACGTAGGCAACTTAGTTTTAAAATTTTGAACTTAGAATTTCTAAGTTTAATTCTTAAAATTAAGCTCAAGTCCAATTCCCCCCCCCCCCAATTTGTTGTAATTTATTTTGTAAGTCACTAAGTTTTTAAATTTGTAAGTTGTAATTTGTAAGTTGTAATTTATACTTTTGTAATTTGTAACTTAAAAGTAATTTATTCTTTCAAATTTTTATAATATTTCATCAATTATTTCAATTTTTTACATAATTTATAAAATATTTCATCAATTATTTCAAACTTTAAAACTTACAACAATTTATAAAATTTAAATAATAAGTTATATAAACTAATAAACTATAAACTATAAAGTTAAAACGAACAAAAAACAAAAGTCGAAAAATCGCAAAAAGTCCAAAAAATGAGCCAAAAATAAATAAATAAATAACCGCCGAACCGGCGGTTGCTAAACCGTAACCGTAACCGGCGGTTTGCCGTTTCGGTTAGGAAAAACGTAAAACCGAAACCGCCGGTTTTTAACCGTAATCGACGGTTTCTGGCGGTTGGACATGTCTAAGTACACCTCGGAAGGAAAAGTGCATGTTGAAAGCTTCGTGTTCTTCAATGGAAGACACTCTGACGACAACAAAGAGATCCTAATCAAGTGCTTTAGGTGTGGTTTGAGACCATATTTGGAAGCGTTTCCAGAGGTTGTCTATGAAGAGGAGGTGTTAGAGTTATTCGCCACTGCTACTCGACAAGGCGACTCCATCGAAGCCTTTGTTAGTGGAAGCAGAGTGGAGATCACTCGAGAAGTGATGTTCGAAACATTAAAATTACCTTCGGGTTCGATTAATGTTGAAATGTATGGAGCAGGGCAAGAGTTGAGGTATCTAAGCATTTTCTACGGTAAGAAGTTGAAATTGGGTCGTGATGGTAAGATCCCGTCTGTCAAGAAGAAGGAGTTGTTGCCCAAGTACAAAACTCTACTTGACATAGCCAGTAAAATGTTGCTCGGAGTAACAGGAAGTTTCGATTCTGTAACTCTACAGAAGGCGAGGGTGATGGCCGCAATTTATGATGGCATCACTGATGGAAACTGGAATAAGTTGTTCTTGGATCGCCTGATGTACTTCGAGAAGAATGTAAGGGTAGACACCGATGCTGCAGAATTGTTTGTGTCTGCTGCTGTAAACTTTGGTAACAAGCTAAGTATCCTTTTACCCGTCTTACTCCCAAACAAGACGAATTGGAGCAAGGGTAAGCCGTTTCACGTGTTGAAACATTACTTGAAGAAAGACGCGCTCGACAGACAGGCAGAGTAAAGGGTTCTTGAGCATGATCAAATCAAAGTCAATCCACGAGATGTGATGATTGAAGCCAACTCGTCTAGTGCTGAAGAAGACGAGGCCGAAGCTGGAACCAGTGGAGCTTTGGTAAACTATGTGTCGGATGAAGCTATGATTGATCCGATTGATGATTCTGAGGAAATGGAGTCTAATGAAGAATCGAAGGAAAAAGCTGTTGGGATATGAATCCTAGAACAAGTCCTAAATGATGAATAAAAGATAAAAGATAAAGTTTTGATAAGCCAAAAGAAGACTTGAATATTTTCTAAGTGTTGACTAATCTAATCTAGTTAAGTTGAAGTCATCTTGAACAGATCAGTAGAGTTCACATAAAAAGAAAATTATTGTTTATATTTAAAAGATAAGTACGATGTATAAGTACTTCATATCTGTTCATAGTTGAATATGTTAAGATTGTTTTTTAGCTATAATTACTGTATAGAGCTCATGTTTTTATATACGTAATAGATTAGATTCATTGTATAGTTTATAAGTTGACTAAGCTTGTGTTATAAAAGCTTAATGTAATGTAATAGTCTTGTTAGGTTAGATGATAGGACTAGATTAGTTCTATTGTAAGCCTACTGCACAAGTCAAGTAGAAGACGCAGACTACTACTACTGGACAAGACAAGTGTGCTACTACACAAAGACAGGTTATATTGAAGTTAATTACAGAAACGCGTATTGAAGTTAAATTGAAGAATTAGTTATGGAATAACTAATTAACTGAAGAAACGCGTGGAAGGATAAGAAGAATCAGTTACAAGTTAGTTTTCAAGAAAGGTTGTTACACAACTGAAAGTTCTTGGATTTGAAGTCTATAAATATCGCAAGGTATTAAACGATTAGAGACTACTGATACGACTACAAAAAGCGTTATTGAAGATTAAAAGAAAAAATTACTCTCAGAGTTGATTGAAGTTCAGAAAGATAGCCAGAAGACAAGTGAAGAATCAAGAAGGCTACTACTGAAAATCAGAGAAGTTTTTAGTTTTTGTTTTGTTATTTTCAAGGTGCTAGATACTTGTAAAATTTCTAGTAAGATCGTAGACATATCTGGAGGTATAGTCTGTTGAAGATCTAAGTCTTCTTCTTGGGACTTTAAAGACAGGAACATACACTTGTACTCGATTGGAAGAGTTGTAGTGGAAACATCACAACTGGGTTTGTGAGAGTGGATGTAGACAAGTTGTCGAACCACTATAAATCTTGTGTTTGATTTACTTTACAGTTTTGATTGTTTAAATTGCTTAATTGTTTTAACTACTTAACTAAACTTGACAAGTTGAGTATAGAACAGAGTTCTCGAATCTAAGTTGAGTATAATCTTGAATTGGGCTCATTGTTAATTTCGTATTCCGCATATTGTACTTTGATATTTCGAAAGATTTTTGAAAAGTCTATTCACCCCCCCCCCCCCTAGACATTTTCACTAGCTTACTCGTTATTAACTCAACTTGGGACCAACAAGTGGTATCAGAGCAGTAGTTTACGAACTGCTGTTTCTTGATAACCGACTCAAGACTTAGGGTGAAGTCTTGGTCCTTGACTGTTCTTGTATACGTGTTCTTGATCATATTCTTGTATCATCTGTTTTTCGTGCCCCCTGTTCTTGACTTATCTGTTGTTCTTGATCATAACTTGACTTAGCACTCATTTCTTGAAATCATGTCTCTTGAGATAAGCGCCAACAAACTACCTAAGTTCCAGGTACAGGATTACGACTATTGGAAGCTAAGGATGGAAGCCATCTTCAGCTCCACTCACGACTTAATGATCTTCGTAGTCACTGAAGGTCCAATTGTGACCATGATCCCCAATACTGCTGCCCTTGATCCAAATCAACCAGTGGGTACTCTCGTCAAGAAACCAAGGTCAGAACTAACCTCTGAAGAAATGAGACAGAATAATTTGGATAGCTTGGCCAAGAATTACATCTTACACACTCTTCCTAACGAGTATCTGGGAAAAGTGTTAAAATGTAAAACTGCCAAAGAAATGTGGGATCGCTTAGCTATCATTTGTGAAGGGACATCCCTAATCAAAGAAAGCAAGCTTTCCACTGCAGTCCAAAGATTCGAATCATTTCATATGAAAGCTGGTGAAACAATAGACCAGTTGGATACTCGTTTTACTAAAATCATGAATGACTTGGAAGTCCTTGGTAAATCTTATACTCCACGTGAAATCAATCTTAGGATTCTCAAAAGCCTTGATAGTCGATGGAAGATGGTAAAAATGCTTGTTAAGAATACCCAAGATATAGACGTATGGACAGCAGAGACTATGTTTCAAACTCTAAAGGCTCATGAGTTTGATCTAGACGAAGATGAACCCATAGTAAGTAGCGACAGAGAACATGTTGTATCTAAGAACGTTGCTTTTAAGGCTAGTTCGTCTAAGATAGACAGGTCTAAGACTAAGACTAGGTCTGCTTCTGTTAAAAACGAGATAGATACTGATCTTAGCCTGAAGGATCAGGTAAGCCTCATGGTTAGAAAGTTTGATAGGCTGAATAAACGTTTCGGAAAATATAAGAAGTTCTATAGACAGCATAGAGGGTCTGCTTCTAAGAACTCGTCTGAAACCAGACGAGACCGAAACTCGTCCGAAAGGAGAGACGAAGTCTCGAAAGGTAACAGACAAGATAGAGAGTCTGATGGTAGGAAGATTACTCGTTCTGATAGACGTGATAAACAAAGGAACAACTCTCCTATTAAAAAGGCTACTAATGATCTTGTGTGCTATAACTGTGAGAAACCAGGTCACTACATATATGAATGTCCAGACCTGAGTACTGATGATCGAGAAGAACGGAAAGCACGAAGGGAAAGAAGATACAACCGTGGTAAAAAGGCAATGATGGCCAATGATGACTCTGACTCAGACGAGTTGCCATCATCCTCATCTAGCTACCCGTCTGAACCAGATCACGATGAAGCATTCATAGTTGATGATGGTCTATGCTTCATGGCTAAAATCGACCAAGAGGTATCATCTGTTACATCCTTTCAATCGTGTGATGAATTAGATTCTGATGAAAGTGACACTGCCAGTAGCCAAGTAGGGAGTAGTCTTCAGCACTCTACTAGTGCAGTTGAAGACGACCTCCTACTTGCCAACAAGGCATTCATTGAAGTCAGTGACGAAAACATCACCTTAAGACAAGAAATCATTGATCTTAAGGAAGCTCAGTCTAAAGTAGATCCTAATATAACAGTCCTAAATGAACGCTTGCAAGAAGAGTTGAGACAACTCAGAGAGAAGTGTGCATTGACAGACAAGTTGTATCAAGACCTACTTAAGACACACGCTACTGAGAAACATGAATTCAATGTTTTACAAAGTAAGCTCAAAAAGCTTGAAGAACGTAATAAGTTCTTAGAAACCGAGGTTGTCACATTAGACCTTAAACTTACTGACCTGGTTAACTCATCTAAGGTTAACCTTGAACTGTCAGATAGGTATAGGGCTCCTGCTGACAAGACAGGCATAGGTGCTGAGACACCCAGCTCGTCTACTCAAGTTCCTAAGAACCCTACTATCTTCATCTCAAGCTCTTTGACTAATGATAAAGGAAAAGAACCATTGATATACGATATTGACACTCCATCAAAAGGTACTGTACCAAAACAAGCTCAAGTTAACATTCCAATTACCAAAGGTGGTAAAAAGAAAGTTAACAACAAGCCTGTTCCGTTTAAGACAAGTCAACAAAGGACTAGGAATCGTGGACGACCAAATCAGGTCAGATACGAGGACTGGTATCCTAAGGAGACTAGTACTAGACAAGTACAGATTAGACGACAAGAGTCTAGACCTCCTTTCATAAGGCAGTCTCAACTCTACTCGTCTAGACCTAGACAGGAAGGTCCAAAATATCGTACACAAGCTGTTCTATATCCTCCACCTTTGTCATATGATATCAAAGGAGAAGAAAGACCTAAACATGTCTATAAACCGTATGGACCTAATGCATATAAACCCTACTCTGACTATCATAGACAAGTGCCTGCTCAAGTAGAGATTAAGTCAAAAGGCTATCTCCAAAGAGTAGACCCGAACTCGACTGATAGGCCAGATAAGGACAACAAGGTCTTATTTTGCAACAAATATGGTCGAAAACTTAGAAGGTCAAACTTGTTCAGGACTCCAATGTACATTTGGATTCCATTGAACTCGACTAACCCCCAAGGACCCCACTAAACAAGGAGGGTACCTAAATTATGTATTATCATCTATTGCAGGGTCGACTCGATCTATACAAGAAAGGTGGCTCAACAGGAGAAACTTGGTACATAGACAGTGGCTGTTCGCACCACATGACTGGTACTAAGACTCTCTTATCAAGCTACCATGAGCAAGAAGGACCAAAAGTGATATTTGGTGATAGCTCCACTACTGTTACCAAAGGATTTGGTTACATTCGGAATGGAGACATAGAGATTCAAGATGTTTCTTATGTTGAAGGCTTGAAATACAATTTACTCTCTGTTTCACAATTTTGTGATCGTGGATACAAGGTGCAGTTCAAGAGTCAGAAATATGAAATCATTGACAAAAGAACTCACACAGTCTTACTGGTCGGCATTAGACAAGGAAGTGTGTACATAGTAAACTGGAACAGTTGTCCGAGGGACACCTGTCTACTTACTAAGAATCCTAAAGAACTTGGCTGGCTCTGGCATAGACGCCTTTGTCATCTAAACTTTAAGGTTCTTAATAAGATAGCCAGAGACTACCTTGTGGAAGGTATTCCCAATGAAGTCTACTATAAGTCACATATATGCACGTCCTGTCAAAAAGGTAAACAGGTAAAGGGTTCTTTTAAATCTATTCCATCCCTCTCAACCAGTAGAGTTCTTGAACTTCTACATATGGACTTACATGGCCCAATAACTCCTCCAACTTTGAACGGTAGAAGGTACACATTTGTTGTGGTAGACGACTATTCTAAATTCACTTGGGTAGTCTTCTTACACAAGAAGAGTGATACACAAACACTTTTGCCTGATCTATTGAAGAAGTTACAGGTTGAGAAGAATCAGTCAATTGTCAAGATCCGTAGTGACAAGGGTACTGAATTTATTAACTGCTATATTAAAGAATTTTGTTCTAAGCGTGGCATCCAGCACCTTACTAGTGCAGCAAGGACACCACAACAAAATGGAGTAGCAGAACGAAGGAACAGAACTCTTAAGGAGGCCTGCAGGACCATGCTGACAAAGTATAATACGCCTCAGAAATTTTGGGCAGAAGCTATCAACACTGCATGCCACTCACAAAATAGAAGTGCTATCAATAAAGCACTAGGTAAGACGCCCTATGAGGTATGGAAAGGTAGAAAACCCAGAGTTTCATATTTTCATATATTTGGATGCAAGTGTTTCATCCATAACAATGGGAAAAGCAAGTTGAATGCATTCGATGCTAAAGCAGACGAGGGGATATTCTTAGGATACTCCTCGACTAGCAAAGCATTTAGAGTATTCAACTACTCAACCCTTTGTGTGGAAGAAACACCACATGTGGTTTTCGAAGAATCTCAACAGGACCCGTCTGCCAACAAGATCAGTGAGAAAGCTACTGAGCTAACTGTCGAATCTGACAAAGACTCGGAGGTATATGAATCCGTTCAAGCTTACAATCCATTCATGAAAGCTCTCGAGTCAGATGACCAGAAGAAGGTGAGTGCTCAAGGTAACTCTACTAGACCAGTTGACATACCTAAACTAGTCGACTCGTCTACTCCCATTAAATCTTCTGATGATAATGATGTTGACATGCATGATGCTGTACATGATATAGATGATAGTATTATTGTTAAGAATAGAAATACATGGAAATCAGCGCATAATACTGAAAATATTATTGGTGACTCTACTGTTGGTGTTAAGACTAGACGACAACTCTTTGAGTCGCAAGAACAATCTAGTCCATCTCTGTTTTGCTGGTGTTGTTTCCTCTCATCTATCGAGCCTAAAACCATTAATGAGGCATTGGCTGATAGTAATTGGATCATTGCTATGCAAGACGAGTTGAATCAGTTTGTTCGAAACGACGTCTGGGAACTTGTCGATAGACCGAAACATCATAATGTAGTTGGAACTCGATGGATTTTCAAAAATAAGAAAGATGAGAATGATGTAGTTGTTCGTAATAAGGCTAGACTAGTCGCCCAAGGCTATTCACAAGCGGAAGGCATAGATTATGATGAGACATATGCTCCTGTTGCTAGACTAGAAGCCATTCGATTGTTTCTTGCATATGCTGCTTACATGAAATTTACTGTATATCAAATGGATGTTAAAAGTGCATTTCTTAACGGTATTCTTGTGGAAGAAGTATATGTTGAACAACCCCCAGGTTTCGAAGTCAAAGGTAATCAGGTATACAAATTAAAGAAGGCCTTATATGGACTAAAGCAAGCTCCAAGAGCCTGGTACGATACTCTTTCTCAATTTCTATTAGAAAATGGTTTTACTAAAGGCAAGGTAGACAGAACCTTGTTTAGAAGACAAGAAGGGAAAGACATTTTACTCGTCCAAATTTACGTAGATGACATCATTTTTGGTTCACCTAACAAAGAGCTGAGTGAAAGTTTCTCAACACTCATGCAAAGTAAATTTGAGATGTCTATGATGGGTGAAATGAATTACTTTCTTGGACTTCAAGTAAAACAGACCCCTGAAGGGATTTTCATAAATCAAGCAAAGTATACTAGAAATCTTCTAGACAAGTATGGTATTAAGACATGCAAGTCTGCTGGCGTACCTATGCTACCTACATACAGAATGGACCCAGACGAACAAGGTAAGTGTACTGATCAAACTCATTACCGTGGTCTAATTGGTTCATTACTGTACTTAACTGCTAGTAGACCTGATATTGCATTTTCTGTTGGTGTATGTGCTCGTTTTCAAGCTAATCCAAAAGAGAGTCATATGGAAACCACTAAAAGGATTTTGAAATATTTGAAAGGAACCATCAATCGTGGTATATGGTATCCTTCGAATGATGATTTATCTTTAAGTGGCTACTCTGATTCTGATTTTGGTGGTTGTAGAATAGATAGGAAATCTACATCTGGTTCTTGTCAATTCTTAGGCACAAAACTTATTTCATGGTTTTCGAAAAAGCAGACAAGTGTTGCTACCTCTACTACTGAAGCCGAGTACATGGCTGCAGGTAGTTGTTGTAGTCAATTATTATGGCTTATTCAACAGCTTAGAGATTATAATATTTGTGAATCAAATGTTCCTATATTCTGTGATAGTAATAGTGCCATTGCCATTACACAAAATCCTGTTCTGCACACACGTTGTAAGCATGTTGATGTGAAACACCATTTCATACGTGATCATGTAGAAAAGAAGGATATTCGCATGGAAAAGATTCATACTAATTTTCAAAGAGCTGATATTTTCACAAAACCATTAGCTGAGGCCCGATTTCATGAATTATGCATTAGCCTAGGACTTATTGATCTTGATCCTACTAGTGTGTAGAAATGTACTAACCAGACAGTTACAATCCTAAGAAGAAAGGAGAAATAGACAAGTTACCACAAAAGAACAGTGCACTAGTTCACTCACGCAACAGACAGGTATACAAGGCTAGACAAGATGACCAGACAACCCGATGAGGAAGCTGGTAAAGCTGAGGGTAATACTAAGGGAATAAACATTTAAGGGGGAATCTATGATTTCTTAAATATCCTTATGTTGACCCTTATGCTAGTCAATAGTCATCTTGTTCGAACCCTTGATCGTTGCTTTAGATTGATATTCATTTTATTTATTGTTACTTTACTTGCACCATCAATTACATGTTGAAAGTGAGAAGATAGGTAAACGAAGTCGTTCGAGAATCAGAATAGACATGCACAGACGAAGGGGGAACTCGTCTTGTGTACTTAAGTCAACTCGTCTGATGAAGCTTAAGTCTACTCGTCTGTTCTGGATGGACTCAAACAGACAAGCTAAGTTTGTTTTACTCTACAATGCTAAGTGTTTAATCAAAACGGATTAAGGATATTATAGTAATTAGGTATTGGTAGAATTTGAAAACCCTTGAATTAGATTTATACACTCTCATTTGATGTGGTGTATACATCCAGTTCTCACTCATCTACACTAGGATAGATAAGTTCACTTCTCTGTTCCAACTAAGAAGGGGCGGATTTCAAAGTTTACAATATCAAATTACATAATACTCTCGGTTCCGTAACCGAATGCCAAAGGTCTTAACCGTCTTGATCAAAACCCAAATTATCACATGACTTAGTCACATTTTTGTTAACTCCCTTTTCTCTCAAGAAGATTTTTCTCTCCCTATTCTCAAGCAATCCAGTTACTGATTTTTTTGAGATGTCTATTCGATCTATCTTCGATCTTAGAACTAACATGCAGGTCACATTCGACCTAGGCCGGTACATCTCCGATAACAAAGTAAATGTTGAACCATCTGTGTTCTTCAAAGGCAATCACTCAGACGACGATGCTGAGATTCTGGCTAAATGCACTCGATGTGGGCTCAAACCTTATCTAGAATCATTTCCTCAAGTGGTCTTGGAGGAGGAGGTGCTAGAGTTCTATGCCAACGTCATCAGACAAGGTGATATTCTTGAATCCTTCATTGGTGAAGATCGTGTGCAAATCACTCCAGAAACGATGTTCAACCATCTACAGCTGCCCACCGGAACAATTGACATTGATAATTATGCTCTTGGACAAGAAATTCGATACTTGAGCATCTTCTGTGGCAAGAAGTTGAAACAGAAATCAGATGGCAAGTATGCTCCAGTCAAGAAGGGTGATCTTCTTAAGAAATATCGCACCTTATTGGATATTGCCAGCAAAATCTTGTTAAGTTCGACTGGTTCTCATGACTCTGTGACCTTTATGAAGGCAAGGGTTATGGTTGTCATTTTTGATGGTATCACAGAATGCAATTGGTTCAAGCTGATTGCAGATCGAATTATGTATTTTGAACGCAGTGTTCGAGTAGATGACAATACTCGGAATTGGGTGGTGTCTACTGCCGTTGGATATGGCAATAAGCTAAGTATCCTACTTCCTCTCCTTATGCCAAACAAGACGAAATGGAGTAAAGGAAAGCCGTTCCATCCTTTGAAATTTTACTTGAAAAAGGGGGCAGTGAGGAAACAAGCTGCGGCTAGGCCATCTGCACCTAGGCAAGCCAGAATTGACCCCATGGAAGCTTTGCCGTATGCTGGTGCGTCTGGTTCTTCAGAAGATGAGTCCGCTGAAGACAAGTCAATAGAAGCTACACAAGACTCATCTGGTGCAGAAGACTCAGAGAAGACTCAGTCAGAGGAAGAGTCGACTCAAGAGCAGGAGTCGAGTGAACAAATACCTGAGATGTACACTCTCGTGAGAGTTGATTCGCCTACTCGTCCAGTCGAGTCGAGTTTACAGGTTGGTTCTTCTACTCAATCTGTTTCAATTCCTCTCTCTCTCCCATCTTCTTCAGTTCGAACCAAGGCTAGATCACACCGATCTAGGCCTAGACCTATTCCCTCAACCTCACAAGTGCTGCCAGCATATCCGCTGAGAGTCAGCCTACCCGAAAACACTCCCATATTAGATACAACTGATACTCCGACAGTTGTCACACCAAACCAAGACACATCAAAGCCCACAGAAACCACAGTCCAAAATCTATCTTTATCCTCAACAGAATATGTTGAACCTCCTCACCCATCTGCTTCAGATAAGTCGCCAGTTGCCACTGCAACGACTGAGATAGGGACCCCACCTACTCAGACCCCGTCTGAAGTTCGATTTGAATACTTGGTATATTACCCCATGAGCCTAAGAGAAAGGAGAATCCGTTCGAAGATGAGCAGAAACTTGAAAAAGAAGCTCTCGGCTATTGAAGTTGACTATGAATCAGAACAGTTTGAGAAACTTCTAAGAGTATGCACTTGGGTGGCATTGAAGAAGTCTGGCACGGATGATCTGTTCGAAGCTATCTTAGGAAAGGGAGGCATCTCGAACTTTATGGACTGGGAAATGGAACAGAAGGAGACCAGTGGTGTTCAAGATCACTCCGAGTTATTCCCAGCTCATGCCATCACAGATCTTGCTAAGAGATTGCTACACATTTCTGATGATTTGATGTGCTCAGAATCAAAATTTGATGTAGGCATTCAAGTTTCAGATTCCGATTTTGACAATGATATGATTATGACTGAAGTCACGCAAGTTGAAGAATTCCAGTCTACTGATCCTATGGTGGACTTAGACAATGTCTCAAATCAGTTGAGAGGCATTGTGTTCAGGTTTCAAGTTGATCATGCTAACTGTCCAAGGTCAGATTTTGTTTTTATAAATCGTTATTCTGATAATTTACTTCCATTTGAACTCTGTGGATACATGGCAAAGTTGCACGCTTTGTTAAGGAAGGACTTGGCTGAAGCTATAAGGAAGGCTGAGGAAGCTAAATTAGCTATAGTGCCTTACTGTCCGTTTCCAAGTTTGAAAGCCATAGCTGGAAGTGTGTTTCAAGATTCAGAGATAGTAGAAGACGAGGCCGTAACTACTGCTACAGAAGGTCAATTGATTGAGGTGATATCTATTGCTGATAATGTGATCATGGAAGAAACCATTCATGCTGAAGTTGGTCAGTCATCTCAAAG
Source organism: Galeopsis tetrahit (assembly GCA_963675135.1). NCBI lineage: Eukaryota > Viridiplantae > Streptophyta > Magnoliopsida > Lamiales > Lamiaceae > Galeopsis > Galeopsis tetrahit. The sequence goes on along the minus strand of OY776121.1, from coordinate 63,568,600 downwards.
ATTTTCCACTGCTTCCATAGATGAGTTGAAAGCTGATTTGAAAGGTGTTATAAAATCGTCCATTGATGACTTTCTCAAATCTGATGTCAAGAGGATTCTTATTGAACAAAACAATGTCCTTGTGACAAGTTCAAAAGATTTGATAGTAGATGCAGTCAGTCAGGTAGATGATGAATACAGACAGCATATGTTTGAACAACTTGAAGGATTTCTTCAGGATCAAGTTGAATACTCAGAGAAGAGCTCAGTCGATTTTGCTCGCGTACTAGCTACTGAATCCAGGAAGTTGGAAAGAGTCTATAGAGCAAGAATCGAGGTTGCTGATGTTCAACGGAAGGAAGCTTATGATCAGTTAACTCAAGCTCAACAACTTATCTCTGCTATGACTGAAGAAAATAAGAAGTTACGTTTGACCGCAACACATTTCAAGAATGAGTTGAACTTGTCTACTCAAGAGCTGGAGTTGGTGGCGACCAAGCTGGACAAGTTGAGTCAAAACAATTCGCATGAGAAGCAAATTGAAAGAGCTACAAGTCAAATGAAACAAGCTATGTTTGAAGAGATGACTCGTTTCACTTCTCTTTTCTCTCTCCAGGCTACTGATGAAGCCAAAAAGGGGGAAGAGACAAAGAAGACAAAACATTCTGAAGCTGAGATTAGTGCTGAAGCTGAAATTGAAAAATCTAAATCCAGTGCTGAGCCGGAAGCAAAGGAAGCTGCGGAAGCTATGCAAGATCTCAAAAGGCCTAAGAGAGGCAGAGGCAGATTGGTTAAAACTGCAGAAGCTGAGCAAGCTAAAATTGAAGCAGATGAATTGAAGAAGAAGGAGAAGGGCAAGGCTATTGCATCTTCAGAAGCTGAAGTGCAGACAAGAATGGTATCGAAAAGGAAGTCTATTATCATTGAAGAACCTACTCCTGAGTCAACTATTTTGAAGAAGCAAAAGGTTGTTGATCCAAGTGATGAAACTCATTATGCGAAGAAGAAGAAGATAGAAAAGCATATTGAAAGTTTGTTGAAGGAGAAGCCTGATGAAGATCAAATAGAAGACAAGCTCATTGATCACTTTATTGACAAAGAACATCGTCAAGAATGGATGAAAGTGAAAAGGCAGTGGGAACTAGATCACTGGATTATCAGGAAGTTTGGAGATTCTAATAACTCTGACGATCTTTATGCTATGTTTGACAAGTTCATGGAAGGACAGCATAAGATGCTATGGAATTTGATCATAAGAATATCTGCTGCTGCTAATTTTAATATTCTTGTTCCTGGTTTTCCAAAATGGAAGTGTCCCATGACTAGTTCAGGTAAAAGGGCAGATGTGAACCAGATCAAGAAGTATGAAGATGAGCTGCTAGACAACGAGAAGATTGAAGATGAAGAACATATCAAAGGAATTCATACTAGACTACTCAATGCTTTCTGTGTTCCAGATTCAGAAAGAGGTAACTTTTCAGTATAGTTTAGTTTTATTCTGATTTTGTTAAGTATTTGTAATATCTACTGATCTTATTTCTGAATGAATGAAAAGATAAAGTACTATTTGATGTTAAAAGACAAGGTAACTACTTAACTAGTTTACTAATAAGAAAAGATTCAAGTAGTTTTGGCTTCATCAAAAAGGGGGAAATTGTTGGGATATGAATCCTAGAACAAGTCCTAAATGATGAATAAAAGATAAAAGATAAAGTTTTGATAAGCCAAAAGAAGACTTGAATATTTTCTAAGTGTTGACTAATCTAATCTAGTTAAGTTGAAGTCATCTTGAACAGATCAGTAGAGTTCACATAAAAAGAAAATTATTGTTTATATTTAAAAGATAAGTACGATGTATAAGTACTTCATATCTGTTCATAGTTGAATATGTTAAGATTGTTTTTTAGCTATAATTACTGTATAGAGCTCATGTTTTTATATACGTAATAGATTAGATTCATTGTATAGTTTATAAGTTGACTAAGCTTGTGTTATAAAAGCTTAATGTAATGTAATAGTCTTGTTAGGTTAGATGATAGGACTAGATTAGTTCTATTGTAAGCCTACTGCACAAGTCAAGTAGAAGACGCAGACTACTACTACTGGACAAGACAAGTGTGCTACTACACAAAGACAGGTTATATTGAAGTTAATTACAGAAACGCGTATTGAAGTTAAATTGAAGAATTAGTTATGGAATAACTAATTAACTGAAGAAACGCGTGGAAGGATAAGAAGAATCAGTTACAAGTTAGTTTTCAAGAAAGGTTGTTACACAACTGAAAGTTCTTGGATTTGAAGTCTATAAATATCGCAAGGTATTAAACGATTAGAGACTACTGATACGACTACAAAAAGCGTTATTGAAGATTAAAAGAAAAAATTACTCTCAGAGTTGATTGAAGTTCAGAAAGATAGCTAGAAGACAAGTGAAGAATCAAGAAGGCTACTACTGAAAATCAGAGAAGTTTTTAGTTTTTGTTTTGTTATTTTCAAGGTGCTAGATACTTGTAAAATTTCTAGTAAGATCGTAGACATATCTGGAGGTATAGTCTGTTGAAGATCTAAGTCTTCTTCTTGGGACTTTAAAGACAGGAACATACACTTGTACTCGATTGGAAGAGTTGTAGTGGAAACATCACAACTGGGTTTGTGAGAGTGGATGTAGACAAGTTGTCGAACCACTATAAATCTTGTGTTTGATTTACTTTACAGTTTTGATTGTTTAAATTGCTTAATTGTTTTAACTACTTAACTAAACTTGACAAGTTGAGTATAGAACAGAGTTCTCGAATCTAAGTTGAGTATAATCTTGAATTGGGCTCATTGTTAATTTCGTATTCCGCATATTGTACTTTGATATTTCGAAAGATTTTTGAAAAGTCTATTCACCCCCCCCCCCTAGACATTTTCACTAGCTTACTCGTTATTAACTCAACTTGGGACCAACAAAAGCTGAGGAAACAGAGACATATCGACTGGTGAGAGTCGAGTCGAGTCCATCACCAGACAAGACGACTGAAATGGTTAGTACTTCTACTCGTACTATTTCCATTCATCCTCCTCTCGATATTCCGGTGAAAACCAAGGCAAGATCACTTCGATCTCGTGCCAGACCTTTGTCCCAAACCTCTCCATTGATCGTTCAACCGCTGAGATCAAACATAAGCCAAGATACTACCATATATGCTACAGCTGATACTCCTACAACAGACATACCAAACCAAGCCACATTAAAGCCCTAAGAAACCACCATCCAAAATATTGCTTCCACAACAGAATATGTTGACCCCATTAACCCATCTGTTTCGGGAACTCATCTAGTTGACACTTCAGCAACTGAGCTAAGGACCCCACTTACTCAGACCCCTCCCAAAAACAGATTTGAAGCCCTGGTCGATTATCCCTTGTGTCTACGTGAAAAGAGATTGCGTTCACAAATGACCAGAAATTTGAAGAAGATGCTACCGTCAGTAGAGATTGACACGTCTTCTGAAACCTATGAAAAGCTGATCAGGATATGCACATGGGTTGCATTGAAGAAAGGTCCGACAGAAGACTTGTTTGAAGTTATTCTTGGAAAGGGTGGAATTGAGAATATCCAAGACTGTGAGATGGAGCAAAAAGAGAATAGAGGAGTGAATGATCACTCTGAACTACTCCCAGCGCATGCCTTGACTGCTCTTATCAAAAGGATGCTGAATATTTCTGATGATATTCTACCATCAGAAGCAAAGTCGAGTGTTGGTGTTCAAGTCTCGGATACTGATCTTGCTCAAGATGAGGTGATGCAAGATGTTGAGCCAGTTGATGAGGTACAGTCTACTGATCCGATCATTGATTTGAATAATTGCTCTGATCAACTGCGTGGAATGGTATTTGAATTTCAAGTGGAGCATGCACATGGTCCAAGATGTAACGTTGGACAGATTACCAGACAGGTGGAAAAATATTTTCCGTCTGAAACTTGTGCTTACACTGCTAAGCTAGTCCAGTTGGTTCAGAAGGAACAACAAGTGGCTGAAAGAAAAGCGAAGGAAGCCAAGTTAGCTATCGTACCTTACTGTCCTCCTATAAGTTTAAAAGCCATAGCAGGAAGTCTCGTTCCAGAAGCTGAGATAGTAGAAGACGAGGTCTTGTCTACTAATCTGGAAGACGACTTGGTTGAAGTTCAAGTGTTTGATGATGATGAAATCATGGAAGAAGTTGTTCATTTTGAAGCTGCTCAATCAACTCAGGTGATTTCAACAGAATTTTTAGATGAGTTGAAGTTGGATTTGAAGCACGTAATTCAGTCATCTATCGATGAATTCTTGAAGTCTGATGTGAAGCAAGTTTTTGAGGAACAAAACCAATCTCTTGTAGATAAGTCGAAGGAACTGATAGTTGGTGAAGTTAATCAGATGGATGCCACCTTCTGACAAGAGATGTACACTTAGCTAGAAGATTTCTTGCAAAGACAGATTAATTATTCGGAGAAGTGTTCTATTGATTTTGTAAGATCATTGGCTGAAGAATCTAAGAAGATGAAAAGACTCTATCGTGTGAAGATTGAGATAGCAGACGCACAAAGAAGAGAAGCACAAGATCAGTTGGTGCAAGCTAGAGCTCTCCTGACAGAAATGACTGAGGAAAACAGATTGCTCAAGCTGACTGGTACTCACTTCAAAAATGAGTTCACTTTTTGTTCAAGGAAATTAGAGCATACAGTTGATCGTCTTGAGAAGCTAACTCAAGACAAGTCGCATCATAAGCAGATTGATAGAGCTGCTGAGATGATGAAGCAAGTTGTACAAGAAGAGATGACTCGATTTACCTCTCTATTCACTCTTTAGGCAAGTGATGAAGCCAAAAAGGGGGAAGAGACGAAAGAGGTAAAATCTGCTGAACCTGAGATTGTTGTTGCTACTGCTGTAGAAGAGACTAGTAGGCCAAAGAGAAGAGGCTGGCTAGTAAAGAAAGCAGATTTGGAACAGATTGAAGAGCAAAAGAGGTTGTTGAAAGGAAAATCTGTTGTTATTGAAGATGTTCAACCCAGAACAAGACAAGTCAAGAGGAAACTTGATCTTGAGAAAAAGAAAGAAGTATTAGGTGAAATACTTGCTGGAATTGCTGATGAAGATGTTGAAGCGATTCACAAAAAGCAGAAACTGGAAGATGATCGTTATGCTAACAAGAAGGTGTTAGTCAAACACATTCACAGGCTGCAAAAGATGAAAGCTAATCCAGAGATGATTGAAGATGCCCACATAGACAAGTTCATTGACAATGAGCATAGAGATGATTGGATTGTTGTCAAGAAGAAATGGGAATTATATCATTGGATTATTCGTAAGTATGGTGACCCAGACAGCAAAGAAGAGTTATATGTTGTGTTTGACAAGTTCATGGAAGCATAGGATGAGAATCTTTGAAACTTGATCATGCGCATTGCAACTGTTGTTGGTTATAACATTTTGGTTCCTGTTTTTCCAAAGTGGGAAACACCACTACTTGGTTCTGGAAAGCGGTTTGATTTTAACAAGGTGAAGAAATTTGAAGAAGAGTTGCTGGAGAAGGAAAAGATAGACAATGAAGAACATATTTCTGACATTCACAGAAGAGTTCTTGAAGCTTTCAGCATTCCGAATCCAGATATTGATAACATCAGTGAGTAATTGTAAATACTTTACTTAGTTTCTATTTCATTTTGTCTAAGTAATTGTAATCTACTGATCTTACTGAATGAATGAAAAGATAACACATTTGATGATTATATAAGATAACTACTTAACTAGTCTACTAACGTGAAATAATTCAAGTAGTTTTGGCTTCATCAAAAAGGGGGAAATTGTTGGGATATGAATCCTAATATAAGTCCTAATTGATGAAAATAAGAAGTAGTTTTGATAAGCCAAAAAAAGACTTGAATATTTCTAAGTGTTGACTGATCTAGTTATGGAAGTCGTCTTGTGAAGATCAGTAGAGTACAAAGGAACAAAGTATAAAGAAAGTTTAAGTATAAAAGAAAAGACAAGTACGTTTTATAAGTAATATGGTATGTTTGTATAGGTTTTATGATGAGCATTTAATTGATGTATAGAAGCTCATATGTGTATTGATGTATAGATTTAAGTTGACTAAGCTGAGTTATAAAGTTTAAAGTAATGTAATAGTCTTGTTAGGATTAGATGATAGGACTAGTATAGATTAGTTCATTATCGAAGTCTACTACAGAAGTCTACTACTGAAGATAAGAAGACTCGCAAGACAAGACAAGTGAAGAAAACTGAAGAATTTGTCTAAGTATGGAAGACTAGACAAGTGCGAATGAAGAAGGAAATTCTTAAGTCAGAAACGCGTGAAGATAGTTATGAATGAAGATATATTTTGAAGAGTTAGTTATGGAATAACTAATTAACTAAACGCGTGGATAGATAAGAAGAAGCAGTTAGAAGTCAGTTATCAAGAAAGTTAGTTGGATAACAAACTGTTCTTGATATTTAGAAGTCTATAAATACTTGATGGTATTCTACGATTCAAGACTACTGAAGCGCTGAAATTTACGAAGCAATTACTGAAGAAATTCGAAGCAAAGAAACTCGCAGAGTTAGAAGTTCAGAAAGTTGAAGCCAAAGAGACAAGTCAAATTCAAGAAGGCTACTACTGGATTAAAGGGAAGTTTTATAGTTTTGTTCAAGTTGCTAGTTACTTGTAAAATAGCTAGTTAGATCGAAGATACACTTGGAAGTGTAATCGAAAAGATCAAAGTCTTATTTCTTGGGACTCTAAGCCACAAGAACACACTACTCGAAGAGAAGAGTAATAAGAATTTCACGACTGGAGTTGTGAGAGTGGATGTAGACAAGTTGTCGAACCACTATAAATCGTTGTGTGTTGTTTACATTTCTGTTATATTTGTGTTTACATGATTAACTGTTTACTTGATTAACACTGCGTATAGAATAGACAAGTTAAGTGTTCTTAACAGAAGTTTAATTTCTAATTAGTTGAGTATAAATTTGTTGGGCTCATTATAATATGATAAATTCTGCATTGTGTATTTTGATATATTGAAAATTTTTGAAAAGTCTATTCACCCTCCTCTAGACGTTTTCCTAGCTTACTCAATATTATCTACTCAACTAGGGATCTACAGGATATAATATGATACATGACTTGTTTTCAGTATATGTAAAGTCATTAGATTGGGTTTAACGGTTTGAAGCAAACTGAGACGTGAATTTAATTGAAATAAATTGTGAAGGGCAAGGACTTTTTGTATTCAAAATGACTCGAATCATGTTTAGTTGAAGCATTACCTTTTTTCTTTGAAGCTTTCGCTCGACCACGTGTGTTAATCTTTAGCTCGGATCCAACAATCGAAGTGGTCTTTGAATTGCGAAGCTCTATTGCTTGCCTCAACATTACATTTTTCTGTGACGTTTCCTCCTCTTTATAAAGCACAATCAAACCTTTGATGGCGTCTTCAAATCGAGTGTCGAGGTCTTCAACAACGTCATGTTTCACGTCATCAGTATCTCTCAATACGGGCTCCATATCAAGTTTCCTTCGGAACCTATCAACAACATATATGGGTATCGGTTATGATATTCGTCAAGCTCACGAGTGCATGGAAACCCGCATACCTTTCTCAAATAATGATTGCACGTCGGATGATTGGATTCACCATTTTTTATATGTGTCATTTATGTGAACATCTTACCCAATGTGTAAATTGACACTACGACTCGAAGATTTTTATAAAGCACGGTCTTGAACTTGTGTAGAGCAACATAACATATCTATTTTCACCGAATACCTCATAAAATTCCCCATGCTATTACCGAGCAATATTTTCAAAGATGCATGGTGACTCTCAACCCTAAAATTATAGTTATGAATTAGCTATCATTTTATCAATTAACTATACATAGAATTTTTTTTATAAATATTAAAATATACACGTTCGTTGTTGTATTCTCAGAGTTCATGATCTCATTTATCAAAGTTGCTACAAACTTCTCTTTATGCGTATTCACCTATTGCTTCATGCAGTATTGGTATGCTTCATTCAGTATGGACATAGTCATCATGAAAATACTGAAGAATGGTAGAGAAATCTTCAACTGATGATGCATCACATTCTTCCAACTATAGAATCTATTCCAATCCTCCTTAGTATAATTTTTTTTTTCATTTGGCCAACACATTCTTATATATATGCCATGTACATAGAAAATGTGTTGCCTCTGGAAATACCGAAGCGACAACATTCATGAGGGTCAACTCTCGATCAGTAAGTATTACTCTAGGAAGACAAGTATTATACAATATTCCACGTAGGACACCTAACACCCACGTAAAATTCTCCTCTTTCTCAACTTCAAGGAATGTCGACGCTACTGAAAATGTCATGCACGTGAACATAAATTACACCATCTCCAAGTAAGGTGTCTTATATTTATTTGTTTTGTATGTGCAATCCATTATCAAGACACTAGGAAAAGCACAGTATAACTGAATGTCAGTGGGATGTGCAAAGAAGAGCTCTTGTAATGTATTTGTCTCCGGGCAAGTTCCATGGCTCTAATAATACTGATTATCAATCAACAAAGTCATTAATTGTACGTTGTAACCTTCTTCCACCAAACTCAGTCAATTTGTACTTCTTTCGGGCATTGCAGATAGTGTGGATGGTAGAATGGTTGTCAAGATTTCTCCTCTTAAGCAATTTCAACATATAAGTGTCGACCCTCGAGATAGATGGCTACGGGATGGTAGAATGATCGATTGTTAGTCCCGCACTTAGTGTTCAATCTCCATTCCATTTGAGGTATTTTGGTGCCCTTCAACAAAAAAAGACATCCATACTTTTTCGACCCTGTAACCCTCTTTTTATGTTTTTGCTCAACATCTTCATCATTTGGATCCCTAGGGGCTTCTACTTTGTCCTCCCCCCACCCCACCCCCACCCCCCAACTCACGATGATTCCCACCACGCTCACATGCCAACACCACATACGCCTTTTTTTTTCAATCCCATTGTCAGAAAGTTTTACAATAATGATCATGTTGTGTTGTTTAACTACAACACGAACCCACTTTTTTAAGACCTCCCGAGTTACAAAAGAATTGAAATTTGTAAAAACGTTCATATAGTCAATCACAATTCATGAACTGAGGCATCTTCATTGAGCATTATGTTCATCACATGGCCCCAATACATTTTCTTCATTCATAAATACATCCTCGAAATCATCAACGCATTCCAATTCATTATCTTCATCATCCATCAAATTTTGAAACAAAATTCAAACATAATTACTTTCGGTCGACAAACATTAATAGACAAAAGCGTTTATGGTCGACAACAAGGTGTCGAAAAAATTACTTTTCGTCGATATTTATTTCAAAAACATTTATGCCGATGGATCACCTTATCGACCAAAACATCCCCCGTCGACAAATCAGTGCCGAAAATAAACTGGACGAAAAGTTAAAAAATTTGAAAGCGCAAAACTTTTTACCTACCATTTTCATCTCACTTTAAATCCTAAACTACCACAAAGTATGCAAGGAACAATAAATGACGAACAAAAAAAACATAGACTTGTATTTCACTACATTTTGAAAATAAAAATATAGCAAAAATTATAAACAATAACTTACATATTTATAGTGTTCTTCCTCAACACCTTAAAAGTACAAAGGAATTGAATGGTTTGCACGGTAATGGTGTTGGGTGGACAGTGAGAATATCAACTAGGAGGTGGGGACTCGTATCTAACATATCAAACTTAAAGGTATTTTAAATTAGGCCACCAATAAATGCCCCCTCCAAATATTATATATGTTTTTATCCTCTGGATGTCTTCACCCCCAAATATGATTTCACCCCTCATAAAATATTGACTTTACCCACCTTTTCAAAAACCACTTTTAGAAATTTCTTATTTTGATTTTATTGTTGAAACTTGAATGTTTGTTTGGTTTTTGGATTGTGATATACTCTGTGTGTTATATGTATGTTAGTTTAAGTGTTCTTGATAGTTCATGAAAAAGTTAGGGTTTAGGATATTTTTTTCAAAAATCTACATTTTAAACTTTGATTTTCATATGTAGATTAATTAGTTTTTGTTGTTTAATGGAGTAGTAGTTATTGGAAATGATTTTGGCTTTCAATCGTTGAATAAACTTGGTTTTTATACAAAACGGGACAGAGGGAGACGAAACGGCAAAACATGGTTTTTGGCCGATTCAACACTGGTTGGCCGAGTTTTGAATCAAAACGTGGAAAAGTTGGCCGAGTTTTGATTCAAAACGTGGAACTTTTCTCCAAAAAATCCCACAAAACTCGGCGAACCAGTGTTGAGTTTTTACAAAACGCGAATCTAAAAAAAAACTCGAAAATGAAATACACTACACATATATTCATTACAACTACACAATCATGTACAATATGGTCAAATAAAACAATAATAACATGAAAAATAATAAATTACAAAGAAATTCTAAGTTTTGGGTGAAAGAGGGATGCAAAAAAACATGTTTGTTTTTTTTTTGTTCAAGAATGAGGGGTGAACTCAGCACACCAGGGTAGTATAGTTTTTTTACCTATTAATTCAAAATATAAATTGGGGTCAGGGTGAAGATATAATATGTAGGGGGCATTTATCTGTGGCCTTTAAATTATTAAATTCCAATCTAATTGAGCCGAGTCAAAAAATTAAGATCCAACCAAGGATGAAAATATCGGTATCGGTGGAAATATCGAGACCTTAAATTTATGGAAATATCGATGGATATATCGATATCGAATATCAATATCGGTAAATTTTAAAAATTGTACAAATTTAATAACAAGCCTTTAGTACATAAAATCAACAAAATAATTTGAATACATTTTATGTCAGTGATAAATTTATATAAAATATAATATACAATGTTATTTCGTATGACATTTATCGATATTTTTCGAAATTTATCGACATTTTCTCGATATTTTACCGATATTAGGCTCGATATTGTTATTATCTACCGATATTTATCGATATTTTTAATTTTTTTACAAATATCGTGGAAATATCGATTCTTCCCAATATCGATATCGGTGACCCCAAAAAATGGATATATCGAGGATATATCGTGGATATTTCCGAATATTTTCATCCATGGATCCAACCAGATTTAAATATTGATCGGGCTCCTCTCTCTACTTTTAAAAAGGCGTGTTATAACCCCTCCATGAATGTTAAATGCACTCCCCCAATACGCGTATCCCTTTAAAGTAAATATAAGATAGATGCACACCCTCCAAATTACCTATTATACACTTTTATCTTAAAAATTGTTATGATAAATGCACACCCCATAAAAACCCTAATTTTTCTCATTTCTTCCCCCAACCCTCTCGTCTTCTTCAACCTCCTTCCCCCCTCATTTCTGCCACTGCCGCGGCGCCGCACGCCTCTTCTTTTTTTTCTCTCTTTTCCATTTCTGCAACCAACGGTGGCGCTGCCTCCTCGCCCAACGTCGCCGTCTCCTCCCCCACCCAAACCGTCGTTTCCACCTTCTCCCTCGAAGCCTTCTCCCTCCTTCCTTCCTCCTGTTTTACGAGAAACATGTAGGGTTTTTTTTTCCATTTCTCCAAGCGGCGGCACCACCCCTCTCGCCCAGCGACGTCGCCGCCGCCTCCCCCACTGCCCTCGTCTCTCCCTGCACGGCCTTCCCCACCGTAAGCCGCCGCCCCTCTAGTAGGTTTTTTTCTCCTTTCTTTGTTGTATAGGTACACTTTTTTTATTATTATTATTTTTATAATTTTGGACAAGAAATGTCGACCAAAAACATTATGGTTGACAAATTGTTGTCGATCATAATGTTTTTGGTCGACATTTCTTGTTCAAAATTAATATTTTTTCAATACAATGTTGTCGACAAGGGTGTTTTTCGTCGACAAATTATAGTCGACGATATATTTTACGGTCGACAAACTAGTGTCGATCGACACTGGTTAGTCGAAAAAATCTAATTTCTTTTAAGTTGTTTTTTTCTGAATATATTTTGGATGGGGTGGCGGTGGAGGTTGCGGCGGTGGAGGCTGCCGAAGGTGATGGTGTCGGCGACGACGGCTGCAAAATTAAGGTTAGGGTTTTGTATAAAATTAGGGTTAGAAATTTAAGTGAAAGTGTATGTATCTATAACAATGTACTAAAAGAACAAATATGGTATTTTACATCATATTTAATTAATAAATGGAAGGGGCAGTGTATCTAACAGTTCTGGAGGGGCATATAACCCACACCTTTCAAAAAAATAGAAAAATTGAAGGGTCGTTTCTAGTTTGTATATAGTATAATTATGGACTGTGACTAGAGGTGGAAGTAGGCTGGGCTACCCGACAGGGCCTACAACCTAGCCTATTAAGGGCCTTGTTAGGCCTAGCCTATTTATAATATGAGTCGGGCTAAAGCTTTTTAAAAAATCTATTTAGTTAAGTAGGCTAGACTTAGGCTTTATATAAGACCTTATAGGCCTAACAGACCGGCCTATTAAAATTTATATATTTTATACTAAGTCATTTTTTAAATTTAGTACTAACATTTATATTAAATTAAATTAAAGTTAGTTAAGTTTATTTTAGTACTTGAGAAATCGTTATAATGTTTGTATTTTAATGCATTTATTTTTGTAGTGAATTTTATTTGCAACTTTGAATATTGAACTACAATTCATATTTAACATATATAATAGGTTTCTAAAAGGCTCATAGATCTGACGTCAGGTAATAGGGAATAATAATATAGGAATAATATATAATAGGAAATAATATATAATAGGAAATAATAATATAGGAATAATATATTTTAATTTAGTCCATATCTTTGTATATATGGTTATTGTATTTACCTTAATTATCTCTTACCTTAATTATCTCTTTGTAAATACTGTTATAAATAGTGAATCATTCCTATCACCTCATTAACGGTGATCACATACCTATTCTCACATGGTATCAGTCTGACTCATCGAAACCCTAATTTTCTCTCTAAAGTCTCACGCTAAATTTCTTCCCTTCCCTCCTCATGGCGGCGGCGGCTCCTACTCCCCCACCATTCCTCTCAATGTTTTGGTTCATCTCTTGACAATCAAGTTGTCATCCTCCAACTACCTGCTCTGGCGTAATCAGGTGGTCCCAGTCCTGTCAAGTCATGATTTTATCTCTCACGTTCATGGCACGACACCCGCTCCGGCGAAATCGATCACCACACCAGGTGAATCGGCTCCAAACCCAGCCTACATCGCTTGGTTTGAGAAGGATCAGAAGATCCTTAGTCTTCTTCTTTCCTCCCTTTCTGAAGAAGTCATGGCCGAGGTCATCGGTTGTGCCACCTCGCGCTCCGTCTGGGCCGCCCTCGAGGCTGCCTACAGTCATACCTCGGTCTCCCGTATTACTCAACTGCAGAATCAGCTCCTCTCCCTTCGTCGTGGATCCACTTCCGTCAACGACTTCAGCAAGAAGTTTCGTGCTCTTTGCGATCAACTCGCCTCCATTGGTAAGCATGTTGATGATGAAGACAAGTGTCATTAGTTTCTTACCGGTCTTGGCCCCCAGTTCGCTGGCTTCTCTGACACTCGCATGGCTATGTCGCCCATGCCTGCTTTTTGGGATCTGATCCATCAAGCCTTAAACTATGACCAATTTACTCGTTCGATGGACTCCTCGTCCTCGCCCGTTCCAGCATTCTCTGTTTCTGCTCGCTCGGGTAAACCTTCTCGCCTTGGCCCCAAATCCCGTAACTTCTCCCCTCGGAATTTTGGTGGCCAGGCGACCACTAGATCCTCGGCTGGTGGCTCGGCTTCTGCTCGCTGTCCTCCTACCTGCCAGATAGGCCGAAAACAAGGCCATTATGCCAACCACTGCCCAGACCGCTATGCTCGCCCTGCCCCCTCAGCGGCCAACCTTGCCCATGCTCTTGACTCTCAGTGTCACATCTCGCAGCCTCCGGCCTCTGATTGGTTCCTTGATAGCGGTGCGTCTGCTCACATGACTCCTCGCTCTGCTGATCTGGATAATCCTCACCCGTATTCTGGTAACGACAATGTTATTATTGATAATGGTTCTACTATTACAATCACTCATGTTGGGTCGTGTTCGGTTAATAAGGATGTTCATTTGTTAGATGTGCTCGTCGTTCCACATCTTACTAAGAAACTGTTATCCATCAGTAAGCTTACTTCAGATTTTCCTCTTGATGTTTTGTTTACTAATGACGCGTTTGTCATTCGGAATCGGGCGACCAAGCAACCCTTGGCGAGGGGTCGGCATAGTCAAGGACTCTATACCCTGGAGCAGGGTACTCCAGCCTTGATCGATGATTTACGGAGCTCGTCGCTGAAGGCTTCTTTTGAGTGTTGGCATTGTAGATTAGGCCATGTTCCTATTTCTCTTATTAATTTGTTGAATAAAATGGGTTTGCTGTCTCTTACTTCTGTTTTGCCCAAACCGGGCTTATGCACTCCATGTCAGTTGGCTAAGAGTAAACACTTATCGTTTGCAATAAATGAGAAGCGAGCATCTCGTGTGTTGGATTTAGTTCATTGTGATCTTTGGGGACCTGCCCCTGTTGCTTCGAATGATGGTTTTAAATACTATGTCATATTTGTGGATGATTTCTCCAGATTCACTTGGCTTTATCCTCTACACGCCAAGTCTGATTTTTACGATGTGTTTGTTCGGTTTCACACCTTTGTTTGCAATCAGTTTTCCACTTCTCTTAAGGCATTCCAGAGTGATGGTGGCACTGAGTTTGTTAATGGTCGTGTTCGCGGATTTCTTGCCGACCATGGCATCCACCATCGCATCTCATGTCCTTACACTCTTCAGCAGAATGGTCTCGCTGAACGCAAACATTGCCATGTCACTGAAATTGGGTTATCTCTATTATTTTAAGCGAGCATACCTGCCCACTTCTGGGTTGATGCCTTTTCCACCGCTGTCTACATTATCAACAGACTGCCCACGCCTGTTCTTGGGGACAGCTCGCCCTTTCAAGTTTTATTCGGCTCTGCTCCGAACTTTGCCAACTTCAGGACCTTTGGCTGTCGGGTATTTCCATACCTTCGTGACTATGCTCTCCACAAGCTTGCTCCTCGCAGTGCTCCATGCATCTTTATGGGTTACAGTTCCTCTCATAAGAGGTTTCGGTGTTAAGATCCGATCGCTTCCTGCTTCTACACTACTCGTCATGCTCAGTTTGATGAATATGTGTTCCCGTTCTCGGCTTCTCATGTTCCATCCTCGTCTGTTGACTCCCTTGAGATCAGCTCATTCGTGGAACCATCGGCTGCTGCTCGCCATTCTCCTTGTGGTCTCTGTCCTGACCCACCAGACATGATCATGCCCCCTGCTCGCCCAGCAGCTCCGCAGCCTCCTGCTCGCCCTGCAGTTCAGCAGCCCCCTGCTCGCCCACTTCCTATCTCGACTCAACCCATGGTTACTCGTGTCAGATCTGGGATATTCAAGCCTCGTCACATTGCCGACATTGTGACCACCGGTCTCCTGTCCGCCCTCTCGGTCTCTAATGAGCCTAAGGGCTTCAAATCGGCACTTAAGCATCCCCAATGGTTAGCTGCAATGCAATCTGAGCTTGATGCCTTGCATGCTAATCAAACTTGGGAGCTCGTTCCTCGTCCTTCCTCCACAAACATTGTTGGTTCGAAATGGGTCTTTCGCACCAAATTTTATGCGGATGGTACTGTTGATCGCTACAAAGCTCGCCTGGTCGCCCAGGGCTTCTCGTAGGTTCCATGCATTGACTTCTCGCATACCTTCAGTCCAGTTGTCAAGGTCGCTACTGTTCGCATCATCCTGTGTCTGGTTGTTCGGAATCAGTGGCACATACACCAACTCGATGTAAACAATGCCTTTCTCCATGGAAAGTTGTCGAACACTGTTTACATGGCTCAACCTCCTGGATTTGTTGATCCTCGCTTTCCCGACCATGTTTGTCGCCTCAAGAAGGCATTATATGGTCTTCGGCAAGCTCCTCTCGCCTGGTTTGTTCGCTTCAGTGACTTTCTGAAAACTTTGGGTTTTCTATGCAGCCGAGCAGATCCCTCGCTCTTCTACTTCAAACGTGGTACATTCACTCTTTACCTCTTGCTTTATGTGGATGACATTATTGTTACAGGGAGCGACCAGCATGCTATTCGGCGATTTATTCGCCGTGACAACAAGGAATTTTGCGATCAAGGATCTTGGTCGCCTTAGCTACTTCCTTGACCTTGAGGTCGCCCACTCGTCAACTGGTCTCTTTCTCAGCCAAGCAAAGTATGCTCGTGATGTCCTCTCTCGAGCGGAGTGGCTCGACTCAAAGCCTGTTGATTCGGGTGGAATTTACACGTTTTAGGGGCACATGTGAAGCATGTTTTGATGTGGAATTCATTGATTTATGCATTGATTATGATTGTTTGAGCCAAAATGAGAGAAAGGTTGTGTTTTGTTGATTTTGTAGATAAAATGATGGAATTTGGAGCAAAACACATACCACAAGTGATCGGACTGGAAAGAGGAGTGCACAGTTGGATTCGTCTCGGAAAACGGAGTGAATTAGCCGAAGGAATCAAGTCAATCCGACATCCGAGGCGAAAGTTATGCACGAAACGAGAAAAGGCTGAAATCGAAGTGCATGGCAATTCGGCCGAGTGACCTTACTCGGCCGAATCTGCAAGTTTGGCTTCGACTGCGCACTCGGCCGAGTAACTCACTCGGCCGAATCTGAGATTTTGGGTTTTACTGCGCACACGGCCGAGTGAGGTTACTCGGCCGAATCTGCGAGTTGGAGCTCTACTGCGCACTCGGCCGAGTAAGGTTGAAATACGTAGGTGCTGGATTTGAAGACCACTCGGCCGAGTAAGCCCAACTCGGCCGAGTCTCGGCTAGAAAAAGCGCGAACACGCTTCCTTAAGTGTCCCACTCGGCCGAGTGACCTTAACTCGGCCGAGTCATCCCATTTTCGGTGCCAAACTTGTATTTTCTCCATTTTCGAGGGATTAACTTGCAAATATGCCATCCAAACCCTTCCCCAACACTATATAAGGCCTCATTCTTGAAACCCAAGACATTCTTCCCCAAATCCACACATAGTTACACATACTTGGAGGTGTTTTGGCCATATCTTCATCAATTCTCCACCAAATCAAGGAAGAAAGGATGCAATAGCTCCCAAATTCCATTCCCTACCACATTCTAGACTAAGCTTTCTCTTTCTTTTCCTTTTTATTTAGTTATTTCATTTGGGATTTGTAATTTGATTATGTTAGTAGTTAGCTAAACACCTTGTGGTTCTAAGGCATTGTAAGACTTGGATTGATGTTTATGAGTAATTTCTTGCTTTAATTGGTGTTTATTTCTTATTTGCATATTCAATTATCCATTGCAAAGCATGTTGTTAGTGGCCATAATGATTTTCTTGATTCATTGTTAATTGGGATAGTATCGAGAGATTTATTCCATTTAATCGTATGCGAATGTGCAACCCGGTATTATTATGATCTCGAGAGAGGATTAATTATCGGAGAGGGAATCGAATGATCTTAGGAGCTATTTTAGATGGTGTAATGTTTGTGATGTAGACATACGAGCTTATATTACATTGCGTCTTTGAATTAGTTTGTATCGAGAGATCGATTAGTTCTTCTTGTGTGATCACCCTATTTGAGATAACCTTAATGGCCAATTAAACAAGATAACTCTCATAAACGGACATCTAAGAACTACAATTGCCTTGGAACCCACCTTTTCTCTTTGAGTTTACATCCACTTTACTTTCGTTTTGTGATTTGTATGCCATTTGATCGATTTTATCTTTGCTCTTTGTTGCTTATTCGTGACACTTGGTAGGTAACTTTAGAGTAAAACATTTTATTCAAAATTTCGATCACGCCTACTTAGAATTCGACTAGCAAACTACCACTTTTACGCTTAACCTCCTCGTGGGATCGACCTCGTGCTTATCACGCTACGATAGACGCCGTACACTTGCGGTTGTTTATTTAGTGTTGTATAACACGTGAATCACCTGCCTCCACTCCCCTCGCAGCTGGGGAATCTTTGGTGAGCTCTGGGGAATCTTTTGCCGACCACACTCTATATCGCTCGCTCGTCGGCGCGCTACAGTATCTGACGATCACTCGTCCTGATCTTTTATATGTTGTGAATCATGTTAGTTAGTTTCTACACTCGCCGACCATCGACCACTTCCTCGCGGTCAAAAGGATCCTCAGATATGTTAAGGGCACTATCAATTATGGACTCTCCTTTGGCCGGATTGGTGACTACTCGCTCGTTGGTTATTCGGATGCGGATTGGGCGCATTGCACTGAAACTCGTCGCTCCACTTATGGTTACTCAATTTTCTTAGGTGGAAACTTAATCTCTTGGAGTGCGAAGAAACAACCCACTGTTGCTCGCTCGAGCTGTGAATCCGAGTATAGGGCACTCGCGAGCACAGCCAAAGAAATGATTTGGGTTACTCAACTTCTTTGGGAGCTTGGTCAGCTTCCTTCCTCGGCTCCAACCCTGTTTTGTGATAACAAAAGTGCCTTGTTTTGGAGTCAAAATCATGTTGCTCATAAATGAGCAAAACACATCGACATTGACTGTCATTTTGTTCGCGAATTGGTCTCATCTGGTCGCCTCATCACCAAGTTCGTCCTATCTACTCTTCAGGTCGCCGACGTCTTCACCAAGAGTCTTCCTCGCCCCAGTTTCGAGTTGTTACGTTCCAAGCTATGTGTTCGATTGCATCCACAGCATCGCATGACGGGGGTAATAGGGAATAATAATATAGGAATAATATATAATAGGAAATAATAATATAGGAATAATATATTTTAATTTAGTTCATATCTTTGTATATATGGTTATTGTATTTACCTTAATTATCTCTTACCTTAATTATGTCTTTATAAATACTCTTATAAATAGTGAATAATTCTATCACCTCATTACCTATTCTCACAGCAAGGCTATTAAAAAAAAAGTTATATCATAGATAACAGTGTTATATCATAGATAACAGGCTAAACTCAGACTCAATATTTCACAGGCTTTTTCATATAAAGCCTTCCAGTGGCAACTCCCATCTCCAGTGAGTCCCTCTTTTCGTTTCTTGTTTATGACATAAGGTATCTATATGATCCGTCCTTAACTTGTTTTATAATTCACTCTCTTGTATATAATGCTTGTATGAAACCACTGTATTTTTTTTTTATGTTTGTTTCATCTTGATTACAGAAAGCCCTCGCAATTTGGAAATAGAGATGGATAGAATCAGCAACTTACCAGAAGAGCTTATCATAGACAAAATATTGTCACATTTATGTCTGAGGGATGCGGTTCGAACAAGTGTTTTATCGAGCAAGTGGAGATTCAAATGGGCTACTCTACCATATCTGGTATTTGATAATCACTCTGTTTTAGTCTCTAATTCCCAAGATGAAGCCCTTGTAAAAGCCAAACTAGTGAGTATTGTTGACCGTGTCCTATTACTTCATATGGGCCCTATACTTAAATTCAAGCTTTCCCATCAAAATCTTCGGGGTGCTAGTACTGATATCGATAGATGGATTCTTTATCTTTCAAGAAGGTCGGCTGTAGAGGAATTAATCCTTGAATGCTGGAAAGGTCATCGTTACAGGCTTCCTTCTTGTGTATACTCATGCCAAAACTTGACCCATTTGGAACTATATAACTGTCTTTTGAAACCTCCATTTAATTTCAATGGGTTTAAAAGCTTGAAGAGCCTTGACCTTCAGCAAATTACTATGGATCAGTTGGCCTTTGAGAATATGGTATCCGGTTGCCCTTTACTTGAGCGATTGACTTTGATTAACTTTGACGGTTTCCGTCTTCTTAACATTCATGCTCCGAATCTGCTTTTCTTGGATGTTGGGGGTGTTTTTGATGATGTTACTCTCCTGGATACGTTCAATCTTGCAGTTGTTATCATTGGTCGTTATGGAAATCTAGTTTTTGGCAGCACTATGATCAAGTTTTTTGCTTCTGTACCTCATATTCAAAGGCTTGAGATTCAAATCTTTTTCTTGAAGGTATGGATGGTTTCCTTTATCCAATATTAAGGTTTAGAATTAGAGGAAAACCCAGTGTATTTATTGTTTTGTTTTTCTAATTTTAATTTGAAGTGAATATGTTGAAGTAATAATTTGTGAGTTTTATTGGAAGTTGTAAAAGTGCAAATAAAATAAGAATTGAAATTAAAAAAAAAAACATATTTGCATTAATATAGGAGTATTAGTCATTGGGGGAGTGTGCTGTGTAAATAGAAAACACGTTTATAGGTAATTCTAGCTGTGAATGTGTTGAGTTTTTAAGAATCCAATTTAAATTTCGAAATCTCAGATCAAATATTGAAAAGCTTTAAATACTACATATAATATATTTCCCCAAATTTTCATATGCATGCATCTTAATTATCATTACAGTTTATAGCTAAATCGTTCTCCTTAATGTTTTCCTCCAGTATTTGGCTGCTGGAACTATTCCAAGAATGCTACCTACGCCATGTGTTGATCTTAGTTTCCTTTCAATTCGCATTAATTTCAATGACATTGAAGAGAATTTGGCTGCAATTTGCCTTCTAACAAGTTCTCCCAACCTTCAGGAACTTGAGATATTGGTTAGTTTTCTTTTGGCATAAGATTATATTATTCCATGCTTTTCTAATAGGGTAAAAACATTTTGGAAAAACAAAAGGAAAGGCAAAACCGATTGCTTCCTTTGAATTTCTCATCATTGTATTTGTGCAGGCTACTCCGGGCAGAGCATCTGCCAACATTGTGGAAAATTTTCCAAGCGTTTCTTTTAATAAACTTGGGCTTATTAAGATTGTTGGAATCTCTGGCATAAAACAAGAACTGAGTTTTATCAACTTTTTGCTCGCAAATGCATCTGTTCTTGAAAGGATGACTGTGAAGCCCGCCTCAACGGATAGCGGATGGGACTTGGTGAAGGAATTACTCCGTGTGCGAAGAGCATCTGTCTTTGCTGAAATAGTTTATCTTGACCCGTAGGTTTAATTTCAACTTTTTTATGATTCTCGATTAATGGGGACAGTGTTTGATGGATTTGTTAATGTTGACGAGATTTATCCTGTTGGCTGCACGTTTCAATGCAATGGTGTTTGAGTAATGATATGGATATATAATAGATGTTTCATTCAACAGTATGATCGATACACTTGTTTTTTGTATACACGTGGGTGAAGTCTCCATGTATGAATTTTGTTTCAGATCTGTTGATTCTTGCTGTCCTTGTAAATATATATATATACACCCACCATCAATTGAATAATGTTTCCTAGTAAAACTTATGTACAGTACATTCTTAATTAGAATTTTCTCCGAAGACGAAGAGCTGCTTCCACTAACTCCACAGCGAACATGACAATGAGGTACCATGTGGCAGCAGCTAAACCAACTTGCATCCATGAGCTATTGACAATGGCTAGCGCCAGGGACCCACCAACGTGGTCTTCCACCTGCCCACTACCACCCATCGCATCTACTTGCTGTAGGCGAATGACGGTTGCAGCCACAATGGAAGCTGCCATTGGCACACCCCTACGCAAAGGGCTACTTCTGGTTGAACGCTTGATGGGGCGGCTTGGGAGTTCGTCATCAGTATTTGGCTGAAGCATGTCGGCTTCAGGGGGCTTGGAGCCAGGATTGCGAGTGGGTTTGGGTGTGGTTGGTAATGCAATGGCCAAGGGCTCCCAGTACTCGGTAGACTCTGAAGTAGTTGCGGTTGCACCTTTGCGATTGCGACGAGCAGCTGCAGCAGCTTTTAGCTTCTCAATGGTCTCTCCATTGTATTTTCCTGTGTCTGCACCTAATTTCCAATTTTGGCTTGCTAGTACTAGTGCTAGTGGTGCGGCGTCACTCGTACTGGGGGTATTCCAGTATAACCAATTTGTTAGCATTTGGATGGCGCGAATACCTTTATAAGCCTCTGATTCCTCCTGCACCTTATTTAAATTAATTAGTTAGCTACATGTTTTTTACTAATTTAGAATTGATCATTTAAAAATGTTTTGGAGGGAGAGAGGAGTAATTATTAACCTTGGAGTAATTTTTAGAAGCATTGTAATTAGCATATCGAGCCTTGAATTTCTCCAACTCGTCGAATACATCTGCTGTCCGTACACCAGCTGTGTTGCCTGCACCGATTCTTACTCTTCCACGAGGCTGCTTTGACATTATGTATTCAAGAGCAGCCAAATCGGACCTCTCCACAATTCTGCACTACTCAAAATTCATCATCAATATATATACTACTACTACTATAACAAATCAGCAGGTTGCAATTACTTGTAATAGTATGTTGATCTTACGAGATGCAATCAACAGGACAGGCGGCAATAGCCTGTTGAATATTGGATTCAGGGTCAGCCCATTGAGACACAACTCTGGCTCTTCCATAAACAGTTTCAACTGCAAATGTCTTGTCCGCAAGTAACGCACATTTTAAGCAACCAATGCACTTCACTTCATCCACAAAAACAGCCCTTTCCTCTATTTCCAACCCCACCCAAACTGAATATATGGGCTTCCCTGTAAACCCTTGCAAATCTACAACTTTAGCCAGCTCCTGCACAAATTTATTATACTCATTTCAATAACAACCAAATAATCATTTTTTTCTTACAATACTAAATATAAATGAACTGATTTTACACTTCTAATAATAGAATTAAAATTCTTGAGTGATAAAACCAATACCAATAAATACCTTTCAAGCCAATTTTTGTTACTATAGTCATAAAATTATTATCAAATTAAAATCTATGGATCCACAAGTGAACACCATAGGTGGTGTATTGAAGCTTTTGTTATAACATAATGCTAATACTGCAATATATCAATTTCTAAGTAAATAGACCAGATACAGTTTGATCCTTAAATAAAAGAACCTTATCATAAGCCATGCGGGAGACGGGGTCGCAGAGAAGAGAGTAGGCCTCATTGAGAAGGATAGCCATGTCATGGCCCGGCGGGCCGGCTATATCAGGGTGGCAGCGCTTCTGCAGCGCCCTGTAAGCACCCTTTATCTGTGATGTATCCGCCGACGCATCGACGCCCAGAAGTTCGTACAAATTGAATTCCGTGATTGGAGAGGCGGATGCCCTGCATCTCCCCAACCCCAACCTCTGGGGCTGGGGGTGTACCTTTATTCTTCGGGGATTTGTCAAGGGAATGCTTATTGAACAGGGCTTGTACAGCACAGGAATTGCAGGACCTTGCATTTTCTGCCTGCCTGCCTTCTCAATTTGGAATTATTTGGAACCAACAAGAGAAGAAGAAGAAGAACCTTGCTTCAAAAACACAAAAGATATTTTAGTAATATTTTCTATTTTTTAAAATAATTAGATAGATAATAGTATAAACACTGTCGTGTCAAACAATAAAACCCCACTGTCTGGTCTTCCTTTCATTTTATTTTCTTTTCTTTTTACAAACGCCACAAATTTAAGTCCTTCGTTTTGTTTCGCACTTTGAACAACACACCAATATTACTCCATAAAATACTAATGATTTATGAAAAAACATGACGTATGAGTTTCTATAGTCAAGAAAAAAATATGTTTTTTTTTTTTTTCAAATAAAAACGTACTCCCTCCCATCCAAAATAAATTTTACTCTATATTTTTTTCTTTTTTACAATAAAAATCATACCCTTAAAATGAAAACATTTTTATAAGCTTCCACATGAAGTTAATTTTGGGACGAAGAAAGTACTTCATTCATTCACCAAATGTAGTCGCATTGAAGTGGTGAATAAACTATAAAGTTGATGACAAATTGAATAATTAAGTGATGGTTGAAGGGTAATGATTTTCATAAATTGTATGAGACTACATTTCATTGATGGAAAGATAAAAAAAATACTTCATTTGGCCCTCACTCAATTGAACATTTGACAAAAATGTTTATTTATCATTAATAAGAATTGGTATAAATATAAAATGTTAAATTAAATGGAAAAAATCGATTGAAGACAACTCAACTGAGATATTAGATGAGATGGTCAATGAAGACAACTTATCAGATGACTTGGTACCGTTAAAGATTATGTCACTGGATAAGCAATCCAACAATTTCATTTAACTATCATCCTCAATTTTTTTTTCACATGACCTTGCATTTTATGCTTGTTTAAACATCTTAATGTTATAGTTCACATCATCTCTTTTCTTACATAAAACATTTTTTTTTTATCTTATTTATTTCATATGATCATCTAACGTTCATTAAAAAAATAATTTTATCCATTTAAATATCAATAAATAACTTCTACTTTAACATATGTGCAAACTGTAAATGTCATATTGAGTAGGGACAAATGAAGTGGGTGTTTGGAAACACTAGAAGATGCTTAAAAACACTTTTTTTTTCAAATAGAATCACTTTTGGAGTGTTTGCAAACACAACTAAATGATTAAGTTAATTTGTTAAAAGTGATTTTGGTGAAGCACCTCTCCACCTACTTCTAATAGCTTCTATGTGCTTCTCATCATTATAATAATTAATTTTACAATTTTGCCCTCGCAATTTAAATAATATTTCATTTTTACACATTATCTATCTAAATGTAATAATGATGTTTTTTGTAAATTTATAAAAAAAAGTGGTTTGTTTTGTAAACACCACAACATATACACAATTGATTTAAAGTGTTTAATTTTAAAACACTATCAACTTTCAATTTTATTGCAAAAATCTATTTTAATTACTTTGAATCAATCACTATGGTTTGCAAACACACCCGAAGTATTACACTAATTTAAAAACATGTTTTTTTTTATAATAATAGTACTAATACATTATATATGTATATATAAATTACTCATGACACATAATTAATACGGAGTACATGATTTTCGAGCATGTTTTTATAGTGCAGTAGACTAGGTTTTTGCTAAATGGAGGAAGCATGATATTTAAAAGAATTATTATCATATTTTTAAAAAAATTTACGAGGATATAGACTTGTACTGATAAATTAAGGTGTCGTATAAAAAATTTCCTTTGTACATTTAGAGGCCGGCCATTTTTAGATTACATAACTTTCAATTTTAAGAGACCGGTGAGGCAGGCCCAATTGGTTCAATTTTGACCAATCTAAATATTGGGTTTCCACTTTCAAATGGCCCGGACTATTTACACCTCCATTTAGGTGAATAACACACTTTCAATTTATTAATTTAATAATAATGTAAAAATCTAAAATACCCTTTAAGTAAAATAACATTATTAAATGTACCCTTACTATTATTTACACTTCACTTTCAACATTTAAACTCTAACCCTAATTGTAGTCACCACCACTACTTTCGATAGTGGTGGTTGGGTGAGAAAGGAAATGGGGAAGAAGAAATGGAGCGGGGAAGGAGAAAAGGAGGAGAGAAAGGGAAGAAGAAAAGAAATTAGGATTTTGGGATAGGGTGTTTTTAGTAAAAAAAAAATTTAAGACAAAAGAGTATTTAGGACAATTCGAGAGGGGTGCATCAAGTGGGGAGTGTTCTCAATCTAAATGAAAGTGTAAATAGTCAGAGCCCTTTCAAATACCCAAAATTAAAAGAGTTGGATTGGTTCGGATCCGACATGATAGCCCATGGATCTTCAAACTAATCAAATCAATTACCTCACTTTATATGTGTGAGTGTTATCTCATTATCTCATAGTCAGCACACTAAGTGAGTAGTGAGCTGATAGGATAAAAGAAGATAACTTGGGCCAAAATCAGATGAGTTGAAGGTTTTCAATCAGCTGAGGAGGTGATGCTTAGATTTCAGCACAGTTGGCCAGATCAGCACAGTACTGGGTCAGCACAGTACTTCAGCAGAGTGTACCAAGATCAGTACATCAGCACAGTAAAAGATCAGCACAGTATGGAGTCTATCAGCAGAGTTAGCTTTTGATCATCAGAACTAGAGCCGTCAAAACGGGCTGGGCCCGTTGGGTCAGCCCGCCCCGCCACTTAAAATAGTGGGTTGGGCTAAGCTTTTCCAAGCCCGCCAGGAAGCGGGCCCAGGCGGGCCGGACCGTTTGGTTCGCGGTCTTTGGCGGGTTGGTGCGGGCTTTGGCGGGCTGGCCCGCCTTTTTTTTTAAATATTATATTTACTTAAAAAATATAAAAAAATGTATTTTATGCCTTTTGTAGGGGTTGAACTCAAGACCTATCTAGGTAATGATGCTCTAACCATTTGAACTATCCAACTTTGTTTTAAAAAAATATACAATAAATCTAACTAAAAGAAAAAACTCTAGTAAATGACAGATTATTCAGCTCCATTTTTTTTCCTTCTTTCTTCATTTTCTGATATATATAAATAATATTATTGTAATTTATAGTGTATTGTACAATTAATAATGACAATGTTTCTAATTAGTTTTTTTGTTGTTAATTATTAACACTATAATTCTTGATATATACTGTAATTTTTGTGTTTCTTAATAAATTTAATAAATACTTTTGTAAAAAAAAAAAAAAAAAAAAAAGTTGGCCCGCCTAAACCCGCGGCCCGCCCATTTTTGGGTTGGGTTGAGGTTTTTGCAGCCCGCTTAACAAACGGTCTGGCCCGCCCCGCCCCGCCAAATGGCGGGCTTTTGCGGTTTTGGCCCGTCCCGCCCCGCCGGCCCGTCTTGACAGGTCTAATCAGAACAGAAGAGTTGGGTATCAGAACAGCAGAAGTGTTCTAATCTTTATGGACAAGTCTTCTGATATGAAAGTTAGTTAGTTTAACTAACTGTATTACAGTTACAACAACTTGAGGGCATAACTACCATTTCAGTTGGGCAATAACAGAGCACATGGGTTGTTACAAGCGGTTGCAAACGGTTGCTAACTACTCAAAACAGTTCCTAACAGCAGCAACTACCTTTGGTCTTTATAAACTCTTATTTGTGTACATTGTAAAGGTTACGATTTTGGATGCAAGTACGATTGTAATCTTTGAGTTGTGTGAGTTCACGAGTGAAGTGAGGAAATATCCTATTCCGAGTGAATGAGTGTGTAATCATTCTTGATCAATCAAAGAAGTACATGTCTGGTCCAGTGGATGTAGATCACATTGATCGAACCACTTAAATTCTTATGTGATGTTTGTTTTGTTGATTACTTTTGGAATTACTATCCTAAAGCAGCTATTTCTTCTATATTCAAGTGTTCTACTTGGTTGGAGACGTCTAATCGACTGGAATTGCTTGACAATTGGCGCCATCTATGGGAACTGAAGTAGCTGCAGATCTAATATGGGGAATTCTACCAAGTACATCATAGAGAAGTTTACAGGCACGGGAGATTTTGGGCTGTGGAAGGTCAAGATGCGGGCCCTCCTTGAACATCAAGGATTATTCGAGGCTCTCGAAGAATCCGAAGAGATTGCAGAAGAAACTGCAACAACTGCGGCTGAAAGTAGCAAGTTGCTCAGGAAAGCTTGAAGCACGATCCTACTCTGCCTTGGAGATAAGGTCTTGAGGGAGGTTGCTAAAGAGAAGTCAGCGAAGGAGGTTTGGGATAAGCTTGAGAAGTTATATATGGTGAAAACTCTTGCTAACCGACTCTATTCGAAACAGAAGCTGTATGCCTTTAGAATGGGAGATGACAAACCCATTACGGAGCAGCTAGATGAGTTCAACAAGATACTTGATGATCTGGAGAATTTAGATGTCAAGCTTGAAGAAGAGGATAAGGCTTTGATCTTGTTGAGTGCTCTTCATAAGTCCTTTGAAATCCTAAAGGACACCATCTTGTATAGTAGAAAGGAGGCAATCACATTGGAGGATGTGATCTTGGCAGTCAAGTCCAAGCTACTACATAACAAAACATCTCAAGGAGATAAAAGTAGCAGTGGAGAAGGATTGGCAATCAAGGGAGGACAGAAGAAATCTGCCTCCAAGAAGGGGTCTAGTCAACCCAAGGGAGATGATAAGGGAAAATCAGCAGTGTCAAATCAAGGGGAAGTAGTGTGTCACCACTGCAACAAACCTGGGCACTATAAGACTACTTGTTTCAAGTACAAAGAGCTTATGAGAAAATTTGGTCCCAAGAACCCTGTTGATAAGAATCAAGCAAATCAAACCCAAGAGGATAAGGAGCAGAAGGGTTATGAGTCAGCTCAGTCCCTATCCATCACTTCCACTAAAGAACATCAAGATTGGATTTTAGATTCAGGGTGCTCTTTCCACATGACTCCAAGAAGAGATTGGTTTCATGATTTTAAGCATCAGAATGGAGGTTCTGTGTTGTTAGGGAATGATCACACTTGCAAAGTCAAAGGTGAAGCTACAGTACACTTGAAGATGTATGATGGAGTGGTGAGGATTCTCAAGAGGGTCAGGTATGTTCCTGAACTCAAGAGAAATTTGATATCTCTTGGTGTGCTGGATTCATTGGGCTACAAATTCCAGTCAGAAGATGGAGAGCTCAGAGTTTCAAAGGGGGAGCTTACTGTTCTTAAAGGTGAGAGAAGGAATGATCTCTATTTTCTTAAGGGAGGAACAGTTATAGGCAGATCAGATGTGTCAAGAGTGCAAGACAACTCAATGTTGTGGCACAGAAGACTAGGTCATGTAGGAGAGAAGGGCCTACTTGAGCTGAGTAAGCAAGGATTGCTAGGTGGTGACAAGATCACAAAGTTTGATCTGTGTGAGCACTGCATTCTTGGGAAATCCAAGAGATTGAAGTTTGGAAAGAGTTCACACTCTACCAAAGGAATTTTGGACTATGTACACTCAGATTTATGGGGGCCAGCTAGGAATCAGACCAGAAGTGGTGGGAGATATTTCATGTCTATCATAGATGACTACTCAAGAAAGGTATGGATCACTATCCTGAAATCCAAGTCAGAAGCATTTTAAAAGTTTAAGGAATGACTCACTGAGGTTGAGAATGTCTCTGGAAAGAAGCTCAAGCATTTGAGAACTGATAATGGGTTGGAGTTCATATCAGAAGAGTTCAATGTTTTCTGCAAGAAGAAGGGTATAGTGAGGCATAGAACAGTACCAGGTACACCTCAGCAGAAATGGAGTAGCTGAGAGAATGAACCAGACTTTGCTTGAGAGGGTCAGGTGCATGTTGAGCAGGTCTGGACTGCCTAAAGTATTTTGGGGAGAAGCAGTGTCAACAGCAGCCTACTTGATAAACAAAAGCCCTTCCTCAGTTGTGCAATTTAAAAATCCAGAAGAGTTATGGTCTGGCCATGCAGCTGAGTACAGTAATTTGAAAGTTTATGGTTGTTTAGCATATGCCCATGTCAAGCAAGATAAGCTTGAGCCTCGAGCCTTGAAATGTGTGTTCGTAGGGTATCTTTCAGGTGTGAAAGGGTATAGGTTGTGGTGCCTTGAAGCTGGGATGCAGAAGTGTATTATCAGCAGAGATGTAACTTTTGATGAGAGTAGAATGCCATTAAAAGAAGAGGCAAGTTCAAGTGCAGCACACAACAGACCAGATGAGACACAGGTTGAGGTGGAGCATGTTGAAACCAGAACAGTAACTGAAGATCAGATTGATCCATATGAAGAGGAGACTACTCATAGTGATACTGAGCTTCATGACTATCAGCTCACTAGGGACAGAACCAGAAGAGATGTCCACCCACCTCAGAGGTATGGTCAAGCTGACATAGTATCATTTGCATTATGTGCAGCTCTTGAGGTGGAGTCTTTGGAGCCTAAAACTTACACAGAAGCCATCAACTGCCATGACAAAGAGAAGTGGTTAGTTGCAATGGGGGAAGAACTGTTATCTCTGAACAAGAACCAGACTTGGAAGATTGTTGAGAGGCCTAAGAACAAGAAACTTGTTGGGTGTAAGTGGATCTACAAGAAGAAGGTGGAGGCTCAGAGAGGTGGCAAGATTAGGTACAAGGCAAGACTTGTAGCTAAAGGATTTACACAGAAAGAAGGTATTGACTTTAATGAAATCTTCTCACCTGTTGTAAAGCATTGTAGCATCAGAATCTTGTTGGCTATGGTTGCTCAATATGAATTGGAGCTGCATCAGATGGATGTGACCACAGCATTTCTTCATGGGACCTTAGATGAGAAGATCTACATAAAAATACCAGAAGGGTTGGACATAGAAGATGGAGAAGACAAAGTGTGCTTACTCAGAAAATCACTCTATGGCCTCAAACAAAGCCCTAGACAATGATACTTAAGGTTTGATGAGTACATTTGCTCAGCTGGTTTTGCAAGAAGCTTGTATGACAGTTGTGTTTACTTCAGGAGAGTTGGGAGTTCAATTACTTATCTTCTGTTGTATGTAGATGATATGTTAATAGCAGAGGAGTCTATTAACAGTATCAATCAGGTTAAGGAGATTCTCAAAAGGGAGTTTGAGATGAAAGATCTTGGTGAAGCTAAAGTGATTCTTGGGATGGAGATCAGTATAGTTGAGGGAGCAATTCAGCTTAGTCAACCTATCTATCTGAGGAAGGTGTTAGAGAGATTCAGGATGAATCAAGATAAATCAGTTTCTACACCAATTGGTCAGCATCAGAAGCTATCAAATCAGATGTGTCCCAAGAACAGCCAAGAAAGAGCTCAGATGAGTAAGGTTCCTTATGCCAGTGCAGTAGGGAGTTTAATGTATGCTATGGTGTGTTGTAGACCAGATTTAACTCATGCAATGAGTGTAATCAGCAGATACATGAGTGATCCAAGCTTAAGTCATTGGGAGACAGTTAAGTGGGTCATGAGATATGTTTTGGGATTAGCTGAGAAGGGTCTGAAATTTCAGAAGATATCAGATGAGGGAGAAGCACTTGTGGGATATGTTGATGCCGACTATGCAGCCAATGTAGACACAAGAAAGTCCTTGACAGAGTATGTATTCACCTTATTTGGTACAGCTATATCATGGAGGTCAATACATCAGTCCGTAGTTGCATTATCTACTACAGAATCAGAATATGTAGCCTTGACTGAAGCAGTTAAGGAGAGCATGTGTCTTAGGGGGATCTTGAAGGAGTTTGGTATATCACAAAGAAGTGTGATTGTCTTCTGTGATAACTAAAGTGCAATACATCTTGCAAAGCATCAGGGGTATCATGAGAGAACTAAACATATAGATGTGAAACTGTACTTTGTAAGAGATATTGTAGAGAAGGGGGTGGTCCAGGTAGTGAAGATTGCTACAGAGGAGAACCCTGCTGATGCGTTCACTAAGGCATTGCCAAAAGAGAAGTTTGGCTTGTGTCTTAGACTTATTGAACTGCATTAATTCCTCTGAGGAGAAGGCTACTGTTCTTGTGGCAGAAGATCAGTAGTGGAGGCTATTCTTTGAGGAGAATAGTGTTGGTGTTTTGTTTTTGGTGGAGATTAGTTCGATTATGAGCTAAAGGTGGAGAATTATGAGTGTTATCTCATAATCTCATAGTCAGCACACTAAGTGAGTAGTGAGCTGATAGGATCAGAGAAGATAACTTGGCCCGAAATCAGACGAGTTGAAGGTTTTCAATCAGCTGAGGAGGTGATGCTTAGATTTCAGCACAGTTGGCCAAATCAGCACAATACTTCAGCAGAGTGTACCAAGATCAGTACTTCAGCAGAGTGTACCAAGATCAGTACTTCAGCAGAGTGTACCATGATCAGTACTTCAGCAGAGTGTACCAAGATCAGTACTTCAGCAGAGTACTATCAGATCAGTACATCAGCACAGTAAAAGATCAGCACAGTATGGAGTCTATCAGTAGAGTTAGCTTTTGATCATCAGAACAGGAGAGTTGGGTATCAGAACAATAGAAGTGTTCTGATCTTTATGGACAAGTCTTCAGATATGAAAGTTAGTTAGTTTAACTAACTGTATTACAGTTACAACAACTTGAGGGCATAACTACCATTTCAGTTGGGCAATAACAGAGCACATGGGTTGTTACAAGCGGTTGCAAACGGTTGCTAACTACTCAAAACAGTTCCTAACAGCAGCAACTACCTTTGGTCTTTATAAACTCTTGTTTGTGTACATTGTAAAGGTTACGATTTTGGATGCAAGTACGATTGTAATCTTTGAGTTGTGTGAGTTCACGAGTGAAGTGAGGAAATATCCTATTCCGAGTGAATGAGTGCGTAATCATTCTTGATCAATCAAAGAAGTACTCGTCCGGTCCAGTGGATGTAGATCACATTGATCGAACCACTTAAATTCTTGTGTGTTGTTTGTTTTGTTGATTACTTTTGGAATTACTATCCTAGAGCAGTTATTTCTTCTATATTCAAGTGTTCTACTTGGTTGGAGACGTCTAATCGACTAGAATTGCTTGACAATATGAGACATGATAGCTCATGGATTTTTTATTCAATCATTAATCTTTAATTTTTTTTACACTACAACGTGTAACGATAAAAATTCTGTAATTGTATCTTCTCTAAATAAAAAAATTCAATAAGAGAAAATTTGATGAACAATTTAATAATTTTGACTTTTTTTTTTATACTAAAAATTTGATATACCAAAATTTTGTTATTTTTCCACCCATACATTCTTGTCCTTGTCAACTATGTGCAAAAAAATCAAGAAAGAAATCAAATAATTGCAGTAGTGTTTTTATTGGGAAATAAATCATGGTCCTCAACCTCTACTACTACAAACTATATACCCCATTTTTTTAATGAACTAATGGACTCTTGTTCGAGATGATTTCATAAATATTGTTTCACTTAAGTATTTAAATTTTATGCTCTTTTATATTTAATTGTATTGGAATTTCATAAACTCATATAGTATACTAAATGAGATCTAATATCATATATGAGAGTGTTTGTACAATTTTTTGTTTAAAATAATTATTCAGCAAGTGAGGAGAAAGTTTTAGAATCATTCCTATCACAAATCCAAATAAATATTGTTGCTCTAATTTTATATTCAAAAAAAAAAAAAAATATGGGTGATTGAGTTCTTTCGAGAACAAATTACCAATTTCAAGACTTAAATAACTTTTATAAATAACGCATTTTTAAAAAAATCAATTATTTGCGTCAAAAAATAAATCATTTACAAAATTGACTGAGCACAACTTTTCTACAAATCAACCTTCTTCCCCATGAAATGGTAAACACATGGATGTCATTTTTTTTTTTTTTTAATCTCAAATTAAATGTTACCTACTTTTTCAAGTTGGTTGAATTCTAAAATTGAATGAGTCATGCACCAATTATGAAGGTCGTTTTCATTTAGTACCATAGAAAGGTCCAAGTAATTGAACTTCAATATTTTTTTCTATTTTACCTTTTCATTTGTGGTAATTTTGATTTTGCGATGGATTTTGTGATGAATGAAATCACCAAGAATCAAAGTTTCATTTGGGTTTTAATTTAATATCAATTTTATTCACGAGTTTACCTAGAGTAGTAGTATTGCCAACCATATTGAGAAAATAGACACGGATACAGTATCGAAAGTTTTACGGGATAATGTTGGATAAATTAACTCACCCCTTCTCTATGATTAATAATCTCACATATGCATGAAAAATAGTATAAAATTGTCGGGCCTTGCATTAATCCCGGGTCATAATCAATCAAACCAAACGTTTGATTCGTTGGGAATAAAAAGTCAATCAACCCTAATCCAACCTAATCAAACAAACCAAACTAATATATTGAAAATTTCGAAAATTATACCATACAATCCATACAGAAAATATTGAAGCATGGCTTCATATCAAAATATCAAAATTAATTATTTAAATTTTATTTTATTTAAGTTTTTAAATTTAAATTAATTTAATATAAGAAATAATACTATAAATTTACACTGTAGTGAATATCATTTTTTTTCTCAATATTTTGGTATATACCGAAAGATTGCGGTATAACTATTTTTATGCCGTTATCATATAAAAAAATTCGATAGACCAACAAATTCAATAACTTTTACATTTTTTTCAATACAAAAAATTAGATATACTGAAATTTTGATATTTTTTTCTCACCCCCTATTTCTTTATGTTTTCTATTTTTTATCTATCTATCTTTTTTCTTTTATAATTTTCTTTATTTCAATACATTGCTACATATTAATTATTATTCGGAGTATTTTTTGCAAGTTGTACAAACAATAAATAGGTAACGAGGATATTTATATTTTGAAGATTATTTGGGAGAAGCAAACAATGTATATTCAATTTTTTTTTTTTTATGTCTCTGTGCTAATAAAAGTTACTCATTTTTTTTCTTACAAACTATTCTCTTACATTTTATTATATATTTTTTTTCTTACAATCAAATCATATCTAACACATTCTTATATTTTTAAGTATGGGAGAAGTAATTCAATAATTAAATTATCTTCAACCAAATAAAATAAAACTGAAGAAAACAAGGAGTTGAGTCAAAACTTGAGGAAGAAAATTTGTGCAGCAGGCAACAGCCATTCAGAGAAAAAAGTGAATTTTTGTACTTGTCATTCAGCAGATGATACGACGCCACATAAATTATTATCTTTGCTCTCAATTAAATAAAATGCTTGTGGACCTAAAATTGAAATATCAATAAATGAGCCTGAAAACTTAGATGACTTAACAAATAATTGGCTTGAAAAGCATACCGTCAGGGGCAGACCATAACATAGATATATAGGTAAATTTCTACGATAATGTCACACTCATCTACAGTATTTTACTAATTCCATCAGCTAAATTTAATTTTAAAAAAAAAATCGATTTTATTGGTATTGTTGATTGTGTGGTCTGCAAATATAATTAAATTTATATGTGGGATTAATTATGCCATTAAATTCATAGCTTTTTTTGCAATGTTTGACCAAACTTAATAATTAAGTTGTGACATTACGTAGAGTTAGGACCTTTGTTAGAAAGGGGGCACATGATCATATTTCTGTCTTAATTTAGACCTGTACAATGTAGTATTTAACTTTGTTAAGCTCAACAACTAATTTGGCCCGATTTTATGAAACTTTTAAAGGAGGGTAGTTGGAAATATTTATTAATCTCTTTGCACAAATATATATATGTTTCTTTTTTACGAAAAATATACTAATGTTTATTGGAGGAAATAAAGATATGAAAAGGAGGCGCACTTATTGGTAGCTCAAAACACTACCCCACCACATATTAAATCATCACATGGTTTCCACAATATTGTTTGATATATGGATTCTACTTTTCTTATACTTAACATTACATCCATCCATTTTATTTTTTTTACATAAATCAATAAAATATTACTCTCTCCGATTTCGCTATAAGTTTTTCATTTCTTTTATATATTTTAATTAAAAAATAATAGATATAATATAAGTGATGTGATGGTGAGAGAAAAAATAATAGATTATTATGAGATAAAGTATAATAAAATAATAGGCAAAATATAAGTGACGTAATTGAAATAGAGGAAATAATTTGGATAAAAAAATAAAATGAAAAATTTATTGTGAGACATTCATAAAAAGAAAGTGGGAAACTTATAATGGGAAGGAGAGTATAATTTATTGTGTCCAAATTTTTAAATTATATCTATAATTTTTTTAATACTCCGTATAACTTTATTTATTAAATATTAAAACAATAATTATTTATTAAATATAAGTATTTTTAACATTTTACACACTTCTATATAAAAAAAAAGGAACTAAGTTTTGAGACCAAAAAAAAATGAAATAGAGGATTATCTTCTTCCTTTCTTGGGACGGGTGAGTATTATTTCAAGTAATGATAAATAGGAATGATAGCGATAGCCGATAGTATAGTAGCAAGAAATAATAAATATTTTATTATAATTGTATTATTTAATTGGTAAAATAAATGTTTATCATTATTGTTGATGATGATGCTTGATTTACCCAAATTCTTTAGAAATAGAATGGAGTACATATGTTTTAAAAGTTAAAATAACTTTTATTTATGGGAGAGAGGCTAATTTGAATTTTATTTAAACAAAAAATAAGTGTTTAAAAAATATATTAAAATGTTATTAAGTATTATTGTATTCTACTACTATAATGTATGCAATGTATAGCAATTTAAATGTAAATGTGCAAAATCTTGAGAACTTTTTGTTACATTTAAATAGAACTTCAAAATGTTTCGAAAATATTTGAACAATGAACTTGAATTCTTTCAATAATCAATGATTTAATAATTCCTTTTTTATACTCCAATATTCGTGTTTTGAGATATTATCATAATAACTTCACTATTAACATTTAAAATACATCTGTAAATCATTAAATAATTACCCCATATGAAAAAATATAGTAGAATTATTGTAGTATGTTTTATCCGATACAGATAAGGGTGGAAATGGGTCTACGGCTTGGCCTATTAAAGCTTGGCTCGGTTCGACTCGACTTGACTCGTTTAATAAATAAGTCGACCTCAAACTTTTTTTTAAGTCTAAATAGGCGGGACTCAAGTTTTTTTGTAGGCCTTTTAACCAAACAGATCGGTTCATTTAACTTTATTTATATATAAATATATAATATCTAAAAAGATAATAAATATATAATATATGCAATTATATTTCCCTTTCTAATATTTGAATTTTTTTTTGGAACACTTGATAAATTTGTTACTCCGTATTACTTTTATTTCTTCATTTTGAGATTTAAAGAGTTAATTTTATAATTTGACGATAATAAAGTGTTGTATATTTTTTTTAAATGCACTAATAGAACTAAAAAGACATTTAAAGGTTTTCGGACTAAATCTATTTATTAAAAAGTTCAGGTCAAACCTTAAAAAAAACATATGACAGGTCATGAGTTAGACTTGAGTCTAAGAATTATGCAACAGTTCAAACTTTTTTTTTTAAGTGTACTAGACCTGATCCATTTCCAATCTATACTAATATTTTATTTATATATATTAATATATGTAATAAAATTTTAAAAACTAGGAAAGAGAGGTGCTCGGTTTATACGTAGTTTTTACAATAATCTCATGCATGAGACGGTAATATCCAAAACTTATCAGCGCGCCGATGAAATTGTATGTTTATGTGCTGGTAATTTTAATTATCATATTCCACAAAACACACATAAACCATAGTATCCAACAACCTATCATTTCCTAAATTTCTGATTTCCACTTTTTGCAAATTTCAATATATAAGAAACTAATTCTCATTTTTGCGCTTCAATTTTATACTACTAGTATTTATATATGGTCAGAGTAATACTTCCGTGAATTTGAGTTTACGTAAACTATACTATATATGAACTATGAATAATCACGATTATTCATATACACAATTGTGACACATAATTTTTTATGTAAACTAAAATTCAAATTTTACCTTATTATTATCACTACCAGAGAATGATTTAATTAATTTGATCTCAAATCAATTCTCCTTTTCTTTTGAAGTAAAATTTATGTTCATTTTTGTTGCCTAATAATAGACAGGCAAGACAAATTAAATACGAAAATATGTTGATGGCACCTCAAATATCATTTGGCTCTATCACTAAGTGATGCTATCGATATAATTAATCATTTCCCATATGTCACAAATCACCAAATTCATTACTAAAATCAATGTTCCAAGAAAAAGAATATTGATATAGAAAATGAAACTTTTTGGAGAATGGGTTGGACAATGTATGTCCTAATTAATAAATTAAAATCAATTAAACTAAAAATCACTTTCTGGATACCTAAATTCTTCCTGTCATTATATATATAGCCAAGGGTCCAATATTAATATGCAAAGAATTTCCAGTTTGAGAAATAAAATCCAATACAAATTAGCAAAAATTAGGCCATGTGATTACTACTGATAATGATTGGAGTGATGCTGAAAGATAGACCAAACTATCTATCTAATCCCCTTCATTAATATTGAAAGAAATTGTGTTTATAAATTAGGGGGAAATTGTATAGTAGTACTGTTTAATGGTTTATTACGAAAGAAACAAGCTGCTTTAAGATTGAGAGATATATATCGAAGACAGATATTGTTATACGATTATAATATACTTCCACCGTTTCATAATATTTGTCCTAAGATTGAGAGATATATATCGAAGACAGATATTGTTATACGATTATAATATACTTCCACCGTTTCATAATATTTGTCATTTTTGTATAGAATTAAAGATTTTTTTTTTTTTGTACAAATTCACCTTATACTAAAGTATATCAAAGGAAAAGCGTAGGAATTTACATAGGGGTACGTAATTTAAGGATACACGTTGTAAAAATTTTGAAACAAAGATTTAAAATAAAAAACGACGAACAATATGAAACGGAGTGAATATTTGGTATTAAATGTAAACCTAAGTCAACTTAATGTTAAATATTTTTTTAGACTACTTTTTTGGATTAATTTGTTAAAAGGCCGGATTTAAATTAATGTTTGTTTGTTGTTTGTTCAAAAAATTGGAAGGGGATTTTCAATCCCAGTTATATATTGTTTACTAAATATCAACAAAAACAAAACCTCATTTTATCTTTATCAATAGTCATAAACGTATATATCTAATTGCCTAGTCGATCACATTTGTTTTTGTGTGGAAGGGAGAACACTATGTATCTCTAGCACATGTATATTACTATAATTTTTGAACTTGCGATTTTATTCAAATATTAGTAAAACTGTCTCACACAATAATCTTTCGTCGAAAATTTTGAGTCTGGAGGTTAAAAAATATGATAGAATAAGTAATATGATAGAATAAGTAATGTAGTGGAAGTTATGTAATTGAGAGAGACTAATATAATTAAATGTGAGAGAATAATTTACTAAAAAAAAAAAGTACGGAGTAACTTTTAATGGAATAAATAAATAAATAAACAAATCCGCGGATTCAATACTAACTACCAAGTACTGACACTTGAGTACATGAAACTATCAATAGTCGATCCGTAGGGACTATCTAACATTTAATTACTCTGCATATAATAATACTCCCTCGTACTAAAATGTTGATCCATATAATTATTATTTTTTAATTCTAAAATATACTCTCGTTTTTTTTGTGGATGTGTATAATATTAAAATTATTATATTTAATAAATATTTAAATTATTATAATGCCGAAAAAAGTGAGTTTTTCAATTTCAATATATATATTTTAAATAAGAGTAATTGAAATTTAATACAAAATAAATAATATTTTATTTCTAAGTACGAAAAATGAAACGAGGCGATCATTTTAGAACTGAGTCAGTATTTTAACATGTACATTGTACATAAAGAAGCAATATTTTCATTATTACTCCATAAAGAAGCAATATTTTCATTATTACTCCATAAAGAAGCAATATTTTCAGTATTTTAACATGTACTCCCTTTGTTCCATCGGAATTTGCACATTTTCCATATATGGATGTTTCATACCAATTTGCACACTCCATAAAAGAAAATATTGTCATAACTCTCACCCTTAAAATATACACATATTTACCCATATGTCATTACTTTTTCACACTCAACCTACCTTTTATTTTACTTTAATCATAAAAGTTTACAAAATTATCCTTTAAAACATCACTCAGTACACTTTTTTTTATACATTTATTAAAATGTGTGTCATCCCAGAAGTGCAAATTCCTCTGGGACGGGACGGAGGGAGTACATTATTAAATACTCCATTCCCGACATAGAAAAAAAAGAAATTCCTTTGTTGCCAATTTGATCCGACACAATGCAGTAAATCTCTGGTTTTGTAATAACTTCTGCTCTCACTCACCTCCACTGGTGCACCAATCCCATTTATTGAGTCTAGAAAATCAATCCTTCATAGCCTTATATATACCACGATCCATAACCTTCTTACATATCATTCTATTCTAACTAATTTAATTTAGTACTCATACATATAATATACTACAATGTTGTACTCTGCATGGCCACTTCTTAGCCTATTTCTTCTTGCATTTGCTTCTTCAATGGCGGGTCGAGCCGAGGGACGAGCTTTCTTCGTGTTTGGAGACTCCCTCGTCGACAATGGCAACAACAATTACCTTTTCACAACTGCACGAGCCGACGCCCCTCCTTATGGAATCGACTATCCAACACATCGTCCCACGGGCCGTTTCTCCAATGGCCTTAACATTCCCGATCTCATCAGTATGATCGATCTCCTCAATTTATATATCAAACTATCTATTTTTATAATAGTCCATCTCCGTATATAAGGATTGCTTTTAAACTCTATAAAATTTTTCAAAAATTAATGATTCTGAAAGCAATTTGTAATGAAAATACACTCATAATTCTTTTCAGTAAATTAAATTTCTTGAGAATTTGAAGAGAGGGGCATAAAAAAGTGGGAATTCATATAGTTTCTCTCAATATTCATCTCCTTAATTTCTTTGTATACTTTTGATTTATTTTGTATTTTTTTGTAATTAATTTTTAGGTGAGCAAATGGGAATGGAACCTACAATGCCATACTTGAGCCCATTTCTCAAAGGGGAGAAGCTTCTTGTTGGAGCTAATTTTGCTTCGGCAGGAGTTGGAATTCTTAATGACACTGGAATTCAGTTTGTAAGTATATAAATAATTACTCTCAATTTCTTAAAATAGTAGTATTTACATAATGATAGTGTCTTTAT
The DNA here is from genome assembly GCA_963675135.1 of Galeopsis tetrahit. NCBI lineage: Eukaryota > Viridiplantae > Streptophyta > Magnoliopsida > Lamiales > Lamiaceae > Galeopsis > Galeopsis tetrahit. The sequence continues at coordinate 63,528,032 of OY776121.1, read as the reverse complement.
ATGTTCAAATATCAAGATGCGATGTGTTCTAGTGAAAGATGATTTTTTCTTGTACAATAGAGTCTTGTGCAGGAGGGAGTCGTTGAATCATGCACACACACTCGCGGGTGTGTGATTGAATGGTCCCTACTGCACAGAACCATCATCGTATACTTCTTTCTAGCTAGACTAGTAGTCAATTTACAGGGTTCCTTTACAAAGCTTTAAAACATGTCTTTCCAAATCAAGCAAAAAAGCGTTCAATTGTTACTTTTATAGTGAGTTGTTCTACTATGCATTAAAGGAGTCTTCAATTTAAAATTCTGCATTAAAATTTAAATCTTTGTAATGAATTCCTATGTCAGTGATCTCATTCTGAACATACATATGACACATATTCAATTAAATAAATGCAATATAGTAGAAATATGAAATAATGTGGTGTTAATTTGTCTACAGTTGAATATTATCCGAATTGGAAAACAACTCGAATACTTTCAGCAATATCAGACACGTGTCACCGGTATAATAGGCGCAGAGCAAACAACGGCCCTAGTCAACCAAGCCCTTGTGCTCATCACCCTTGGGGGCAATGACTTTGTCAATAATTACTATTTGGTCCCATTTTCTGCAAGATCAAGACAATTCTCTCTCCCAGATTATGTTCGATACCTCATTTCTGAGTACCGCAAGGTTTTAATGGTAATTTCCTATCAATTCCTCCTTTTTTTTTAATCTAAAATTTCAACTAATGTTCCATTTTAATTAGGAAATTTTGAAAAAATTGCAATGTAAGTATGATGACATTGGAAAAATGTGTCCTACTATTAATTAAATTTTGAATTATACAAAACGTCTTGTAACTTTTTTTTTATTAATAAAAGTGTGACTTGCAATATGGCAGAAGCTGTATGATTTGGGAGGTAGAAGGGTTCTAGTGACTGGAACGGGGCCGTTGGGGTGCGTGCCGGCTGAGTTGGCACAGCGGGGCAGGGGCGGACAATGCTCGGTGGAGCTGGTGAGGGCGGCGGCGCTATTCAATCCACAACTGACTGAGATGTTGAGCAGCCTCAATAGTGAAATTGGAGCTGATGTGTTTGTTGCTGCCAATACTATGCAAACGCATATGGACTTCATTTCTAATCCTCAAGCCTACGGTATATATGTTCAAATTATACATTTTAATTAAAACGCTTGATATTGTACAGTAAAAATAATTAATCTTGATTTAAAAAATGCAAGTGAGAGATGTTATTTTACATATAACATGCATTGATAATTATATTACGATTTGATCATGCAGGATTCGTAACATCGAAGGTTGCATGTTGCGGACAGGGCCCGTATAATGGAATTGGGCTTTGCACACCATTATCGAATCTATGCCCAAACAGAGACATTTATGCGTTTTGGGATGCGTTTCACCCTTCAGAAAAAGCGAACAGAATTATAGTCCAACAAATCTTGGCCGGCGACAACAAGTACATGACTCCAATGAACCTCAGCACAATATTGGCAATGGATTCGATGAACTAAAAGTGTCAATTTCCAGTGTGTTGCAATTCTAGTTTATATTTTATTTCTACTTCTTGCAAGAGCTATGTTACTTTTGGTTGTGGTTGGTTGTTTGATGAGTTTGTTTGTTTATTTATTTATATATAGATATATATGTTTGATTGTGCTTATGTATTTAAAATTTAAGCTTGTCCGCATAGATCTATGTATTTGAATCTTGAAATGAGAATTGAGAATAAGTATCCTTCGCAATTGTCTTCCTTCTTGCATTTTTTTTCTTCAAAAACATGGTGTTGATATGAATATATATTAATATAGTAAAGATAATTTATGTTGGACAAAAATATTAGTAGTTAATTGCATTGAACATTATATAACATATATATAAATAAAGAGTTGGGGTCTTGTGAGATCTTAACCAAATCCTTTTCCATGATTCGAATCCAGAAACTTTTAACCTAAATAGTGATGATCTAACTATGAGTTATCTCGTAAAAAAATTGAACACGAGAATTTATCAAAAATAAAATGACCTTAAATATTAACGGATAGTTATCTAAAGAGTACGGGGCTAAAATTTCATGGTCCATGGTTGGCCTAATCTCTTAGCTAACAAATCAGGCTCTCAGCCCAACCCATTTTATGTGGTCCTTCTTTCAAATTTTTATGTTTGTTTAGATTTTTTTCTTTTAAATTATTTATATTTACAGAGATAATATAAAATAATTTTAAAAATTATCGATGTACTCCCATTATATCTTACTATTCATTTTTTAAAATAAAAAAGTGTTGCCATACTCGTGCCGCGTCATACGCGTGCCTATGCAACCTAATTCTTCAACAAAAGTAAAATTAATTACAAAAAGTAAGTAATTTAATTAATGTGAAAACTATGTTAACTGTATTTTTAAAGGAAATGTATTTAACTGCATTAACTATTCAACTCCTGAATTATTGCCCCGCAGTTAAATTAGGTCGAGTTCTATGAATTCTTAATAAATGCCAACTAATCTTTTTGGTATATTTGGCCCAAAATTATTGCAGCTATAAAATCTCTAATTTCTAGTATCAGCCCAGTCAAACTATTAAACTCACCCTAATTCATTCGCAAGAATCAACCGCATTATTTTTTTGGTTCCCCTTTTTTTAAAAAAGTGCAAGGAATTTTTTTTATAAGAAAACACACACTTAGACAAAAGAAAATGAATGAATATAACCGAAACAAATAAATAATATTTCACATTCCCCTATCGACAAGAAATCATCATCATATATATATTATTTAATTTATTATTTCAATTGTGCATATTTCAAAAATAACTAATATGAGTGACATCATTAATGAACACGTAACTAAACTAACGTATGTTAAATATAATAAAACACTAGATGAAACACCAATGAAAGTACGTAACAAACCTGCAACTTGGGACAGTGGAAAGTTAGTACTGTATTAGGAGATTCATAAATATTCCTAACTTGTAGGCTTTTAAATGAAGGGATGGCCACAATTGGACCATGAGTGTTCTTGCAAAATATGTCCTTTTGGTCGACAAATTTACTTTAGAGGTGGCCCTCCAAGGTTCTTGAAATACAAGTGCAATATATCAACCATGTGATGGCAGTTGAAGAGTTTAAAGTACCTAAATTACAGAGAAATTGTCATATTATACCGACATATTTGTTGTAATTTGATGCATCAATCAAATTTTGATCACTATTTTAACATTTTAAGGTATGGATTTTAACATTTTAACATTTTAACAATTTGTTGCATCATACTAATTTTTTTGTAGTCACTATCATTTTTAGTGTCACTGAAAATTAGTTGGCTGCATCGAATTGTAATAAATAATTAGTTCGTATATTGAATTATAAAAAAATTATAATTGAACTTTTGTATAATAATTCTAATTTAAAAAATAACACATATATACCAATTACAAGGTTTTAGTTCATTTCTCCGTAAAAATTAAACATATGCATACATACATATATAGATCTCAAGTCTCAATTTTACTCCCAAAACGCACCCAAAATTATCAAATGAAATTAAGCCTTATAATCCTTTTAGACTTATTTGAATTTTGTTCATCATATATCATTAATATGAGGGACGGAACTACTTAATGCGGGGGAGCATATATCCCTCCCCTCCTTTTTTATTACTATTATATACATCTTCCGTCCCAGAATTTTCTGTACATATAGTGTGATACACAGATTAAGAAAAATGACTTTAGTGATGTAAGTAGTCAAAAAATAAAAGATGTGCATTTTGAATGATTTAGTAAAGTGGAAATAAAATTTAGTGAGGTGTGGAGTAAAATGTGAGACTAAAATTATTGTCAAATTTAAAAATAAAATGTAGTGAGAATATTAGTTTTGTGTGTTTAGTTTTATATTGGGATTGTGCAAATAACTTTGGGATGAATAAAAAAGTGCAAATAATTATTTGACGTATAGAGTATATAGTTAGTAGCCATTTATTTATTAATTAATTTTAAATGCATAAAAGTTAATTCCCAATATTTTTATTTTTACCCCATGTTTTTTTTTTTTTTTTTTTTTGGCCCAAGTGAGATTCTCGGTTGGAAATTGCTGCCCAGAAGCTTTTACGAAACGGTAAATTTTCTATGGAGTAATAAACGTGAATTATTTTTTTAGATCCGTGGAAAGTCCAAATTGAAATGCCAGCAGCATTTCTAACCTCTTTTATTCTAGAGCTTGCAACTTTATTCATTTTTATTATTATTATTATTTCCACTAAAAAATTGAGACTAGCAACGAAAATTTTCAATGACACTCAATTCATCGCTAATTGTGACGGTTTTGCGATGAATATGATCATTTGGTCAAAATTTGTGACGGAAGTTAAAAACCGTAACAAATTACGACGGAAGTTGTGATGACACTGATTTGTGACGAATTTTGTGACGAAAATTCAATTCATTTCAAATTCGGGATAAAATTAAATTGTCTCAAATTTTAGAAGAAATTTTAATTCATCTCAACGGAAATTAATTCGTCGAATTTATTTTTTTACAGTTTCTTAAAAAAAGTTTAAAATTTGAATATTTATTCTAAATTAAAATTTTAATTAGTTTTAAGTATGTAATATATTAAATTATTATAGTTAATATTGCAATTATATATACATATATGTGTGTATCTATGAAATAAATTTCATTTAAAAAAAATATTGTGTGATTATATTTAATGTATGAAAAAGTTAAATAAAATATATAATGTCATTATATATTAAATGCACTCTGTTTTTATTTTTTAAACAATAGTACTATATTCTTTTAATATATTCTAGAATTTATTTTTAATATTTAATTTGTTTGAAACCTGCCACCCTAAATTAATTGAGAAAAGCTCAAATAAGCTTATATAGTAGCTAGCAAGTTCTCGGTGGCACCACAAGCTATTTTTGTTTTCGTGAAATTTGCAACTGATTTTGAGACGAACCAATTCCTCGTAAATTTGAGACGATCCATCCTGTCATAATTTTGAGATGGATTGTGAAAGTCTGAAAAAATATCGTTGCAGATATTTGCGAGCGTTTTTTTTTTTTTTTTTGCGCGACTATTTAAAGTCCGTTGTAAATCACGTTTTGCAACGATTTTTCCATGAAAAACATGTTTTTCTAGTGTTCCAAAGATTGACATCTTAGTCTTGGTTCTCAAAAGTATCAAAAGTATACCTCCAAAGCATACACAAAACTTGAAATTGTGTTGTCGCACGCTTATATGTAAACATGGGCGGTTCGAACCGGTCTTTGTGCAAATCGCTGGTTACGGTTAAAAATCGAACTGTAACCGGATTTTGACGGTTCGGTTTTGATTTCAATTTTGGCAAATCGCAAACCATCGGTTTGCCGGTTTCTTAATTTTATTTTTTAGATTTTGATTTTTATTTGTTTAATACACAATTCTTCCATTTTCTATGTATAAATTCAAGTTATATAATTTTTATTAAATCATAGTAATGTATTTTCTAAAAAAATAGTTAAAACGAACAAAAAAACGAGTGAAAATTGAGGGGAAAAAACCGTCGAACCGTCGGTTCAAAAATCATAACCATCATTGGCGGTTTGTCGATTCGATTTCGGTTTCAATTTTCGGCAATAGTCGCCGATTTTTAACCGTAACTGTCAGTTTTACATGGTTGTCCATGTCTACTTATATGGTCACATATAGAGCCGTCAAAACGGGCTGGGCCCGTTGGGTCAGCCCGCCCCGCCACTTAAAATAGTGGGTTGGGCTAAGCTTTTCCAAGCCCGCCAGGAAGCGGGCCCAGGCGGGCCGGACCGTTTGGTTCGCGGTCTTTGGCGGGTTGGTGCGGGCTTTGGCGGGCTGGCCCGCCTTTTTTTTTTAAATATTATATTTACTTAAAAAATATAAAAAAAATGTATTTTATGCCTTTTGTAGGGGTTGAACTCAAGACCTGTCTAGGTAATGATGCTCTAACCATTTGAACTATCCAACTTTGTTTTAAAAAAATATACAATAAATCTAACTAAAAGAAAAAACTCTAGTAAATGACAGATTATAGAAGCAGCTCCATTTTTTTTCCTTCTTTCTTCATTTTCTGATATATATAAATAACATTATTGTAATTTATAGTGTATTGTACAATTAATAATGACAATGTTTCTAATTAGTTTTTTTGTTGTTAATTATTAACACTATAATTCTTTATATATACTGTAATTTTTGTGTTTCTTAATAAATTTAATAAATACTTTTGTAAAAAAAAAAAAAAAAAAGTTGGCCCGCCTAAACCCGTGGCCCGCCCATTTTTGGGTTGGGTTGAGGTTTTTGCAGCCCGCTTAACAAACGGTCTGGCCCGCCCCGCCCCGCCAAATGGCGGGCTTTTGCGGTTTTGGCCCGTCCCGCCCCGCCGGCCCGTCTTGACAGGTCTAGACTCACATATAATTGTAAAGTAATGTGTGCTTCTAAGGAAATCATATTTGGGAATTGCAACGGGTAGGTTTGAGACGGATTTGTCCTGTCACAGGGCCCGTTCAGCTAAAAAATTCACGGATTTCATACCTGTGCGACGCAATAACTCACCGGGTTCAACCTTACACATCCCTTTTAATTTATTAATTAATTTTAATATACATGGTATCTTATTTTAACATTGAATAATTCAATTTAAACTATAATTGTTTAAAATAACATTTTATATTTATTTTATACTAAAAACTGCATATGAAATATTTTTACACAAACGTATATTGTATAAATAAATATGCACATAAGTTTATATAAACACACGTATATAAAATATTACTCTGAACTATATTTATATATAACGGGTACAAAGACAACTTAACGGGGCGAGTTCGACAAATATCATGATCAGTTTCATACCCACCTGATCAAATCCCAATCCATGAGAGAGACGAGATCAATATAGGCCTGGGTTTGAACCCGCCCATTACCACTCTAATCATATTTATATTCCTTTGTCTTCTTCTATTTTTTTTCTTTTTAGGTTTTGATTTAAAAATAAGTTAATACTTTTTTTTTCATAATCAACCCGATCTCATAGAGGTTTGAGCATAATCTACTCAATTACTATCTGTCAGTTTTCAATAACCCTCCATTTGAATGGAGGATTTGATCGATGGATTTTAAATTCACTATCAAAATCCACTCCACTTGTTTGGATTATGAATGGATTTCAAATACTTAAATTTTTACTTACACACTTTTGAGTTAAAATTAAGAGAATTTTAAATCCTCACTAAAACCATGTCATTTGAAATCCATCTATTTTTAAATCTTTCATTTTTAATTTTCAACTTCTTTTTCAAAGAAAAAACTAGTAATATAGTAAATAAATAAATATATACACAATACATCAAAAAAATCCTTAAGATTGTGTTTGGATGGTTTTAGTGAGAATTTGAAATCTCTCTAAATTTTAACTAAAAAAATGTGTTAAAACAAATCTAAGTATTTGAAATCCATTTATAATCTAAACATGTAATGGATTTGAACTGTGAATTTGAAATCCATAAGCCCAAATTCACCCAAACGCAACCTAAACTATATGCAAGTTTTGTTTTGATAGATCTCTAAACTATATATTTCTTGTTTAAAAAAATCATTTAAGTATCATTCTTTTTTCACAAACTCCGTCGATACGAAAATTGATGTAGAACCTATCGATTCACCATAACGATCGAGCTCATTAAATAATGTATATGCCAGCTTTATTTAATTTCAATAATATACTAAAGTATTTTTGCAAGTCATTTTAGGTACCCGTATAGTATAATTTAAGTATTTTGATTTTTGAAATTAAAACGGCTTAACACAAACCACATTATATATGGCACCCCCTGCCCAAAATTTCGACTTTCTCCATTACTAATACTATTACTTTATGAACATTAAGAATAATATTATTGCTGCTATAGTTTTCACTTAATATAATAAGTGAAAAATCATAGGATCATTTGATCCTATATAAATCATTTTTTAATACTACGTGAAGATTAATTAAATAATAATAAATTAATATTAATTATTTATTAATATATATTCACACATGAAGGTGGATAAGAAAGAGAAGTTATTGGGATAACTTCCAATATAAAAAAATCAAAGGGAATTTCTAGAAAATTGATAAAAAGAGATTTTGGTTTGTCTCTGCTCTTCCTAGGGTTGGCAACGGGTGGGTATGGGATGGGTTTGGCCTTTCCCAAGGACCCGCCCCGTCAATTTTTTTTAGACCCGTTACCCGCCCCGCCCCGTTTTGTCCCGTGAACGTGGCGGGTAAACCCGCCCCGCCATCATTTAAAAAAAAAAAAAACTATTTATTTAAATAAAATAGCACATTAAAATCAACTCTTAAAACTACAATAAAACATCAATTAAACATCAAATAAAACATAAAATTTTAAATATAACATAAAGTTATAACTCAGAAACAACTAATCACAAAATAAATAAATAATCTAAAGATCTAAGTCTTTTTTGAAAATAGAGTAAATCGGCTGCAATTTTAGAAGTCATCCTAAATCGGCAGAAATAAAGTACAGTAAATCACTAAATCCTACAACCACTCTATATAATATAATTAGTTAGAATTGTTAGATGTCTTACCAATGTAGAGAGGAGAATTAATAAATTAATATTATATATATATATTAATTTTTAATATATATACGAGTTGGGGTTGGGGTCGGGTCGGGTATATGCAATCCTATTACTCGTTCCATACGCGGCGGGTATTCGTTGACCGGGTATTTACCCGTCCCGGGACCCGTTTGACCGGGTATTTACCCGCCCCGTACGGGCCGATTTTATGCGAGTCCGAGTTTTTACCCGCTCTATTGCCAACCCTAGCTCTTTCCTACGCAGAGACAGAATACAGAGAATTCTATCATGTGCATCACAATCACACTCTCAGAAGGCACTTAATCAGATTGTGAATATTGAAAGCAATTTGTGGAATTCACGTGATTGACTTTCTGACTACGAGGATACGTACGTGAAATTCAACCGAGTTCGACAGGTTGATAATTCTGATTTATCGTTAATTAATTTCAACACTACGTACAATTTAACATATAGACACCTTCTAAAACATTTATAATGGAGTAGTAATTAAGTAGCGTTTTTTTAAACAAAAATTACTTCTTTAATTTTAAGTAAAAAAAACTACTCCCTACTCTCAAAAGAACAGTGTCACAGCCTTTTTTTTTTTCCCTCAAAATATTGCAAGAAATGCCAGCAATGATTGAACTCATCAATTTATTTTATGAACAACTGTCAAAATTAAATATCATCGCAGCTGGATTTTTAGGCCATTTTGTTGTCATTATTTTTTACTTGAATTCTTTGTCCTTTAACCAACCACTTATTGCATTGCATCAGGCCCATTATTTGTAACTTCATGCATATAAAAACCCATCAACTCCTCCTCCATTTCAACCCACACAAAACACATCTCTCAGTTCTCTGCAAAGAACAATTTTAACTCTTCATTTTCTCTATTTAGTCGAAATGGCTAAGTTTGTGAAAAATTCAACAATTTCTGCAATTCTTGTGCTAATTATGGTGTGGGGTAATTTGGGAATTTACGCCGATGATAAGGCATTCTTCGTGTTCGGAGACTCACTGGTGGATAACGGCAACAACAACTACTTGGCCACCACCGCCAGGGCAGATGCCCCGCCGTATGGCATTGACTACCCGTCGCACCGCCCTACCGGCCGCTTCTCCAACGGCCTTAACATTCCTGACCTTATCAGTAATGTTTCTTGTTTTGCTCTTTTTTTTTTCAACCAACAAAAGGCTTCTACCATTCAATTATTTGACTTTTGTTGTTACGTCTGCATGCATGGATATCTTGACTTTTCTTAAGCATGCAATTTACATTTTTACCCTCATGATTCACGGTATAGCACGGTGTTGAGTTTCTTATGGAAATCAAATTTCTGGTACATACAAGCATTTTACACTGTTGTTGGACTTCATAAGAAATTCATCAATCGAACTCCAATATTGAATTGAATTTGACTCTAATAATAAAAAATCGGGCATTGGGTACAAGGTCGTTTCTTTTTGTACATGACATAAGATTTTTATTTTTTAATTTCATTTTAATGTTTCATCTCGTATTTTATTATTATACACGTACTTATAATTAATGTGTAATGCTTAGGTGAAACAATGGGATGGGAGCCGACATTGCCATACTTGAGCCCAGAGCTGAAAAGGGAGAAATTACTAGTTGGTGCCAATTTTGCTTCCGCTGGTGTTGGAGTACTCAATGACACCGGAATCCAATTTGTAAGTTATTATATTTTGTATCAAAGTAACTATTTTTAATTTATTGACTTTAACATATGGTGTTTATTAAAATAAAAATATAATTTGTGTGCAGGTGAACATTATTAGAATATTCCAACAGCTGATTTTCTTTGAGCAGTACCAGAAGAGATTGAGTGCAATTGTTGGAGAAGAGGAGACCCAGAGAATAGTGAGTGAATCATTAGTCCTAATCACTCTAGGGGGAAATGATTTTGTCAACAACTATTATTTAGTGCCCTACTCCTTAAGGTCTCAACAATACTCCATTGAGGACTATGTGCCCTTTGTCATCTCCGAGTACAAGAAAGTTTTGCAGGTAGTTAAACTCTATTTAATTCTAATTAATTTCTTCAAACAAATGGGACGGAACCATAATTTCTGATTTTAAAATTAAACGTTACCGACTTTTGTCGCAACAAATTAATTATACTGGCCGCGTACAGAAATATTTTGACGCGTGGAATATAACTAATTATGCAGAGATTGCACGATCTCGGACCACAGAGGATTTTGGTGACAGGGTCCGGACCGTTAGGGTGTGTGCCAGCTGAACTAGCACAGCACAGTAGGAATGGGGAATGTGCAACAGAGCTAATGAAGGCTGCAGCACTATTCAACCCTCAATTGGTTCAAATGCTTGATGAACTTAACCAAGAAATTGGCTCTGATGTCTTCATTGCAGCTAACACCAATCAAATGCATTTGGACTTCATTTCCAACCCTCAACAATTTGGTATGTCTAATCATTTAATTTTTTAATTGAAATTTTAGTACCTAGTGCCTGATTCACACAATTAAGAAAATTGTTGATATAAGTTTTCTCTATAAATTATTTCTCCCATTCTATAAATATTCACCTAGTATAAATAATTCAATGACTATTTGATTGGACCCATTGTAGTATTATAATAATTGAATTAAAAGTTTGGAAGTAATTATATAGGGCCACTCTTAGTGTAGATGACCCCCACAGTCTAATAAAATAATACTAACTATATATTGGCAGTTGGATTAGTTTGACTCATAAATGTGTGTCTAAGTAATCTATCCTACAATAGTCAAGCCAATAATTATATTTTTAATTGGAATTATAGTGTTTAATTAAGAAAGAATTGTAACTGTACAAACATAGGTAAATAATTGTGCATCTAGTGCTCATATGGTAATATTATAGATTGTGATACAGGTGCGAGTTGATAGGTTATTTTGTGTTTGTTAATATCTCATATTAAAAATAATGTTGTCCGTGCTCTTATGGCAGGATTTACGACTTCAAAGATCGCATGTTGTGGACAAGGTCCATACAATGGGTTGGGTCTGTGCACACCATTATCAAACCTATGCCCAGATAGGGATTTATACGTGTTTTGGGATCCATTTCACCCTTCAGAACGTGCTAATAGATTGATCGTCCAGCAAATTTTGTCGGGGTCCAGCAGTTACATGCACCCAATGAACCTTAGCAGCGTCATGGCTTTGGATTCACGGGCCTAGGGGAAGAAGCCTGACTATTTTTGGAGTTATGAAGAATTCTAAAATCTAGATTTCATGCCTTCAAGAATAGTGGAGTATGAGTTGTTTTTTTCTTCTTTTTCATGTGATCCTCAATTGTACTTTTATTTATGTTGTTAGTGTGTGCTTTTCCTTGTGAGGATCATATTGATCGATTTCTCGATAATAAATGATGAAAATGCATTGGTTTTAAATAATAAATACATCAAGTGTACTTTTTTTTTTTTATGAGATTAATTGTGTTAATTTTGCACTAATTGAAGGGATAAACCCATTATGACCAATGACACTACACGTTGTACTTTAAAAAAAAGTAAAACGCAATATCAATAAAATAACCAAAATGAAATCTCAATAATATAAAATATAATTCGAATAGACGAAATTAAACGAATTTTGAGCGAGACGGAGAACGCAGAAGAAAAACTGAGTAATGAGAGTGATTGAGTGAGAGCACGCAAATGCTCTGAATAGAAGAAAAATAGGTAGAATTTCGATTTTAGCCTTTGGGCAATTGGGCTTGGAAGTTACCGTTTGGGTTTAGAAATTATGTAATTTATAATATTTATTTCTATAATATATTTATATATATATATTATATTAGTTCGGTTCGATTTTTTTTTCATTATGAAAACCGTAAATCAAACCATACTAACAAAAAAAAATCAATTCTAAAAACCATAGACCGAACAGTAAATAAAAAACCAAACCATATTTAATGGTCTGGTTTGGTTCGGTCTGTTCAGTCGGTTTAAACCATACTTTGCACACCCCTACTCCCCACTTCTTTTATTGGATTGTCCATTTGACTTTTTGACACGAAATTTAATATGAGAATTGTTTATTAATATTATTATTTAATCACTTATCTTAATTTATATGCCCAAAAATAACGGTAAGTTTATAAATATTGTATGTAAGCAAACAAACACAATGAGATGATGAATGGTGGCGGTTGATGTAGGAGACATGTGGCGGTGGGTGGCGGCGGCTAGAGTGTGATAATAAAGGCGGACGGTGTAGAGAAAAAAAAAAGAAAAGAAGAGCGGAAGAGGAAAAAAAAATTAGGATTTTAGTGTAAGTTTAAATGAAGGAATAAGGATATTTTAGAGAGAAATGACGGTTTGTGTAAATGATTGGGTTAACTATGTTGAGATCTAAGGTTGGCAGGGCTAAGCTCTTCGACGGACCCACTCTAGGCTAGCGATTTGGTTTCTTTTAATTCGCTTTCTCCGGTTCAGACAAGCGCCCAGTCTAAAGCAATAGGGAATCCATAGGAGTCGAATAATCACGGTTACGATGTGTTAAGCATGTAACTATGCTTACCTCAAAATCGTCCAATTATGCCAAAAAGACGGGTTATATCGCTCAAAAAGACCAATTCTGGAAAAGACTTGACTCTACGAAATAACTCAAAAGGGAGACCCGAAAGGTGACTTCTTATGAATGACAGAGTAAAAAAAAAAGCTCGGCTTTCGTCGCATCGTACAACGCCGAATTCTTACTTGCACGAGTATCTTCTCCAAATCAAATTGAAGTGACCGTTGGTTCCATGGCCATTTCTTTTATGGATAGCTCCGCTTAAGCGCATACCCAAAAACGTCAGGTCGAGCCTAGCGTAGCGCTGACCAACTACTACTACTATAGGCTAGCTACTTATAGCTTCTATAGTGGTCCTTCCACTTTGGCGTAGTTTTCGTTTGTATTGATACTTAATTAACATATAAAACAAAGACGATCATATCATGCCATTTTTATAGAGAAATCCCTCTTTGTAGGATACTTCGCCAAAGTGTGACCTGTTAGCCCATAAGTAAGTACTGTGACGAAGCGACTCTTGCTCACCCGACACGATCGTACGAGGTCACAATTCACCCAACACGATCATCCGGGATGAACGAGAATTGGGGATCGAATGCGGGCGAAATTCCCGCCAATGGTTGTTGGGACTTGATGAACGAAGAGATAAGCTTATGGTATAAGCAGAAGTTTAAGTTTAAGAGAATGTTAGAGGCGAGGTAGGAATGTTTGGACCACGTTTTTCTTGTTAGCGAACATTTTATTCTATTTCATTTCTATTCGGAAGGACTTAGGTGAGCGGGGAATACGTGGTTTATGGGGCGATCGCCCTCTTCGATTAGTTGAAAAAGGCTTAGGCACTGTCCTACCCTGTTCGGGAAGATCTACTGCCCTAGACAACTTTTGAACGAAATGAAATCAATCAGATTCAATATCCATAGCTTGGCGTATGAGTCCATCAACCAAAGAAGAATCTAGGTGAACTAATCACTCCTACTACAAGGTTTAAAGTGTAATACTACCAGTCCAAAAATATTCTGGACACTTAGTTTCTTGAGCGAATTCGTCAAAATATTGTTGGACATGTAGTATTACACTTTTAATCTTGTAGTGATAATATTTTGGCCATATAGTAAACTAACCATCAGCTTGCGAGCCACAATTTTTTTGGGCAAATCGTAATCGAACTTATGACATATGAATTTTTTAAAACAATTTTAAGACAGATTTCATGTGTAAAAATAAACGATAATTGATTTATTTAATATATTATTATATTTACTCAGTCCGTCTATAAACTTTTCATTTTGTTGGTCAGTCCACTTGTAAGTTTCTCATACCATTTTTTATAAATATTTTATACATTTATATTCACACACTTCACTCTTACTTACATATAATTTCACTAAATTTTGTCTTTATACCTTACTTTTTATTCTTCTCAATCACATCACCAGTATTATATTTTCTCATGTTCATCAAATGTATGTTCATTTACCTTATTTGTAGCCCACCAAATATATGCACATTCTTTTTATAGAAACATTTACTTAAATTGTTAACTTTACTAAAAAAAAAAATCACTTTAATAAATGAATCTCATAATATTTCTATAATACCATTACTTTACCTACATACCCATTTTTTTTTTTAATTTATGCCAAAAAGTATAAGTATACTTCTAATTGAATAAAAAAAATACTGTATGCTAAAGCTAATTTTGTACTCCAGTAACTTGTTTTAAAGCAGTTAAAAATTCAAATTCCACCGCATTCCTTAAACCCCTCCACAGCGAAGCTGTAAAAACCACCCACCCCCTTATCCACACCACACTGCTGCTCCCAGCAGAAATGGCGTTCTCCCTGCTAACGCAGGCTCCCTTTTCTCTTTCCTTGACCTCCATCGCCGCTCCTCGAAATGCCGCCGCTTCCGCAGCTGGCCCATCCGCCTCAGTCTCCACCTCCCAGCGGAAACCGCGACGGAAAAAGCAGCAGAACGACTTAAAATCTTCTGATGACAATGGGTATACAGGAAGCGAGGGTGGGAATTTCACGCCGTCGAGTGCCGAGAAACTATTGAGGCTTGTGTTCATGGAGGAGTTGATGGAGCGCGCCAGAAGCGGCAGCGTTTCTGCTGTTTCTAATGTCATTTACGATATGATTGCCGCGGGGATAACGCCTGGAGCCAGGTCGTTTCACGGTCTAGTCGTTGCACACGTGCTCAATCGCGATGAAGAAGGAGCGGTAATTCCTTTTTCTTTTTGGTCAATTTTTAAATAAATGCGTTTGCAGTATGGTTACTGCTGTTTGTAAGAGCGCATCGTGTGTTTCAGCAATCACACTCTATTTATTTTCTTAGTAGTAAATATCCAGGGTTGATATTGAGCTGGATTTGGTAAATTGAGCTTCTGCTCATCTTGTTTAGCTTTTTAGTGATTGTGCGAATAAGCCTGAGAATAGATGCAAACTGATCAGTGAGATGTACAATAATTTTTTTAAGTAAATATGTGGGGTTAGGTTGACCTGGAGGTCGAGCTAAGTCATATTCACTGATTTGAGCTCAAGTCTGACTCAATCCTGTTCGATTCTTCTTGCACTTCTACCTAATTTGTTCTTTGTAGATTATCAGCTTATTTATTGTATGTGTATATTCAAAAAAAAACTAGGAGTTCAATGGACTTGTGATGTTAGCACGTTGTATGGTGTAACTTATTTGCTATGTATGGTGGACATTAAATCTTATAATTTTTCATTAAAGGGAATATTCTTATGTTACAACTCATGTATGACAGATGCACGCACTTAGAAGGGAATTGAGTGAGGGTGTTCGGCCTCTTCATGAGACATTTATTGCATTAATTCGTTTGTATGGCTCAAAAGGTCATGCTACTAGAGGATTAGAAATTCTTGCAGCAATGGAGAAACTCAACTATGATATTCGGCAAGCTTGGCTGCTGCTTGTTGGTATGGTATACAGACCTACTGGACCGACTCAAAGGTTTTATGAAATTCAGGTTTATCTTTATATGTTTAATACATCCTGTTTTTGCCATCAGAGGAGCTTGTCAAAAGCAGGCATCTGGACGATGCCAACAGAGTTTTCCTGAAGGGTGCTGAGGGCGGCCTTAGAGCTACGGATAAGATTTATGATCTTCTTATTGAGGAGGATTGTAAAGTGGGAGATCACTCAAATGCACTGACCATAGCCTACGAAATGGAGGCAGCTGGTAGAATGGCAACAACATTTCATTTCAATTGCCTTTTGAGTGTGCAGGTACCAATGTGCCTGTTACAATTTCTTTGAAATGCCTTCAAGTATCAAGGTGATATGTGTAATGTTTTTAGTAGTTTAAGTGTAATTCTTAAAAGCAATAATTTGCTTGGTTTGCACAACATCTTGAAATGAAAAATTATTATCTGACTACAAAAAACCATTTCCACTGCTTAGTTCTGGGGTGACTTTGTGGTTCTAGTGAAAATGTATTTTCTTTAATGGGATATTGAGTTGTTTTTCTTACCTTGTGGCCAGGCGACTTGCGGGATTCCTGAAATTGCTTTCACCACCTTTGAAAACATGGAATATGGAGAAGGTCTGTGTTTGTTTTTCGTTCTGCAACCTTAAGTTATTTATCATGCAATGAGAGTTGTTTGTTTGTTGTATATTTGATGCATAAGCTTGCAGTTTTTTTAAGAAAGCTCTTGGAGGTGTTGAGGTTTATGGTGTTGTAGAATTAGTTGTGTTTAATCTAACAAAGATTTTTGGCATCCTTGTTTTTCTCAAATAACGTAATCAATAAAAGCCATTAAAATGGCAGTTTCAGTTAGACTTTATCAAAGAACTCTGCTGCTTCAAAAATAGTGCAATAACTGAAATTCCAAGATCAGTTCTTATGGTGGAACTTGGATTGACTCTGAGATGTATCATCCAATCTTCTTCTCATATATGCTTGTGAGATAATAATATCCTTTGTTCATAATGGAACTTTATTTCTTGCATCAACCTATAGAACTGCTAGGAAATATAAATATTTATGCTATTTCTCCTGATAAACCTGGAATTCTTCAAACTTTCCTCTGTGACTGAAACAGTTATGAGTTTAGATTACACCAGTATGAAGCAAGTATTGGATTGACACACTCTTTATGTTGTTGTAGGACATTGCTTCCTCTTGCCTGACTAATCAGTTGGTTTTATTGACTGGTTTGAAATGTGATACTTGTATTTGTGGAAGTTGTTTCTATCCTTTGATGAAATAGTGAAGTTTCATGTTCTGGTCCATGTCATTGTTGTAAACTCATTTCATTCAGCTTTCTTCGTCCTCTTGGGCTTGATGACAGTTTAATTACTAAGAATCTTTGTGTTTTATCATAAACTTGTTTAATCATATGTCCATAATCAAGTCTTTTAAGTGGAATTGATCCTACTTTGATTCAGAGACTGTTCAGACAAATTCATTGAACTTGACCGCTGCCCCTCGTTTTTTATAAATAAATTAATAAAGATCTCCAAACTACTAAAGAAAGAAATGAACTTCATTTCTTATGATTTTAAACATTTTGTTAGTTTCCTCATGGTTGTTGTTGGTTGTTATAGCTTACATGAAACCTGATACGGAGACATATAATTGGGTGATCCAAGCATATACAAGGGCTGAATCATATGATAGGTATATTATTTTCTGCATGCAGCACCCATTTTTCAATTATATTAAGATGTTTAAATTCACTCTTGTGAATTTAGGGTTCAAGATGTTGCCGAGTTACTTGGGATGATGGTTGAAGACTACAAACGCTTGCAACCAAATGTGAGAACCTACGCGTAAGAGTTTTATTCTTTTAGTTTTCACTGCAGAGATGTAATTTTCTTGCTTGATTGTTTTAACTTCCATTGTCTGCTAGGCACTTCCCTTCTCCTAATTAAAAAAATTCCTATTCACCTAGCAGATAATATTGATTACTTCCTTACCCCCCAATGAGACAGAAGGCTTACATTTCATGATCCATTTCGTATACAAAGTTTATCCATCTACGTGTTTCATTCCATCTCTTATCTAGTTTATATGGATGTTTCCTTAAAGTATGTTGAGTATTTCCTCTTTATCATTCTCATATGCATATCTAAACTTCTGTGTCCTGTAAAATGGAAAATTAAGATGACAAAATTATGTTTCATATTCTCTACTATTTAAGATAAATATGGAAGTTCTTGTGGAATAATAAACGAAAGGAATTTTGACGGATCATATGAATTGTACTCTATGCTAAAACAACTCAAGTTCTTTATATATGATATGTGTATGCACAAAAGAACTGCCCTGTGCAATAGTAGAGAGGGTCTCATCTCATGAATATGGATTATGACAGCATTCTCTGAGTATTGAATAAATGGCTTTTAATTTTCTTGTTTAGGTTGTTGGTGGAGTGCTTTACTAAGTACTGTGTCACGAAGGAAGCCATTAGGCATTTTCGTGGATTGAAAAACTATGAAGGTGGAACCAAATTATTACATTATGACGGACAATATGGAGATCCACTCTCACTGTATCTACGTGCTTTGTGTAGAGAAGGTGTATACTCTCACACTCTTTGAACTTTCTAATTTTGTTTCTTTCTTCACAGTCGTTCACTATTGCAGTCACGTAACTAATCATTGCTACAATAACATGCATACCGTGAGCACAGTCAAATGATAACAGTTACATCCTTAAGTACTGAGACAAGGAGATTCATTGGCTTAAATATTATTCGTGGCAGTGAATGTGTCTTTTGGGTACAATACCCTTAAGGTGTGTGTCTTTAGGAATTCCCACCCCAGATTTTGATTTCAAATCCTCGTTTGTCAAACCCGATTTTGGTATAAGATTTCGAACCCTATAATACCTGTAACACACCTATTTTACTTTTTTCAAAAACAAGTTTCAATACACAATCAATCATCTAACATCCACTATTTAATTATTACTAACCCCATCAAACAATCTTTCATCCCTTTTCATTCTCTCTCTCCAACTTTTTTCAAAATCATACCACCTATCAAATCCTACACAATCCACTCTCAAGCATATACTAATCCAGATATACCGTTTACTATTCATTGATTTGAAATATTTCAAATCCAATGGAATCCCTAAACAAAAAAACCCTTAGTCTCGAGAAAAAACACAATTCTCATCAAATGTCTAGTCAGGTAAAAGAAGATTGGTCCGTTATGCAATATGCCAATGTACAATAGCTGGTCCAAAAAACGTAGGAGATGAAGATTGTCATGATTCTTTTTCTTAGTGCTTTCATCTTATTTTCAGAGGCCTAATGGAACTTTTTGTAAATGTAACTACATTTGAAACCAGGAAGAATTGTTGAGTTAATTGAAGCTCTTGAAGCCATGGCAAAAGATAACCAACAAATTCCACAAAGAGCCATGATCCTGACCAGGAAATATCGGACACTGGTTAGCTCATGGATTGAACCTCTGCAAGAAGAAGCTGAACTTGGGCATGAAGTTGATTATATTGCCAGGTGATCTTTCAAAGCATATTCGCATCATAAGATAGATATATTTACGTTCCTCTCGCATGCCTTGAATTGTGATGAGCAAAAACTCCCTGAATACTTGTCAACTGAATAAATTTCTCTTTGAGTTTCTCTTATTCTCAAGGGTACCATGGGAAACAATTATTAGGGATAGAGTGGGACACCCACAGGGCAATGGTTTGGGTGAAAAGGCTATTTACTTTTAGTCTGTATGGGTGCAAGTTATTTAGGCAGAGAAAAGGAATATGAGTATTTCAAACTTCAGTAGTTGATATTCTCTAGAGTGTGCTACTAATTCTGGATATCTACTAGATTGTTGCATTTGGCATCCTTATCATACCTTGGTTTGGTTTCAGTGATTATTGAGGCGTTGCGTCTCTCTTGAGTTTTTTTTTTTTTTTTGGAGTCATGCTCCTAGTAGACTTCTAGTTGTGGACAGTGTTATGAAGAAATAAAATAAAAAATTGCTCTTTTGCTTTAACTACTGCAAGAGCTGAGCGCTACGATTAACTTAGCTGGGCAACAGGTACATTGCAGAAGGTGGGCTTACAGGTGAACGCAAACGATGGGTACCACGTAGAGGAAAAGCTCCTTTGGATCCCGATGCAGATGGTTTTATATATTCCAATCCCATGGAGACCTCTTTCAAGCAACGATGTCTTGAAGAATTGAAAATATATCATCGGAAACTTTTGAAAACCTTGAGGAATGAAGGACCTGCAGTGTTAGGGAACGTTTCTGAGTCTGATTACATTAGAGTTGAGGAGAGATTAAAGAAAATCATAAAGGGTCCTGAACAAAATACATTAAAACCAAAAGCTGCTAGTAAAATGATTGTATCAGAGCTTAAGGAAGAGCTGGAAGCTCAAGGTTTGCCAACTGATGGCACTCGAAATGTTCTCTATCAGCGTGTACAGAAAGCGAGGAGAATAAATCGTTCTAGAGGTCGACCCCTTTGGGTTCCCCCTGTGGAAGAGGAAGAAGAAGAGGTAAAACTTACTTCACAATATCTATGACTACTTTTCCAGTACTAATTTCTGTTTTATTTAATATTTCCTTCTGTCTTAGATGCTACTACCTTCATAGTTTTATCATACTGAGATAACTAACTTCAACTTCTAGGTTGATGAAGAGTTGGATGAGTTAATCTCACGGATCAAATTGGAAGAGGGCAATACAGAGTTCTGGAGACGACGTTTTCTTGGAGAGGGCTTGAACGAAAATCATAGCAAGCCATTGGATGTTGAAGAATATAATGTGCTTGATGCCTTAGATGATGCTGATGTTGGCGATGACATCGTGAAAGAGGCTGAAGATGATGAGGTGGATGATGATGATGAGGAGGAGGAGGAGGAAGAGGAAGTGGAGGAAGTGGAACAAACTGAAAGTCAAGAGGGTGACAGGGTAAAAGATAAGGAAGTCGAAGCTGCCAAACCCCCTCAAATGATTGGAGTGCAACTATTGAAAGATTCTGATCAGAGTACAAGCTCATCAAGAAAATCAAAGAGAAGATCTTCTCGGGCATCAACAGAGGTACGCCTATCTTTTTTTTTTTTTAACTTTTTGAAATATTAATTGTTACATTTTTTTTAATGTGAAATTCTACCTTTTGATTGCTGAATTGGTATCAGTGAGTTCTTTGAGTGATATAACCGTAATGTAATGCCATTTTTTTCCTTTGGCTTGGCACATGACATGAGTACATGACTAAGTACTTATTATGCCTTTCTCTATGGTTTGATGACACACGATAACGATACAGTACCATGGGTTTATTTAGTAAATAAATGATCTAACATAGTGTGTTCATGATATTATCTTATTTTCTACTACTATTTTCACGTATATTGGTTGCTCCAAATATTGTGACTGGAGATTTTTTTATTATAACTTCTTCTGTTGTTAGTGGCCATTTGGATATCTTTCCATTATTGCTAATTAGTTTGCTGTATTTAATGTTGCAAAATCCTGAATTTGGATCTAAATAAGAAGTTCAATTTATTATTATTCTAAAAAAAAATGAATGCAGGATGACAATGACGATGACTGGTTTCCTGAGGATCTTCACGAAGCATTTAAGGAAATGAGGAAAAGGAAAGTTTTTGATGTATCGGACATGTATACAATAGCTGATGCCTGGAATTGGTCATGGGAAAAGGATTTGAAGAACAAAGCTCCTAGAAGATGGTCTCAGGAGTGGGAGGTAGAATTGGCTGTTAAACTGATGACCAAGGTAAAAGCTTTTCTCATCATCAAACATGCATTTAATTGCTTATTTATCAATGATGTGATCTTTCTCATTCTTCTCCCCTTAATACATTATAGATTGAATTAAGGTAAACATTTGCATATGCAACATTGACAACTTTGCAAAATGTAACGAAACGAGCTTTATTGATATGAATCTTTGTCATCTATGGCTGATTATTTTTCCCAATAATTTTGAAGGTAATCGAGTTGGGTGGAACACCAACCATTGGAGACTGCGCGACAGTACTTCGAGCTGCTATACGAGCTCCTATGCCTTCAGCCTTCTTACAGATTCTGCAGACAACTCATCGTTTGGGCCATGTTTTTGGCAGGTAAATATTATGAGCCTCTTTATGAAATTTTGGAATAACCAAGTAGTAATGCATTTCTGGTGAAGTTAGATACTGGTCAAAATATTTATTCAACTCTTTAAAATCTTGATATCGATATTTACTGATATATGGTGTGTTTATCAACCAGCCCATTGTACGATGAAGTAATCAGCCTGTGTCTGGATCTTGGTGAACTTGATGCTTCCATTGCCATTGTAGCGGACATGGAGACGAGTGGAATTAAAGTATCAGATGAAACTCTAGATAGAGTCATTTCTGCAAGACAGGCAAATGATAATCCAGTTAATGATGCATCAAACTAGATTTTCTGACATAGATAGAGTCATTTCTGCAAGACAGGCAAATGATAATCCAGTTAATGATGCATCAAACTAGATTTTCTGACATAGTATCATTTTTTTAAATGTTTGTACAGTTCATATTGTTAGGCCGTTTTAATATTCGTACGGTTAAATTCTACAATTTTTTCCAATGTTTTTTTGCCAGACTTCTCATATTTTAATTTTATTTACATTTATATGGGCCTACAGTCTACAGTCATTGGTCATATTTATAGGCAAATTCTTAGTGTGAAATTTTCTTGTGACTTTGAGATTAATTATTGATTGTTTTATGCGGGATGGTCTTGAGAATGTAATATGCAAAATTATACAGTGTACAACATCATTTAATTATTATTTTCATCCTTTTTATCTTTGTTAATCGATATAGGAAAACATATTGTTTCTTGTATTGAAAATTGAAACAATATATTGAGTACATATTTATACATACAAGATAAGCTAATAAAGGTCTTAAATAGTACTCCTGTTTTTTTTTTTGAAAGATAAAGATGAGACTTGTATTATTCCGAGTACTTGGGGTACTCAACACCCATAAGATCAGTATACACGTTTAGTTAGCTATACATGCCCAAGGGGCCTGTTCCCAATCATTATAAGAGCAACCCGATATGCCTGTTTTGTGTGATTTAAGCCACTTCCACGTACTAAATTTGATTGAATCCGATAGTTCCTCCAATGAACGAGAGCCCTCGTTGAAAATCAGATCGTTTCGGTTTCTCCACAACCTCCACACTGTGCATTGCCATATCAGGCCTAATATTTTCTTGTTTAGATTATTCTTCCCCGAGCTACAAAAATCTGAAAAGTGGTCACAAACCGTGAATGCAAGGGGGGACGGTATTTCCAGCCAGCTGTACAAGTCGCGCCACACCAGCACGGCTACTGGACATGTGAATAAGCAGTGTTGGATCGTTTCGGCTGCACTATTGCATCTAGGGCAGGCGTCGTTCATGGCCTCCGGGGCTATTCCTCTTCTTCGTAAATTATCTACCGTAGCTATTCTTCCATATACGACTCTCCACGTTAATGCCGAAACCTTAGTTGGGATGCATTTCCACCATAATTTCTCCCAAGGAAAAGAGATATCAGTCGACTCGCCTTCTTGATTGGCTAGTAATTGGTACATGCTTCTAGTGTTGTATTTCCCATCATTCGAATCCTCCCACCTTAATTCTTGATTGGCTAGTAATTGGTACCTTAATTAAAGAGTATAAACTCAAATAAGATATCTATAATTGACAACTAGTTAACAATTGTGATTTGCTTGCAAACTGTTTTAACTTTATTGTTTGAGATGTTGTGGTTGTTGGTGTTTGTGCAAAGCTCTTTCATATCCTATTTATAGAGTCCTGGTGAATTTGCCTGTTGGAGAATACAAATTCAACTCATATCGTGTTCTCCTTGGTCAATGCTGGATTGCATTAAATTCATATAATTCTTCTTTAGTAGTACTACTTGTCTTCTAATGACTTCTCAATTGTTAACCTTTACGCTGGTCAATTTCTGGCTTGTTAGTTTGTTAAAAGTTCAAGGCAATATGTCTATGACTTTCATCAACATACAAAACCTATAACACATCTTTATTAATGTGTCATTCTTAATATTTAATAGTGGAGTAAAAAAAAAAATTAGTGTTGTTGCATGCTCAATTGTTGACATTAGAATTGACAACTTTTTAGTTGTCAACTTATTGATTTGATTCATTCATTCTCCTTCTTGCTAGTTGTTCCTTTGGTCTTCAAAACTCCATTTAGCAACTAGCCTACTAAGCATTCAACACACTGTGGTCTTCTTATACATCTTCAAACTCCGTCATCTTTAAGTCTTCCTTAAAGTTATTCAAACAACTTAGAACCACAAAAGATTAAGAGGTACCTTTATATGACCTCATGTTTATCTCATCAAATTCTATGTTTTCTAACATAAAGATAGTCAACCCTAACCCCACAAAGAGTGATCGTGGAGCTGAGTGCTCGTGGAGCTGTTTCCTAATTAGTCTACAATCCTTATATAACTTGTTGAAATCAACACTCGTTGAATCTTACTAACAAAGTGAGAACTAATCTTAGTATGTTTAGTTTGTATGTGAAATAACGAATTATAAGCAATATGAAGCGCAACTTGAATATCACACCACAACTTGGTTGGTATTGAGACCTTCAACCCCACTTCATTTAGAAACCCATGTACCCGTACAAATACTATTTCACATACAGATTTGTTCATAGATCTATAGTCAAACTATGCACTTGAGCGGAAGACTATTTTTTGTTTATTGCTTTGCCAAAAAATCAAGTTTACCCAAAGAAAACACAATATCTTGAAGTAGACTTTAGATCTTCCCTTGACCTTGCCTAATCAGTATCGGAAAAACATTCAATCTTATTGTGACCATGATTACTATTTACTATACACAATCCACATCTAGGGGAGTCTTCAAATAACACAAGATTTGCTCTACCACCTTCCACTAATCAATAGTTGATGATGACATATACTGACTCACTACATTTACATTTACGGGATAAACAATATCAAGATGGGTCACCTTGTGATAATTCAATTTTTCAACTAACTTTTTGAATCTTCCAAAATCATCATAACACACCTACTTTTATGAGCCGTAAATTGTGACCATTGGAGAGCTACGTGGTTTAACTCCCAACTTTTCTATTTCTGAAAGTAAATCGAACACATTTACTAAAAAAAAAAAAAAGAGTAAATCGAACACATACTTTCTTTGAGACGAGAAAAATCATTTCTTACTCCTACTCACTTCAACATGTATGAATAATTTAAGTGTCCCAAAATATTTGGTAGTAAACTGAGTAGGGACGAAAGCTTTCGAAGATACTATCTCTTTAGGATCCTATCACAATATCATCCACATACACAATCATCAAAATAATAGCATCATTAGAACGCATGTAGAAAATATAGTCATCAGATTTACTTTGCTTCATAGCAAACTTCTCATCAACACGAGTAAATGTACCAAACCGTGCACGTGGACTCTATTTCAAACTGGACAAAGACTTACTAAAACAACACACCTTACGAGTCTTCCACTAAAAAACAAAGACGAGTGATTGCTCCATATAGTATCAACAAGATCACCATGGGGAAATACATTTTTCCATGTCCTCATGTCCATTGCCATGTTATACAATATAGAAAAACATATTGTAAGAATAATTTCTTGTATTGAAATAACGAGTATGAATACATATTTATACACAAGAGTATAGACTACACAAGGTAAGCTAATAAATACTTAAATTCATACAATATACTTTCTCCGTCCAATTTTATTATGCCAACTTCTTCGAACACGAATTTTAATGAATATTGATTAGTTTATGTATAAAGTAGATAAGTTGGGGTATGATAAGATGTTGTGGGATCCATTTATAAATAAATTGATTATTAATGAATAAAGTTGATGACAATTTGAGTAAATAAGTGATGGTTGAAAAGTGACATAAAATAGTATGAATAATAACTTTCCCAAATAAAAGGAATGAAAATAATAAAATTGAACAATTCGAAAAGGAGAGTGAAAATTATAAAATTGATCGAGCGAGTAATACATACTCTGTATAATTTAGGGTACAAAAAGGATGACATATTATGTTTAAAAACTATAACTTTGAGAAGTTGACATTTATTTGCCTCATCTAATTTTTTTTATTTAGCCTTATCTCAATTAGATTTAAGCGGGTTTAAAAAAAAATCCATTTTAAATTGAATTTCATAACTTAATTTTATGCCAGTTTATAGGCTTCTAAAATAAAAATATAATTTTAAATAAAAATCACTATCCTTGATTTAGGAATTCGACCACTCGGGGCATAGTCGTTGTTGTCAATTTTTTCCGTCTCTTTTAAATTCGAGCTACTTATCTCCACTACACAATCGAATGTACTATTTCAAGCTTTCTGTAATTATTTTCGTTTGTCTATCGTGATTTTTGTTTGCGTTTCCGATTCTTTTTAATGTTACTGAGAAAAAAAATCATGATTTATAGTTGGAACACTTTCGGCGAGTGGATGAGGGAACCAATTATATTCTATGTTAATAGTAGTGAGTTTTGTAGTCTCCTTTTGTTTTACTATATTTGTTTGTATACTTAACTGCACTTGTTCCTTTGTAGGCATTCCTAATGCCTAACGAATAAGATTATGGACTTTTTCATTTTTTTTTAGAAATATGTACTAACTGAACAATGTTTATATATGAAACTGCATCTCTCATGAGTTGAGAATCCAAGAGTCTTCATTTTATTTTTCTTCTATTTGTCTTGTAAAGTTAATAGTTTTTGTGTCAAGTTTTTCAAATGACCATTGTATATGTAGTGAAGGAGGTAGATCCACGAGTGTGACAGAGGTGGAGACTCTAATGAAAACTACTTGTAAAAGTATATCACGGAGTAGTAATTATGCGATTCAATTTGTTCATAGAAATGTCAATATTTTATCTCATTTTTTTGTGTGGTTGCTTAAAGTCTTTTTCAAACTCTCATTATTGGATCGAACATACAACTATCGTAGACGATTATTTTAATATATTAAAAAATATTTGAATTTACACTATAACTTCAAAGCTTGTTTAATTTGAAGCAACTAATTTAGAATTATGTTAATAAATCTTTCAGTCTATTTCAATTGTACTAACTAAAACCAATTATTTGAATATACTTTTGTTACTTAATTATTGATACTCCTACAAATACTCTTTAAAATGAATATTAATTTTTTCGTCCCATATAAAATAATGAAATGACATAATAAAACAGGTAAATCAACCTAAAATACAAGTTTCCTCTAAAAAAAAAGCAATAAAAATGTTCCATTTCAAAATAATGTAATAAAAAAAGAAAATTAAACTTAATTATTTCTACAATTGTCCCAATCGGTATAAAATGAACTCGTCTACTCCACACTGTATTTTGTCCACTCAGATAGTCTTCCCAAGTCCTAAAACCCTAACTCAGAACCCAGCTCGTCCGCTCTCCAATGGCATCCAACGGTGCCAATCCAATGGAGTCGCTAATGGCTATCGCTCCCTCAATCTCAACGCCGTCGACCAGCCTCCGCATCCAGATCTTCCGCTGTCAGATTCCCTCCATCATCAGCAATTTAGGTACCTTTCGTGTCACGCGATTAACTGCATTTCCACACATACACTTGGTTTTGTTGATGAATGCGTACCATGTGGGACTTTGTTTGAAGGAATTTGAATTTGTGCTGCCGTGGCTGTATTTAAGGACTCTCAACCTTTGCTCAATGCAAGCATTTTATTACCCCCAGTGTTGGTAATTGTTGTTCGAATGCTTATGAGTTTTAAGTATACGTTGGGGGTTAATTTTCCATTTGCTAGTTTTAAATACATGTCAGCTTCATTATTTGAATGTTATCAGTAATTTATATGGCAATGGACTTCGATAAGTTTTTTTATTAGTTGTACGACAGTTGATTATTATTAGTGATTTGTCATTACTTTTACTGCCCCTAGATTTCTTAATTGGGAAACAACAAACTGAACAAAGTGGGACTAATGGCATAAGAATCCAGGCGATTGTTGCCTATCATTTACATTTTCAATAAATTATCTAATTGGGCCACAATCAAAACCAAAAAGATTCAAACTGGGACTAAAGGTTGTACCCGAAGCCACAATTTTAAATAGATGAATCATTGATCTTACTTGAGGCCGAATTGGATTGTGTAGTTGTGATTTGGGAGCTATTTCTTGTTTGGATGCATAACCTTTGCCTTTTCATGTATAAAAGATTGGATGCAAAGAATTAACTCATATCACAATGGCTATGTTCACATAACTGATTTTTTTTTTTTTATAATTTGTGCCACCTGCATGTTATGTTAATGGTTATCAATGATGAGATGAGCTTGAGCTATCAATCACTTCTCTTTATTTAAATGAGCTTTGTTTCTCAATGCTTAATTTTTTTTGAGTCTTTTAATCTCGAGGTGTAAAATAAGGGTAGCAGAAATTAGAATG
Organism: Galeopsis tetrahit; assembly: GCA_963675135.1. NCBI lineage: Eukaryota > Viridiplantae > Streptophyta > Magnoliopsida > Lamiales > Lamiaceae > Galeopsis > Galeopsis tetrahit. Next base: position 63,499,389 of record OY776121.1, on the reverse strand, counting down.
ATAGCATTGGATGTGTGCATTCAATAGATTAGATATAATAATCAAATAATGCGTTAGAAAGTAAGGGCAGTAGCCCTAGTAGACTTTTAAATCTAATTACAGCTGGCAAAGAATATTAAAGTACAGATTCATCATCTCAATTTTTAAGGAGAAGGGGAAGGCTGAAAGTAACTTGTTAAGCTATTAAAAAAGATGTGTTATGCTTTGATATAAATGAGAATGTATGCATTTCAACCTTTTATTTTGCTATTTTTGTTTTATCTCGAGGATAAAATTGTTTTCTAACAAAATGACCATTAGGTTGACCCAAGCCTACTCAATTACGACTTTTAAATTTAATGGACTGATCGACAGAATTCTAATATATAGCACTAACATCTTGTAGCCAGTCAAAAACAACAATTAGATAATCAACTGAAAATTTTCTTTATATGAATCTTTAATGAGGTTTATGATTTTGGTTTTACATATTTTAACACATGAATTGATATTATTAGTACAAAGTTCTGGCCTGTGCTTGTTCAAGGCAAGCAACCTTTTTTCATCTTTAGCATTAAAAATTTCTAAAGATTTTCTGGGTCGACCACTTCAAGTTGCAGTTCCCTAGGTTTTGGGTTTTTGGCTTTAATTTCCTGGAACATAATTATGTTTCAGTTACTTCAAGTTTATCAAAGAAGTTTCTGTTCTTAGGACATAAATGCCGTTACCTGTGCATGTGTTCCAACTTCCAATGAGATAAACAGTGTCTTCATGGATGAAGTTTAATTGTGCATAACTGCAGGAGGAACTTTTCTCTTGGAGCTTCTTACGTTATTACTTTTTGTTTATGTTCATATCAAGCTACAAAGCTTCTCTTTATGGACTGCTTCTACTACAATGCCTTACATAGAAAAGAAAAAAAATAGATTGTAATGTGGTTCAGGCCATTACTTGACATTTCTATGATTAAGTTTACTCCCAGCCACTTTGTATTTGTGCACATTAATGTTCAACTTGCTGACATTCAATTCTCCAGACTCTCTGCAGATGACTACTGAGTTTGCGTCACTGTTGGTTGATTTACTTTTCCAAACAATATGTATCTATGACGACCGTGGATCAAGGAAAGCAGTGGACAACATTATTATTAAAGCTTTAACTGAAGCTGTATTTATGAAAAGCTTTGCAGCAACCCTAGTACAGACCATGGAGAGGCATTCAAAGTTCCAAACACTGACCGGAGGTTACAGGCTACTAAATTGGTCTTGTCTTCTCTTAATTCATAGTCAGTTTGCCATGTTATCAAAGAATGCACTGTCTAGAGTAGCCCAAGCACAGACATCAGTGCTGCATGTAGTAATGCAAGGATCATTTCGAATGAGAAGGGCTTGCAGGAAAACCTTTTTTCATTTGTTCACGAAGGTGTTATTTTATTTTCTATGTATAATTTTGGTGCAACTTCTAAATTTTATTTATTTTATTTCCTGATATGTAATGTGCATTTTCTGTTTCAGTCGCCAGACATTTACAAAGCATACATGGAGGAATTGAAAGATGGTAGAATCACATACAAAGATAGTCCAGAGTTATTATATCTGATGCTTGATTATGCAAAATCAAATCAAACTTCATTTGATAAATCAAAGGTAATTAACCATTGTGGTGGACATAATTGGGCTGAATTCCTAAGGGTATGCTTGTTTTGGGTTTTAGGTGTGCTGGGGAAGTCATGACTCTGAAATCCTTGATGAATAGTAAAAGTATGTGTTTTTTTTTTTTATAGAATTTGTTGATAGGGTGGGATTTTGCTTTATGCCAATTCAATTTTTAATAGTGATTGATATTGTATTATTATAATATATTGAATTATGTGAGTAATGATTGAATGATTGATAAAGTGTATAAAGTGGGCTAGTTATTTTAAAGTGTATAAAGTGGATTGTATTGGGAAGACTAATAATAGGTTTATAGATAATTTTAGGCGTGGATTGTGTGTGAGATTTGAAATCCCTAACTCATATGAGATGATGGGGATGGCAAAGTCCAAAGTCCATCTGCGTGAGTCCCGAAACAAACATACCCTAAGAATTTTGGGGCTTCCTGCATGCTGATTGCTTCCTGTTGGATCTACAGGACATTTTTCTTGATGTGTATGTTAAATCAGTTCTAAATGCAAAGGAGAAGCCTACAAATGCTCTCAATGAAGCCTTTGTCCCGTTGTTTACTCGTCTGTCACATGAGGATTTTAAGAACACCATACTCCCGTCATCTGTCAAGATGTTGAAAAGGAATCCAGAGCTTGTTCTTGAATCAATTGGAGTTCTTTTGCAATCTGTAAATCTTGATTTAAGTAAATATGCCACAGAAATTCTCCCAGTGGTATTAACACAAGCTAGACATGCAGATGAAGGAAGAAGACTTGTTGCTTTATCCATAGTTAGGTGCTTGAGCCAAAAGTCTAGTAGTCCTGATGCTGTAGAAGCGATGTTTACTGCAATCAAATCTGTATTGGGAGGTTAGCATTATGATGTACACGTTCTTTGAATAGAATCAGTTACTAGCGGGGCGGATTAGCTACTAATTCAATTTAAAATCAGGCACTTACTGGACATTTGGTTAGTGATCTCACAGATCTCATATGTTAACAGGTTCAGAAGGTCGGCTTACATTTCCATACCAAAGGGTTGGCATGATTAATTCACTGAGAGAAGTTTCAGATGCCCCTGAAGGAAAATATTTTAGTAGCTTGTCACCAACTGTGTGTGGATATCTGTTCTCTTGCTACAAGGATGAAGGTAGGCCATTTGCTTAATATCTTTCCCTTTATGTATACACACCAATGTGTAAGATTGCTTGCTATTGACATTAGTGTAGTTCTAATAATCTAATTCCTGTACACGCCTGCCTTCTAGAATTGACATTATGCTTTCAACCTGCCAGTGGATGTAGTGATTCTGTTTTCCTGTCTTCAAATTAAATGTGTTGATTTGCAGGAAATGAAGAGGTGAAGCTTGCTATTTTGTCTTGTTTGGCATCTTGGGCTGTAAAATCTGCAGATGCTATGTCCCCGGACTTAGTTACCTTCATTGTTTCTGGGCTCAAAGAAAAGGAGACACTGAGAAGGGGTTACCTTCGTTGCCTGCGATTAATGTGCAGAAATACTGATGTAGTTATACAGGTGTGGTTATATGTGGCATATAATCTGCATTGTTTGCCTTAGCTTTTCTGATTATGCTTCATTATTTACCTCAAAGTATTATGTTGCATATTCTAGATGTCATCCTTATTGCCGCCTCTTCTCCAAGTTGTCAAAAATGGTTTTTCTAAAGCCGTACAGAGATTGGATGGTATTTATGCACTTTTCTGTGTGATGAAGATTGCTGCTGTTGATGTAAAAGCAGGTGCATACTTGTCCGGCTTCAATTTTTGTGCACTTATCGTTTTATTCCAGTTATTTTTTTGGTTTAAATGCTTGTATCATGAGACCAATACCTTTCCAATGTTCCTTGTTTCTCATATTTTTCACATCCTTTAGATGAAACTGTATCCAAGGAGAAGATTTGGCAGTTGATATTGCAGAATGAACCAACAATTATCCCGATTTCCTTGGTCAGTATTCAGTTTATTTAATGTTCCTTAAAATAATATTAGCAACTTATCTCCAACCTGATTTGAGATATACTTGACTCTATGAATATATGCAAGAGTTATAACCATATTTACAATGTTTATTGTGAAAAGAGCTGATAAAAACATGCCAAGGCTTTATTGGTGCTTTGCTCTCAAGTGATAATACTGTTTAATTGTCTTAATCACTCATACCTTACATTTCCTGTCTTAATGAAATGTTTTATTTCCTATAAAAAAATGCTAAGGCTTTGATTGCATAGTTAGTTTAATGTATTTTCCATATGTCGAGAGAGCCTTGGTAAACTTAAATGCCACATTGCAGGCTTGCAGCTAAGCTAAGCTAAGAGACACCTTAGTTTTTTGTTTTCTTGACCTTTTTTCTTAATCATTGAGCTTATTTAATTTGTTTTTTATTTATTCTTTTATGTAGGCATCAAAATTGTCAGCTGAGGACTTGATGGTTTGCATTGACCTTGTTGAGGTTCTACTTGTTGATCATCCTCAAAGGTATGTCTTATTTCTTTATGATAATATTGAATCACTTGCCAATCTTTTAGTCCTTTCTCTACCATTAAACTAGAGTCTATTCTTTATTTAGTGTGGCTTATAGGGGAACCCATATTAAAGCAGAAGTGGACATTTCCTTGTTAATTTGTTGGCGAAACTTTGTTGTATAAGCAGTTTGACTTCCAGATGGAATAAAATGCATACTGGTGCTTTTATCCTTTTCAAATTCCTATATATTATGTGGTTGAAGATGTCTTTCTAACATTAATAGTTCCAGACTTTTATGGTTATCAAATCATAAAGAATTCAGTGCATATCTTGTTCCATAGACACATGATGACTCACCCCTGTTATACTGTGCATAATATGAATAGATTGACGTTTCTTATAGCCCCAAAAGAAAGTTCCATACTTAGAACCTAGGCAAAATAACCAAATTTAGGACCTAAATGTGGAATTGACTTCTATCTGTTTTGCTTCAGGCTATCGGAGAATTTTTCTACAGGGGGATTCCTGCAGGTGATTAGTATGGCATATCTTTCTTTCTTTTGATATTGCAAGGATCAACTGTTATTAATTAGGTCATCTTTCATTTCAGTTTATCTTGTTTTTGCTTTGTCATCCAATTTGGGACATAAGGAAAGCAGCCTATGACACTACCAGGAAGATTCTTGTTGCATCTTCTCAATTATGTGAATCTATATTGATCGAATTCTTAAGTTATCTGTCTGCTGTTGGAGAAAAAGCCAATCTTCTTAGGAAGAGGTAATGCTATATTCAATTGGTCTCTTGTTCTCTTCTAGTCCCTGGTGTTGGTTCTTTGGTGGATTACATGAGTTATTATATAGCTCATTTTTTACGTATGATTTAGACCATTTCCCCCAAGGGTCATAACAACTCATGTTAAACAAACAAACAAACCTAGCCTTTAATCCCAAATAATTGGGGTAGGCTACATGAACCAATAATAAAATCAGGCTTCGTCGTGTGTATGGATTAATCTTCTCCACGTGCTTCTTTCAGATTTACTTAAAGAGAGAAGCACGTTGAGAAGATTAATTAATTCATGCGACCTAACATGATTTTATAATTGGTTCATGCAACCTACCCCAATTATTTGGGATTAAAGTCTCGGTTTGTTTGTTACTACTAGTAAAAAAGGGTGGTTGAGGCTTGAGAAAGTTTGCATCCCATGTTTATTGTTGTGTTTTTTTCTTTCGTATGTCTTCTGAGTTGGCCCTTAATCTCAATCATCATTTCACGAGTTATTGCGTTGATAAATATGCTTCTTAATCTTGCTCCGTCCCATAAAAGTTTTCATACTCCTTGTTTTTATACTTTCTTTTTTAATCTGTCTCACAAAAGTTTGCATACCCCAAAATGGAAATAATCCTCACAATATTCACATATTTACCCTTCTTGCCATTACTTTTGGGGCTCACCATACACTCAATCCAACCACTTTCTTTACTTTATATATAAAAGTTTACTAAATTAGCCGTCAACACTCTAATCATTATACTTTTTTCTTAAACTATGTGTGCAAGATTCACTATTTACGGGAGTATAACTATTTGCATTGTATCTTTTGGTTGTTTACTATGTTGCAATCGCAAGGCCTCTGCTCTACCTTGCAATAGTTAGTTTCTTATTACTTGGTTTTTACATCTTGCTTAATCTTGTTTGTTTTATTAATTTACTGGGGGCTCTTATGAATACATTTTTTTCCTTTCAGTGAAACAGAAAGTGTTTCAGATTCTCAATTTCCTTTCCTTCCATCAGTTGAAGTCTTGGTGAAGGCTTTAGTTGTAACAGCATCTGCAGTTTCCACTAGTGCCCCAGATTATTGTGTGCAGCTATTGCTTTGCTCACATCATCCGTTCATCGTTGGTACAGGAAAAAGGGATGCAGTTTGGAAGGTATCTTTCTCCTGTTTATGTACTTCTCGTGAGCCTTATTTGCTACCTTGGTATTGCAATTTCTTCTGCACCAATCAGAACAATAGCAAAATATAGCACCCTATACATCTGGTAGGAAAAGAGGGTGGTGTGTTGCAATGAAGCATGTGGCATGCAGTTTCTTGTTTGAACTACAAATGGGCCTCTTTGCTCTTGGATTCCACAAGTAGAATGATTGAACCTGTGAATTGTCAGGATTGATTGTTTATTCAAACTTCACTTTATTTGCATCATTCATCACTACGATATTATGCTTATTTTCTGTTCTTCCTTCTCCAGAGGGTGCAAAAGTGTTTGAAGAGTTTTGGCTTTGATGCGATTGGTCTTATCACAGCTGATGTTGCTCAGTTATGCAAGGTGACTTGCATTTTGGAAGTATTAATCTGCTCTGTTGTAACTCCCATGTTTTGTTATTCATGCATGTTGTTGTCATTGTTTCTGTTGGTAATTTACAAGGGTACTTGCTTAATTTGTAATTATGAACTTGACTTCCAAACACAGAATTCGGTTATGAAATAGTTTTAATACTTTTGAAACGACTTGAGCTGCACTATTGTTGCATAGTTGAATCCTCCATTTTGGATCTATTGCCTTTTCATTTATGATAATTTAGTGGATATAAGTTTAATTTTTGTTTAAATTTGTTATGTTCATTAAGGGATTGTTAGGTGTGCCGGGATTGTTGAGTTCTAATTACCTGGAACAAGAAGCGGCTATAAATTCCTTGTCAACGCTGATGTCTATTATGCCTGGAGATACTTATGCGCAATTTCAAAAGGTCCAACACTAGAAACGTTTTTTTTTTTGTTTCCAAGTCTAGTAGTTATGACTTAAGATGAACAGGGTTAGATGGTTTATGTGGCTCTTACTTTGTAATTCGTTTTGCAGCACTTCATTGAACTCCCAGATCGTGTTGCACATGACTCGCTCTCAGAAGCTGATATTCAGGTCATATTAATGTATATTTTTGTTGTTCTTGACTGACTTAAGAGCTGTAATTGCTTATTAAGGTTATTCTGGTGCATTTGGCTCTCGTGGGGTATAAATGTTTTTTATATTAATTTGCTCTGAATTTTCATGCGCTAGATTTGGCTTATTTGAATTCATGAGTCTTGATCTTGTTATTTGGCCAAGAAAGAGGGAATATTGTTGTGTTTAGAATTGACAGTCCGTTGATAAACTTGGCTTAACTTGTCTCACCCATACAGTGCTTATCTTTATCCTTTTTTTTTCAGAGAGAGAAAAAGTGTTATTAATGATAAAAAAATTACACAAGCATTACACATGTATTGCAATGTGGAGAATCTTAAGGGTTCCTTACTTCAGAGTATCATATAGAAGTACTAGTATGCGTCCTGCCTTTGTCGGTCCTTTCTTACTGTTGTGATCAGATACCAACGTATCAATGGGTTTTGTGCTCAACCTGACACTCTTTTATTTGAAAGGGCACTGCAGCCATAAGACTGCTTCATATTTCACACCTACAACTCTAAAGTGGCTCATATTGTACTTATCTAATATATGTCTGTTAAGTGAAGTAAGAACAACAAATAATCGTTTGGGGATTTCTGAAATTACCTATGTTGTAGAGAATATACAAAGTTTTAGAGCTAGTTTGCAACAAACTCCGTTAGTAATATTGCCTCCTTAATTAGAATTTACTGTCAACGACTCAACAGTAGGAATATAGATATACTTTGATAAAATCTTTGTGTAACAGTATGCATTGTATTATATGTTCTCACTTATCAGTATTCATCGATGATTTGAATGGTTGCAAATGGCTTAGATTTTCTCTTATTGGGCATGAGCAGAGGAAAACTTTGATAATTCCATTAAGTCTTTGTTTTCTTCTTATCTTTTTTTTTTGGTTATGAAAATAGTTTTAAGAGAGAAGCACGTGGATAAGATTATTTCATACATGCCACCAAACATGATTTTATAATTGGTTCATGCAGCCTACCCCTATTATTTGGGATTAAAGTTTCGGTTTGTTTGTTTGTTTGTTAAATATGAGTTATTATGACCCTTGGGGGAAATGGCCTAAATCATTTGTAAAAAAAATATTGACTGTATACCATATTTCTTACCCTGAACTGAGATTCCTCGTTCTATTCTCAATATCCGTTACACATCTGGAGTGATAATTATTTTATTTTCCATTTTTTTGGTTTCTGAAAGGAGCTAGTTTCCCTAATAGAAAAGGGGGTGGCTGAGACTTGAGAAACTTTGCATCCCATGTTTTTTGTTGTGTTTTTCTTTCATATGTCTTCTGAGGTTTCTGAGCTGGCCCTCAATCTCAATTATCATTTCACAAGTTATGGCATTGATAAATATGCTTCTTAATCTTACTCTCTCCGTCCCATAAAAGTTTTCATACTTTCCTTTTCTGTCCAACAGAAGTTTGCATACCCCAAAATGGAAATAATCCTCACCCTCACAATATACACATATTTACCCTTCTTTCCATTACTTTTGGGGCTCACCATACACTCAATCCAACCACTTTAAGAAATAAGCATGTGTAGAGTTTTAAGACTTTTGAAATGACTTGAGCTGTACTGGCCAAGTGGCCATAATCCTCAATATCGGGAGTATATATTATTTGCTCCTGGAAGCTAACCTGTTCATCTCTTTTTATGACTTATAGGTTGGTTTATAGGCGAACTCTTTATGCATGTCTCCAAGCTGTTCTTTTCATAAATTTTCATGTGCTTCACTATCCTGTCTTGGTTTATTGCGTTAACTATGTATTTTCATTGTGCTTTATTGATTATTTTTTTTCCTTAATGCTATTTCTGGAGTATTTATTAGGTTAACTTGTAATTGCATGAACTGACCTTTCTTCTTGTTCTCACTTTGTTCCAGATTTTTCATACTCCTGAGGGAATGCTTTCTACTGAGCAAGGTGTTTATATTGCGGAGTCTGTTGTTTCCAAGAATGTGAGGCAAGCAAAAGGACGTTTCCGAGTTTATGACAAGGATGATGCCATGGTAATTGCATGCTTAACTTATCATTGACTATGAGAAGTATAGATTGTTTGTTGTTCCTAAAAACTACATGCATGGTTCAGGATCAAGTTAGCTCTAATCACTCAGATGTCGGTTCAAATAATTTAACAAGACGAGATGTATCTAGTAAAGGCGTTCCCGGGAAAAAGGATGCCCTCAAATCAGTGAAAAAACCTGGCAAGTTACATTTATCTTACTAATTTGGCATCTCAGTCATCCTTTTTTTTTTTAGCTTATATTTTCTGTATTCTTTTGTTTATATGTAAATAGAGAAGACAAAAACCGCAAAAGAAGAAGCACGTGAATTGCAGCTTAAAGAAGAGGGTCATATTCGTAAAAAAGTCAGGTCAATTCAGCAGAACATTTCCTTGATGCTCAAAGCTTTAGGAGAAATGGCCATTGCTAATCCCATATTCACGCATAGTCAACTTCCTTCTTCGGTTAGTTTCTCTTTTGTATGGTGATAACTATTTATGGAAATATCTTATATTATTATGGCAGTCTAGCTCTAACTAATACTTAACTATCTAATATAATGCTCTTTAAAAGATTTAGTTTGTGTTTTTGTTTACGTTATGTGCATGATTATGAATAATATGGATGTGTAAGTTGCTGCTAGTTGTGGAATTTATCAGTGGATAATTCTGTTTTAAGATTTTCTCAATGTAGTGTGTGGATAAGCAAAGATATCTTCTTTTGGTTGGAATCATCTCCTTTGGACCAATCTCGGACTTCAAATACTCTAACAGGAGTTATTGCAACGTGATGTCCCTTCATATATCAAAGCAATGATAGATTTTTATGTAGTAAAAGAAACATTAAAACCTACTTGGGTCACAAAATTTAGTTTTTTTTTATATAATCCTTTTCCTGTGGAATGTAATAATTATTTTTATTAATTATCATGGGTTTGACAAGGCTTGCAGAAACTTTTGTGTATAATGAGCTTATATTTCTCTTAATATCATATGTTTTTAGGTTAAATTAGTCAATCCTTTACTTCGATCGCCAATTATCGGCGATGCTGCCTTTGAGACATTAGTGAAACTCTCAAAATGTACTATTGATCCTCTGTGCAATTGGTCTCTTGAAATTGCAACTGCTTTGCGACTGATTGCCACCGAAGAAGCTAATGTCTTGTGGGAGTTATTTCCATCTGCTGGGGAGGACAATGGAGCACCATCGCTTGGTCTCTTTGAACGTTTAGTCAGGGGCTTAAGCATCTCTTGCAAATCCGGACCTCTTCCAGTTGACTCATTTACATTTATTTTCCCGGTAAACTATTCTACTAAATTTCCTTGTTCTTTGATGTTTCTCCTAGTTGTGACGATCTTATTATTTGTTGTGCAGGTAATTGAGAGAATACTGATTTCTCCCAAGAAGACAGGTCTTCATGATGATGTTCTCCAGATACTCTTCTTGCACATGGATCCTATTTTACCTCTACCACGGATCAGAATGCTATCAGTTACGACTTCCATACTAAACTTCTCTCTGCATAATTCACGTCTCAGATCTAGTTAGATACGTGTTTTTAATAATGTCAATTCTATCTACTTCTTACCTATATAACTTTCTTTAGAAAACTGTACTATCCATACTGTGCTAGTTAATTTCACAGTGCTTATGCTGCTCATCTATGGTTTCAGGTTTTGTACCATGTTCTAGGTGTCGTCCCTGCTTACCAAACCTCTATTGGCCCAGCTTTGAATGAGTTGTGTCTTGGTCTACGACCTGATGAAGTTGCACCTGTATGGCTCGATTTGTTGCTATTGGACTTTGACAATCTATCTTAATCCATGCTAATTTAGCCTCACATGCTCTTTCTGCAGGCTCTATATGGTGTTTATGCCAAAGAGGTTCGTGTAAGAATGGCTTGCTTAAATGCTGTTAAGTGCATTCCAGCTGTGTCCAATTGTTCAGTTCCTCAGAATGTTGAGGTTGCAACCAGCATATGGCTCGCTTTGCACGATGTGGAGAAAGTATGCACTTTTTTTTTTCTTTCTATTTTAAATAATTTGAGCTGTATTTATTTAATGTTTTTATCTATTCTGTTCCTCAAATTTGCGACGTATTGTGGACCACTCTGTGTTTATTTCAGGAGTAATTTTACTCAAGCCAAACTGCTTTTTTGGTGTTTCTGAAACTTTTTTTTGTTTGAGTATACACTGGATAAATCTTAACATGTACCTATTAGGGCTGTGACTTCCATCAAGAACCAGTTCTTACATAAACTCTCAGTGAACTTTTTTTTATGTGTTCATCATCATCATCATAATTGTGATGATAATCTTAGTCTCAAAGATGTATTTTTCTTTAGATATCTGTTGCTTAATTCTGATAACTTTGTGTCATCATTAATTTTTTTATTTTTTTCCCTCCGTGTTTTGGTCATCTGTCGTCCTTTCTAAAACTTCACGTATTTAAATTTAGGACTCATTCCACGAAAAAGCTGGTGTTTGCCATAGTTGTCTTTGATATGACATTCATTTACTGGAATATTTCTTTGTTATATGTTTAATGAAATTATTACCCACACCACTTACTGGAGCTCAAAATTATACGGAGTAACACATAGTCAAATATACAAAATGTTTACATTCAGTTTATGTGGTCTATCAGTCACTCTTTTTTTAATGCATACCAAGCGAATGTGCTTTACTAATCGTCTTTCCCTCCTGTTACCTATGTAGTCACCACACGTAGATTCCTACCTACGTCTCTGTTCTATGAAGGAAGAAAAAGTTAAAAGAAAAGGATATGACATATTTTATTTTATATGTCCTTTATCTTTTTGGTTACCAGATCATAGGAAATTCATGTGTCCATGTATCGGATTTATTTAGGGATTAGTGCTTCGCTGCTAAGTGATAGTCTAATTGTAAGCTCTAAAGGGTACATCTCATCCCTTTTACCTTCCCTATCTTAATTAAACATTTTGCATCCTATTAAAATAAAAACTTTTTGGCTACTTGGTTTGACTCAATTCCGGAGGAAATATTGAAGCATTCATCGTACCATGCAACACATTGACAAGCTTGGATGAATATTATTTGAAACAATAATTCACCTGGTCATTTTGGATTTGTTGGGCCTTATGAATCACTAGGCCCAATGAACAGGGGACGTTCTTAGATTCATGTATTCCCTTGTGAGCGGAAAGAGCTTAAGTTGTAAGTTCACTAATTATGGCATTTCTCTTCGAGTTCAGTCAGTTGTAGAAGTTGCTGAGGATGTATGTGATTGCTACCGTCATGAGTTTGGTACTGATTACTCTGAACTATTTAAAGCACTTTCCCATGTTAACTACAATGTTAGAGTTGCTGCGGCAGAGGCTCTTGCAGCTGTTTTGGATGAAAACCCTGATACAATACAGGTGAGAGGGTAATCCAATTTTCGAATTTGTGGTAATTCGGCTATGTGGTTTTCACTCTTTATGATGATGAATATTTCAGGAGTGTCTGTCAACTCTGTTTTCTTTATATCTCCGTGATGCTGGGTTCAGTGAGAACATTGACTCTGGTTGGCTAGGCAGACAAGGTATTGCTCTCGCCTTACTTTGTGTGGCAGATGTACTCCGGACAAAGGATCTTCCGGTTGTGATGACGTTCCTGATATCGCGAGCTTTGGTACTTATACTTCACTGTTTTCACTTTTCTAGCTTTGAATTTACTTACCCTGATGTTCTTCCCTGAATAATATAGACTTATGAAACTTATTCTGATAGTATCAGATATGCAATTTTTTTTTTGAAATAAGCACTGTTGTAGTTTTGCTACATAGGTTACTTATGTGGTTTCATCCCTCTCCTTTTTCTGTGTTGGATTGAAAGTGAGCATGCTGGATTAACTTTTGGTTGCAGGCTGATCCGAATGCCGATGTTCGTGGAAGAATGGTAGATGCTGGTATTATGATTATTGACAAGCATGGAAGAGATAATGTTTCCTTGCTGTTTCCCATTTTTGAGAATTTCTTGAACAAAAAGGTCGGCTATCCGAATGTTACCTCCTAGATATTCATGTATTCTTTCACCTGCCTATTTATTTTAACTAGTAAATACCTGTAGATATCATATAATAAAACTCTCATGCAGGCACCAGATGAGGAAAAATATGATTTGGTACGTGAAGGTGTGGTTATATTTACAGGAGCGCTGGCTAAACATTTGGCAAAGGTCTTAATCAATTCTTATAAAAACTAACTCTTTGTGATGTGAATACGTTTCCTAAATTATTATTGCCCCTGATTGTCAGGATGACCCAAAAGTTCATGCGGTTGTGGAGAAGTTGTTGGATGTATTGAACACTCCTTCTGAGGCTGTACAACGAGCAGTTGCTACTTGTCTTTCACCATTAATGCAATCAAAGCAGGTATTCTATGATTTCAGATAGTTATCTGGTTACCTGGTTGTTGCTTCGTTATGATTTATATTTTGTGACTATAAATTGCCATTTCCCACTGAATCACTGATCCTTGTGTTGTGGTTGTATATTATGATTCCTCTTTTGTAGTGTTTTTTTTTTAAAAAGATACATGTAACTGCTTCAGGTAGAGTCATGTTAGCAAATAACTATAAATGTACGTTAAAATACATAAGTTAATGACAGTATATGCTTATGTTAACACAAGGTCCTTGCGAGTCATGTTATTGCCTTCCATTCTCTTGTATGTCTGATATTCTTTGTTTATAGTATTTACATTTTCAAGTGATCTTAATATATTACGTAACTATAAAATATGGCATCAGGAAGAAGCAGCAGCTCTTATTTCTAGACTGCTTAATCAACTAATGAAGAGTGACAAATATGGTGAACGCCGTGGAGCAGCATTTGGACTCGCTGGAGTGGTGAAAGGATTTCGAATATCATGCCTAAAGAAGCACAATGTTATGGCCGTCTTACGAGATGGTCTTTCAGACAGGTCTTTACAATTATTAGAATTTATGATTTGTTTGTAACTCTATATACTTATACGTTTCCGTTGCAGAAATTCTGCTAAAAGCAGAGAGGGATCTTTGCTGGCATTTGAATGTTTCTGTGAAAAGCTCGGGAGAGTATTCGAACCGTAAGTTTGTATATATTCTCAAGTGAAAAAAATTCTCCTCAATAAATCTGAGCAAGTGTTAATACAATCAACTCCCCCCCCCCCCCCCCCCCCTCTTTCAGGTATGTGATTCAAATGTTACCCCTACTCCTGGTATCTTTCTCTGATCCAGTTGTTGCGGTTCGCGAAGCTGCTGAGGGTGCGGCTCGGGCAATGATGTCTCAACTTAGTGCTCATGGAGTTAAACTTGTTCTTCCAGCTCTTTTAAAGGTCTTCACTTCCAGATACAAATATGCTGTGCTCTTGATTTTATCAAATAATCGAGTATTAAAAGAATTACAGTACTCATGTTAATTGAGATTGGTTTTATGAGGCTTGGCCAAGTGGTTGATTTTAAAATTTGGTTGGAGTGGGTTTATTTTTTGATATTTTTCCTTGTCCGTAACATTTATATTATTCTTGGCTAGGGCAAACGGAATATATATCCCTCGGTATTGTTATTTTTCTGAATTATTCCTGCCTTTTTTCTTGTATCTGCTACCTCGATTTTTCCATTTCAAGAAATTGTTTTGATGAATCTTGCATTTTGGCTTACTGTGCAGTCACACTGACAATATACTCATATCTCTATTTTTCCTTATTTCTGATGGAAAAAGAATAATAAACTATTTTATGGTAATTGACTGTAAATGTACTGAAATTTCATTTATCTGCTTGCTGATTTGTATGGCTACACTTTGGCATATTAGGTGCATTTTTCTGATCTATTCCTTGCTTGGCATTAACAATCTCTTTGGCAACGAAGATGGAAGAAGGGTAACAGTTTCATTTGGAGCAGCATGTGAGTCAATGCTGACCATTATAATTCTCATGTCAGGGTCTTGAAGATAAAGCTTGGAGAACAAAGCAAAGCAGTGTACAGCTACTAGGTGCTATGGCTTATTGTGCTCCACAGCAGCTATCTCAATGTCTTCCGAAAATTGTTCCAAAGTTGACTGAGGTCTGTGCAATAACATAGAAACCTCTTACTTATGTCTTTGGCTGCTTCTGTACACACACAAGGTATGGGGAAGTTTATAAGATTGCCATATCTAAGTAGTTTTGTCTATTATACTGTAGGTTCTTACGGATACTCACCCCAAAGTCCAGTCAGCTGGACAAACTGCTCTCCAGCAGGTAAATTAAATATTATTCAAGAATCAAGCCCCACATGCTGAATTATTACATATTTGACGGGTTGTTCTTTCAATTAGGTTGGAAGTGTAATAAAGAATCCCGAAATAGCAGCTCTTGTCCCCACTCTTTTGACGGGTCTCTCAGATCCTAACGATTATACAAAATATTCTCTTGATGTTCTTCTCGGGGTAATCACACCAATTGTGTGCATTTCATAGTTATGTGTATTAGAGTTACCTAGTTAGCTTTGGTATTAATGGCTTCTGACATTTGCAGACTACCTTTATTAATACTGTGGATGCTCCTTCTCTGGCGCTATTGGTGCCCATCGTCCATAGAGGGCTTAGAGAAAGGGGTGCTGAAACAAAGAAAAAGGCTGCTCAAATTGTTGGAAATATGTGTTCGTTAGTTACTGAGCCAAATGATATGATTCCTTACATAGATTTGCTTCTACCTGAAGTAAAAAAGGTACATTTTTCATTAAAAAATTGCCGACTACTGTAAAGTAGGATTTTATGTGATAATTTTATGTATTTGTTACATAACAGGTCCTGGTTGATCCAAATCCTGAAGTTAGATCAGTTGCTGCGAGGGCCCTTGGTTCTCTCATACGAGGAATGGGAGAAGATAACTTCCCTGACCTTGTTCCGTGGTTACTAGAGACGCTAAAGTCCGATGGTAGTAATGTTGAGCGGTCTGGAGCTGCCCAAGGGCTGAGTGAGGTTAGCACATTGCGTGTGATTTGCTCTATTATTCATTGCCTACCTAATTTTGCATTTGTATCAAAATATACTTTTTATGAAGTTGTTTGTGAACATTAGTATTTCTTGCTTTAGGTTTATTTTATCGTAGTCTCAATTCTCCATTTGGATTCATGGATAAAAGGTTTTCTTGATGCCTTTTGAATTGGTTGTCTTGGAGGATCTTGACACTTCTGTGTGGCTACTGATTTGTTTTTAGGATGTCAGGTTGAATTGTAGTCTCTGAACACGTGCATTCATAATTTATGAGCCATCTCTTAATTAGATGACATGATTACAAATTTGATTATGATTAACTATAGTGTATCAATGAGGAAACTTTATCCAAGATTAGGCGTTTCAATTTGTGACTGCAGCTATAATTATATAGATTTTTTTTTTGTCCTGTGAAAAACAGAGTGCTATGATCTATTCCTCTCACTGTAGATAACATAGATGGGCTTGTTATGATCCATACATGACAATTTCAATAACAAGCACACATAGTAAAGAAGCTAGGGCAGTGAAGAATGATTTTTAGGGGATGATTAATAAGTTTTATCTTTTATAGAGTATAGACACATAAGTTATATGGGTAACTGCCCTAAAAGTTCTCAAGTGAGACGTCATCTGTTGAAACTAGACTGTTTCTTGATGCTGTCAGACTTCCTAGGACTTTTGTTCACTGTTCCCATATTAATATTATGCTTTTCTATATTGATCAACGGATCGCCGGTCACCCATTACTTCTTGTCCTTTAAATCTTTTCTTAGTGAAAATATTCATGCAGTAAGCTGTGTATTTTCTTCTCTAGGTACTAGCGGCTCTTGGGACAGAGTACTTCGAGGATATACTTCCTGATATTATTAAGAACTGCTCTCATCCAAAAGCTTCAGTTCGGGATGGTTACTTGACACTGTTCAAGGTGAAAATTCTTATAATGTTGATGTTACTGAATTTGTTATAGCTTTGATTTCTATACATATAAGCTGTATTATCTCTATGTTTCCTGCAGTATCTTCCAAGATCTTTGGGCTTTCAATTCCAGAAGTATCTGCAACAGGTTCTGCCGGCTATTTTAGATGGTAGGCCCTTTCAGAAATCAATTCTTCTTCTGCTCAAGTTATTATTGGAGTGTCTAATATAATCATATCTTGGTCATACTGATTGGTGTACCGGTGTTTTCTTGTACTGTTGAGTAATACTCTGTTATTTCCTCCCCCAGGTCTTGCTGATGAGAATGAGTCTGTACGAGATGCAGCACTTAGTGCTGGGCGTGTCCTGGTTGAGCATTATGCTACTACGTATGCACTTTGAGCACTATACTTCCTCTCTGTGACATTGTACATTTTGTGCATCTACAATGATTGAATGACTGCATTCATATGATTTTGGTTGAATTTTTAACTTAAATAACCATTAAGAACTCTTATTATACTTAATTTGGGGACCATGTACATATTTTTTTGGTGACCTAGTGATAATGCTTACATCAACGTTCACAAGTAGTAGTGTGTGAAGTAAATATATGACCTTTGGTTTGGGGAAGTGGACCAGGAAAAAATTTAATTGAGTGAATGATGCAAAAAAATGGTTTACTGGTTGTTCACCTTAATAGTTTCAGACATGAATAGAGAACAGAAGATGAATTTTAGGGTCTGGCATGGGTGCCAAAAAAAAAAAAACCCTGAAAAAAGCTCCGAGTAAATCGTTCTCGTTAGCTGCGTGCATTGATGCTTACCGGTTTCCCAATTCCTATACTTTTAGTTTAACCACTTTTTAATCATGTCAGATCTCTGCCCCTGCTCCTGCCTGCAGTCGAGGATGGTATATTCAATGATAGTTGGCGTATACGACAGAGTTCTGTGGAATTATTGGGAGAACTTTTGTTTAAGGTTGACAATCTTAGTTTTTCAAGTCATCTTTTTCTTGTAGAAGCTACTGGCAATCTTTATTCATCTAAATTGCCTTATTTAGGTTGCTGGAACCTCTGGAAAAGCCCTTCTGGAAGGTGGTAGTGATGATGAAGGTGCCAGTACTGAAGCTCAGGGACGTGCTATTATTGAAGTACTTGGAAGAGAGAAACGTAATGAAATTCTGGCTGCATTGTATATGGTTCGTACTGATGTCAGCATAGTTGTTCGCCAGGTACAGTTATTATAATATTTGCTTTCACCCGCTGTAGGATTAGCTGGACATGGTTTTTTTTTTTTACATATTAACTTGATATGAGACTTAATGTTTTACTCAGGCTGCGTTGCATGTGTGGAAAACTATAGTTGCGAATACTCCAAAAACTCTGAAGGAAATAATGCCAGTTTTAATGAACACATTAATCATTTCTTTGGCGTCATCATCTTCAGAGAGGCGACAGGTCCCCTACTGTCTACCAAGATATTATTAAAGAATTGCAGTATATTGAATGTATTATTGACTTTTGCGTGGCTCTGCTGTTAATTTTCAGGTTGCTGGGCGTTCATTGGGTGAGCTTGTCAGGAAGCTTGGTGAAAGAGTGCTTCCCCTAATTATACCCATTTTATCTAAGGGTCTCACTGACCCAAACCCTGGCAGAAGACAAGTGAGTCTTCCATCCTGTTCTTGAATTGCTTTGTCGATAATATTTCGCTTCTATTTATCTGACTCACAGTATCTCAGCCTTTGACTACTGGGTGATATTCTGAAATCATAGAGTTAGCTGTTTCTGAAACTGGAAGATATATGCTCATGCTTTGCTTTTGTTGTGGTTTTCTTTTCTTGAAGTCGTTAATTCTTTACCCCAAATGATCTACAGGGTGTGTGTATTGGTCTGAGTGAAGTGATGGCTAGTGCCGGTAAAAATCAGTTACTGATTTTCATGGATGATCTCATCCCAACAATCCGGACTGCTCTTTGTGATAGGTTTGTCACTGCTTTTGGTGGTTATGTTGTGTACAATATGGTGAATAGGCAATGATTACCTCCTTTTGTTGTAATTTACAGCACCCTTGAGGTTCGTGAATCTGCAGGCGTAGCATTCAGCACCCTGTACAAGGTATGCCTTTCAAGATACTTATAAAATAAAATATCTCTTTTAATGCGTAAACTAATAAGATGAAAGTTGTGTCCTGTGATTTTGTAGAGTGCTGGCCTGCAGGCAATTGATGAAATTGTTCCCACTCTTCTTCATGCTCTTGAAGATGAACAAACTTCTGATACTGCCCTTGATGGCCTAAAGCAAATCTTGAGGTATGCTTTTATATTCTTCTATGTTGTTACTTATGTATTTATTTTATGGTTGTTGTACTAAATTATTTTGTTAATTATAGTGTCAGGACCACTGCTGTGCTACCTCATATCCTCCCTAAGCTGGTTCACCTCCCTCTATCGTACGTACAAAAATTTGCAGACTGCTTTGAATATTTGGAGAGAACTTTATTTTGTTTACCAATATATTTTTGTTTACAGTGCATTCAATGCACATGCTTTGGGAGCTCTGGCAGAGGTTGCAGGACCTGGTCTTGATTTCCACCTTGGTACGGTGCTTCCTGCTTTACTTTCTGCGATGGGTGATGATGATGAGGTATGATCATTCTCTCTCTATCTCTTCAACACCCACCACCCCCACCCAAAATAAAATTGGAATAGTTCAAATTAAATCTTGAATCATAGTTATATGTACATGTTCTTGGTTAAGTGTTGGTTTTGGTGTTTGTAATTAATATATTTTTCTTGTGTATTTCTCTGTGAAATTGTAGGCTGTTCGACGGTTGGCTAAAAAGGCAGCTGAAACAGTTGTCTTGGTTATAGATGACGAAGGCATTGAGTCATTGATTTCAGAGCTTCTAAAAGGCACTGCAGATAATCAGGCAGGATTTTTTGTTTATGTGACATATGATGTTCTTATTAGTTCTTACCCACCCCTATTGTCCGGGACAACAACTAATATAATTTTTTCGGAAAGAAATCCTAATTGCATGACTTCTATTTTTTCAGGCTTCGATAAGGAGAAGTTCTTCTTATCTCATTGGTTATTTCTTTCAAAACAGCAAATTGTATCTGGTTGATGAAGCACCAAACATGATATCTACCTTGATAGTTTTGCTAAGTGACCCAGATTCTGCTACAGTTCCGGTAATTTAGAATAAGGTTTGCTCTTGTTTCAATTTTAGGTGGCTTCTCTTTTTTAATTTTTAAAAAAACATTTATTGCAGATTGCTTGGGAAGCCTTGTTAAGGGTTGTAGGCTCAGTGCCAAAAGAAAATCTTCCACAATTTATGAAGCTGGTCCGGGATGCGGTCTCTACAGCTAGGGACAAAGAACGCAGGAAAAAGAAAGTAAGTTTTTACATTTTTCCTATTTTTCAGATTGCAATAGATTATACCGACAAAATTATTGACATATCTCATGCATTATCGATTAATGTTTTTATTGAGTTACAACATCAATTCCATGGATACAGGGTGGACCAGTTCTTATACCTGGGTTCTGTCTCCCAAAGGCACTTCAACCTGTATTACCCATCTTTCTCCAGGTACTGCATTGTATCACATGGTAAATTAAAGTTTACATATATGTGATATTGGCCATAATTTTATGGTTTTGAGGTGGCACTACCTGTATAAGCATGCTTATTGCACAATGTGTATACATTTATATACATAAACAAAATCAGAAAATGGAACAAAATTTGAAGATACTTGTTATATAGAACACAAAAGAAAACCAAACATGAAGTGGTTTCCATGAGAAAATTTTCTTCAGGAATCACAACTGACCAGTTTCCAAACCTATGGTAAAATGCAATATTTCCTCACCAGTCGACAAATTTTTGGCATGATAAATGGATATGGAGTTGTTTTTAGAGTGTGTGTGTGTGTTGTTTACATTTTAGCACAAATTTGTCCACTTGAAGGTGATGCATTACATCAGAAAAGGTATCAAATTGAAGAACACTATCTTTCTGTATTTCCCTTGTACTCTGTTTTTGTTAGTTATCTCTATTAGCAATCCTCACAGCAGTGAGTTTTTCACTGTCTTGGTATAACATCATTTGGAAATAAATTAATTTGGTCTCCAAGGTATTAAAAGTGCAGCACCTGGCTTTATCTTCAGTACTTTTTCTGACCCTTTGTTAATTGTAGCTGTCAGGAGCCTGTTGCTACCTCCCTATTGTCTAAAACCATAAAAATGTTTAAACTACTTATAAGTGAGGAAGTGCATGCTTCATTATTGATGACTTAATCGTCTTGGTTTACATAAGTGGGCTATGTAGGCGTGTAGGTGATTTTTACATTTAATGCTTTAGCAATTCTTTGTTATTGACGCCTATTATGGTTTCTCATTATGTGATGTCAAATGTTAATATTCATAAATCAGGTGAATAGATATGGTCTCACTGTTCTTAAATGTTGGGGTTTAATTCCCAATTTTATGATTTTCAGGGTCTTATAAGTGGATCAGCTGAACTTAGAGAACAGGCAGCTTTGGGACTTGGAGAATTGATTGAAGTAACAAGCGAAAAAGCCCTGAGAGAATTTGTTATCCCTATCACCGGGTATGTTAGATGGTGCTTTTGGTTGAACTACATCTCTACATCATTTAGTTAGATGCTTCATTAGATGACTTTTTGTTAGGCTCTCCTGAAACATAAAATCAATATTGTATCTTGGACTGAAATATATATTGCTGGTAAATGTGCTGAACAAAATTCAAAATTCGGTTTGGTTTCCCTGGAATAGTTTTTAATTGGGTTACCAGCCGATTCTTAATCTTCTACTAAATGTGCTCAATTTCCATAGATTTGTGCTATTTTTTTATCCTATCTCGTTTCCACAATGATCCTAATCAAAAAGCGCGATACGTAAATACACCTATGAGGTTTCTTAAAGTAAGTTGAAGGCTGGCTAATCATAACATTTTTCTTGTTTTTATATTTTCTAGCCCATTGATACGCATCATTGGAGATCGGTTTCCTTGGCAAGTAAAAAGTGCTATTTTGTCGACTTTGACCATCATGATACAGAAGGGTGGGATTGCCCTTAAGCCTTTTCTTCCTCAACTTCAAACAACTTTTGTGAAGTGCCTGCAAGATAGTACAAGGTTAGCTCATTGAAATTGCTGTTTATTTAAATGCTAGCTGCTCCTATTAGCGGTCCTTGTGCTTAATGAAGTTGTGTGTAGGACCGTCCGCTCAAGTGCTGCTGTTGCCCTAGGGAAGCTTAGTGCTCTCAGTACAAGGATTGATTCTTTAGTTGGTGATCTTTTATCTGGTCTTCAGGTATAATCTTAAATTCTATTCTTTCCTGCTCATTAGGTTGAAGTAGCTATAGAACATAACCAACAAGCTCATTATTGCTTGCTTATCAGGCGTCAGATGTTGCAGTCCGGGAGGCAATATTAACAGCTCTGGAAGGAGTGATTAAGAATGCTGGAAAAGGTTTAAGTAGTGCTGTTATAACTCGTCTTCTCACACAGCTAAAGGATGTGATATATGGTGAAGAAGAACAAATTCGAAGCTCTGCTGCTAGCATCTTGGGAATTCTATTGCAGGTGAATCTGAGGATTGTTATTTTTAACTACCATTAAGGATATCATCTAATTTTGTGACTATCAGTTTAATGTCATTATAGTGCATTTCTTCCCCTAATTCAATTTCAATCTCATTATTCTGTAAACTTACACATGAAAAGGTTAACCACGCATCGGGTATATGAGGGGATCTTAAGTAATTTAAAAGACTTTAATTGAGTCTTCTCACTCAGCTAAAGTATGTCATATTTATTATGTTTAGTTTTCTGATTAAGTCTAAACTACATCTGGATTGAAATAATCTTATAATTACTTGCACGTATCCATTAAATGGTGTTAATGAGCGATGATCATTTGTGACAGTACTTGGAAAATGCTCAAATTTCTGAAATACTCATGGAAGTAGCGGATTCGTCCTCATCATCTGCTTGGACTACTAGACATGGATCTACTCTTGCTATATCATCCATGTTTAGATACAATGCTGCCATAGTTTGTTCTTCTCCATTGTTCACAAACATAGTTGATTGTCTGAAAAATTCGTTGAAGGATGAAAAGGTATGCTATTTTAGTACTGAAAAGTCTAGCACTGATTAAAGTATATTCAAATTGATTGTACTTTCTGAAAATCAATTTATTATCTAATTCTTTCGGTTTTTGTGTAGTTCCCTGTTCGTGAATCATCAGTTCGAGCTTTAGGAAGACTTGTACTGCAACAAATCCAGAATGATCCTTCAAACACTTCTGCGCATCTTGGGACATTAAACTATTTGGTATTGGCAATGCAAGATGACTCGAGTGAAGTGGGACGAAGGGCTTTAAGCGCTTTGAAGACAGTTGCCAAGGTACATATATTGCATGATTAACACTAAAAAAACATTATTGTTGTGTATTCTAATACAAGTGTAATTAATGGCCAC
Source organism: Galeopsis tetrahit (assembly GCA_963675135.1). Lineage (NCBI taxonomy): Eukaryota > Viridiplantae > Streptophyta > Magnoliopsida > Lamiales > Lamiaceae > Galeopsis > Galeopsis tetrahit. The sequence continues at coordinate 63,475,917 of OY776121.1, read as the reverse complement.
CTAATGGTCCTAATCTCAAATTTTATGCAGGCTTATCCGCAGGCCATCATTATTCACATGTCTTTATTTGGACCTGGGATTGCTGAATGTCTAAAGGACGGATCTGCTCCTGTTAGGTTTGCTGCAGAAAGATGCGCCCTGTACTGCTTCCAATTATCAAGGGGTAATGATTCACGTTTCTGCTGCCCACAAATGCTTTCTGATTACTTCTTACTGTTAAAAACTAATGCATCACGAGTATGGAAAGTCTGCTGATGTATTTTTTCGCTTCTGATTAGTTAGTTGTTTACTAGTCAGTTAGGGATGCTTCTATAAACCTCCAGAATGTTCATCATGGAGGGAATACACTTGTATATATACTTGTAACTACTCAACGTTTACGAACAGTTACGTCACTTTTGTGAGCGCATACTAATTATTCTTAAATTCTGGTTATTCTTACAGGCACTGAAAATGTTCAAGCTGCTCAAAAATATATTACAGGCTTGGATGCCAGAAGAATAGCAAAGCTCCCCGAACACAGGTAAATAATCTAATTTGAACTTGAATAACAATCATAGTGATGTTTCTTTGTATTTCCTTTATTATAAAGTTATTCAAAATAAATGTGCATTATGTTCGTCCATATGTGTTCCTTGTTTCAATTGCTAAAGATATCTGTTACTCTGTATTACGTAATTTTCACATGCAACGTGACTGGCTGTGTTGGCACAGTGACGACAGCGAAGGTGGAGATGATGAGTAGCTGATTAGAAGTGTACAATTTTGCTGGTTTTCGTCGTGAGTTTGGGGTCAAAGCTGGGATACCAAATAATCACACTTTTGTTACGAGGAACCACACATACAATACCATACGCAGATGTGCAGCATTACTTGTTCCAGAATAGTTTGTCTTGTAATTGCTTTTTGGCCTTAGGACTCGAGTGAGCACCTTTTGTTATAATTTGTTATCTTTCAAGTAATGAAGGACATAAACCTGTGTAGTAGCTCTCTTTTTTTTTTTTTTTTTTTCACAATACACCATATTTCAAGAAATGAAGAAAAACATAGTGTTTCTGGTAAATGCGTCAAAGTGTCGTGTTAATAAAGATAGTCTATTTATGTTACTGCTGCATATTATTCTAGAGTTGGGGCGTTGTTACTTCCCTTAATTCATGTGGCCTAATATTAAACAGTGTGTAATAACTAAACCATTTGAATCATACTGTATAACTTATGTGTTGCGGAATTGTTCTAATTCAGCAAGAATTTAAATCAATTAAAGTGAAAGTGACTTAACTGCTCAATTAATGTCGATTACCAGATTCACATGATGACTCTTCTATTAAAGATTTTCTTAAAATATAGTAAACGATAGAATTGTGGAGGAAAAATATGGATATTAAGGTGGTGTTTCAAAAAAAGTGATTTTAGAGCGTTGAATGTCTGGTTGCAAAGGGAGCTACTATTAACATTCCAAAATGTATAATGACTAAGTTGCCTATTTAAAAAAAATTGACCAAGTTTTTTATGGTCCGTTCAGCCGAATAGGTGTGCATATTTGTGTACGTGCACATGAACTATCAGTCTAACTTAATAAAAAGTGTGATTTGTGGAGTGATTCCTTTTAAAAGAAGTTGTGATTAAAAAGAAGTGATTAAAAACAGACCTTGACTCATGCTCTATAAGATTGATTGACTTCAAAATACAACTTGAAAAGTGAGAGTTCATTTTAAATTCAGAATTAGTCACGTACTTTGATTAATTAAGTTGGACTACATTAAACTTGAACTAGGTTTTTCTGTCAGTATCACTACCGAATTATCCGTTGAAATTTGAAAATATTGGCCGAAGCTGAATCAGTTATAATAATAGTCTGTACTAAATTAGGTGTACCAAGAAAGGTATTTGTGGAGGACATTAAAGTCATTGTGGTGCACATTAAACTGTGTGAGTCAAAATCCCAGACTTCCAGGCTTGGAGAGTTAAAGAAGCTGACACCCCCAAAATTGTTTTAAGTATATTTTGGATGAATTCATTCGAGATTCGAGAATTAATGGAAGCTCAACAACAATATTTAAATTAATTTTCATATGCATTAAATATTGTGGAGTAAGATGCAACTCACATGGATATGATCGCATCGTAGCTTGGAACATGGAATTTTTCCCATAAGAAAACAGAATAGAAGCCTCCCCACGTACGCAGCTCTTATAATATATTCGAAAATAATGTCTTTATTATCGTTTATTTATTTAATTAATTTATTGTTTCCAATGTTTGAAACATCTAAGGATTCTTCAATTAATTATTTGAATTGGTTTAGGAAATCCAAGCTCCCTTTCCTAGATTCTCTTTTGCTCCACCTCAATAACTTGTTTAATAATGGGGAACCTTATCGCATTTTAGTTTTTATCCCAATGATTTTTTAAAATACTTCTTTAATTTACATACTTTTGATCTCACATCCTATTTTACAGGGTAACATAGACGGCAAAAATGATACTCCATCCGTTTAATAAAGTTAGTCGCCGCTGCTATTTTGTATAGAATTAAAGAATACAAAGTATTTTTTTAATATATTTATTCATCATTAATATGTATCTTTTTCATTAAAATAAAAATTAATATAAAAAAATAATAATGTCAACTTACCTTATCAAGAGAGAGAGAAAATATGATACACTAATATATTGTAAAAATTAAATAGGGGTAGTATAAGAAAATTTATGGTAAAAATAGTAAAAGCGACAATTTTATTTTTTAAATACGATTTAAGACATAAAATAACAAACTTTATGAAACGGGGGAGTAGCATCTTTAAATTTGTCCATTGCCAATATTTGATTGATCAAATAAATGTGTGTGTGACCTTCTACTGCCAGTTGTAGGATCCAAGAACGGAAATCTTATGATATGTTGGGAATATCTTATGATAATCATCTGCGCCTGAAACGTATCTTAATGCCTGAAAGTTGAATAGGATGGCCCTTACTTAAGGATTACATTGTCCCTAATTTTTGTGAAATACAAGATGCTCATTGAAGGATAAGAAAGTTATTTCCACTTATAAAATTTTCAGAGATTCGAGGATTGATTTTCTGTTCATTTACTAGAATAATTGAGGTCAACTCTTGTGTGTGAAATGTTTTATACATAAAATATGCTAATTAATGTAATTTCTAAAAACTCAACATATTCTACCTGTTAATTTTTATTCTAATTAGTTGTATTTCATATATGAAATATTTCATATAAATTTTTGTGAAAAAAAATGAATATTACAAGAATATCTTCAAAATATGAAAATTAACTATACCAAAATCAAAATGCGGTAATATTACACTCGTTGGGTCACAAATTCTTGATTTCAAAATGATTAACTTGTTTCTCTATCAATCTCTTTTTCTCCCTTCACACACGTATGAACCAACTTTTATTAGGAGAACTGAAGTTTTGGATTAAAATCTTTTGCCCTGATTTCGTTCTCATTACTGGGCCATACTTTAAATAACTCTAATTTAATTGTAATTAATTAATTGATTAATCGGGTCCCCACAGACACAGTAGACTTGAATTCCAGGCAATTAAAGATAAACTAAAAATGATGATTATTTCCCAAAATAAAAAATTGAAATAAAAACTACTCCGTAATGATGACTTATAATTAATTAGGTGGCTCTGACTGTAGCTGGGTCAGATGGAGGCAAATTAATTTCACAATCAGGCGCAATTACTTCACATATTCAAAATAATTAATTCAAATTAATTAAAAAGGGAGATTTTTTTCTTAGCAATTAAAAATGGAGATAAGCAAAGACATTAATGGAGGGAAAATTACGGGTGGCAGATACAAATAGATAGGTTTGTATTCAATAGAGTGCATTTAAAGAGGGGAGAAGGGTAGGTCTATATTTTCTTTTGTTGAATACAAGTTGAAAGGAAGAAATAAATCTCTGCAATCATGCTGCTGAATGTGCACCTTAATTACCTTGCACCCACCCTCCATTAATATTCAATACAGGTCATTTTCCAAGTTTGCTCTTTTGGGTGTATTAAGAGGTGCTTTTCTACAGAGATGACCCTCTGTTTGTACTACCAAATTTTAGTGTGTTTTTCTTGCACTGAATGAAATGAAGAAGAAATCCCTTTCTTCTCCACTATTCCATTTTCTTGTGCCTTTTTTTCTTGCCATTTTTTTTCAAGATTCTGAGGCCCTTTCCACCCCTTTAAACTACACTAAACACACACAAGTTAGCAGCTTGAGACTTGCAAGAATTCAGAAGCATTTGGACAAGATTAACAAACCTCCTCTTTTCACCATTCAGGTATGTATTATTTACACACACATACACCACACAGTGTTTCATATGCTGATTGAGTAAAAATTCAATATTTTCAGAGCCCAGATGGAGATATCATTGATTGTGTTCATAAAAAAAGACAACCTGCTTTAGATCATCCTCTTCTAAAGAATCACAAGATCCAGGTACATTTTATTAAAAGATTCAACTTTTATTAAATTCTATATGTATATACTCTTTTTTTCAACTGTAACATTTTTTTTTATTCGATTGCAATCTGTATAATGTGAAATTAACATGCTGCAACCAGACTAAGGAGTACTATTTTTGTGACATTTTTCGGGAAAAAGTTGTACTGGTTGGGAGTTGAAAAAAAGAAGAGGAAACTTTACGCAAAAGCACCAATAAATTTTCAACTACCATGCCAGCTTCTTTTTTCTAAATAATCCAACCAATATCATTAATGCTATTATATGATGAATTAAATTTATATTTATATTTTGTATGTATATAGAGAGTTCCGCCGGAAATGCCAAAGTCAATGAGAATGGCTAAAACAGATGATTTAAAAGTCAAGACCAATAGTAGATTGTGGCAAATGTGGCACCAAATGGGGCGGCGCTGCCCTAACGGGACGGTGCCGATACGGCGGAGCACAATGCATGATGTGTTGAGGGCTAAATCTTTGTATGATTATGGCAAGAAATCTTCGACGCATGGGGCGGCGATGGTGGCGCGCCGCCGTGCCGACGCCCCTGATGTTGTGAGTGGGAATGGGCATGAGGTATGTGTGAAATCTTGAATTTTTGGCACTTGCATTGTTCATACGCATAGAACACATAGTCAAACACCGAAAGAGTCAAAGAGATGATGATCTCCATTTTTGTTGATCTCACTGTGGGATGTGTGAAGAAGGAAAATGGTGGTGGTAATATTAAATGTCAACTGGGAAAATAAAAATTCTGCAAAAAATAGTCAACGGAAAAAATATGTGGATGAATATCTAATTCATTAATTTCATCACTGGATGCTACCTAGTATGTTACATATTAACATATTAAATTAAAATATAAAATTAGAATAGGGTTAATTGCGGCATGTATTTTAAAATTTTGTTATTCAGTGCACTTTTTTTTTTTTGCATTTATATGTTAAGATTATTTTCCGGAAATTAATGTTGAACTTTTTTTGAAAAAAATTGCAAAATAATTTGTGACCTTAATTTGTTATTTCAATTAATCACAATTTTTTTTTCTCCATACAATGTCACATTAGCCAAAAATGTCAGAAAATAGTTGTGTGATATAATTGATTTTTTTTTTTAAATCCTTTGAAATAAGAAGAGTAACCGAGTAGTAGTTTATTTGAATAATTATTGATAATTAAGGAAATTAAATAATAATAATAAAGTGAGATTGTGTATGTTTAGCACGCGATTGCATACACGACGGGATCGGAGGAGGTGTTCGGGGCAAGAGCGACAATTAACGTGTGGGACCCGTCCATAGAAGTGGTGAACGAATTCAGCCTCTCCCAGATTTGGGTTCTTTCTGGCTCCTTCGATGGCTCTGATCTCAACAGCATTGAAGCTGGTTGGCAGGTACTGTAGTAGTAATAGTAATTCATTAGTATTTATTTTGCTTTTAAAATTGAATACTAAAATATAATAAATGGAAATTCTGAAGTTTTGATGGTTGTACTAGTCAGGTTAGTCCGGAGTTGTATGGTGATAGCAGGCCAAGACTCTTCACATATTGGACGGTACGTAATTACACTACTCTATTAATCTTCTTTTTTTTTAAACAGTTTTTATATTAATTAATTCCACACTACTCTAAAATCTCATACTATTAGATATATTGGTCTGCCATTATTTATTTCTCCACTCAGTCCTCCTCAATCCTCATAATACTCGAACCATCTAACTCAAATCATTTGCCATTTCACATTTATTTCTCTCTCCAATTCTTTTTTTTTTTTTTTAAAGAAAATTATATCGATCTAGTCTAGTATGTCATGCACGTATAATGTTTATTTTCTCAAAATTAAAACCTCACTAATAATAAATATTAACTGAAACCAATCTTTACGAGGTCAATATTTGGATCCAATTATTTCATCTGATCAACTTTGTTCTTCCAAAAAAATAATGAACTCTTCAAAATTTTAAAGAGGGATCAAAGAACACGATTTTTTTAAAAGGTAAATATGAAATTAATTTGAGTACTAGGGGTACTCAAAATTCATAGTGAATCGGATGTGAGGGGAATTAATTAATTTGTACATAAGAGGCCAATATCAACATTAATGTGATTAAACAGTGAAAAGGGACATTTCATCTCCCAACTGCATCAACATGAGTGTTTTTTCTTTTTTGGTCCACATACACCATTAAAAATTACTTAAAATAAATTCTTGAGCAATTTATAGTCAAAGAAACATATTAAATAGGGGGATAGTTATCTCTCTTGAAATTCAGAAATTTTCAATTATTGGAAATTGCATTTAATTTACCTATTCTTCTGCCTCCTATGCATTCATGAATAATTGTACATCTCCTTATTAAATATGCAGGGTTAAAATGGTCTTTCGTTTCACTGTCATCATGTGCATGCATGCATGACATTGGAGTACATAAGTTAGGAAAACTGCATTTAATTATGTGCATATAATATGATAATATCTCAGAGAAAGTGGGATAGCTCAAGTGGTTAGAACACCACTATCTAGGCCTTAGGTCCTGGGTTTGAGTCATGGGGAGGGGAAAAATGGGATGGATATTTAACTTCCATAAAAAAAAAAAAAAAAATGATAATATCTCATGTCTGTAATTCAGTTTGACCTTGATTGACCTCTATTTTTTTAACTACAGTATAATTTATTAATGCATTTTTTTCAATAAATATTCAGAGTGATGCATATCAAGCAACGGGGTGTTACAATCTTCTATGCTCCGGATTCATACAAACAAATAGTCGAATCGCCATTGGAGCCGCCATCTCTCCGATTTCGTCCACCGGAGGAAATCAATATGATATCACTATTCTCATATGGAAGGTAAAATCAATTACTTTGAGCCCAATTTTGTTCAATACACTCAAATGTACAACACATTATAGCTATAGCTTCGGGTGTATTGAGCAAAAACTCGGGTGTTGATAATCACAAAAATCTTGACCTAACCTTTTGAAAATCAAAAAAATAGGACCCAAAGTTGGGAAATTGGTGGATGGGCTTTGGTGACAACACATTAGTGGGCTATTGGCCCACTGAGCTTTTCACCCACTTGGCGGATCGGGCCACGATGGTCGAGTGGGGCGGAGAAGTCGTAAATTCACGAGCCAACGGCGAGCACACATCGACTCACATGGGATCGGGCCGCTTTGCCGAAGACGGGTTCGGAAAAGCGAGCTATTTTAGAAACCTAGAAGTGGTGGATTCAGACAATAGCTTGACCTCGGTCCATGATATATCAACCTTGGCTGAGAACACAAATTGTTACAACATTAAGAGCTCCTATAACAATGAATGGGGCACACATTTTTACTATGGTGGGCCTGGAAAAAGCCCACAATGCAATTAACTGTACCGGCCCAAAAGGGGATAGTGGGCCTGGGAAAGCCCATACCAGCCCAGGAGCCCAATGCCGGATTCTTTGTGTTAGTATTAAGTGTAGAAAGAATTGTGCTATTTCCAGCCATGTTTCCTGCTGAATTCCACATTGATTTTCAAGTTTTGTAAGTGCTGGAAGGAGGAATGTATTTATATAAGCATCAAACAGGTAAGGAAATAGCTACATTTTATTGGAAAAAAGTAATTATTATCAGTAGTATAAAATGTATTTCATGTTTTTATTTTCCTTTTTTATAGTGTTTTATTTTATTGTATCTAGCCAATTGTACATAATTGCATTTTAGTTCTTGATTTGCTATACTAAAGAAGAGGTTCAAGGTTAATCCATGGCTCATCCCAATTGATTCAAAATTGTCAAATTGGTTCAATTTTTATTTTGTTTTAAAAAAAAAACACTGTTCGTGCGTGGTCTAGTACTGTTGAGTGTTGGATATTGATTATCAATCTATTCCTCTCAAACTTAAGAGGCATATGATTAAAGCTTATAGACCAAAATATTAGATTATTATTGTGATAAATAAATTTGTTAATTCATTTTTAAGGTGATTTGTTCTAAGTAAAAGTAAAAAATAAAAATCTATGAATTGGTTTACAAAAGTTTTATGGTGTACACAGTACGATTATTTAGTGCACAAAGTTTCACTATTTAACATACAATTTTTATTGCTTTCGAATTGATTTGCGTTTTTTGAAGGCAGAGCAATTCAAGATAATATTCTTATCGCCTTCGAATTGATTCACATTATGCGAAAAAAGAGGAAAGGCAAATTAGGGGAGTTGGCGCTAAAAATTGATATTAGCAAGGCGTATGATAGAGTGGACTGGGCATATTTAGAGAGAATATTGCGCCGCATGGGTTTTTGTGAGCAGTGGGTACGGTGGATGTTGTTGTGTGTGACCATTGTTCGCTATTCTTTTCGGGTTAACGAGAATTTGGTGGGACCTTTAAATCCAGGAAGGGGCCTTCGTCAAGGGGACCCGCTCTCCCCGTATCTTTTTATTTTGTGTGTTGAAGGGCTTTCCACTTTAATGAGAATATTGAATCAGTCAGGATCATTACATGGAGGGAAAGTGTGTCGTGGCAGTTCTACAATTTCTCATCTATTGTTTGCAGACGATTGCCTCCTGTTTTGCAAGGCGACAATTCAGGAAACTATGAATCTAAAAGAGGTTCTGAACACGTACGAACAGATTTCTGGCCAGACGATCAACTACTCAAAATCTGGTACAATATTCAGTAGCAATGTCGATCGAGATATGCAAGGTAGAATATGCGACATTTTGGGAGTTCATCATCCGTTGAATACTGGCAGATATTTGGGACTCCCATCTCTGGTGGGCAGGAGAAAGAGGGAGGTCTTCGCATATATTCGAGAGAAAATGTGGAACAAAATTAATGGATGGAGAAAGCAAAATTTATCTAAGGCGGGTAAAGAGATTTTGATTAAAGTTGCAGCTCAAGCGATTCCTACTTATTGCATGAATATTTTTCTACTCCCGAAAATATTATTGGATGAACTCCACAAGATGATGAACAAGTTTTGGTGGGAGAATAATTCGGGTGGTTCACGAGGCGTGTTATGGAGCAAAGGAGCAGTTATGTGAGGTGAAAGAAAAAGGTGGTATGGGTTTTAAAGACCTCCACTTGTTTAACTTGGCACTACTGGGTAAAATGGGGTGGAGGTTGACCACGGAACCGGAGGCACTGATCTGTCGGGTTTTAAAAGCTAAGTATTTTCCGAGGTCCAATTTTTTGACATCTCAATTGGGCTTGAGTCCGAGCTTGACTTGGCGGAGCATTTGGACGACATTGCCCATTTTGAAGAAGGGGGTAAGATGGAAAATAGGGGATGGTAACCAAGTGAATGTGTGGAAAAGCCCATGGATTCGTGATGATGAATAATTTGATGTGCATACCACTATGGTTACGGGGTTGGAAGAACTAAGAGTGGCAGATTTGATGATTCCAGAAGCCAGGGAGTGGGATGTCAATATTATTAGAGAAATTTTTGAGCCGAGGGATGTGGAACGTATTTTGCGAACACCGATATCCACTGTGCATGCTCCAGATTTGTTGATATGGCATCATTCGAACAAGGGGGTCTATACGGCAAAATCAATGTATAAGTGGGGTTTCGATATTGTTCGTGATAGTTAGACGGAGGATAATAGAGATTGGCGCACTTTATGGAAGTTGGAAATTCCTCCGAAAGTGAAAGCTTGTTTATGGCGTATTTGTAAAGCTTATACACCCTCTAAGAGTGAACTCTGTCGTCGACACGTGATCCAGGAGGGCATCTGTAAAGGGTGTGATATGGAAGAGGAGACATCTTGGCATTTATTCATTGATTGTCCTTATGCAAAAAGTTGTTGGAATAATTCTTCAATTGGTGAGAAAATTGAGGCATAGTTCCATACCAGATTTGGTTTTCCATTTGTTGGGCACTTTAAAAACTGATATGGCAAAGGAATTTGGAATGATACTATGGAGGATTTGGAAAGAAAGGAACAACATGGTGTTCAAAGGGGAATGTGTAGCGCCTGGTATGGTGAATGGACTAAGCCTCCGTTACTTAGCTAAGTGGACATCAGTCAAGCAGAATAAGGTGGATGGGACTACTACTAAAATATGTAAAGCGTGGCATAGGCCGCCGGAGGGAGTTTGGAAAATTAATACTGATGCCGCATTATTTGGGGGCACAAACGAGATGGGGGTGGGACTGGTTATTCATGACAGTGAAGGAGTTTTTGTGGGGGGCCGTACACTGATTTTGCCTGGGCTTTATCTCCCGGAGGAGGCGGAGGCGAGAGGAGTTATTGAGGCTTTGTCGTGGATAAAAAGTTTGAGGTTGAACAGAGTGATTATCGAAACAGATTCAAAAATGGTGGCGGACAGCGTTGAGATGGATAATTATGGAAGATCGGTTTTTGGAGACATGACGAAGTTTTGTGCAGAGGAAATTAAAGGTAACCCAAACTTTACGTTAAGTTCGGTCTATAGAGATGCTAACCAAATGGCACATCAATTGGTTAAGAGTGCTAGGTCGTTTTCTAGTCCTTATCTTTGGGTCGAGCGTCCAGAATTTGTGGATGGCCGTCTCAATGCTTTATGTTTTTGCACGTAATAAATGAGTGTATTGACCTTAAAATAAAAAAATAAAAAATACAATTTGTTATTCATTCAAAAAAAATATACAATTTGTTATTATTTAGTGTTTTTAAAATAAACAACACATAAAATCAAATATAAGTATTCTTATTATCAAACTTCTATATTCCCTACGGTTCACTTATAATGTGTGTTTCTTTTTGTTTGTTTGTATATAAAGTAGAATAAATTATTCAAATGACAATTAAAAAATATCGAATATTAAATTTTAGGGTTAATTCCAAATAAATACACCACCTTTTATCTCAATATCAATTTAATCACGATCTTTACGATTTTTTCTTAAAACTCCAACCTTTCATCGTGTTGCAATTAGATACACGTTTTTTTTTCTTGGCTTGCCGGAGCTCGCCACATCATATTACACATATTTTTTTTTTCCTATAAAAATTACACTTTATAAAAATATAAAATTTTATAAAAAAAAAATAAAATTGCAGTGTCTCTCCCGCTTCTCAAACTAAATCAAGTTTTCTTCTACCATTCTCAAACTAAATCAAGTTATTCTCTTCTAACCATAAAAATTAAATAAAAATAAAACTCTCGGCATTCTCAAACTAAATCAAGTTATTCTCTTCTAATCATAAAAATTAAATAAAAATAAAACTCTCGACATCTTCGACGTCTTCTTCGCTTCTCAAACTGAACAGAGTTCTTGTTATGGTGTCTCTCTCACTTCTCACCTCTCAAACTAAATCAATCAAGTTCTTCTCTTCAAATCCTAAAAATCAAAATCATAAGGGATAGAACATTTTTGTTGCAATAATCATTAGTGTTAAACAAAAAGCATATAAATTGTAGTTCTCGATCTAGTTGAACAAAATAATAAAAAACCACCAAAAATATTTTCCTCTCTTATAAAGCATATAAATTGTAGTTCTCGATCTAGTTGAACAAAATAATAAAAAACCACCAACAAGGTTATCTTCAGTATACACCCAAATACAATAATTAATTAAGGTCCACCGAAAAAAAAATTATAGTTCTCGAACTAGTTGAACAAAACAACAAAATTATTAAATAATTTAAGAATTCCTGAAGAAATAAACCACCAAATCACCAATGATCATGATTAGATGCGTGAGTTTTTTTTTTTTTTTTATGATTTTTATGGTTAGAGGAGAATAACTTGATTTAGTTTGAGAATGGTAGAGAAAATTTGATTTAGTTTGAGAAGGAGATGAGACGCATAAAATTTTATGGTTAGGAGAGAATAACTTGATTTAGTTTGAGAATGGTAGAAGAAAACTAGTTTGAGATAGCGGAGGAGACGCATACAATTTTATTTTTATTTTTATAAAATTTTATATTTTTATAAAGTGTAATATTTATAGGAAAAAAAAATATGTGTAATATGATGTGGCGAGCTCCGGCAAGCCACATCATCAATGGTTGATCAGAGAAAAAAAATGTGTATCTAATTGAAACACAATGAAAGTTGAAAAAAATGTGTATCTAATTGAAACACAATGAAAGGTTGGGGAGTTTTAAAAAAATTGTCACATCATCAATTGTTGATCAGAGAAAAAAAATGTGTATCTAATTGAAACACAATGAAAGTTGAAAAAAATGTGTATCTAATTGAAACACAATGAAAGGTTGGAGTTTTAAAAAAAAATTGTAAAGGTCGTGATTAAATTGATATTGAGACTAAAGGTGGTGTATTTATTTAGAATTAAGCCTAAATTTTAATTAGTTTTAGGGTGTTTTATACTACTTAAGTATACATTGGCCCAAATTGTGCGAGAAATTTCCAGCAACGGCCCAACCCTAACAAGAAAAGGCCCGAAATCCTAAACGATTAACCGAACACTGAACGAAGAGCGGCAAATTGCTAATACACTCCATACCATTCGTCTTCACCAATCACCATTAACAGTGCGAGGGCATTTCACAATTTACTACTCAAATACGATTATACATACACGCAGACGGATACAATGAATGGGAGAGAAGAAGAGAATTTTGTCACACCCGGTGAAGTGTTGGGAAAAGCCTCAGAGTTGAAACCTGGCACCGGTGCTTACTATTCACCCGAAGATAAAAAAGTATACGCCTCCCTCACCGGATTCCGGTCCATTGTTCCTCCTCCGGCCGGCTCCGATGACCCGGTAATCAAATTCAAGAAGAAGAAAAACTATGGATTAAGGATTCAATTTTTTGTGTCTATTGTTTACTTTTCCGTAGAATTTATTTGTGTGTTGTTTGTTAGAGGCCTACTGTGGAGGTGAAAGGCCACAAGGCGCATGGTCCAGTTCCAGAGCCTGGTGTTACTGTTATTGCAAGAGTAAGGTTCTTTTACCTGCCTGTGATTTTTCATTTTTTTTTTAAATTGGTAGATATTGGGATTTGGATTCAGTTCTTTTTGCTAATGTTACTAGTATTCTGAAAAGGAAAAAAAAAAGGATTACTAAACTACTTAGAGTTGAAACTTGGTTGGTTTTGGAATTTGATTTGCTAAGATGGAATTTTACGAGATAGTAAGAGAAATAGAGGTATAGATAGGCAATTGTAAGTTGACGTGCTTGTCTATATGGCATATGAGTTATTAGATCAAAGTGTTCCTTTGTGTGTTTTCCCCTTGTTTGTATAGGCGCTTGCTTCTTATGAGTTGTTATAGTAAAGATAAACTTTCTAAGTCAATTGTGTGTTTCTTGAGGTGCTTATTATTTTCGCTGTATTTTGATTCGTTCCTTTTGTTGTCACAGGTAACAAAAGTGATGGCTAGAATGGCTTCAGTTGATATAATATGTGTGGGCCCCAAGTCCGTACGAGAAAAGTTTACGGGGATTATTAGGTATGCAAAATATATCTTGGTCGGTTTTGTGTGTGGCTTAAAAATATTGGCGTTTATGAAGATGAACATTCAATGCTGATTTTATCAAACATTTCCTCAATATGATAACTGGACAATGAGATATGATTTCCAGAACATGCAGTGTTTTCACTTAGATTTTCTGGTTGCTGCTTTTATTTTGAGTGCTATTGTTGGTTTTTGGAACCTGAGTAATGTGCATCTCCTTTTGGAATGATTAAAGTTAGTGCAAATAATTCATTATTTAAACTTATGGCAGGCAACAAGATGTCAGGGCAACGGAGATTGACAAAGTAGACATGTGGTCCTCATACCGCTGTGGTGACATTGTTAAAGCTTTAGTTGTATCCTTTAAACTAATTCTACCCACGTATAAGTCTAATTTCATACAGGATTTGTTGTCAGATATATTTATCATTATTAGATTTATATTTTCAGTTCTTTCTTTTTTAGCATAATCTGTGTGTGTTTTAAAATGTCAATTGAGTTACAAATACTGATTCTGTTATTCAGTTTGTTATCCTTAATGTCTTCCCTTGAAAAGTTATCTCTTGGTGATGCACGGGCTTATCATTTATCAACTGCAAAAAATGAACTCGGTGTTGTTTCTGCTGAAAGTGCAGCTGGTATGAATTTCTCTCTACATTTATGCTACTGAAATTAGTCTCTCAGACTTTTTTAAGTTATAAACCTAGTGTAACTACTTTAAAAAGCCTTTGATGCACAACTTCTTACAGCATTCACAGGCTGTTGTCATATAAGATTTGAGGATAAAGAGGGGTAAAGTGGAAAATACTACTCCGTATTATTTAAAACTAAATCCCATAATAGACTTATCTTTATTTTATGGATGGAATTCTGCATCAGATGGATCACATATCTATTATGAACAAAAAACAGTATTACATATTGTGGCTCCACGGTTCTGATGATCATATATAGCATTAGAGTGGTTTTTTCTCTGTTACTAAAGTCTGAATAGCTTATGAAGTTTTAAGACGATCTTCTGCATGTGTGAAATATTGAAGAACGAAACCCTCATCAATTTTTGCTTTTGTCTGAGATTTTGACATGCCTGTGTATATGAACAATTAGATTGTTGATGATTATTACTTATCAGGAATATATTACATTGATAGTGACCAATTATATTGCACCTATGTAATGCTTATCTTGACCTTGTACATGGCCTTTTTCGGGACAATGTTGTTGATTGTTCATCAAATTTCGTCAAAATAGTTGTCACTTTGAGTTTACAGTTTGTTGCAAAGGGCTCCTCGTCTCAAAAGTTTGTTACATCCTAGACAGACGCATTATATCCACAAATTCACACAATCATATCTGGCACATTCCACCATATATATAATTGTTTTGAAAACCTTAATGATACTGCTTTAACTTGATGCAGGTGCCACAATGGTTCCGATAAGCTGGACGGAGATGCAATGCCCCGTTACAGGTGGAATTGAGCAGAGAAAAGTTGCTAAGATTGGAGCTTGACTCGTAGAGGTTGTTTTAAGCCACAGTGGGCGACGGTTGTAAGCTACTGCCTTTAGGGTTGTTTAAGGGAAACTGAAACAATTTGATTTCAATGATTAATTTGAATGAAAAGAAGAGGGAAAGGGTGGCTGTCTGTATTAAGTCATTTGATCAATTTTTGTACCTTCAGGAAGCACATTAGCTATAGTCAATTCATCAGTTTTTGCAATCTACATTTCTTGGAGGAATTATGTGGAATCTTACCTAATTTACCCGGTTTGAATCGATGTAAATTTCGTTATAAATCGAAGATGGGCTCGTACTCGATAATCAATTAATTATTTGAACTGCATTTTAATTCGCCCAGATAAAATTCATTATGTAATGATATCAATATCAATAATTTGAGCACTTGTTCCTTGATTTATAATGAGAAAATTTCATTTTAACTTAGGCCTAATCCAGAATATATCCTTTAAGTTTTCACATTTTCAATTTACATCCTAGGGTGTCCAATTTACATCCTTTTAGGTCCAATTTACGTCCTTTCCACCGAAAAATTGGAAATCCGGTCAAATAGTCCAATTTACATCCTTTATGTTTGAAAATTATAAATTAATAATTAAAAAATTCTGAAAATATCATTAAAAATTAAAAAATCTCATTAAAAACTTATAAATGGTGTAAAATAAATATAAAAAATCTAAAAAAATTATAAATTCTACAATTTAAAAAATCTGAAAATGTGTAAATTTAATTTTTTTTTCTTCTAAAAACTCATAAAAATAAAAAAAATCTATAATTTCTACCATTCAAAAAATCTGAAAATGTGTAAATTTAATATTTTTTTTTCTAAAAGCTCATAAAAATAAAAAAAATCTATAAATTAAAATTTTAAAAATGTTTAAAATAAAAAATTCCATAATTTTAAAAATATCGTGAAAATGAATTTAGGAGGGTTCCAAAATCAATCAAGGTGTGGAACTTCCACTCAACCTCGACGGTGAGTTGGAAAATCTCGTGGGACCCAAAATTATTAGGAGTTCGAGCAAAACTTTATTTAATGAAATGTTAATAATTTTTATTATTCTTATTAGATTTTTAGAATTAGTAATTTTTTTCATCTACACATTTTTAATAAATTAATGAGATTTTTTTAGTTTTTAGAAATTTTAATGAGATTTTGAATTTCTTAATTTTTAAATTACACATTTTTCATTTTTTGAATTGTAGAATTTTTTATTTTTTGTATTTTAAAAATTTTAGAATTTTTTATTTTTGTTTTACATATTTTATAATTTGTAATGTTATTTTTTGAAATTTTATTGATATATTTTGAATTTTATTTACACATTTTATATTTTTTAATTTTAAGGAGATTTTGAGATTTTTAATGATATTTTAGAATTTTTAAATCTTTAATAGGATTTTTAGAAAATTTTAATTATTAAATTTTAATTTTCAAACTTAAAGGACGTAAATTGGACTATTTGGCCGGAATCCCAATTTATTCCTCACATTCCGGTGAGTTTTAAAATTTTCCGGCGAAAAGGACTTAAATTGGACCAAAAAGGACGGAAATCGAAAAAGTGAAAACATAAAGAATATATTCTGGATTAGGCCTAAGTTACAGTACGTAAAATGAAATTTTCTCATTTATAATCCAAGGTTTAATATATATATATATATATATATATATATATTATATATATATATATATATGAACATTTAATTGCAAAGTTTTTATTTATAAATTCAACAAGATGCTTGATTTTTTATTTATTTTTTTACTAATTATGAGTATTTTTTAAAATATATTTTCTTGATATTTTGCTGATATTAAATTCAATTTTTACAATACATTAATCGATTGTGTTATTTTTAAAAAAATCAATTTTTTTTTTAAATATCATTATTCTTTATCGACAACATTTTTGGATATTTTCATCCTTATAGTTTATAAGAAAATTGCAATATATTTTTGAATCTATAATTTTAAATTATCCAAAATTTTGCATTTTTGTCCCTACTATATCCACCTGTCAAACCCAAAACCAGAAAAAATTAATGTCAAAATTAGCAAATTTCTCTTGGACTGATGAGCTCACTTTCGCATTACAGTTACAGCAATGGCAATGGCAATGGCTACTAGCACAGCTTCTCTTTCATCACTCCATCTTCTTCCTCCCTCCAAATTATCTTCCACTCATGCCCATCTCTTCCCTCAAATTACCCTCCATATCCCCTTCTTCCCGCACTCCAAAACCCTTAAATCCAAACCCCTTAGAAGAATCTCATTTGCTCTCACAGACTCCCCAAAATCGCTCGACCCTGACCCTCAACTTCTCCTCAAACAACTTGCTGTATGGCCTCAAAAAATTCTATCGATTATTCCGTGTTTTCGCATTCGGATTTAACATTTGTTCTTCCAGTATATAATGTAGATTTCAATTGGCATGTTTATGTTAATTTAGGTCACTTTGGTTTTGTTGGATTTTGCAGGATTGCTTTGTTCTTCCCGCGGATTATTTCAAGCAGTTACCTAAGGATCTTCGTCTAGATGTAAGTATTTTTTTTAATTTTTTTTATAGGTATACTCTGATACACAAGGTTTAGAATATCTCCACATTTTACTTTTGCTTTGATGTATGTTTGGACTGTTGTTAGTATTGTTGTGCCATTGAAAATGTCCCTTCTAAGGCTTATTTACATTACGCATCAAAAACAGACCTTGTGCCCTGCATTTTCTGAAATTGATCAATCAAAAGGAGAAGAATTTTTTGCTGATAATTACGTTGTTTTTATTTTGTCTGTCTTCGATCCTCATTTGACTTGTAGTGAGTGCAAAATTCAGTAATGGAAAACATGTGGAAACTTGGACAGGGTTGCATAATGCGTTGGAGTTACTTTGTTCAAATACAACGAATAATTAGGGATTTTGCACTCTTGGCCTTTTTGTGCTTCCTTTTAAGATAGAAGAAAACTGTAGAGAATCTGACCTTTTTCTTTAAATATTGAAGCTGAACGATGCAGCCTTTGATCTTTCAAGTGGCACTGTCAAAGATGAGGTGAGTGTTTATTACTCATTATAATTTTTGTGCCCTATCATGAAGAATTTTTTTTTTTTTAAATTGAGAATGTCGACTAATTTAACCTTGTCATATTATGTGCTGTTTCTGATTTTCCTATTTTCTCTTTGGATTTTAAATGAATGTTTTGTTCTTATCTCCAAGATATCAACTTTGTTTCTTTATATTGATTATATGTTAATAATGTTATCCCTTTGACCCTGGATATCTTTATCAAATATATTTCCTACTTTGATGACTTGTTTCTTAATATTCCTACATTTTTTTAAATTATCCTAAATGAATGTTACACTGCATAAGCCCCATAACTCAGCACCCCATTAGAACATGTGAACATCAACCCCCACCAATGCCTTACACCTTTTAAAGTTTTACATTATTGATTGAAACTCATTTGAGCTGTTCCAAATGCTTGATAGTTAACCTCAGCAATTGATTCAAATTCGTCCATTTGAATTGTATTCAGTGTGGTGAAGAGTTGGGAGAGACTTTGTTAAATATAAGTCGAGCATGGGAACTTGCAGACACATCGACTTCTGCGAGCCTAATGAGCAAGCTCCCTCTTTTAGTAGGTTCTATCAACAGTAATAATAAGTCAGGCAAGTGTGCTATGATACATTCAATATCGTATTGTATGAGCAGTCAGGCCATTTATGTATCATAAAACATGATTTGAGCTACTTCTCACTTATTTTGGTCTTACTGCTAGTTAGCACTTGGCAAACGCTTGGTATCTGTTTCTAGAAGATTCCAGGGCATGGGTCAGTATGGTCAAGGTGAACTACAAATGGTATAAGTAAAAACTTCCGGTTTTTCTTTAGATATGCTCATGTTTCAATGCAAATGCTATATCTGGATTTAGATCACCATAATGAATCACATTTAATTTTGCTTTTATTACAATTGATAATGCACAAAACCTATATTTCTTCTTTTCCTCAAACTTATTGTTGAATAGTTTTTAATCAGCATAGATTGCCAAAGTGATGAATAGAACAGGAAAGCTATTGTCAACAAGTCCAGTTTCTGAGCTAGCTAATGATGACCCAAAACAGGAAACCAAGGTTTTAAAGGTATGTATTGTCTTGCAATTTAACAAAGTTTTATTATATGGTTCACTTGATTATGAAATATTAGCAATAATAATCGTGTGCATCTGCAGTTTGGCAATCTTCAGGTTGAATTGACTCCAGAAAAAGCATATATTGGCGCTGTCATTGGCGTTTTGTTTGGGTAATAATTCCATGTGAGCTGTGTTTCTCCAATGCTGAACTGAAAATTGAGATCTTACTCTTTATTTTGAACATATGCTTATAGGATTCTTTCATGGCAATTGGGTCAAGGCATCCAAAGTGTACCAGAAAGTTCATTGGAGTATGCAAATGATAATGCACTGCTTCTTGCTAAGGTTCCTGAAATTCGCTCATTTTAGTGCACTCTCTCTCCTCTCGTGTGTGTGTGTGTGTGTGATTTTGAACTTCACTGATATCAAGCAATGGTGGGAAATGCAGTCACTGCGTGGAGCTCTGCTGGCGATATGCTATTCTTCAACAATTTTATCTGGTTTTGCGGCTGTAGGACTTGTCCTTCTTGGAGGACAATTAAAGTCGAAAGATGAGTGAAGTACACTCCCTGTACAAAGTTTTCTTTTTCTTCCTCCTCTTTTTCTCTAAGTTATGATGTAATTCCCTGACCCTATGATGAAGTAAAATATCACTGATTCTATCATCATATCAAATGGTGGTTTTACTGTTGTATAGATCATATCAAGTTCATATTATCCTAATACTTGTCTGTTTGGTTTAAAATACAATTACGGTCCTCCTATATTAGTTTTAAGACTTAGGCATAGAAGCATGCTCAGTAATAGTCTTGACGATAAGTGCATCTCTCAAGTCAAGCAAAGTTTCAACTTCCAGTCCTCACTCCCTTACTCGTAAGCAGTATTCGAGTTCAATGGACCTGCAATCACGGTGATCCATAATTTTTTTTTTGGATCTTTTAAGCAATATTCGAGTTCAATGGGCTTTTAAGCCTGCGAATAAGTTCTTTTGGTATAAATAACTCTCTTATTCATTATAATCCTAACTACACATAGGAGTAGATCTTCTGACTCGTTAGTGTCCTTGGTCTTTGTTTACGAGTTGGGTTAATAAATACTCCCTCCGTTCCATTTTTTATGCATCATTTGTCCAAAAGATCTGTCACAAATTAGATGCATAATTTCTGAAATTGGTAATAAAACGGGAT
This sequence comes from Galeopsis tetrahit, assembly GCA_963675135.1. NCBI lineage: Eukaryota > Viridiplantae > Streptophyta > Magnoliopsida > Lamiales > Lamiaceae > Galeopsis > Galeopsis tetrahit. Next base: position 63,455,199 of record OY776121.1, on the reverse strand, counting down.
CCAGATCCCCTCCTGTATGTACAGGAGAATCCCGTGTTTGTAAGTGGTCAAATGACTCACATTTGCACATGATCCTCGTGTACATGAGGAAAACCCTCCAAATAAAACAATTAAAAAAAAAAAAAAACTATCCTTTAAATATCTTAAAATTACTCTGTACTTCACATGTCATTATTTTATTACTGGTTTATTACCCAAAAAACTTTTATAGAAGGAGTATTTGTTTTTTATTTTATTTTCCCATTATTTTCTTTATAAATGCATCTGAATTTCTAACACCATTTTAAGCCTTTGGACATAACTGAACTGTCATCAAAAGAGAATTTATATCTTACTAATATATTTGTATAAATTTAATAATTCAGACTAGTGGAAGGTGACAGGTGGTGATGATGTTAGTTTACCTACTGATTCACTAAATATCGTTTGTTTGGACTTTCTTGCTTATTAGAATTATTATTGGATCTGAAAATTCATCAAGATTCTTCTTCTTTGATAATTGTTAGGTGCTGTCATTGCATATGCAAACATAACGTTTTCTGATCTAACTTTCGTTTTGGATTTTATAATGCTGTTTTATGCAGTAGCTCTGACATAACTGAAAGTTACACTTATCATATATTTTATTAAATAACGATTATTGACTAATCCTCATTAGACGTACTGCCTATTTCTCCTCTGAGAGGCCATCTTCCCAATTGACTTGCTTAAATTTTGCACATTTTTTTCTTCTAAAATACTCCTTTCATTCGTCTATAATTTTTCAATTTTACCATTTTGGTTCGTTCGTCTATAAGCTTCTCGTACCATTCTTTGATAAATACTCATTTTAATTATTTTTCTTAATCTATATACCCAAAACTAATGAAAGACTTATTGTAAGTAAATTCTTGTGTGGGACTAAATTCCTCAAACTCAGCTATTCAAAAAACTCATTCTTGTTAAATGACAAATCGAATTAATTGTCTTGGCCGATTTTATAAGAGATCATTTCATTTTATTTACAAAGTGAAAAAAAAAAAAGGGCACGACTGTACCCTATGCCTCTTACATTCATAAAAAATCAGCAAATATTAAAATGGTAGGCAGGGGTCTGACTATACATATGATTTCTTAATTTCAGACAGCTTTCGTGTGAGTAGGTAGTAGTATGAATATTGAATAGAATAATACCTCATAATTTATCCAACTCTTCAAACATCCACAAGTTCTCACGTATTCCTACACTTTCTCGGTTTCTCTTCACAAGATCTCAGAATGCACTATTATCCTATATATTTAATGTATGATATGTTGATATATCTATGATTAGATTCGGATATTTTATATGGTTTAGATTAAATTGTAAATGGTATAACTTTCGATCATTTAATATACACACAATTGAATGAATTTTCACTACAAAATAATAGTCATTTAAAGAGGGGAAAGGCGAGGGAATCCCCTCATTAAACTTAATTATGCATTTATATTGAAACTGACAAGTGATAACCCATCTACTTTGGGTTAATCCACCTTATCAAATCTCACTTTAAAATATTGCAACTAGCAGTCTAGCACATGTACACCATTCTGCAGACAAATCATCATTTTATTCTTCTGAATTTCGAAATAAAAATAGTTAGTTTGGTATTAAAAAAAATGTCCGGGAAATATATAAAGAAGAAAATAAATGATTATGTATAAAAAAATAATGCTGTAAGCGCAAGATTTGGTATTATAAAAGTTAACAATGTAGGTAGGGGGATCCTCGAGGGATTGGTGTTGTACCGTACCATCCAATGTAAATTTTGAGTCGTTAAATTTTACTTAATTCAATCTAATGATTTAATTATAAAAATATAAGGATTGTAAAGAATTTCAATTAAATTCAACAACTCAATAAAATACAATGAATTATTTTCCGATTCAAACTATGAAATGACTGGTTTTGGTTCTAATTTTTCAAATCATTTTAACATCTCTATTTCGTATCATTTCTCTTAATTATCAATCAATCTTACTTGAGGAAATATAATTGGACGTAATTTTTGGGACATACATCATATCAAAATTTTATAAATTTTCACTATTTTCCTAATAAAAGCTTTATAAATTGTTTTAATGTGTGAAACTTGAAAGTAGTATAGCCTACTAAATTTGTTCTTCTCTAAAGTTTATATTTGAATTCCTTTTTAATCTGTCATAATTTAAATTTTACATTTTTTTATTTTAAAAAATCAATTATCTCTATAATTTATCTTTCCTATTTATTTACCTCCTATTCTTATATCTATACATTTAAATGATTTAATACTATATTTTTTTAATCTTTATCAAAAATTTATGTAAAGTGTACGTAGTTGATAGTAAAATAATAGTACAAGAGTAAACATCACGCACGTCAGGAAAAAAAAATACGTATACGCAGCATTGACTAATGATTCATATTGTTTTTATTATTAAGCTGCCTATTATAAAAATAATTAATTGTTAATGGTTGTAGAATCTTTTCATGTACTCCATCAAGTCTTAGATTCCTTGAATCTTTCACTAGCTAGTTTCAGCTGGAAAAATTTAAGATCATTATGAATATATTATTTAATTTCATTTTATATATTCTTAATTTGAGTTAGGTTAACAATCTATTTAAAGTGTAAACCCTGATATTATATTAGGAAAAAAAGTTCATTACGTGAGTTGCTTTCAATAGAAATAAATTGAAATAGAATTTAAGTTCCGATAGCATAAAAATTACTACATCTCAACAAAAGTTTTATTACTCCGAAATCAATCCATTTATTAATCTCATATCAATCACAATTAGGGCTGTAAATGAGTCGAGCCGAGCCGAACGAGATGTTGTTCAAGCTTGTTTGAAATATTATCGAGCTTTGAAATTAGTGTTTGAGCTTGTTTGATAATTAAACGAGCCGAGCCTGAACGAGCTTTATTCGAGTCGAACACGAGCCGAGCTCGAGTAGTTTGACATTTTTACACTGAATTTACCTTTTTTTTACTTATCGAGCTCGAGCTCGAGTCGAGCTTTGAACCATACCGAACGTAAATATATGTTCAAGCTTGTTTGATATCTATGTCGAACCGAGTTCAAACGAGCTTTTACCGAACGATCTCGAATCGAGTATCGAATAGCTTGGTTTGATTTTCAACCCTAATCACAATGCTTCATAATTGCAAAAGTAACAAAGGCAACATCATCAATAAGAAGTAGACGCGCAACAAGATAACTATTATAACAATATAGTATCTTACATAAGCACTTCTTATTTAAATAAGTTTGAACTTTGAGAAAAGGAACTGTGATCAAGTTAATTAATGACTTCACATAAAATTAAGATTTGTTTGAGTTTCTTTTGGGAAAGTTAACATATGGTATTCTTTATTGATAACACAAAAACTTGTATGCATGTATTTGCAACATTGACCAAATTAGCCTAAATTTTAAATTTAGGTTAAAATGTGTGGGTCAAAATTTTTTTCAATTTCAAATTTTATTTTACTACATCATCAAAACTATGTTATTACAAGACTAAAATTTTATCACTATAAGACTAAAAGTGTATTACAATAAGTCCAAAAATATTTTAGACACTTTTTGGGCAAAATTACTAAAATATTTTTTAAGTCAAAAATATTTTGCTACTACATGACTAAAACTATGTTACTACAAGATCAAAAATGTATTATTGCATGTCCAAAAATATTCTGGACACTTAATTTTTTTGGATGAATTTGCCAGAATATTTTTAGACATATAATAGTGAAGTAATTTTTTGTCTTGTTTTGTAGTGGTAATATTTTGGCCTTATAGAGTTGCAGTAACAATATTTTGGTCATATAGTAAACCTCATGTTTGTGAGTTGTGACCCGCGGATTTTCTGGACAACCCGAATCCGAGCTTATGGCCAGCAAATTTTTGTTAAGTTTATTAACAAAACTGATTGAGAACCGAATTGAGACTCGTGAAATTTAGCTTAGGGTTTTGACTTTTAGATTAAATGAGCTTTTGGTTTGACTTTGACCTAATTTGACTGAGATGCATACATACAATATTACACCCGAGATCACCCCTATTGATAAGAGCATAAAGTTAGGAGTGGCAACGGGGCGGGGCCGGTTTATGCCTCCCCCAATAACTTTCACATTTTCCTTTTTTCGAGCGTCCCACAATAACTTTTACACCCTTAAAATGGAAAAACTTTTATAAATCCACCCTCACAATATCCTCAATTTTATATGTCATTACATTTTCTCCACACATGCACAAAAGTAAACCCATTTCTTTATTTTATACATAAAATTTTACAAAATTACCCCTCAAAACATCATTCATTATTACACTTTCTTTATATGCGTATCTATATACCTATGCAAATTATTATGGGACGTGGGAGTATATACGGAGTATAAAATAATTTATTTAAAAATAATTTAAAAGAACAAAACATAAATAATTGTAACAATAATTGTATATATAGAGAGAGACATATCATATATACATATATAATGAATATAGAGAGGGATATATACATGCATAAGTATAAAAATGTGCACATAATATGTTTCAGGGTGGGTTTAGGACAGGGCGCGGGGCATATAAATACCATCTCCAATTAAAAAAAAAAAATCGATTTTCCCTAAAACTGACCCAAAACCGAAAAATACACATACAAAAAAAATACTCCCTCCGTCCGCCTATAAGTTTTCCATTTTACCATTTTGGTCCGTCCGCCTATAAGTTTTTCATACCCTTTTTGGTAAGTACTTTTTCTTACACATCACTTTATATCTTACTTTTTCTCTCTATCTCTCTCCTTCTTCCAATCACATCACTTTATATATTATTTAATCACTTTTCTTAATCTCTGTCTCAAAAAAGTTACGGGAAGTTTATAAACGGACGGAGGGAGTAAAAAAATTTGTCCCGATTAATAAAAAAATTTGTCCCGATTAAAGTGGAAACGGAACAGGTTCAGTATCAATTGCCATCCCCTGCAAAATGTGCTCTTAATACAGTAGTTACAAAATGATCTTTACAGAAGTAGCAGAAGAAAATGTGTCCAATTTGTTTGAGTTCGTATAATAAAGTCATTAATTTATTAAATATTCCCACCATTTTATAATAAACTTAGTCATAAATTTTTAATTTGATATAAGTAATTATTCGATTATATTTATAATATACCTATAATTTTTTAAAATCACTCTCTTTCTCAATTTTGTCTCTTGTCCTATATTATTTTACATATTTCTTTCATGAAATTTGAATCTAATAGTTTCAACTTGAATCGAATAATATCGAATACGAATCATTTTTGAATCGGATACTCGAAAAACATTGTTTAGAATATGTTTCAAAAAATTCGAATCGAATAGTATCGAATATGGAATCAAATTTATTATTCGAAAAATAAACGAATACGAATATTCGAATACTTTCACGAATCAAATCGAATACTGCACTATTCGCTTCGATTCGTTTACACCCCTATTTGGCGGGTTAGGGTGGGCCAACCCACATTTTTTTAAATAAAAAATTACTAGTATTCTAATTATTATATTATTATAATTAGTTTAATATTATAGAAAAATAACAAAAGATGACCACATCTTTTAGATTTATTCAACAATTCAAAATCTAATCATGGCATCCCAATTCACAACCAAAATTTAGAAGTAAAAAACAGTCAAGCACAACAAGTATATGTCTCGCATCACAAACCCGCGCTTCTTGCGCCGCTTGTTTCAGTTTCAACGTCAAACTTCGATCTTCTAGTTGTAGTTTCATTGTTAAATTTTAGACTATAATAGTAGATTTAATAATGAGCGTGCAGTAGGAGACAAACATTAAGAAATTTTGAATTTTAGAAATGAATATGACGAATTTAATAAATAAAAAACACGGATTGGCTCGCCAAAATCCGCGGTCCGTCCCTTTGTGGGTTGAGTTGAGATTTTGACAGTCCACCTAGCAAATGGCCAACCCTTTCCGCCAATTAACGGACTTTTGCGATTTTGACCCGCCCCACCTTTCCGGTCTGTATCCACAACAACTCTAGTTTTAACGATTTTCATAAGATTTCTTTTCAATTTACCTGCATTTAGTTGTAATGAGAAGGTATAGTAATATAATTAAATATGAAGAAGGAAGATTGAAAAGATAAAAACTTGTTACAAGGGTGTCAGTTGGTTCTACAAGAGAAGTTGTAGTCGTCTTGTTGAATCAGAGCAGTTTTCTATTTATCATTTAGATTTGGAATAGCTTTGTATAAATTTTATAACAAAACTGATTAATTAAGGATAAGATTATATAAATTTCAAGTTACTTAATTTCTTTTGAAATGACTAAAATAATTTTATTCAAACATATTTGATGTTGATATTTTAGGACTTGAATCCAACTCAAATAAGATTTTATTGAAAAACTTAAATTTCTAGAAAAATTGCATAAATTGCTTAATTGAAAAATATTGGGATAGTAAGGGTTACGCGGCAATGATCATATTGAAAACCTCAAATAAGGGGTTGGTCTATGGACTCGGCTCTATGTACTCGAGTGCATGTTGTGCACCCTAGTCCATATTGCACTTTTCAATTTACTGACTTACACTTTTTGATAAATGGTGTTGCACTTTTTAATTATTATTAAGCATTTTTCAATTATTAAACTGTATAATAATAATTGAAAAGTGCACATGGACTAGGATGCACAACATGTAAGTGCATACTTAGACTTTAACTCAAATAAGACTTTTAATCAGGATTACGCGGCAATGATCATATAAATGGATTCCATCATGTGAAATGCTATTTTCATTCAAGAAGGATCTATGGAATCTTTGACTTTTGACTCTGAATAAAATATACTCGTTCTCTAATTAGTTTTAACACTTTATTTTTTGCTATGTTTTATAATAATTTTCAAATTCTTAAAATAGAAAACATTTTATAAATTTCGTCTTCACTAATGACTTTCAAACTCTTAAAATAAAAAACTATTTATAAACTCTATCCTCATAATATTCTCAATTTTACTGTTATTACTTAATCTATACATATATATAAAAGTCAATTCATTTTTCTTTATACATAAATTTTTATAAAATTATCCCTCAAAATTCCACTTATTATTACAATTTTTTAATATGGGTGTCCATAGACGTATAAAAATAATCTTGAGATGGAGAGAGTAATTTATCTATAAAAAGAGATGCAAATTTGAAAAACTTGTCAAATAATTAACATTTTGACTTTTAAGTAGCCACCCATTCTTCACATACCTTTCTCACTTAAATCATAGGTGACATAAGATATATTTTCTTAATAAAAAACTGAGAATAAGTCAATAAATCCTACACTTGCCTGAATAACTTGAGACTAATCTTTTAATTTGATTTTATGCAAATGACAAATAATTATCAATATATGTAATTTCAGCCCGAATTATTTATTCATGACTAGTTAATTTTACGTTCATCTCCTTGTACTCAAATAAATATTAAATACACCCACAACTTTCAAAATGAAAAATATTATTTTGTTATTAACACTTCAACTTTAATGCTCTTTTCCTTTTAATTTTACCCTCCATTCCACTTTAGATGTGGTTCTGGATAAAAAAAAAAACTTTTAATTTTTCAAGAAATATTAAAATATTTCTTTCAACTTTGTTTTTTCATTAACATGTAAGATGATGTGTATGGTCATTTTATACAAATACTAACAATTAAATAATAGTTCTTCTGGTGACCTAGATTCATGATTTGTATAACTAAGCATAATCATATATCAGGTGTATTTAATAAAATGTGAAAAGACAATTAGATCGCTAGAAAATTATTTTTGCCCATCTTAATGAAGGAATGTTTTTTCCATACGCATAAGAAAAAGAAAAAAAAAATTGTGCAAGACTATCTCACAATAAGATGAATCACATATTAACACAGATTTCTTCGTCTAAATTATATCTTATCTTACGATATGAATCTCTTACACCAAATTTACTTTGAAGAAAAAAATACCCACATGACGCACACTACCCAACAGGCAGATCCTACTTTCCAAGGCCAAATCCCACACTTTTTTTTTTTACCAAATTGGCACCATTCGCTCCATATTTTTTATTCGATCTACCGAATTGCATCTTTTGTTCTAGTTTTTGCGATCGGTTGTCAACATTCTTCTACATTATTTTTTATTCTTTTCAGATCGACATTCTTGTACACCATACATATATATGCATATATTTTTCTTCCTAAAATGGTTAAATCAAAACAAATCAAATCGTATCTTTCCGATCAGCCCAATGGATTCAGAGAGTGAGTTATAAATTGTGGGAAGGTGGGTGGTAATAAATTTGTCAAATTGTATAGATACACTTTAATTTTAAATTTAATATTTAATTTACTTAAATAAATATTTGATTCAATTAATTAAAACTCAACATCAATTGTATTATAGGTAAACATATTTTTTGTCCATATGAGTGTGATTAAAATTAATTTTTATTTATGAAAATGAGTATATTTTCATATTGGGTATGATCAAGGTTGAAAATATTGGCATGGATAAAAAGATCAAGACATTAAATTAAAAAAAAAAAATTGATAACTTTTAAAATATAAATTTAACAAAATAATTTGAAATTTTTCTATAATTATAATAAATTTACATAAAATACAAGCAAGTTACTATAGGTCATTAATTACCGTGCAATTGAATTTTAAGTGAATTTGATATATTTTCAATTGTTCAATTGAATTTTTAACACATCATATTATAACTAAGTCAAAATTGTAACTCAATTTCACCTTCTATTGGGTGCACACAAGTTTGACTTTAAAATATACTCCCTCCACTTTTAATTAAGTGTCATTTTAACAATTTTCAACAAATTAAGATATATAATCATGGACAATTTTACCCTTCATTAATGATAACTAATTTTAATATTAAATTTATGTTTAGAAATTGAATGTGACCAATATTGTAGGTGATATTCATGTATACAATAATTAAGGTTTATTCATGATTTATGCTATATTACTATATTCAAAAGGGAAAAGGCTTAAATCAAGGTAAAGAAAATGGAGGGAGTATAATGTATAGGGGTAAAATTGTCAAAATTAAAGAAAAAAGTGTAGAATGACACTTATTTTGAAAATATTAAAAAGGCAAAGTGACACTTAATTAAAAACGGAGGGAGTACTAATATACAATGTTATCTCATACTCTATCCGTACGCAATTATTTTCACACTTTCTTTTTCGAGACGTCTCACAATAACTTTCACAGTCTAAAAATGGAAAATCATTTACAAACTTCACCCTCACAATATTCTCAATTTTACAAAAATGTCTTACTTTTTATTCACAGTTACACATAAATCAACTCATTTATTTACTTTATACATAAATGTTTACAAAATTATCTCTCAAAACTCTACTAATTATTACACTTTCTTAATATGTGTCCATCTACATATGAAATTGGGTTGGTCTAGTATGCACTCGAGTGCATGTTGTGCACCCTAGTCCATGTTGCACTTTTCAGTTTTACTGACTTACACTTTTTGATAATGGTGTTTCACTTTTCAATTATTAAACTATATAATAATATTTTTAGTATAATAATTGAAAAGTGTAACACCATTTACCAAAAAGTGTAAGTCAGTGAAACTGAAAAGTGCAACATGAACTAGGGTGCACAACATACACTCGAGTACGTGTGCATACTAGACTTTATGTATGAAATTAATTCTGAGATGGTGGGAGTATGAAATTAATTCTGAGATGGTGGGAGTATGATATTTATTGATTTAGAAATTTATTCACATCTTCTTAATTTTTTCTCGATATTTTTCAATATTCTTTCGATACTTTATGGTTATTAGGCTTGATATCGTTATTGTATACATATATTTATTGATTTTTTTAAATTATAAATATTGTAAAAAAGAAATCAATATTAATATAGGTAACCATAAAAATTAAAATGAATAATAATATAGAACTCGGTGATGATTTTTTTATGGAAACAACCATATACATAAATCACTTGTATACGCGTATTTTATGTATTGGTACGTTGATTAAGAAATCCACCTTCTAATTTTATATTAAAATCGAATTAAATATATTAAAAATATTGGTAAATGTTCCCGTCCTTATAAGGATACCCTCACAAATTGGAGAGAGTTGACTTTGTTCTAAACCAATCATAAAATTTCAAATTTATGCATAAATGTCGAAAGCGACATTATAGGAGGGTATGCAATTATATCCAAGCTCAATTGAACATTTGATAAAAAAAATCCCTTAATTAAATATTAAATTAAATGGAAATAAATTAAATAATACAACTCCCTACTCCTTAACTATTTTCATTTATTCTCCTCAAATGACTTTTATAAATATCAAAAAATAATTTTATCACTTTAATACTCCATCTGTCCCAGTTTTTTTTTTTTTATGTTCAATTTTATAATTTTCATTTTTTAAAGAAGAAATATTATTCTTACTCACTACTTTATTTCTACTTTATCTTCATCCACAATTGTTTGCATACCATAAAAAGGAAATTCTTTCATAAACTCTATCTTCACAATATTTACATATTTACACAAAATGTACTTATTTTCACACTCATTTCAAGCACCCTTTTTACTTTATTTAATTTTACAAAATTATTTCTTACCCAACAGTTAACACTCCATTTATTACACTTTTTTTTAGATGTGTATTTATCTTATGGTACGAGTATAAAGTTGGACGGAGGGATTACTAACTTTTAAATTAAATATTCCAATATGGGACAGCTGGTGTAGTATTTAAAAAAACAAAAAAAATACTACACCTACACCTACATCTGCATCTATATATATATATATATGTGTGAGAATGATAATTGATAAATCTCCAAACTCTATACTACTATAACTCCAAATAGTAGAAATTTGTGTAAAACAGGAAGCATGGCTGACCCCATGAGTTGCACAGCGTCGGAGCTCCTGCCACTCCTGGGCGGCGCTCCCAACGCCACAGCGGCTGCTGCGTTCCTATGCAGCCGATTTGAGGCGGTGTCGATGAGGCTTTCGGACGCAACGTACGCCATCGACAACACGTACCTGCTGTTCTCTGCCTACTTGGTTTTCGCAATGCAACTGGGGTTCGCGATGCTGTGCGCCGGTTCGGTCCGCGCCAAGAACACCATGAACATCATGCTCACCAACGTCCTCGACGCCGCCGCCGGTGGCCTCAGCTACTACCTCTTCGGCTACGCCTTCGCCTTCGGTGCCCCCTCCAACGGCTTCATCGGCAGGCATTTCTTCGGCCTCAGAGACTTTCCCGCCCCCACCACCGATTACAGTTTCTTCCTCTACCAGTGGGCTTTCGCCATTGCCGCTGCAGGTACTACTTTAATTAATCTGTTACTCAATATTAAACGAAAATTGGATTAATTTATATATTAAATCAGTCTCTTTTCGTTGATGTAATTAAATTCACATTCATGGCATTAAATACTGATTTTCAAAATTTAATTGAATGTCCACATATTTTTACCACGAAAGTTGGAAAAAAAAAAACTAATCTTTTGGTAGTTAAATGTTACTCCATTGTATTCACAATATAAGTCGTTTTTCCTTTTGTAAATTAAATTATATAACGTTTTTCATTTTTCTTTTTCAAATTACCCCTTTAAGATTAATAAATATTTTTTTCCTTTAATTAGAAGTACAAGCATATCTAAAATGACCTATGTTTTGAATAGGATAGAATAGTAATTAAGAGGAAAATTTTGTTTGCCTGCAATAATGGGGGCGGTGGTGTCTATTGCTATGAAATTAAAAGTCAAATAGGGAAAAGTAATCTAGTTCTACCTACTGTACTGTACTGTTATTTATTTGTAAAATATTGCAAGCAAACGTAGAATCTTAATTTTTTATTATTACTGATATGTGATCAGGAATTACAAGCGGGTCCATTGCAGAAAGGACACAATTTGTGGCATATTTGATATACTCGTCCTTCCTCACCGGTTTCGTGTACCCAGTAGTCTCCCACTGGTTCTGGTCTGGTGACGGTTGGGCCGGAGCAGCAAGGGCCGATGGAAACCTTCTCTTCGGCTCAGGTGTCATTGACTTTGCCGGTTCAGGTGTGGTTCACATGGTTGGTGGCATTGCTGGTCTCTGGGGAGCACTAATCGAAGGCCCAAGAATTGGCCGCTTCGAGCGCTCAGGCCGCTCCGTTGCCTTGCGTGGCCACAGTGCCTCCCTAGTGGTGTTGGGCACTTTCTTGTTGTGGTTCGGATGGTACGGGTTCAACCCCGGCTCTTTCTTGACCATTTTGAAGTCGTACGGCACCAGGGGTGCCTACTATGGCCAATGGAGCGCCGTAGGGAGGACAGCTGTCACCACAACATTGGCCGGAAGCACGGCTGCCCTAACCACCCTGTTCAGTAAGAGGCTCTTGGTTGGGCACTGGAATGTGCTTGATGTCTGCAATGGATTGTTGGGTGGGTTTGCTGCGATCACATCGGGCTGCTCGGTTGTCGAGCCATGGGCTGCAATCATATGCGGGTTTGTAGCATCTTGGGTCCTGATTGGGCTCAACAAGTTGGCTGAGAAATTGAAGTATGATGATCCATTAGAGGCGGCTCAGTTGCACGGCGGGTGTGGTGCATGGGGTGTACTATTCACTGGATTATTCGCTAAGCAAGCTTTCGTCAACGAGGTATACCCGGGGAAGCCAGATAGGCCGTACGGGTTGTTTATGGGCGGCGGTGGGAGGCTCTTGGCAGCACAAATCATCCAGATCTTGGTAGTGGCGGGGTGGGTGACGGCAACAATGGCACCACTCTTCTGGGGGCTACACAAGTTGAAGTTACTGAGGGTGTCGAGCGAGGATGAAATGGCGGGAATGGATGCAACCAGGCATGGTGGGATGGCTTATCTCTACCATGATGAAGATGAAAATTCCAATCTTCCACAGTTCAAGATGAGAAGAATCGAGCCGACTGATACTCAAACGCCCGAGCACGTAGCACAGGGTCCTCGTGTTTGATCGACTTGAATGTTTTAGTCTCTAGGAAGTCAAGGGGTGTGATAGCTGCTATTAGGAACGTGGTTGTGAGTTCTCTGTGTACTTGTAAATGGGTGGGCTTTGGTTGAGTTCTAAATGGTTTGTTTTCTTTTTTAATTTGAAACGAACTCTCTTCTGAGTTCTAATCAAATATCAAGACTCTAATTCAATAAAAAAATTGTGTGAAGGGTTTATATTTTTTCTCGCCAATGACTTGAGCCTTTTTTTTGTTGGTCCACGCCGCTTTCACCTTTTGAATTTGATCATGTAAGTTTACCAGACGTCTTGACGGTAACCCAACCGGTCACTAGACGCAAATATCAACTATTATAAATTTATAGGACCAATTTTTTAAAAATGGATACGAAAATGGCAACTTACAGGATTAATTTCAAAAGAGTGATGCCGTTACCGACTGAGTTATCATCAGTAGCTGGTCACTAGACGAAAAGTCAAATGGTAAACTTACAAGACCAATTTCAAAAAGTGGAAATGTAAAGTTATTGGACTAAAATATAAAATCCCATATATATAAATATTCATTCATTTTGAACAAACAATGCAAGATATATACAGTGTGTGAACTAGTAATCCTCTACTCTATTAGGGTTCATACATAAGGACAGTAGAAACTGTGAACATTATATGAAGATTCAGAATAATGGCACATTTTCAAAACCAAGAGGCTGATCCACCATACCTTGATCATCGAACGTTGCTTCGTTTCCAGACTTGGTCTCAGACTCTTGATGCATCAAAGGAAAGTGTGACGAAACAATTTTCTGTCTGGAATACGCATGGATTAGAATAACTTTGTCCAAAATCCCAAAAAAGGGAACATGGCAACCAAGAATCTCATGAGTTGACTCTCTCTCTTTGTTCTCCTGCTTATTTTAGGTCTCTCTTCTGCTCTTGGTTCATCTCCCTGTTTAACAGATGTTGTACGAGGCTCCTCGTCAGCTCTCACCTGTCTATCAAGCTCATCCCATCCACCAAAATCTTGCCAATTCATCTCTTTTTTCTTTGCTGAAACATTATTTCCCTCGAACCATGACTTGTAATTATTCCCTGCTTCCTTTCTTGTCTGAGAGCGAAATTCTTTTTCTTTTCTCCCTCTTGTACGACGTTGAGCTTCAGCGAAGGGTCTCTTCTTTCTCTTAGTCCTTGGCCTTGGGGTTTCAACGGCCCTTCCCCACAGTGTATCAGCAGCTAAAGAAAGTGCTGACTGGGCAAGGGGTAGAGCCAACGCCATGATGATACTGTTTGGTACCGTTCCCGTTCCCATTAGAACTGAGATGATGACTGCTGGAATCATCCACCCAAAGGCACGTAATGCCTGCAGTATAGCTAATGCCATTGGGTCATAAAATGCCAACAAATTATCGGTAAAATTACCAGAGTTTATATGCCCTCGACTTTCATGCATGAAAGAGTTTATGAACACACAAGAAAGAAATTGAACACACACACAATCTTAATCGTAATTTGCTAAAAGAATAAGATTGGTTTCTTAGCAAGGACTGTAAATTTGAAAACACCTCCCTCCAACGAACCTCATTTTTTACTGGTAAACTGAGAGAAAACCTACTAAACAAAGGCACACGCAGAGATGGAGTGAATAAAATAAAAAACATTCTCACACTAAGTACAATACTGGCTACGAAATAAACCCAATCAAGAATGACACAGAAATATAAGTGAACATCAAACTTCACAAATTTCCAATATAAACAGATAAATCCCATCAATGAACATGTAAACAGGTTCTGTTGGTTTGCAAGAACGCTAAAATTATGGATATTATCATAAATTTACATTAACAGCAGAAAAAAAAATATCAAGATAAAAAGTGGTTATGCCGATTATCAAGATTCACAAAAGTCCTCTACAATTGGTAGATTCATATAATTCATTTACCACTATGCACCAACAAGAATGAGAAATCATTTACTTTTCGATGTTAACAGGTTCTTGAGGTTTGCACGAATCACTAAGATTATGGATAGCATTATCGTGACTCTACATTAACAGCAGAAAAAAGCAAGAAAATATCCTCATAGACTACCTTAAAAATCCAATTGAACCCAATGGAAGCTTCAAGCATCCCAAACCCTTCATCCTCTTCTTCATCTTCTGCGTAGAGATCATCCGACCACCACATCCTATGCTTCGCACCGTTCCTGAACCCAAACCCGTCATCTTCATCATACTCGTTCGTCACGTAAGTGCCACTGAGTCTAGACCCTCTATTAGGGTTCGCTTTCTTGTCCCCCTCCCTTCGCGAGCCGCCGCTCCGGCCACCGGAAAAACACTGCCACCAACGAGCTCTGCTAGCAGTAAAATTATCATCTGCAAATCCCCGGTGATAATTCCAATTATGAGAAATTGGAATCGAAAATTGGGTGAGAAGTTGAATTGGTTGAGGCCCCATGAATTAGGGGAGAAGGGAGTAGGGATTCAAGAAACTTCCATTACGGCCTACGGGTGTAACCGTCAAACGTACAAGATGGTTTGCCTAAGGTACTAGTTATAATGCTGTTAAGCTTAAAACTCTATCCACTAGTAGTAAATGGTGAGCATTCTTTTTTTGGGTCTGAAATCAAACAAATTAAAAAGTTAAAAGACGAAAATAAAAAATAATTAAATATTGGGGGCTTTTATGAAAACGTCCAAAACTTGAGGACATAATTGAAATGCTAACTAAGTAACTAACTATGGAATTTTAATTGAAAATTGAAACCGCTTGACAGTTGGTTTTCAACTGTTTTAGTGAGTTGGGCCTCACGGCCCTAATATAAATGGGCCGACCCAACAAAGAGAATCGCTTCATAGTTTCATCCGCCACTAAAGTTGAAATTTGGAAAAACCGACGACTCGCCTCCGCTCTCTTTCCTCCGGCATTGACCACCGCCTCCACACCTTCGCCGCCGTCACACCTGAAGTAAGAAACCAGCTATTATCCATCAAGAAGGATAAATTGCACTAGAATTAGTAAATAATTTTGGTTTTGATGCAGAAACTTATTCATTCCATTAAAACCCTGTCACCACCCTCGCTCAATTTGTTCTCAAAACCCTCACCCACTACTTCTCCTCGTTTTCGTTCTCAGGTGATTTTAGCCTGCTTCCGATCTTTTAAATCCGAATCATCCACCGGAGATTTTACCAAAACGTCGATGGCATCGTCGGCAACGGGGAAGTTGCCGCCGCAACCGATAGAAGATAGCTTGGGGAATAGACTTTGGATCAAGTACACGAAGGAGCGGACTCAAGCTATGTATAGTCCTTTCGTGGTCTCTTTGGCCGCCGGAAATCTCAAACTCGATACATTTCGTGATTATATCGAGCAGGATGTTCATTTCTTGACGGCCTTTGAGAAAGCGTTAGTAATCCTAACAGTAACATCTGTATTTCCTTTATATAGTTTTTCTTGTTTAAATATTGAAACTCTGTTCATTTTTATTATATTTTCTGTAGAACGCTAAATGTTTGGAATGCTATGGTTGGTTTTATTCAGTTATGCATTAGGGTAGCATCTTATGACTCAAGCGATAATGATCCCCTAAGTAGGGAAAAAATTGATGGTGAAAACAATATTCCACTGATGATATTGGTAGAATATCAACCTGCAATTACCTTAGTTCATCAAAAATATTGGTAGAAAAGAATTTGTCATTTGGTTATTTCGTATTTTTTTTCTGGTTGGTTTGTGTTTTATTATTTTGAGTCTCTGAAGATTGCAATTAAAGGGTTATAATCTCTGTTTGAACTGTATAAGTTTTGAATACAGTGGGTAAAAATGATGTCATTTCTTATTAATCGAAAGGAAGTGATCAAGATGTTTAACTCCAGATTATGCCTGTTGAACAGTGGGTTGATTGCTGCCCTGTGCTACTATCACTTAAAATAACAAGTCAACAGTTTCAATGAGTCTCACCTCTTGTAGCCCACTTCACTTGAATTGTAACAAGTCAACAGTTTCAATGAGTCTCACCTCTTGTAGCCCACTTCACTTGAATTGCTATTACCTGTTAACCATCTTGGTGGAACTAATCTAATCTACAGAAACTTAAAATTCACTGTTTTCATCTTTGTGTAATTTAATAAGGATTACCCTAATGCCACTGCCATGTTTCTGATGCTACCTCATGTTTTCTGTCTCTTGATATTTTTTCCTTTTTTTAATATTTTTGCTTGATTCATTATTGATTCATCTCTTTTGATGTTGTGACTTTGATGCCCCAGTGTCATAACATTACTATTTTTAATATTTTGAATGAAAGGATGACTGAAAACAAAATGTAAATCATTGGGGTATTCATATAGTAGTTTGTTATTTTAGGCCTAGGTGTTCTAACAAATGCATGCGTAGGTTTCAGAGGTGAAGTGGACTATATTATAACTTTAAGTTTCTCTGCATCCCCGCTTTCCTCATAATTCATGTCAAAATTTCTTATATTGGTGGAAAATTTGTTGACCAGGTATGAAATGGCTATGTTGTGGTCAGACGACGATGATGCAAAAGTTGGGATACGCAAACTGAGAAAAAGTGTTATGGAAGAGCTTAAAATCCACGATATGTTTGTCCGTGTAAGTAATGATAAGAATATGCAGTGGCATGTGTTTGCTATAAGTTTTTGTTAGAAAGATAGTGATGATGATGACAACAATTCTATAAATTTCTAAATAACTAGGCTGTTCCCCAATATCTGCAAGTCTTTGCTATATTTGCATACTATATAACAACTTCTGGATTATATTAGTTTCCTCTATTTTTCACTTTCATTGGTTTGAAACATCTCTTGTTTATTTTTACTCCTTGAGTTCCCTGGCTCATTTTGTTTATTTTTACTCCATTCTATAACTATTTTCTACCTTGAATATTCAGGAGTGGGGCTTTGACTTGCCCAAAGAGATTACTCCAAATACTGCAACTCTCAAGTATACAACCTTTTTGCTGGCATCAGCCTCAGGGAATGTTGACGGAGTAAAAGCTCTGGGTAAACTAGCTACTCCTTTTGAGAAAACAAAATTGGCTGCTTATACACTTGGTGCCATGACTCCTTGCATGAGGCTTTATGCCTTTATCGGTACGACGTTAGACTCACTTCTTGATCTCCATGATGGCCCTCATCTATATCAGAAATGGATCCAAAATTATTCCTCTAATGATTTTCAGGTTTGTATTACAAATGACAAAACCTAGCTGAGCTCTTTAATGCACAAAGATAACACTCTACTGACAAAAAAAACGATTGACATAGATCCTCACATCTCTTCAATTATTCTTTTCTTTAGGCTGCAGCTTTACTAGCAGAGGACCTGCTAGAGAAGTTGTGTGCGTCTTTGACTGGGGTAGAGCTTGATATTATTGATAAGCTCTATCATCAAGCTATGAAGCTGGAAGTAGAGTTCTTCCTAGCCCAGCCGCTTTCTCAGAAAACTGTTGTTCCTCTAACTAAAGAGCACAATCCAGCAGAACATTGTCTCATGTTATTTTCCGATTTTGATTTGACATGCACCGTTCTGGATTCATCAGCCATCTTGGCAGAAATAGCAATTGTAACAGCACCAAAATCGGATCAAAATCAATCAGAAAATCAACTAGCTAGGATGTCTTATGTTGATTTAAAAGATACCTGGCAAAAACTTTCGACGGACTATACTGAAGAGTATGAACAGTGCATTGAGAGCGCCTTGCTTTGTGATAAAGGTTAGTGTGTTGTCATAGTTTTCTTATCATAATATTGGTGGTCAATTATCTTCACTTGTGAATTAGCATGTAATTTGTTTTGGAAATGAAGATGACTAAGGCATGATAATCAATTGTGCTTTGCAGAAGAAAATTTCAATTATGAAAAGCTGCGTGGAGCACTTGAGAGCCTTTCAGATTTTGAGAAGAAAGCAAATTTGAGGGTAATTGAATCCGGGGTACTTAAGGGTCTGAATGTTGATGACATAAAACGGGCTGGAGAACGCCTCAAGCTCCAAGATGGCTGTACCAACTTTTTTCTAACTGCAGTTAGGAATGACAACTTGAACAAAAACATTAATATCCTTTCCTATTGTTGGTGTGGTGATCTAATCAGGTCTTCTTTTTCGTCAGGTGCGTTTCTGTGGACTTGCTGGGCTAGATGAATTTCCCATGGGTTCAGTTAGTTGGTTTTTTATCTGAGTTTCACATTGTGTGATGAGTATATTGCACCCTCATCTCCAATTTTGAAAAATATGAAACATGCTAAAAAAAAAATCTTAAAACTTTGGTGGAAAAAGAAAAAAGAGAATTTGTAAAACTAGATTGTTACTGTTACGTTAGGGTAGCATGGTCGTGGATATGATTTAGGAATTTAATTACAGTTATGGTTTTACTTCCTTAAGGCTCCTATTTTCTCATCAAATAGATGCTACAGTTTACCTCCTTAAGCTCCCTATTATGTGATTTTTGTTTTCTTGTTAATGATTGTCTGGCATTAGGATTGAGCTTTGTGCGAAGTCTGCAGTATTTGTTTGTATGCTAATTCGGTGTGATCTCGAGCAGGTGGTTTACTAGATGCTGTGAATATACATGCAAATGAGTTGGTGTATGAAAATTCGATATCCACAGGCGAGATTGTTAAGAAGATTGAGTCTCCCATCGACAAAGTTGAAGCATTTACGAATATCTTGGAGAATTGCAGCAAGGATAAGAAGATGGTGAGTGTGTATATTGGAGATTCAGTGGGTGACTTGCTTTGCTTGGTTGAGGCAGATATTGGTATTGTGATTGGTTCGAGCCCAAGTCTGACAAAAGTGGGAAGTCATTTTGGTGTTGTGTTTATGCCTCTATATCCAGGTTTGGTGCAGAAACAGAAACAGTTTACAGAGGAAAATTCGTCATCTGGGTTTAAGGCTAAATCAGGGGTTCTATATACAGTATCTAGCTGGGCAGAGATTCATTCTTTGATTTTGGGGTGGTAGAAGCTGTTGCACTACATTCTTGATAGTTGGAAAGCATTTGAAGAGATGTTGTTAATATAGGATACCTATACAAGCTTGGTAATGGTGGCCGTTTTTGCTGTAGGCCCCATTACAGCTTTGAATTTCCGATCAGGTCTTCTTCTTCTTCGTTCCGAACTGTAAATGCAATTCTTTTCGCTCTTCTTATCATGTTGTAACCCCTCTTTGGCTTTTGCTGTATTCTTCGAGTTTTACATTGAATGGCTGTGTCAATTCTTTGAAGCTGCAGTGTTATTAGTACTTGTTAATTTTGCAGCCTTCATAATCAAAACTGTGGATATTCTTTCTTCTCTGCGATTGTATTGAATACTAGTCTGTTTGGCACTTCAATCTTAACAATAGCTCATTGAATTTGCTGCTGAGTTTGTTTGGATCACCACATTTCTAGTTTTAACCATCTACTTTCCTCTTGTTCCAAGTATGATTTGGGTGTTTTGATAAGTTTACAGAAATTGAGAATTCTGATTAAAGGATTTGAAGCAATGAGTCCATTCTATAACTAATACATTAAAAATTAGGTAAACGCATTAATTTTATCTCATATAATTTGGTTAGCAGAAAAAGTACGTGATAATAATTAAAAAGTATGAGTATAGTTAAAATTATTGTCGCAAGTAATTTTGATCAATCATTAAAAAGTTGAAAACTTTTTCCTATAATCCATGGTGGCAATTGGTGTTATCATTTTGTGTTTGAAACATGTTATTGTGATTTGTACTTTATTTTACTTTTAAATAAACATAATTTTAAAATTCATTTTTATGTTGTGTTAGGAATTACCATACCTTGTCAGTTGTCAGTCATGTTCTTGAATGAACAATTCATTTATTTTTAGTTTGTTCATTCGTTTAGATAAACAACAAGATGATAAGGCTGAGATAAATTAAGTTTTATAGTTAGAACCGTTGCTATTTCTGTATGTTGCCTAAACAACAAAAAAGTGTATGTTATGGTATCCACTTAGGCATAAGCAATGAGATTAAAGACCACTTTTTTTTTCCCAAGAAATAGATTACTCCACCTCCCCTCCCCCTCACTAATCACTATAGTGCAAAACTCACGTAATAGAATAAGTATGACTAAAGATTTTTGTATATTATTAATTTTAATGTAATATTTAAAAATCTTTACTTATTAAATTAAAATTTTATTTAAAAAAAAATATGTATATATATTAAATTTACAATAAAAAATTAAAATATATAAAAAGAATTGGTAGAAAGAGAGAAGCAAATGAAAAGGAAATAAAGAGAAGAAAGAACGAATAAAAGAATGTAATTGAGTGTATAGATACATTTGAATTTTAATGTTCAATTTAATATTTAACTGTATTCATTGAAGTCTAATTTCAATGGTATAAATGCAATCAATTGAAGAGAGAATAATTTAGAAATAAAGGCTAGAGATATATACCATACATTACAAATAAAAAGGAGTTGTTTCTCGTGAAAAAGTAGGTGATTGATGGAAAATAGAGTTGAAAGAAGCTGCACCAATAATATTTTGTAGGATGATAATGGATAAAGATTCATCAGTGTTTTCTCTTAGTGTCCGTACAAAAAAAGAGTCATTATCAGTAGTGATAAATGATGATCCACAACAACATATATGGGAATGGGACAGAGCTGATCCTATCTTAAGTGGGATGGATGGCTGTTAATAATTAAACCTTGTTGCCAACTTCTTTTTTAAAGTATATTGTTATATATTGATATTGGATATTCATTATTAACTCATATGATCAATAGCTGTATCTTGTGACTAGGCACACACTCAAAATTAATTAATTAAATTTAATAGTTTCTTTAACAATTAAGTTGGCCACATTAATGTAGTAAATATGTGATTCAAAATTTTCGAATTTAAGATTGGTAGGTATGGGTTAATAGTAGGTATTGTCAACATTTTATATTTTATTATAATTATTAAAGAGAATAACTATAAAATATATTTCGAGTATTTTTAATTCTTGTCTCTATAAAATTTATTTGAACGAGATTTTTTTTTAGAGGAATTCTGCATCATATCACACTTTTTATCTACCTCAGGGCACATGGAAAAAGTAATTTACTGAATTCTTATCCAAACTACCTAATCAATATAGTGATTGATTTTAACCTGATATATAAATTTACTTCTTCTTTCATGATTTTCAAAAAGGACAATTATTTAACCCAAAGAAAAATAAAGCTTGCTGTCAAGAAAAATAAAATATTAAAGGTTAGACAGACTACAATCATTATACTTATTTGCTTGTTCTTTAATATTCCTAGCTAATTAGTTAGTTTTTTTCTTTTCTTTTAATGGTGGGGTTTTTATTATCATTGTTTTTATTTTTTTAAAGTTAGGGGTTTGAGTTTGACCAACAAGTTTTCATGGGCCTTCCTCAGATTCCCACTTCAACATGGTAAAATTTTGTTTTGTATTGCCACCACTTTTACTAAAGTGATTGTGTTTTGTCATCTATTTTAATATTTTCCAATAACATTTATTTGGTTAAAATAAGTAGTACGGGATGATCATTTGAAAATAAAAACAGTTGCAAGGCAAAAATTTATCCTACATACGTAACATGCAATTGATACAGTTTAACCAAAATTTAAGTAAATTACAAAAAAAAAAAAAAAAATGAATACATAAATAGAAGTATTAATTCATAGGAAACAAAAGAAAAATATAATTTTATATACCGAACAATATTGGAGTATTTTTTATTATATGAATTAATATAAAATACTACTACTATTTGTTTGGCTGTTTTTTTTTTTTTTTTGAAAAAAATAATGGAATTCTATTTAAAATTGATGGATCTTGTATTAGAAACATTATTTTTAATTTGTTCTCCTATTCAACCAACCCCTTGGACCCCTCGCCTTTAGTTTATTTCCCTATGACCTAATCAAATACATTCTTCATTTTCTAATATATATATGTACAACCTCCCACAATCTTCCTTCCCCCTCCCCTCCTCCTCCTCCTCCTCCTCATCTTCTTCTTCCTAAAAAAACATGTCGAAGACGACTGCGCTGCGATATAGTGGGCGTGGTGGAGGTATAGATACACACGTGTGTATGCATATATGCAACATGTTACACGTGATGAAGCAATTGACACCGAGGGGTTGAGTTTTTTTGAAGAAAAATGCAACTTCTAGGCAAGTCTGATGCTTGGCTCTATTTAATTACTTGTTCTGCAAATCTAAGTTTGTATTGGGAAAATAGAGGGAGAATATTAATGTTAAAAATGGCCGGGGTCTTGGAATCTTTTAACAATTGTTTACAAAGATTCTCTCCTCTTTTTCTCTAAAATCATCAATCCTTTTTCATTTTATTTTATGAAAAGTTTCTTCTTGGTGTTAATCTTGTGCTTCTGACCTTGTAATGATCCATGTTTCACTTTAGTTTTTTGGATTATTTCATTTTGCGAATTTAATTTATTTTATTTGGTACTTCAGTTGGCTTGCTTCTCATATCTTGTTCTGGAAAAACTGTCTAATTAATTTATATAATATCAAGGTAAATATTTACAATTGATTCATATATTAAGATTATAAGCATAAATTAAATACCTTGTTCAATTTTTTATTTTTTTTTTGTGGTTGCGTTATACTAATAATGTATTTTATTTCGCAATCCAGCATTGTTACTATTAATGTTGCATACACTAGTTAAAAAAAGTGGGAATTGGAATATTTAGATTGCTAATATTATTCATTGAGTTGTGTTGTGGCCGAATTAGGAAGATTCTTTTCTCAAAATATTTTAATCAAGTTCTACAGTGACATTCTTATATAATTCATAGTATATGCATTGAGTTAAAATTAAAATGAAAAAGAAAAAAAATATCAATAAAAAGCCAAACGATCTTCATCACAAGTTAAGAACAAAACGTAGCAAATTATGATGTTTTTTTTTTTTTGAAGCAAAACAATTTCGATATATTCAGCCGTTGCAAACAGAATTAGGAATGCCACCCACAAAATCCGGGAGGTCAATCCAAATTTGAGGGCGTGAAAACCTCCTAGCTGATCTCGCAAGCCTATGCACTTTAGCATTGGCATCTCGACACACATACTCTACCTTTGTGCAGTGAATATTGTATATATGTATTATATTTATAATATTTATATTCAAACCGCTTGATTGATTTATTAATCTATGATTGGATAATTTAATCATACAAACACTTACATATGTAATATTGCAAAGACAGTTTTGTAATGTGTCTCAAGTATGCCTTAAAAAAATTGTGGACAAATCATGTATTACTATAAAGATAAATATATGTAAGTATATGTTACTGCCCTTATAATAACACATACGGAGTATTTATTCTTCAAATAATACATAATTTTGTAATCGCAATTGGCTATGTTGACTCGGGAATAATCAGTGATTTTTCTGACTCATTTTCTTCCCGATGAGGCCATGAATTCTTCTCATATAAGTATATATATAACCCAGGCAAAAGTCAATTAATGTGTATATAAAATTAATTCCCGATGATAATTAAATAATTGATTTAGGCAAAAAGACGATGCCATGATTATAATCACTGATGCATGTCTATATTTCATAATTATTTAGTACAAATAATTTAGAATAATTAATTTCAAATATATATATTTTCTTTTTGCACTAGTTTAGGTACCAAATTGATCGTTAAAATTTTAGTACCAACTCTTTAAGATTCCTAACAACTAGCAATAATTTCAGATGAAAATGAAATCCTACCCGACATAGATAAGAATATATTAAAGTGTCCACGTGTCAAGTTCCGTGGAATTTATAATAAGCTACATGAGATTCATTTTTTATTTTTTTTTAGTTTTTACATATTCATTTTTTTTTTATTTAACATTAGTTTTTACACTAATTTTTTTTTTATAATTATAGTCACAAAATTGTCACATATTTATCGATTATATCGTTACATTTTTTTTACACAATACTCTTTTTTTTTTTTAATATTTGTTCAAATCCGTTTTCACGAAAACTGATCTAGAATGAGGAAATACATGATTCTCGTAAAAAAATAAAAAAATCTTATATACTTATGAATAATGACGCCAACTAATTACTATCTTCATGTTTTCAAATTAAAAAAAAAACTACTATCTCCATCAAAAACATTATTTTGAACTATGAAACATTTAATAATCGTAATGTTAATTTTGTGGTGCATTGTTTAACTAGGGAAGAACGTTCAGACGTTCGTATGCTACTTCTACTTATTGAGTCGAAACTTCAACGTTTGTGGATGAACTTTATTCTTGTTAATTTTTTTATTTTATTTTTTTGTTAGGGAGGATTTATTCTTGTTAATTAATATATTCACTAATATAATTAATTTAAATATATATATATATATATATGAGTGGGGACAATAATCCAATATAAAAAGGAATAATTAATAGCCAATCAATTATGAATTTTCTATTGGTTGATGAGTCATGGATGAAGTCATCGACAAGATTAATTAATAATTAGAGTGGCGATTTAGTTGAGATGGCAGTTCTTAATCATGGATTAATGACATTTTCAGCTGCCGACTCTAACAGTAATCTCCACTTATAAATTTTAACTAAAAAATAACACCAATACACATTAATCTAGGGTTAAAAAATTGTGGGGGAAACCACATATTTCTACCATTGAGAGCCAAAACAAGACTTGTACTTGGGTGGTTGTTCAAGTTTTTCGTCTTGCATTTTTTCCACAACTTCTGGAAAAAAAAAAACCGATAGGGGAGGGCAAGGGTTTTGATCAGTTTTGCAGTTTTCAAATGGGGTGAACTTATTTATTATGGGGGCTGAAAATGGTATTTCGTATTTCGACATTTTTCACGGGTGGTGAACTGATTAAGCACGGGTGCAAATAAACGTGACCATAGTCCAATAGATACCTAAACATACTCTCCCTCCCTATTTATAATTTAATACTCATGTAAAAATACTCAAACTGTTCTTTTAATAAAATGAACCTGCTAAATACACTCCCCTCCACCTTCAAACTCTAACCCTGATGACAGTCTTCATCGTTATTGTAGCTACCTCCGACGACCGTCACCACCATCCAAACATTGTCAAACAAACAAAAAATCACATAATTTTTTTAAAAAGAATTAGAAACATATTTTCCACAAATCATCGTCCACAATATGCACTATTATCGACAACAAGTTATCGACTGTCGACACATATTTCTTGAATTTAAAAAAAAAAATTAAAACTTTCAGAAATATTTGGTTGAATATATACACTATTGTCGACAATAGTGCATCTACTTGACACTGGTTTGTCGAAATTAATCAAAAAATAAAAAACCCCTACTTGAACATCTGCGAGCTGCAACCGACTATTGGGGAGGGGGCGAGCTGCCGCAGCCGAGAGAATGGAAGGAGAGGCGGCCGCGGATGACTCGTTTTTTACAAAAGGCGACGAGTTTTTTTTTTTCCTGCCGAAGAGGTTTAGGGTTTAAGGGGCAGCCGACTGCAGTTAGAGAATGGAGGGAGAGGGGAGGAGCCTAGCTGATGTGGTGGGGCGGCGTCGCGCGACCGGTTACAGAAGAGAGGGGGAGACACGAAAGCTTGTGAGTGGCGAGCAGCGCAGCAGCGTGAGAGAGGTGGTGTGGCGGCGACGTGGAGGCAGTGGGCAATCGATGAAAGTGTGAGGAAGGAAGATTTTAGGGTTTTGAAAGAATGACGAAGAATAAAGGGGAAATGAGAAAATGGGGTTTTAGTGGATTAACATATGTCATTTAAAAGAGAAAGAGAGTAATTTGAGGGAGTATATCTAACATATCCTACTATAAGGGTACATGTGTTGAGGGAGTATATTTATTTAACAAGTCTGAAGGGGTATATACTATATAGCCTGGCTCAGATGAAAATCCAAACCCATATAAAAGCTCCAAATCGAAGGTCACGAATAAATAACCCCCACATATTATGTCTTCACCCTCACCCCTAATTTATATTTTGAACTAATAGGTACAAAGACTATATTACCCTTATGTGTTGAGTTCACCCCATCCATAAAAAAAAACAGTTTTTTGCATTTCTCCCCCACCCAAAATATAGTATTCTTTTATGATTGATTATATTTCATGTTATTATTATTTTATTTGACCGTATTGTTGCATAATTATGTAGTTGTAACGAATATATGTGTAGTGTATTTCGTTTTTCAATTTTTTTTACAAAAATCGCGTTTTACAAAAACTCAGCACTGGTTCGTCGAGTTTTGTGAGATTTTTTGGAAAAATGTTCCACGTTATGAATCAAAACTCGGTTTACTTTTCCACGTTTTGATTCAAAACTTTGCCAACTTTTCCACGTTATGAATCAAAACTCGATTGCCGAGTTTTGAATCAAAGCGTGGAAAAGTTGGCCGAGTTTTGATTCATAATGTGGAACATTTTTTTCAAAAAATCTCATAAAATTCGGTGAACCAGTGCTGAGTTTTTGCAGAACGCGATTTTTGTAAAAAAACTCAGAAACGAAATACATTTACACATATATTGAATAATGAGTAGTGAATAGTGAGTGCGAAATCGAACCATGGTGAAGAGAAATCCAAAAAAAGAGTGAAGTGAAATGAAAAATAGGATTTATCAGTAAGAAGGATAATTTTAGAAAATAAGTGGTGGATTAACTCATGTGTTAGGGGTGAAGACATCCCAGGGCGAAGACATAATAATTGGGAGGCATTTATGGGTTCGGGTATATACCCCTCCAGCTTTGTTAGATACACTCACTCTTTAGTTTTATTAATTAAATATTCATACAAAATATCGATTTTGCCCTTTTACTAAAACATGTTAAGATACATACACTCCCCCTTACAGTTTAAACATAACCCTAACCCTAGCCCTAAAATTAGACAGCCATCGCTACCACCACTCGCCGCCGCTAAATTTAGAAATTAAAAAAAAAAAAAACTTATATTCGACAAACCAGTGTCGACCAAAAGCCCTCTCGTCAACACTGGTTTGTCGATCAAACACCTTCCCATCGACACTGATTTGTCGACCAAATACATCTCCGTCGACACTGGTTCGTCGAAAGAATTTAAAAAATAAAAAATAAAACATTTCGACAAACCTATGGAAATTAAAAAAAAAAAAACCAAACAAACCTGGACGGAAGCGGAAGCAGCGGCCGGCGACGGAAGTGGGAGGGAGGCAGCGGGAGCGTGGCTGGTGGAGGCGGCGCCGCCGCCTGTTGCAAAGACGAAAAAAATGGAGGGCCGCAGGGGGGCTGGGCGATCTGGGCACAGGCGGCGCGAGGGGGAGGGAGGGGAAGTGCAACGACGAGAGTGGGAAGGAGGGGGAGTGCGACGACGAGAGGGGGAGGAGGAGGGAGCGCAGAAAATGAAAAAAAATGGAGGGGGAGTGCGATGGAGACGGCGACGTCGAGGGAGGGGCAGTGAGACAGCGACGACGATGGAGGGGAGTGCGAGCGGCGGTGGCGGCGGCTGGGAATGGGGTGGGGGAAAGGGGTTAGGGTAAATGAAGAAGATAGAATTGGGGGTGTGTATTTATCTTAGTTTTTTTTAGGAGAAAGAGTATACTAGGTATTTTGGGGGAGTGCATCTATCTCAGATGTGTTTTGAGGGTGGTGTGTGTATCGAGGGCGTGTATTAAACAAAGCTGGAGGGGTATATACCCCAACCCTTTTTATTAACCTTTGACGTAAAATAAGTCCACTCACTTCATTTCCGTCAAAAAAGAAAAAAAGAAGTCCACTCACTTCATAATTCATGGGTTTGACTATATGCACCTCCATTTCGGAGAGATGCACTCCCCCGATTTATACACTACCCCTAAAATTGGACACACCCTCCCTTAATTGTCAATAATGCCCTTTACTCTATAAATTCATATTACTACCCACACCCCCTTAAACCTAATTCCCACATCAAAACCCTAATTCATCCCTTCATCTTCATCTCTCATTTCCTCCCCAACCTCGCCGTCGCCACCGGCCGCCGCCGCCCCTGTTTCTTTCTCCCTTTTCTTTTCTTTTTTTCTTCATTTTTTCTGTAATTTTCCTCCCTCTCCCCGTCGTGGCCACCCCCTCCCCCGTCCGCTGCGACCCCTACCCCGACCCAGCCGCCGCCATAACCCCTCCCCCGCCAAAACCGCTGCGGCTCTCTCCCCCTTTTTTTTCCTGTATTTTTCCTCCTCTCTCTCCCTCTCGTCGCGGCCACCCCTCCTCCCTCTCCGTCGCGGCCGGGCTCCCCCTCCCTAGGCCGCGACGACCTCCCCCGTCCATCCGATGCCGGCCGTAGCCCTCGCCCCAGCCGCCGCGGCTCATCGCCCCCTCCCCCCACCCCTTTTTTTTTTGTTTTTTTTTTTTTCGTTTTCTCTTCAATCATCGCATCCCCCTCCTCCGCCGCGACCTCCGCCATCGCCCCCATCTGCCGCGGCCTCCGCCACCGTCCCCATCCATAGGTAATTTTTTCTTTCTTCCTTTTTTTTGTTCAGTAATTTTTTTTCTTTTTTTTTTAAATTCCGACCATATACACTCTCGTCAACAATTGTTGTTGACGAGAGTGTATATGGTAGACCATTTATGGTCCTTTTTTTTTAAAAAAAAATTTCGACCTTTGAATGTCGACCATATACATTTTCGTCGATAAATCGTTGTCGACGGAAGTTTGTGCAGTCAACAATACAGTGTCGATTTCTTTTTTTGAAAAAAATTTAATTTTTTTCGATCTTTGAAGGTCGGCCATATATAATCTCGTCGATAAATTGTTGTCGACGAGAGTGTATATGGTCGACACTGGTTTGTTGAAAATTTAAAAAAAAATCTAAGATATTTTTTGATTGTGGCGGTGGTGCTGGCAGTGGCACGAAGTGGTGGCGGTGGTGACGACAGAGCACGAAGTAGTGGCAGCTGTTTAAGAGCTTATGGGATGTATATAGTAGTAGGGGTGCATTTAATAGTAGTATTTTATTCAAAGGGTATTTTAGGTATTTTACATTATTATTTAATTAATAAATTAAAAAGGGGAGTGTATCTCTCTGAAATGGAGGTGCATATAGTCAAATCCTAATTCATTTTCTTCTACATCAATGTGTAAGAACTTTGGGCCAGTACAAGGTCAGGCCCAAATGTAGAGTTTTTAGGCCACGGATAAATGCCCGCTTGGGGTATATACCCCTCCAGCTTTGTTTAATACACTCCCCTTCATTTTTATTAATTTAATATTTTTATAAAATATCAATTTTACCCTTTAATAAATCATGTTAGATACATACACTCCCCTTCAATTTAAACAAACCCTAACTCTAGAATTAAAAATTAAAAAAAAAAAACTTATTTTCGACAAACCAGTGTCGACCAAAAACATTCTCGTCGACACTGATTTGCCGATCAAACATCTCTCCGTCGACACTGGTTCGTTGGAAGAACTTAAAAAATAAAAAATCAAATTTCGACAATAAATGATTGACCATAAACACTCTCATCGATCCTTTATTGTCGATGAAAGTATTTATGGTCGATTTTTTTTGCAAAAAAAAAAAAAACAAACCTGGACTAGAAGCGGCGGCCGGCGGCTGAAAGTGGGAATAAGAACACACTCTATATAAAATATTTTTAAAAAAAATTAACACCTTAATTTTAAACAATTATAACTCAACTCTAAACTTTTTTTTACCAAAAATCATTTTCCACTAAAGGAACAGAAGAAACGCAGTGGAATAAGAAAAAAAAAAAGTGAGTTCAAGTTTGAAAGGAGGAGTTTCAACCGTACATATTTGACATTTAAAATTTTCTATCGAACAAAATGAGTAAATTTTGTACGCATCTCCATTTTGTACACAGTTTCGTTATTTTTATTAAAATCTAGGGTTTTTGTTTTTGTGATTTTTTTTAAATATCTTAAATTCAATTTTTTATGTTTCTTGTTTTACCGTGTTTTTTTCCGTTCTATTAGAGGAGAAAGATTTTTCGTGTTTTTTTTTTTTTTTTAATTTGAGCATATATTAGGAAATCAATATACAACAATTAATTTCTCATCAATTTACAAGTTCAGACTTTTAGACGAGACAAAAAAATTTCCGTATAATTGTTCAAAATTGAAATGTAAATAAAAATTTAAAAATAAATTATTTTATATGAGGTGTGAATAGTAGTTGGGAGTTTGTTTAGCCGTGAACTATTTATAAGTGACTTATATTATTCCGTTTGATAAATAATCGATCTTGTTTTTTTGTAATACGTACAAAATCAAATTATCAATTTTGTGATTCTTTTCTTTAAAATTTTCCTTAGGCTATATATCCTGAATCCAATTGAACATGGCTAAACAAATGTCAACTTTAAGCTACTTGCTTTTACTATTCAATCAAATCAAATTAAATTTCAATATCCATCTTCCAAAAACTGTTTAAGCATGTTCCTCCTCTTGCTCCAAAATAATTCTCTCATTTATTGTCATGTTTTTTGTACTATTAAAATTGTTACTCATGTTTGTCCCGAGTAGCATAAAATTATTATTATGTCTAGTGTTGTAAATAAATTATGTCTAGTTGAATGCACTTTTTTTTTTTGAAATATCATTGAGTTCCAAAATTTATGTTTCAATAATGACTGATCGAGTGAAGCTCGAACTTAACTTTAGATTTTATTCAAGAACGTTTAAACTTATTTGATATTTTATTTAACCAATTTCAAATGACCCTTTAACCAAATTTTGAGATGGAAATACTAACAAAAAGTGACATTTATTTAATTTGAAATAATTAAATAAAAAGTGCGAAGACCATTATTATGAATTAACTAAAAAATATTTAAAATAATAATGCAGTACTCATATATGTACCACTCTTGAAAAGCTTGATTCGAGACCATCTATAATGATCCGTATTACAAAAAAAGCATATGGACACCTCACTAACACTCATAATTGAATCATTCTCTTTTCGATATTAATATTTCAATTTAAACTTGGGATATAATTTTAAATGATGAATAAATTGGTGGTCCTTTTTTTGTACGCATTTTAAAGTAGCAATTAAAAATTATTTTATCATGGCATTACCCTTTCGCTATCCCTAAGCGTGGATTGAGCTATGTTCATTTAAATTATTATTATTCACCTCATCCACTAAAAGTATGTTAACTTAAAATATATGAAGTAAAGATATTGTAAAATTTATTCATGATAAAATAATTTTTATAAGTAAAATTGAGTAACAATTTAAGCAATTAAGTGATGATTGAAGGATGAAAATAGAATTATATTTTTATAAAATAAATATGTATATTTTTAATGAACAGATAAATAAAATAAGTGAACATACTATTTTAAACTGAAAGAGTATTATTATTATGGCTGTTGAGTACTTTTTAAATTATCAATGTGATTATAATTTGTAACCAAATGTGATAGTTTAAATGGTGAAATATTATGTGTTTGTTCATAAATGTGTAATTAGAAGATTATATACCTTTCACACCATAATTTCGACGAGCCTGAAAATTGGTATTTTTTGTTTGGATTAAAGTATGGTTAATTAATAAATTTAAAAGAATCTATATTGTAAATTGCCATATATAAAATATAAATTATTTAATTGTGACCAAATGTATGTCCAATCCCAAGTGCAGAAGCAGCTTCAGGTGACCCTCACTCACATGGTATCCAGCCCCATTTCAACCTTTTCTATTTGTTTATTTTCTGTACATCAATCAATTTAAATTTTGCACTATTTTCCAAATTTAAAATTTATAGAAGATTCAATGATCCAGATGGGTAGCAATGTAGCATGTTCTTTTCCAAGTAATAACAGTATTATGTTTTTATTATCTGTGAGTGAAATAATGCACACAATAATTGATAATTTGTTAATGTGTGTGTATGAAATGGAGAAAGAAAATATTGTTCTTTGGTTGGATGATTCTAACCAAAATATTACCCTAACATGCACATATTCTCTTATACCTCTTTAATTGGGGGTGACGACACAAAATAGTTTAATTATGTTGATTCTCTAAAGTTTATGTTGTGGATTTAAAGGATATTAAAATAATTAATTAACCTAATTGTGTAGATATATTTAGTGATATTGAAAGGCAATTTTTTTTTTATATTATAAACAAAAACTTATATAGTTATAAATGAGACCGTCTCACACATAATTCACAATCGTTCTCATTATTATAAGTGTTATGAACTTAGGGTCTCAATAGTGTCCTTCATCGTTTCCATGCTAAGACAAATATACTTTGTGAATTGAACAAATTAATTTGAAAATCATAATACTAACTTATAAACATTTATTGATGGTTATACAAAGAGCCGAGTCTAAAATTTTACTTTAAGGGCATGTTTGTTTCGGGACTCACACGTCCGAACATGGGACGTAATGTTCTCGTCTTATTCTAGTTTGGGATTTAACATACAAATTTCACCATCCAATTACATTCGCGTTGAGTTTGGTCCCCGTAAGTCATTTTTCCTGTTTCGATCTTTTTGACTTTTGTCAGTTTTCTTCCGATTTATTATCGTTTTGGTTGGTAGGTGGATTTAAAGGGGTGTGCCTTTTTTCTTAACCCGGACTTTATCTCTTTGAGGTTTTCCCGAACATAATTTTGATGACACCCCGGCCTCTAGTTCGTTACATCATACTGTACTTAAAATTCTAAAACGAACTCACATAATCATTATTTATCGAGATTTTGCCATCCGATCCTAAAAAAATCCCAAAAGCATACTATATACAGTTTTTAAGAGAGACAAACTCTTATTATAAAATATCATTCACTGATTGTACACACACTTACCACCGCCACTACATGTCATTGATCAATTATTCCTTTCATTGTGATTAATTTGTCGAACGTTACCCACTCCAATTATTTCAATTTGTAAACAAGATTGAATAATATACTAATTTTAAAAGTTACCAATTTGTGGCTTAAATGCAGGTATATGAAAAACTGTCCATCAACAGTTTGTTATTAAGGTGACATATTTTTTCAATACTTCAATCAATATATATTATCTTATCTTATCAATCAATTTAGAAAGAGAGAAAAAGAAATTGACAGCTTCACTCAATCAACAAAAGTTTAACATCCCACATGACATGTGATGGCAAGTATTACATCCAACAACAGTTTTCTGTTGATAGCCACACACACTACTTTAATAACACAAAATCAGAATATAATTCCAACAATATCTGTAATTAACAAAATAATTAATCTCTCATTAACCATGAGTTGACCTAATGATCAATTATTTATACTCCAACAAAGTACACTTTAACAAAGCCTAATTTACAATAAACTAATTAAATTATCATCAAAATTGCATCTAACAATTGAATTTTTTTTTACACGTAAACCATCGTAATAATTTTGAAGGTCAAAATTTTTATAATTCTTTACATTTGTATCACACGTGATTTTTAAGGAGACATTTCTGTCAAACCCTGAATACTAAGCACAAACAATTTTTTTCTATTTATTCTACAACTCATTCGCAAACTCTTTTTTATCCTCTTCATGATTTTCAAGGTTTAAAGAAAGACAAAAAAAAAAAAAAGCAATTCTAAGTCTTGAGCTAGCAAGGAAAAAAAGTTTGTGCATAGTATACAATATTTAATGAAAATGCCCCTTTAAAAAATCACGTACAACACACATGTCACAAATGGAGAGAAATTCAGGTCGAATATTAGTTTAGGGGTTTATGTGTAAAAAATTGATAATTTGTATAGTTTGATGAAAAAAATAGTTCAATGATTTATGTGTTCAGTGATAATTTAGTGTGATTAGTGCAATTAGAACCCTCTAATAATGCAATTAACAACTCTGATCTCACAACTTAAAACACATTCCCTTCCATGTTTTAATGTCGGAACAATTGTACATCAGTCCAAAGGTTTACAGTAATTTGCAGCTGGTTAGAATCCCAAGAACTCACGAACTAAATCAAATTAAATTAATCCCTTCATCACTAATTAATCATTAGATTCATGCTTGACACACACATGCAAAAAAGGTCCCACTTCTTGCAATAATTATGATCTTACTAACTGATTAACTAATCATTGATCCAACTCTGTTCTTATACCTCCTCTGTTCAAAATGCTTAAAAAAAACTAAGTAAAAGAACACTTTTTTTTTCCATTTGTTAGAACAAAATGAGGACTAATCTTCTCTTGTTCTTCTACTGTTCCATTGGCTTGTATCCAATTTTATCCAATGGATCAGAATTATCATCACTTCTTGCAATCAAATCCGCCATTCTTGATCCTCTAAATCACCTGGAAAACTGGAGAGTTCCATTAAACGGCAGTGAATCCGCACTGCATTGCGGCTTCACTGGCGTTTTCTGCAACTCCGACGGCTTCGTGGAGAAGCTGGACTTGTCGAACATGAATCTAAGCGGCGTCGTTTCTGAATCTTTAAGGAATCTAACTTCATTGAAGATCATAGATGTCAGCCAAAACGATTTCGGAGGAAAATTTCCATCTGGGGTGGGATCATTTCCAGGCCTGATAAGCATCAATGCATCAAGCAACAATCTTGAAGGCCTTCTCCCTGAAGATCTCGCCTTTGCAACTTCATTACAAAGCCTGGATTTGAGAGGCAGCTACTTTGAAGGCTCAATTCCTTCATCTTTCAAGAATCTTAAAAACCTCAAGTTTCTTGGCCTTTCTGGGAACAATCTGACAGGAAAGATCCCGGTGGAGATTGGGGAGTTGTCGTCTTTGGAGACGATGATCATCGGGTATAACCAGTTCGAAGGCTCGATTCCAGCAGAGTTTGGTAACCTTAGTAACTTGCAGTATCTTGATTTAGCTGTTGGCACATTGAATGGCTCAATTCCTAAAGAATTAGGCAAGTTGAAGAGGTTGACAACTGTTTATCTCTATCAGAATAGCTTTTCTGGAAAGATTCCTTCTGAGATTGGAAATATGTCATCTTTGGTGTATCTTGATCTGTCTGATAACCGTCTTTCGGGTGAGATTCCGAAAGAGGTTGCAGATGTTAAGAATCTGCAGCTGCTGAATCTGATGTGTAATAATTTGAGTGGTACTATTCCAGAAAAGATTGGTGACTTGAGAAAGCTTCAAGTTCTTGAGCTATGGCAGAACTCTTTAACAGGTTCTTTGCCAACTAATCTTGGAAAAAATTCGCCTTTGGAATGGTTAGATGTTTCTTCAAACTCTTTGTCAGGTGAGATTCCATCTGGTTTATGTGAATCAGGCAATCTCACTAAACTCATCCTTTTTAACAACTCTTTCTCCGGCCCATTTCCAGCCAGCCTCGCCAATTGTTCGTCTCTCTTCCGTGTTAGAATCCAGGGGAATCGCCTTTCTGGTTCGATCCCACTTGGCCTCGGAACTCTCCCAATACTCCAAAGGCTAGAATTGGGAAAGAACAATTTCAGTGGTGAAATTCCTCAAGATTTTGCTTTGTCTCCTTCACTTTCATTCATTGATGTTTCTTTTAATCATTTAGATTCTTTGTTGCCTTCAAGTATTCTTTCCATTCCTACCCTCCAAACCTTCATTGCTTCATCCAACAACCTGCAAGGAAAAATCCCTGATCAGTTCCAAGATTGTCCTTATCTTTCAATGCTTGATCTTTCACACAACCATTTTTCAGGAATGATTCCTCAGAGCATTGCTTCTTGTGAAAGAATGGTGAGTTTGAATCTGAGAAATAATCAGATCAATGGGGAAATCCCATTAGCTATAGCCACAATGCCAACTCTATCCGTTCTTGATTTGTCGAACAACTCTCTTGTTGGAAGGATACCAGAGAATTTTGGGAGCTCTCCGGCTCTTGAAACACTCAATGTCTCGTACAACAAGCTCGTGGGCCCCGTCCCAAGCAGCGGGATCTTGATGACGATCAACCCCAACGATCTCGTAGGCAATGTTGGTCTATGTGGTGCTATACTCCCACCATGTTCTAACATGGTGGGTGCACCTAGACCAAGGAAAGCTCATATAAAACACATTGTCCTCGGATTTGTAGTGGGTATATTAGTACTTTCAGCTGTAGTGATCTTGGTTTATACAGGCAGACAAGTATACAGAAAATGGTATCTATGTACTAGTAACTCATTCACAGATTTGTTCAAGAAAAGCAACTCAGAATGGCCATGGAGGTTAGTTGCTTTCCAAAGGCTCCATTTCACAAGTGGTGATATACTTTCTTGTATAAAGGAGATGAACGTGGTTGGCGTAGGGGGGACGGGGATTGTGTACAAGGCAGAAACGCAAAGGCCACACTCGGTTATAGCTGTCAAGAAGCTGTGGAGATCAGAAGGCGACGTTGAAAGTGGAGACGATCTCTTTGCAGAGGTGAATTTGTTGGGGAAATTGAGGCATAGGAATATTGTAAGGTTGTTGGGGTATCTTCATAACGAGGCAGACGTTATGATGCTATACGAGTACATGCCAAACGGGAGCCTTGGCGGGGCGTTGCATGGAAAAGAGGCGGGGAAAATGTTGGTTGATTGGGTTTCTAGGTACAATGTTGCACTAGGTGTAGCACAAGGCCTTGCTTACCTTCACCATGACTGCCATCCCCCGGTGATCCATCGCGACATCAAGTCGAACAACATTTTGTTGGATTCAGATTTTGAGGCAAGAATTGCTGATTTTGGCTTAGCAAGAACCATGCTTCACAAGAATGAGACTCTTTCAATGGTGGCTGGATCCTATGGTTACATTGCACCAGGTAATTTAAACCAACTACTTAATTTGGACCTAACAAGATACTTAAACTACATTAATTCATGTTTTAATACTATGCTT
Organism: Galeopsis tetrahit; assembly: GCA_963675135.1. Classification (NCBI taxonomy): domain Eukaryota; kingdom Viridiplantae; phylum Streptophyta; class Magnoliopsida; order Lamiales; family Lamiaceae; genus Galeopsis; species Galeopsis tetrahit. Next base: position 63,417,330 of record OY776121.1, on the reverse strand, counting down.
TTTTAATTTCCTATAGAATATGGATACACATTGAAGGTGGATGAGAAGAGTGACATATACAGCTATGGAGTAGTACTTCTTGAGCTTCTCACAGGAAAAATGCCACTTGACCCGTCGTTTGGAGAGTCAATAGATATAGTCGAATGGATTCGACGAAAGGTGAACATCAAATGTGCAGTATTGGATCCAGAGATTGCAGGGCAATGTACATATGTCCAAGAAGAGATGATTCTTGTCCTAAAAATAGCACTTTTGTGCACGGCAAAGCTCCCAAAGGAAAGGCCTTCGATGAGAGACATTATAACGATGCTAGGCGAGGCGAAGCCCCGGAGAAAGAGCATCTGTCAAAGCTGGGGATACACTGCAAACAAGGAAAATATGATATTTGCACATTCACCCGTTATAGGCCTTATATAGTTCCACAAAACTTCAGAGTTCATTTAAATACTTTGAAGTTTTACATAACTTATATTTCTAAATGTAAAGTCTTGTATTTTGTTTTTCTTTATCCAATGCGCATTCTCGAACTGTGAGACAAATGCTTAGTTGTTGTGATGATAGAAGAATGATGTATGTAATGTAATTGCAACTTATTTGTGTTTATACCATACCTATCTACGTGTATAGAGTATAATAAAACTGAAATCTAATATGGTATAATATCTTCTAATATGTTATAAGGCTCCATTCTTGTATTTTATTACAAATAAATTGTGATAACCTAATGTCCTAATATTAGGAAAAACATTGTAAAATCGAAGCGAATGTGGTATATATTTTGACCAGAAAAGAGAAATTATATATCGTGAAAAATCATAATAACGTCAGACTCAATATGAATCGGTACATTATCCGAGCAAAACTCGGACTCACAAGATAAACCATACACACCTTTCTCTATGTAATGCGTAAAATGAGATTCATTTGACATAATGCATTATTTTTAATTAGACAATTAGTAGCATGTGTTTATTTTATCTGTCCTAAGAATTCACAGTAGCTCACGAAATTTATAGTATAAGAATAATGAAATATGGATAATATAAATTTGAACCCTATAATAATAATGAAAAAGATCGTGTAGTTTATTTTTCAATTAATGATAAACCAATATTTATTGACATAGAAGGTATACAAATGCAAGTGCATGTACCAAAAATAAAATAAAATGCAAAGTGCATGTATTGACAGACTTGTTAAGTTAATTTTATATTAACTAACTCATTAAAATTGCCTATTACAATTCCACATAATTGTACTAAGTATAGACTGTATAGTACATTAATACAAGGTTGAAAATATGAATGAAAATATCGAGACCATAAATTTGTGGAAATATCAATAAATATATAGATATTCATAAATTTTAAAAATTATAAAAAATTAATAACAAGCCTTTAATATAAATTAAGAAAACAATTTAATTACATTTTACATCCGTGATAAATTTATATAAAATATAATATACAATGTTATTTTATATGATTTTTTATAATTTATTGATAGTTTACCGACTCAATATTATTATTGTTTATCGATATTTTCAGTTCTTTTACAAATATCATAAAAATATCATTACTTACCAATGTCGATATCGATAAACATAAAAAATGAATATATTAAAAATATTTTCGAATATTTTCATCCATGCATCAATACGAGGTTTAAGTCAAATCGGTGTATATACATTAAGGGTAGGTCTCCTATGAAATTGAGTTTTTTGTTACACCTTTTAATTGTAGTAACTTAAAGTTTTTAAAATAATATTTTAAGTTATATTGACGTACACTTTTTAGTAATGTTATATTACACATTTTAATTATATAGATGTGCACTTTTCAGTAATATTGTATTGTACTTTTTAGTTATAATGACTTATACTTTTCATTAAAGTGTGTTCACTTTTCAATTATAGAGACTTACACTTTTCAATAAAGTTAGACTTTTAGTCAACTCGATTATATATATATATATATGGAATCGAGTCTATACAATATCTTGACATACGTTAAATACTAAAATTATGTGACTGGAAAATATTATACTCAAAACCTTTTTTGCCGCCTCGTATTATTCCTCAAAATTACGTATACGGCGTCGTTCCAAAATTTCCCAAATTTGCCCGTCTGCTCTTGTCTAAAACCCTCATCAAGAAATTCACAAACTCACAGTACAATTCCAGCACCTGAAGCAAAATGGCCGAAGAGGTAGACAAAAAAGAACCAGAAATTGTGGATTTAGAGCACGATTCTTCCGATATTTCTATTGAAAATGAAAACGATGAGTTAGAAAACGAGGAAGAAGAGGAGGAGGAACAAGAATCACGTACTGAGGTTTAGTTCATACTCGTTTGATCGAGATTTTAATGAATCTGTCGTAATTTTAGTTTGTTCTTTTGTCTGGTATATATATATTTTTTGTTGTGTTTTCTCCGCAAAAGGTTGTACCTTCATGCTGTTGATCAAGTTCTCATTGTTTTGTTTTATGAAATTGAGATTCGATTGTTGATGGATTTGTCGATTTTTCATTAAAAAGTCGTAGCTTTACTGCCCCTGTGATCTATTTTGCAAAGTTCTGAATGAAGTTATGCTTGTGTTAACATGGCCTTCTTAAAGGTGTTACTTTTCATTATTTCTAGGTTTTGCATTTTCATGCATAGGACTGCAATGTATTAATGATTGAATGCTGAAATTCGGAAATAGGGTAGTATATGGATTTGTTAGCATCGGAATGGAATTATTTCGGCTCAGTGATCATATATTTTGTCCTTGATCGATGTTAGATGGCTCAATGCGAATATTTATGCAGCTTTGTCCTTGCTTGTTAATTGAATATCAGATCATAACTAGTATGCTCTCTTTTTGGTAAATCTGTGATCTCACTGTTAGGTCCAATCTTCCTTCAAATACTTCTATTATTTTCTACGCATTGAATGTATGGATTAGGAAATACTTTTGGGAGCCCGGTCTTCATACCCACTATTTCAGCGAAAGGATTTTCTACCCAATTCGTAGGAAAACAAGTTTTCTACCAAAAAAATGTAAAAAAAGACAAAAGATACCCTTAAATACGTTTTAGTGTAAAATTAAGTGCACTTAAAGATATCAAATCTTGAAGTAATGAATTCTGAGACGAACCTTCAAGCTCCGAGATGAACCCCCGTGACGAACCATCGAGACAAAGTCACCAAATCAATTCCCCAAACCCAAAAGGCAAGTCAATAAAAAGTAATTCCTGAAAGATTCTTGCAAGTCAATAAAAAAGGCATTACCATTGATACCCATTTTCGTGCAAGGACCTGAGATTACAGAGCAAAAATGGAGTTACCTTGAAAAAAAAACACAGATCTATTCTTGGTATAACACAAGAAATCCATATGTTCTTACGATTCCGAATCCACCTTTTGTGCTGTCACCTTCAAGAAGCTGCTGCCTTGGAGTTTTACCGCTGGAGATTGTGGTTGAAATGGAGGAATGGATTTCATCGATTTCAGTGCGGTTTTCTCAAAATCTCAATGGGAAAATATTCAAAATAGGGCAATTTATATGTTTTAGGGCAATTTTTCTTTTTACATCTAAAAAAGGAAAAAAATAACATGTTCTTATGAACAACGGCGGATTGGAGGGTGGTGGTGGTGGTGGTGTTAGGGTTCCATGTACATATTCATGTGTACATTACTACATGGTATATAATTTTATTAATACGTGTATCTATCCTTCTGATGTTGATTTATGTGTGTGAACGTGCATAATTATATCAATATGCAAGTGTTGATACCTATCAGTAGACTTAGAACACGTGTTGCATTGTACTCTTGCCCCCCAAAGTATAAATCCTGGGTCCGCCGCTGCTATATTTCTACTTCCAGTCCTTTTTCACTACTTGAACAAATGATCCCCTCTTTTTCAGTCTTGATACATACTACCCGACTCCAGCCCTGTGGCCATGTATTCATGTTTTGACCTCATGATTTGTTATCGTTTCTCCTTTTCTTCTAGTATTTTTTGACAATAATTATTTTTATGCTTTCTTGTTATCAGGAACCCTTGACTGAGCAGGAGATAGAAGAGCTAATTGCCGAGCTTCTAGAAGTTGAGAGCAAAGTAAAAACTTTATCTTTCTTTCTATATAGGAATCAACAGTTGCTCTTTACTTTAATCTCTAAATTAATCTTTTCAGGCTGCGGAAGCTCAGGAGGCGCTGGAAGAGGAATCCTTAGTTAAGGTAGAGGCCGATGTTAGGAAAGAATTGGCTCAATCTCTCTCTAATGATGAGGTAAGTTACTTCATTTCTCTTCATATGTTTTTAAAGAGAGAATGCGTAATTTTTTACTCTTTTTTGGTGGTCGAAAGTTGGATAAGGCTGTTGCAGAGGAGATGGAAGCACTTAAGGAGCAGTGGGAAGTGGAGCTTGATGATCTTGAGACTGAAAGTGCTAATTTATTGGTATTGTATTCAAATTTGTCTCGTATTACATGTTAAACTAGTAATTGCTGCAGATAACTTTTGTTGCTGCTTAAATTTTGCTCTGGGCTATCCTTTGCAGCCAAACACGTTTGAGAAAAATCTTTGCAACATTTTTCATTTTCATTTCCGTACGTGGATTTTCTTGAAGCACTGCTATCTTTCCAACTTATAGAGGAATTCGTATAGAGGGTAACTTTATACTGTGTAACTATCTTATGCTTTAGCAGTGATACCACTTTTTTTTTTTTCCCTGAATAGGAACAACTTGATGGTGCTGGTATTGATCTTTCCAGTCTCTATAAGTGGATTGAAAGGCAAGCTCCCAATGGCTGTTGCACTGAAGCATGGAAAAACCGAACTCACTGGGCTGGTGCTCAAGTGCCGGTTGATGCTCTTCAATCAGTTACAAAGGCCGAGGAGTATCTCCAGATCCACAGGCCTGTGAGAAGGTTAATTCTCAGCCCCTTTAATGAGTTAATGCAATCATGCATTAAGTTAGGTTCTGAATTTGGAATCTTTATTGTAGGGCAGACGGCATGGCAAACTATTGGAGGAGGGTGCCAGTGGTTTCCTGGGAAAGAAAGTTGGGAAAATTGAAAGCAGCGAAGCTGGAAATGATAGTCAGAATGTAGATTGGGGCACTTTCAACAAACTGTGCTCCGATAAGTCTTCTTTGGAGGAAAACAGTTTTGGAAGCAAAAACTGGGCTTCTGTTTACCTGGCTAGCACCCCACAACAGGCTGCTGAATTGGGCCTGAAATTTCCAGGAGTTGATGAGGTGGCATATTCTTTGAGTTTGAATTGTCATATATCTTCTGTGATGCACGAAGCTTTGTTTTAAGCTGACCATTTGTAACTTATTTTTCCATCTGTTAACTAACCTCGAAGATTTATGGTGTTGAATTTCCCAATACACCCATGAACAGATGGGAACTGGGCTCTCACGCGGCTCGATGCTGAATGTTTTATGTGTCATGCATCTAATTTCACATACTGAACCTATATTTTCTGCTTAGGACAAGTAGAAACTCCTGATATAATGGTAGTTGCAATCCCAAGCATAATCTAATTTGACAGGACAGTAAATGTGGTAGTTGAACTGGTTGAATTTATATTTTGCTTCCTTAAATTTGTGTGTGCTTTAATATCAGTTTCTCGTGTTAAGCAGTTCCTAAAAGTTAGATATGAGATGGAGGTTCTGTGAAATAAATATTTTAAATTCTGGGAAATCTGCCTATCACTTTTAACTTAAAGGTGAGTATTCTGTTAGGCAGAGAGAAGCTGGAAGTAGAGAAGTGCGTGCTATTGTTTTGAGTTGTTGGATGTTTTTATAGATCATAACAAAACATAACACTATTCTTTCTATGATTCTGATACTTCTGCTGGGCATCTTAGTCACATTTGATCAAGATGCCCTAGTAATATACATTTGAAGGAGCAGAAACTTGGAACTTGTTCTGTTTATTGATTTTAAGTGATGGCTTTTTACCGACTGTCTCTCACATGTGTCACATGGTTAGGTAGAGGAGATCAATGATGTGGACAGTACTTCAGACGACCCATTTGTTGCGGATGCTATAGCAAATGAAGGAGATCTGAGTCTTACTGAAGAACAGAAGAGGAACTTTAGAAAGGTTAGTTTTACTTCTATCACAATTCATTCTCTTGCTACCAAAACCCTTAGGACTAACACTTGTAACAGTTAATGTCATTTTCATTTATTCGTCTCACCTAGGTCATTTGGGATAATTTATGGTTAACCATGGAATTTAGTGATTCAGATTGTTTTCCTTTCTATCCAGACTTTTAAATAAGAAAAAAAGAAGACTTAAACTGATTGAAAAATCTTGTTGCATGTGCCTTTTACAGGCTCTAGAAATAAATGGGTTGAATCGGAGAAGCTACCCTAGCATTAGAATTTTTAACTTGAGTACTGCATAAAATATATTTTTAATAAGTTCCTAGGATTTCTCAGATGGATAATATGTAACTGAATCATAAAAAATCCAAAAGGACATAATGTTACAAATGAAGACTTAGTTATGGTGCTCAAGGGAGAATGAAATCCAAAATGCACATAACATGAGTAAGCTCATTATGAAATCATATTCTTTAAAGACTTAGATGACTTGCTTCCTTATTTTCTGTCAAATTTAAGCTTGAAGCTGCTTTCTTTCTTCTTTTTGTTAAACTTTTGTATAAATAGTAAGTTGTAGCCTAACTTATGCCTAAACAGAAGTTGTGGTACAATTTTTTTGAAGTGGACCAAATTTTATTTCAATTTCTCATACTGTATTGTGCCAACTCCTAATTCTTGATTTTGCAATGAGTCATATAATAGCTCCCCAAGTGTGCACATTTTTCTTCACATATGTCCGCAGTTCTTCCAACTTCCAGCAACATATGTTCTATTATTGTATCCAGCATTGTAATTTTACTTTAATTTGATAAGAATAATCTTAACAAAGCAATGAAAATCTACTAAGAACAGCAACATATATTCTATCATGTATCCAGTACACGTGGCATGCGCCTTTTTACCTCCGAACTTTCTAGATCTCCTTTTGTGCACTATTTTTAAGATATAAAACACGTTTTAGACACAATATCTCAGAACACGTTTTATTAATAAAAAATTCTTATATAAGCAAAAACTCAGTAGAAACCAGAGACAGAACCATAAATAAGAAAACAGAGCTGAAATCTGGCCTAGGGTTTGAAGAAAACTTGGTAAAAAAAAAAAAGAAGAAACAGCGCCGCCGCTCCTCTCGCTCTGTTGGCTAGGTTTTTTTCTCTTCTTTCCTTTTTTTTTTTGTGAATATTATCTCTCTTTCATGAGTTATTGAGTTATGCTGTGTTTTGAACTTTATATCTCCTAGAAAGAGAGAGATTTGACAGATCTCCATTTAGTTTAGATTATATTTCCTTCCCATTGCAAGAGATTTGATACATTCTATAGCAAGAGATTTGATACATTCTATAGCAAGAGATTTTATTCATTCCGTAGCAAGATATTTGCCAAATCTTGTTGGTTGTCTGGACATATGTCTTTCACAGACATCAATGTTTCGGATGTAGCTAGGGATTGGAGTTTTGCCTTATTAATCGTTTATAAAATTACTGTTTCTTACAAAAATAAAAAGAAATTTGACAAATCTTGATATATTTAAGAGATCAGTAATTCTCAAATTATGGGCACAAGCATTTTTTTTAAAACCTGTCTCCTATGTTCAAGAGGTGTGCCTCTTGCCTCTGACAACTATGGTTATCGATTATTGAATTCGATTTAAAGAGGATATCAATGAGATATATGTCATGGCTTTTTTGTAGTAGAACTCTCAAACAGTTTTCCATTGCCTGAAGTTTTGAGAACTTGTTAGTTTTTTCACACTAATTATATATAATATGATGAGCTCAGCTGATTATGGAATCTTAATAGGATCTATCAGTAAGCGACCAACTATAATAGCCTATATGACCACTTGTCAATCCATGCTTGATATATTGTTTTGGACCTTTGCTGACATAATGTTGCTAATTGATGCTGTATGTGTTGTACTAATGAAATATTTTAGATCTGGTGCCTTTCACTACTTTTGTAACAGCATACTGATTTCTGTCGCACGCAATAGCTAGTTGGATTGCTGATTCATTGATTTATATCTATTTGTTGATAGGTGAAAGAGGAAGAAGACGCAAACGCTGATCACAAGCTTCATATTCGTTTGAAACGAAGGAGACGTATGAAGCAACGCAAAGAGGTATACTTTAAAGCTTTCAGCTATTTAGGGTCCTCTGTTTGTTGGTGTATTTTCTTACAACGTCTACTACTATGTTTCCTAGTTAATGTTTTGATTTTGGTGAAAAGTTTCTTCGACCATGTTTTCTTTTCTTTAAAAAATAATAGTGTGTATGGAATTATGCTACTGGTTATATGTACTTTCACCTTTTGATCTGAGCCCTTCAAACCTATGTAACAATCATTTTAATCACACAATCCACAGGTAGATATGATGAATTGAATAATAGTTTCAGTGATTTCATTACTATCCCAACAACTTTGTAGGACAGATTTTCACCTTTTTTTTTTTTCCTGTCTATCTGTTACTCTTTTCTATATCTCTCTCTCTCTCACTCATTCATATCTCCCTCTTTTTGGGTGTTTTCTGGTGAATGATTGGAATGCCCAATAAAAAATAAGTGTAACAGCTCATCTTTACTGCCTTTTCAGGACGCTAGTGAAGGAGGGCTCCCATCAGTTGATGGGATGATGGATCTCCAAACAGATGGTTTTATGACTGAAAATGATGACGCAGATGAAGAACTGAATAATCGTACGAATGAGTTGTCTGGCGTTGATGGAGAGAAAGCTAAGAGTGGTGTTGATTCCTCTCTTAATGGCACTGCTCCTGCGAATTTAGTTGACTTAACAGGGGTTAAACGTCCAAGAGAATGTGATGAACTACACTCTGATAGTAAGAGATGTGATACAATTACGATAGATAGTGATGACGAAGCTCATGATGCTGGAAATAGACCATCACAAATGGGGGAAGCCATCAAACCAGAGAGTCAAATAAGTTCCAGTTCAGATTCTGATTCAGATGATTCAGATGCTGACGTTCGTGTCATTTCCAGGTTTGCATTCTGCGGTTGTGGTTTTCATTTGAGTCCTTGGTACATGATATTCAACGCTCAAATATTAGTTTTCACAAATGGTGATAAAATGTACAGCCCAATTGTGTTATCCAAATGCAAAATTTTGAAATTTTTCCTAGGTGTTTCACCCAAGCCATTGATGGGAATTGATTGCACAGAGTATCTGTTACTATAAGCATGATCTAAGATTGAGATTTTTATAAGGATTTGTGTTTGCGATTCTGTAATAGTTAAATTATGCTAGAAGTGTATCATTTTGTTTTGTATTGATGCACTTCGGAAATAGGATTCGTTTGTGTCCTTTAATCTTAGATTAGTTAACTTATGGTTGCTTGGCAGGGTTTAGGGACTTTATTCCATCAAAATTACTGTTCAATTTCCTTTGGTTTTGGCGTAGAATCACAATTGGCTACATGAATTTAACTATTGCCTCACACAAGAAATCCTCTGTTCATTTTATCTTATTATATAATTTCTGCCTCTAAAGACTTTAATAAAAATAGTTGTTGAAATTGGAATTGGTATGAACTAGCACTACCTTTCAGTTCATTTTGATCGTCCTTTATTTTGTTCCAGCACTAAGAGAAGACGCAAAAAGAAAATTCGGAGGATAATTGATGATGCTGAATTGGGGGAAGAGACTAAGAAGAAAATTGCTATTGAAAAGGTAAAACTAAATCCTGCCATTTATAATAATATCCCTTATCAACAGGCCACTATTAAACCTAATTTTACAGGAACGTCAAGAGCGACTTAAATCTTTGGAGGCACGGTTTACGGCTCCCCCTATCATAAGTTATTCAGTCAAGAACATGAGTTCATTTGATGGCACTGGTGTAGATATACTGGGGGATATATCTGCAGGTTATATAATAAATGTGGTCAGAGAGGAAGGCGAAGAGGCAGTTAGAATTCCTCCAAGCATCTCGTCAAAATTAAAAATCCACCAGGTTTGGCTTTGCTTAAAATCAGCACATTTTTTTAAGGATATCTTGGTTGAGCGATAGTTATTTAAAGAAACCAGGGTTAATAATCTGTTCCTAAAGTTAAGAAAATAACGTTAGGCTTTTCTCTGGTAGCAAAGATAAATATATAGCGGAATTTTTGCTATCCTTGGCTGTTAATTTTGATTGAAAATTGCAGCAGTACAACATGAAGAATGCATTTATTCATGGAAAATTAGAAGACGAGTGCATATATATGTTTTGCTAGTTCTGTGGTTAGTACAATAGTACTGAGACTACATTTCTTGAGCTTTGATTATTAACTACTAGAGTAGATATTATGCATGCATTTAATCTCAGCTATTGAGGTTATCTTGAATCATTGTTCAACCAACCTCATTTGATTGGTTGATGTAATTAAAATTTTAGATATGATGTTATCAAAGTGTAAGATAAAGTTCTTGTATTCCAATTTAATTCTTCTTGCTGAACTTTCTTTGTTTTGTAACTGAGCTTTATTCAGTCATGGTTTACATGTCAACTGAATTTGATATCCTAATTTCTTATACACATAATTTGATATCCTAATTTCTTATACACATAATTTGATATCCTAATTTCTTATACACATAATTCAGATTGCGGGGATCCGATTTATGTGGGAAAATATTATACAATCTGTACGAAAAGTGAGGGCTGGTGATAAAGGCCTTGGTTGCATTTTGGCGCATACTATGGGGTTAGGTAAAACTTTTCAGGTAGTAATTCTAAACTGGATATTGTTTATCTTTTAATTTCTTCCAGTTACTTTCACATTGATGCATCCACATGTTAAATTATATTTATAAATGAATATTAGGGTGAAAGTTATGATGCATAACATTCTTTTTTCACTTCTTTTCAAGAATCTACATCATGCATTTTCCTTTACATTGTGAATTACTTTAAATATAAGAAATAGCTTGAATATTTCCTAAACTTCATGAACACTTCTCAGATGTTGATAACTGATTCTGAATGTAGTTGGTCATGATCCAAATATATCTATGGCTTTATACAGAGGTCTACTTTTCATTTTAATTGATTTCAAAACCTAAACTTATGCATCTATAATAAAAGAAAAGGGAAAAAATAATCTAATAATACAAACTTGTGTCCCTTGCAAAACTTCAATGCTCTTTGTTGTCTTGTTGGCATGTCTGTCAACTAAAAATGTTTAATATCTCTGTACTATATTATATTGCATATTTGCTATCAAGTGAACTTATGCAATAAATGAGAAGCATACCCATCCATATGCAAACATATGATGGCAAATGATGCCATACTCGGTCATATCAAGTGAACCATGTAGGTGAGACTAATAGGGAAATTGGAATAATAAGAACATAACCTTCTTTATCATAATAGAACAACTTAAAGAAGGCATATAATAATATTCTTATTGCACCCTTGGATTGATTCCTCATTCATGGCTTCATAATTTCCTGATAGTTTGTAATGCAACTTCTTCCAGATTTTCTTAAATGTTGTATGGAGTTTAAAATTAGTTCCAGGTCCTTAACATTTTGATGACCCAAATGATGTCATGTATGATTATTTTCCTGAGGGATCAATTTTGTGCATGCAGGTCATAGCTTTTCTGTACACTGCTATGAGAAGCGTGAACCTAGGATTGAGAACTGCACTGATAGTGACACCAGTGAGTGTTGTACACAATTGGCGGTATGAGTTTATGAAATGGAGACCTCCTGAGCTAAAGCCTCTTCGCATCTTCATGCTTGAAGATGTTCCAAGGTTGCCTTTCTTTATTTGTCCGATTAATGCAAATTATGAATGCACAACTCATAGAAGCAATTGAAAAATCCACATTTATAATATATATTCATAGATGGTCATATGGTCTCTAGATTCGGTTGCATTTTTAGGGAATTTGTGTTGTGTTGTATTATTGACGTATGAGACTCCCGTATTTACAGTGGGCGAAAAGACCTAAGGTTTCAACCTAAACAAAGAAACACTGTAATAATATAATCTTGACATAATCTTTAATGATCTCTGTAATTTCCTTTGCTTCCTCTGAAGTTTAGTGTGGCTAGATTTCATGTGCATTTACATGTGAATTTCTTCTTTCCTCGTGAGCATAAGAATTTAAAATAAATATCTTTCACAAGTTTTCCCTGATATAATACTTCTAGCTTTGTTGTTCAGGGAAAAAAGGGTTGAGTTGTTCACAAAATGGAGAACTAAGGGTGGTGTCTTCATAATTGGTTATTCTGCCTTCCGGAATCTGTCTCTTGGAAAGTATGTTAAGGACCGTGACATGGCCTGGGAGCTTAGTCATGCTCTTCAGGTAATTTTCATTATTAAAAGAGAATATACAAGAAGAAAGTATAAGGAGATGATTTTTTTTTCCTCTGCTTTTCAAATACAATATCTTTTTCATTGACAAAGAAACTGGTGGACCTTTATTTCATGTTCAGAACTTCAGATGCTCTGTTCTTAATACCAGGTTTTTTTGGTAAGAAGTTTGTCAAAATCATAAAGACATAATGCGAGTTTGTCATGAAAAAACAAAAAATATGTAAAGTGTTTTGAGAAAGTTCAGCATTTTGATAGAATTTCCTTTTGCTTTTATTTTGTATTGGCTAGTATTTATGCTTATAAAGACGGTGCATATATGATACTAGGATGGACCTGATATTCTAGTCTGTGATGAGGCCCACATTATCAAGAACACCAAAGCTGATACAACCCAGGCTTTAAAACAAGTGAAGTGCCAGAGACGGATTGCATTAACTGGATCGCCACTTCAGAATAATCTTATGGAGTATTATTGTGTATGCATTTCAGTTCAGAAGTTTTTTTTTTTTAAATTTTGATATAGTTTTCTTAATCCAATATTTGATCATCTTCAATTTTTTATCTGGACCAGATGGTTGATTTTGTTAGAGAAGGATTTCTTGGCAGCAGTCATGAGTTTAGGAACCGGTAAGAATCTTGTACCTTATGATGCGTTCACTTTAGCTTCGATCCTGATGCTACAAGATTCCCCTTTTGCTTTTGCAGTTTCCAAAATCCAATAGAAATGGGTCAACATACCAATTCTACTGCAGGAGATGTGAAGATAATGAATCAAAGATCCCACATTCTGTATGAACAGCTAAAAGGATTTGTTCAGAGGATGGACATGAATGTGGTTAAAAAAGATTTACCCCCCAAAACTGTATTTGTTATCTGTGTGAAGTTATCTCCATTACAGAGAAAACTGTACAAGAGATTTCTTGATGTTCATGGATTCACAAAGGACAGGATATCTGGTGAAAAGATAATTAAGAGATCTTTTTTTGCAGGGTACCAGGCCTTAGCTCAGGTATCTACTCATTTTACTTATTAACTGGTTCTTCAGATTTCCAGTTTCTTTTATTTTCATGTGGTTTTTTGTCATATGACCTCTTTTTAGTGCAACCTTTTCATTGTGTATGCCTTCACTAATTTTCACAAGACGTTGTCCTTGCTGAATCACCAATAAAGTTAAAGGAACTATTTTAGGTTTTGAAGAATACAACTACCACAATGTTCTATTATTCCCTAGAACGATTATAATTCATTGATCTTACTATTTTTATGGAGTCTAAATTCAACTTATTATGTGTTATTCTCTGTAGATATGGAACCATCCTGGAATTTTGCAACTGAGGAAAGAAAACAAAGACTCTGCTAAACGTGAAGACGTAGAAAATTGTCTTGCGGATGACAGCTCAAGCGAGGAGAACGCTGACGACAATTTGATTCCAGGAGGTACTTTTAGACATTTTTGTTTCCTTAGCATGATCTAAAAAGCTATACTTCAAAATTTACTTACTCTTGATTCAGCATTTTCCTCAGTGATGTCTGAGCAATGATCTGCGATGGTTTCCTAAAGACCTGGCCGATGTGTTTAAATATATTTCCGTGTATTCAAGTATCTACTTTTTAATTTGACTAATTTATTCAATTGCCCTCCACTGTTGTTTCTTGCAGAGAAAGTGAGTAATCCTCAACGTAAAAATTATACTGGATTTATTCGAGAGGTACATGAACTTCCTTCCATATCACTTTCCTTGACTAAACTCTTTTCATTTAAATCATGTATAATGTCGTGGAATCACCTAATTTAGGACTCTTGCTAGATTACATTTTGGGAAAATGTTTTTTTTTTAGTCCTGTAAGTTACCCTTATTTTGTTTTCAATTTTGTCGACTTTGAATAATTTAAAATAGTCCGGTAACTTTCAATTATTCGACATTTTAGTCCGTTAACCAATAGTTGGAGGTGAAACATCCAATTGACGCTGATATGGTGTCCGCGTGGCAGAGTCTTATTGGTCAATTATATGTTTCACTTCCAACAGCCGGTTATTGGACTAAAATGTTGAAAAATTGTAAGTTACCAAACTATTTTCAACTAGTGAAAGTCGACAGGACTGAAACCGAAATTTTGAGGTAACATACAGGACTAAAAAAAAATCTATTTTTCCTAATATTTTCTAATGCTTGTACATATTCACCTTTTTTTGCTGATGCTTGACCAACTTGCTTCGTGCTGCATTTACTTGTTGCAGGACTGGTGGAGGGATCTTCTGATGGAAAATAGCTATAAGGAGATCGATCAAGGGGGCAAAATGGTTTTGCTAATTGATATCCTCACAATGTGCTCGAATATTGGAGATAAGGCCCTCGTATTCAGCCAGAGTATATTAACTTTGGACCTGATTGAATATTATCTTTCAAAATTGCCTCGTCCAAGGAAGAATGGCAAATGTTGGAAAAAGGGCAAGGACTGGTATAGGTATGTATACTTTTATGTATTTTAGAAATGTTGTATAAATTTAGATAATTATACTTGATGTATCTCATTGATTTTATAGTAATGTCAATTTCCTGTTAAAACTGTATGATTTACGTGTACACAAAGGTGTAATGCAATAGTTTCCTTTTTGCATCCATAACAGGTTAGACGGAAGAACAGAAAGCTCCGAGAGGCAGAGAATTGTCGAGAGGTTCAACGAGCCTTCAAATAAAAGAGTCAAGTGCACTTTGATATCGACAAGAGCTGGATCTCTGGGGATTAATCTTCATTCAGCTAACCGAGTAATTATAGTTGATGGATCTTGGAATCCGACATATGATCTTCAGGCTATATATAGGGCTTGGAGGTTTGTGTGCAACATTTTTCTTTAAAGCGAAACCTAGTTAAAATTGTAGATTTTGTTAAAATAACCATATTCGTGGGTGTGCAGGTATGGGCAAACAAAGCCCGTTTTTGCATATCGTCTGCTTGCACACGCAACTATGGAGGAAAAGATTTACAAACGTCAGGTAATTGCCCGTCAAAATTTGCTCCACCAAGTTGCTAAATTGAATGAAATTGAATTCTGATCAAGATAACTGTACAGGTCACTAAAGAAGGCCTTGCCGCAAGAGTAGTTGATAGACAGCAGGTTCATAGAACCATGTCTAAAGAAGAAATACTACACTTGTTTGACTTTGGTGATGATGATAATTCTGATATAATTGCTGAGGTGGGACAAGATGTTGGTATTTCAACTGAACCAACTACAAATGTTCACGTTAAAAACTTGCTGCACCAGAAGCTGCCAAATCAACTCGGGATTTCATCATCGGACAAGCTATTCGAAAGCTTGATTAGCAGCCATCGTCCGAGGTACTTTGATGTTCCGGTCTGATGCATAGGAGACTTTACATTCTCCAACTGGAAGGAAACTACAGTATAAAAAAAGACTTAATTAGTTATTCTTTTACTTGTAATGTGTCCTAACAAACACTTCCTTTCCCTTTTCAGATGGATCACAAACTATCATGAACACGAAACCCTCTTGCAAGAAAACGAAGATGAGAAGCTGTCTAAAGAGGAGCAAGATCTAGCTTGGGAGGTGTACCGGAAGACCCTCGAGTGGGAGGAAGTTCAACGTGTTTCTCCGGAAGAAAACACACCCGAGCAGCAGCAGAAGCCCGTTGTTGATAAAACGCCGGATCCTCCCCCTCCTAAAGTAGACGGTGCACTTGAACGGATGAGACGACGACATGCATATCGCTACGGGGTTCGTCAGTGTACAAACTTGGCCCACCTATTGGTCTTGAGAACACAACAAATCCCCAAGGGTGGCAAAGCGATATGCGGTGAATGCGCTAAAGTGGTCAGTTGGGACGGCGTCGAGCCCGATTATAGGTGCTTCTGATGAGATTCTTGATTGGACATCTTTGATTTTATTACAGTTGCTGGGACTACATCACCTTAATTTACCAGATCAGCATGTGATGTATTCTCTGTCCTGATTAGAAAACCACAGTTTATACAGGAAGCCTTTAGAGGTCATTAATTAATTATAAGGCAAATTCTTGTAAGCAATTGGATGTATACATGCAGTTAAATTTTAAGTGATTTAGATATAGATTCAATTGTTCAATTGTTTTGATCCATCAAATTAGAACAATGTCAAAATTTTGATTCAATTGCTCCAATTGTATCACACACTAGTGTGACTTTAATTATAAAAAAAATGGTGTATTGCACTAATCAGAGTCTCAATCCAATAATTTCCACAGAAGTATAGAAGCATGGTTTCATAAGTTTCGTTACAAAAGCACCATACATCTAATGGTAACTAAAGTTGGATTAATGTAAAATCATTTTATCCTAAACCAACTAACACTTTTTAAATTTTAATATAACAATTTTATATACTCTGTACTTAATCTATACAAATCCAGAGGCACACAATGCACAGTACAATTGATTTACACAAGACTTGTGCAATAACTAATCTATACAAATCCAGAGGCACACAATGCCAGTAACTAATCTATACAAATCCAGAGGCACACAATGCCAGTAACTAATCTATACAAATCCAGAGGCACACAATGCCAGTAACTAATCTATACAAATCCAGAGGCACACAATGCCAAAAATCAAATTGAAATAGACGAGATCCAATCCGTACTCGTATACTAGTACGATCAACATCTCTCGTCCCCAAACCAGTTATCCTTCTCCTTGGGGCCAGTGGGCCCCTCCTCGCCACAAAGTTCAGTAGGAAAGATCTGTATAAAATTCTCAAGGGAAAATCTAACAAAGAAGGGTAGGCGTTTCAGTATCTTCTCAATTTCAGATCGAGAGTCGTAGACGATAGTCGGGCCCCACTCTCTCATGTACTGCAACCAATGTGGTTCCACAATTTCTTCTCCAAGATACTCAGCAGCAACAATCTGATACCTCGTACTGGAATCCACTGTATAATCACTCTTAGCACAGTCATTACTTGCCCCTATCCCGAGCTTGTCCGAGCCCTGGAGGTAGCAACCCTCATGAGGAAAGCTCGCATGCCCGCTCTTTGATGCGTAGACGGCCACCTTGTTTCCATCAATGAATTCCAGCTCAGATGCGTCCAGCCATTCGCCTCCACTATGCTCCGAAAAATACACGCTCCAAAGCTCACCGTTGAAGTTGCTTAACCTGAGAGTAGGGATGTCATGTAAGAGAATCAAATATTTTTCTTCAATTTGGTATTTGTATTCCAATATTAAGATTGGAATTTGGAATATACAAATTCGAATTAGAATTTGAATGCATTATTTTTTTTATTAGAAAATGTATTCAAATTCAAGATTATGTTGTGTTTGGATGGAGGGATTTAGGTATGGATTTTACTCCACTTGTTTGGATTATAAAAAGTAAATGAATGGATTGCAAATATTTAACATTTTTTTTAAAGTTAAAATTGAGAGGATTTTATTTTAAATCCTCACTAAAATCATGATATTTGAAATCATCTATTTTTAAATACCCCTCAAATGAAATCCCCCATCCAAACACAACCTTAGTATATTTATTTATTTTTTATTTAATAAATAATTAATAATACATATTACGAATTTAATGAGAAATTAATAATATACTACTCCTTCCGTCTACAAATTTTAGTAAAAAATTAGATTTTTTAAAATATACTCAGTATACCATTTTTAAAGAAATATTAGAAATAAAATTTTGAATGGAATAGTCGAAAACGAATCATATTTAAAATTCGAAAAACGAATATGAATATTGAAATAGGTTAACGAACAAATCGAATACTGCAATATTCGCTTCGATTTGATTCGTTACATCCGTACCTGAGAGTATAATGCTCCCAATCGCCAACATGTTGCCCGATTCTATTGAACGTGTAGCTCAACCCTCCGGCTTTAATGGTGGCCGGACCATTAAACGGGCAAAATATCCACATTACAATGTCGGTAAATGCCCCCCCTGAGGCTGGTTTCACATGAACATAGAGCTCTGCAGATTCAATATCCCCTGATTTCACATAATCCCTTTTATCATTGTCTGCATCTGGCAAATCGAGCCAGAATTCTCCGTCGTTTCTCCCCCCACCTGGTAAATTCGAGCCTTGAGAATCGATAGCTAATCCCATTTCCCTTCCCTCTTTGTACAGAAGTGATCCATTTTGGAAGAACCAAGAAACGGAAGAAGGCAAGTAAGCTTCGTCTGGATGGAAGTAAAGTGTCGGCCCATAATGCTTAATTAGAGCATGAACTTGTTCCAGATTAGGCATTGCTGTTAGGGAAGAATCGAGGTTTTTCAGACAAGCAATACTTAGTTCATCTTCAAGATCCTCGTTTTTACTACAGAAGAACGTCCCGACTGGAACACCTCTACAAAGTATTCCTCTGCTACACGGTTTTGTACCCCATACGTAAAATTGTCCACTTGGGAGAAGTGACTTTCTATCAAATATGATCTCACCAACTTCACAACTTTCAGTAAGATCAGATCTAACACATCTTACTTCTTCAAGATCAGGCTCATTTGGCTCGATTGTCACAACAAATCCCATCGATTTATAACCTTCTGGCGGATTTGGGAGCCAAATATAACCACTTTTATCACGAAGAGTATCTTCACTCCACACCAAAGTGTAGCTAAGAGGCTTTTCAAGTGCCGGAGAATCTGATACACGAGACTTATCGCTGGATATGCTTTTCGCAACGAGGGCATAGCCCCTCAATTTTCTGCTAGTCTGCTGACAATAATGTCCAAGACTGAAATATCCATTCGGAATTCCAATAGGTTTATAGAATGTCACACCGCCGGCCTTATTAAACAATGGGGTGCAACTCCATATTTTGTCGAATTTAGTGATTTGAACTACTTCTATTTCACCTAGGCATATCTTCCCTGTGGCAAAATCTTTACCTAATAAGGTAAAAACTGATTTAGAAACAACCCCAGATTACTGAATAAACTATTACTAGTTGCACAAACTAGATAAGGTCAAATAAAAAACATGTTAGAAAATATGCAAATTGCACATTTGAGAATCATATAAATACTTATGCAAAAACATGTCTTTTAATGTTAATTTTACTTTTGAGTTTGCGTGCAGACTCAAAATTACAACTAGTGCCTCAAAAATTGACCCATTCAACCAAGAAATTTAGCTAAAATATCTTCTACAGGTAATGATCCAAGCATTTTGACCAAGTCTACACACTGCAAAACCACAAATTCTTGTTCTCCAGTAATCATCACACAACAAATAAGTTTCCTTTTCTTCAAATTAAATAGTGGAGTGATTTAATTAAAAAGCTCACTTATATTTACATATGCTTAGTTTTAGCCCTCTAAAAAACATAAAGATTACCATTTTACTGCTCTAACTTTACTACCCAAAATCTTGAGCTAAATTGAAGCCAAAGGGGTACGACAAAACACAATTAGAATCAGAGAAACAGAGGATCACATAATATACTGAAGGGTGCAACAAAACCCAAATTCTAAATTGAAAAAAGAAGGAAAAGAAATACGAAAAAAGCTTGATTTTTGACCAAAATATTTTGAAGAACATACCTTTTGGCCATTGTGGAAGTGGTGAAGGCAGGGAAAAAGGCTCCGATCCTTCCAGAAACTCTTCATACCCACTCACACGTGATGATGCACAACACTCAAACATTTCCCCCCCTTAAAATGGTCAGATTTTTTTTTTCAACAACCCACAAAAAGATTGTAGTGTTTTTCAAGATTACGACTTCAGAAATTTGCAGCTGAAACTGAGAATAGTAAGTATAGAGGAAAAAAAGGAAGAAGATCCCTAATTATGTATGAGAAAGAATGTGAGAAAGTGAATTGATTGGAAGGTTTGATTTAGGTTAGCTAGAGAGAAAAGAAAAAGTGGGAGGAATACTTTTGTTTGGGAGAAACAGAGTAGTAGTTGAGTGAGAAGAAGGCAAAGTTCTAGAGAGAGAGAGAGTTAGTTGAAGAGTGGAACTTGACGTTGTCTGGCGAGTCTCCTACCGTTGTGGAGTTTAGTACTACAATCTTTGCTACACTTTATATACTAAAAAAAATGTAATTAAGTGTTAAAAGGTTATTTTATAAAATTTTATGAATAAAATAGAGTAAATATTTGAATTAAGGGTGAAAATAATAATATTTTATTTAAATACGGAGTATATGAATATTTTGAGAGTCAAATTTATTAAAAGATTTATTTTTGAGATGTTTAAATAATTGTGGAATGAATTTTCACTTATTGTGTGTCAAATGTTAATCTGTCATTAAAGTTTACAAAAAAAATTATAAAAAAAAAATAAAAAATGGAGAGATCCAAATCCGGAATTTAAGCCATTTTATTTACGTCTAATTTCACTAAATTTATTAAACTATTGCCAAAGTTGCACTTAAATTATTAAATTACTTTTTATTGTATTGAATTATATAAATTATCAAATTTTAACACAAAAATTACTTAACCATTTTTAAAACATAATTTTTAAATATAATTACAATTATATCGTTATACTAATTTTTAATACTCCGTATAATTTTAATTGTGTGATATGATTTTTTTTGTTTGTATTATTATTACCAACTAAAAATAACGTAAAATACAATAAAAAATACATTATATAGTAGTATTATACTATTATATACTTCCTCCGTCTCGTAATTACTTTCACATGTGAAGTGACATACAAAATAAAAAGGGTGAATTTAGTGAGAATTTTAAGGGGTAATTTTGTAAATCTTTATGTATAAAGTAAATAAATGAGTTAACTTTTATGTAAATGCGGAGAAAAAATAATGACATTTGTGTAAAATTGAGGATATTGTGATGGTGGAGTTAATAAAGGGTTTTCCATTTTAAGGGTGTGAAAGTTATTGTGGAACGTCCCGAAAAGGAAAGTGTGAAAGTTATCGTGGGACGTCCTGAAAAGAAAAGTGTGAAAGTTATCGTGGGACGTCTTGAAAAGAAAAATGTGAAAGTAATTGCGGAACGGAGGGAGTATTAAATATGAAATACACTACATATTAAAACGGACATACATGCATTACCTAGCTACATATAACACCTACATATTAAAATAAGTGAACACAAACTGAAAAGAAATACAAATACAAATAATAAAAAAACGATACACTAGTACGACGGAATGTTGAATTCAGATGGAGAAGTTCCACTAAAAAAAGGGTCAAATTGATCAATCCCGCCCGAGCCATCCCCACTTATACTCACATATATCGTTGTTGGTCCTGAAAGGAGTATATAACAAGTGTATGGGGGGGGGGGGGAATACACTTGTATGCAAATTCTTTTCAATTTTGATCAAACCAGAGCTCAGCAAGGTTGTCCTGGACAACTCTGCAGATGAGATTAACTCTCTTAAGATAATCAGACTACTAAGCACTATTGAGTACTTAGTTGAATAACTATCTAGGGGAGTTATATGTGCGGAATAGTAGTTGGCCCTTTAAGTTTAGACTCCTTTAGTTTCTGAAATCACTTAGTCAAATCAATGCAATCCAGTTTAGTTTCAGGGAACTTGTCCAATACAGTTTTTGCACAGTCTTTGAATATGTATCTTTTGAAAGACCAGTTTTGTGTGCAGTGTTGAATGTATGTAAGTACTTGTAAAGCAAATCAACACAAGAGGTTTATAGTGGTTCAGAGACTCAAGCTCCTACATCCACTTTCCCTGATTTAACAGGATAATTCCTTCACTCTTGGAATTAACTTGTTTTATAGTGCCAAGGTGCACTTGATCAAGAGCACCACTCCTTGGTGAATTGATCCCTAGGATGTCTAGAGTCCTAGTACCCTCTTCTCAACTCAGAACTGAACTGTTCTTCTCTCAACAGTCAGCTCCTACCACTTCTACTACTACAACCTTCTCACTTTCTCACTTGAAAGGGGTAAGGGTTGAAGTAAGGTTCCAACTAATGAGATATCCTTTACAATGAAGATCAGTGTATAAGGATTAGGATATCTCTCTAAGCTTTGTATGGATATACAATAAGTTCAGCTTAGAAGAAGTGTTTGAAGACTAAGATAATCTCTTTGAAAGCTTTGAAAGCACTTGATTTCTTGTAGGATAGTTGGCTTGGTAGTTGGTTGGTGCTTCAAATGGTCTTCGCACTTCTGTATTTATAGACAAATTTGAGGATTTGCCCGTTGGAGAGGCAGCTCCAAATTGCTATAAATGTCTTCCTTGAGTTCTTCAAACTGGAAGACAAATTCTTGATAGTGACATGTCCTTATTTGGGTAATAAACGGCTGTTAAGACTTTGTCTTCATTCTGCAACACTTTTCCCAATGTTTGACTTCTTGTTAAGACTTGGACATGGCTTCTGAAGGTTGATCCAATGATAGGACAACATTCCTTATCAAATGGACAACTCTGCTTATCACTATCAGCAGACTTTGCTTATCAACATGGTTGGCTTGCTCTTCTTCAGATGACTTGGCTCTTTCCCTTTGCTTCACTTGGAAATGATCTCAGCATGATATAATGAAGTCTTTTAGGGTGTAGTTGTCTTCTTCTCTTCAGCATGGTTGACTTTTAAGCAATAGAACATTTGTTCTGGTTCAATTTAGCTGAGACAACTCTTCTGGGACAACTCTCCTGATTAGCATACTTGGCCTTGAGCTTCAGAACTTTTGTCTTTGCACAGAGTTAACCTCTTTGGACAAATCTCCTGATCAGAACACTTGAGTAAACTTGTCCTTTTGAGCTTTACAACCTTGTTCTTGCATAGAGACAACTTCTCTGGACAACTCTCCTGATCAAGGCATTTGGTTTTCAATAGAGTATGCTTGGCCTTAGTGATTGTTCCAGAATTTGAGCCTTGAGGGGACTTGATCTTGATCATCTTCAAAGCATAGGTTCCCCCTCACAATGTGCATCTAATCATCTAAGAGTTGCCTAACATATCATCTTCTCATCTAGCCTTATGCTATGTATTCTAACATACTTAGAACACAATCATCTTGACTTAGGCATGTCTCAGGGGGTTTTGGTATTTAATCAAAACATATCTCATTTTATTCCCAACAATCGTTTTATGTCATTATGTGTTTCGTAATTTTATATTTAAGTAAAAGTAATATTTGAAAACTACAAGTTTATTTACATTTTATGATTTTGATAAAATTAATAATATTTAATTTATAATTTAATTTAATTGAATATTTAATTGTATAAATTAATTTAAATATAAAAATAAATATATTATTTAATGATGGTAATATACAGTATTGAAAATGAATAAAATAATAAATAGGGTAAGATATAGAGTTTCATTATTGGAAAAAGTTTTTAAAATAGAGTACAAAAAATTGTATTTTAGAGTTTAGAGATCTTATTTTAGAGCTTGTGGCTGAAGATGGTCTTTTACACATTTTTTACATTCTACCTAAAACTAATATAAAGTCTACAAAGTAGTACTCCGGGACGGAGGAATTTGCACACTTAGGATGACACACATTTTAAGAAATGTGTAAGAAAAAGTGTAATGAGTGATGTTTTGAGAGGTAGTTTTGTAAAGTTTTATGAATAAAGTAAAGTAAAAGTTAGATTGAGTGTGGAAAAGTAATGGCATATGGGTAAATAAAAGTATATTTTGAGGGTGAAGGTTATGAAGATATTTTCTTTTATGGAGTGTGCAAATTGGTATGGAACATCCATATATGCAAAGTGTGCAAATTCCTATGGGATAGAGGAAGTATGATCTAAGCGTATGCGAACACCTACCGAACTCGAACTCCGTAATCTTTCCTTTATCTCATCCATAATTTTCTCCCGTTCCCACACTTTTGTATGGATTTATAAAAGGAAATCATTGAATGGATTTAAGTTCTTCAATGCATCAGGTGTACTATGGTGGCCTCTTGAATGATAGCCTTATGATAATTATAGCGGTAAATGGAACTAGTTCCCTTCTTCAAATAATTATCAAGAATCGTACCTAATCTTTAATTACTAACTGATGTAGCTAACTTTTAGAGATTACCAACTGATGTAGTTCGCGAAAGCGTATACAAGATGTATATACAAAAAACACTAAAGAATACACTAATTCCGTTAATTTTACGAATACTCGAAAAAGTGATAACAACTCAAATACCTTAATTAATTCACAATAATACCGTAAAAGAGATATATAGAGATAAACTCTTATTTTTTTTCATTACTCAAACTCTCTAATAACAATTTAGAACTTATCTATTTATAATATTCAATATAATAAGAAGGCAAATACTTGTGTGTACCAATTACATACATGTAATTGGTTTCAAATTTGTAAATGGGTTGGATTATACCCATGAATTATGGGCTCAGTTTATTAAATAAGTCACAGTTATATACACTCCTCTTTTTAATGAGTTCACCCCCAATTTTTTTAAAAGAAAATTACATGTAAACATATTATATTACCCCTCATTAAAATTATAATTATACACCCACCACCGAGTTACCAACGAATCACCGCTGGGTTATCACTGGATCACATATTGTATTGTTTTTAAAATTTTCAAAGAAAAATTACCGGAAAAAACTATGAATATCGCAAAAAAAAAATCGAAATAAAATTTCGGGGAAAATCTTCCGAAAAATAAAAAAAATTCAAAAATAAACTAGTCTTTTTTTTAATTGTTTTCTAGAGGACGTTGACAAAAGTATGACAAATTGCTATAATGTATTGATCTACTCGTGAGTAACTCCCCATTACAATGGTTGCAATTAGGCTATTAGTGATAAGTCAATGATTTGCCACTTGAATTGAGTGACTTAAGGTATTTAGAGTGTTTGCTTTTTATTTTTCTTAGTCATTTACATTTGTTTATAGAGAACCAATTGTCTACCTCAAATTATGATTTTTTTTCTCAAAGAGCTGGTGTAAATTAAATTTTATTTTTTTGCAAAAATTATGAGAAAATGGAAATATAAGAGAAACATTCATTCTCCTCTTCTAATGTGAGTATAAATGTATGGAGATTGCATGATCACTTTTTAGCCCCTTGGTTCATAGTAATTATGATTATTTTGTTGTGTGTTCATTGTTTTTGCAACCATATCTGGTTTGTTATCTCTTTTTTAAAGTTGTATTTTTTAAAACTAATTAATATAATCTACTTGAAGATTAAAATTTATATTTAGAAATTTAAATGAATAGGGAATTGAGCAAGAAACCAACTTAATATTGCATCAATTTTGTTATTTTCTTAATTTGTGATTATCGTATTGATGCATTCATATGTTTATTAAGTGTGATCATATCTATTAATTGTGTGCTCAGTGTGTTACTTCTCACTTTTGTTCTTCTTAGCAGTTAGTTAATAGTATTAATCTTTCAGTATTGTATTAATTTGCATAGTATGCTTGAAATCAGAATGTGCTAGTTAGTATATTGTATAGTACTAAAGATTAATGTGGGTATAAAAGACTATTTTATTAAGTGTTATTGTTAATCAGTGTTAAAACTAATTTCATTATGTAGTGTTGTTAAGTAGGTTTGACATTTTTGTTAAGTATAGTATTAGTTCAAACATTGCATAATAATACTCTCTCCACTTTTAATGAAGTGTCATTTTAACAATTTTCAACAAATTAAGTTATATAATCATGAACCATTTTACCCTTCATTAATGATAACTAATTTTAATATTAAATTTATGTTTAGTAATGAATGTGGTCAATATTGTAGGTGATATTCATGTATACAATAATTAAGGTTTATTCATAATTTATGCTATAATACTATATTCAAAAGGGAAAAAACTTAAATCAAGGTAAAGAAAATAGAGGGAGTATAATGTATAAGGGTAAAATTGTCAAAATTAAAGAAAAAAAGTGTAGAATGACATTTATTTTGAAAATATTAAAAAAGGCAAAGTGACACTTAATAAAAAACGGAGGGAGTATTATATTGCATATAAATTAATACTATATCGTTCTCACGGTGAAGTGAAATTTAGATCTATTTTATATGTGTCATCTATTGCAACCATTGAGAATGATAACATAGTCAATCCAAGACAAATAATATGTTGGTCTCTTTTGAGAGTTTGATGTTAAGATAATGTTATATTTTCATGATTTTGATGTTAAAAATTTATATTAGATATTTAATAGTTGAAAATATGATTGGAAAAAAAAATATAACTTAATAATATATTGTATGCGAAGTAATAATGTGTTGTATATAAATTAATACTAGATTTTACGTTAACGTATTAAAATTTCATTTTTCTAAACAGTTAGGATCATAAACCATGCATATTAATTTAATGAGAAAAATATAATTAAAATGTATATTAATTTAATGAGAATACTTAATATGTTTTGATCAGAATATCTCAACAACAATCGATAAAGTCTTGCCACTACGCTAAATTTAATATCTATTTAATTCATTTAAGATTCATATTTTATGGAACTACATGTACATTGTGTACTTCTAATACGAAACATATAAATACTAATATAATAAAATCAAAATAAATCTCTTAAATATATGCATAAATATCTAATCAAATATTGATATATCTCCATCATTTTTCCAACCAACTCTTTCTTCAACAGGCACGCGCGGTCAGAGTCCTGCTCCTTCCACAGTTTGGGAGCTTTTTACCATGGTTAATATTGATTCCCATCAATATCTACATCAGTTTCCTAAACAAATCCTGCTCCTCCCATTGCTTGGGAACTTATGGTTTCCTATTTCATCCCGATACGACACCAGGTGCTTCACACTAAAGACGTCCGAGCAACGCAAATGAGATGGAAGTTGCAAACGGTACGCATTCGGGTTAATGCGTTCCACAATCTCTAACGGACCAATTTTTCGAGCTGTCATTTTGTTGAATTCATGGGAAGGAATTTTGTCCTTCGTGAGAACAACCCAAACCAAATCACCTACGTCAAAGAGGGCATGACGACGATGTGCATCTGCCGCCGCTTTGTAACTCGTCGCTGCGACCTCCAAATTAGCTCTAACAGAGGCGTGCACCTACTGTAAAGATTCCACAAACTCCTTAGCCGTCCCATGGGGACGCATCCGAGACAGAAGGACCAGCAGATCAAGAGGGCCCTGTGGTAATAACGAGTAGACGACCTGAAATGGAGCATATCCTGTACTCCGGTTGTAGGCGGCATTGTGTGAAAATTTAGCTTGCGGCAGCTTCAAATCCCACGACCGTAAGTTGTCCCCGACCAAGCATCGTAGTAGTTTTCCAAGTGACCTATTAACCACCTCTGTTTGTCCTTCAGTTTGCAGGTGATACGCGCTACTAAAATTTAGGGTCGTGTTCACCATCCTCCAAAGGCTCCTCCAAAAGTAGCTTAGAAAACGTGTATCACAATCGGAAACAATTGACTGGGGAAGGCCATGAAGCCTATAGACGTCCCGAAAGAATAGAAGTGCCACTTTCACCGCGTCCATTGTTTTCCTACAAGGGATGAAAGGGACCATTTTAGAGAAACGATCAACAATAACAAATATGGAATCATTACCGCGTTGAGTACGAGGGAGGTTAAGGACGAAGTCCATGCTAATATCCACCCAAGGTTGTGACGGAATTGGTAACGACCGATAAAGGCCAGCATTGGACGCTGTGCCTTTCGCCAGATGGCAAGTGCGGCAACGCTCGACCAATCGAGTAACATCGAGACGGATATATGACAAAAAATAGGAATGGGTAATCAAGTCAATTGTTTTATCTAGGCTAACATGGCCCACACTATGGAGTTCTTGGGTAATTTTTTGGCGAAGGCTGCCCTCTGGTATACACAATTTATTATCATGAAACAAAAATCCATCAGCTAACAAATAATGCTCTACCTGACCGTGCGTCAATTCCTTGAGGATAGGGCCAAAATCTAGACCTGAACTATACATGTTGCGAAGCATATCAAATCCAACAATCTGAGTGCGCATATCACAAAGTAATGTCGAACGTCTACTCAATGCGTCAGCCACACGATTGAGCGTTCCTGACTGGTGCTTAATAACGAAAGTAAACTGCTGTAAATAAGCAGGCCAAACGGCATGTCGAGATGAAATCACATACTGACTTTGGAGATGTTATAGTGCTTCATGATACATGAAGAGTATAAACTCACGCTGAAAAAGATAATGACGCCAATGGCGAACTGCCTGCACCATGGCGTAAAATTCAACGTCGTAGGTGCTATAACGGGAACGCGGACCACCTAGTTTCTCGCTGAAGTAAGCAATGGGGCGCCCAGATTGGCTTAAAACCGCTCAAATTCCTAATTTAGATGCATCACAGTGAAGTTCGAACGGGAGGGTGAAATCAGGAAGCACAATTAGCGACGTTGTCGTTAATTTCTGTTTTATGACCTCAAAGGCAGTGGTTGCCGCTGGGGACCAAGAAAAAGAAGTCGCACCCATACAATCCGTGATGGGAGCCCTTATCGTACTGAAATGCGGGATGAATTGGCGACAGAAAGATGCTAAACCATGAAAACAACGGGCTTCTATTGTCGTTCGGGGAGTGGGCCAGTCTCGCATTGCTTCAAATTTAGATGAGTCCATTCCAATACCGTTTGCTGATATAGTATACCCCAAGAAAAGATCTGATTTCTGCAAGAACGCACATTTTGCGTCTGCTGTATAAAACTTTTCCTTCCGTAATATGGCAAGAACGGTTTTAGATGCTGCAAGTGGTCAACCGTGTTTTTACTGTAACTAAAATATCATCAAAGTATACGACTACGTAAGAACCTATCAATGGACGTAAAATATGTGTCATCATGCGCATGAAAGTACTTGGCGCATTTGACAACCCGAATGGCATAACAAGCCATTCAAACAATCCTTCCCGAACTTTAAAGGTTGTCTTCCACTCATCTCCGTGCCGAATACAAATTTGATGGTATCCCGCCCTAAGATCCAATTTACTAAAAATAGTCGCCTCACAGAATTGATCGAGGAGGTCGTCAAGGCGCGGGATGGGAAAGCAATAACAGACTATAATTTTGTTAATAGCACGACTGTCCACACACATGCGCCAGGACTGGTCCTTTTTAGGGATTAGCCAGGCTGGGATAGCGTGTGGGCTAAGGCTATCCCGTACTAACCCCTTTGACAAGAGATCCATAACTTGGCACCGCAACTCGTCGTGTTCGGCGGGATGCATACGATAATGTGGCCGATTGGGTAACGCAGCACCCAAAACTAGATCAATTTGGTGTTTTATATCGCACATAGGGGGCAAACCTTACTGCAATTCTTCTAATAACAAACTCTGTCAACAATAACAAATATGGAATCGTTACCGCATTGAGTACCAGGGAGGCCAAGGACGAAGTCCATGCTAATATCCACCCAAGGTTGTGATGGAATTGGTAACGACCGATAAAGGCCAACATTGGACGATGTGCCTTTCGTCAGATGGCAAGTGCGACAACGCTCAACCAATCGAGTAACATCATGACGGATAAACGACCAAAAATAGGAACGGGTAATCAAGTCAATTGTTTAGTCTTGGCCAACATGGCCCACACTATTGAGTTTTGGGTAATTTTTTTACGAAGGCTGCCCTCTGGTATAGACAATTTATTTTCATGAAACAAAAATCCATCAGCTAACAAATAATGCTCTACCTGATCGTGTGTCAATTCCTCCAAGATAGGGCCAAAATCTAGGTCTGAACTATACATGTTGCGAAGCATATCAAATCCTACAATCTGAGTGCGCATATCACAAAGTAATGTCGAACGTCTACTCAATGCGTCAGCCACGTGATTGAGCGTTCCTGACTGGTGCTTAATAACGAAAGTAAACTGCTGTAAATAAGCAGACCAGCCGGCATGGCGAGATGAAACCGCGTCCTGACTCTGGAGATGTTTTAGTGCTTCATGATTAGTGAAGAGTATAAACTCACGCTGAAAAAGATAATGATGCCTATGGCGAACTGCCCGCACCATGGCGTAAAATTCAACGTCGTAGGTGCTATAACGGGAACGCGGACCACCCAGTTTCTCGCTGAAGTAAGCAATGGGGTGCCCGGATTGGCTCAAAACCGCTCCAATACCTAATTTAGATGCATCACAGTGAAGTTCGAACGGGAGGGTTCGGGAAGCACAAGTAGCGACGTTGTTGTTAATTTCTGTTTTATGACCTCAAAGGCAGTGGCTGCCGCTGGGGACCAAGAAAAAGAAGCCGCGCCCATACAATCCGTGATGGGAGCCATTATCGTACTAAAATGCGGGATGAAACGACGGTAGAAAGACGCTAAACCATGAAAACTATGGGCTTCCATTGTCGTTCGGGGAGTGGGCCAGTCCCGCATCGCTTCAACTTTAGAGGAGTCCATTCCAATACCATTTGCTGATATAGTATACCCCAAGAAAAGATTTGATTTCTGCAAGAACGCACATTTTGCGGCTGCTGCATAAAACTTTTCCTTCCGTAATATGGCAAGAACAGCTTCTAGATGCTGCAAGTGGTCATTTGTGTTTTTACTGTAAACTAAAATATCATCAAAGTATACGACTACGCAAGAACCTATCAATGGACGCAAAATATGTGTCATCATGCGCATGAAAGTACTTGGCGCATTTGACAACCCGAATCGCATAATGAGCCATTCAAACAATCCTTCCCGAACTTTAAAGGCTGTCTTCCACTCATCTCCAGGCCGAATACAAATTTGATGGTATCCCGCCTTAAGATCCAATTTACTAAAAATAGTCGCCCCACACAATTGATCGAGGAGGTCGTCAAGGCGCGGGATGGGGAAGTGATAATAGACTGTAATTTTGTTAATAGCATGGCTGTCCACTCACATGTGCCAGGACTAGTCCTTTTCAGGGATTAGCAAGGCTGGGACAGTGCATGGGCTAAGGCTCTCCCGTACTAACCCCTTTGATAAGAGATCCATAACTTGGCGTCGCAACTCGTCGTGTTCGGCGGGATTCATACGATAATGTGGCCGGTTGGGTAACGCAGCACCCAGAACTAGATCAATTTGGTGTTTTATATCGCACATAGGGGGCAAACCTTGCTGTAATTCTTCTAGAAAGACATATGAGAAATCATGCAATAATAGGGCAACCAAAGGAGGAATAGTAGTAATAGGAGAAATATCATGTCCAATCAACACCAATAGGGTGGAGGCTGTTGGGATATGAATCCTAATATAAGTCCTAATTGATGAAAAGATAAGTAGTTTTGATAAGCCAAAAAGTGGACTTGAATATTTCTAAGTATGGACTGATCTAGTTATGGAAGTCGTATTATGACAAGATCAGTAGAGTACGAAAAGAAAGTTTAAGTATGAAAAGAAAGAAAAGACAAGTACGAGTTATAAGTACTTTATGTTATGCTATGTTAGGTTTATAATGAGCGAATAATTGTTGTATAGAAGCTCATATATTTTTGTATAATTGATGTATAGATTTAATGTGACTAAGCTGATTTATAAAGCTTAATGTAATGTAATAGTCTTGTTAGGATTAGATGATAGGACTAGTATAGATTAGTTCATCATGGAAGTCTATTACTAAAGAAGTCTACTGAAGAAGACAAGAAGACTCGCAAGACAAGACAAGTGTTGAAGACTGAAGAATTGTCTAAGTATGGAAGACTAGACAAGTGCGCATTAAAGAAGAAAACTGTTAAGTCAAAGAAACGCGTATGAAGGAAGTTATTGAAGAGTTAGTTATGGAATAACTAATTAACTGAAGAAGCGTGTTGATGGATAAGAAGAAACAGTTAAGAGTTAGTTATCAAGAAAGTTAGTTGGATAACAAACTATTCTTGATGGTCAGAAGTCTATAAATACTCGAAGACGTACACATTTTGAAGACTACTGTTACTAAAAGATTTGAAGCGTTCTAAGAGATATTCAAAGCAAAAGGAAGCTCGCAGAGTTAGGATTCAGAAAGTTGAAGCCAGAAGACAAATAAAATTTAAGAAGGCTACTACTGGATTAAAGAGAAGTTTTACTTTTATAGTTTTTGTTAATCAAGTCGCTAGTTACTTGTAAATATCTAGTTAGATCGAAGAAACACTTGGAAGTGTTATCGAGAAGATCAAAGTCTTAATCTTGGAACTTTAAGCCACAAGAACACACTACTCGAAGAGAAGAGTAATAAAATTTCGCAACTGGAGTTGTGAGAGTGGATTTAGACAAGTTGTCGAACCACTATAAATCTTGTGTGTTGATTTACTTTACCGTTTTATCTGTTTTTAGTTGATTAACTGTTTAATTGATTAATTGCATATAGAATAGACAAGATAAGTGTTCATACAGAAGTTCAATTCGAAATTAGTTGAGTATAAAGTGTTGGGCTCATTGTAAACTGATAAATTCCGCATAAGTGTATTTTGATATATTGAAAGATTTTAAAAAGTCTATTCACCCCCCTCTAGACATTTTCCTAGCTTACTCAATATTATTAACTCAACTAGGGACCTACAGAGGCTGTTCGTAATTCGTTTAAGAAAAGACGATGTGATAAAAGGACGACCTAGTTATCCGAGATTGACTGCGATGGATTGCCCGATGTTGGAAGGAGGTTGATACGAACTCCGTAAAAAAGAAAACTATACGTGTTCTTGCGACCGTCATGAATTACAACCCTCTCAAATTGCCACGACCTGCCTAAAAGAATGTGGTAAGCATCCAAATAGAATTGGTGTACGATGAACCAATGGACAAGGAAACAAATATATGGGAATTAACTCTAATTGAAGTCCCGTGTTGTAACCAGGACAATTGGTAAGGAGTGGGACGGGGTTCAACGGACAGAGCAAACTGCGGACTGCCGTTTCCGCCACAACGTTTTTGCAAGAACCCGAATCAATAATGAAACGACATACCTTTCAGGCAACAGTGCAGGTCGAGTGAAAGAGTGACGTGCGTTGTACCGACTATTCCTCCGCTCATGGTGCCAAACAAGTGCGACAGACGAGAAGGGAAGGCCCCTCATCGCCTAGCAAGTGGATTTCCGAAGGAGTAAGTTCTTCCTTGTCGTATACTAGCGGTCCATCATATCCCGCATCATCGACGAACAAATTTCGCTTGGGGCAGTTGCTGGCACGATGTCCTTGACCACCACAAGAAAAGCACGCCCCAGAGGAAGGCCTAGGCTAAAGAAGGGGTGCAGACGAGGTTGAGGGACGAACCGACGGAGGGGGTCGCGGGCCTGGTCCGACGAAACTGTTGTCTAGGCGAGAAATCGCTAGGGTGGAAAAACCTTGCGATTGTTTGGATTGTTGTGTGTCAACCAGGATAGCACGTTGATTCGGGTGGAATTTGCATATTTTTATGGCACATTTTGAGCTCAATTTTCATAGAATTTCATGCTTTTATTGCTCAATTTTGGCTAATTGCACTTGATTTGGAGAAATGGTGTAGTTTGATATTTTTGTAGATAAAACGAGGTGTTTTGAATCAAATCACGAAAAAATCAGTCGTTGGATTGAGTCCATGAGTTGACCACATGAAAGAATGTGAAGTGAGGGTCGAAACGTGACAAGAATCGAGTCGATCGGACACCCGAATCAAAATATATGAGCAAAACAAGTGAGGAGGGGCACGGCCAAGCCTGAGGCTCGAGCTGGACGTGCCCGATACAACAAACAATCAAAAGTGGGAGTGCACGGCCGAGCCACGAAATGTTAAGCAAGCTGCTGATTTTATTTTAATAGCTAATGGGCCTAGGCCCATTTCAATTAATCAAGTGGGCCGAAAGGGAAAAAGCTGAGTTGAGAGTGAGAGGTGGGTTGGGGTATCACTACAAGAAAACAGTCAAATTCCAACGAAAAAATTCCACCGGAAAAATAAACCGTTGGAATTTTTAAAATTCCAACAGTTCTTCCAACGACATAAACAGTCGTTGGAAAAATCCAACGGAAATTCCATCAACTTATAGAAACTGTTGGAGTTTACCGATGGAAAAAACGTTGGAATTTTTAAAAAAAATATTCCAACGAATATTCCAATAACGCTAGACCGTTGGAATGGTTCCGTTAAATCAAATGACATGTTTATATTTTATTCCAACAAAATTTCCAACAACCTAATATCGTTGGAATTTTTTTTAATTATTCCAACGGAAATTCCATTAGCGCCAGATCGTTGGAATTTGGAACTTGGAATGATTAACTAAATAAAATTATATTTTTATACATAATTCCAACAA
The DNA here is from genome assembly GCA_963675135.1 of Galeopsis tetrahit. Classification (NCBI taxonomy): domain Eukaryota; kingdom Viridiplantae; phylum Streptophyta; class Magnoliopsida; order Lamiales; family Lamiaceae; genus Galeopsis; species Galeopsis tetrahit. Next base: position 63,382,740 of record OY776121.1, on the reverse strand, counting down.
AATTTCTAACAGACTATGACCGTTAGATTTTTTTTTAATTAATTATTCCAATGAAATTTCCGACAATGTTAAAACTGTTGGAATGATTCTCGTAATTTAGTGATTAAAAACATCTTATTGTACTTAACTGTTGTTATTAGCAAGGATGAAAATATCCGGAAATATCCCCGATATATCCATTTTTCGGGGTCACCGATATCGATATTGAGAAGAACCGATATTTCCACGATATTTGTAAAAAAATTAAAAATATCAATAAATATCGGTAGACAATAACAATATCGAGCCTAATATCGGTAAAATATCGAGAAAATATCGGGAAATATCGAGAAAATGTCGATAAATTTCGAAAAATATTGATAAATGTCATACGAAATAACATTGTATATTATGTTTTATATAAATTTATCATTGATATAAAATGTATTCAAATTATTGATTTTATGTACTAAAGGCTTGTTATTAAATTTTTACAATTTTTAAAATTTACCGATATCGATATTCGATATCGATATATCCGTCGATATTTCCATAAATTTAAGGTCTCGATATTTCCACTGATACCGATATTTTCATCCTTGGTTATTAGTTGTGCTAGAATAAATTTATTGTTTCCTTCAAGATTTTTTTGCTTATCTTTTAATTAAATTGTATATTTATAAAAATCATAAGAAAATCAATTTAAGTGAACATTGATAACCAAATATTAATGACACTTATTTTGCCTACCAAATTAATCGAAATCTTAAAAAGAAAATTATGCCATTTACAAAAGTTTCCTCATGTATTACATTTACAAATCCATATGAAATCTTTTTCCATCCCTAGCCTACAATACTCTAAGACATGTTCTCTACAAGAAAAAAAAAAGGGTTTACATGATCATTTATTGTAAATGTAATGAATCAAGAACTACAAGAGACGTGATGGACAAAGGAGGGGACTAATTACATGAATAGAATGAAACATATTTTTGAATAAAATCTCAGTTCATTCCTTATACTAGAGAAAATGTGAATGCCCTAACTTGTGAAAATATGGGAGAACTTCAACCTGAACTTGCCTGAACAAAAACTTACTCTTCATCATTGTGGACCTGAAAAGTCCAACCACCAATCAATGTTGTTTAATCACCTGGAAAAACTTAGATATTAGGTGAGCCCAAAATTTGTTAAAATTGGGAATCAAGTTTACTATTCTAGCCACTAACCTAAGAAAAAATTAAGGCCGAAAGTAAAAAAAATTACAGGAAAATTAGGAATCAAACATTTCTCATGTCTTTGCCACCTCCACCTAGAAGACTTGTAAATTTTAATCAAACCAGTACAAGTATACTGTATATATATACATACTTCATTAAATTATAATATTACATTTTACTTATTTATATAAAATTTACATGCATTCTAGAATCAGAAACTTAGATTAAAGTTGAGGCACAAGAACAACTGGGCAGTTAGCCCGTTAAATATATCATGCTGCTTTGAGAGTGTAATTACTGCTGATATTTGGCAAACTGCAACACCTTTGTTAAAAAAATCATTTTTAAATCAAAATCAAAACCAATAGCCTAATTTTTTCTCTATGGATGGAGTGGCAGATATAAGCTGCAATGATGGTAATGGTTATCAAAACAATAACTTTATGGGGCTATGAAGTATGAATATCTGGTCCAGAAGCTTGAACTGAGAACTTAAAATTCATTGCTTTTCAATATCCATAGCCTTATTCATAGTAGCCAGCAGATGGACATATTAACTAACAAACTTACTGTATAAAACGTTTCCAAGCTCGCGTTGCTCATGTACTTGTAAACTAACATATGTTGCCACTTATCAACACAATATCCAACTAGATTCACCAAATTTCTATGATGCAATCTAGCCAGCAAAGAAACCTGAAAACATAATAAGACCAAGAAAATTAACATTTTATTCCTGATTATTACTCTTAAATATTCATGTGATCACAATGGTTTCCAACTCAGACTGCTCCACATTCTTTTTGTTATTTTTACCAAGTGATCTTTAAAGTTTAACATTCTGCATGAGATAATCTGATATTTTCTTTTGAGATGTAATTCACATGAATTTTGATGGGCTAGGGCTACTCATGGAGAGTTTAATCTACTTTACGCAGGGGATCGTTTTTAAAGTGAGCAGTTAAGGGCTTCTACATTTACATCTGTTTGAAACAATTTCTCCCCTTGTTTCGAATCTGATGCAAGAGCTTTGACAGCAACAACTTCACCAACAGGCATTGTAGCTTTATACAACGGGCCAAATGAACCCTGTCCCAATATAGCTATATTGGGACACGTACTGCTTAAATCCTGCCATTCAACTAATGTGAGTATTTATTAAGATTGCGCATTGCGCGTTGCTGTAAATTGAACAGATCCACACTCTCAACATTCATCAATCAATCCTTACATAGATTTAGTTTCCAGGTTTGTGCTCATATCATTTATTTTCTATACTTTTACATACATACATACATACATTCCAGATTTAATTGCTATCTCTGCAAAGTGTTGTTCATTTCTTTTCCAAGATCGATTCTTCTGCTTCAACACAAAGTTCAATTTTTTTTTTTTAATTTTAAAATCTAATCATTAAGTAGACATTCACTTTGTAGCCTTAATTTTCTGTATTAATTTTTTCATCTCGAGAATTTATGAAAGACTTGTAATATTCCTTCTTGTTTGCAGTTAATTTTATCATCTCTGTATGTCATGAATTGTAATATTCTTTCTTGTTTGCAGTTAATTTCTTCTTCCACGATGAAAAGTGTCAGAAGCAAAGGCCAAGAATGGAACAAGCACCAAGAGTAAATCATTTTCAATATAACTCTTAACATATGCACCAAAACCCGACAGACGAAATAGCATGACCAAGGTAAAGAGACTTGGTTTCAGAATAGTATAGACTATAGAGCACATAAACAAAACTTAACCATCCACTTGTACAAATTCACAATCAAAAGGACAATCTATAACAATTATCTACCTCGATTATAATTTGTCATACATATTTATAAATTATGGATTTTTTTTTTACATGAGGTATAAAGGGGGGTATTTTTTAATTTCCCCTCCTTAGTCCGCAACTGCCCACCCCCCAAACCTCAACACGCGCGCACACACACACGCACATAAGAAGGATCCAGAAAGCTAAAACTTATTGTGTACACTAAGCTATGAATATTATGTCAGAATTAGCAAATAAATGCTTCATCATGAAGCATCTACTAACTACCAGAACTCATAACACAATACTTCAGTTTAGAATTAATTTGGGCAAATGTAAACAGATATGAATATTAAACTAACTGGAATACATACTTGTAGGGGTATCTTGGAATCCCGGAGGCAGAAACAAAATGGTCTTTGTGATGATTATTCCACCAACATCGTTGAGGCTTTTGGGGATGAAGGCCAGATCCATTCATATTTACAGAACTTGAAAGAGATGCACTTAAATCAATGCTTGTTTCTAAGCCATTAGTATGCATAGGTAAATTAGAAGAATTATTAGCAGATTAAGCAGAAACGTTAATTTAATTTCTAATCACAAACCTATACTTGACGAAATTAGAAGAATTAGATACCTGAGATGAGAGAGGACTTAGACTGAAACTCAAGGAGCAATCGAGCAGTACCTGCGACTCTCTGAAATCTTTTTTGGGACAGCTAAATCAACGTAACTGTTGTGAATTAGGAGTTAGGAATTTTTTCGGGAGGGGTTTCGCAAATCGCAACAGAGTGCCGGCAGATCGAGAGCGATCGTGGTGGTAGGCGTAATTATCAGTGTGGAATTAGGTTTTATGAATTAAGAATAGAGGTACTGTATTAGGATCATAATATGTATTAGGTTCCCTCCATATTTTCCCGCATTTCTCAAATCATTTTTTCTTGAGCGCGGGTTTCTAAATTTTTTTGGCACTTTTTTTTTTCGACACAATATATTATAAGCCTGAATAATTAAAGCAAACAAACTCATAATTTAAGCCTCAAACATTTAAACAAAAAATATAAATTATAAGCATTAAATGATTGAAGAAAAATATATTTTAACTTACTCACTTACAGATTTACAGTATATTATAAAACGTTCAGATTGAAAAAGATTTAACCAAATATTATATAAAGATAATATTCTCCCTTAGCAAATTTTATTCCCGTGTCAATCCATTGAAGAAGATTAGGTCAAATATTAGATTTTTTTTTTTTTAAGTTTCGGGTATCGGTCTAAAGACCTACTAATCCTGAGACCTAGAGAAGAGCATAATTCTAAGTCCTAAACCTACACCACTAGTCCAACTCCTTGGGATTAGGTCAAATATTAGATAATATTTCATTCATACAAATAACATAAAATTGCAATTCTTAATTACATAAGTTAATATAATAACTAAGATTGTATTTTCAATTAGATTACATAAACCGCGTTTAGCAATGAATTCTAATTTTATTTTAATCGAAACAAATACTGAAAACATATGAAAAAAATAATTTTTGAAGAAGGTGTTGAATGATACTATTCAAAATCAGCATAAAGATAAATTGAGAAAAAATATATATATATATTTAAAGACATGGAGAATAGAATAAGAAATAAATTTTAAAAAAAAGATTTAATTGAAACAAAAATTGAAAAACATTGAGAAGAATGGATTTGCAAAAATAAATATATTTTCCAAAGATAGAGAAGAAAAGGTTTGAAAAAAAAAAGGTTTAAAGAATGAAAAGTAAATTATTTTATAAGCACATGTGTGTTACTTTATTGAAAAAATAGTGTTACTTTAAAAAATAAAATTAGTAAAAATGCAAAAAAACAATAGTTTTATTAAATCTCCACCCATCATATGGATACGTAAATTCGTCAAGGTAAATCAATAAATCTATTGAACGAGAAGAATTCACAATGAAAAAAACGTGAAAGAGAGAAAACGAGAAAGAAATTGAAAACAACATAAATAAATCGTCATATTGTATAGATCTTGATTTGTGCAATTTTTTATATAAGTGTTGATTTGCTTTTGTTTAGTATATAAGGAGTTTTTCAAATAGAACCGTTGGTCAAAGAAAAAATAAGGTCCTGATTTTGAGATGGAGTCATATGATGACTCTCAGAGTCTTTCTATAGGGGTAGTTTCATCTTCGCTCACTAGAAGTGTGTAAAAAATGATCAGATCGGAAAAAAGACCGGAACCGATGACCGATGGGTTAGTTTTCTGTTCGATCCGGTATTGGGTCCATTAAAATTTAGAATTTTGGATTTCGGTCCGGTCTAAAACCGGAACTTACCGGTTCGGACCGAAAACCCGATTTATATTTTTTTTATTATTAGACTTTCTCAAACAAAAAAATTATATTTTTTATTAAAACATTGATAAAATTTAAGACCTTTAAATGGATCTACATAACATAAATATATTTCTTTTTTTTTCACGGGAGTGCCTAAAATATTTTTCTTTAGACTTGTATTAATTTATATGAAACATGTATTGGTTTTGAATATTTTGCATTAATTTGTTATATTGGACATCAAAATTTTATGTACGTCCGATTTGTACTTAATTGATTCAGATTCGATCTACGGTTCACCCATTTGAGTTGATTTCGATCCGACTTTAAATCGATGCAGCCCACACATACTCATGTAGTCTAGCTTCCCTGGTAGATCTACCACTTCAACTGAAGTTGAAGAATTAACTCCAGCTACGCTTATATTAAATTCTTCATCGTCAGTCACGCAATTAAAATTTAAAATTGTGATTATAAATCAATACTCTTATTAAATATACTTTATTATGTGATGAAATATTATTAAATTACAATGTGAAATTGAGTGAGATTGGAATTTTAACTAAGAATATAATCATAAATGAAGCAGTAAAATATTAATTAAAAAGCGTATGTGGATCAAATAAAATGATTTTTTTTAAAATAAAAATAAAAAAATAAAATGAAATTTTAAATGTAACAAACGATTTTAGATTCTTAGAATGTGCTCTAAATATGATACTAATATTTTAAAAAAATATTGGAATGCCCTCTCACAGTCTCACTACATTAAAATTTTGATTCTTTGAATGTGCTCTAAATATGATACTAATATTTAAAAAAAATATTGGAATGCCCTCTCACAGTCTCACTACATTAAAATTTTGAATTTTTTTGGAAAAAAAGGGCGGGTCTAATTTCGCTACATATTCTCATCCCTGAAGCAAAAATGAAAACCCTAGCTCTCAATTCCCAAATCTGAATATGAGAATAGTAGAATATTTATGCCTTCTTCTTAATCTAACATTGCGCAGTCTTCTCCAATCCCGCTGAACATTTGGCTCTTTCAAATTTCAGTCCTTCGTCTATTTGGGGACATATCAGGTACCACCCGTGAAATTCATAATCTGATATTAATGTGTAATAGTGTATACTGGTTATTAGGTAGTGAGGGGAGGAACTCCTACTATCAATTCACGACTCTGTTTTTGTATTTTACTTTTCAAAACCAGAAACACAATTTTTTTATTAAATTGAAATCAAATATATACTATCAATTCACGACTCTGTTTTTGTATTTTACTTTTCAAAACCAGAAACACAATTTTTTTATTAAATTGAAATCAAATATATATATTTACGAACTGTATATATTTTAGCAGTGAATAGTGATGTGTGAGCGCCAGAAATATATATATATATATATATATATATATTGTGTGTTAGTATATATATCTATACGCGCGTGTATACAGATGTGCGTGTGTTTCACTGTTTTGTGTGCATCAGGGCGTGCCACATATATTGATGTTGATTCGTGATGTGTGAGTATAATATTACTTCTGTGTGTGTGAGAGTAAGTATATATATATATATCTATATGTGGGTGCTGTGTGCAGATATGTGTGCTGTGTGTGAATTCAAAAAATTAAGTAGTGAAATAGAGTTACAATTTTAGCTTATTTCTAGTTTGGTAGGTTAAAAATTCATTTGAATAATTAAAAATATATTCAAATAACTTAAATTCAATGGAATGTATACATTTAATTGCATATAATAATTTATTATATATATGTCCCTCTAATAAACTTTCATTAAAATTTATTTTTTCAATCTAGGTGTTTGTGTATGACACTTAATTGTTATTTTATCTAATATTAAAAGTTTTCATGCTTAATGTCAACGACTAAGATGTAGAAGTGGTCATAGTAGTTTAAAGAGTAAGACATAGATACAAGCTCAAAATTAGTATAGGTAGAGGCAATATTGACAATCAATCAGTATACACGAACTATCAATCAACATTTGAGAGGGTTCCTACACAGAATGAGAAAGCATCTAAGAGAGTTCTTATACTATCTGAGGGTTCCTATATCATTTGAAAGAACTCTTTTATCATCTTAGAGAATCACTGAGAGGGCGCATGCGCCATTTGAGAGTATCTCGAAAGGCCCCTATAAACATGGCATCACACTCATCTCATTTACCCTTTGTTGACGATTATTTAGCAGCATTGACAAGGTGTGGATCAACAATTCGTAAGTTATTGATACAAGAAAATGAGAATGAGTGTGACTTTTAAAATACATACAGTCTAATATTGTTTTTTTATGCATTTAAATTATTTATTTTACTGATGAACATTATTTTTCTCAATACTATTTAACGGGTTCTTAATCTAGAAATTACTAAACATATCATTGCAGTCATCAACGCACAATCATTGCTTGAATGGAGCCAGATTCCTAAATATGTGAAGAATATGTGATTTATATTTTTTCAGGTGATATCATAAGCTTATAAATATATTTAATTGCTAGAGCTTGTACTATATATTTAGTTGCATTCTACTTGAATATTAATATTTTCTTGATAATTTAGGATTATATATAAATGTTAAAGGTTATTGATTTTTGGTTGAATTATTGTAGGTGGGTTCTTGAGCTTGAAGGTGAATTTAAGCGAACAAGGAAACATAAAACGCCAGCTCTTGTGCATTCAAGCTTGCCTGATTTTCGTGGGAATAAATCAAAAGTGAAATTGTTGTACTCCGTATATTTTAGTGTTTGAACCGCTTCGAACCAATTGGGAGACAAATTCTAATTTGTTGATGATGATGCATGATTCCTAGCTAGGACTTAATATTTATGTTATGATCTTAATTTCTTTTTGTTTTTGATGGAAATTAAGAGGATGATCAATACTTTGAAATTTGTGATTTTGATAAGTAGAACATATTGCTTATGTTATACTTATACGGAGTAATGTTATATATTTGTGATATATATTTGCTTACCAAGATTATATATGCACATTTATTTGGTATGTTGTGTTATTTCGAATGATTTTAATATGACATTTTATTATTGAAATAAAAAAAAATTAAAAAAAAATCAATGTAAAAATATTATTGAAATTGGTGTAAAAAATTATATACAATTTTCTATTACTAATAATTCATGTAGTACATGTCTGTTGGAAATAAAATTCTAAAAAAAATGATGTCGATGGAATTGGCATTGGAATCCACATATAATAATTTTCCACAATGAAATATTCCATCGGTATATGTATGTTGGAATTAATGTTGGATTTGAGATAAATAATTTTCCAACCGTTGAAATTCCAATGGCCAAAATCCGTTGAAAAATTCCAACATAAAATTATGGATGGAATTGACAATGAAATTTGCGTTGGAAACAAATTCCAACAATTGTATATTCCAACGGTAAATGCCTGTTGGAATTTATATTCCAACAAAAAAAGTTATGTTGGAATCTACGATGGATAATTTTCCAACAGTTTAAAATCCAACGGTCAAAATTCGTTGGAAAAAATTCCAACAGAAAATTATCGTTGGAATTGGCAACAGAATTTTCATTGGATAATATATCAACAATTCAAAATTCCAAATGTCATTATCCGTTGGAATGTATCGTTGGAATTTTTTTCCGCTGGAATTTTCGTTGGAATTTTACAATTCCAACGCCAACTTTTCCAATGGTCGAATTTTCGTTGGAATTTCCGTTGGAATCAGTGATTCCAACGGAAAACACGTAAAAATCAGTTGGAATTTTTCTGTTGGAATTTTGCTGTTTTCTTGTAGTGTATATACCCCTCCAACTTTATTAGATACACTCCCCCTTCAATTTATTAATTATAAAATATATATTAAATACCATATTTACCCTTCAATTTTAGTTAAAGATACATACACTCCCCCTTTAAAACCCTAACCCTTCTCCTTCATTCTTCCCCCTTTCTTCTTCCCCAAACTTCTTCTTCATTTACATTTTTCTTCTTCATTTGGTTTTCTTCTTTCCCCAACAATAATTTTGCCGCCGCCTCCCTCCCTCCCACCGCCGCTAGCCGCCGCCCTCCCTCCCTCCCACCGCCGCTAGCCTCGCCTTCTGCCTCCATTTTATTCTGCATCCTCCCCCCGTCGCCCGACTCTCCCCCTCCCTCTCAAGGCGTCGCTGCTCCTCCACCCCAGCGACGCCGCCGCCCCCCACCCCACCCCCCATTTTTTTCTTCCCTTCTCTGCAACAGCAGGCGGCGCCGCCTCCCTTGTCGAGCAACGCTGCCGGATCTTCCTCCCCCAGCCAGACACGCTCCCGTCGACTCCCTTCCACTTTCAGCCGCCGGCCGCCGCTTCTAGTCCAGGTATTTTTTTATTTTTTTTTTAATTTTGACAAAAAAATCGACCATATAAATTTTCATCGACAATAAAGGGTCGATGAGAGTGTTTGTGGTCAATCATTTATTGTCGAAATTTAATTTTTTATTTTTTAAATTTGATCTACAAACCAGTGTCGACGGAGAGGTGTTTGATCGACCAACCAGTGTCGACGGGGAGATGTTTGATCGACCAACCAGTGTCGACGGGGAGATGTTTGATCGGCAAACCAGTGTCGATGAGAATGTTTTCAATCGACACTGGTTTGTCGAAAATAAGTTTTCTTTTTTAATTTTTAAAATTTGTTTTTTAATTTCTAAATTTATTTACCGGGGAAGTGGTGTGTGGTTGTGACGGTGGCGGCTGTCGGCGACAGCGGCTCTCTAATTCTAGGGTTAGAGTTTGTTTAAATTGGAAGGGGAGTGTATGTATCTAACATCATTTAGTAAAGGGTAAAATTGGTATTTTATAAAAATATTGAATTAATAAAAATGAAGGGGGAGTGTATTAAACAAAGCTGGAGGGGTATATACCCCCAACCCGTGAGAGGTATGAGCTAGCAGAATGGAATGTATTGGGCTGTCATGCCTTTTATATTTTTGAGCCCATCTTATTTAATTAAAAAACACACAGAAGCTGGAATACACAAGGCACGCACGCAGAGGGCAATCGGCCAATGAGGGGGAGCAGGCAGCTGCGATTTTGCACACACCCACACCTACTTGAAGGTGTTCTCCATTGAAGCTTCAAATGGTGGATTAGCTTGGGATTTTCACACTCCATCACCTACACTATCTAAGCTTTATTTTTCCCTTTTATTAATTTTGGTTATTTCTCCTTTTATTGTATTTGAGATTATGTAGAAAACTTTTAGGGTTTTAAGGCTTTGTAAACATTTGGGATTGAAGTTTATGCATTAATTTCTTACTTTAAATGATGGTTGTCTCTTATTTGCATGTTTAATTCTCATTTGGAAGCATGTTGTTATTGACCATGATGATTTGCTTAATTCATTGTTAATTAGGATAATATTGAAATATTTATTCATGATGATTTGTTTAATTCATTGTTAATTAGGATAATATTGAAAGATTTATTCTATTAATCGTATGCAAGCATGCAACCCGATATTATTATGATCTCGAGAGAGGATTAGTTATCGGAGAGGGAATTGAATGATCTTAGGGGCTATTTTAGGTAGTGTGATGTTTGTGATGTAGAAATATGAGCTTGTGTTGCATGTTCCTTTGAATTAGTTGTATCGAGAGATTGATTAATCTTTCTTTAGTGATCAACCCTATAAGAGAGCAACCTTAATTGCCATTCGAATGAGTTATAAATCATAAACAAACATCTTAGTGTTGCAAATGCCTTGGAACCATATTTTTCCTTGATTATTTTTGTTATTTTAATTTCATTAGCTTGTTATTGATTTGGATTTGACTAGTTTTATTTCCTTTCTTAATGACATTTATAGATAGCATTAGAATTAGTCTTAGTTTTTAAACCATCCTTGCAAATCAATCGTGTCTAGATAGAATCGTGCCAACAAATATCCCTTTTACACTAACCCTTCACTGTGGGATCGACCTCGTACTTACTTCGCTACAATAGACACCATATACTTGCGATCGTGTATTTTAGAGTTGTAGAATACGTGAATCACATGTTGGTGTGCTTCGGAAATTGACAATGGTGAACAAAGATTTAACACGTCCTGGATACCCACGTGCAAACCCCTAATAAACCTCGACACCAATTGATGTGTTGATTCCGAAAGGTCATTACATATCATTAATTGGTAGAACTCATTTGAATATTCATCAACTGAGTGTGTCCCTTGGCGTAGATTCTACAACCTTTGAAACATGATTCTTGAATGATTAAAGGGAAAGAAAGCCGCTTGGAGTTTAATCTTGAATTTCATCCAAGAAGTAATCGATTTCTTGCCCAAACGTGCACGTGATGCTTTCAATTTTTTCCACCAATGTGACGCACGACCACGTAAACGAATGGCCACCAATGCGACGCGACGTTTGTTCAGGACGTTCTTGAAGTCCAAGATTTCATCCACTGTGATCAGCCAATCCGCAAGATCCGATTCTCCGTATGATCATGAAATTTCGGAATCTCCATTTTGAATCTAAGCTCCCAGCGATTATCATTATCACGTTGTATCGGATTATCCGTATGGTTGCGCTAGCCCCGACCTAGGGGGCAAATGAATTGTCCAAGGTTTCAGTTTCCTCAGAAGATGGCGGCAGTCACTGGGGAAGACGAGGACTGCCCTACATCTGGGACACGCGGGACACGGTCGCGCAATGCTTCCAAGATTTGTTGATTTTGGGCCGTAAGAGCAGCCAATTTCATTGCTAACTGATCTACATGTTGTTGCATGTGCGCAAGATCGTCTTGTCGTTTAGGAGGCATCGTTCCCAACTCTAGATACCAACTGACGCAGCGTAGCCTTAGAACTTGAAGAATAACACAAACTATACTCCAATAACTCCCCAGAAGAACGGTATTCAAAACACCCACAATATTCAATCCTTGTAAAGTTAACTTCAATTCAACCAAAACATCAACAATTCATAACTGGGATATTTATAACCACTCTCTAAAGAAAAGCACAATTCTGTTGTACATGGAAAACTAACTAACAAACTCCAAACAAAACGCTACATACAAATAACCTAAAAAAAAGATTAAAGTTGATTAGGTTGTGCAATTAATTCGTAGTCTGATCATCATCACGATACTACTTTAGTAGTGCATGTTATTTCTTATTTGAGGTAGCTATTTGAATACAGCGTTTGTAGCTATATGAAATCTCTTTGAAATTGTCTTTATCTGTCGATCAAATAACCTCATTGAATAGAGCGTCTGTGGAGCTATATATGAAATCTCTTTGAAATTGTTTTTACCTGTCGGATCAAATGACCCTCTTATTGTAATTTGTGGAAAAGAGTGGAGCTATATTAATCCATAAACAATCAGTATAATTGAATTATCATTTTAATTATTTTAATATACCTATACTCATAATTTGAATTACATTGTTTTAAATTTATTATAATCAAAATTATTTAGATAATGCTTTTGGAAATGTTTTGACGTGTGACTACGAACCTTCAATATTACATGAAAGAAAATGTAGAGTGGAAATTTATACTAAAGTGTCATTTTTTAATTTCTACTAGTGTCATATATATTAATCACCTCTCAATAGGAACGCGTAGATTCAACTCATCTAACCATATAAATTTTTAGTTTAAACTTTTCTAAGCATACACTTGCAATTCATGGAAACTTCCACACAATACAATATTCTAAACAAATGGGGTATTGGACCTATATTAGTAAATACACTCTCATTCTTATTTATTGTATAGGCCCATCTTAGTTTCCTATGGGCTCTCTTATAAAGCCCATTAGGGTTAGGTTAGACCTAATTCTCTCTTGTATAAATACCCATTGTAAATCTCCTTTACAACTAATCAAGAAATCATATTTCCAATATTGTTTATTCATCTATATGGTATCATCGAGTCATTTGGCTCACGCCTGATCCAAACCATAGTCGCCGCCGCCGCTACAAACCCTAGCCGCCGCCGCCACTACACATTTTGCCGCCGCCGCCTTCGTCTCAGAAGCGCCGCCGCCGCCTTCATTTCCGACGCGCCGCCGTCGCCATCCGTCTTACGACGCCTTCTTCTTTGCTGCACCTCCCATCTCTCCGCTGCTCCACTCAACCAATGGCCGCTCCTCCTCCATCGCCGGCGCCAATCACCTTCAAAGGACTCGCAAATATGTCCCTGAAGCTCAACTCCACCAACTATGGTGCTTGGTCCTTCCAACTTCGCCTTCTCCTCACTGGACACAACCTCCTAGGCTATATCTTGGGAACACATCCATGCCCCTCGTCCACATCCCCAGCCGCCGACGGCACCACCAACACCACCGTCACCGTTCCCAATCCTGCACACGACCTGTGGGTGTGTCAGGACAACCTTATTTTCTCAGCCATGGTCGGATCTATGTCCCCGGATCTAATACCCTTTGTTGCTTCGTCAAAAACCTCTTGCGAAGCCTGGAAAATGCTTGAGAGCATGTATGGAAAGCCCTCGCGAGGTCGCATTCTTGCCCTCAAAACCAAGTTTCGCTCTCTGTCCAAAGGTGCTCGCCCGGTCTCCGACTTCCTCATGGAAGTTCGCTCTATAGTCGACGAGCTTGCTCTCCTCGGCATTTCCTCTGATGCCGAGGACGTCACTCTCCAAGTCCTCACTGGCCTTGACGAATCTTACAATGACATAGCCAATGCCATCCAAGCTCGCGAACAGCCCATCACCTTTGCTGAGCTCTGCGACAAGCTCCTCAGCGCCGAGGTTCAAATTGCCTCGCGACCATCCTCAGCCGTAATGCCTGCATCTGCACTTACTGCTGGTACACGTCATCATCGCTCCTCACGACCAGACACGAGGGCTAAAACTTTTGATACTCGCCCTCGCCAATCCTCGCCAAGACCCTATCTTGGCACATGCCAATACTGTCGAGCACCGGGCCACACTGCTCGCACCTGCCCTGAAATTCCTTCTTCACCCTCGCCTCCTGCCTCCTCTACGGGTCCTCGCCGCCCGCATGGGCAGTTCCCACCACCTTCCCGTCTGAATCGGACAGCTGCTCGCCCGACCTACTCGGCTCACTCAGCCTCCTCGGCACATCCTGCCGAGCACTGGATCCTTGACTCTGGCGCTTCTCATCACATCACCAACGACCTCGCCAACCTCTCCCTTCACTCGCCCTTCGCTGGATCTGACAATGTAGAAATTGGTGATGGTAAAGGTTTACGCATATCGCACACTGGCTCTATGCACTTTCCTCAACTTAAGTCTCTCAGTTTTTCGAATGTCCTGGTCGTCCCACACATCTCGAAAAACTTGATTTCAGTGTCCAGTCTCTGTCGTGATAATAATGTTAACATTGTTTTTGATCGCTCTTCCTTTCAGGTACAGGATGGTCACTCGGGGAGCATTCTCCTCGTTGGGAGTCGTATCAATAATTTATATGTCTGGCCGGCACAAATGTCCATCACCCCTCCACAAGCCTTCACCACTCAACACCTCACGACGACCACCTGGCATGCCCGCCTTGGCCACCCATCAACAAAAATACTTGCTCACACTCTCTCTACACTTAGCCTATCCAGTGCACCTTCCAAACACTTCAATTGTAACTCATGCTCATGTATCAAGAGTCACAAACTACCATTTTATGATTCAAGCATTATATCTACTAAACCACTTGATGTTATCTTTTCTGATGTTTGGTCGTCGCCTATTCTATCTCCTGACAATCTAAAATACTATGTGCTATTCGTTGATCACTTTAGCAAATATGTATGGGTGTACCCCCTAAAAAGGAAATCGGATGTTCTTTCCACTTTTATCACATTCAAAGCCCTTGTTGAAAACAACTTCCAAAACACGATCAAAACCTTTTACTCTGACAATGGGGGAGAGTTCATTGCTCTTCGCCCCTTTCTTCAATCTCATGGCATCGCCCACCTTACCACCCCGCCTCACACCCCTGAACATAATGGCTTATCTGAACGTCGCCATCGCCACGTGGTCGACACAGCTCTTGCCCTTCTTCACCATGCTTCCATGCCCCTTATCTATTGGCCCTATGCTGTCTGCTCGGCAGCCTATATCATAAATCGTCTTCCTAAAGTTAACCTCAACATGTTATCTTCTTATGAACAGCTCACTTCTCGCCCACCCAATCTAGCCAAACTCCGCATATTTGGCTGTCTCTGCTATCCCTTACTTCGCCCTTACACAAATCACAAACTTGATCCCCGCTCCACTCCATGTATCTTTATTGGATACTCGCCCACGCAAAGCGCCTACCTTTGCCTTGATCGCTCCTCAAACAGAATCTACACCTCGCGGCATGTTCAATTCGTTGAGCATACGTTCCCCTTTTCCACCCCCCCTCCTCATCCATCTCCCTTGGCGACCTCCATCTCCTCGCCACCCACCTCCTCTGATTCCAACTCCTCGCCCATTCTTCTAGCACCTACACTACCCAACTCTATCACACCTGTCCTCGCCCCTGACCCAGTGCCGAACACGCCCCAGCCGAACACAACTGCACCTGATCTCCTCCACCATCCAATCCCAACCGCACCTCAGCTCGCCACACCCACACCTGACATCCCTGTGCCGACCAATGCTCCCCCACGACCTTCTGTACCTCGCATGGTTACTCGGGCTCAGAATCACGTGTTCAAACCTAATCCAAGGTATGGACTTACTTCCACTGTTGCTTCTGACATTGAACCAAGCTGTGTCTCCCAGGCACTCAAGAACGAAAATTGGCGAGCAGCCATGTCGGCTGAATTTGATGCCCTCCTTCAGAATGGCACTTGGGACTTAGTCCCACCCACTACATCTCAAAATGTGGTCGGCTCCAAGTGGGTGTTTCGTATTAAGCGAAAACCTGATGGCACCTTGGATAAATACAAGGCTCGTCTGGTCGCCAAAGGCTTTCATCAGCGACCAGGTGTTGACTTCACTGAAACATTCAGCCCTGTCGTCAAGCCCGCCACTGTGCGAACAGTCCTCAGCATTGCGGTTACCAACGACTGGCCTCTTCGCCAATTCGACGTCAACAACGCTTTCCTCCATGGAAAGCTCTCGGACACAGTCTTCATGGCTCAACCTCCGGGCTTCAAAGACAAGACCTTTCCCACTTATGTCTGTCAACTTCGCAAATCCATCTATGGCCTGAAGCAGGCTCCTCGCACATGGTACTATGCTCTTCGCTCTTTCCTTGTAGACATTGGATTCATCCCCACTCACTCTGATGAATCTCTGTTCGTCTACAACAACAATGGGGTGGTCGCCTACTTCCTTGTTTATGTCGACGACCTCATTCTGACGGGCAACTCCTCGCCCATGCTCGCCCGGGTGGCTGCCGACCTCAGTGCCAAATTCTCGGTCAAGGACCTTGGTCCTCTATCCTATTTCTTGGGAGTGGAAGTTCTTCGCTCTAAAACTTCATGCCTGCTCTCCCAACGCAAATACATCACTGATCTGCTCGCCCGATACAACATGATCGACTCCAAACCAGTCCAAACTCCACTATCCACCTCTGCTCGCCTTACTCTATCAGATGGCACCCCTCCCACTGACTCCACTCAGTATCGTCAAGTGCTCGGCAGCCTTCAGTATCTCCAGCTCACCAGACCTGACATCGCCTTTGCCGTCCATAAGCTATCTCAGTTCATGCATGCACCCACCATCACTCACTGGAATGCTGTCAAGCGTCTACTCCGCTACCTCAATGGTACAAGGGATGTCGGAATCAACATTACCCCATCCTCATCCTCCTCGCTCCACTGCTTCACGGATGCTGACTGGGCAGGCGACCATGATGATCGCACTTCCACGAGTGCTTATGTCGTCTTTTTGGGGGCCAATCCTATCTCATGGTCGTCCAAAAAGCAGAAGTCTGTTGCTCGCTCATCAACTGAGGCCGAATATAGAGCCATTGCCGCAGCGGCCTCTGAAGTGCAATGGCTAACATCCTTACTTCAAGAACTACACTTTCCCAATTCTCCGGTGCCAGTCATCTACTGTGACAACATTGGGGCCACTTACTTATGCTCAAACCCTGTGTTTCACTCACGAATGAAACACATTGCCATCGACTTCCACTTTGTTCGTGACCTAGTCAAAACTGCTCGGCTCCGCATCTCGCATGTCTCGACTGCCGACCAGCTTGCCGATGCCCTCACCAAACCTCTCTCCGGTGCTCGCCTTCAGCTCCTTATGACCAAGATTGGACTATCCTATGGTACTCCATCTTGAGGGGGCATATTGGACCTATATTAGTAAATACACTCTCATTCTTATTTATTGTATAGGCCCATCTTAGTTTCCTATGGGCTCTCTTATAAAGCCCATTAGGGATAGGTTAGACCTAATTCTCTCTTGTATAAATACCTATTGTAAATCTCCTTTACAACTAATCAAGAAATCATATTTCCAATATTGTTTATTCATCTATATGGGGTATGCTTATTCTTCATGGAATTTAGAGTATTTTATACTATTTCATAACTAATCAACATTAAAAAAAAAAAAAGTTTGGTAAAGTTATTATTTATGTCCCTCTCTAAAAACGAGGGCTTCTCTCTAAAACCCCAAAACCACCACAGTCCACCATTTCCTCTCCCACTATATAGCCTCAATCCACACTCTATTTTCTGTTGAAGATTAGATCTGTAATATAGATACAAAAACTAACTGTTGATCTCATTTATTTTTCTGTATTTCTGTTCTGTAGTTGTTTGCATGGGACCTGTTTTTTTCTCTTTTGGGATCTGTTCTTCCCTCTTTTAGGACCTTCTGGTGTTTGGAGCTTGGGAGATTGAGACAGGATATTTGTGAAGTTTGATGGATCTTGGTGGTGGTCTTTTGTCTTTATGTTTTATTTTTTTGATTTTTTGATACCTTGGTGTGAGGTGTCTTGAATCGAGTGAATCAAGAAATGGAGATCTGTGCTTCTTTGGTGAACAAAGGTTTCACCCGTTTTTCCACCTTCTCATTTCGTCTTGATTTGAAGATCTAGAGTTTTTTTTAGAACTTCTTCATCAGCTTGTATGAATCTTGTAAACCTTAAAAAAAAAAAAAAAAAAATCAACATTTAAAAAAAAAAGTACCATCTTCTAAAAGTGTGCATCACATTAATTTAAGTAATTTTCATTTTATATTTGTTGTGGTAATTATATAATTCATAAATTGTACAGTAAAATTATATTAATTCCAAAAAAATAAAAAAATCAACATATGCCATTTTTAATTCTTTCAATTGTTGATATTCTTCAATATTCTAAACTATTTTGCTTGTTCATTGTGCAAGATTACTTCTAATATTTAATGGGAAAAACCAGTTGCAATTTTTTCCCTCATAAAACTCAACAAATAGTTCATTTTTATGTATAGAAAATGCCAATAAAAATAATAGTAATAATATATTAATTTTTTTTGGAAAAAGCATAACTGTACTCCATCTGTCCACCAAAAAAACATATTAATTTATCTTATTTGTTCCTCTGTTAAATAACATGTTCATTCATTTTATGGAAATACCACACTATCTTCATTTTATCTTCATTTTCAACCATCACTTAATTATTTAATTATTTAAATTGTCATTCAATTTTATTCATACAAATCACTTTATTATAAATGAAGTATTTACTTTATTTATTTTTTCTTAAAACTTATTTTCAAGAGTATAAATATATTTTTTATGGACAAAAAAAATACTAATAATGGAGCATTAGAAATGCCCCAAACAACGGAACTTACCGGAAAAAATGAAAGTGTGCAAAACAAAATATAAGAGTACAACTACATCAAATAATGCATTCAAAAGAAGGTTGAGAAATAGATTTTGAAAAAGAATACAATGATGTCCCTCAAAGATAATAGAGTTCATCGCCCTTCAAATTTGCCAAATTGTGCAATACCAAATTATATTCCAAGATTTCCTCAGCTGCATAGTTTCCATTTTTTTTTTTGGAAGACACGGTGTCCGGTTCAAGTATACAGATTATTTCGAGAGATCAATCCCATCGTCCACTTGAAATTATATTCCAAGAGTTTTGCGACTGATCCCATATGAATTGTTTACACCCTTAGAGGATTCGAATCTGAGACCTAGGTAGTATCATAAGTTCTAAGTCTAGACACCAACTACTTGGAGTTAAAAAAGAGTATTATTCAATTTTTAAATAGTGACACTAGCATAGTTTCCACTAGATTGGGTTGAACCGAACTAACTATTAATCTTCGAGCACACTTCAATGAATAACGAGAACCTAAAAAATAGATGATTCGTGTATTCTTTTTCACAATTACAAAATCGACAAAGAGCATAAAAAATGGATTGTAAGTGCCTCTCTCTTACGAAGGTTTGTGATCGTAGAAATTTTATCTTAACAAGTTTTTTCTAGGCAAAACCCGATACCTTCAGTCGTATCGATTTATTCCAGATATTGGCCAAATGGTCAAAACTGGAATCAATTTTAATCCTAATTTCTGCAATAATTTTATAGGTTGATTTCATCGAATATAACCCGTTAGGAGATGGTGCCAAAACCACGTATCTTCCTCTTTCGGACTGTTTAAAAACATGTCAATAGAAAAAAAAAAAAAAAAAAACAATAGCAATAACAACTGATACACGATATTTCAAATATAAATGTCATGGATCAAAAACACCGACTATGAAAAATGAGGAGCCAGATGTCATATGAAAATGGATTTACGTTATTATTTTTTTTCGAATGTCACTGTTGTAATAAGTGTTACTAACTACTTAAAAATATGCTATATTTTAAGGAAAATAATATGTAAATTTGAGTTTACATGAACTTTTTTCAAGTATCACTGTTGTGCATACGAAGTATCACCGTTATGCATATAAATTATCATATGTTATATATACGGACTATCACTATTAAAAAAAACCCTTTTAAACAACTATCTGTCACATGCATAACAATGATAATTCGTATGCATAATGATGTCACTCGAAAAAGAGAGTTCACATAAGTGTTACTCAATTTTTAAATAGTGACACTTTATATGGACAATAATATTTAGAAAGCGGCAAAAGTATTAACGATGGGTATGAGACATACCCAAATAACATGAATTACAAGTTACAGTGCAATGGAAACAAAACTAAAACCGCCCTTCTCCCAGATGACAAATTTGTAGGAATTTAATCCCTTGATTGATATCCTCAATGAGGTAAAATATTATATGTACAATGATGGTGTCATAATCTATGATATGATTAAGGAGTGAAACTAGCCTACCATATACAGATACAAGACTACAACAATTACATATCAGTTACATACACTATAAAATTTGGTCCAAAAGGCGAGGGGAAAGGCAACGGATTCCTCCTCTTTAATTTAAAAGGCAACGGGAAAGGCAACAGAATTCCCCAGTTGCCAATATGCTCGTCGCAATTTTAAAGGTAACATAATTAATGTATCCGTCGCCTTTTTGCAACTGCAGGCAACCGTTGCCTTTTGGCGAGTGCAACATCCATTGCCAATTGACAACGACTCGAATCCGTTGCCTTTTTGCAAGGGGCCCACTCCCGTCGCCTTTTTGCAAGGGGCCCATTCCGTTGCCTTTTCATTAGTTTTTAAAAAATTAGAATCTGGATTTTGAACCCAGGTATCAAGGGTCACAAACCCACCCCTTTCACCGTTGGGCCCCTCGGTCGCGAAGCATTATGGGCGCCCCTTGTGTGCCGTTTAGGTTAGGAGCTTTAGTCGACATGTTGTGAATGCAATTAATATATATGCAATTTAATTTTAGTTTTAATTCTTTAATTCAATCCATTCTAACTTTAATTATTTATTATTAAATTGTCAAAGCCCTATCATATTTATTTATAAATGAGAATTTACTAAATTATGTGTTTCAAATTAAATAATTTAATTACGGTGATTAAAATTATCATTTCAGACCATTTAAATTTATTCTAATCTTCAATTCACAACATTTAAATTCATTCTATTTTTTAATTCACAACAATATAATTACATACAACATTAAGTATAATTATTTTCACTTATACATTTAAATTTATTATAATCTTCAATTTATAACATTTAAATTCATTCTAATTTTCAATTCACAACAATATCATTACATACAACATTGAGTATAATTATTTTCACTTATACATTTAAATTTATTCTAATCTTCAATTTACAACATTTAAATTCATTTTAATTTTCAATTCACAACAATATCATTACATACAACATTTAGTATAATTATTTTCACTTATACATTTAAAAATATCGACTCACTTATCCATTTAAAACTATTTTCTTCTTAATTAAAATCGTTTTCAAGTTCATTTTCAATTTAAATAACATTACGGTGATTAAAAATATCAATTCACACCATTTAAATTTATTCTAATCTTCAATTTACAACATTTAAATTCATTCTAATTTTCAATTCACAACAATATCATTACATACAACATTTGTTATAATTATTTTCACTTATACATTTAAAAATATCAATTCACTTATCCATTTAAAACTATTTTCATCTTATTTAAAATCGTATGTTAAATTTTTAATGTTTGAATCATTTAACTCGTACTTAATGATATACCCATTCTCCATTTAGGTTTAAACTTTTAAGGAAAATTTAGTAGTTTAAGAAAAAGACAGTAATAATATACACATTCTACATCTAGATTTAAACTTCCGACGAATTAAATTTAGTAGTTTAAGAAAAAGACATTAATCAATCATGTAATGCACGTTCTTACTAGTTGAAGATTTGTATTCAGATTATTGACTTATTTTTCAAAAAAATCATGAGAATACTAGAAGTTGAAACATTAATACTCCAGTTGTTGGGAATAAAATGAGTTTTGATTATGATACCAAAACCCCCTTGAGACATGCCTAGTAGATACTTGTAACATGTAGTTGGAACATGTAGACTAAGACAAATAGAGAAGCTGATATGCTAGGCAGCTCCTAGAACAATAGATGCACTAGTTGAGGGGGAACACATGCTTGTAAGTTTATTATATCCAAGTCCCTTCAAGACTCAGTTTTAGATTGACCCCAAGTCTGCTGAAGGACAAGTATGTTGATCAAAGTCAAGTCAAAATGGAACAACCTATCTGAAGATCAACTATGTAGAACAGATCTTGAAGATCAAGTCTATTGCAAGAAATGTCAAATTCAGAAGAGTTGTCCAGCAATATTGTCCCAACAAAATTGAACTAGATCAAGCTTTGAAGCTCAAGGACAACACTGCTGAAGAGGTCAAAACTACTTTTCCAAGACATGAATGCTTAAAGAACTACTTAAAGAAGTCATGAAAAGAGAAAGAGCCAAGTCATCTAAAATGAGCATGCCAACACTGCTGATAAGCAGAATCTGCTGAAATGGATAAGCAGAATTGTCCTAGTGATAAGGAATGTTGTCCTTATCTCAGGATCATTGATAAGAAGAGATGTCCATGTTTGACCAAGTGAATCTTGAAGTCAGGCATTGGGAAAAGTGCTGCAGAATGAAGACAAAGTGGTTACAGCAGTTTATTTTCCAAATTAAGGACATGTCACTATCAAAATCTGTCTTCCAGTTTGAAGTTTTCAAGGAAGACATTTATGGACATTTGAGGCTGCCTCTCCAACGGGCAAATCCTCAAATTTGTCTATAAATACAGAAGTGTGAAGACCATTTGAAGCATCGAATTGAATCCAATCTACAGAATCCAACTACAACTATTCTGAAGCTTCAAAGTCTTCAAAAGACATTCTTAGTCTTCAAACACTTCATCCTAAGCTGAACCTCATTGTATATCCATACAAAGCTTAGAGAGATATCCTATCCTTATACACTGATCTTCATTGTAAAGGACATCTCATTAGTTGGAACCTTACTTCAACCCTTATACCTTTCAAGTGAGAAAGTTAGAAGGTTGTAGTAATAGAAGTGGAAGGAGCTGACTGTTGAGAGAAGAACAGTCCAGTTCTGAGTTGAGAAAGGGTACTAGGACTCTAGACATCCTAGGGATCAAGGCACCAAGGAGTGGTGTGGTTGATCAAGTGCACCTTGGCACTATAAAACAAGTTAATTCCAAGAGTGAAAGAATTATCCTGTTAAATCAGGGAAAGTGGATGTAGGAGCTTGAGTCTCTGAACCACTATAAACTCTTGTGTTGATTTACTTTCAAACATTTACATACACTCAACACTGCACAAATTGGACTTTCAAAGATACATATCCTAAACTGTGAAAAACAAGATTTGGAAAAGTTCCCTGAACTGGATAAACTGTTAAGGAGATTTCAGAATTAAAAGGAGTTTAAACTAAAGGGCCAACCAATAATTCCGCACATATAACTCTCTTAGATAGTTATTCAACTAAGTACTCAATAGTGCTTAGTAGTTTTATTATCTATAAAGAGGTAATCATATCAGCAGAGTTGTCCAGGACAACCTTGCTGAAGTCTGGTTTGATCAAAGTTTGAAAAGAAATTTGCATACAAGTGTATTCCCCCCCCCCCATACACTTGTTATATACTCCTTTGAGGACCAACACCAGTTAATAATATTCAAAGAACTTTTGACACATTAATTTGTTTTGTGGTTTAAAAAAATTAGGATTTATTACAATTCTTTTGTATGTGATATAAGTAAAAAAAAAAAGACATACAAATTGTGATTAATAATGTATCAAATTATTTTACAAATTGAAGAATAAGATTGGGGAAGAATTAAAAGAAATGATACATATAGTATACATATAGTTCAAATAGGGCGACGGTTTGTTATAAAATATTCATTAGGGCAACGGTTTTGGCAAGGGGCCCACTCCCATTGCCATTTTAGCAAGGGGCCCATTACTCTCGTTGCCATTTTAGCAAGGGGCCCATTACTCCCGTTGCCTTTTAGCGAGTGGGGTCCCGTTGCCATTTTGTAAGGGGCCCACTCCCGTTGCCTTTTGGCGAGTGCAACACACGCTGTTGCCTTTTCCATTGCCAAAAGGCGATCGCGGCAACATCCGTTGCCTTTTGGCGAGTGCAACACACACTATTGCCTTTTCCGTTGCCAAAAGGGGACCGCGACAACATCCATCGCCTTTTTCTGGCAGTTGCCAAATCCGTTGCCAATTGGCAACTGCCGCCTGCCCTTGCTAATATTCGTTGCCTTTTAGACAATTTTTTGTAGTGATATATTCCATTAAACCCCCTCAGTCTAAACAGGAGGACTACGAACGTCGAACGTTTAGACTGGATCGAAAGTCTTCAAATAGAACCGAGGGAAGGCCCTTTGTGAAGACATCCGCGAGTTGATGTCTGGAGGGAACACGCACCACACGAACCTGGCCCGGAGCCACTTTTTCACGGATAAAATGAATGTTCATCTCAATATGCTTTGTTCGTTGGTGTTGGACTGGATTTCCAGCAAGGTAAATAACATAAATGTTATCACTATACACCAACGTAGCCGTGGGACTCGGACAATGTAGTTCAAGCAGGAGGTTGCGAAGCCAACACGATTCTGAGACAACGTTTGCCACGCCACGATATTCAGCCTCAGCGCTCGAGCGAGACAAGGTGGATTGACGCTTTGCAGACCATGAAATAATATTATCCCCAAGAAACACACAATAACTAGAAGTTGAGTGGCGAGTATCCGAACACCCCCCAATCAGCATTCGTGTATACTACAAGAGAGGTTGTCGAGGAATTGTACAAGTGAATTCCATGATCGATTGTGCCTTGCAGATATCAGATTATCCTTTTTAGCGCATACATGTGATCATTCTGAGGCGCGTGCATAAAGAGGCAAACCTGTTGAACCTCATACGATATGTCTGGTCTAGTGAAGGTTAAATACTGTAGAGCCCCTACAAGATTCCAATAATGAGATGGTCGCTCATATGGAGCACCCGACTCAACACTCAATTTCGGTTTAGTGTCAACCAGAGTAGAACAAGAATTACACGATGACATGCCAGCTCTCTTAATTATCTCTGCGTCTTCTATGATAAAAATAGACCCATGATATGACGTTTTACTGCAATCCCCAAGAAGTAATGTAAGTCCCCCAAGTCTTTCATAACAAATTCTGAGCTTAATTGAGATATTACAGAAGTGTAGAGGGAATTAGTGGAGGCAGTCAAGATTATCTGAAATGCTTCGTGTAAACTCAATTGAACGAACAAAGTCTGTGAACCTCTTGTTCCAAGTCCGCGGAGCCTGCTTAAGTCCATACAAGGATTTTTTCAATAAACACACATAAATCGAATGTCGCTTATCCCTGAAACCAAACGGTTGATGCATATACACTTTGTCAACAAGGGTATCATGTTAAAACGCATTCTTCACATCTAATTGTCGTAGTGGCCAATTCTTCGAAACTGCCAAGCTAAGGATTGTCCGTATAGTCGTAGGTTTGACGACTGGACTAAATGTGTCAGCACAATCCACGCCCACCTGTTGCATTTTTCCATCACCTACAAGACGGACTTTATGCATCTCAAAAGAGCCATCAGAGCGTTCCTTATGAGAAAAAATCCACATGGAACATATAATATTAACATCAGGGGGACGGGGTACCAACTCCCATGTATTATTATCAATTAGAGCATTAAACTCATCATCCATAGCCAATTTCCAATTCGGATCACGAAGAGCACACATAGGGTTACGGGGGATAGGAGAGTTAACTACAGATGTGCACAAATTAAATCGAGGATTTGGTTTAAAAATACCTCGTTGACTCCGAGTGATAGGACGATTGATATCTGGCTGGATTTGTATAGTAGGTGGAGGGACATTTGGAGGAGAGTTTGTAGCAGGAGGTTGTATGGGGGAGGGAGGTGGTGACGTGACAGTAGTCAAATGGTGTTTGACATATGGATTAATACCATCATCCAAAAAATCAAGCATCCCATGTGTATGAGGCTGAAGACGAGCAAACGGGAATTGGGTCTCATCAATCAACACATGCCAACACACAATTATTTTATTGGATGAGATATCAAAACACTTATACCCTCTATGGTTCGACGGATACCCTAAAAACACACACGGTGTGGACCGATGTTGAAGCTTATTTATAGTAGTGGAGGGATAAAGAGGATATCACAAACATCTAAACACACGCAAGTGAGAATATGTGGGATATGTGCGATATAAAATTTGAATGGGAGAGACATATGACAACTTTTTATGAGGAAGCAAGTTAATCACATAATTGGTCATATGCAGTGCTTGATGCCAAAAGGATGGTGGTATTGAAGCATGAGCAAGCAAGGTGCGAATGATATTATTTATGGTTCGGATTTTACGTTCTGCTTTGCCATTTTGGGAGGACGTATGAAGCCATTATAGACGGAGTGTCATACCATTATTCGTACAAAAGTCCCAAATTTGGAGATTCGCAACCCCCCCGCCCCCCATTATCACATTGAAATGTTTTAATCACACATTCAAATCGAGTTCAGATGAAATTACAAAATGATAAAAACGTGGGAAACACTTGAGATTTATTGGATAACGAAAATGTCCACAAATAATTAAAAAAAAAAATATCCAAAATAAACATGTAATAGCGATGTCCCGAAGAACTAAATATTGGAGATGTCCACAAATCACAATGAACAATGTCAAATGACATAACAGTGACAGATTTAGAATCATGAAATGGTAACTTCACATGTTTACCAAGGGAACACGCATTACAATTTCCAAATGAATGAGAATTTTTACATTCAATAAATTTATTTTTCCTAAGGGAATCAAACACTAGAGCACCCGTATGACCTAAACGAACATGCCACAAAGAAGTAGAAAGAGCAGCAAAAGATGAATGTGTAGTGACTCAATTTGACGTGATAGGATATAAATTGCTCCGACTCTCACACCTTATTAGGCGGGTCCCTGTCTGAAAATCAAGAACATAAAATTCAAATGGATCAAACGCAACAGTCACATAATTATTAGTAGTGAATTGACGCACCAAAACCAATTTTTTTATAATTTGGGGAACATGAAGAACATTTTTAATGCAAATGGGGGGTTTGGAGAGGAAAGATGTGTATGCTCGTAACCCGAAATTGGAGCAGAATGACCATTACCCATAACTACACCACGTTTATTGCTCAAATTGAAATAAGATGAGAGGGTACCTTGCGTAGAGGTCATATGGGACGTAGCACACGTGTCCATATACCAATTTGCATATGGAGGATTGATGCCCAGTGTATACATCGCAGCTTCGATGTCTGTGGGAGATGGATGAGTCATAGTTGTGTATGCTTGGGGTCGAGAACCTAGTATGCTAGGTTGTTGTTGTGGTGGACGCAGGAATGAGGGCGACCGAACCCACGGTGTTGACGGATAGGGGCATGGAGGTATAAGCCATGACCACTGCCATGGCCAGTTTTGTGGACTGTTATTCCACGCATGTTGACCATGTCGAGAGCTTGATCGATGCTGCCCATTGCCACTCCCAGAGGACGAACCAACATACGTGCCCTATTTTGGCCCCTTTCCAGTGGTGCGCTTAGGTGCCTTTTTGCCACCCGACATTGATCTCTAGATCGAGGGTGGATCCAAAACCGAAGTGTCAGTATCCAATGAAAGTGCAACCAAGGCTGCCGAAATAACCACCTTTTTCGCCAAGCCTGCTTCTTCCAGAACAAGCATGGATCGGGCTTAATAAAATTTCGGGAGTGGACTGCTTTGACGAATAAGAGTCCCAACCACTATAAGCCTCAGTGAGGCCAACCACCAATTGAAGAACCAGACTATCATTGGAGACATGAGCGCTTACGTTCTTTTATTGATCCGCCAATACCTTGAGCCGTAGACAATATTCAGAGGCATTGGGAAATTCCTCCATTGTCGTGCGAGAAAAATCTTGCTCCAGAGTAACCTCCCGAGAATTTTTATTATCCTAGAAATGTCACGAAGGCGATCACACACCTCCATTGTTGTGGAATTTGGTTCAAGAATAATGTGCAACAAATCAGTGGAGATTGTGGCATAGATCCACTGTAAAACCGTGGCATCCAGGGTTTCCCATAACTCTTTTTCATCATCGGTCGTCGGTGTCGGCCGAGTAGGAGACAGAATGATATGATGAAACACCTTATGGGATCGAGCATAGTGCTGGTATTCGAACCGAGCCTTAACGAGACTCGACTCGACTTGATTCGTTAAGGCTTGATAAGGCTCGACTCGTTTAGCTTAATGAGTCGAGCTCGAGCTCGTTAGATACTCGATTTACTAACGAGCCGGCTCGAGCTCGACTTATTAGGCTCGATAACTATTTTTTTATAAAAAATTCCATTAGGCTCAACTCGACTCGATAGGCTCGTTAAGCTCGTTAGACTCGTTAACGAGTCGAGCTTAATTTTTAACTCGGTAATGTTATCGAGCCGAGCTCAGGTCGACTCGATAAAAGCTCGAGTCGAGCTCGAACCTCAAATACTCGGCTCGACTCTGCTCGAATAACAGCTCTAATCGAGCATGAATCTTGAACAGTTCTGTTGGTCCTGAAAGGAGTAGATAACAAGTGTATGGGGGGGGGGAATACACTTGTATGCAAATTCTTTTTAGATCAAACCAGAGCTCAGCAAGGTTGTCTTGGACAACTCTGCTGAAGAAGATTAACTCTTCTAAGATAATCAAACTACTAAGTACTATTGAGTACTTAGTTGAACAACTATCTAGGGGAGTTATATGTGCGGAATAGTGGTTGGCCCTTTTAGTTTAGACTCCTTTAATTTCTGAAATCACTTAGTCAATGTAACACAGTCCAGTTAAGCTTCAGGGAAGTTGTCCAAAACAGTTTTGCACAGTCTTTGAATGTTTATCCTTGAAAGATCAGTTTTGTGTGCAGTGTTGAGTGAATGTAAGTACTTGTAAAGTAAATCAACACAAGAGTTTATAGTGGTTCAGAGACTCAAGCTCCTACATCCACTTTCCCTGATTTAACAGGATAATTCCTTCACTCTTGGAATTAACTTGTTTTATAGTGCCAAGGTGCACTTGATCAAAAACACCACTCCTTGGTGAATTGATCCCTAGGATGTCTAGAGTCCTAGTACCCTCTTCTCAACTCAGAACTGAACTGTTCTTCTCTCAACAGTCAGCTCCTACCACTTCTACTACTACAACCTTCTCACTTTCACTCTTGAAAGGTGTAAGGGTTGAAGTAAGGTTCCAACTAATGAGATATCCTTTACAGTGAAGATCAGTGTATAAGGATAGGATATCTCTCTAAGCTTGTGTATGGATATACAATTGGGTTCAGCTTAGAAGAAGTGTATAAAGACTAAGATAGTCTCTTTGAAAGCTTGAGAGCACTTTTTCAACTTGTAGGATAGTTGGATATTCTTGTCAAGGTTGAGGTGCTTTCAAATGGTCTTCACACTTCTGTATTTATAGACAAAATGGAGGATTTGCCCGTTGGAGAGGCAGCCCCAAATTGCTATAAATGTCTTCCTTGAGTTCTTCAAACTGGAAGACAGATTCTTGATAGTGACATGTCCTCATTTGGGTAATAAACGGCTTGTAAGACTTTGTCTTCATTCTGCAGCACTTTTCCCAATGTTTGTCTTCTTGTTAGGACTTGGACATGGCTTCTGAAGGTTGATCCAATGATAGGAAAACATTCCTTATCATTTGGACAACTCTCCTTATCACTGTCAGCAGTTTTGCCTTTCAGCAAGGTTGGCTTGCTCTTCTTCAGATGACTTGGCTCTTTCCCTCTATTTCACTTCAAGGTGATCTTAGCTTGTTTCTTTGAAGACCTTTAGGGAGTGATTGTCTCAAACTTCTTCAGCATAGTTGACCTCAGGCTTTCAGAATACTTGATCTTGATTAATTTAGCTGAGACAACTCCTCTGGACAACTCTCCTGAACAGCATGATTTGTCTTCAAGAGATTTAGTGTTGTATCCAGAGTTTGAGCCTTGAGGGGACTTGTTCTTTGTGTACTTTAAAGCATGTGTTCCCCCTCAAACTGTGCATCTAATCATCTAAGAGCTTCCTAACATATTAGCTCCTCATCTAGCCTTAATACTATATGTTCCACCATCTCTAGAACATATTCATTTATAAATTAGGCATGTCTCAAGGGGTTTTTGGTATTCAATCAAAACATAGCTCATTTTATTCCCAACAATTTCCCCCTTTTTGATGATGCCAAAACCTACACTAGCAAAAGTGACTTGTCTACACCTATTACATATATCTTCAGAAGACATGACTAAGATCAATGTTCCTGAAAAGACAATGTGTTAGTGTATTCACTGTTTTTGTTGCAAGTAGGTTTCAAGGATAGGCATAGAGAGATTTTTGTATAAGTGTATCTTGATTCAAAAGTAGTTCAACTATCATTCATATAAGAGATCATTACAGGCATGTTGATAGTTGAATTTAATATATCAGAGCATGAATCATCAATACTAAATACAACAGAGCATTATATTCTAACAATACTAAGCATATCAGAGCATAAACTTGTATCAGAGCACCAATCTTGTATCAGAACAAATATTATCACTTCAAGTCAGAGCACCAGATCACATCAGCATACTTGACCAATTTTCAGCATAGTTGATTAAACACTGAGATCAGAAGACTTAGCCATTTCAAAGATCATCTTCAGGAGGTGGCAGCATTCCATACTGTGCCCACACTCTTCTTTTTAATGCCATGGCTTCTTGGTTGGTTCCCTTAGGTCCAAGAACCATCTTGTTCAGCTTAAGGATCTCAGTGAATTCCCTCAGAATTCTTGCTTGGTCAATCCATCCTTCAAGTTTTGGAGGCATGTATATGATTGGCTTGGGAGCTGTGAGTTCAATTCTTGCAATATCAGCAGCTGCAAGTAATTGTTGATAGAGTTCTCTGTAGTACTCAATCATGAACTCAGCAAAATTGGAGTTGACATCTCTTCCATTCCATCTGTCAATGACATACTGATCATAGACAAACTCCCTTTTTGCTTCCTCCCATAAGTCATTCAGCTGAATTGGCACCCATTTATCCAAGTGTGGATATTTGGTGTCCATTTGGATCAGTAGCTGTGGCTTCATCTTGTTGTAGGTTGCTCTCCTTCTTCTTGGTTTCTGGAAATCTGCTCTTGTCTCTCGCTCTGTTAGCTTCTTCCATCAAATCTATTCTCTCCTGGGCCCTCATCATGGCCAATTTCTGTTGTGTTTTAGGGTCTTTGCCATACCCTTCATGAAACAACTTTGATGGGTCATCAGCTAAAACATTTGTCTTCTTCTTGGGCTCAGGTCCAAATCCTTCAGCAAACAATTCTTCAATGTCTTCAGTTGATTTGGCACCTTCATCACTTTTGTCAGATTCAGAAGTTTTGTCCTTTTCAGCAGCTTTAGGTTCTTCAGCAATTTTGGTTTTCTTTGATGCAGGCTCATCCTCATCAATTCTGAATTCTGGTGGAAGGTCAAGGCTGCTAGGAAAGTCAGTGAATTTCTCAACTTGTCTCTTCTTTCCTTGGGCCTTCTTGATCTTTCCTCTAGTTTGGACACCTTCAGCACTTTTGTCCAAACCAGACACTTCACCACCTGGTCTTTGCTGTAGCCTCACTCTTTCCTCTTGAGCTGAGGCCATGGAGTTCTTCAATGCAAGTGCTAATTGCTCTTCTTCATCTAATTCTTCCAAATTTAGCACTTCAGGCTCTTTGCCTTTTCCTTCAATATTGTCTTTCCCTTTGACTGGGCTTCCTATCACCAAGGCACCTTTTGCTCTAGCTCTTTCCCTTTCCCCCTTTTTGGCAGCATCAAAACACTGGGGCTTGAGATCACTCATAGTTGAGGCCATCAGGGATTGGGCCTGGTTCAGGGACTTCATCTCCTCCAACAAATATACATTCTCATCATGTATATTCTGCATCCTATCACTGCTCAAGCTAAGGAAAGCTAGAACAGGCTTCATCTTTTGTTGAACAACCTCCTCCATGGTGGCTTTCAGAGATGCATCCAATTGGGCTTTTAAGAGCTCAGTGAGGTTGGCCACTGCACTTTCAGCAATGTTGGCCAATACCTCTTGGGAAAACTTTTCAGAGGCTGCTTTGACCATAGCTAGCCTTTGCTCTTCAGCTCTTTTCTTCTGCAAGGCTGTCTTCTTGCCAAGAGCTTGCTTGATTGTTAATCTGATAGCTTGAACATTTGCATTATGGTTATCTCTCAGCAACCTTTGATCCTTCTTGACTTCCTTTGAGATGTTTTCCATACTGACTTTGGCTTGGTGAACTTCAGTAGAAATGGTTTGAAGACCAGATTCTACTCCTTCAATTCTTGCTTCCAATGTGGGTAAAACCATATCTTCAGAGCCAGTTAATCTCATTTCAACAGAAGCTAGAGTTCTTCCATGCTCATTTAATGCTCCAGAAGTCTCTGCATGAGCTGTTTGAACTTGTTGAGCCAAGGAATCCAACTTCTGTGATTGCATCCCAAGCATGGCTTGTGCTGATCCAGTGTCAACTTGAATGGGAGCATCTGTCAAGAGATCATCTGCAAAGATTTGTTCAAAGCTTATCCCTGCAATATCAGAAAAATCAAAAGCATCAGCAAAAACACTCTTATCTCCCTCATTTTCTTTTTCATAAGACTCTGATACATCAGCAGTCTTCTCCTCATTTTCAACTATTTCTTTTCTTCCTTCATTAAAAATTTCCTCACTTAAAGGAACAGGCCTCCTTTCATCAAGGGATTCTTGAAGTTCAGATTTGACTTCAAGAATAACCTGTCCTTCCTCACTTATATCACCCTCATTTGGTGGTACACTCACTATTCTAGTGATCACAACCTCTCTCCCATCTACTTCTCCCTCTGGTTTTTCCACTATTATCACCTTTTCAACTCCTTCACCTAGACCTGCAGCATCTTCACCTTCAACAAGGTTCAAAGATGGCAGTTGTGGGGAGATCACAGTGCTTATATCAGCAGCCACTGAGTCATCCTGAATGATTAAGGGCTGATCAGTGTCCAACTCTTCTGACACTGAATAGGCCTTAATCAAACTAGCCTCTATTACAGGAACCTCAACATCTTTAGGCAGTGCCTTGGGTTCAAGAGAACCTTCATTGGCAGATGTGTCTTTGGTTGTGTTACCACCCTTGGTCAACACCTCTGAAGATACAGAGCCTTTCCTATGATAGGTTTTAGGAGGATTGGAAAGTCTATCTGCTACAGAAGACTTGGGTTGAAGGGGTTCAGGGAGGTTGGCTTGAGGGGTTTCAGGAGGATTGGAATTTGAAGGGTTTGAGGGATCATCAGGGGAATCATCATCATTGGAGCTACTGTCAGGGTGTTTGATTCCCTTGGCTTTCCTTTCTATCTCCTCCTTAATCTTATCAGCTACCAACTTTGCAAAAATCTCCTCATCAATGAGGAATCTTGTCTTTGAAATTCCAGCAAAGTGTAGCAATCTGTTCTCCTCTACCTGCCACCAGTTTGCACCCTTATCTTGGATGACTTGTGATATCTCCATCAAGGATTTGTCTTTCACATCAACAAGCATCCTTAAATCTTGAAAGGCCTTCTGAATTCTTGGAAATTCAGCAAGTTGTGGATACAAACTGTCCACAGTAGCCTTGGCTCCTCCTCTGAGCATACTTTCATAAGTATACTCCTCCTCATCTCCACTTGAATGGGGACTTTGGGTTATAGGGGAGTTGGCTCTGGGTTCTCCTAATGTGGCTTTAGGTAGATTAAGTTCAGGGATGTTGGCTTCAGAAGGGTTGGGCTCAAGTGAAGGTACTTCAGTTGCTTTAGAGAGCAATGAATCTGAAGGGGCTTTACTCAGGGGGGTTGGCTCATTGAGTGCATGCTCTAGGAGCTTTGAATAATTGAGCATGGATGAGTCAAGTGGAGACAGGAGTCTTGTCTCATCTACTGCTAAGTCAGCAAGCACATCAATGCCACTTCTTTGCTCATTCCCTTCTAGAGAATATCTCTTAGTGAGATTTACAGGGGTAATGGGTTGGTTGGAAGGGGTAACATGGGTTTCAGGGGAGTTGGGCTCAAGATACTGAATTTCAGGGATGTTGGCCTCTATGGGTTGACCTTCAGGGACTTTGGATTCTGGAGTTCCAGAACCAGATGAATTGGTCCTTGACATGGATTTGGCCCTGCTTTCAGCTCTGCTCTTCCCTTAGCGCCAATTGAAGAGACCTCTCTTCTTGCAGCTCCAACACCTTTTCAGTAGGTTTGGCCCTTCTCTTGCTGGCCCTGCTACTTCCACTTCCTTCCTTCTCAGGGACAACTTCCCTGATTCTCTTATCACCCTTAGACTTTTGTCTAGTCTCATTGTACTTTTGCCTGAGTTCTTCTGAATGATCAGATGGCACTTGTACACCTTCTCTAGCAACTTCTTCAATCTCAGCTAAAGCATCTGAATTCTCTTCTGAGATTCTCTGAGACATTTTTCTTGTCTTTACAGCCCTGGCCTTTGTTCTCTTTTTCATCTTAGGCTTCTCTTCTTCCTCTGTTTCAGCAGGCTTGGCCATTAACATCCTTCTTTTCTCAGTTTTCTTGCTGAGCTTTCTGAAGAGGATCTTTTGGGCTGGGAGGGGCTTTGCAAAGGTTTGCATCTGGGAATAGTGGGAAAACCTCTCAATCAACAAGCTTGCCCTGGTGCAATACTTGATTTTCCCTTCTAGCACCACCTTATTGTGGGTTGTCACCTTAAATTTAGCCTTCTCCTTCATCATCTCAGATATGATGAAGGTCCTCCAATCAAACTTGATGCCCTTATCACTGGCATCAATAATGGCAGCCATGATTCTGATCCTTGGATGGCTGACCTGCTCTAAGCTTCCAGTGTTGCTTAGGAGGCTCTTAGCAACTACCTCAAAAAGATTGAGAAACTCTGGCTTGAGAGTTTTCTTGTTTTGAGTTGAGGAGAGAGGGCCTGGAACTAATAACCATTCTTGGGCTATTTCATCTTCATGCCCAGTACCATAAACCTCTGGATTCCTTCCCTCATAAGGCAATCCAAAAGCTCCTTCCAGATCCTCTGAGGAGAATTTTACTCTGTGGAATCTCTCCTCTTCCTCTCCTTCAGCAGTGTATGACAATCTGGTTGATACTTCACCATCCTCAGGTTTGCCTCTCCACTTTAGGAAGGCAAAGAATTCTGCCATGTAGCTCTCCAAGCAAGAGCTTGGTCTTTCTTCCAAGAACTTTTGGAGACCAGCCCTTCTTAACCATCTCAGGGTTGGAGTAATCTCAGGATCTTCACTTTCAAAAGAGATTATTGGCTCAAAGTGAAGGTTGTTCTTGTTGCTTAGATAGCCAAAATCTAGGTCTAGATCCTTGTTAGAGAAATCAACAAGCATCTCAGGTTTAACTTTGGGGGCCATTGAAATTTGCAGAGAGATTTTTGAGTTTTGAGAGAGTTTGAAGAAAATTTTGAGTTAGGGTTTCGAATACTTGGGGAAGAAGTGTTTGTGGGAATCTTAAGACTTGTGAATATTCTAAAAAGAATGTTTGTCAATGAGTTGGTAAGGTCTTGGGGCAATTCAAAGGTGAGCAAAAATGGAAATCAAAGATGGACGGCTAGGATTGATTTCAGAGGAGTTGTCCATTTTTGATCCAATGGTCAAAAACCAATGCAACAGTGAAATAACTGTTTTATTCAAAACGTGGGTGGTTTTTAATGTTTGTTTAAGGCTGGGGGTTCTTCGAGATAGATCATGTCCCAAAAAGTTTAATGCAAACAAGAGTTAAATCTTGGCATTTAATGCATGGAAAGTGACCTTTTGGGTGGGGGACAAATTAAATCCCAGAAAGGTGAAAACTGTATTTCAATGGGACAGATTTCGAAATAGGTATTGATCACCAAAAATAGGTGCTTATCATACCAAGATTTGGTTTGATAGCTAGGACAACTTATCTGACCCTACATGGACAAGTGTCCTGAAAGATTGTGGACAAGTGTCCTGAATTTCAAGGGACAAGTGTCCTGAAGAAGTAAGGTCATGTTTCTGAGTTTCAGTAGACTTGTCCAAGTCTGCTGAAGTTTGAGTTTATTTCCCCTCAAACAATGAACCTCTTTGGACTCATTTTTCCATCTTCCCTGGATCAAGGAGTCCCAACTCTGCTGATAATTCCAGGAACCTTGCCTCTGCAAGTGGCTTAGTTAGTATATCAGCTTTTTGATGATCTGTGTGAATTTTCACTAGCTTGATATCCTTCTTCTCCACATGATCTCTAATGAAGTGATGCTTGATGTCCACATGTTTACATCTTGTGTGTAAGACGGGATTTTGTGATATAGCAATGGCACTATTGTTATCACAGAAAATTGGCACTTCAGTAGAGTTGACTTTGTAGTCTCTTAGTTGTTGTCTCAACCATAGGATTTGAGCACAACAACTTCCAGCAGCAACATATTCAGCTTCAGTGGTGGAGGTGGCTACTGTATTTTGTTTCTTGGAGAACCAAGATATGAGTTTATTGCCCAAGAATTGACAAGTCCCTGAAGTGGACTTTCTGTCAATTCTACATCCTCCATAATCAGCATCTGAGTAGCCAGTTAGCTCAATATTGTCATCAGCAGGGTACCAAAGGCCTAGATTCTCAGTGCCTTTGAGATACCTCAAAATCCTCTTTGCAGCCTCAAGGTGGCTTTTCTTAGGGTTTGCTTGAAACCTTGCACAAACACCTACTGCAAAGGTGATATCAGGTCTGCTGGCAGTGAGATAGAGGAGTGATCCAATGATTCCTCTATACTCAGTGGAGTTGGTTGGAACACCACTCTCATCAGGATCCATCTTCCAATTTGTGTTCATTGGGATCCTTACTGGCTTGCTAGTTGTACACCCAAACTTCTTGATCATTTCTCTGGTGTACTTAGCTTGGTTGATGAAGATTCCTTCTTTAGATTGTTTGACTTGTAGACCCAAAAAGAAATTCATCAACCCCATCATGGACATTTCAAACTTGCTTTGCATGAGCTTGGAGAATTTCTCACAAAGCTTCTCATTAGGGGATCCAAAAATTATGTCATCTACATAAATTTGGACAAGCAAGATGTCCTCTCCTTCAGAGATTCTGAAGAGAGTTCTTTCCACAGTTCCCTTGGTGAATCCATGATCCAAGAGGAATTGTGACAGTGTATCATACCAAGCCCTAGGGGCTTGTTTGAGTCCATATAGAGCTTTCTTGAGTCTGTAAACTTGGTTTCCAACTTCAAAACCTGGTGGTTGCTCCACATAGACTTCTTCTTTCAAGACTCCATTCAGGAAGGCACTCTTGACATCCATTTGGTACACTTTGAATTTCTTGTGGGCTGCATAGGCTAGAAAGAGCCTTATTGCTTCTAGCCTTGCCACAGGTGCAAATGTCTCATCATAGTCAATGCCTTCATGTTGACAGTATCCTTTTGCCACTAGTCTTGCTTTGTTTCTGACAATCACATCATTTTCATTTTTCTTGTTCTTGAACACCCACTTTGTTCCAATAACATCTTGATGTGAAGGTCTATCCACCAGCTCCCATACTTCATTTCTGGTGAATTGGTTCAGTTCTTCCTGCATGGCTGTGATCCAATTGGCATCTTGAAGTGCTTCCTCAATATTACTTGGTTCTTGTTCTGACAAGAAACAGCAAAACATAGCACTTTCACCATGAAACTTTCTGGTTCTGACTCCTATACTTGGATCACCAAGTATCAGATCAGTAGGATGGTCAGACAACCAAGTCCTTCTTTTCCTGATCTCTTCAGTAGAGTTTTCCTCTACTGAAGGTGAGTCATTTTGATCATAGAATTCAGGATAATTTATTGCAGGATCTAATTCAGGATCATAATCAGGGGTGTTGTCCTCAATGTCAGGGACATTGGCATTTTCAACATTTTGAGTTCCCCCTTGATTATTTGACCCATTAACTACCTCAGCAGGAACTGCTTCTTCATTGGTAGTTGTTACCTGGATGTGAACTGGGATTGGATCATTCAGTTCACCATTTCCATCAGTGGGATTTGTCTCAGGAAGGTTGCCTTCTGGATTGTTGTCCAATGTGGGTTTTTCAGACAGATTGGCTTGAACAACATCTATGAATTCAGTGACTTTGTCTTTTAGGCTTAATCTGGTTGTCCTCCGTGTGATTTCTTCAGGTTCCAAATGATCATTCCTGATCTCAAAGATAGATTCATCAAACACAACATGAGGTGTTTCTTCCACTATAAGGGTTTTCTTGTTGTAGACTCTGAAAGCTCTACTGATTTGAGAGTATCCAAGAAATACTCCCTCATCAGCTTTGCTGTCAAAAGCTTTCAACTGTTCTTTCCCATTATTGTGAATGAAACATTTACAACCAAATATATGAAAGTATGACACTTTAGGCATTCTTCCTTTCCAGAGTTCATAGGGGGTTTTGCCTTGCCCCTTAGTGATCAGACATCTATTTTGAGTATGGCATGCAGTGTTTATAGCTTCAGCCCAAAACCTCTTAGGTAAATTTGAGTCAGCAATTAGAGTTCTAGCAGCTTCTTTTAAAGTTCTATTCCTTCTTTCTGCAACTCCATTTTGTTGGGGAGTTCTAGCTGCTGAAGTTTCATGAGCTATTCCATTTGATGTGCAGTACTCATTGATGTATGAATTAATGAACTCAGTGCCTTTATCAGATCTTATCTTGATAATGCTAAGGCTTTTCTCATTTGATAATCTCTTGAGAAGTTCAGGTAGTTTGACTTGTGTTTCCTTTTTATTAAGGAGAAATACTACCCATGTGAACCTAGAGAAGTCATCTACTACCACTAATGTGTATTTTCTACCATTAATGCTTGAAGGGGTAATTGGTCCAAACAGATCCATATGTAGAAGTTCAAGTACCCTTTCAGTGGAGATGACTGGTTTTCCTTTGAATGAGGCTTTAATCTGTTTTCCTTCTTGACATGGCTTACACACATGTTCTTTAATGAAAACCTCATTAGGTAGTCCTTTAACTAATGCATTTCTAGCAAGTTTATTCATAGATTTGAAGTTCAGGTGGTTTAGCCTCTTGTGCCATAGCCAACTTTGTTCACTAGAACTTTTAGCAATAAAACATGCAGCATTAGTAGACTTGTCCCAGTCTGCAAAATACACATTTCCCTTCCTAGTTCCAGTCAATAGGGTTTGTTGAGTTTTATCCTTAATTAGACACTTTCCACTTGAAAACTCAACATTAAAATCTTTATCACAGAATTGACTGATACTCAGGAGGTTATATTTGAGACCAGCTACATAAGATACATTGGTTACTTTGATGTTACCAATCATCAAAGTACCATAACCTTTTGTTGTTGCTTGTGAGCTGTCTCCAAAGGTGACATTTGGGCCTTCTTTTTCAATAAAATCAGAGAGGAGTTCCTTGTTTCCAGTCATGTGCCTTGAGCATCCACTGTCAAGGTACCATGCTGTCTTTTTGTTCATGCTCCTCTTCTTGTGGCCCATTGGTACCTGCAATTAGATAGGTTTAGGTACCCTTTGAGTTTTGGGTCCTGAGAGGTTAGTTGTACCTTTGGGAACCCAAACTTGCCTAATAACCCTGATTGATTCAAGGTGGCTCAGTTGATTTCCTAGTGCATCAACATACACTGTCTTTCCCTTAAATGCCTTTGGGAAAGTATGTGTGAATGTGTTAACTCTGTAAGTTTCAGAGAAGTTGTCCACTCTCCTGAAATTATGAGTTCTTTGTGCAGCTTGTTGAAATCTTTGAGGAAAGGTTTTCTTATGACCATTACCCTTTGGCACGAAGGGTTTTGGTTGACTCATTTTATTCTGCCTTAGAGGATAGTTTTCCTTAGGTCTATTCAGCTGAGGCTTTCTCAG
Source organism: Galeopsis tetrahit (assembly GCA_963675135.1). Lineage (NCBI taxonomy): Eukaryota > Viridiplantae > Streptophyta > Magnoliopsida > Lamiales > Lamiaceae > Galeopsis > Galeopsis tetrahit. The sequence continues at coordinate 63,342,614 of OY776121.1, read as the reverse complement.
ATGAGTTGGCCTAGGCTGATTATACCTTGGATAATTCCTCTGATCATTGTTCAGGAGAGTTGCCCTTCCATTGGGTCTACTCTGCTGACCAATATTCCTCTTGTGCTCAGGAGCTTTGGCCATTTCCTTAGGTTTTGGCCTATTCTTCTGAATCACTTGAGTGGGCATTTCATTCAATTTGCCCTTTCCTTTGTTCAGTGGCTGAACTATTTCATTTTCTGTTTGTGCCACTGATTTAACAAAGATTTTCTTAGTGTTACTTGTGGATGCAGCACTAAGACAAGGTGAAGTTTCAAATGGATCAAAACCCAATCCACTTCTTTGAGCCATAGGTCTTTGATAACTTTGAATTTCCTCTATTGCTCTAGAAGATTTGTTCAAAGCAGACATCTTTAATTTCAGGCTCTCTTCACTTGATTTAAGAATATCATACTCATGTGAGAGATTTTCAAATTTGGCATTTAGAATTTTAAGTTCAAATTCTTTTCTCTTCTGAGAGAGCAGTTGATCATCAATCTCCTTTTGTTGGTCAACTATCCTGAGATTTGCTTCCTCAAGCTTTCTCAAGATTTGTTGATACAACTCAGTAGACTTGACATCAACAGCTGCCTCAGAGTTCTTGGTTAGTTCAGTAGCTAATCTTTCATTTTCTCTCACACAATTGTCATGAAATTCTTGTAATCTAGTGAAATCTTCCATCAACTTTCCTAGGGAAAGTTTCAGGTTAACCTCACTAGTGTTTTGTGAGATGAATGATGGTGAACTAGAAGTAGAGGATACCTCATCATCCTCAAGAGCCATGTTGCAGACATCATCATCATCACTGTTGGAGAATAGTCCATCAGAAGAGTTGAAGCTTTCAACACTATCAGATTCTTCACCAGCCATCATGGCCTTTCTATTGGTGAACTTTCTGTCTCTTTTAGCTTGTCTCTCTCTTCTTTCTTTAGAGCTCAATTCAGGGCAGTCATACTGGAAGTGCCCTTTCTTTTTGCAGTTATAGCACAGGTCTTCATCATCATCCTTCTTGGATTCTTCTCTTCTCTTAGATGAAGAAGGATCAGCTCTACTGGATCTTCTCCTATCAGAGGACTTGTCCTCTGATCTTTTCTCTTCAGGCTTTTTGTCCTCAGCCTGATCTTCAGGGGAATTGTATCTTCTCCTGAATTTGTTGTCTTGGTAGAATTTCTTGTATCTACCAAACCTTGTGTTGAGCTTGTCAAACCTTCTAGCCATCAAGGCTAGTTCTTCCTTCATTTCAGTCTTGGAGACTGTCTTTGATGATCTGGGAGTGGGTTGCATTTCTGGTTCAGCCACTTTGGATTTGAATGCCACTCCCTTAGTAGGATTTGAAGGTTCCTCAACAGGCTTTCTTCTATTGAGGTCAAACTCATAGGCTTTAAGTTCTGAGAATATTTGTTGCATGGGCATGGTGGAGAGATCTTTGGTATTCTGCATCATCACAGCATAGACATCCCACTTTTGAGTGAGACTCCTTAGGATTTTCAGTCCAACCTCTCTCTTGGTGTAGACCTTGCCCAATGAGTTAATCTCATTCATCACATCAGTGAATCTACCAGCAAATTTGTCAATGGACTCATCAGACTCCATTGAGAATTGTTCAAACTTTTGCACAGCAACTTGGAGCTTGTTCTCCTTGATTTTTTCAGTGCCCTCACACATTTCAGCAAGGGTATCCCAAATTTCTTTAGCTGTGGTGCAGTGGTAGACTCTACCCATAACTGCATCTGGAATTGTTTGATAGAGGGTGTTCATGGCAAGATAATTCAAATTATCTTTCCTCTTTTCATCAGCAGTGAAGTCATCCTCATCTTTGGGAATCAGTTCCCTTATATCTGCTCTTTGCTCATCTGTCAATCTGGGGTTAGTTTGAGTAAACACAAAAGGTCCTCTTGTGATTACTCTAAGCATATCAGTATGAAGAGATGCAAGATGAGCCCTCATTCTAATTTTCCAGAAATCATAGTTGTCTATTGAAAACATGGGCAGTTTGTGATGAGAAATATGGTTGACTGGATTTGTGGCCATATTGTCCAAACCTTGGACAGCAGGTGGAGGAACAGCATTGTTGTTAGCCATATCTCAATAAGAATCAGTCAATCAATAAGTAATGGATTTCAGATAGAGATCAGTTCAGTGACCACACCAAATATGTGAGTTTTGAAAATCAAGATGGATCTTCAGAAGCAGTGGTCTTTGAACCCCTGCTCTGATACCACTTGTTGGTCCTGAAAGGAGTAGATAACAAGTGTATGGGGGGGGGGAATACACTTGTATGCAAATTCTTTTTAGATCAAACCAGAGCTCAGCAAGGTTGTCTTGGACAACTCTGCTGAAGAAGATTAACTCTTCTAAGATAATCAAACTACTAAGTACTATTGAGTACTTAGTTGAACAACTATCTAGGGGAGTTATATGTGCGGAATAGTGGTTGGCCCTTTTAGTTTAGACTCCTTTAATTTCTGAAATCACTTAGTCAATGTAACACAGTCCAGTTAAGCTTCAGGGAAGTTGTCCAAAACAGTTTTGCACAGTCTTTGAATGTTTATCCTTGAAAGATCAGTTTTGTGTGCAGTGTTGAGTGAATGTAAGTACTTGTAAAGTAAATCAACACAAGAGTTTATAGTGGTTCAGAGACTCAAGCTCCTACATCCACTTTCCCTGATTTAACAGGATAATTCCTTCACTCTTGGAATTAACTTGTTTTATAGTGCCAAGGTGCACTTGATCAAAAACACCACTCCTTGGTGAATTGATCCCTAGGATGTCTAGAGTCCTAGTACCCTCTTCTCAACTCAGAACTGAACTGTTCTTCTCTCAACAGTCAGCTCCTACCACTTCTACTACTACAACCTTCTCACTTTCACTCTTGAAAGGTGTAAGGGTTGAAGTAAGGTTCCAACTAATGAGATATCCTTTACAGTGAAGATCAGTGTATAAGGATATGATATCTCTCTAAGCTTGTGTATGGATATACAATTGGGTTCAGCTTAGAAGAAGTGTATAAAGACTAAGATAGTCTCTTTGAAAGCTTGAGAGCACTTTTTCAACTTGTAGGATAGTTGGATATTCTTGTCAAGGTTGAGGTGCTTTCAAATGGTCTTCACACTTCTGTATTTATAGACAAAATGGAGGATTTGCCCGTTGGAGAGGCAGCCCCAAATTGCTATAAATGTCTTCCTTGAGTTCTTCAAACTGGAAGACAGATTCTTGATAGTGACATGTCCTCATTTGGGTAATAAACGGCTTGTAAGACTTTGTCTTCATTCTGCAGCACTTTTCCCAATGTTTGTCTTCTTGTTAGGACTTGGACATGGCTTCTGAAGGTTGATCCAATGATAGGAAAACATTCCTTATCATTTGGACAACTCTCCTTATCACTGTCAGCAGTTTTGCCTTTCAGCAAGGTTGGCTTGCTCTTCTTCAGATGACTTGGCTCTTTCCCTCTATTTCACTTCAAGGTGATCTTAGCTTGTTTCTTTGAAGACCTTTAGGGAGTGATTGTCTCAAACTTCTTCAGCATAGTTGACCTCAGGCTTTCAGAATACTTGATCTTGATTAATTTAGCTGAGACAACTCCTCTGGACAACTCTCCTGAACAGCATGATTTGTCTTCAAGAGATTTAGTGTTGTATCCAGAGTTTGAGCCTTGAGGGGACTTGTTCTTTGTGTACTTTAAAGCATGTGTTCCCCCTCAAACTGTGCATCTAATCATCTAAGAGCTTCCTAACATATTAGCTCCTCATCTAGCCTTAATACTATATGTTCCACCATCTCTAGAACATATTCATTTATAAATTAGGCATGTCTCAAGGGGTTTTTGGTATTCAATCAAAACATAGCTCATTTTATTCCCAACAAGTTCAGCCCATGTCGCATAGTGGACATTCTCCATCTCAAGAATAACAGAGATGTGATTCTTAATATTGGAGACAACGAGGGCTGGGTGAAAGGAGGATTTAGAAGACGAAGTCGACATGATGAATACAAAACAGAATTTGAAGGAGAATCAAGGCTGCAGCGGAAGAAAAGAAAGAAGACCCTAGACTCGTGATACCATGTAGGAATGTAATCCCTTGATTGATATCCTCAATGAGGTAAAATATATATACAATGATGGTGTCATAATCTACGCTATGATTATGGAGTGAAACTAGCCTACCATCTACATATGCAAGACTACAACAATTACATATATTCCATTAAAATTGGTTAATACATAAAGTTGGTTCCCTTTCCCACTCATCAAATTAAAGAAATCCAAAATTTTAACATAGAATGAGCCTTCATCCACTTATACGAAGATATTTCTACGTTGTCTATCGTTCTGTCGATTTCCAAACACATGCCTTTAAAAATGAGACAGTTTCTACTCAACCAAATGTTCCATATTGTGCAATGCCAAACCAGTGCCCACACCGAACTCCACTTGGAGTCCGCCTTCAATTCCCTATGTGACTCTTAAAGTGACTAAATTTGGTGTCATTTCCTTCCCACACGAGGCCGAACCAACTATAAATACGACCCCGAATACACGAGTTGCTCGGGTATAAGAAAAACAAATGGTCCGTACCTTCGTCCTCCGAATTGGAGAACTTGCAAGTTGTGTAAAAGAATTCATTGTAAGCTCCCCTTCTTTTAAGTTCACAATGGTGGGGATTTTGTCTTGAACCATTCTCCAGGAAAATGCAGTCACCTTGAGCGGGATACCCTTCGTCCAGATTCCTCCGATTTCGTCCAACTCCTGATCCTCCTTCATATTTCTATCTAGCAGCAATTTGTAGGCTGACCTCACCGAATAATGTCCGTCTTTTACAAAAAACAAATACATCTGTGTAAACCGCTAAATATCATTAACGTATGCACAATATTGATATTTAAAAAACACAAATACATTTGTGTAACCGTTACTCCCTCCATCCCGTTTTTTATTCAACATTTAATGTGTGAGCGGAATTTAATGCGGAAATTAATTATTAGTATTAAAGAAGATAAGATAGATTTTAAATGATTGTAGAATTGTCTTTTCCATTTTTATGGTAATAAGATGTTTTTGTAATGAGTTGCAAAATAAATATATATGATATAATTTTAAGATGTTTGAAAGGTGAAGTTTAAATTGAAAAAATTATTTTATTATCAAATTAAGATACTTTTAATATAATTTGAGACTTCAATTTTAGGCAAATGTTGAATAAAAAATGGAAAGGAGAAAGTATATAATAACATGTAACTGAATCTATTTTGCATAAACAATGTGAGATTAACTTAGTTTTTGTATTTGAATTATAACGTAGTCATATGCGGTAGAGTCAAACTCTTCCATGGGAAGTCGAATTAAGCAAGTTTTTGGCATGAAAATACAAAAATTCAAAGTCCAAATAATTTAGTGAGACCTGAAAAAGTGGGTTGCCATCGAAAATGAGCTTAATATTTGCGGCACCATACCTTATAACCCTGTAAATATATAAACAGTAAGATCATCAAACCTTCATCCCTGCCAGAGTTGCCAGAAATTTTTTTGCCTCCCAAATCCGGCAGCCTTACCTCCTCGTCGGATCCAAGACGAGCAGGTAAGCCATTCATTGTTCCCGTTCATGAGATCAAATCATCGTCAATGTCTCGGGTTCCGTACCAGATTTTAGAGCTGAGCATCATCTCTGCTCAAGATCTTGAGCCTGTTACTAAGAATCTGAAAACCTACGCCGTCGCCTCCATCGCCGCCGATCGGAAAGTTAAGACATCCGTTGACCAGAAGGGCCACAATAATCCCACATGGAACGATAAATTCGTCTTCCGAATCAATGACAAGGTTTTGAATTCCGATACATCGTTTGTCAATATCCAGATTTTAGCCGTTGGATGGCTTCGCGACAATCCCGTCGGCTCCGTCACCGTCCTCATCAGCAGCCTCATTCCGCCCTCGGCCCGCCACGATCGCCGATTTCTGGCGCTTCAGATCCGCCGCCCATCGGGTCGGCCGCAGGGGATTCTCAATTTGGGGGTTTCTCTTTTGGATAATACAATGCGGAGTATGCCGCTTTGCACTGAGCTCAGTGGATCCACCGTCGGATTCCAGGATCTGTGGAATGTTGAAAAATCCAAAATCACGCAAGGAAATGAAGAATTGAAAACGATTCGTTTATTGAGATCCCTAAGTGATAAAACTGATGTAACGAGGAGACTTGGGAAACAGGGCAACAAAAAACCCGGTTCCATGTGTAATGTCTACGGACCCGGTTCAATCGCAACGGGGCCCGGCCTGGGCTCCGTAATCGAAAACGGGTTTGGTTCGGTTGTAACGGGTGGCGGAGGGGGCTCGGTTGTGAATGGCGGGTCGATGGTTAATGGATCCGTGTGCAATTCGGATGTAGGGCCATCGGCGTCTGTGGTGGCAGCAGCGGTGGCGATGGGGCTGTACCCGATCCATCAGCGGCCGGGTGGTGGAAACTCGGTGCTGGAGGATTGGACGTTGGAGGAGCAGGCGGAGGATGGGGTGGTTACGAGGATCGAAAGGTGGAGGATGGACCTTCCAAATGGATATGATCAGAAGTATAAGAGGATTGGAAACAAGGTGGAGAAGAAGGGGCACCATCAGCGTCGGAGTAAGACTAACGACAACGGGGAGGACGACGACGGACAGTTTAAGTGCTTCGGCGCGGTGTTTGGTTGCGAGTTTACGATAGTTTGTGGGGGTGGTAACAACAAAAATAAGGGAGGCAAGAAAAATAGGCGTCGTAGCAAGTTTAGCGATTCAGAATTGTAAGAGAATTTTGATATCTATTCACAAATCATCAAGATTTATTTATTAATTATGATCATGTTTTACTATTTTATCTGATTTTTGGATTCTTTAATTTTATGAGAAGGTTAGAGGTAGGGAAGTGGTTCTTTACCCCCTTTTTTTTTTTCTTGTAGATTTATGCTAGAAAACAGGCATTTACTTAATGTTTTATGGCAAATCCGAAACGGGCAAAGGAGATAGTTATCAGGTTTTTTGGATTTTAATCCCACTGTATGTAAAACCAAGCTTGGATTCATTAATTAATTACAATGAATTCTTTCAAAGTTAATTTCGGCTTCTAGATTCAGTTTTTTTTTTTTTTTTTTTTTAAACATGTAAGGAGACTCAAGACATCAAAGTAAAGAGCACAAGTGGTGTGAATGATCTGTCAATCGATATCAATCTAAGCATTGAAGGTCTCCTCTCTTTTCTCCCGGAAGAATAAACTGCTCAACTTCAATCGTGAGAAGCGGTAGAGTTAGCTGCTAGTTGAGCCAGCTTGTGTAATTGTCCATTCTTCTGCCTTGGAAGAGGACTAAATTCGCACACTACGAATTCCTATGCCATTTTCCAGTGTACTTCCTTCCGAACCTAGCACTTCATTTATTTTCGTAATCAAAGTCACTGCTTGCAACAAGTCTGAAAGGATACTGATCTTGTGTATATTCTTCTCCCCGACTTTCATCAATCCCGCCTCAATAGCTTTCAATTCTTCTCCCAAAGAAGTCCCCGACGCCCTGATTTTGTCAGCCCCGTTTCCACAATCTCGACCCCTTCCATCTTGTATCACCCATCCTACTCCATACCCTCTTTTTCTTATATGAAATGCACCATCTACCTTATTTTTTTTTTTAAGGGGAATGCACCATCTACCTTGACCATTTAAAATAACCACTATATATGTGTCACATGTATTAACTAAAGATATAAGTAATTAAAATATAACATGAGTTCCATCCGTTATATTATATGTTTGGTTGTATATTGTTTGTATAATATCTACTCCCTCCATTTTTTAATAAGTGTCATTTTAGCTTTTTTCAACAAATTAAGATAATAAATTGTGGTCTATATTACCCTTCATTAATTATACTAATTTTAATATAGAAATTTTATTTGATAAAGAATGTAGGTAGTATTCATAATCAAATTAATTTTGGTATAAACAATTTTTGTGGAATTTATTTATGAAAAATATTTATGGTAAATGTATAAGGGTAAAATAGTCAAAATTAAAGGAAAAACTCTAGAATGACACTTATTTTAAAATTAGTTAAAAAGTCAAAGTGACACTTATTAAAAAACAGAGGGAGTATTAATTTATCATATTCAATCCCATCACATTCCTTAATTAAAGAACCTAAATGAAAACGGAAAGATATAATGGGGCGGAGGGAATATTTAAATGCAAATTGCAAGACAAAACACCAGTTTAACTAACATATATATCAAGACAACATTTCATAAAGTCCAAGTCCAAGTCAATAGTCTTGTCCAGTCGAAGTGTCGATTAACGAATTGGAAAATGATAACTCAAAGTTAAGAAAGATTAGTCAAGAGTCAATATACATGTCAACCTAAAATGAGCAACCACCGGACCATGCTGGATTCTCATATGTACCGAGTCGTTTTACGTGTGGGAAAGATAGTGAAGTCAATAGTTTAGTCAGTTTGTTTCATATTGTTTGTCGTTTTTAATTTTAAATATTGTTTTAGAAAATTTGTTGTTTTATTATGTTTCTTTCTAAACCATTCCCATATAAATCCCTATCATATTTCATTTTAATTGAAAATATATTTGATGTTCTTTCTCTTTCTTTACCCATTTCTATCCCAATATTTTAGAGTGATTGTTGTATGCACTATAAACGGGTTGACTTTGGATGTGGACTGTGCTTAGCACGATACAAACATATATAATTAAACGGGGGTTATTACGTGTTTATATGGATTAAAGTGATGATTTGTGATGAACTTGATGAAGAACACACAAGAACACAAGATATAGCTTCTTGGAGAAGCTAAAGCTTTAGAAGCTTGGGAGAGTTTATTGCTTTGGGTAGGGAGATTTTGTGGAATCTTTCACTTGTGTTACAAATGAGCCCAAATGGGCATTATATACTGCTTTTCGAGGGCTGCCCGCCCTTTACACGTGGAGCCTCCAGATTGGGCCTTCATTCTGCCCGAAAAGGTGATTTGATGGCGCATTTAATGCTAAACCGCCTCTGGTGCTCGTCCTCGCCGAGATGCCGAGGAGCTGGGCCATGGTGGTCGCCGGTGGGCCGTCGAGGGGAGTGGTCGCCACGCTCCATGTTGTCTCCCAAGACTTCAACACTTAAAACATCTTAACTAAGAATAAGTACGTGCTCGCCACATACTTGGGCGAGCAGCTAACTAAGAGAGTGCTCGCCAACATCTTTGGACGAGCACTTAAACATATTAAATACATTAAATCTATTACATTTTCTTGGTCTTGTTGACTAGTCGTCGCACGACTGTTGACTGGTCCTCGCCACGTAAGATGGTGACTAGGATTGACTTGTCAAAGATTGACCTCTTTGACTAGGTATAACATTTGCCCCCTGGTCGCCTTTCTTCGTATTCGTAGAATGGAAAGGCGAGCAGTGTGATCGTCTTCTCCGTTGGTGAAAATGGTTTTCGACAACACAATCAATTTCGAGATCTTGATGACGTGAAAAGGAAGTGGTCGCCTCGTTTCCTACGCCGAGCTCGCCTTCCGAGGCACTTTTGATGACGTATGATGTGATTGGTGTCAGGCGCGTGGGCGGCGCTCGAATTTCGAACAGTGCGCGTGGGGCGCGTGCCGACCTCAAAGGTCGCGCGTGAGAGTCACTCTCCGAATTTGAATTCGGAAATGGCCCTAAATTTTGGGAAAATTACGGATTTTACCCCGTTTTTTGCAATTAGGCCCCTAGTCGATTTTGCCTATAAATATGGCTTCCTTACTCACAAAAATACTTTCTTCACTTTGCAAATTTTCGAACTTCCAGTTTCCGTCCAAGTTTTAAACTTCGAGCTTTTCCGGCGTGTTTTGTGGTGGTTTCCGATTTAAAAAGGTAATTAAATCTCATTTTCTTCTTTAAATCTCTTTTTTCCCCCATTTCTTTAAGAAAAAAATGGATTTTGGTGGCGGTTCCGGTGGTGGTTCGCCGCCGTTAGATGGTGGTGCCGCTAGTTCCGGCGAGGCTGATCGTCTAGCCATTGTTTTGACGGAGAGGGCGTCTTCGTCGGACTCTAGGATCCAATCCCCTGAACCTATAAATGCTAGTGTCCGTAATTTGGGAAAAACAGTGGTCGTCGATGTCGACGATACCAGTGAATCTGATAGGGAAGATGCCGGCAATGATGCCGAGGAGGGTGATGCCGAGGATGGTGGTGGTGAGACGGACTCTGATTTGCACGATCAGGATTTGGATCGAGAAGTGGGCGACCAGTTAGAAATCGCCCAAGTCGAGGAGACTTTGTCGAGGAGTCTCCGCGAGGACTATGAAGAAGTTGTTCGATATGCGGAGAGCATAAAAGATATTTTGAGTGGTAGGGAGGACTTGGATGGCGACGAGGTCTCGAGGGAGGCCTACTATAAATATTACAGCGAAAACCCTCCTCGAGAGGTTCCTCGTCCGCATCGAGGAGCTTTCCAAATGATTTACGAAGCGAGCAAGTATGCGAGCAAAGTCTCCTTGGCGCAGCTCGAGAATTCTCGCAAAAGGTATCAGTTGCCGGCCGATGTTTGCTTTTTTGTACCTCGCGAGGATGAGAGGGCCGACCAGCCGCCGGAGGGCATGGTCGCCGTTAATATTGGTATGATGGAGGCAGGACTTAGGTTCCCCCTACACCCCAGTATCACAAACTTTTTACACTTCTTGAATGTTGCCCCTTCGCAAATTTTACCGAACGGTTGGTCGAACCTGATCGGCATTCTCACACTGTTCGGCCTGGTAGCGGCCGAGAACGGATGTCGGAATACGTGGCTTAGCCCGAGAGAGATTAACTATCTTCTTCAGGCGGCCGAGGCCGGAGGGAAAGTAGGCCATGGGTACCATTATGTACGAGGTCGAGATAATTTTAAGTTGGTTGAAGGGGTTCCCAACAAGATTAGGGATTGGAAAACCAATTGGTGGTGGGTGGCCGGGGACTGGATGAGTTCAGTGAGGCCGGATGGATCTTCTGATCGCATTCCTATTGAGACTGAATATCGAAGAATTCGTGGTAAGTTATTTTTATTTCTGCTCGCTCTTTCTATACTGACTAACTCCTCGCTTTTTGTAGGTGAAACTGTTCGCAAGAGGACTGCCGACGACCGTCTTACTCCTCTCTTTCAGTACCACGTTTGCTGTGTTCTCAATCGTCGCTACCTGGAGAGGTCTTGCCGATTTCTGAACAGGGAGTGCATGCGTGAGCGAGCAGGTCTCAGAGTACCTCCTCATCACTTCACTCGAGAGTTCCCTCCAGGTAAAATATTTCAAATTTCTTCTTTTTTTTTTTTAAATTCACTCTTCGAAGATACTGACTTCTCGCTTCTTTATCTAGTAGTGGTTCCTCAACGGGTTGTCGCCTATCTTCCCCCTACCGTTGAAGTCGAGCGCCTAAAAGCGACCAGTATGCTTCGACAGGCACAAATACTTCGCGAGCGCAAGATTGTCGATGGCGCCGGCAAGAAAAGGAAAGGGGCGGAGAGCTCGGGGGCTCCACCCTAAAGGGTCGCAAGGTCGACCAGAGGGGGCACTTCTCGCCCACCTGCTGCCGAGCAGAGGGCCGTGCCGGCTAGAGAGAGGAGGATCTCGCCGAGGAGATCCCCTCCGCCGAGGGGTGACTCGCCTCCCCCAAAAACTGTTGCTTCCCCTCCTCCCCGAAGTACTCGGTCGCGAGAGACTGCGACGAGCTCCTCGGTCGGACAGAGGGCTCCGGGAGATAATACCCTCCTCGGCTGGGAAGCCGCAAGGGTTGCCAAGTAAGTTTTTTCAAGATTGTCTAAAAATAGAAAATTTTCAAGTATTTTTCATTCTAACTCTTATTTTTCAACAGAGTTGCCGACTATCCGGTCGCCCAACCCTTCAGCGAGAATCTCCTCGGCTTCTACCGGTCGCGAGACCCGGTTGATAAAGAGCCTCTGAACCTGTTCGCCCAGAGGGCGATGAAGCACATACCCCGCTCGTTGACGACCACACTGATCGAAGAGGTCGACAACCATAATGCCATGGAAAATGCGCGCCTGGTCGCCATTGACTTGAGCCGAGCCTCTTATACCATGGAGAAGCTCGCCAGCCAGATTGCTGATGGCCGCAAACTTAGCGAGGACAGGGCTGCAAAAATTGCTCAAATGGCTAAAGCAAAGACAGTTGTTGAAGGGCAACTGCTCGCCTCCGAGGCAAAAGTGGTCGATCTCGAGACCAAGCTGGCCAATGCTGAGGCAAATTTGGCCGATTTCGAGGAGCAACTGGAGATGGTTCGAAAAAAGGATCAAGAAGATCTTCAAGAGATCGAACGTCTCCGTGCTCGCCTCAAGATTGCCGAGGACGAGGTAAGGACTCTTACAAGTAAGTCCGCAAATGATGAGGAGGAGTTGGCCACTCTTCGGCAGCAGCTGGTCGATGCAATAGATGAGCGAGATGAGACTACTGAGCTCGCTGGGGGCGTGGCCATGTTATCGGTGGCGCTCACTGCCCACGGGCTTATTTATAAACTGTTGGATGCCCATCCGGAAGTGGATGTGATTCCGCTCGGCGGATTTTTGGACGACCTCCTTATGAAGGAGAATCCTCAGCCGGGAACCGAGCTGCCCCTGCTTCCGTTGGTGCAAATGGGACTCCAGTTCCCTCGACTCTTGGGAGTTCCGGTGGAGTTTGTAAATCCTCCCGAAGACTCCCCAACCCCACAGGACGAGCAGAGTGCCCCTGCTGTAGTGGAGGTCGTGGACGAGGAGATAGCTGGCGAGCAAGATGCTCCTGCCGAGGAGAATGCTCCTGTAGTTTAGTTTTTTTTGTACTTTGTTTTATTTTGTTTTTCTTAGGACTGTTCGGCCATTAAGGCCTTTTTTTGTAATTTCAGCCTTCTAAGGCTTTTTAATGAATGGGAATCTTTTGCTTATGATGTGTGTGCTTATTTTCTTTATATTGAGTGATCGTTCTCGTCATTGCTTCTCGATTTATGTTATGATACTTGTCTTTTTAAATTGCCTTTTATTTGTTTTCGTTCGTATGCTTTAGATAGTGATCGTCGTTGCTATCTTGCGAGCATCTTTAAAAAAGAGTGCTCGTCTTCCACTGCGAGCATCTAAGAAAGAGTGCTCGTCTTTCCTTTGCGAGCATCTGAGACAGAGTGCTCGTCTTTCCTTTGCGAGACTCTAAGAAAGAGTGCTCGTCTTTCCTTTGCGAGACTCTAAGAAAGAGTGCTCGTCTTTCCTTTGCGAGACTCTAAGAAAGAGTGCTCGTCTTTTTAGAGTTAACCATTCGTCGGTTGAACTCCTTGTTTGACAGGTAGTGCTTGATGATTTTGTTGATCGCCTCTACCTGACCGTTTGATTGTGGATGGTAGGGTGTTGAAAAAAATTTCCTGATGTTCCATCTTGAGCAGAAATCCATCATGTCTTGACTTGTAAATTGACGTCCGTTGTCGGTCACTATCGCTCGTGGTAGGCCGAACCTGCAAATTATATTCTTCCAAATGAAGCTTGTCATTTGGCCCGTTGTGATGGTCTTCAATGCCTTTGCCTCTGTCCACTTGGTGAAGTAATCGACTGCTACGACGACGAAAGTTACCCCCCCAGCAGCTGGTGGGAAAGGTCCGATGATGTCGATCCCCCACTTCGCGAAAGGCCACGAACTATACACCGAGATGAGCTCGTCTGGTGGTGAGTGAATGGCGGGAGCGAAGGCTTGACATCTCTTGCACGTCTGCGCGTAATGGATTGCATCTTTCTTCAGTGTTAGCCAAAAATAGCCTTGCCTTATGATCTTTAGAGCGAGCGCTTGCCCCCCTGTATGATTTCCACACACTCCGTCGTGGATCTCATGCATGACGATCTTCGCTTCGTCTTCTCCGAGGCATTTCAATAAAGGCATTGAAAAACCCCGTTTGTACAGCTGGTCGCCAATAATAGTGTACCTTGCGGACCTGAGCTGCAACCTGGTCGCCTTCACCTTGTCGTCCGGGAGCTCGCCGGTCTTGATGTACTTGGTGATCGGCGTCCTCCAGTCCTCGTCGCTGGTCGCTTCAACCTGCAAAACTTGACCTCTGTTCACCGATGGGGAAGAAATCTTGGTGATGGTTGCTTCTGAAAAAATTGCCTCCCCCTCTGAAGTGGCCAGCCGAGCTAACGCATCTGCTTGCGTATTTTCCTCCCTAGGGATTTGCTCGATGTGGAATTGATCAAATTGCTCGAGTAATCCTTTCACAAGGTCTTGATACTTTATCATCTGATCGCCGCGAGCCTCGTATTCGCCCGTGATTTGACATACAACCAGCTGAGAGTCAGAAAAAATTTTCAGTTTTCTAGCACCCACGGCCATAGCCATCTTGATTCCTGCAACCAGAGCCTCGTACTCTGCTTCGTTGTTGGTCGCCCGATACTCGAACTCGATCGCCGAAGCAAACGCCTGTCCGGTTGGGCTGATGAGGACAACTCCTGCCCCTGCTTTGGTGCTCGTCGACGAGCCATCGACGAACAGTGACCAAGGAAGCTCGATTCCCTCGGCCAATTTCTCCGGGAAAGTGAGCTCTACGATAAATTCTGCCAGCACTTGTCCCTTGATTGCCGTTCTGGGTGCGTAGGTGAGACCGAATTGTCCAATCTCTACTGACCATTTTAGAAGCCTTCCCGCGGTATCCGGACGATGCAGTGCTCGTCGGAGAGGAAAAGTGGTGAGGACGACCACCTCGTGGTCGAACAGGTATTGCCTTAACTTCCTGACGCTCATGACTAAAGCGTACGCCAATTTTTCCATTGGAGTGTATCTCAACTCCGCATCTCGCAGTGTTTGACTTACGTAGTAGATAGGCAGATGCGTGCTCCCCTCAGCTCGGACGAGCACTGAACTGATCGCACAGTCAGTGGCCGCCAAGTACAGATATAAAATTTCGCCGGGGACTGGCTTGGATAGGACCTTCGGATCCGATAAATATTCCTTCAATTTCTCGAAAGCTTTCTCGCACTCGTCGGTCCACTCGAACTTTCCTTTCTTCAGAGCGTCGAAAAAAGGTTTGCAACGGTCGCCCGTTCGTGCAATAAATCTATTCAGCGATGCAAGGCATCCTGTCAACCTCTGAACTTCTTTCACGTTCCTTGGGCTTTGCATATTGATTACTGCTTGAATTTTACTTGGATTCGCCTCGATGCCCCGCTGGCTAACCAAGTGCCCCAGAAATTTTCCTGAGCCAACTCCAAAACTGCATTTCTTTGGATTTAGCTTCATGTTGTACTCTCTTAGGATATCGAATGTCATGGCAAGGTGGTGTAGGTGATCTTCTTTTCGTAAGCTTTTGACAACGATGTCGTCGATATAGACCTCTACCATCTCACCGATGTGCTTTTCAAACATCTTATTTACCAGTCTTTGGTACGTTGCCCCCGCGTTTTTCAAACCGAAAGGTATTCTTTTCCAGCTATACATATCACGCGCCGTCATGAAGGCCGTATGTCGCTGGTCGTCGGGATGCATTGCAATCTGATGGTACCCTGCGAAGGCATCCATGAAGGTTAAAATCTCGTGCCCCGCTGTGTTATCCACTAGGTGATCAATGTGGGGCATCGGAAAATGATCTTTTGGACAGGCGTCGTTTAAATCTGTGAAGTCTATGCACAATCTCCACGACCCGGTCGTTTTCTTGACGAGCACTGGATTTGCCAACCACTCAGGATCAGTTCCAGTTTTCTCTATTAACTTGTTGTCGATCAATTTCTTGATTTCGACTGCCAAAGCCGCACTTTTATCCGGCCCAAATTTTCTTCGCTTTTGGGTGATGGGTCTTTTTGTAGGATCAATATTTAGTCTGTGGCAGGCATGATTCGTGGGAATGCCCACCATATCTTCGTGCGACCAGGCGAACGCACCGATGTTCTCTTTCAAAAATGCGATCATGTCCGATCGCAGATGTTCTGGTAAATTTGAACCTATGAATACTTCGAGTTCGGGACGAGCTTCGTTCAACTTGATGGTTTCAAGGTCCTCTGCTGAAGTTGCCCGCTCTCTAGGCTCCTTCCAACGAGGGTCCTCAATTCCGCATTCTGGCTCAAAGCCTAACCTAGGCTCCAAATCTGGGAAGTTTTCTGGAGACTGGTCGCCGGGGATCTGGTCGCCCGGATCTGACTGCTCGTCAATTTCCATTGGGGTGTGGTCGTCCACTTCCATGGAGGCGTGCTCGTTCGCCCCCACTTGGTGGTCGTCGGATTGATGACTGCATTCCCCAACTTCAATTTTTCTGTACTTGCTAGGAAGACCCTCCAAGTAGTTCATTTGTTCAGTTTGAGTTTGACACATAATATACTTTCCAACCATGGCGCTTTCCTTAGAATGACGTTTGGCAAAACGGACGAGACACTCCTTCGCCCGTGTCTGATCGCCCTTAACGGTTATAGCTCCCGCCGGGGATGGAAACTTAATACAGTAATAATAAGTTGAAGCGGCCGCCTTGAACTCGCTGAAGAAAGGTCGGCCTAGGAACGCGTTGTAGGATGATGGCATGTCGATGATCAAGAAGTCGAGCTGCCTAGCATGGTGCATTTCAGGCTCTTTTGACGATGCCAAGTCCAAAGTTAGTCTGATTTTCCCTATGGGAAGGTTGCGCGTGTCCCCGAACCCTACGATTATATCGTCGCAAGGCTCGATGTAATCTGCATATCCACCAAGAGCATCCAAAGTATGCTTGAAAAGGATGTTGGTGTATGATCCAGTGTCGACCATCATCCGATGGACGATGGTTCCCATTATCTTCCCCGTGATGACCAACGCATCATTGTTTGGCTGCACCACGCCGTTCAGGTCGTCGTCCGTGAAACGGATTTGATGAGAAGGAGGCTTCTCGGCAGTAGGAGCGACGCACACCTGGTGCACATTGTTGAGTGCTCGCTGTTCGCCCTGAGCCCGGCGAACAGACAGAGCGACTCCAGATTGAGTTCCCCCCAAGGGTCCCTCTATCACAAGGCAGTCTTGGCCCAGATTGTCGATGTCGCCAGCAACATTTTTTGGCATGGGAGGAGTTAACTTGGGGCGGTTCAATTGTTGGCGCAGGTCGCCGCCGCTGTCGTCGCGACGCTTCTTGCCCCTGTTGTCGCCGTTGCCACCTCCGGACTTGATGAATTGGGTGAGCTTACCCTCATTGTAAAGTTTGAAAAGATTTCTCACCAAGTCTCGGCACCCATTGGTGTGGTGGCCGACGGAGTTGTGGTAGTTGCAAAATTTACCACCATCAAGATTTGCATCGCTCGTATGCATGGGCTTTGCTTGGGGGAGCAGATTTTTCCCCCTTATCGCGTCGTAGATGCCCCTAGGATCCACGGTGACGGCCTCCCTGAATTGGATGATCTCAGGTGCCTCCTCGAATGGCCTGAAGTTCACTGGGCGAGCACTGCCAGCTTGAGTGGTCGCCTTCTTGGGCTGGGAAGATTCCCCAGTGTTAGTATTTTTCTTAGGCCACACTCTCTTGGACGTGTCAGGCTGCTCGTTAGCCTTGGCAGCGTCCATTATTTCCTCCATCTGAATGAAGTTTCCAGCCCTCGTGCGGAAATCCGCATAAGAACTGGGGAAAGTAAGATGGATAGATTCCCAAAGCTTGGTACCTATCCTGAGACCGGAAACCGCTGAGATCAGCTTCGTCTCATCATTCACGGCCTCCCCATCGATCACCAGCCTATCGAAGCGCTCGATGAAGTCTTTGCCTGATTCAGTCAGGGATTGGCGGACGTTCGCCAGACGTTGCTTTGAGGCTGGGCGAGCAGCAATAGACCCATAGTAGGTCAGAAAGTGATGTCCCAGCTCAAGGAAAGAAGTGATAGATCCGGGACTCAAAGTTGTATACCATCGATGAGCCCGGTCTCCCAATGTTAGGGAGAAGTTTCTGCATTGTGTTGCGTCCGTTGCCCCGATTGAGGCCATGTAGTTGGAGTACTTGGACAAGTGTACTCTGGGGTCGGACATCCCGTCATATGCCGTCATGGAAGGCATTTGGATCTTTCTCTGAATGGGGGCTGTAAGGATTGCAACACTTAGTGGAGGTGCGGGCAGACTGATCGGCAGTGTGGTCCCTTGCTTCGAGGCGACCACCTCTGCTCGCAGAGCGTCCATCTCTTGTTTCATTACTTTTTGAGTTTCGAGGAATTGGGCGATTTGCCCCTCCTCGGCAGTTTGAGCTCGTGGGATGACGTTCTCGGCACGTCGACTCCCATGGGAATTGGCCGGGTGATCATCATGATGTGATCGCCTGGGCGAGTGCCTGTCTGAATGGTGGCTGCGATAACTCTTGGCTGGAGTTCGCGAACCCTTTCCTGGTCCCACTCGATCTAGAGCTGAGACCCTGTCGCCCTGCTCTCTTCGGTCAGTGCGATGGTGGTGGTCGGCCTTATGCGGTCGGCCATCTACGTTGAAAGGTACTCGGCGAGGAGCCCTTCCATCATTTTCTTTCATTCGGTTGAACACCGAATTTCTTTGTGAGTCTCCCGTATGGCTATTGTGGGAGTGCTCGCCAACTTTATTCTTGCCCTTATCTTGGGGGTGAGCAGAATGTGAGTGGTAGGAACGATCATCCTCGTTCCCCCTGTTCTTACGAGCCTCGACGAAAGCCCGATCTTTGGCCTTCTCGAGCTCTTCCTTTTCGTTCTGCCTCCTCTTCTCCAGGAGGAAGTCTGAAAAATCTTTCAAGTGTTGGGGGTCATTCATAATATCCCCCATGTTCAGGTTTGCAAAAGGATTTGCCGGAGCCGGAGGGTGCTCGTTCCCTCCGGGTGGTGGAGTATGCTGAGACATCGTTTAAAGAGTGTCTCTTCTTAGATTACAAAGAAATAATCTAAAAAACGAAAGATTAAAGTTCTTACGCAGAAGAACGTGCTATTACAACTACTAGTCTTAGTAAAGCAACAACAAAAGAAGCTTGAAAACACAAATACAGGGAGATCAAACTCCAAAATATGCTACGAAAAACTGAAAATGTTCAAGAACACGAAGAACAGTAAAGATCGTAGATGATGCTCTAAACGGTAGATATACCGATTAAAGCTTGAAACAGGGAGTTTGCTAACCGATCGCTCGTTGATCGGACGAAACTTTGATGATAGAACACGTAAAAGGTCTCCTCCTTCTAGCGCCAAATGTTGTATGCACTATAAACGGGTTGACTTTGGATGTGGACTGTGCTTAGCACGATACAAACATATATAATTAAACGGGGGTTATTACGTGTTTATATGGATTAAAGTGATGATTTGTGATGAACTTGATGAAGAACACACAAGAACACAAGATATAGCTTCTTGGAGAAGCTAAAGCTTTAGAAGCTTGGGAGAGTTTATTGCTTTGGGTAGGGAGATTTTGTGGAATCTTTCACTTGTGTTACAAATGAGCCCAAATGGGCATTATATACTGCTTTTCGAGGGTTGCCCGCCCTTTACACGTGGAGCCTCCAGATTGGGCCTTCATTCTGCCCGAAAAGGTGATTTGATGGCGCATTTAATGCTAAACCGCCTCTGGTGCTCGTCCTCGCCGAGATGCCGAGGAGCTGGGCCATGGTGGTCGCCGGTGGGCCGTCGAGGGGAGTGGTCGCCACGCTCCATGTTGTCTCCCAAGACTTCAACACTTAAAACATCTTAACTAAGAATAAGTACGTGCTCGCCACATACTTGGGCGAGCAGCTAACTAAGAGAGTGCTCGCCAACATCTTTGGACGAGCACTTAAACATATTAAATACATTAAATCTATTACATTTTCTTGGTCTTGTTGACTAGTCGTCGCACGACTGTTGACTGGTCCTCGCCACGTAAGATGGTGACTAGGATTGACTTGTCAAAGATTGACCTCTTTGACTAGGTATAACAGTGATTATGAAAGTATATGAAGGTTAAATGTGTGAAAAAATATGTTCCATAATTTAAAAGAAGAGCAGCATTGTGAATAATTAGAAACCACATGCATTATTCTAACGATTACACTTTCTACAAATCAAAGAAACTGAAGTAAAATAATACATATATATAACATTATTCATTTCAAGAACGTTGGATCAAAACAGAGAAAGTCCTGCAACAACCCATGCCAAATTATAGTAATCTCTAAAATGTGTTAATTAATCACAAAAACAGTTAATTTTAACTCAAATCACTTGATTTCTGCTTCCTTCTACCCATGCTATTATTGTATTTGTTGGCGCTGGGAGGTTTGTTACTCGCCCCGCACACTATCGAAAACTCGACTCCTCCCACAAAACACGAAAACAGGCTCCCGTCCGAGTTCCTCCTCGAATGCTTCGTGCTCACGTACGACAACTCCGATTCATCGAAGTCGTACATCGCCTTTTTCCAGCTATCTCTGCTGCTCAGTTTATTTCTGTACCCTTTCGTCATGGCTTGCTCGAACGTCATCTCTTCGACGATCGAGCTTCCCGTGTCGTCGTCCTGTGTGTTTTTGAACGAGTGCTTCACGGGCGGCGGTGGCTGGTGCATTTTCCAGGCTAGATCAGCCGCCACAATGGAGGCTGACGGCCCGATATCCGAGCAGAGTTCGGACCCTGTCACCACGGACCCATTGCATACCGATCCATTGCAGATGGACCCTTCTTTCGTTGGAAATTGATCCGGGCTGTTCATCTCGGATCCAATGCTCATTGATCTCCAGAGTTGGATTTTTTTCACGAGTTCGGGGTCCTCCATATCTTGATTTTCGTTGGTAGTTTCGTCCATTTTTTGGGGTAAATTCTCTGTTTTATTATGTTGGAGGAGCATGCTTTTTAGGCTGTTGTCCAAGAGGGATACTCCCATGTTGAGTATCCCTTGTGGGGCCCCGGATCTGCGACGGACTTGGAGAGCGACGAATCTCGTGCTCTGAGGGTTCTTTTGTAGTGAGCCGAGGAGGTCGCTGAGTAACACTCGAACGGTTCCGACCAAGACGTGTCGGAGCCAGGAGATGGTGTAGATCTCCACGGTTATGGCTGCATTTGGCAAGAGGAGGAATTGGCCGTCGACGAGGAATGTGACCTTGTCGTTCCATGTGGGGTTGCGGTAATTGTTATCGGTTCGGGTGGTGAATTTTCGGGTAGGGTAGACCCAAGCAACGGCATAAGTGCGCGTGGATTTGGAGACGGGTGCCAAGTCTTGGGCGGATATAAGGCTAACTTCGAGGAAGAGGACCGGGGGTGAAGACGGGATGGAGATGGCGGAGGAGGAGACGGTGGAGCCGTTAGGTGGGTTGGGGTATTCCGAATCCATCGTCTTCCGTGACAGGGTCCACGGAAGACGAGAGGAAGCAAGTAGCAAAAAGTGTGTGCTTTTTTCTGTTGGAGATGCATGGTCGCAAGGTATTGAGGAATGTTTTGTTGGTGTTGTAAATGTATTTTGACCATTACATCTCTTCCAAATTGCTTGGCCAAAATTACTCAATTCCTTGATTTAATCACCATCCTTCAAAAATATGAGGTTAGAAAATAATCCTGTCAATAAATAAAACAAGAAAATGTCACGCTTTTAAGTTGAGATTTAAAATGGAAAAAGAGAAAAAATACGTCGCCTGAGAGATTCGAACTCTCGCGGGGAAACCACATGTACTTAGCAGGCACACGCCTTAACCACTCGGCCAAAGCGACAACTTTGAATGAGCTGTTCAAATATATTTATATATTGCAACTAAATTCCTTTTACTTCCCAAGTTATATTTAAGAATCGAAGTTATAATGCAAAGTATTAAATTATAAAAGCTTTAATTTCATTTCTCATATCTCATTTTGAATGCTCATTGTCATGGGCATGAGTTATGAGAATAGTATTTAAGAGTTGCAGCCTCAACAATTAAAGAACATTAGTCACTATCTTTTAAATTACATTTTGTAATAATATTAGCCCATTTACTTATTATTTTATATTCTTAGGCCCATTAATATTTTATCTTATGTGTTTTTAGATTTAAATAGAAAACATTATCAATTAAATGGAAGCAGAAAATACTTCTAAAATCTTTCTCTCTCAATTTTCTCTCTCACAAGTCTTCCTCCTCTCTCTATTACAACATTCATCTTATAAAATTCAATTTCTTCTTGAAAAACTATCAAATTTTTTTATGAATTTCAAGAATAGTGATGGGTTCACTACACTCATGTTGTACTTTATTAAATTTTAATTGGATTCATTTTAACAGTTCATAATTGATAATAAAAAAATGAAATGAAAAATTCGGTTCATATATATATAAATAATTGCACTAATATAGGAGAATTAAATGTCGTATTTCAATGTTGTCTTTATATTTGTTATTATACTCCGTTGGAGCGTCGAAGTGTTACTCCTCTTTTTATGTTTTTCGTTAACACGTGACGTGTTTAAAGACATTAGAACCATGGATGAAAATATCCGGAAATATCCCCTATATATCCATTTTTCGAGGTCACCGATATCGATATTGGAAAGAACCGATATTTCCACGATATTTATAAAAAAATTAAAAATATCGATAGATAATAACAATATCGAGTCTAATATCGGTAAAATATCGAGAAATATCGATAAATGTCATACGAAATAACATTGTATATTATGTTTTATATAAATTTATCATTGATATAAAATGTATTCAAATTATTTTATTGATTTTATGTACTAAAGGTTTGTTATTAAATTTTTACAATTTTTCAAATTTACCAATATCGATATTCGATATCGATATATCCATAAATTTAAGGTTTCGATATTTCCACCGATACCGATATTTTCATCCTTGATTAGAACACAAGACGAACCGCAAGGCGCCAAATTAAACCACCAGTTGGAGTAAAACTCAAACTGATCAATATTAAATTACAGTGTTAACCCTTTCAAAGTTAGATGAACCTAGATTAAGATTTTTATATGTTCTTTAATTAAGGCTTATTATCTTCTGCCAAATTACACATTTTTTTTCACGTGTGAAAGATTTTGTTTTTTGTTATTTTTCACGAGACATTGTTGCTTGCCATATTTGAGGCCTCAACAGTTGGAGAGTCCATTTCAAAAATTAAATGCGATTCGATTATCTATTTTATTTCACCAATACATATGAAGTGCCCTGTAATGATGTCTTCACTATTATACACATGGGCTGAAAATATGTATCAGCCCATCTCATTGAAAAAAAAAAAAAGTATTCTTGTAAGGAAACGAGTTGCAGTAACAAGTAAATTAAATACAAAAAAAAAAAAAAAAAGAAGAAGCATATATATAAATACACACAGTGGTGCAATTTCAAGATAATCACGAGTCTCAACTAACCTATGGTAGGAACAGATCTATGATCAAATTAAAGTTCCAAGAATCGACTTTCAAACATAAAACTTGCGAAAATCTTCTTGAGGCATTGCCATTAGATGAACATTTTGCTTGTTCACATTTCTCTTCTTCTTCTTCTTTAGTTCATTTGAGCCACAAATGATGCTAAACTCAAATCCATACGCATTGCCAAAGAAACACGAAAACATCCCTTTCTTCTTCTTCTTCTCCGATACGATTGCTCGCTTCGTGCAATCGTGACAATCCGATTTCTTATCACTCTTCATCGTCAACGGAATCAAATGATCATCTGTCATCAACACCGAATATTGCACGTTTTCCGGCTTCATCACATGTACATCAACATCACTCTTATTATCCCCGTGTTCCGTCCAGTTCTCGAAAACCGAGCTTCCGTAGTCTGTCCATTCCGTCGTGTAGACCCCCTTCTTCAGATCATCAGCAACCTCCGACGGCAAAGGCTTTATCGTCGAGAAAAACGAAGCGTTCGTTTCGTGTTCGGATCCAGGCATGTTCATGTATCTACTTTCCGGGGTTTCAGAAACGCTGACGGGCCTGGAATTTATCATTTCGGGCCTGGAATTAATTTCTGGCCCTGGATTTTTCCCCTGATCCTGGAAATCATCGTCCTCGTCTTCCTCCTCCTCGTCGATTAGTTCAACGTCTTTCAATGAATTAAACATGCATAAAGCTTGATCCGTTGACACATTGATGTTATTTTCCACAAGCTGCACGCCGAGATTTAGGGTTCCCTGCAAATGCCCCGACGGGCGGGAAATCTTGAGAGCCACGCGGTGGAAAGCCGGGTTTTTAATCAGGGGCGGCGAGAGGTTATTGATGGAGAGGTGGGCGGTGCCGATGGGGAGGTCGCGCAACCATGCCAGGTTGTAGATTTCGATTGTGATGACGGACGATTCTTGCTTGAGGAATTTTTCGTCGACGTGGAAGAGGACTTTGTAATTCCATGAGGGATTGGTGTGGCCCTGGTGGTCGATTTTGGTGGTGAGTTTGTGGTCGGGGTGGATGTAGGCGACGGCGAAGGTGCGGAGCATTTTTGAGACGGGCGGGAGATCATGGGCGGAGATGATGTTGATT
Organism: Galeopsis tetrahit; assembly: GCA_963675135.1. Lineage (NCBI taxonomy): Eukaryota > Viridiplantae > Streptophyta > Magnoliopsida > Lamiales > Lamiaceae > Galeopsis > Galeopsis tetrahit. The sequence continues at coordinate 63,318,239 of OY776121.1, read as the reverse complement.
TCGAGTTTGAATGGCGTCGACATGGTTACCGGAGAGAAGGCCGCCGGGGGGACGACGGCTGGGAAGGGCAGGGGGAGAATGCATGAAAGGAATGCCTGCAAGAAAATAGGAAAATAATAGGTGAATATTATATGCATGGCTATGAATGTCAAGTGTTCTAACAAGTCCGAAGGTGGAATACTTGGTGGTGTACGCATAATTAAAACAAATGTAATGTAAACGATAATTTGGAGTATTATTTTACTTTAGTACGTCCTTATTAATCTATTATTTATAATTAATCTATATTATATTACAAGGTTTCAAGATTTTGAGATTTTTCTTTGAACTTTGCATTTTTTATATATTTTATTAATTACTGTCTACTAATATTAATTATTTATTTCGGCACAAGTGTCAATATATCGTGGTACTTGGAATATCAAACACAAGTCTAGTTGAAGACAAGAATTCTAAAAAAAAAAAAAAGTATAATGGAAGACAAAATGAAGTTCAATGCTAAAAGTTGATAAAGACAAATAACAGTTGGATTCCTCTGTATCACTTTTCGTGTTTCACTGGTGTTCCATTCTACTGAATTTTTAACACGTGTCACCCCAATATTATATGACGTTGATTATTTTTTAATATGACATGTGTCAGTCATTCGCGTAGTAAAACAAAATGTGAAACATGAAAAGTGAAACAAGTGATTTCAATCCGATAAATAATAACTTCATCTTAATTGTATATCTGATGAAGCACTCGATCTACCTAATTATCTAACGTGGATTGATACACGAGTTATGCAACACTAAAATAAACAACCGCAAGTGTACGGTGTCTATCGTAGCGTGATAAGCACGAGGTCGATCCCACGAGGAGGTTAAGGCATAAAAGGGTAGTTTGCTAGTCGAATTCTAAATAGACGTGATCGATAATTTGAGTGGTGTGAATTACTCTAATATTACCTAACAAGTGTCACAAATAAGTAATAAAGAGCAAAGACGAAATCGATCAAATGGCATACAAATCACAAAACGAAAGTAAAATGGATGTAAACTCAAAGAGAAAAGGTGGGTTCCAAGGCAATTGTAGTATTTAGACGTCCGTTTATAAGAGTTGTCTCGTTTAAAGGGCTATTAAGGTTATCTCAAATAGGGTGATCACACAAGAAGAACTAATCGATCTCTCGATACAAATTAATCCAAAGACGCAATGTAATATAAGCTCGTATGTCTACATCACAAACATTACACCATCTAAAATAGCTCCTAAGACCATTCGATTCCCTCTCCGATAATTAATCCTCTCTCGAGATCATAATAATACCGGGTTGCACATTCGCATACGATTAAATGGAATAAATCTCTCGATACTACCCCAATTAACAATGAATCAAGCAAATCATTATGGCCACTAACAACATGCTTTGCAATGGATAATTGAATATGCAAATAAGAAATAAACACCAATTAAAGCAAGAAATTACTCATAAACATCAATCCAAATCTCTACAATGCCTTAGAACCACAAAGTTGTTTAGCTAACTACTAACATAATCAAATTACAAAATCCAAATGAAATAACTAAATAAAAAGGAAAAGAAAGAGAAAGCTTAGTCTAGAATGTGGTAGGGAATGGAATTTGGGAGCTAATGCATCCTTCCTTCCTTGATTTGATGAAGATATGGCCAAAACACCTCCAAGTATGTGTAACTATGTGTGGATTGGGGGAGAATGTCATGGGTTTCAAGAATGAGGCCTTATATAGTGTTGGGGTAGGGTTTAAGGATGAAAATTGCACTTAAGTCCTTGGAAATTGGACAAAATATGCAAAAGGCACCGAGAGCAGGGGTGACTCGGCCGAGTGGGACAGCTCGACCGAGTTGGGGTGTTAAAATTGTGGCCAAAATCTTCAGGGCTCGGCCGAGTTGCCCCACTCGGCCGAGTGCAATTGATTACAGCGTCCAAACTTTGTTCAGCAGCTCGGCCGGATCAGCTAGCTCGGCCGGATGGAAATTGGTTCCAGATTCTGCATCCTTCAGTAGCTCGGCCGAGTGGTCCAACTCGGCCGAGTTGTTTCTCCAAGCTTTTCCTCGCACTCGGCCGGATCAGCTAGCTCGGCCGGATGGAAATTGATTCCAGAATCTGCCTTGATCAGGGGCTCGGCCGAGTTGGCTAGTTCGGCCGAGTTGCTGGGCACTCCAAACTTGTTTCGTGCATATCTTTCGCCTCGGTTGTCCGATTGTCTCGATTCTTTAGGCTATTCCACTCCGATTTTCGAGACGAATCCAACCGTGCACTCCTCTTCCTGATCCAGTGAGGTATGGTTGGTGTTTTGCTCCAAATTTCATCGTATTTCCTACAAAATCGACAAAACACAACCTTTCTCTCATTTCGGCTTAAACAATCATATTCCATGCATAAATCAATGAAATCCACATCAAAACACGCTTCACATGTGCCTCTAAAACGTGTAAATTCCACCCGAATCAAACCCCCCCAAACTTAAAATGTTGTTTGTCCTCAAACAACTAAGCATTCAAAGCAATGAGGGTGGAATGATCACAATGGAATATTCAATGTAATTCACACATGCAAAGTAAGATGTAATGATATCTCTTTCTCTAAGTGCATTTCTCAATGAAAGTCGTAGGCTCAATGTTGCAATCCACATTCATAGATCAAAGAATGCACAAGTACACAACACATTGTGATGGGAAACATAATCCAAATGCTCAAGTCCTCTACTCACATGATGGAGTGTTTCTCTCAAACACATAAATAAATTAAGGATATTAAAACACTCATCAACCAAGTCATGCTATGCAATCACCATATGCTTGCCCAACTTCTACTTTCTACACACACTCAAATGCTCAACAATGTGATCAATAGGACTTAATCAAGGATGTAACATTGGCTCTTTGGACAAGGTAGGATGAATTTGGGAATTGTGACTCTTCTAGTGGAGGACAAAACTTGTTTTTATACAATTTGTGCTTTCACTTTCAAAGCTTACAAACTCCATCCTCACTTTTCTTTTTCCTTTCTTTTTCAAGCATTCATCACCTCATCTTTTGAACCCTTTTTTCTTTTCAAGCTTTTGGGGCTCTTTGTCCCTCTTTTCCTTGATTTTCTTTTCATCTATCTCTTTTTCTTCTTTCAACTTTTCCAACTTCTCCTTTTCACCAAAAGTATTCATTCAAGCACATGTTTTCCACTTTGTCTTTTATCCTCCACTAGATATAGGAATCAAAGGCTCAAAAAGGCTAAGTGGTTAACATTGTAGTTTGCCAAGAAAATGAGGGATTAAGCTCAAGGGGCTAACTACGGAAGATTACTTCGGTTTTGGGAAATTTTGGCTAAGTGACTTTTCTTAGAACAAGATGGCCTATATCACATCACATCATCTCACACAATCATGCTTTCAAACAAGAACTTAGGCAAGTTCTAGAATCACTAGCAATAACTTAGTCCACTCTCAAATGAACTAAACCGGATTACATGCTCGATTTAAGGCTCAATTCTCACCGGTTAATTCAATAGGACTCTCATATTCATCAAATGTTCCCAAACAACAACACATCATGCATCCATGCTATCAAAGATCACAAATATGAACACAACATGATACTATATCAAACATCAATCATGCTTACATTCAAAGCAAATAAACATCATCACAACTACTCAACAATGGATTCCAATGACTATTCATGCTCACATTTCACCAAATGTCCACTACCCAACATATGATCAAAAACCAACTTAAACAATCTAAGCATGTGAAAGTCAAGTGTGCGCCGGTGCAAAATGTGACACAAGTAGAATGACGAACCGGTGCAAGGGTAACAACTAGTAGAAAAATAAAAGAAAAAAAAAAAAAATAACTCCCCCAAACTTAGAATTTTACTATGTATAAATTCTAAGTTTGGGGCTACAAGTTGTTACCTCCCTCCTTGCACATCCAATGCTTCTTCAAAGATCACCATTGCATCACTTGCTTTCTCCACTCCAAAGTTGGTTTTGCTTTCTTCTCTATTCTTCAAGACAAGGTGTCCATAGTACTCTTCATCCATACCTACAAAATAAACCAAGCTATCAACACTACTAAAGCAATAAAAACAAGAAAGCAATAAAACCTTGGGTTGCCTCCCAAGAAGCGCTATTTTTAACGTCCTATGCCGGACGGTTCTCTCCACTTTCAAGCCTCAATCAAGTGAAGTGTTTCCACCCTTCGAATTTGCTCATTTCCAAAGTAATGCTTCACTCTTTGACCATTCACCACAAAGGTTGTTCCATCTTTATCAACAAGCTCCACATTTCCCATGGGCGTCACATTCTTAATCACAAATGGCCCCGACCATTTTGACTTCAATTTGCCCGGAAATAGTCTCAACCTTGAATTGAACAATAGAACTTGTTCTCCCACTTGGAACTCCCTCTTTTCAATCATCTTGTCATGAAACCTCTTCGCTCTTTCTTTGTAAATCTTGGAATTCTCAAAGGCTCTATTCCTAAACTCATCAAGCTCATTAAGCATCATCTTCCTTCTTTCTCCGGATGCCTTAAGATCAAGATTCAACTCATTGATTGCCCAACGAGTCTTCAACTCCACTTCCACGGGTAGATGGCAAGATTTACCATACACAAGTTGGTACGGAGATGTGCCCAAAGGTGTCTTGTAGGCGGTTCGATATGCCCAAAGAGCATCATCCAACTTGATAGCCCAATCCTTCCTCTTCAACCCAACGGTTTTCTCCAAAATTTGCTTCACTTCTCGATTGGCAAGCTCCGTTTGTCCATTTGCTTGAGGGTGATATGGTGTGGTCACTCTATGCTTCACTCCATACTTTGCTAAAAGTTGGTCAAGCCATCGATTGCAAAAGTGTGAACCACCATCACTCACTAGTGCTCTTGGAGTGCCAAAACGAGTGAAAATGTTTTTCCTCAAAAAGTTGAGGACCACCTTGGCATCATTTGTAGTGGTTGGAATGGCTTCAATCCATCTTGAAACATAGTCAATGGCCAAAAGGATGTAAGAAAATCCATGAGAATTGGGGAATGGCCCCATAAAGTCTATCCCCCACACATCAAAGAGCTCCACCTCAATCACATTCTTCATAGGCATCTCATGCCTCTTTGAAATGTTCCCCATTCTTTGACACTTATCACACTTCTTCACAAAAGCTTCACAATCCCTAAAGATGGATGGCCAATAAAAACCACTTTGAAGAACTTTGTGGGCCGTCCGATTTGATCCAAAATGACCTCCATAAGAAGATGAATGACACTCCACAATCACTTTTTCCCACTCATTTTCCGCTAGGCACCTCCTCATGATCATGTCCGAACACCATCTATAGAGAAATGGATCCTCCCAAACATAGAACTTGACATCATGATAAAACTTCTTCTTTTGATGGAATGAGAGGTTTGGTGGTGGTGTTCCGGTGGCTATGTAGTTCACAAAGTCGGCGAACCATGGACATGTTTCCATGATGGCAAGGAGTTGTTCATCGGGAAACCACTCCTTGATAGGGACTTGGACGTCTTTTTCTTCCACATTCTCAAGTCTTGAGAGATGATCCGCCACCACATTTTCACATCCTTTCCTATCCCTTATCTCTACATCAAACTCTTGCAAAAGGAGCACCCATCTTATCAACCTTGGTTTAGCCTCCTTCTTCTCAACCAAGTACTTCAAGGCCGTGTGATCCGTATACACAATAGTTTTTGCTCCAACCAAGTAGGCTCTAAACTTGTCGAAACTATACACCACGGCTAGCATCTCCTTCTCCATTGTGGTGTATTTCCTTTGAGCCGGATTCAATGTTTTGCTTGCATAGTAGATCACTCGAAAGAGCTTGTCTCTCTTTTGGCCCAAAGCCACTCCAATGGCATAATCGCTAGCATCACACATGATTTCAAATGGTTGGCTCCAATCGGGTATCACCAATACGGGAGCTTTGATCAAGGCCTCTTTCAAGATTTCAAACGACTTCACACATTCTTCACTAAATATGAAGGTAGCTCCCTTCTCCAACAATGCACACATGGGCTTGGCTATCTTTGAAAAATCCTTAATAAATCTTCTATAAAACCCGGCATGCCCAAGAAAACTCCTAACCGCCTTCTCATTGGTTGGTGGGGGTAGCATCTCAATAGCCACTATCTTCGCTCTATCCACCTCAAGCCCTTTTGCCGAAACCTTGTGCCCAAGCACAATCCCTTCCTTCACCATGAAGTGGCATTTCTCCCAATTAAGCACCAAGTTGGTATCTATACATCTTTGTAAAACACAAGAAAGGTTACATAGACATGTATCAAAGCAAGAACCAAACACGGAAAAATCATCCATGAATACCTCCATTATGTTTTCAATCATACCATGAAAAATAGCCATCATGCATCGTTGGAAGGTGGCGGGAGCATTACATAATCCGAATGGCATTTTCCTAAAAGCAAAAGTACCATAGGGGCAAGTAAAAGTTGATTTCTCTTGGTCCTTAGGATCAATCAAAATTTGATTATAGCCCGAGTAACCATCGAGAAAGCAATAATACTCGTATCCCGCCATCCTATCCAACATTTGATCAATAAAAGGCAAAGGGAAGTGATCTTTCCTAGTGGCACTATTCAATGCACGATAATCAATGCACACTCTCCATCCCACGGGTATCCTAGAAGCAATTACCTCTAAGGTGTTGGTTGTAACAATGGTCATACCCCCCTTCTTAGGTACCACTTGTGTTGGGCTCACCCACTCACTATCACTTATGGGAAAAATTATGTCATTATCTAACCACTTCAACACTTCTTTTCTCACTACATCATGCATTATGGGGTTCAATCTTCTTTGACCTTGGGCCTTAGGCTTAATAGACTCATCTAGTCTAATTTTATGCATGCAAATATGAGCCGGTATACCCTTCAAATCCGAAATATCCCAACCAATGGCCGATTTATAAGTTCTAAGCACCCTAAGCAATTTTTCTAGCTCAAGCTCATGCAAGTGTGAAGAAACAATAACCGGAAAGAGTTCACCTTGTTCAAGATAAGCATATCTCAAGTGCTCCGGAAGTGGTTTCAAGTCAAGCTTCCTCTCCTTCTCTTGAGCTTTTGGTTTCTCCTTAGCTTCCTCCTTTGGTGCCTCCAATGTGTAACAAGAGGGCCAAGTGTCAAGATTTTCGTTGGGAAATCTTTGACACTCTTCAAGTAAAACCCCCCCAAACTTGGCTTCTTGTCGTATCTCCATGAATTTCTCCTCCTTTTTGATTGGAAGTTCCTTCAAAACATCAAGAGAAGACATATATTCAAACAATTCTATATCATTAAGCTCATCAAAATTGAAATCAAAGGGAATAGAAGAGAGTGAGTTAAGAGATTCTCTTATGCAAAAATCAAGTGGATCCTTTGAGTTGCTCTTTTCCATGTGCATATCCACACAAGCTTGCACGTGGTTGATCATGTTGCACTCATAGACCTCATCCTCATCATCTCTAAACTTGATGGCCTTGTAGATGTTGAACAACACTTTCTCGTTGTTCACTTGAAGCTCCAATTCCCCTTTCCTCACGTTGATAATGGCTCCACCGGTTGCCAAAAATGGCCTTCCCAAGATGAGTGGAATATACTTATCCTCCTCCATATCTAATACCACAAAATCCACCGGGAAAATGAACTTATCGATCTTTACCAACACATCTTCTACTATACCCAAGGGGTATGTCATGGATCGATCCGCCAATTGAAGGCTCATAGTAGTTGGTGTAAGCTTCCCCAAACCAAGTGACTTAAATATGGACAAAGGCATAAGATTAATGCTAGCTCCCAAATCACACAAAGCTTTAAATGTACCTCCATCTCCAATAACACATGGTAAGGTGAAAGATTCGGGATCTCTAAGCTTTTGAGGTAGCTTTGCTTGAATGATTGAGCTACATTCTTCGGTCAAATGCACCGTCTCATATTCCACCATCTTTCTCTTGTTGGACATGATTTCTTTCAAGAACTTAGAGTAGTGGGGCATTTGTTCTAGAGCTTCGGCAAAGGGGATGTTGATGTGGATCTTCTTGAACATCTCCACAAACTTAGCAAATTTGTTATCCAAGCCCTTCTTCTTCAACCTTTGGGGGTATGGGAGAGGTACCACATTCTTGCCTTTGTCTTGAGGAGGGATTGCCTCCTCACTCTTCTTCTCCTCTACTTTCTCTTCTTCCCTCACTATCTCCTCTTGCCTCTCTTTCTCCTCTTGCCTCTCTTTCTCTTGTCCATCTTCTTTGTCGACACAATCGGGTGCCATTACCATTTCCTCCTCTTGTGGCATCTTTGGCCCATCGTAGCTCGTCCCACTTCTTATCTTAATAGCTTTGCAATGCTCCTTGGGGTTGAGCTCCGTGTTTGAAGGAAATTGCCCCGGAGTGTGTTGACTACCCATGACATTAGAGAGTTGGCTCACTTGCTTTTCCATGGTTTTCATGTTGTTTGCCATATTCTTGATCATTTCTCCTTGCTCATCAAATCTTTGCCGAGTTATGTTTGCATTCTCTCTAGTCTCTCTCATGAATTTTGTGGTTTCTCCCATAAAAGTACAAAACATATCCTCCATTGATGGCTTTGGTGAAGGCTCCACAATAGCTCCATCCCTAACATTGAAATTTGGAGGTGGGACAATGGCATTCCTTGTATTGGCATAGGAAAAGTTCTCATGTTGCCTCAATCCGGGATGATATTGATTCGGATTAGGATGTTGCCTCTCATTCCAACCTCTTTCTCGAAATTGACGGTCCCTTTGATTGTTCATATAATGGGCCTCTTCATATTGTTCATCACTAGGTCCCATTAGTGACTTGGCCGCCATCATCGAAGTCAACTTATCCATCTTGTTGGATAGAGTAGCCAAATCATCCAACTCCTTAGTGGAAGCAACTTTCCGGCCTTGCCTTCTTTCGGATGGCCATTGGTGTCCATTCTTTGCCATCTCCTCTAGAAGCACATAGCCTTCATCCGTCGTCTTTCCAAGTAAAGAACCTCCACCGGCCGAGGCATCCACCATCCCTCTCGTTCGATGATCCATCCCGTTGTAGAAATAGCAAATCAATTGATCTCTTGAGAACCCATGTTGAGGACAACTCCGTATGAGATCCTTGAAACGCTCCCAAGCCTCGGCTAAAGACTCATCATCGTCTTGCATGAAAGAAGAAATTTCTCCTCTTATCTTGATGGTCTTGCTTGGAGGAAAGTACTTCATGAGGAAAGCGTCTACAAGATCGGTCCAATTTTCGATCGTCCTTAGATCAAGGGACATATACAATTGCTTGGCACGATCACGGAGTGAGAATGGAAACAATTGGAGACGAATATAATCTTGAGGAACTCGGTTGATCTTAACCGTTCCACTTATCTCTAAGAATTGAGATAAATGGAGGTTAGGATCCTCCTTTGACAACCCTCCAAATTGGTTGTTTTGGACCATCATGATTAAGGCCGGCTTGAGCTCAAAGTTATGAGCGTCAACGGGTTCCCGACCCGCTCCTCCATAGGGTCTTGGGATAGGGCGGAAATGGTCTCTCAAAACTCGTTGATTCCCGTTTTCCTCCCGTTGCTCTACATTTCTTTCCATACCAATGTTCTCTTCACCTCTCCGACGAAAATTGTCCCTTAGCACCCCTTGAGGTCGGTTACCTCCATTCCCGTTAGGTTCCTCGACTCCTTCGACTCCGTGATTTTCAAGTTCCTCCTCTTCTTCAACCGGATTTTCCCTTCGGTTCATTCTTTCCAACTCTAGTCTTCTCCTTTCGGCGTTCCTTCTTCGACAATTGGCCTCAATCTCCGGATCTAAAGGTAGCACTTCTTGGTGGTTCCTTCTAGATTGTGTGATCATAAACCATGTCTATCAAAAGAACAAACGAGAGTGAGAATTGCAATTAAGATCAAGATAACAAACACAAATAATTTTGGATTTTTTGCAAAATAAAGAAAGCAAATAAATTGTCTAAACTAAAACTCTTCTAGCCTACACTCTAGAGCTTATAAAAACCTCCCCGGCAGCGGCGCCATAAACTTGATACACGAGTTATGCAACACTAAAATAAACAACCGCAAGTGTACGGTGTCTATCGTAGCGTGATAAGCACGAGGTCGATCCCACGAGGAGGTTAAGGCATAAAAGGGTAGTTTGCTAGTCGAATTCTAAATAGACGTGATCGATAATTTGAGTGGTGTGAATTACTCTAATATTACCTAACAAGTGTCACAAATAAGTAATAAAGAGCAAAGACGAAATCGATCAAATGGCATACAAATCACAAAACGAAAGTAAAATGGATGTAAACTCAAAGAGAAAAGGTGGGTTCCAAGGCAATTGTAGTATTTAGACGTCCGTTTATAAGAGTTGTCTCGTTTAAAGGGCTATTAAGGTTATCTCAAATAGGGTGATCACACAAGAAGAACTAATCGATCTCTCGATACAAATTAATCCAAAGACGCAATGTAATATAAGCTCGTATGTCTACATCACAAACATTACACCATCTAAAATAGCTCCTAAGACCATTCGATTCCCTCTCCGATAATTAATCCTCTCTCGAGATCATAATAATACCGGGTTGCACATTCGCATACGATTAAATGGAATAAATCTCTCGATACTACCCCAATTAACAATGAATCAAGCAAATCATTATGGCCACTAACAACATGCTTTGCAATGGATAATTGAATATGCAAATAAGAAATAAACACCAATTAAAGCAAGAAATTACTCATAAACATCAATCCAAATCTCTACAATGCCTTAGAACCACAAAGTTGTTTAGCTAACTACTAACATAATCAAATTACAAAATCCAAATGAAATAACTAAATAAAAAGGAAAAGAAAGAGAAAGCTTAGTCTAGAATGTGGTAGGGAATGGAATTTGGGAGCTAATGCATCCTTCCTTTCTTGATTTGATGAAGAATTGATGAAGATATGGCCAAAACACCTCCAAGTATGTGTAACTATGTGTGGATTGGGGGAGAATGTCTTGGGTTTCAAGAATGAGGCCTTATATAGTGTTGGGGTAGGGTTTAAGGATGAAAATTGCACTTAAGTCCTTGGAAATTGGACAAAATATGCAAAAGGCACCGAGAGCAGGGGTGACTCGGCCGAGTGGGACAGCTCGGCCGAGTTGGGGTGTTAAAATTGTGGCCAAAATCTTCAGGGCTCGGCCGAGTTGCCCCACTCGGCCGAGTGCAATTGATTACAGCGTCCAAACTTTGTTCAGCAGCTCGGCCGGATCAGCTAGCTCGGCCGGATGGAAATTGGTTCCAGATTCTGCATCCTTCAGTAGCTCGGCCGAGTGGTCCAACTCGGCCGAGTTGTTTCTCCAAGCTTTTCCTCGCACTCGGCCGGATCAGCTAGCTCGGCCGGATGGAAATTGATTCCAGAATCTGCCTTGATCAGGGGCTCGGCCGAGTTGGCTAGTTCGGCCGAGTTGCTGGGCACTCCAAACTTGTTTCGTGCATATCTTTCGCCTCGGTTGTCCGATTGTCTCGATTCTTTAGGCTATTCCACTCCGATTTTCGAGACGAATCCAACCGTGCACTCCTCTTCCTGATCCAGTGAGGTATGGTTGGTGTTTTGCTCCAAATTTCATCGTATTTCCTACAAAATCGACAAAACACAACCTTTCTCTCATTTCGGCTTAAACAATCATATTCCATGCATAAATCAATGAAATCCACATCAAAACACGCTTCACATGTGCCTCTAAAACGTGTAAATTCCACCCGAATCATGGATCAATGAGGAGTTGACAAATATTGTACAATCTAACATTACTTTAAAATCTCGATCTCCCAATTATTGTACAATAATCTAACATTACATAGTTGAAAATTACTTTAAAATCAACCTACCTTTAGGGAGATCGAGAGTTAATCCAATGTGTTTATTATTCAAATGTTATATCGTATGATTTTTAGGAGGTAAATCCATGATATCTTCATTTTGTGTCTTTCTCTGCGAATATCCACAAAATTCAACAACGTATATTGATTATCTTCATTTTGATCCGCCCTCTCTTGGATGGAAGAACTTTGACTTTTCTACAAACCCGAATTTAAAATAAATAAATAAATCCATCAGGTTTATTGTGGTGGGAATTGTCAAATATGGCCGGATAACCCACTGCATATTTAATTTTGGCCTTATCCCTTTTTGATCAAATTTAATTGCAATAAAAAAAATTAAAAAGTAAAAAACTAAAAGACCCTTTCTTCCTTCCTATAGAACAGATTGAAAAAACACTTTCTTCTCCCCAAAGCTTCTGCTCTGCACGCAAACACTTCTCCATCTTCTTCTTCGCTTCTTCATCTTCTTTCACAGATCGAAAAAACCCCTCTTTGTTAAAAGAAAAAATCCCCTCTTTCTTCTTCCCAAAGCTTCTGCGCGCAAACACTTCTCTATCTTCTTCTTCTTAGCTTCTCAAAATTTTCGTTCAGATTGTTTAGGGTTGTGTAGGGTTGTTTATGATTGTTTACTAGGCTTGTTTGAAGTTGTTTGAGGTTGTTTAAGGTTGTTTAGGGTTTTTGTTTGAGGTTGTTTAGGGTTGTTTGAGGTTGTTTAGATTTGTTTAGGGTTGTTTACTGGGCTTGTTTGAGGTTGTTTAGGGTTGTTTACGGTTGTTTAAGGTTGTTTAAGGTTGTTTAGGGTTGTTTAGGGTTGTTTAGGGTTGTTTACTGGGCTTGTTTAAGGTTGTTTAGGGTTGTTCGAGGTTGTTTAGAGTTGTTTAGAGTTGTTTACTGGACTTGTTTGAGGTTGTTTAGGGTTGTTTACTAGGCTTGTTTGGGATTGTTTAGGGTTGTTTAGGGTTGTTTATGAGCTTGTTTGGGGTTGTTTATGGTTGTTTAGGGTTGTTTAATAGAGTTGTTTAGGGTTGGTTGTTTATTGTGCTTGTTTTTTTTTCTTTTTTCTTTTTTCTTTTTTTTTTAATTAATTTAATAAAAGAAGGTCATTTTTGTATATTTTGTATAAGTAAGGCCATTTTTTATAAGTAGTAGTTTGACTAGGCTATTTCTGAAATTCCCCCGGTTTATGTGGGTTGAAGATTGATAAAGTGTTTTATTACTCCTAGATACAAAATCCCACCACCTATTACTATCAGATAAAAAAAATCCTCTGTTACTGTCGGATACAAAACCCACACGAAAACCCCTTTTTACCCTTACTTATAACCTCTCAATTTCCTTACACCTTCTCTCTCCTTGTTCATTTTCTCAATTTTTCTTTCCTATCATTTCATTTCTCTTTCTTTCAAAGTTGTCTCTCTATCTCAATTCAAATTTTCACCATGGCCACAACAAAAAAAAATGAAATGTGGTACCTTTTCAAAAAAGGTTTCAGAAGAGGTGTATTTCCAATTTTTTACTAGTCTTGAAAAAATCTTCTTTCTTTTCCAAGAATGTGGAAAGGTTAAGAAGAAGGGCACGGAAGAAAATACAGAGAGCATATATGGGGTGGAGGAAAAAGTGTTGGAAAAGGGAAAGGGGAAATTAACAATGGTGGTGGGCATTGTTTTCGAGTGGGGCATCTTTTTCTGTTGTTTTTATTTATTTGTTTATTATTATTTATCAAATAATGATCTTGTAGTTGACATATACTCCGTAGTTAAAACAATTTTTTATTGTATTTAATTTGGAATAATTTATCAAAAGCATATTTAACCCATGTACTTTCAAATAATTTACTAGGGAATAAATTGATTTATTTTTTCTTTTGAGAGTTTATTGATTTGTATACAAATCTGTGTGGGGATACAATATTTTTAAATTAAAGAACAGAGCAACAAAGCAGTGTAAAGAGTGACAAAACGAGTTATTAATAGTTTAATACTTCTTTTTCTCCCAAAATAAGGATTTTTTTTCTCATAAAGCATAAATAATACTCCATCTGTCAGCTATAAATTTCTTATTTCTTTTGAGTGTTTAGATTAAAAAATATAATAAAATAGTAGATGTAGTACAATTGTTGTACAAGTGATGTGATGATGAAAGAGAAAATAATTGATGAGTATGAAATGAAATATAATAAAATAATGAATAAAGTATAAGTGGTGTGATTCGAAAAGAGAAAATAGTATACTGACAGAAATAGAATAAAAAACTTTTGTGAAATATTTATAAAAGAAAAGTGAAAATTTATAATGAGACGTCCACGGATGGAGTAATACCAATCTAATTGCTTTTTCTAGAACAATAACCGATTAAGAACTGATAACCACAATTCACACATCTTTAAATTCATCGAAATATAATGGGATTTTTTTTTTTGTTTATCTAATAGTAGTAATTAATTTGGCAACTTGCAATTATTCTAATTATTTTTTCTGAAAAATCAAGTGTGCTATTTATTTATGTATTCCCGAAATTGTCACATTTCCACTGTTCGTTCACATGGCTAGCTGCATTCTTATCACTTTCCAGTTGAAGAATATTACTCCAAGCTTTTCGTTACTTTTTGGCACAGAAATTAAGAAAAGTGATTAAATAATAGATATAGTACAAGTGATTTGATTGGAAGAAGGAGAGATATAGAGAGAAAAAGTAAGATATAAAGTGATGTGTAAGAAAAAATACTTACCAAAAAGGGTATGGGAAGCTTATAGACGGACAGACCAAAATGGTAAAATAGGAAGCTTATAGGTGGACGGAGGGATTGCTTAGGTTTAATTTTCTTTTAAAGATTCAACATGCATCTTTAAACATAATCCACCTTTTGCATTCAATCCCACGTGGCCTAGTTTGGTTTGATTGATTAGGTTGGATTAGACTTGATTGACTTTTTATTCCCAATCAATCAAACGTTTGGTTTGATTGATTATGGTCTGGGATTAATGCAAGGCCCGACAATTTTATACTATTTTTCATGCATATGTGGAATTATTAATCGGGGAGGGGTGAGTTAATTTATCCAACATTATCCCGTCCATCAATCCAAACTAGTCCTGTAATGTATATGAAAGGACTTCCAGGAAAAAAAAAAGAGATTATTGCCTAATAAGTCCACTATTATAATCCATTAATCTAATAGAGACACCAATATGTATACTTTTCTAATAGAGTCAAAATAGAGTTAAAAATACAAGAATACCCTTATATAAATAAATAAATAAGAATCATATACTCATTTAATTCCTCCACATTCACCAAAAATCAAAATTAAAACCCTAGCCCCTCCCCAGCATCCTCTCTGCCGCCGCCCCCTTTTCCCACCGCCTCCCTCTCTTGCAACCGCCCCCCTCGATTTCGACGCTGAACCATTGCCGCCGCCCACCAACACGACCGCCGCCGCCCTCATCACGACCGTCGCCTCCCAAACCAAGACGAAGCAGCACCTTGACTGTCGACGTTGCTTTGCCGCCGCACTGACCGAGGAAGGCGAAGTGGCCGAAGAAGAAAGCCTTGTGGCCACCGCCGCCTGGCCGTCGAAGATGAAGCGGTCGCCGATCTGCAACCCCCTCGACTCCGATGCGCCGATCTATCGGCCGCGAGCCATCGCCGCCTAGCCGAAGGCCTTCGCACGTTTGAAACGTCGAAATAGATCGAGTTTCCAGCCCCACTGCCGCCGGCTCAATTCAAAGCGATCCAAGGTTATGGTTTATTAGAGGTTCTGTTGATTTTGATTTTTTTGATTTTGAGGATGTAGTATTTGATGAGCACAACATAGAAGTAGATGGTTTATGGTTTATAGTGTTTGTGTGTATAAGGCTAATTTTTGCAAGAATTCAACTGAACTCATCCAGGCGAGCTTCTAGATCTGATAAATCTTACTTCGTATATAGACTTAGTTCCAGGAAAGTAGTTACTAATTGGGTAAAAAATAGTGGGTGGTGAGAACTCGGCGCTTCGGCTTAACTAGTGGGATTATTTCTCCTTCATCATATATAATATGTGATAATCAAGAATCATATGCAGATCGATCATCCCCTCTTTTCCTTTTTCTCTTCAATATTCTTTTGCATGAAACATAATTTGTACGTGTTCAAAGAATTATAAGAAGAAAGTGCCTCTACTTGGATTGATTTTCGCATTTTGTCATCTTCTTACACCAATAACTCCAAATTCTTTTCATTTTGATTTATTCTTCTTTTCATTTATTGAAGAATCAAGAATGTATATTTGTTTGTACAAGTACGACAATCCGACGCATTCATATAAGTCACTATATATTTAATTTAGAGGTGTATTGTGAACATTGTTTTGCAGAATTAATGGATAATAGTGAGAATATACAAGGTGAAGTGTTGCAGGAAACAAGTTCTCCAAAGGGTGTTTCAGATTTGAGGTATATTATATAATTAATTACATATCTGGTTACTTCTCATCCTTTTCACTTAACTGATTTTTGAAACATTGGATTTGGACCTAATCAACAATGCTCATTGACAGATTTAGGACCGTAAAAGTGAGCAATGTTTCAGTATCAGTTTCCGAAAGAGATATATTCGAGTTTCTCACTTTTTCTGGAGAAATTCTATATATTGAGATGTAGAGGTCAGTGTTTGATCATTATCAAATAGTCCAGTTATGACTATTTGGAATAGGAGATGAAGAAGATTGTTCTTCTCTTATCCAGGGAAACAGAAACAACTCAGGTTGCATATGTCACCTTCAACGATTCTCTGGGAGCAGATTCAGCTGTATTTTTTGTGTTGATATTCAAGTAATTTGAATTCATATTTCTGTATTCTCTCTTGTATGTGCAGAGAACACTCGAGCTGCATATCCCATTGAGTATATCCCCAACGCTAAAATTCCATTTGTTTTCCCTCATCCTAAGAATGTCATACTACTTCACATCTATTCAAGGGTTCAAACATATCATTTAAACAAATAAATTTGCTATCATTTTCTGCAGATATGGTTCGGGAAATCGTATCAAATTAGCGTACACCCGTAAAATAATCGATGCAATTCACTCAGGCAGCCTGTTAAAGGCAAGTTATAAGAAAACAGAGGTGTTCGGGCTTGAGATCCCGACTGAGGTTGAAGGTGTGCCATCAGATATATTGGAGCCGATGAACACTGTGAGTTTTCGAAGCCCAGTTTAATATATTTTGTTATATTTTTCTGTTGATATTCTTGTTTAGAAATCAACCGTGTGCATTTGTGAATGCAGTGGTCAGATAAAAATCCCTACAAGGAGACACTCCTGCGTTTGGGAGGGCTTTTCAAGAACAGCTTTCAAGGATTTTGTTGCTCACAAGATCGACAAGGATGACAAGTTGACCGGTGAAATTCTTGTTGCCGGCCCTAATTTCTAAGAGTGTGTGTTGCTGAAGAGGAATAAACCAATATCTGCAAAAAAAAGTTGGAAGTATTTTGATGGAAATTTGAGTTACATTTTGCTATCATTATGTAAATCCATTCTTGAATGAAGAATGAAAGCAGATATTCTTGCTTGTTGCTTGTTGCTTCTGCAATGCATATTTATGTTCAAATTAATATAGCAGTTATTTTTTTGAACAGTCCAGTGCCTCAAAATGGATACTATTTTTTATTTTGATTTTGATTTTTTCAATTGAATTATGCATAAGTGATATGCAAAATAGTTATCATATTTCAATCGAATGCATTATGCATAACGTGATATGCAATATAATCGTCATATTTTGATAGTATGCATATGCACTAAATACTGCATTGACACATATCCTACATGTGCATTAACTTCTGCATTTGAAACATGTACAGACATGTCGACTCTTGTGCACAAACATATTCTACCGATATTTAAGTGTTTAAATGATATGCACCTTCTCACGCATATATCATGTACATACGGATATGCAATGTCTTAGTTGTTGATAGTTTACGTGGTTCTATAGTTAAAAGGTTACAAGTTCATATGAATATGCATTCGACACTGCATATACGTGGGTTGAAATGCAGATTTCCAGAATCCCTTAACTTAACGACATAAATGGAGAGACCTACCTTTTAGGAAAGTTTTTAAATTTTAGAAAGTAATAGATTTTCGGGAATTCGAAAAATTGCATTTAATAATTGATTGGATGTTTAGTTGACTAATAATTGTTTATTTTATAAATTCAAAATCTCAAAATATGGTGGAAGGGCATAATTGACAAAAAATTCAAATTTTGACTCTATTAGACAAGAATTTATGGTGTAGGTTTTATTAGAAAAAACTAGTAGTGAAATGACCTTATTAGTTTATAACCCAAAAAAAAAACTTACGATAATACAACTTGTTGTTATAGTAAAATATATTTTTTTTTTGTAGTAATATATACTCCCTTAAACTTAAATGTATACTCTCTCTGTTCCATATCGATCAGTTTTTACATTTTTCGTTTTTGTCTGTTTCACATTAGTTTTCAAACTTTAAAATATGAAGTTTCTCATAATTCATACTTATTTACCCTGTCATTACCCTTTCTTACACATACTCTTACTTTATCACCTTTTTTTTTAATTTCCGTACGTACCTAGATCAATGTGAAACTAATTTGAGACTATTATGCATAAGTTGATACATTTTTTTTACTGATGATAACCATTTTTATGGTGTTATTTGTTATTCAAAGGGGTTAGGAAAGGAATTGTTGGAATTAATGTGGGATTAATTGGATTTTGACACCCTTATCTAATTAATTAATTAGATGGATTAAACGTTAATTATAAAATAATTGAACGTGACATAGTTGATCTACTCGCGGAGTAGATGAACGTGGTATATTTAATATCTCAAAACCGAGTTAAGGTGAGTGAGAAATTAATTGTTGAAGTTCAGTGTTTCAACTTGAAGTTTGAGGTGTGGAAACTTGTCCCACATAGAAAACCTACAAAACATTTAAGAGGTATAAAAGCATTGAAGTAGGATTGGAGTTCAACTATGTATAAGGGGTACACTCCCCTAAGAGCCACACGCGCGCGCGCCTGCCGGACCGGGTTCGGCGGTCTTTGGGGCCCGCCTATCTTTTTGCAGCCCCAAAAACTCCGAAGGCCCAACTCAGGAATTGGTTTGGCCCATTTCGAATTTCTTCAAGAATATTTCAGAATTATCTGGGAGTCTCAAACTTAGTACGTTCGCCGAGGCTTCGTATACAGTGGTGCTACTGTGACCTTTGGGAACGGAACGCCATACCAGTCGAGCACTACCTGGGCGTATTCTGTTCTGCGGGAAAAGGGTTTCCCTTGACTCGACTTGCTTATTACCTGAACTACCTGGGCGTATTCTGTTATGCGGGAAAAGGGTTTTCCTTGACTCGACTTGCTTATTACCTGAACTACCTGGGCGTATTCTGTTCTACGGGAAAAGGGTTTCCCTTGACTCGACTTGCTTATTATCTGACTGTTCGATATTGCAGTTGAACTACCTAGGCGTATTTTGTTGTACGGGAAAAGGGTTTCCCTTGACTCGACTTTCTTATTATCTGACTCTTCGATATGGATGTTGACCACACTAATACTGAGGTCGTGCATGGTACTGAGAATATTGGCAACGATGCCAGTAAGGAAACGTCTCCTGATCGATCAGTTTCACACAGTTCTGATATAGGAAAACAGAATGACCATGCTGAAAGGGTTAGGAACAAAAGCGATCCGTTTGCACCTTTTCCTCCTTTCCACAATCCCATGAGGGATCAGATGTTTACTTTCTCCGCACCTGGGCCGAGCCAATGGTCGTACAAGGAGAAAAACCTAAGAAATTCTCAGGGACAGAATTCAAAAGATGGCAATGTAAGATGCGATTTTACCTAACCATGCTTGGAATGGATAGGTTTTTGACCGAAACTAAACCTACACAGCCTGAGGCAAGTGCTAGCCAACAGGAAATGATCTACTATGATCAGTGGTCCAGTGGTGATTATCTGTGCAGAAATCACATAATTGGAGGACTTTCTGATGCCCTCTACAGTGTCTACTGTGACATACAATCTGCAAAGGAACTGTGGGAGTCTTTGGAGAAAAAGTACATAACTGAAGGTGCTGGACTAAAGAAATTCGTCGTTGCACAACTGTACGATTTTAAGATGGAGGATAACAAATCTGTAGTGGATCAAGTCCAGAAAGTGCAGATTATTTTCCATAAGATAGCTGCTGAAGATATGGTGTTACCTGATGCATTTCAAGTAGCAATTGTGGTTGAGAAACTGCTTTCATCATGGAAGGATTTCAAGTCATATCTAAAGCACAAACGAAAGCTTATGAGCCTGGAGGATCTGATTATCCGTCTCAGGATTGAGGAGGACAATCGAAAGAGAGAAGGCAAGGGACCTGCCCTCCGGATTGAAGCCAAGGCTAACTTGATGGAATAAGAGGGTCCATCAAGGAAAAGAAAATGTTCCAATGAGTCTACTGCCAACACAACGAAGGGTGTGAAGGGGAAGGGTCCTGCCACAAAGCAAAAGTTCATTGAAAATTGCTATAATTGTGGGAAACCAAACTACAGATCCAGTGAGTGTCGTCAACCCCGTCGTGACGACAAAGGAAAAGGCAAGCAGAAAGCACAAGATTCTGTGAACCTTAATGATTTGGACATGTCCGCAGTGGTGACGGAGGTCAACATGGTGGACAATAAGAAAGAGTGGTTTATGGACACTGGTGCCACCTGCCACGCCTGCTCGGAGAGATCTGTATTCTCAAACTATTCTCCTTCTGATGGGAGAAAGCTTTTCATGGGAAATCAAGCCTCATCTGAAGTGGCTGGAATAGGGTTAGTGGTGCTAAAGCTGACATCTGGAAAAGAGCTAACCTTGAAGAACGTGCTGCATGTCCCAGACATCCAGAAGAATCTGATTTCGGGGTCTCTTCTAGTTAGCAATCAATTTGGACTAGTCTTTGAGTCTGATAAGATAGTTCTAAGTAAGTTTGGTCACTTTCTCGGGAAGGGTTATCTCGAGAATGGTCTATTTAAATTAAGCACAATGGTTGTAAGCCCCAAAGGCAAACAAGTTGTTAATGAAATTGCTTCTACTTCTGCTTATATCGTTGAGTGTTCCTCTTTATGACATTTTAATTTTTAGATTAGGACATGTGAATTTAAAATTCATAAAACGATTAGTAAATCTCGATTTACTTAAAATTGACAATGTTGATACATCCAAACGATGTGAAATATGCACGGAAGCAAAGATGACCAAACTACCGTTTAAAACTGTTGAAAGGAATGACTTGGTTCGTATTTTGCACACTTTTTAGTACAACAATAACAATCCCCACAAACGTATGAGTTCGTTATAGTTGAGTAAGTATACGACCTAGTAGTTATCGTCAAAGGACCTAGAGAGAGCGTGGAGCCCCAAAACTATAAGTTAAAATGGTGTTATAGAAGCTAAACGTGAGGATAAAGCAAATATCAATAAGAAAAAGAAACAATAATGCAAACAACTAAACTAACTCTCAATAATGAAAGTGCAAGGTGAGAAAGTATTGTCTCGGGTGTTTCCGTTTTGTGAGCAATTAAGTGAATTAGTGAACCAATTACATGATTTTACTACGAATTCAGGTTAAGCTAAAGGCTATCACAAATGTGTGCAAACCCCCTCGAAAGGCATAGGTAAACAACGTGCATTGATTAGCAATTATAGGATCTAACCAAATACCATAAGCTCCTAAGATAGTGTTGCATAAGCACTTTCAACACGGTTACTAATGCTTATGAAACGCCCTCTCACCAAACTCCTAGACGACCTCTATTTGTTTAGTGTCTAAAGTTGTCGGTCTAGCCATTAACCCCCCTCTCGGTTAGCTAATTACTAATTAACTTCTATTCAATTGACCAAAGCTCACACTCACACTCCCAATCATGCTACCCAACTCTCGTTGCAATAAACATAATCGAACATGCTCGCTAATAGGGTTGATCAACCAAATGAATCAATTAAAGTACAACTCTAAAAACATAAACACTCAAATTATAAGATAATCATGCAATTAATCCACAATTACACTAAACACCCATCAAAACATCCACACCCAAGGTAATTTGAGATTAGCCCATGTCTAAATTAACAATTAGAATAAAACTAATGTAAATTAAACTACAAAACATGAATGAAAATGAAATTACCAAATTAAAATTGCAATAATAGAAAAATATCACCTCTTGTCTTCAAATCCTCCAAAGCTAACATTAAATTGAAATACTAAATTAAACACTAGCTAAGAAATTAAAGAACAATTAAAACTAACTAATCTATTGAGTGGAGTGGTGGGGAGGAGAAAATATTTCTCCCCCAATGGAGTCGCGTGCCCTGTTTCGCCCAATGCGCTCTGCGTGTGTGTTTTTCCCGGCTCAATAGGATACTGCCTTTTCTTTCTCCAATAACAAAACAATGATGGGCCCATTGTGTAAGCCTAGCCCAACTGCTTCTGTCTCCTGTTTTAATTAATGAATGGCCCCCTCATCTCCTATCCTTAATGGGCCCAAACAATATTAGAAATTGGTTTGCTTGCTTACTAATTCACAGCCTCCTTCAAATGCAAATGGGCCGACATTTAATTTTCTTGATTAGAAATAATTTGGACTTGGCAGCAATGTGCACGAGCTCAAACAATTTAATTAAGGGCACGGCTATAGGCACCCTGATTCACGTGTTATGCAACACTAAATAAATAACCGCAAGTGCACGGTGTCTATTGTAGCGTGATAAGCACGAAGTCGATCCCACAAGGAGGTTTAGCGTAAAAGTGTAGTTTGTTAACGTAGTTCTATTTAGACGTGATCGAAAACTTGAAAGTGGTGAATTACCCTAGACTATCTACCGAATTGTCACTAGTAAACAATTAAAAGAGTAATTATAAAATCGATCGAATACCATGCAAATCAAAGAACGAGAGTAAAACGAATGAAAACTCAAAGAGAAAAAGTGGGTTCCAAGGCAATTGCAACACCTAGATATCCGTTTATGAATGTTAACTCGTTTAAATGGCCATTAAGGTTGTCTCATATAGGGTGATCACACAAGAAGAATTAATTAATCTCTCGATCTAATTAACCCAAAGGAAAACACAATATAAGTTCGTATCTCTACCTCACAAATATTTTATTACCTAAACTAGCCCCAAAGATCATTCAATTCCCTCTCCGATAATTAATCCTCTCTCGAGCTCATAATAATACCGGGTTGCATGCTTGCATACGATTAAATGGAATAAATCTCTCGATCTTACCCCAATTAACAATGAATTAAGCAAATCATCATGGCCAATAACAACATGCTTTGCAATAAAGAATTAAGCACACAAATAAGAGACAAACACCAATTAAAGCAAGAAATTAATCATAAACTTCAATTCAATTATTTACAATGCCTTAGAACCACAAAGTGTTCAAATTACAAAATCCAAATGAAATAACTAAATAAAAAGAAAGGGAAAGAGAAAGCTTAGTCTAGAATGTGGTAGGGAATGGAATTCCCAAGCTAATGCCTCCTTTCTTTCTTGATTTGATGAAGAATTGAGAGAGAAATAGTCAAAACACCTCCAAGTATGTGTAACTATGTGTGGATTGGGGGAGGATGTCTTGGATTTCAAGAAAGAGGGTATTTATAGTGTTGGGGTAGGGTTTGGGTGGAAGTTTTGCACTTAAGTCCCTCAAAAATGGCTAAAAATCACTAAAAACCCCGAGTTTGGAAGTGGCCAGGCCGGGCAATAAATTCGTATATTGAATTTGGGCCAAAATACGCGCGGAGGTGCATTTATCAAAAATCTGGGTGCAGATCGGCCTGGCCGGGCGGAAAAGTGGCCCGGCCGGGCGGAAGTTTCGTATTGCTTTTCGGCCTCCAACTTCGTCCCTCCGTATCTTGAGCTTCCGACCTCCGATTGACTCGATTCGTTTTGCTATTCCACTCCATTTTTCGAGACGAATCCAACCGTGCACTCCTCTTCTTGATCCAGTAAAGTATGGTTGGTGTTTTGCTCCAAATTCCATCGTATTTCCTATAAAATCAACAAAACACAACTCTTCTCTCATTTTGGCTCAAACAATCATAATCAATGCATAAATCAATGAAAACAATGGAATGTTCAATGTAGTTCACATATGCAAAGTAAGAATGTAGTGATATCTCTTTCTCAAAGTGCATTTCTCAATGAAGATCATAGGCTCATTATTGCAATTCACATTCAAGACTCAAAGAATGCACAAACACACAACACATTGTGAATGGGAAACAAAATCCAAATGCTCAAGTCCTCTACTCACATGATATAGTGTTTCTCTCAAACACACAAACAAATTGAGGATATTAATGCACTCATCAACCAAGTTATGCTATGCAATCACCATATGCTTGCCCAACTTCTACTTTTCACAACACTCAAATGCTCACAATGTGATCAATAGGACTTAATCAAGGATGTAACATTGGCTCTTTGGTCAAGGTAGGGTAAATTTGGATGAAGTAACTCATAAACTAGTGGAGAGCGAGAGATAAAGACGCATAGACACATCTCAAAAACTTCTCAAGATAAAGTTACAATTGCGCGGATTGCAACTCAAAAACTCTAACTTCCACAATTTATTTGTTCTCTTTTAAGCACATTCTACACCACAAAACCATTGAACACTTTTTTTTTCTTTTCAAGCTTTTGGGGCTCTTTGTCCCTCTTCTCTTTTCCCTTGATTTTCTTTTCATCTTTCTCTTTTTCTTTCAACTTCTCCAATTTCTCCTTTCACCAAAGATATTCATTCAAGCACATGTTTTTCCACTTTGTCTTTCATCCCCCACTAGATATAGGAATCAAAGGCTCAAAAAAGGCTAAGTGGTTAACATTGTAGTTTGCCAAGAAAATGAGGAATTAAGCTCAAGGGGCTAACTACGGAAAATACTTCGGTTTTGGGAAATTTTGGCTAAGTGACTCTTTTTAGAACAAGATGGCCTATATCATATCACATCATCTCACACAATCATGCTTTCAAACAAGAACTTAGGCAAGTTCTAGGATTACTAGTAATAACATAGTCCACTCTCAAATGAACTAAACCGGATTACATGTTCGATTTATGGCTCAATTCTCACCGGTTTATTCAATAAAACTCTCACATTCATCAAATGTTCCCAAACAACAACATATCATACATCCATGCTATCAAAGATTCACAAATATGAACACAACATGATACTATACTCCAACACCAATCATGCATACATTCAAAGCAAATAGACATCACCACAACTACTCAACAATGGATTCCAATGACTATTCATGCTCACATTTCACCAAAGATCCACTACCCAATCATGTGATCAAAATCAACTTAATCTATATAATCATGTGCAAGTCAAGTGTGCGCCGGTGCAAAATGTGACACAAGTAGAATGACGAACCGGTGCAAGGGTAACAACTAGTAGAAAAATAAAAGAAAAATAACTCCCCCAAACTTAGAATTTTACTATGTATAAATTCTAAGTTTGGGGCTACAAGTTGTTACCTCCCTCCTTGCACATCCAATGCTTCTTCAAAGATCATCATTGCAACACTTGCTTCCCCTCTCCAAAGTTGGTTTTGCTTCCTTCTCTATTCTTCAAGATGTGATGTCCATAGTGTTCTTCATCCATACCTACAAAATAAACCAAGCTATCAAAACTACTAAAACAATAAAGACAAGAAAGCAATAAAACCTTGGGTTGCCTCCCAAAAAGCGCTATTTTTAACGTCCTATGTCGGACGGTTCTTCCTTGAGGGGAATATCAAGTCACCCCCTTGTCATCCTTGTTCTTGATTTGGGGGAGTTTTTGAAGAAAACTCCCCCAAACTTGGCCTTCTTGCCCATCTTCAACTCATGCTCTTCCACTTGGGGGTCCTCCTTCACAACATTGACCTTCAAATCTTCTCCTAGCTCGGGTGATCATATGTCATGTCTAGACAAGAGTTCAAAAGAAAGTAAGAATCGCAAGTGGAATCAAAGTAAAACACACAAATATTTTTGGATTTTTGCAAATAAGGAAAGCAAGTAAAATGTCTAAACTAAAACTCTATTAACCTACACTCTAGAGCTATAAAAACCTCCACGGCAGCGGCGCCATAAACTTGATTCACGTGTTATGCAACACTAAATAAACAACCGCAAGTGCACGGTGTCTATTGTAGCGTGATAAGCACGAAGTCGATCCCACAAGGAGGTTTAGCGTAAAAGTGTAGTTTGTTAACGTAGTTCTATTTAGACGTGATCGAAAACTTGAAAGTGGTGAATTACCCTAGACTATCTACCGAATTGTCACTAGTAAACAATTAAAAGAGTAATTATAAAATCGATCGAATACCATGCAAATCAAAGAACGAGAGTAAAACGAATGAAAACTCAAAGAGAAAAAGTGGGTTCCAAGGCAATTGCAACACCTAGATATCCGTTTATGAATGTTAACTCGTTTAAATGGCCATTAAGGTTGTCTCATATAGGGTGATCACACAAGAAGAATTAATTAATCTCTCGATCTAATTAACCCAAAGGAAAACACAATATAAGTTCGTATCTCTACCTCACAAATATTGTATTACCTAAACTAGCCCCAAAGATCATTAAATTCCCTCTCCGATAATTAATCCTCTCTCGAGCTCATAATAATACCGGGTTGCATGCTTGCATACGATTAAATGGAATAAATCTCTCGATCTTACCCCAATTAACAATGAATTAAGCAAATCATCATGGCCAATAACAACATGCTTTGCAATAAAGAATTAAGCACACAAATAAGAGACAAACACCAATTAAAGCAAGAAATTAATCATAAACTTCAATCCAAGTATCTACAATGCCTTAGAACCACAAAGTGTTCAAATTACAAAATCCAAATGAAATAACTAAATAAAAAGAAAGGGAAAGAGAAAGCTTAGTCTAGAATGTGGTAGGGAATGGAATTCCCAAGCTAATGCCTCCTTTCTTTCTTGATTTGATGAAGAATTGAGAGAGAAATGACCAAAACACCTTCAAGTATGTGTAACTATGTGTGGATTGGGGGAGGATGTCTTGGATTTCAAGAAAGAGGGTATTTATAGTGTTGGGGTAGGGTTTGGGTGGAAGTTTTGCACTTAAGTCCCTCAAAAATGGATAAAAATCACTAAAAACCCCGAGTTTGGAAGTGGCCCGGCCGGGTGGGAAAGTGGCCCGGCCGGGCGATAACTTCGTATATTGAATTTGGGCCAAAATACGCGCGGGGGTGCATTTATCAAAAATCTGGGTGCAAATCGGCCTGGCCGGGCGGAAAAGTGGCCCGGCCGGGCGGAAGTTTCGTATTGCTTTTCGGCCTCCAACTTCGTCCCTCCGTATCTTGAGCTTCCGACCTCCGATTGACTCGATTCTTTTTGTTATTCCACTCAATTTTCGAGATGAATCCAACCGTGCACTCCTCTTCTTGATCCAGTAAAGTATGGTTGGTTTTTTGCTCCAAATTCCATCGTATTTCCTATAAAATCGACAAAACACAACCCTTCTCTCATTTTGGCTCAAACAATCATAATCAATGCATAAATCAATGAAATCCACATCAAAATACGCTTCACATGTGCCTCGAAAACGTGTAAATTCCACCTGAATCACACCCAAAGATCCTATGAGTACACCCACGCGATGAGGACACCCAAAAAACGGATGAGGACACCCACGTGGAAATCTAAAAAATAACCCTCCATTTCAAACCCTAATTAAATTCTTTACAACATTCCTTCATTTCTCACAATTTCACATGCACCCACCTCCCCCTCCCTCCCAATCGCCATCGCCGCCCTTCTCCCTCCCCACTCACGCCGCCGTCGCCGCCGCCCTTCTCCGTCCCCACTCACGCCGCGACGCCGCCCTTCTCCCTCCACACTCACACCGCATCGCCCCCCTTCTCCCTTCCCACTCACGCCGCCGCCGCCGCCCTTCTCCCTCCCCACTCACGCCGCGACACCCATCTTCTCCCTCTCCACTCACGCCGCGACACCCATATATCTTCTCCCTCCCCACTCACGCCGCGAAACCCGTCTGCACCGACGCCGCTCGCGACGCCATCCCCCACGCCGCCTGTTCGCAGCGACGCCTCCACCATCAACGCTGTCCGTTCGCAGCGACGCCGCCCGTTCGCATCGCCTCCTTCCTCGCCGTTTCAAGTAAGTTAAGGTTTCTGAAAATTAGGAAATTTAAATTTGTGAAAAAATTAGGGTTTTTTTTTTTTATGTTTTGGGATTATTTTCGAACAATCTATGTTTGTTTTGGAAACAAATTCGAACAATCTGTTTTTGTTTTGGAAAAAATTTCGATCATCTTGTTCGATTTTTTGTTTCGAACAAATGTAAGTTGTTTTGAATATTTCTTCGAACATAATACATTTGTTCATTAAAAAATTTCGAACACAGGAGTTTTTTGGGTAAAAATTTTCGTACATCTTTGTTCGGTTAATATTTTTGAACATCTTAAGAATATTTTTTTGAAGAATGGTGTTGATTTTTTGTGTTTTGGTGGATGTGTTGATGATTCTGTTGTGAAATAGAATGGTGGGGGTACTTATCCGTCCTTTTTTTTAAAAAGTGCAGGAGGGGTATAAACGTCACTTTGCATACCCCTTGTGTTAAAAAAAAAATCCTGGTGGGTGTACTCATAGGATCCTTGGGTGCCTTTAGCCGCGCCCTTTAATTAAATGGATAGCATAAATTAATAGCTAAGCCCAATTAATTTCAACTTTCAATCTTCTCTTCTTTTGACTCTATTCTCGTCTCACTCCTTCAATTGACCTCACAAAATAATTGAGACGTATTTTGCTTCAAAAAACCTCACTTTTTCTATAAAAATAGCAAACAACCCCCTTTCTCCAAATCAAGAGTAGTTAGTCAATTTAGTATAAATAATGCATGAAATCCTATAAAATTAAGCAAAATAAATCCATGAATTTCAAGCAATTTTCACACTAATCAAGGAACACTGCCCCTCTAGACTTAATTCACACGGATGTATGTGATTTAAAGTTTGTACAAACTAGAGGAGGGAAAAAGTATTTTATTACTTTTATAGATGATTGTACACGATTCTACTACGTTTATCTTTTGAGAAGTAAAGACGAAGCTATAGAAGCTTTTAAACGTTACAAAAATGAAGTAGAGAATCAATTGGACACTCGAATTAAATCAATTCGTAGTGATAGAGGTGGAGAGTACGTAGCTCCGTTTGAACAATTATGTATAGAATCGGGGATTGTACATCAAACTACAGCCCCTTACTCACCTCAGTCCAATGGTGTTGCGGAAAGAAAAAACCGAACACTAAAGGAGATGATGAACGCAATGTTAATCAGCTCAGGTCTACCTCAGAACTTTTGGGGGGAAGCCATTCTGTCGGCTAACCACATTCTGAATAAGATCCCTCATAAAACTAAGGATCAAACTCCTTATGAAATATGGAGGAAACGAAAACCTTTATACAAATACCTCAAAGTGTGGGGGTGTTTGGCTAAGGTTGAAGTACCACTTCCTAAACAAGTTAAAATCGGCCCTAAAACAGTCGATTGTATCTTTATAGGATATGCTTCAAACAGCAGTGCCTATCGATTTCTGATTCACAAATCTGAAATACCGGATATGACAGAAGGCACCACAATTGAGTCAAGGAACGCAGTATTCTTTGAAAACATTTTTCCTCTTAAGGAAAAAGAGGAAGAGAGTTCGAATAAGAGAACTCTTGAAGCAACAGACGACACTGTTAGTCCCTCCACTCAAGAGAGTGAAGAACCGAGACACAGTAAGAGAGCTAGAATTGATAAAGACTTTGGTTCAGACTTCATTACTTATGTTCTGGAGGAAGATGAACCTAAAACTATCAAAGAAGCTATGGCAAGACCAGATGCACAACTCTGGAAGGAGGCCATAAAAAGTGAATACGAGTCTATTCTGTTAAATCACACATGGGAGATAGTCGACCTCCCTAAAGGTTGTAAGCCCGTCCTTGGGATGCAAGTGGATCCTTAGAAAAAAGTACAAAGCAGATGGAACTGTTGACAAGTACAAAGCTCGTCTAGTTGCAAAGGGTTTTAAACAAAAGGAAGGGTATGATTTCTTCGATACATACTCACCAGTGACAAGAATCACCTCCATTCGGGTGTTAGTCGCTATTGCTGCTCTGCACAATCTCGAAATACCCCAAATGGACGTTAAGACGGCGTTTCTTAATGGTGAGATGGATGCTGAAATATACATGGATCAACCTGAAGGATATGTTGCTCCTGAAAACGAGAAAAAGGTGTGCAAACTCGTTCGATCACTGTATGGACTTAAGCAAGCTCCAAAAAAGTGGCATTTGAAATTTGACAATACAATGTTATCAAATGGGTTTCGAATTAACGAATGTGATAAGTGTGTATATGTGAAAGATACACCTAATGGATTTGTTATTGTATGCTTATACGTCGATGACATGTTAATCATGAGTAACAATCACAATATCATAGTTAATACGAAGAACATGTTAAGTAGAAATTTTGACATGAAAGACATGGGATTAGCAGATGTGATTCTTGGAATCAAGATAGAGAAAACGTCTGATGGTATTTCCTTGACACAATTTCACTATGTGGAGAAGGTACTAAAGCAATTTAATGCCTTTAACGATCCACCTGCTAAGACACCTTTGGAACTCAATGTTCACTTGAGAAAGAATAGAGGAGAACCAGTGGCTCCACTGGAATACGCAAGGATCATTGGAAGTGTGATGTACATCACGAACTGCACACGCCCTGATCTTGCATGTTCTATAAACAAGCTGAGTCAATACACGAACAATCCAAGTCATGAGCACTGGAAAGCACTAAAAAGGGTTTTAAGATACTTGAAGTACACCCTTGATTATGGGCTTCACTACACAAGACATTCAGCTGTAGTCGAAGGATACAGTGATGCAAATTGGATATCACACACTAAAGACTCGTTATCCACTAGTGGATATGTATTCACTATTGGAGGAGGAGTAGTGTCGTGGAGGTCCAAGAAACAAACGTGTATTGCCCGTTCCACAATGCAAATTCGATGACGGTACACTGTGACAGCCAAACTGCCATTGGGAGAGCTACGAATGTCATGTACAACGGAAAGTCGAGACACATACGTCGTCGACACAACTCCGTTAGAGAATTGATCTCCACTGGAGTAATGTCCATTGATTATGTCAATACAAAGGACAATATAGCGGATCCGCTCACGAAGAGCATAAACTGAGATCAATTGAACAAGCTGGTAGAAGGAATGGGTCTAAAACCCACAAGAAAAACTAAAGCAGTGGAAACCCAACCATGATGACTGGAGATCCCAAGAACTTGGTTCAATGGGAAAACGAAACTGTGGAAGTTAGTGATAAAACACTTGAAAAACCACGACTATTCCTGACAGCACTATCTCAAGTGTTAGCAACCCGTAAAATGTGGTAGAGTTTGAGTCTTTGACTCTTAATAATTCCTAGAGTATAAAGGGATACTCGAAATGAGGTTACCTATATAAATGAGAAGTGAGGGCCGCTTCGACCAAACATTTATGAACACAAAGGACGTCCATGGCCAAAACGGACAAAAACGTGAGAACGTTACGAAGACGAGATTGAAGTGTGCTGACACTGTTGATTAGGTATACACTATGGAGGAGTAGTTCAAGGCACTGCGTCCACTAAGCCACCGGTGTACCCGATAGTGTTTGGCTACGGAAAGTTCAAAGCCAAAAACTACTTTTCCGGACGTACGGAGATCTCAATCGAATTGAACACTGAGTCTGATGTTGTATAGACACGATTTTCACTCATGTGGGGGATTGTTGGAATTAATGTGGGATTAATTGGGTTTTGACACCCTTATCTAATTAATTAATTAGATGGACTAAACGTTAATTATAAAATAATTGAACGTGACATAGTCGATCTACTCGCGGAGTAGATGAACGTGGTATATTTAATATCTCAAAACCGAGTTAAGGTGAGTGAGAAATTAATTGTTGAAGTTGAGTGTTTCAACTTGAAGTTTGAGGTGTGGGAACTTGTCCCACGTAGAAAACCTACAAAACATTTAAGAGGTTTAAAAGCATTGAAGTAGGATTGGAGTTCAACTATGTATAAGGGGTACACTCCCCTAAGAGCCACATGCGCGCACGCCCACCCGCCCGTCCGGCTCGGCTTCGGCTTCGGATTTGGCAATTGGTACTCAGGAATTGGTTTGGCCCATTTCAAATTACTTCAAGAATATTCCAGAATTATCCGTGCGCGATATTTTCGCAATCTAAGTGATATTTTCGCGATATCATCCCACGATTCGGGCCTAGGCCCACGCGTGATTCTAGCAACCACCTAGGGTTTCTTCGGCCTATAAATATCAGTCTCTTCCCTCATTATTTCTTACGCTGAAATTCGCCCCTCTGCTCCCTTTATTCTCCTCTCGTCCCTCTGCAGTGTGTTGAGCTCCCAAAAGCCTTACACTGTTCTTTCTTGTGCCGGATTTATTTCCGAGAGTGTTCAGTTCGTACTTAGTACGTTCGCCGAGGCTTCGTATACAGTGGTGCTACTGTGTACGAAGTAGAAGTCGTTTTACCTTTGGGAACGGAACGCCATACCAGTCGAGCACTACCTGGATGTATTCTGTTCTGCGGGGAAAAGGGTTTCCCTTGACTCGACTTGCTTATTATCTGACTCTTCAATATTGCAGTATACCCTATCAGGCGTATAGTTTCCAACAAGGGAGGCTATATATACCAAATATGCTGCTGTTTGTTGTTGTGCTACTTGTGGTGGCTCTGGTGTTCCTTCTCCTCAAGAATATTCCATTGTTTGGAGTTGGGCTACCCCGGGCCGTAATGCAATGCAAGTTTTATGGAACATTTTCGAATTAAAAAAGAGACCCCATGTTGCATTCTCCAATTTTGCCAAAATCTACGGCCCATTAATGTCTCTACGCCTCGGCAGCCGAGTCATAATCGTCGCCTCATCCGCAGCTGCCGCAAAAGAAATCCTTCAAACTCAGGACCGAAATTTATTCGGTAGGTACTTGCCGCGCATGTACTACAATGTTCCGGATGCGCAACACTCTTCTATAGTGTTGGCGAGAGAATGCGACCAGCCGTGGAAATTCCTCCGAGGAATGGCCAATAGTTTTATGTTCTCCGCCAAATCCGTGAAGGGTAAGGCGGAGATGAGGAAGGTGAGGGTGGTCGAGGTGGTGGAGTATTTGCGAAGCAAAGTTGGTGAAGTTGTGAACGTTGAGGAAATATTTAGTGCCACTTATATTAATATTATAGCCAACATGTCTAGTTTAATTATGTGCATTTTAATTTACCCTATTGCAGGAGGCACTTATTGCGGGCACATATTCAACCATAATTACATCTGTGTGGTTGATGGTAGAGTTGATAAGGCATCCCCAGATTTTGCAGCGAGTTCGCGACGAAATTGCCAAGGCATTCAAGGGAGACTGCACACAAATCAACGAGTCGATCCTAAGCAAGTCACACTACTTCCAAGCGTGTATAAAGGAAACACTGAGGATCCACATTCCAGGGCCATTTTTGGTGCCCCATCGCGGATTGAGACGTGCAAGATTGATAATTACATCATCCCGAAAGATTGCATAGTGCTGGTGAATGCGTGGGCGATAAACATGGAGCCTAGTACTTGGAAGGACTCTACGATCTTCAATCCTGATCGTTTTATCAACTCGAAGATCGATTTTAAAAGCAGTGATGATTTTGGATTTTTACCTTTTAGTGCTGGAAAAAGAATGTGCCCTGGATATAATTTAGCTATAACGAATGTTCAGATATTGGTGGCATCTCTTGTGCATCACTTTGAGTGGACTCTATCCGACGGCTCAGATCCAATCAACATTGACACCAAGGATGAGTTTGGAACAGTACTTAAGAAGGAAATACCACTCTGTTTGATTCCAACAATGATTTGATTTATTTTTAGTTTTAAGGTGAAACATATATTGATGCCAATTTCCCTAAATTTGCACATCATGTTATTATTGATTTCTAATGTGATGTATGATGATCCTGAATAAATATATTATCATTGTCATTGAATTCCGTTTCAACTAGCAAGAAAGAGAGATACTCTCCCATGAAATATTGCATGTACGTACAATATTACTCCGTAATATATTAAAGGAAAGATTAAAAACTCGTGGATTATAATTGGGTCGAACCGGATCAAATAAAATTTCCCAAATAAAATTGCCCACAAAGGAAAACTGAATTCTCTCCCAAGTTTGTGCTGTGCTACTGTGAGAAAAATATGAGTTACTCATACTACATAATTCTAGTATTACTCATTTCATGTTGTAACACATGATTGTTCATATAGTAACACAAAAGGTGTTCATTTAATAACATATTCTTCAGTATCTTATTAACATCCAGGTTATTGTAACACATATTTGTCCATAATACCCATTTAACCCAACTGATTTTAGAACACTCATCACTCGAACCCCATAGGAATCGCCTTTGAAGGCTAACCAAGGTATGGATTATATTTTAGGTATGGTGCACGGTAAAAGGACAGGTAGATGTTGTGTTAAGAACTGCATTGATAAGAGTAAACCGAGATTTCCGTCAAATATAAAAGAAAATTGCACATACGAATTCCTCAGAAGAATTTCATTTTTAATCCCGTTATAATTTTTTTGGAAAATAGATTTTTTGATTCCTGTAGATTACTCCTAATTCAAGTTCAATCATATTAACGATCACGAATTGGTAACAATATTGTGCAACTTTTCATTTTTTTACATTTTAGCCTAATAACCTATTATATTAGGTGGAATGTCCGATTGCCAAATCAGATCTTGCCATGTGGACAAATCGAACTTTGTCAATTCAATGTTAATCGTCCGTTGACTATCAGAATAAATTGTCGAAAAATTGAAAGTTATTAAACTATTATTCAATTTGTGAAGTTTAGACTAAAATTCATAAAGTGATAACTTACCGAACTAAAAAAATTATTTTCTCAAATTTTTTGAAGCAATTTTCGTCCCGTAGTTAAAATTTGAAACTAACCATTTCCAATTATGGAGAGATTTCGGTAGTTGGACTGTTGGAGCGTTCTTTCGCACGAGAATGCTCAACAATTTGGTGCTTGGTAAAAGGAGAAAACAGAGAGCTTTGGAGTGTATTTGGCGTTGTGTGGAAAGCCAAAAATCAACACATTTTAAAAGTGTGAGGATTTTTTTAGGAAATTCGAACAAAAGCTTTGTGTTTAATTATCTATATTTATGATAGGAGTATTTCCAAATTGTTTTTCCAATAATAATGTTCGAATCCTACATTATGTTGTAGTTAGATGAAATGTGTTTTTGTTTTGGTGTTCTACCTCTAGTTGTGTCACGTTACATTTAACTCTTTTTCTTGAGTACTTTTAGTACTTTCACAATAATATTAAGTAATTTATAAAATTATGAGTTAACTTAAAATTTTATCCTTTTTGAGATATTTTTAAAAAAATGTAAAAGTTAGTGTAGGTAAATAATTTTAATTTTTTTCTCCTATGTAACTTTAAATAATCCCGGAACTTTTGACTAAGGTATTCATCTCTATTAAGGTATTCCACATCGGATAGAGAGATGGTCTTGGGTGGACTAAGCCTGGGCAATCCTCTCACTTAACACTGGGTTTTAAGTGTAGAGTTAGGCCTTCTCACATGGTATCAGAGTCAACTCTCTACTTTGATGTGTAGATCCACCTGTGTAACTGTTGGAATTAATGGGAATTAATTGGGTTTTGACACCCTGATCTAATTTAATTAATTAGACGGAATAAACGTTAATTAAAAAATAATTGAACGTGACATAGTCGATCTACTCGCGGAGTAGATGAACGTGGTATATTTAATATCTCAAAACCAAGTTAAGGTGAGTGAGAAATTAATTGTTGAAGTTGAAGAGTTTCAACTTGGAAGTTTGAGAATGTGGGGAATGGGCTCGGCCCATTCGAACTACTTCAAGAATGTTCCAGAATAATCTGGAAGTCTCAAACTTGGTCTTCAAGATTCAGTCTTCAAGACTTATCCACGTGCGAGATATTATCTCAACCGCTGCGATATTTTCGCAATATATTCCCAAGAATCGGGCCTGGCCCACGCGTTTTCCAACAGCCCTCCTAGGGTTTATTCTGCCTATAAATATCAGACTCTTCCCTCATACATCCTTACGCTGAAATTCGCCCCTCTACCCTTCTACTCTCCTCTCGTCCCTACGCAGTGTACTGAGCTACCGAAAGCCTTACACTGTTCTTTCTTGTGCCGGATTTATATCCGAGAGTGTTCAGTTTGTACTAAGTACGTTCGCCGAGGCCTCTTATACAGTGGTGCTACTGTGTAAGAGGTAAAAGTCGTTTTACCTTTGGGAACGGAACGTCGTAACAGTCGAGCACTATCCTGGGCGTATTCTGTTCTGCGGGAAAAGGGTTTCCCTTGACTCGACTTATTTGTGTTGTCATATTTGTTATCTGAAATCTTCGATATTGCAGGTTGCAGTTTACACGGCGTAAGCAGTTTCCAACAATCGCAGAACAAAATAGATATTAATTTATTTATCAAACGGATAATGAGTTAATGTTTTGGTAACTACGGCATATTTCGAAATTTACCTATTATCTAATCTATTAATTAGTTTTGGATAACTACTACTGATTCGGGTGGAATTTACACGTTTTAGAGGCACATGTTAAGCGTGTTTTGATGTGGATTTCATTGATTTATGCATTGATTATGATTGTTTAAGCCGAAATGAGAGAAAGGTTGTGTTTTGTTGATTTTATAGGAAATACGATGGAATTTGGAGCAAAACAGCAACCATACTTTGCTGGATCAGGAAGAGGAGTGCACGGTTGGATTCGTCTCGAAAAATGGAGTGGATTAGCCAAAAGAATCGAGTCAATCCGACACCCGAGGCGAAAGATATGCACGAAACGAGAAAGGGCCGAAATCGCGAGGGAGCACGGCCGAGCTCATGGCTCGGCCGAGCCATTTTCAGGCCACGGACGTGCATCGTGCTCGAGAAATTGCACCAAGAGACTGAGGGTTTTGGGCCGAGCTACCAGCTCGGCCGAGCTGCTGCAAGTCGAAATCTGAAGGCCATGGTCGTGCACCATGCTCGAGACGAGCACCATCGATACAGCGATTTTGAGGACACCATGCAACTCGGCCGAGCTGCTGCAAGTCGAAATCTGAAGGCCATGGTCGTGCACCATGCTCGAGACGAGCACCATCGATACAGCGATTTTGAGGACACCATGCAACTCGGCCGAGCTCCCAGCTCGGCCGAGCATCCCGTCGCCCCTGTTCCGCGCGCCTCGGCCGAGACCATTGCACGGCCGAGCACCCTCCATTTCATGCCTCCACGCAGCACAACCGAGCTCCCAGCTCGGCCGAGCACCTGCTCGCCCCAATGCCAATTTGCACGGCCGTGCTCCGTGCACGGCCGTGCCAACCCCATTTTCGGTGCTTTTCTCCTATTTTGGCCATTTTTTAAGGACCAACTTGCAATTTTGGCATTCAAACCCTACCCCAACACTATATAAGCCCCATTTCTTGAATTACAAGCCATTCTTCCCCAATCCACACATAGTTACACATACTTGGAGGTGTTTTGGCCATATCTTCATCAATTCTTCACCATAGACGCCGTACACTTGCGGTTGTTTATTTAGTGTTGCAAAACACGTGAATCAACTACAAATTTCGCTTTACTCATTAATTAATTATTTGAATCAATTAATTACTGCAATATCTTCTGAGAGATATGCAGAGTCCGTACAACTCATGGACGCGAGAAGAGAAGATTTCGCGATAGTGGTTGCGGACTCTTTGGCGGCTCACAACATGATAAAATCATGGTCCTAGACTCTCACAAACTCATGGGCGCTTCTGGCGAAACAGGCGACATAATGCAGATTCTGTTAAGGACTGAAGGCTGAGTTTGCTAGATGAATATCCTGTTATGCAGGATTCTGAGATCCAAAATTGGAATTGGTTCTTGATTTTGTGAATTATGAAAATACGCTCTATCCATTGAGTTGCAGGTCGATCGCGAGATTTGAGTATCCTTGATTCGGGTGGAATTTACACGTTTTAGAGGCACATTTTAAGCGTGTTTTGATGTGGATTTCATTGAATTATGCATGGAATATGATTGTTTGAGCCGAAATGAGAGAAAGGTTGTGTTTTGTCGATTTTGTAGGAAATACGATGGAATTTGGAGCAAAACATCAACCATACTTTGCTGGATCAGGAAGAGGAGTGCACGGTTAGATTCGTCTCGAAAAACGGAGTGGATTAGCCGAAGGAATCGAGTCAATCCGACACCCGAGGCAAAAGTTATGCACGAAACGAGAAAGGAGCCGGAGTCGACCGAGCGAGCACGGCCGAGCACCATGCTCGAGCTGGCCGTGCTCGAAACAGTGATTTTGGGCCAAGAGTGGGCACGGCCGAGCACCCTTCTCGGCCGAGCACCATGCCAAGGCCACGACCGAGCGCCTTGCTCGACCAATTGCTCCTCGAAACCGAAGCAATTTCACCCATCACATGCATCGAGCGCCTCGGCCGAGCACATGTCTCGGCCGAGCACCTGGCCACCCCTGTTTTGCACGCCACGGCCGAGGCCGAGCCACGGCCGAGCACCCCCGATCCACCATCATCGCCCAGCACGGCCGAGCCGCCTGCTCGGCCGAGCACCTGTACGCCCATATGCTTATTTTGCACGGCCGTGCTCCGTGCACGGCCGTGCTACCCCCATTTTCGGTGCCATCTCCCTATTTTGGCCATTTTTTAAGGACCAACTTGCAATTTTGGCATTTAAACCCTACCCCAACACTATATAAGCCCAATTTCTTGAATTACAAGCAATTCTCCCCCAATCCACACATAGTTACACATACTTGGAGGTGTTTTGGCCATATCTTCATCAATTCTTCACCAAATCAAGGAAGAAAGGATGCAATAGCTCCCAAATTCCATTCCCTACCACATTCTAGACTAAGCTTTCTCTTTCTTTTCCTTTTTATTTAGTTATTTCATTTGGGATTTGTAATTTGATTATGGTAGTAGTTAGCTAAACAATTTGTGGTTCTAAGGCATTGTAGAGATTTGGATTGATGTTTATGAGTAATTTCTTGCTTTAATTGGTGTTTATCTCTTATTTGCATGTTTAATTATCCATTGTAAAGCATGTTGTTAGTGGCCATGATGATTTTCTTGATCCATTGTTAATTGGGGTAAGATCGAGAGATTTATTCCATTTAATCGTATGCAAGCATGCAACCCGGTATTATTATGAGCTCGAGAGAGGATTAATTATCGGAGAGGGATTTGAATGATCTTAGGAGCTATTTTAGGTGGTGTAACATTTGTGAGGTAGAGATACGAGCCTGTGTTGCATTGCGCCTTTGGTTAATTAGATCGAGAGATTAATTAATTCTTCTTGTGTGATCACCCTATATGAGATAACCTTAATGGC
This sequence comes from Galeopsis tetrahit, assembly GCA_963675135.1. NCBI lineage: Eukaryota > Viridiplantae > Streptophyta > Magnoliopsida > Lamiales > Lamiaceae > Galeopsis > Galeopsis tetrahit. The sequence goes on along the minus strand of OY776121.1, from coordinate 63,278,786 downwards.
CATTTAAACGGGATAACTCTCATAAACGGACGTCTAAATACAACAATTGCCTTGGAACCCACTTTCTTTCTTTGAGTTACATCCATTTCACTTTCGTTTTATTGATTTGCATGGTATTTGATCGATTTCGTATTTACTCTTCATTACTTATTGGTGACACATTGTTAGGTAATCTTAGAGTAATTCACACCACTCGAATTATCGATCACGTGTATTTAGAACTCGACTAGCAAACTCCACTTTTACGCTTTAACCTTCTCGTGGGATCGACCTCGTGCTTATCACGCTACGATAGACGCCGTATACTTGCGGTTGTTTATTTAGTGTTGCATAGAGATTAATTAATTCTTCTTGTGTGATCACCCTATATGAGATAACCTTAATGGCCATTTAAACGGGATAACTCTCATAAACGGACGTCTAAATACAACAATTGCCTTGGAACCCACTTTCTTTCTTTGAGTTACATCCATTTCACTTTCGTTTTATTGATTTGCATGGTATTTGATCGATTTCGTATTTACTCTTCATTACTTATTGGTGACACATTGTTAGGTAATCTTAGAGTAATTCACACCACTCAAATTATCGATCACGTCTATTTAGAACTCGACTAGCAAACTCCACTTTTACGCTTTAACCTTCTCGTGGGATCGACCTCGTGCTTATCACGCTACGATAGACGCCGTATACTTGCGGTTGTTTATTTAGTGTTGCATAACACGTGTATCAAGTTTATGGCGCCGCTGTCGGGGAGGTTTTATAAGCTCTAGAGTGTAGGCTAAGAGAGTTTTAGTTTAGACATTTACTTGCTTTCTTTATTTGCAAAAATCCAAAAATATTTGTGTTTGTTACCTTGATCTTACTTGCAATTCTCACTCTCGTTTGCTCTTTTGATAGACATGGTTTATGATCACACGATCTAGAAGGAATCAACAAGAAGTACTGTCTTTAGATCCGGAGATTGAGGCCAATTGTCGAAGAAGGAACGCCGAAAGGAGAAGACTAGAGTTGGAAAGAATGAATCGAAGAGAGAATCCGGTTGTAGAAGAGGTCGAGGAGGAGGTTGAGAATCAAGGGGTTGATGGATTTGAGGAACCGAATGGGAATGGGGGAAATCGACCACAAAGGGTACTAAGAGATCATTTCCGCCCAATTCCGAGGCCCTATGGAGGAGCGGGTAGGGAACCCGTTGATGCTCATAACTTTGAGCTCAAGCCGGCCCTAATCATGATGGTTCCAAACAACCAATTTGGAGGGTTGTCAAAGGAGGATCCTAACCTCCATTTATCTCAATTCCTAGAGATAAGTGGAACGGTTAAGATCAATCGTGTCCCTCAAGATTATATCCGCCTCCAATTGTTCCCATTTTCCCTCCGTGATCGTGCAAAGCAATGGTACATGTCTCTTGATCTAAGGACGATCGAAAATTGGGCCGACCTTGTAGATGCTTTCCTCATGAAATACTTCCCTCCAAGCAAGACCATCAAGATAAGAGGAGAAATTTCTTCTTTCATGCAAGACGATGATGAGTCTTTAGCCGAGGCTTGGGAGCGTTTCAAGGATCTCATACGGAGTTGTCCTCAACATGGGTTCTCAAGAGATCAATTGATTTGCTATTTCTACAACGGGATGGACCATCGAACGAGAGGGATGGTGGATGCCTCGGCCGGTGGAGGTTCCTTGCTTGGAAAGACGACGGATGAGGGCTATGTGCTTCTAGAGGAGATGGCAAAGAATGGACACCAATGGCCATCCGAAAGAAGGCAAGCCCGGAAAGTAGCTTCCACTCAAAATTCGGAAGAAAGTGTCAACTTATCCAACAAAGTGGACAAGCTAATCTCTTTGATGACGGCCAAAGCACTAGTGGAGCCCAATAATGATCAATATGAGGAGGCCCATTTCATGAACAACCAACGGGACCGTTATTTTCGAGAAAGAGGTTGGAATGAGAGGCAACCTCTTAATCCGAATCAATATCATCCCGGATTGAGGCAACATGAGAACTTTTCCTATGCCAATACAAGGAATGCCATTGTCCCACCTCCAAATTTTAATGTTAGAGATGGAGCTATTGTGGAGTCTTCATCAAAGCCATCAATGGAGCATGGTGAGATGATCAAAGATGTGACCACCCACATGAAGGCTATAGAGAAGCAAATAGGTCAACTTGCTACCATCATTGGAAAGCAACACGTTCCGGGGCAATTCCCCTCTAACACGGAGCTAAATCCTAAGGAGCAATGCAAAGCCATAAGGCTAAGAAGTGGGACAAGCTACGAAGGGCCAAAGATGCCACAAGAGGAGGAAATGGTAATGGCACCCGAGGGTGTTGACAAAGAAGATGGCTTAGTGAAAGAGAAAGAGGAGAAAGAAGAGGACAAGAAGAGTGGGGAGGCAATCCCTCCTTTGTTTAATAAAAATGTAATGCCCATTCCATATCCGCAAAGGGTGAAGAAGAAGAACTTGGATAGCAAGTTTGTCAAGTTCGCGGAGATGTTCAAGAAACTCCATATCAACATCCCTTTCGCCGAAGCTCTTGAACAAATACCGCACTACTTCAAATTCTTGAAGGAGATAATGTCACACAAGAGGGAAATTGAGGCGTATGAGACGGTGCACTTAGCCGAATATTGTAGCTCCGTAATTCAAGTTAAGTTACCTCCAAAGCTTAGGGATCCCGGGTCCTTCACTTTATCATGCACTATTGGAGATGGAGGTACATTAAGAGCTCTATGTGATTCGGGAGCAAGCATCAACCTCATGCCATTGTCACTCTTCAAGTCACTTGGTTTAGGAGAGCTCACACCAACCACAATGAACCTCCAATTGGCGGATAGGTCTATGACATACCCTTTGGGTATAGCGGAGGATGTATTGGTCAAAATCGACAAATTTCTTTTTCCGGTAGACTTTGTGGTTTTGGATATGGAGGAAGACAAAAACGTTCCATTGATATTAGGAAGACCATTTTTGGCAACCGGAGGTGCCACAATTGATATGAGGAATGGAGAGTTGGAGCTTCGAATGAACCAAGAGATAGTTGTGTTTGACATTCAAAGATATGCCAACTTCCGGGATGATGGGAATGAAAAGTATGGGTATTCCAAGGAAGATCACTCTCCAATGCCCATGAAAGAGAAGATGGAAGAAGAGCCCAAGATCAACATTGTGAAAGAGGACCCCCAAGTGGAAAAGAATGAGTTGAAGATGGGCAAGAAGGCCAAGTTTGGGGGAGTTTCCTTCAAAAACTCCCCCAAATCAAGAAAAGTTACTTATACGAACTTGGGGATGAATGAAGCATCAACCTCCTATGACATAATTGAAGAGCCAGATGGAGTGGCTTTTGGATGCTTTAATGGTTTCAAGAAGGTAGCATGGGCCAAGAAGGTCAAGAACAAGGATGACAAGGGGGTGACTTGATATCCCCCTCAAGGAAGAACCGTCCGGCATAGGACGTTAAAAATAGCGCTTCTTGGGAGGCAACCCAAGGTTTTATTGCTTTCATGTTTTTATTGCTTTAGTAGTGTTGATAGCTTGGTTTATTTTGTAGGTATGGATGAAGAATACTATGGATAGCAAGTCTTGGAGAATGAAGAAGAAGCAAAACCAACTTTGGAGTGGAGAAAGCAAGTGTTGCAATGGTGATCTTTGAAGAGCTTTGGATGTGCAAGGAGGGAGGTAACAACTTGTAGCCCCAAACTTAGAATTTATACATAGTAAAATTCTAAGTTTGGGGGAGTTATTTTTCTTTTATTTTTCTATTAGTTGTTACCCTTGCACCGGTTCGTCATTCTACTTTTGTCACATTTTGCACCGGCGCACACTTAGCTTTCACATGTTTATGTTGGTTTTGATCATATGTTGGGTAGTGGATCTTTGGTGAAATGTGAGCATGAATAATCATTGGAATCCATGGTTGAGTAGTTGTGGTGATGTCTATTTGCTTTGAATGTATGCATGATTGGTGTTGGAGAATAGTATCATGTTGTGCTCATATTTATTGATCTTTGATAGCATGGATGCATGATGTGTTGTTGCTTGGGAGCATTTGATGAATGTGAGAGTCCTATTGAATAAACCGGTGAGAATTGAGCCTTAAATCGAGCATGTAATCCGGTTTAGTTCATTTGAGAGTGGACTATGTTATTGCTAGTAATCCTAGAACTTGCCTAAGTTCTTGTGTGAAAGCATGATTGTGTGAAACTTTGTGATGTAATATAGGCCATCTTGTTCTAAAAGAGTCATTTAGCCAAAATTTCCTAAAATCGAAGTAATCTTCCGTAGTTAGCCCCTTGAGCTTAATTCCTCATTTTCTTGGCAAACTACAATGTTAACCACTTAGCCTTTTTGAGCCTTTGATACCTATATCTAGTGGGGGATAAAAGACAAAGTGGAAAACATGTGCTTGAATGAACATCTTTGGTGAAAAGAAAAGTTGGAAGAGTTGAAAGAAGAAAAAGAGAAAGATGAAAAGAAAATCAAGGAAAAGAAAAGAGGGACAAAGGGCCACAAAAGCTTGAAAAGAAAAATGGTTCAAAAGATGAGGTGATGAATGCTTGAAAAATAATGGAAAAGAAAAGTGAGGATGAAGTTTGTAAGCTTTGGAAGTGAAAGCACACATTGTAAAACAACAAGCTTTGTCCTCCACTAGAAGAGTCACAATTCCCAAATTCATCCTACCTTGTCCAAAGAGCCAATGTTACATCCTTGAAAAAGTCCTATTGATCACATTGTTGAGCATTTGAGTGTGTATAGAAAGTAGAAGTTGGGCAAGCATATGGTGATTGCATAGCATAACTTGGTCGATGAGTGCATTAATGTCCTTAATTTGTTTGTGTGTTTGAGAGAAACACTTTGTCATGTGAGTAGAGGACTTGAGCATTTGGATTTTGTTTCCCATTCACAATGTGTTGTGTGTTTATGCATTCTTTGATCCATGAGTGTGAATTGCAATAGTGAGCCTATGACCTTCATTGAGAGATGCACTTTGAGAAAGAGATATCATTACATTCTACTTTGCATGTGTGAATTACATTGAATATTCCATTGTGATCATTCCACCCTCATTGCTTTAAGTGCTTAGTTGTTTGAGGACAAACAACATTTTAAGTTTGGGGGAGTTTGATTCGGGTGGAATTTACACGTTTTAGAGGCACATGTTAAGCGTGTTTTGATGTGGATTTCATTGAATTATGCATGGAATATGATTGTTTGAGCCGAAATGAGAGAAAGGTTGTGTTTTGTCGATTTTGTAGGAAATACGATGGAATTTGGAGCAAAACATCAACCATACTTTGCTGGATCAGGAAGAGGAGTGCACGGTTAGATTCGTCTCGAAAAACGGAGTGGATTAGCCGAAGGAATCGAGTCAATCCGACACCCGAGGCAAAAGTTATGCACGAAACGAGAAAGGAGCCGGAGTCGACCGAGCGAGCACGGCCGAGCACCATGCTCGAGCTGGCCGTGCTCGAAACAGTGATTTTGGGCCAAGAGAGGGCACGGCCGAGCACCATGCCAAGGCCACGACCGAGCGCCTTGCTCGACCAATTGCTCCTCGAAACCGAAGCAATTTCACCCATCACATGCATCGAGCGCCTCGGCCGAGCACATGTCTCGGCCGAGCACCTGGCCACCCCTGTTTTGCACGCCACGGCCGAGGCCGAGCCACGGCCGAGCACCCCCGATCCACCATCATCGCCCAGCACGGCCGAGCACCTGTACGCCCATATGCTTATTTTGCACGGCCGTGCTACCCCCATTTTCGGTGCCATCTCCCTATTTTGGCCATTTTTGAAGGACCAACTTGCAATTTTGGCATTTAAACCCTACCCCAACACTATATAAGCCCCATTTCTTGAATTACAAGCAATTCTCCCCCAATCCACACATAGTTACACATACTTGGAGGTGTTTTGGCCATATCTTCATCAATTCTTCACCAAATCAAGGAAGAAAGGATGCAATAGCTCCCAAATTCCATTCCCTACCACATTCTAGACTAAGCTTTCTCTTTCTTTTCCTTTTTATTTAGTTATTTCATTTGGGATTTGTAATTTGATTATGTTAGTAGTTAGCTAAACAATTTGTGGTTCTAAGGCATTGTAGAGATTTGGATTGATGTTTATGAGTAATTTCTTGCTTTAATTGGTGTTTATCTCTTATTTGCATGTTTAATTATCCATTGTAAAGCATGTTGTTAGTGGCCATGATGATTTGCTTGATCCATTGTTAATTGGGGTAAGATCGAGAGATTTATTCCATTTAATCGTATGCAAGCATGCAACCCGGTATTATTATGAGCTCGAGAGAGGATTAATTATCGGAGAGGGATTTGAATGATCTTAGGAGCTATTTTAGGTGGTGTAACATTTGTGAGGTAGGGATACGAGCCTATGTTGCATTGCGCCTTTGGTTAATTAGATCGAGAGATTAATTAATTCTTCTTGTGTGATCACCCTATATGAGATAACCTTAATGGCCATTTAAACGAGATAACTCTCATAAACGGACGTCTAAATACTACAATTTCCTTGGAACCCACCTTTTCTTCTTTGCGTTTTTATCCATTTTACCTTCGTTTTATATGTTTATTTTGACTCGACTTTAGTCTATCGATTTTCGTTAAAACAATGTAGCTTACCTAGCTGAATCCAACGGATACAAAGTAGGCCATAGCCATTTGTCCACGGTATTTGATCGATTTTGTATTTACTCTTCATTACTTATTGGTGACACATTGTTAGGTAATCTTAGAGTAATTCACACCACTCAAATTATCGATCACGTCTACTTAGAACTCGACTAGCAAACTACCACTTTTACGCTTAGCCTCCCTGTGGGATCGACCTCGTGCTTATCACGCTACGATAGACGCCGTATACTTGCGGTTATTTATTTAGTGTTGCATAACACGTGTATCAATCCTGAGAACAGAATTGATTTCTGTTTATTATATTAATTAATTAATTTAACGGATAATTAATTAATTAATGTCTTGGATAATTACTGAAAATATCGAAATTTTAAATTAATTTAATCATTAATTTAATCTTTCTACCTTTCTACGTAGTTTATAATTGAGAAATTCCTTGCGGTAAATTAAAAATTAATTGAATCGAAATTGTAAAGGAATTAGCGAAAAATTGTGGGGAAGAAAGCATGATAGACAGTGCTGAGACTCCATCCATTATCTCTCTTACTCTCACATTACAGATGTTAAGGCTTCAGATTAAATTCTGGGAGTTGGTTTAAAGCTCCAGATTAAATTCTGGGAGTTGGTCGCTCCTGGAATCCAGATTAAAGTTCTGGAAGGCTCCAGATTAAATTCTGGGAGTTGGTTTAAAGCTCCAGATTAAATTCTGGGAATTGGTCGCTCTAGATTAAAGTTCTGGAAGTCCAGATTAATGTTCTGGGAGTTGATCTAAGGCTCCAGATTAAATTCTGAGAGCACGCCTGGAAATCTAATTAAATTGGAATTATCCATTGAGCTGCAGGCGCTTACTCGCGAGGCGTGCCTGGAAATCCAATTAAATTAAATTGGAATTGCACATCAATTAATCTATAGGATTAAATTAGAGGATGTGCTCGTAAATTGATTAATTACCGTAATTAATCAAAGAGGATTAAATTTGATTTAATTAAATCAATTAGTCGAGAGGATTAAATTGATTAATTACATCAATTAATTAGTTGTATCAAAGTATATTTGAGCATGGCTTCCTTGATGGAGCATGACTTCCTTGGATGGAGCATGGCTTCCTTGATATGGAGCATGGCTTCCTTGATTTGATATGGAGCATGGCTTCGTGGGGAGCATCTCGGCTTGAGCAGAATTGATGTATTCTGAGAATAGAATTGACTTTGTCAATTAATTACAGAATAAAATAAATTAATAATTAATTAAACTTTGGATAACTAGTGAGGAATATCCAAATTTAATTATTAATTATTATTGGGAATTAAACATTTGTGCTCGAGAGCATAAATTTGTTTTGAATTTAGTTCAAAAGATTTTGACTAGTATAATTTAATCGAAAATTATGCTCGAGTCACGAGTGACAATAAAAGTCACATTTGAAATTGAATTTAGTTTTGGTATGTTGACCAAAGATTAAATTAATTTTGAAGTTGGAAATAATTCCAATAAAAGAAAAATCAAGATCGATTTTTCAATGTATCGAGGTTGTGTCCAAATTTGGTGAATAAGAGAAATTCACAAATAAAGTGGCAAGCAACTCGAATGTGGGGATATGCATCTCCTCACATGGAAACATTCAAATGTGAGGGAGAGAGGTCTCCATCGACATGTTTGAATGAAAAGGGTAGCTAAGGTGTGACCTTAAAGCTAAATATGGAAAAACCTAAAATGGTTGAATTCAGTGGAATGTTTTCCACAAGTAATGTGGATTTGTTCATCATGAAAAATCACATTCGAGTAAAAGCTCCACACGAGGAGGGAAAAAGTACTTTATTAATTTCATTGATGATTGTACACGATTCTGCTACGTTTATCCTTTAAGAAGTAAAGACGAAGCTATAGAAGCTTTTAAACGTTATAAAAATGAAGTAGAGAATCGATTGGACACTCGAATTAAATCAATTCGTAGTGATAGAGGTGGAGAGTACGTAGCTCCGTTTGAACAATTATGTATTGAATCAGGGATTATACATCAAACGACAGCCTCTTACTCACCTCAGTCCAATGGTGTTGCGGAAAGGAAAAACCGAACACTAAAAGAGATGATGAACGCAATGTTAATCAGCTCTGGTCTACCTCAGAACTTGTGGGGGGAAGCCATTCTGTCGGCTAACCACATTCTGAATAAGATTCCTCACAAAGCTAAGGATCAAACTCCTTATGAAATATGGTGGAAACGAAAACGTTCATACCAATACCTCAAAGTGTGGGGGTGTTTGGCTAAGGTTGAAGTACCACTTCCTAAACAAGTTAAAATCGGCCCTAAAACCGTCGATTGTATCTTTATAGGATATGCCTTAAACAGTAGTGCCTATCGACTTCTGATTCACAAATCCGAAGTACCAGATATGACAGAAGGTACTACAATTGAGTCAAGGAACGCAGTATTCTTTGAAAACGTATTTCCTCTTAAGGAGAAAGAGGAAGATAGCTCAAGTAAAAGAACTCTCGAAGCAATAGACGACACTGTTAGTCCTTCCACTCAAGAGAGTGAAGAACCAAGACGCAGTAAGAAAGCTAGAATTGATAAAGACTTTGGTTCAGACTTCATTACTTATGTTTTGGAGGAAGAAGAACCTAAAACTATCAAGGAAGCAATGGCAAGACCAGATGCACACCTCTGGAAAGAAGCCATAAAAAAGTGAATATGAGTCTATTCTCTTAAACCACACATGGGAGTTGGTTGACCTCCCTAAAGGTTGTAAGCCCTTAGGATGCAAGTGGATCCTTAGAAGAAAGTACAAAGTAGATGGATCTGTTGATAAGTACAAAGCTCGTCTAGTGGCAAAGGGTTTTAAACAAAAGGAAGGGTATGATTTCTTCGATACATACTCCCTAGTGACAAGGATCACCTCCATTCGGGTGTTGGTCGCTATTGCTGCCTTGCACAATCTCGAAATACACCAAATGGACGTTAAGACGGCATTTTTTAATGGTGAGATGGATGCTGAAATATACATGGATCAACCTGAAGGATATGTTGCTCCTGGGAACAAGAAAAAGGTGTGCAAACTCGTTCGATCACTGTATGGACTTAAGCAAACTCCTAAACAGTGGCACTTGAAATTTGACAATACGATGTTGTCAAATGGGTTTCTAATTAACGAATATGATAAGTGTGTATATGTGAAGGACACACCAAATGGATATGTTATTGTGTGCTTATATGTCGATGACATGTTAATCATGAGTAACAATCACAATATCATAGTTAATACGAAGAACATGTTAAGTAGAAACTTTGACATGAAAGACATGGGATTAGCAGATGTGATTCTTGGAATCAAGATAGAGAAAACGTCCAATGGAATTTCCGTGACACAATCTCACTATGTGGAGAAGGTACTAAAGCAATTTAAGGCCTTTGACGATCCACCTGCTAAGACACCTTTGGAACTCAATGTTCACTAGAAAAAGAACAGAGGAGAACCAGTGGCTCAACTGGAATACGCAAGGATCATTGGAAGTGTGATGTACATCACGAACTGTACACGCCCTGATCTTGCATGTTCGGTAAACAAGTTGAGTCAATACACGAACAATCCAAGTCATGAGCACTGGAAAGCGTTGAAAAGGGTATTAAGATACCTAAAGTACACCCTTGATTATGGGCTTCACTACACAAGACATCCAGTTGTAGTCGAAGGATACAGTGGTGCAAATTGGATATCAGACACCAAAGACTCGTTGTCCACTAGTGGATATGTATTCACTATTGGAGGAGCAGCAGTGTCGTGGAGGTCCAAGAAACAAAAATGTATTGCTCGTTCCACAATGGAATCAGAATTTATAGCGCTAGACCTAGCCGCTGCAGAGGCTGAATGGTTGCGTAACTTTCTGGAAGACATTCCATGTTGGAAAAAGCCGGTACCTGCGGTGACGGTACACTGTGACAGTCAAGCTGCCATTGGGAGAGCTACGAATGTCATGTACAACGGAAAGTCGAGACACATACGTCGTCGACACAACTCCGTTAGAGAATTGATCTCCACTAGAGTAATGTCCATTGATTATGTCAATACGAAGGACAATATAGCGGATCCGCTCACGAAGAGCATAAACCGAGATCAATTGAACAAGCTGGTAGAAGGAATGGGTCTAAAACCCACAATAAAAATCAAAGTAGTGGTAACCCAACCATGATGACTGGAGATCCCAAGAACTTGGTTCAATGGGAAAACGAAGCTGTGGAGGTTAGTGATAAAACACTTGAAAATTACGACTATTCCGGACAGCACTATCTCAAGTGTTAACGACCCGTAAGATGTGGTAAAGGCTGAGTCTTCGAATCTTAATGATTCCTAGAGTATAACGGGATACTCGAAAGGAAGTTACCTATATAAATGAGAAGTGAGGGCCGCTTCGACCAAACATTTATGAATACAAAGGACGTCCATAGCCAAAACGGACAAAAACGTGAGAACGTTGCGAAGACGAGATTGATGTGTGTTGACACTGTTGTCTAGGTATACACTATGGAGGAGTAGTTCAAGGCATCGCGTCCACTAAGCCGCCAGTATATCCGATAGTGTTTGGCTACGGAAAGTTCAAGGCCAAAAACCATTTATCCGGACGCACGGAGATCTCACTCGAACTGAACACTGGGTCTGATGTTGTATAGATACGATTTTCACTCATGTGGGGGATTGTTGGAATTAATGGGAATTAATTGGGTTTTGACACCCTGATCTAATTTAATTAATTAGACGGACTAAACGTTAATTAAAAAATAATTGAACGTGACATAGTCGATCTACTCGCGGAGTAGATGAACGTGGTATATTTAATATCTCAAAACCAAGTTAAGGTGAGTGAGAAATTAATTGTTGAAGTTGAAGAGTTTCAACTTGGAAGTTTGAGAATGTGGGGAATGGGTTCGGCCCATTCGAACTACTTCAAGAATGTTCCAGAATAATCTGGAAGTCTCAAACTTGGTCTTCAAGATTCAGTCTTCAAGACTTATCCACGTGCGAGATATTATCTCAACCGCTGCGATATTTTCGCAATATATTCCCAAGAATCGGGCCTGGCCCACGCATTTTCCAACAGCCCTCCTAGGGTTTATTCTGCCTATAAATATCAGACTCTTCCCTCATACATCCTTACGCTGAAATTCGCCCCTCTACCCTTCTACTCTCCTCTCGTCCCTACGCAGTGTACTGAGCTACCGAAAGCCTTACACTGTTCTTTCTTGTGCCGGATTTATATCCGAGAGTGTTCAGTTCGTACTAAGTACGTTCGCCGAGGCCTCTTATACAGTGGTGCTACTGTGTAAGAGGTAAAAGTCGTTTTACCTTTGGGAACGGAACGCCGTAACAGTCGAGCACTATCCTGGGCGTATTCTGTTCTGCGGGAAAAGGGTTTCCCTTGACTCGACTTATTTGTGTTATCATATTTGTTATCTGAAATCTTCGATATTGCAGGTTGCAGTTTACACGGCGTAAGCAGTTTCCAACAGTAACCACGTGTCGACCTGACCCCGTTTCACGTGAGGGAGGGTATTAAGGTATCTCACATTGGATAGAGAGATGGTCTTGGGTGGGCTAAACCTGGACAATCCTCTCACTTAACAGTTAACACCTCAAATTTGTACAGTTGTACTCCTTAAACTTTTCAAAGACCTCGAATTTGTATTTCAGAAAATACACATTTCCATCCTTAGAAAAGTCGTCAGTAAAAATAAATCACTATTTGCTACACTGAGTAGCAGTCCAAATGCTCATAAATGTGAACCAACTCTCTTGGGAGGAAGAACTTTGACTTTTCTGCAAACCCGGATTTAAAAAAAAAATCCATCAGAATTATGTCGGCTGAAGATTGATAAAAGCAGGGGACGTTTGCTTTATGCAAAGAACAGAGCAACGTGGCAAAAAACGAGTTATTGATTCACATACTTCTTCTTTTTCTCCCAAAATAAAGGATTTTTTCTCATAATACCAAACTTTTCTAGAACAATAACCGATTAAGAACTGATAACTACAATTCACACATCTTTAAATTCATCGAAATAATGGGATTTTTTTTTTATCTAATTAATAATTACTTTGGCAACTTGCAGTTATTCCAATTAATTTTTCTGAAAAATCAACTTTATGCTATTTATTTATGTATTCCTCAAATTTCTACATTTCCACGTTCGTTCACATGGCTAGCTGCATTCTTATCACATTCCAGTTGAAGAATATTAGTTTACTTTTTATATGTGCAGGATACATTAATTAATTAATGAATAGTCACGTATTTTAAGCTTTATTATCTTGATTAAGTTATCTCTCAACTTTCAATTCCTTAAAATCTTCACTCTTTCTCTGCAGGTTAAATATCAGTATGATTAAGTTTGAACGAATTTAACAGTCTTCCATCGCTAAAAGGCCTCTTAAGGTACCTTTTTCCTCAAAAGGTACGTATATATGTGCTTAGGTTTAATTTTCTTTTAAAAATTCAATATGTATATATCTTTAAAGCCATTTCCATCGATACATAATCCACTTTTTGCATTCAATCCCCACAAAAACTTATACTCCTATGAAAGGAATTCTTAGGTAAAAAACTTTATCCCTATAGTAACATATTTTTTGTTTTGTAGTAATATATTTTGGATTTATAGTAGCAGAACATTCTTGATCTTATGACTAGAGAATTCGTCCAAAAAATAAGTATTTCTTGTAGTATACTATTTAATTTGTCTTATAATATCATATTTTGTCTTTGTAATTGTTTATTTGATCATGTAGTATAACAACTGTTTGTGATTCATGAATTTATTGAGTAACTCGCGAATTTTTAGAAACGTACTGTTTTAATTACATATGCAGTGTTGCTCTTCAATCTCACATTTTCAAATTAAGTTCAATATATTAGTAATGTTTGTTTCTAAAATTTTATTGTGTAACATTTTACATCAGGAGAATCCGTACAAGAAAATTGACTTGTAATAATGAAAATTTTATCATTATAACTTCTCTAGTAAAAACAATTTTCATTATTTTCAATTTTTTATCATTACAAGCTTTTAATTACTTAGAAAAGCTATAATGGTATAATTTCTTTTATTACACTTCAATTTTCTTGTACCAATTTCCATGCAAAATCCGTGTGTTTATCTTATTTGAATTATTTATTTTGCTGTATTATATTAATTTCGAAGCTATAGTTTGCATCATTTGATCATAACATTTTGATGTGTAAATTAGAATGGATAAAAGCTTCCGGACAATGGCTGGTTGGTTGACTCTATTGATTTGTTCCTTTGTGGTAAATAATCAAGTCAACGGTGATATGTTGGTCAATCTTACATTTCTAGAGAGTGCTGTCCCAAAAGGAGCAGGTTTTTTTTTTTTTTTTTATTTATATAGTAAAGATGGAATTAATTTACTTAGTTAATAACAATGTACGTACGTTCTTGTCATTAAATTTACCGAATTAATCATAAATCACTATATGTTTTTTTACTATAGTTTGCTTAGACGGGAGTCCACCAGCTTACTCCTATCTCGAGGGATTCGGTATTGGATCTAATAATTGGATTGTTTATATGCAGGTAATACAAACATTGCAATAATTAAAGAAAATTAATTTATAGTCGTGATGACTCAATTTATGAGTTTCTTCATATATAATTAATATTTTTTGAGTAGGTATGAGGTATCATTTTACATCCTATAAGTTAGGACGGATTCAATTAAATTATTTTTCTTTTTTACTTTGTTAATTTTAGTCGTGTTGAATTTTAATAATTTTTTTTATCAATCTAAGTCCTGCAAATTAAAATAAACTAGAATTAATTAGAAAAGAAGAAAAATGAATGAAATTGGTAAATATATATTGGAAATTACATGACATGGGAAAGAATTCTGTCTCATCTAAAAGTTCGAACTTGTAGAGAGGTGTGGAATTAATTCCAATATATCGTTTTTACCTAGTTTGATATGATACCATGAAAGAATTTCGTCTCATCTAAAAGTTCAAACTTGTAGAGAGGTGTGGAATTAATTCTTGTATATTAATTTCTAACAACATGGATGATCTCAGAATAACTCTTGTATTTTTTTATTTTTTTTAGGGTGGCGGATGGTGTACTTCAAAATGCGATTGTCTCAATAGATCAAAAACTCTGTATGGGAGTAGTTACCTGATGAATCAAACTTTCTTCTCAGGGTTACTTGACCCAAATTGTACATTCAATCCAGGTATATATGTATATATATAATACCTATCAATAAATTGATTCTTAATGCATGTAAGATATATAAAATGTAATTTTGTTACTTATTAATGTCTGCAGAATTCTACAATTGGCATAAATTTTATATTCGTTATTGTGATGGCTCATCATTTATGTCCAATATCAAAAAGATTGATCACGTAAGTCACTAAACGTTTTGCTTTAATTCTTACTCTTATAATATGTTTTGCAAGGACAATAATAAATCATTTCTGATTTATTTGGTAATTAAGAGTATTAAATTTTAACTATTTTGTTTTAGGAGACCAACCTCACTTTTCGGGGTGCAAGGATTTTCAATGTTATGATGGAGGAAATGCTAGCTAAAGGAATGGGGAATGCCCAAAATGTATGATTTAATTATTTGAATTTATATATATAAATGTATGCATTCAATATAAATTATATATTTTGTATTTTCTTGATTATATTATATGTTGCTCTCAGGCTATATTTACAGGTACGTCGGCGGGTGGATTGACGACAGTTTTGTATTGTGACAAATTTCGAGCACTCCTATCTAAAACTACTAGAGTAAAATGTATATCTGATTCTGGCATTTTTATTCGTGGGTAAGATTTATTAATGGTTTATAATACTTTAATATATATATATATACACTATAATTAATAAATGTCATTAACTAATTTTTTTTTTATTATTATTAACGATAGAAAGGGTCAGCCTGGAGTTGAGATCAGAGAACAAGTTTTCGCTAATGTGGTTGCAACACATGTATTCTTCTCTACTTTTTATATTTTTATACATTGCATTCCCTTTAAGTTTATGCTCTGATCCCTTTGTAACTTTGAAAGTTGTCTATTCATTTACACTTTTGCACATTAATTAGAAAATATAGTATTACTATATGAGTAGATAGTAGATTGTTGAGGTAGAGATCAAAATGTAGAGGGCAAGAAAGTGAAAATTAAAGATAGTGAGTATTATCATAAAAAAAAATGAATAACTTTTGACGTGACACTAAAAATGGCAAAATTGAAAACTTTCAAAAGTGACGGAGATATTTCATGAGTATAATATTTTTGTCTATGTATGACTCATGCAGAAACTGGCTAAGTCTTTGCCTAGATCATGCACGTCAAGAATGAACCCGAGTTTGGTGAGAATTAGTCAATTAGATTCATTTGTATATTACACTACAAAAAAAAATTGAGTTTTATTGAAGGAATTCTCTCATTATCTTTTTTCTATAGCCAAAGTCTTTAATATTAATATGACATGAAATTGACTTTTTAATGACATATTTTGTTATTAATTCTTAATTTTTGTCATAAAAGACTTTTAGTTATAAAAAATATAATAATAAGATTTCTGTAATTAAAAATCAACTTTCTTGTAATACGAAATTAATTGTTATTGCATGCGGAGATACATCGAAATATTATACTGACAAATGTATATGTTGAATCGTGTTAATTTGTTAGTGTCTTTTTCCTGAATATTTGGTTGGGAATATTCGGACGCCGCTGTTTATATTTCAATCATCTTTCGATAGCTACCAGGTACGCACGGTCATTTTATGGACAATAATAAAAAGGAAATATTAATGTGTGTGCCTGACTGCCTGTTAATTAATTATTCTACAATTTGATTTAATTGTAGATAGAAAACAACCTAATACCTGCTGTGGGTGGTATGAGTGAATGGACAAATTGCGTAACAAACTTAACACTTTGCAATTCTACTCAATTAGGAATCATGAAAGGCAAGTATTTACACCAATTATTATATATAATTTGAATTTAAGAATTTTGAAAGATAATATTTTTCATATCATAAATTAACATGATGATTATTTATATTTCAGATTTTCGAACAACTTCGATTGAGACATTGCTGAAACTCAAGCACCGATATAGTAGAGGAATGTTTGTTCACTCTTGTTATCTTCATGGCCATATCTTGCGAAGAGAAGAGTGGATGTGTTCATCTGTCATCGGAAATGATGTACTTGCAAATAAAGTGAGATTTCTATCTACTAGTGTGATAATCGTAACTTCTTTTATAGTATTTTGATATTAATCTTTGAAAAAGAATTACTTTATCTACTCCATTTTATCTGTCTGGTTTGGTGGGTTAGATTAGTTTAAGATATACAGTTAATAATAGACTCAAAATAGATGTCTAATATATCATAAAGGAGAGGTGTTGTAAGGTAAAATTAAGTGGTAGATGGACAAACAAATAAGAAAAGTGGACACAATTTTTTTTTATAGATAGAGGGAGTACATATATATTTATCTGATTTCTTTATGTCTTATGTATTTTCTTGTTGTAATAAATATATTTGGTGAAATATGCAATTTGCAGACAGTTAAGGAAGCTATAAGTGACTGGTATTTCGATCGAAGTTCTTTTCACGAGGTAGATATTCAAAACGACATGCCACGGAACTGTTCCAATCCTTATTTTGACTTGGAGTTTTTCTACCAAAAATGTCTGGACGTTGTAAAGCCTTATAACGGATCCAAATTAAGAATTTGTAATTCATGATTAATTGCTCATCATTATAAGCTAGGCAGATTCAGTATAGAGAAACAATGAATTACGAAATTATAATTTCATTGAGTAATTGTAAAGTGTTTACAAGAGATGTATTTATAGATACAAAGTGTATCTATATTTACAAGATATGGATAAATATTTACATTAAATATTCTAAGAGATAAGAATGACTCATAATATTAAAAGATACAAATCTTTATAATATTATATTCCTAATACGCCCCCTCAAGATGGAGCACCGTAGGAGAGTCCAATCTTGGTCATAAGTAGTTGCAGCCGAGCACGAGGTAGTGGCTTGGTGAGAGCATCAGCAAGTTGGTCTGCGGACGAAACATGTGAGACTCTAAGCTGAGATGTCTTGATCAAATCTCGAACAAAATGAAAATCAATTGCAATATGCTTCATTCGAGAGTGGAAGACAGGATTTGAACAGAGATAAGTGGTCCCAATATTATCACAATAGATAACAGGAAGAGTTGGAACTGAGAAACACAATTCATGAAATAAAGACTTTAACCATTGAACTTCAGAGGCAGCTGAGGCAATGGCACGATACTCGGCTTCCGTGGAAGAACAAGCAACTGATTTTTATTTCTTTGAAGACCATGAAATAGGATTAGCCCCAAGAAATACAATGTAAGCACTTGTAGAAGTACGATCATCACTGTTGCCGGCCCAATCAGCATCAGTAAAACAATGTAGAGATGAGGAAGGTTCAGGTTTCAAGGTTATTCTTACATCTCGAGTCCCATTTAAATAACGAAGAAGACGTTTAACTGCACCCCAATGAGTAGTGGTTGGAGCATGCATAAACTGAGATAACTTGTGAACAGCAAATGCAATATCAGGTCTGGTGAGTTGGAAATATTGAAGACTACCAAGTACCTGACGAAATTGAGTGGCATCAGCAGGAGGTGTCCCATCCGAAAGAGTGAGAAGAGCTGAGGTGGATAGTGGAGTCTGAACTGGTTTAGAGGTGATCATGTTATACCGAGTAAGGAGATCAACCACATACTTTCGTTGGGAAAGAAAGCATGATTTCTTGGTACGAAGAACTTCCACACCTAGGAAGTAGGAAAGAGGGCCCAAATCTTTCACTGAAAATTTTGTACCAAGGTCCGTAGCCACTCGAGTGGGGAAGGGAATGTTATTTCCTGTGAGAATCAGATCATCAACATACACAAGGAAATATGCAATAACACCAAATTTATTATACACAAAAAGAGACTCATCAGACTTTGTGTGAATAAATCCAATCTCTTCCAAGAACGTCCTAAGAGCATAATACCAAGTACGAGGTGCCTGTTTTAAACCATAAATGGACTTATGCAGTTTACAAACATAGGACGGAAAAGTTTTATCAACAAAACCAGGGGGTTGTGCCATGTAGACTGTGTCAGACAGGGTACCATGAAGAAAATCATTATTCACATCAAACTGTTGAAGGGGCCAATTTCGAGTAACTGCAATACTGAGAACAGCTCGAACAGTTGAAGGTTTGACAACAGAACTGAAGGTTTCAAAGAAATCAACACCCGGACGCTGATGAAAACCTTTGGCCACAAGGCGTGCTTTAAATTTGTCTAGGGACCAATCAGGCTTGCGTTTGATGCGAAAGACCCACTTGGAGCCAACTATATTTTGAGACCCATCAGGGGGAACCAAATCCCAAGTTTCATTCCTGAGAAGAACATCAAACTCGGACGACATGGCTTCCCTCCACCGTTCATCTTTCAAGGCCTGAGAAACACAAGTTGGTTCAGTATCAGAAGGTAAAGCCGATGTAAGACAATACCTTGGATTGGGCTTGAAGATCTTGTTTTGAGACCGAGTGACCATACTGGATCTATGCAAGGCCGGAGGTGGTGAAGGTGGTGCGAGGGGTCGCGAATGAGCGTTTGGCGGCACAAGAGCAGCTTGAGGCTGGATAGGGTAGGCGAGAGGTGGGTTTTCATTATTTGGGGTGATGGGGGTGTATTTATCAATTCAGGGGGTGTATTGAGAGTTTGGGTCGGAGCAGTGGGTGTATTTATCGAAACAGGAGGTGTGTTCGGCGGAACAGGGGGTGTAACAGGGGGAGGGGTGCATTTATCAATTCAGTGGGTGTATCAGGAGTGGGGGTGTATATATCAGTTCGGGGGGTGTAACTGTCAGATCAGTGGGTGCATGAGGTGTATCTACCAGAACAGTGGGTGTGTCAGAAACTGAATTGTTTTTGGCAAAGGGAAAGGTGTGTTCAACAAATTGAACATGGCGAGAGGTATATATTTTGTGGGTGGTAAGATCTAGGCATAGATAAGCACTTTGAGTGATGGAATATCCAATGAAAACACATGGGATAGAACGAGGGACTAATTTGTGAGCAGTGTAGGGACGTAGCCAAGGGTAGCATAAGCACTCAAAAACTCGAAGTTTGGATAGGTTAGGTGGCTGTTTTAAAAGGCATTGGAAAGAAGAAAGCATGTTTAGGTTGACTTTAGGAAGGCGATTTATGATGTAGGTAGCTGCACAAACCGCATAAGGCCAGTATGTGAGGGGCATGGAGGCATGGTGTAGTAGGGCTAAGGTTGTATCAACAACATGTCTGTGACGACGTTCAGACATGCCGTTGTGCTCGGGAGTATGGGGTGGGGTGGTGAGGTGGGATATGCCATGGTTTTGGAGAAACGAGCGAAGAGCAATAAACTCTCCCTCAATATCTGTGTAAAGAGTTTTAATTTTGGTGTTGTAGTAGTTTTCAACAATGGGTTTAAAGGTTGAGAAGGTGGATAGGACATCTGATTTGCGTTTTAGGGGGTAGATCCACATGTATTTACTGAAATGGTCAACAAATATGACATAATACTTAAAACCATCATGAGATATGACCGGAGATGACCATACATCGGAAAAGATAATTTCAAGGGGTGTATGTGAAACAATACTAGATTCATTAAATGGTAGTTTGTGACTCTTAATACAATGACAAGAATCACAACTAAACAGTTTTGTAGGATTACTAGGTAAACGAAATTTAGACAAGGTATGGGATAAAATTTTGAGAGATGGGTGACCTAAACGGGAATGCCAAACCGGAAGAGGAAGGCGGTCGGAAATGAATGTGGTAGGTGAGGGTTTGGATGCTCGTGTCGGCCATACGTAAAGATTATCAATGCGACTCCCCACGAGGAGAATGCTCCCCGTACGACCATCTCGCACCTGAAAGGAAGACGAACAAAAAATGACATCAACATTATTATCTCGACATAAGGTTGATACAGAAATTAAATTCTTTGCCATTTGTGGAACAACTAATACATTCGAGAATTTCAACATATTAAAATATTGGAAAGATATAGAACCGATATGGGAAATATGCAACCCGTTACAGTCACCAATAATCACTTTGTCGGATCCGGAATAGGGCGAATGTAGGGAGAGATTTTGTAAGTCCGTAGTTACATGATGAGAGGCCCCGGAGTCCAAGATCCAAGGAATGGAGGGGGTATATGAGATTGTCGAGTGGGCTGAGTAGGTGGGAGGGGTGTGTTTACTCGATAAATGGGTGTTAGGATTCTGTGGAGAGGGGGTGTACGAACTAGATGTATGGGTGTATGGACTCTGTGAGTGGGTTTGAGCAACGTCTGATTTGGGGGGTTTCGGGCCTGTTGTGGCCGTGTGACCGAGGAATGGTGTACGGCCAAACGGTCGTCTGGAGGTTTTGCCGGCAGCAACGACCGACGCCAGGCGCGACGCAACGGACGGACGCAAAGCAGCCATGGATGGAGGTCTTGGAGCAGCCATTAATGGAGGTTGGAATTTTTTTTTTAATTAAAAACACCTCCTGTTAATGGCAGGAAGAAGACAAAGCTTCTTGAGGAACCGTATAGGTTGGGATGGATTGAGGCGTGAGCCGAAGGACTCGTTGATACCATATAGAGAAACAATGAATTACGAAATTATAATTTCATTGAGTAATTGTAAAGTGTTTACAAGAGATGTATTTATAGATACAAAGTGTATCTATATTTACAAGATATGGATAAATATTTACATTAAATATTCTAAGAGATAAGAATGAATCATAATATTAAAAGATACAAAACTTTATAATATTATATTCCTAATATTCAGGATATCTGATTAGATCAAAAAAAAAAAAAAAGATTCAGGATATCGATATATATTGACTTAATTATACGTTGTTTTAGTTTCTTGTTCATGGTTTATGTGTTTTTTGCTTTCATTATTTTTGTAATTCATGATTGCTTAGCATTATAAAAAACGGCCTAAAATTGAAAAAAGTAACTAAATATAGGACTAAACTAGACACCGCCTAAGTTACGACGATTCTTGAGAGGAAATGGCAAAAGTCTTTTTGAATGTATTTAGATCACGATTTATGAATAGTACTCTTGATTGTTTGGATTTATGCATATTTTAATTTTAATAGTGAATTACATAGTATTATGGAGACAGAGAGATGAACAAAGAATAGAGAATATAATTCGATAAATCAGCTGAAGCTGCCCAAGTTCAAAATTCACAAAATAACCAATGCCAACAAAAGGCTACACAGCCAAGTATATGTAGGTCAACACGTCCAAACATCTAAGCAAGTCAAGAAGCGGTTATATGGTTTTATTCAACCACTAATTCATTCCTAGTCTTCTTGCGACGCTGATATGTAACAATTTCCTCCCCCTCAAGCAAAGCCTTGTCCTCAAGAGGGAAACATATTTACAAATACTTCCTTCTCGACCCAAGTCGCATCCTCTAGAGGCAGTCCCGTCCATTCGACGAGAATTGGTGTTACGCGATCATCTCCTCACTAGATTTGTCGTTGGCGAACTACTGTTGTTGGTGTAAATGCTGGTCCTTCTTTGAATAACTCCATAGGTAAAGTCACTTCCACAGGGTGGCCTCCAACATCGCGTTTCAATAGTGAAATGTGAAAAACCGGATGTATTTTTGTTCCCGGAGGCAGCTGAAGTCGATGAGTCGTTGCTCCAATCCTTGCCAAAATTTGAAAGGGCCCAAAATATCGAGGCGCCAACTTCGCATTTAACCTGCGAAATAAGGAAAGAAGACGATAAGGACGAAATTTTAAAAATACGAAATCACCTACCTTAAACTCCTCGTCGCTACGATGTGCATTGGCTGTTGTGCGCATTCGTTGTTGAGCCTTCTCCAGATGTTGTTTTAGTGCCCGCAAAATAGAGTCCCTCTCCTCTAACATGTCAGCCACGACCCTGACTTTAATTTCGCCCGGAAGAAATCATGATAAGGTCGGCGGAGGGCGCCCATAAATTGCTTCGAACGGCATGCACCCCGTAGCTGTATGACTCGTATTGAAGAAATATTCGGCCCACGGAACCCACTGCGCCCACTGCCGTGGATGCTCGGAAGAGAAACAGTGAAGGTAAGCCTCTAAGCAACGATTCATCACTTCTGTTTGACCATCCGTCTCCGGATGGTACGCCGAACTCATCCGTAGCTTCGTGCCTGTGCATCGAAATACCTTTTGCCAAAAGTTACTTAAAAATATTGGGTCCCTATCTGATACAATCGATCGTGGAATTCCATGTAATTTGACCACGTCCCTTGCAATCGCGATTGCCATGCCTTTAGTCGTAAAGGGGTGGGTCAGCGTGATAAAATGAGCAGCCTTCGAGAGACGGTCCACTACAACCAGAATGGTGTCGAAGGACTGAGATTTTGGAAGCCCTGAAATGAAATACATGCTAATGTCTTCCCATACTTGTGACGGAATTGGCAGGGGTTGTAACAGCCCTGCGAGAGCCCGATTGTTTGCCTCATTTCGCTGGCAGATGAGGCAGTTTGCGACCTGATCGATTACAAATTTAAGCATTCCTAGACAGTACACGTTGGTGGCAAGGTGACGGTATATCCGGAAGGCTCCGGCGTGTCCTCCCGCTGGGGTGGCGTGAAACTCGTCAAACATTCTCTTTATACAATCGGTGTTACTAGGGGGTATGGCGATCCTATCTTTATAGTAGAGCACCCCATGAATCAACATGTACGGCTGTTTGGTGGGGGAGTCGTGTTCTAAGGCCTCAATGATAGGTTTATATGTGGGGTCGGCCCGAACTACTGCCCGAAGGTGGTCCCTTTCTACCCAACGGGGAGCCAATATGGCCTGGAGCTCGTAACTTGTATCCCTGCGAGTCAAAGAATCAACGGTTGTGTTAGCGATTCCGGGTTTATATTCAATTGTAAAATCGAAACCCATTAATTTGGAAAACCAATATTATTGCGCTGGTGATGCAATCGACTGTTGTAGGAGGTGTTTGAGATTGTGGTAGTCGGTTCGGACTATGAACTTGTGCCTGATAAGATATGGTCGTCATTGTATCACGGTGAGCACGAGTGCCATGAGCTCTTTTTCGTACGTTTCTTTGGCAGCGTTACGTTCTGACAGCGCCTTGTTGTAGTAAGCAAGAGGTCTCCCCTGCTGCATTAAAACTGCACTAATGCCGCGATCGCACGCGTCACATTCGATCACAAATGGCAGCGCGAAATTAGGAACATCGAGCATTGGTGTTGTAGTGATAGCAGTTTGCAAGGTTTCAAAAGCTTTTTGTGTCGCTTCCGTCCATATGAAGGGTTCACATTCTTTCCGGAGCAGTGATGTGAGGGGCAAGGCGATGCGACCGTAGTCCTTGATGTAGCGCCTATAGTACCCCGTTAGTCCGAGAAAATCCCTTATTGCCTTGGTCGATTTTGGAACAGGCCAGCGAAGAACGGCCAGCACCTTTGCTGGATCCATATGATTAGTCGTGAGATTTCTTGAATTTGTGATGAAATACGCTTTGAATGTCGTGCTATTCTTGCAAGAATCGTGTGATTTGAGTTCGATTGTCGAAATTATGATATACAATCATTCTTGTTTGATTTATAGGTAAAACGAAGTGTTTCGAAGCAAATCACGAAGAATCAGACCGATAGATCAATCTGAATAGTGGATCATGTGGAAGGTATCGAATAGAGGGTTAAAACGGAGCGTGAATCAAGTCGATCGGAGTTCCGGATCGAGAGTTATGCACAAAACAAGAAGCAGGGAGCTATTCGGTCGAGTGCATCTCTTGGTGGCCGTGTAAGAATAACCCCAAGGCGTGTCCAGTATCAAGATTGGTAACTGTTGCCATTCTTGATATGAATTGATCGATGTATTCGTCGACTATTCCGGTTTAGCGGGTTAAGGCCAAGGTTTCGAAGGGGTTGGCCCGCGGGTCCTCGCCGTAACGCCGTAACAGCTCGACAGTAAACCGCTGCCAACTCAAATTAGGAAGTTGGGAACGTAACCACTGTAGCCATTGGAGTGTGGACTCTTCCATGGCAATTATGGCTAATTCTAGGCGCATGTCCGGCGGCGTGCGATTGAGATGGAAGAACTGCTCAGCCCGGGATAGCTAAGAGTACGGCTATTCCCCGTTAAAACGGGGTAATTCCAACTTTTTCTGAGCGGTTTGGTGGGTAGTGCGAAGGGTTGGATCAGTAGTATGGTCAAGAACAGGTGTCGGCCGATTGGGAGGCTCGGTTGGGCAATCAAGAACAGGCGGTTGAGCGGATGAAGAGGCGGTTGCTGGTGTAGAGGAGTTGGCTAGTAACTGTCGCATCATGGTTTGAATATCGGTGATGGAGGTTTGGAGATTCGAGGTAACCAGATTTGAATATGTCATCCCTCTCTCCAAGGTTTCTACGGATTGTAGCGCGGCAACTGCAGTTTCCAAGGAGTCGATATGAGCGTCGGCGCACGTCATCGAATCGCCGGAGGTCGGACCAATTATTATGGAGACAGGGAGATGAACAAAGAATAGAGAATATAATTCGATAAATCAGCTGAAGCTCGCAAGTTCTAAATCCACAAAATAACCAATGCCAACAAAAGGATACACGACCAAGTATATATAGGCCAACACGTCCAAACATCTAAGCAAATCAAGAAGTGGTTATACGCGGTTATATGGTTTTATTCAGCCACTAATTCATTCCTAGTTTTCTTGCGACACAGATATGTAACAACATGCAAATCATCAATATATAAAAATTAAAAAGTATAATGATTATAGGTTGTGTAATTTTATAAACTTTTATTTATAAATTAAAAAAATTAGTTGACTTGTGAATGTGTATACGTGAGATTAAAATAATGACATTTTATGTAAGAAGATATAGTTTATAAAAAGTTTTTTATTTTAAGAGTCATCGTGCAGCGACTAGAAAAGAAAATATGAAAATTATTAAGTATTATTTAAGTATTTATAAGTTGTATAGAGTGTGGACCATGAATTTTTCGCTTTCGTATTTATTGTGAATAATGTATGGAGAAAACTCTTTTCCTTCTTCTCGTTAGGTCACCTCAAAGGCCCAAAAGAAACAACTACTCGGCTTTTCCACTCGTTTCATAGAAATTTACTGTAATTTGCAAGCAATCTAGAAGGATAAAAAAAAATCTTGGAAGGTACAAAAAAATCTAGAATGATAATGACTTGATAGTTGATATAAATCTTCAAATTGTTTACTTTAAGGTACAAAATTCAACACTTTTTACATTTTATTCTCCTGTATTATGACTTTGCACTTTCACTCGTGACAAACCCGAATACTAGTATGTTTCTTAAATTTGACTTTTTATTCTGCTTACCGGTATAGCTACCAACAGCTGCATTTTTCCTTAGCAATTCACTTAATTTGGTATGTGATATGCACTCACAAAATAAAAATTAAATCACAAACAAAAATACACATGGTAAATCTTGGAGATCAGAACTTGCACTAAGTACACCTACTAGATTAAAGATTAGAGATTAACCTTAGCTCTGAAGGGAGGCTTTTCAAAGCAGGACACTTATTGATCTCCAATTGTTTGATCCTCGACATTCCACCACTTCTAACCTTAATCTCCTCAAGTTTGAACAGACCACAAATAGAAAGGACTTCGAGCATCCGGAACCCCTCGTGCGACACCACCATTTTCTCACCTATATAAGCACAATCCAGCTTCAGGTAGCATAACTTGGGCAACTCTTCCAGAACTGGCATTGGATCTTCGTCGAGCCAGGTTCCGACCAAGCTCAAGCACGAAAGATTCGGAGGGAAGTAGCTCGCATTAGGCAACGTGTTCAGAGGTCCTCGTAGTTTAAGTCGAGTGAGACGATGCAGAATATTAAGCCTGTCAAGTGATGCCATGGATTTGAAGCCATATAATCTTAAATTCAGACAATTGAGATTCTCCAGCTTCGCCAACGAGGAACACAGTTCCATTAAATTCGAGTCGATTTCTAGCTCTATACCCAGTTTGTGAAGACTGGCCATTTTTTTAGGATTCTTGAGCAACCAATTAGCCAAAGGGATATATGTCACTGTCTGAAGATGCCTCAGTGTCTCTATTTTCAAGGGCACATTGCACTTGATTTGGGACATAAATAGGTGACGTAAGCTTTCCAATTTCCATATAACATTTGGCAATTGGATAAATAAATTCTTAGCTATATCAAGAATCAGGAGGTTTTTAAGGTGGGCTAATGTACAGGGGAGTTGTTTCAATTTGTTGTTCCTTAACCCCAAATACCTTAATCCAATCATTGCACCAATTGCATCGGGCAACTTTCTCAGGCCAAAATCTTCAAAATCAAGAATCCTAAGAAGTTTAAAGCTCTTCCAAAATGATTTACTAACGACGTCAACACTGCCCACGGATCCATGAAAAACGAGAGAACGAACACACTTATTTCGACTAGAAGTTAGCCTTCCTCCATTATAGTACATTGCACGATGACGGGGTTTATCCAAATTCAGCTGGGAAGAAGTACTTGCAGCTTCGCCTCGTTGGATCTCAAACGCTATCTCCTCCTTTGCTTTATCAATGGATAGATCGCGAAGAAGGTCATGAATGTGCACGCGCTTTACTCGATTTCCAGCCCCCCTTTCCTTGACTTGAATCATATTCCGATTTATCAACTCATCTAAATAGCCACTTGCTATCTCTTCAACCGTTGCTTCCTTTCGCCCATCCTGCGAAATCAGCCCTTGCGCGATCCATATATGCATCAACCTTTTGGCGCGAATAGGCTCGTCTTCCTTGAAAAGGCCTAGACAGAGGAAGCAGGGCTTAAGTTGGGCAGGCAAATTGTTGTAACTCAATTCCAAAATAGCTGAAACACTGGAATCACTTCTTCCTAACTGAAAGTTGAGAGCTTTCAAGAAAATTTCCAATTCAGTATTGGCCGAATGCATGTGTTTCGCGACGAGGCCTCCGACTACAGTGATTGCCAGCGGTAGACCATCACACTTGACCAGAATTTCTTTAGCTATTTTCTTCAACTCTTGGGGATATTTTGATCGAGTAGTAGTGTTTCCATTTAATGCCGTTTGCAAGAACAATTCCCAACTCTCCCTGGGGTCTAATTTTTTCATGTGATGCACAAAACTACCCCCACGACTTACAATGTCATTGCTACGGCTTGTAACTACCAAAACGCTCCCTTTATCTGTCAACGTATATATAACAACCTCATCAATACAAATTCAGTCTTATATGTCGCATGGAATATCGAATACTCATGAAACTCAAAATTAATTAATTAAGTATCTCATTTTAATTAATTGCCTATCCTCACATTATTAAATTCTTTGGATTTGCATGACTTCTAGTTGATCGTGTTTGATTATTGCTCTTTAATTATTTTCGTGTGACATATTTAGTAAACAATTTAGAGTAATTGTGGTTATTAATCAACATCCCTTCAAAAAAATTATTGTCATCTATTTAAAACTCAATCAACAAACTCTAGTTTTACTCTTAAAAAAAAACTCTATTTTTACACTAACATTCGACTTGTACTTACCACATTGGCTTAACAATATTTTTATTTGGTAAACACTCAAATACACTCGAGTGTGTCGTGTGCACCCAAGTTGACCGTTGACTTTTATTTTTTTTACTATAATTGAAAAGTGCAACACAATTTTTAATGAAAAGTGTAAATCATTATAACTAAAAAGTGCAACACAATATTAATGAAAAGTGTAAGTTATTATAACTTAAAAATGTAACACAATATTTACTGAAAAGTGCAACACAATATTATTAAAAAGTGCAAGTCAGTATCACAATTTTTAATGAAAATTGTAAGTTATTATAACTGAAAAGTGTGACACAATATAACTAAAAAAGTGTAAGTCACTATAAATGAAAGTGAAACATCATATAACTAAAAGGTGCACTATAACATTACCAAAAAGTATAAGTAATATAACAGAAAGAAACGGTACACTCGAGTCTACACAAGACTCACCCTTTTATTTTAATTCAGTTGACTTTTAAATTTTAAAAATAGTTTTATAAGTAACTTTTAAATTTTTTACCTTTTGATCCTTCCATCGGAGGTTACACACATACGGTTGACTAGTGAATATACTAACTTCCTTAGTTACTGTTCAAATTTTTTTTTGTCATAATAAAAGTTTTTCATTTTTTTTAGTAATTTTTTTTTTCACATTACTTTATATTTTTCAGGCTCTTTCAATCTCATTGCATTTAATATACTCATAAATTTATTTTATCATATTTATTAACTTTTGTATCCAAAATTCATGGGTAGAGGACTATGGTATAGTAATTATCAAATTATAAGCAATAGATAGAGAAAGATGTAGGTACATATCTTTCGTTTTGTTTACAAATTATACAACATTTTATATTTTCTGCAAATTATAAACTACAGATAGAGAAAGATTACCTTCAACGGGAAAAGCTGGCTCGAGGGACTTCCAGTGTGTGTTATCCCACACATCATCAAGAACAATGAGATATTGTTTCCCCTTCAATCTCTGATGTAGCATTTCTTGTAGCCGCGGCATCTCCGATTTCTCCATCGTTTTCAGTATCTTCAGCTCATCATCTTCCTTGGGCTTCAGCAGCTGCTGCACCAGATCCTTAATCACTTGTCTCGCGCTAAAGTCGCTCGAAACCACCGCCCAAGCACGGCAATCGAACCGGCTAATCACCTTGCTGTGGTTGTAAACAGTTCGAGCAAGCGTCGATTTCCCCGTGCCGCCCATCCCAACGATGCCCGCGACGGAAAGCCCCTTTTTCCCATTCAAAATTGCCCTCGAAAGCAGAGATTCAACGTCTTTCTTGATGCCCACCACCTGTTTGTCTTTTTGCCAAGTAGGCGTTTCGACAAATCTCTTTGGCGTGAGCATTCCTCCCTCGCCAAGATTTTGAATTCCGTACCTTTCCCGGCTTTGATCAATGTCTTTTAGCCTGGATTTGAGAGTCTTGATCTGATCCCAAATTTTGTTCTTATTGTAGACATTGTTTGGGACGCATACGAATCTTGTGAGCATTCCTCTGTTTCTTGTTGGGGTGTCAACTCGAACAATGAAGGTCTCGATAACATCATCGGCATCTTGAGCCACCTCTCTGATCTCGGATATCCAGTTGCGTATCCTTTCGTCGTTGGCTTGCTTTTCGCCTGCGTCTTTGAGGAAGCATTGCATCCTTTTGAACTCAGTTTTCAGCGATCTCACCTCTTGCTCAATTTCTTGCAGGATCCCCACCTTCTGGATTACGAAATCGCCCAACTTTAGCACCGTGAATGAAATAGTTGCTTCTGCCATATCTTTGTTGTAAGTTGTGTTTCTCTGGATTTGTTGTTAATTTGGAGTATATATTAGCAGCAGCAGCAGCAGCAGCTTGGCAACCAGCAGGAAAGAGCGAGAGAAGACCTAACCATCCATTTGTTTTGACTTTTGAGTTGATCTAGTCCAAAAATTTCTTAACATTACGAAACGAGTAGAGACAACACAAGTTGTTTCTTTTGAGTTGACCCCCTCTCTATCTATGGCAAAAAAACACGGAATCATTAAATGAACATCTTTTATTTTCTAACCCTCTTGCAACTTGAGTTATTAAAACTTGAATATTCCTGGAAAGTGATAGTTATATAAACGATGGTGGTGGCTTGCAATTTACAAATGCCACCACACTTTGCACAACATTTACTGGATGAACACAAATACTTCCTCCCCTCCATTTTCTAATGGACAATGTTTTACACTTTTTCTCTTGTACACAATTAAATGATATTTTAGAATTTTTTACACTGTTTATTTCAATTATGTCCTTCCTTTAAGTTTAGAAAATCTCCTCATTTTTAACTTACTTTTATTATTTAAGAGAATTAATGTGCATTAGACAATGTGATTAGAAACATCATTTATTATTTAAGGATATATTTGTCCATACATACCCTTACTTAATTCCAATAAATTTCACAAAAACATCATCTAAAAAAATGGAGAAAATATCTAACAATTAAACATGAAGCTTCTTAAGGTATCAAAACAACTGACAAAATTATATCTGTAACACGATATTGCCCCGTCCCGATAGGAGTGTGAGCCAGACTATACGACAGATAGAGTCTACACTTTTGCATAAACAAATTAACTAATAAATATATAACATAGCAAAATAGGCATTCTAATCTTGATACTATTCTATATTCTAATGATACAATTACATAAACGTCTACATTATTTGCACTGATGTTGTAGTCCATAGATCCATTACTACTATCACCATCACCAATCTGCACAAAAAAATACCCTTTTTCAACGATCATGCTATGGAAGAGATTAATACGAAGCATACATAATAATTAGTTCATGAACATATATGTGTATATAAAAAGTAGAAAACATGACTACGTACCATCCTTTTTCCCACTTGAGCAAATGAAGTAGCACAATCCAAGTCCCACTGATAAAATAGCTAATCCTCCAATAGCAATGGCTATCAATTTCCCCGATTTATTTCCTACATACCGTCACATGAGATTATTAATTTATCGAGTATTTATTTACTGACGTGAAATTCCATACCTTGATCTGTGAAGGCGCCAAAGCCGTGACTTCCATAATACTCGAAGCTAATATAACAAGTATCCAAATAAATTTCTCCAGAAATCGAAAACTTGCATTCATCGTCCGCAGCAATCTGCACAGCATTGCTTACACATTCACCACAGCCACAATTCCTCAAGCTCCCTCCACACTGTGCTAAAACACGAATCGATTCGTACTTCATCTCACAAAAGCCTTCTCCGCTCGTAACACAATTTTCCAGGCCTGCAAATGCTGCATATTTCATGTCTTCAAATCCACTTCTGTTGATCTTACGCTTGCTGCAAGCCCTGTAGAGAATCTGGTCATCAGGCCTTGGATTCGTCTCGATTTTCGCCACGTCTTCCTGATAATGAGCATTGCATCCTGAAAGCTGGATTCTTGCTGGGACATTTTTGCCACACAAATCATTTGACAGAAGTGGGAGTTTTTTTACACAAGTCGTGCATTCATCGCGGCTTAAATCGTTTCTACATTGAAACGCCCCGGAAATCGCGATATTTTGATGATCATCAGCAACGATGGTTTCGAAGAAATTCGATTTCGACGATTTTGAAATGAATTGGTCGAACAGATTGGAAAGTAATGCAGAATGTGAAGGATTTGGGGAAGTTTTGTTTGAACATTGAGTGTATATTAGCTTGTGGTTATGATCAAAGGTGTTAACTTTGTGTAAAAATGGAAGAAAACAGAGGATCAAGATTTGGAGAAAATCCATGTGGGGTTGCTGTTAATCATCACTTAATGCTTGATTTGTTGTTTAAATCCGTTTTCATTTACTTTCTGTTGAGAAATCAGGTGGTGATTGTAGTAAAGATGGAGACTTTATGCCATAGAATTTGTTAGTTCAAAAGGAACATTTTTTTTACTTTTTTTCTAACCTAACTGTATCTAATTTACTGGATAAATGGTGGTAGTTAGATGAATAAAAGTTTCTCAAACATATATACACACATTTTTATATTATTTGTAGCTTTGAAATGAGCAATTGTTTCTAGCTTTTATGGTATGAATTCTGGTTCAAGAAGAAACCATTTCTTGTAGGGGGTGACTTATGAGCTGGAAAAATGTTTTGTTGAAGAATTTGTCTTAATTAATAATCTTGAAAGAATACTTTGTGATATTAAAAAAATTATAGTTTCCTTTTCAACTCATTTAATTCATAGTAAAAAAATTATTTTAATCATATTCACAAAAAATAGCACACCAAAATGGGATTAAAGCACCATTATAAATTCACCTTAACTCTGAAAAAAAAAAAAAATAGTTCCACGTGAAATTAAATAGGGAAAACTTAGAAAAAAAAAGTAATTAATACTCAATGAAATGCAAAACGAGCCTATATAATTAGACATCCAAAATGACAACATTGTCTATTATTGACTATTTAATCTTATGGTTCAAAAATTCAATCCTTTTTCAATACAAGTAAGGTGAGGTTTCCATCATTTAAAGTATTTCTTATGAATCTTATTAAATTTTATCTCTAATTAATTATCTATAATCAATAATTTAAAATTTTAATAATGATAATAATATTTAGATGTCACATAATTGAATAATAGAACTTTGGCGCTTAGATGATATTTATACTGTATACAAAATCTTGTAAAAACCTCCCTTAAATCCTTAGAAAATAATAATAACTCTCCCTTAATTTGTTTGAATAAAAATATTGAAAATTTGGGCCGGTTCCTGAGCTGGTTCTTTTTGGGCGCGGCTAAAGGCACCCAAGAATAAAGGCACCCAAGAATACTATGAGTACACCCACATAAATTTTTTTTTATTACTGGGTACGTGAAATGTCTTTTGTGCCCCTCCTGCACATTTTTTAAAAAAAGGGCGGATGAGTACACCCACCGTCTATCTAACGCGGGAATACAGACAATCGATCATTCTTCCCTTTCCCAAAACTTTCCAATTCTGTAAATTCGATTTTGAGAGCGCGGATGGAGTTGAAAATGGTTGATTATGATGTAATAACTACTAGTGGTGGTGTCAAAGACTCATTTGTAAGTTATTTATTATGTTTTGAAAGTTTTGTTTTTTGAAAGTGTAAGAGTTTTTATATTTAGGGTTACCTAATGTTCGAAAATTAGTTCCCAACATGACACCGAAAATTAGTTCCCAACATAACACCAATGTTCGAAAATTTGTTCCGCAAGTTTTACTTGGTCGAATTTAAAACCCAAAACCCTCTGTTGGGAACAAAGTTTCGAACATATGCCCAATGTTCGAAAAAAAGTTCTCAACATGACACCAATGTTCGAAAATTAGTTCCGCAAGTTTTACTTGGTCGAATTTAAAACTCAAAACCATCTGTTGGGAATAAATTTTCGAACATATGCCCAATGTTCGAAAATTAGTTCCCAACATGACACCAATGTTCGAAAATTAGTTCCCAACATGACACCAATGTTTGAAAATTAGTTCCCAACAAATAAGCCATGTTCAAAAATTTGTCCCGGACATCTCCTCCATGTTCGAAAAACCAATCAAAATTCGTTCAATTTTTCCTAAACCGTTTCATTTCTTCCTAAACCATGCCAATTAGATGCTCATTGGTTTATTTTCATCCTAACACATCAAATATTGATACATTGTACACATAAACATGATTATAACACAAAAAACCAACTTTAATCAACACATTCATGAATTAACACAAAATTCAAACAAAAAAAACATAAATCATGAAACCCTACAACAATAAAATCAATGTTTCAACTAGAACCTAAATTAAACACGCGTTATCACAACAATAATTCTAAATATAAGCAAGGAAGATTAACCTTTAACCATTTTTTTGCAAACAAACGCGAGTGGGATGGTCGCTGCAAAAAAACGCGAGTTCGTTCGGTCTTTGCTGCTTCAACGCGAGTGGGATGGTCTCTCTTGTTCCACGTCGCTGCTTGAAGAGTGGGATGGAGTTTGGTGCAGAGAGGTGGAGTGGGGGAGAAGTTTGGTTTGGGGAAGATGGAGATGGAGGAGATGGAGGGTGGGTGTACCGAAATCTGAGTGGAGGGGAGTAGAGGAAAAAATGTTAAGGGCAATTTTGGATTTTCTACGTGGGTGTCCTCATCCATTTTGTGTGTGTTCTCATCCCGTGGGTGTACTCATAGTATCTTTGGGTGCCTTTAGCCGCGCCCTTCTTTTTTGATCTTTGTAATAAGAATGGACGATTCTTTTTGGGAGCGGTTATAGACACCCACCATTGTATTGAGGACACCCACGAGAAGTTTTTTTTGGAAAAGGGAGTATGTAAATGGTCTATTTTGCCCCTCCTTAAAATTTTTAAAAAAAACAGCGGATGAGTACACCCACCACTGTATCTATCGCGGGAAGAGTTGGCGTCGATCAACATTCCACCTCCAAAACTTTCCAAAAACGCCGTAGACGATTTTTCTTGTGAAAGAACTCGAAAATGGCCGATAGTGATGCAAAAACGACTCGTGGGGGTGCCAAATATTCATTAGTAAGTTGTTTAGCATGTTTTCAAGGTTTTTTAGTTTTGAAAAATGGAAGTTTTTTTATGTGTAGGGTTTTGTTGTATTTTGGTAGTTTAATCTTGTTTTTTTTGCATAATATGAGTTTATAATGGTATCTAGTTTAAATAGGATGCATTTAGGACATACATTTTGACAATATGAATGACATTTGCTTGAAACGAAAAAAGCCCTTATTCGCGTCTGGTTTCGCGAAGAAGACGACAATGTTCATGTTTTTGTTTCGAACATTGGTCATTTGTTTTGAAGACAATTTCGAACATTGGTCATTTGTGTTGAAGAAAATTTCGAACATTGGTCATTTGTGTTGAAGTTATTTTCGAACATTTGTCTCTTGTTTTGATGTAATTTTCGAACATTGGTATTTTGCATGGTAGTTATATTCGAACATTTGTATAATTTTCGAACATTTTAATTTCAGGATTTGAATGATGATAAGGATGATGTTTGGGTGGATGAATATGGAGTCGAAGAGGAATATGATGATGATGATGAGTGGTTGGAAGAATCTGCTATTCAACAAACTGAGAATGATGATGATGAGTGGTTGGAAGAATCTGCTATTCAACAAACTGAGAATGATGATGCTATGGATCCTGACGTCCAGGATCGTGAAATAATTATGGATTACACAGACGTCTTCACGAATATGGCTTTGTTTGAGTCTCGTGACGCACTATTGTCTTGGGTGCGTCGTACGGGAAAACAACACAACATAGTTATTGTTGTGAAGCGTTCGGATAATGGAAAAGGGAATAAAAAGGCACGTATTTTCTTAACTTGTGAGCGTGGCGGTGCGTATCGTGAAAAGAAGAAGCCCGCGACTCCTAAGAAGAAGGCTAAGAAGAATGAGGGGGAAGAAGGAAAGAGAGGAAGGGTTACGGGCACCAAGAAATG
Source organism: Galeopsis tetrahit (assembly GCA_963675135.1). NCBI lineage: Eukaryota > Viridiplantae > Streptophyta > Magnoliopsida > Lamiales > Lamiaceae > Galeopsis > Galeopsis tetrahit. Next base: position 63,243,019 of record OY776121.1, on the reverse strand, counting down.
TGGGTGTCCGTTTTTGTTGAAGGGTACAGAAGAAGCTCAATGTGAGTGGAGATTGGAGGTGAAATGCGGTACACATAACCATCCAATATCCCATTACCTTGAGGGTCATTCTTATGCCGGCCGTCTAACTACCGAGGAAGAGGAGTTCGTAATTGAAATGTCCAAATTACACGCTCCTCCTAAATCTATATTGTCTAGGTTGAAGACGAAGAATGTGCACAATCACTCGACTCTTCGAACGATCTACAATGCAAGGTCGAAGCATAGAATCCATCGATATTGTGGACGTAGTCAGTTGCAATATTTGATGAGTCAACTTGTCGAGCACAAGTACTTTCATGCCACGCGAAGATGTGAGAAGACAAACACTCTTAACGAGTTGTTTTTTGCACATCCCGTCTCACTCCAATTAGTGCACGCTTTTCCAAAGGTCCTCATGATAGATTGCACATACAAGACGAATAGGTACCGGTTACCTTATTTGGAGATTGTGGGAGTTACATCGACTGGGATGACATTTTGTGTTGCGTCGGTGTACCTAATGGATGAGAAAGAAGAGAATTATCAATGGGCATTGGAGGTGCTTCGAGACGTGTTGGGCTCATCTTCTCTTCCGGATGTTATTATCACGGACCGTGAACTTGCATTGATGAATGCGGTGGCCAAGAAATTTCCAGAAGCCCGTCATTTTCTTTGTACATTCCACATTGATCGGAATGTGTTAGCCAACTGCAAGGGTGAATTTAAAGATGTAAAAAAATGGGAGGTATTCAACTTTTATTTCAACCGTTTATGGAGGTCCGATACCCCGTCTGACTTTGAAGAAGCTCTTCGAGAGTTTAAGTCCAAATTTCCAAAGAAGCCAGTGAATTACGTGTTGAACAGTTGGATTACCCCTTATAGAGAGAGGTTCGTAAGGGCTTGGACGAATGATTTTATGCACTTTGGCAATACCACAACCAACAGGTATGTTTATACTTTTGTATTTATTTAAAGTAATTCTTTTATTTTGTAAGTTGTTTAACGTTAACGTTTTAAATTTTCGCTTATCAGGGTAGAAAGCCAGCATGCCGCCTTGAAAAGGATGTTTGGCAATTCATTAGGAAATTTTGAGACATGTTGGGAGAAATGCCACACTCTATTCGAGGCATGCAATGTTGCAATTAAAGCCTCCTTCGAAAAGAGTTTGAATGTGGCCCAACATAGGTTCTCGTCAAATGTTTTTGATTATTTACGAGGGGTGGTGTCATTGGTGGCTCTAGAAAAGATCTTTGATGAAATCAAGGCTATCAAACAACCTGGATTTGATCCTAAAGAGTGCCAACATATCTTGAGGAAGGTATACGGTTTGCCCTGTGGTCATGAGATCGAGGAGTATGTTTACTGTGACAAACCGATACCCGTGAATGCCATTGATCCCTTCTGGAGGAAGCTGGATATGGAGTCTACCCCAACCACCACACTCGTGGATGACCCTCCTATCATCCATAACAAAAATCGGTTTGAAGATGCCGTAGACGATATGGCTGAGGTGTATAAGTGCTTTTCTGCGGAGGAGCAACTCATCTTCTTGAAGCGTATGAGGGAGCTTGCAAACCCCGAGACTACGACTCTTATTGAGCCACCCCCTAAGGAAGACACTCGTGGTCGACCCAAAAAGGGAAAGGGAAAGGGAAAGAACATGAAGAAGTCTGATGCGTCCACCAAACGTGAGCCGAGCCTATTTGAGGTAGTAGAGAGTCAAGTTGCAAGTTGCTCGGTACAAAAGAAGCAGGTGGTGATCACAGTAGATAACTCGCTCTCATCCCCGTCCTTCCAAAAGAAAGGGATTCCAAAAAAACAACCGGTAATTCTCAGCCCTTGCATGTTTATTTTGGTGTTGTTGTAGATGTATAATATTAAAGTATAATATGGTTGTAGATGTGTTTATTTTTTTGGTTATGTGTAGATGGGTGTATTTTGGTTGTAGATGTGTTTATTTTTTTGGTTATGTGTAGATGGGTGTATTTTGGTTGTAGATGGGTAAAATTTTTGGTAATGTGCGTAGGTATCCCGTCGGCGTACCCGACAATCCCAAGGAATGGACTTCATCGGAAATTTACCGATCCAGCATCAACCGTACATTATCGACGTCAAGAACGTTAAGGGTGACGGACACTGCGGTTTTCGAGCAGTGGCTGGGCTTATGGGATTCGGTGAAGATGAGTGGGCGAGGGTTCGGATGGACTTGATGAGCGAACTGTCCCGCAATCTAACGTTGTACAACAACGTGTTCTTGTTGAATGATTACGTCCATGTTGTGCTTCAAAAATTGAATTGTTTTACGGAGTTTGCACATAAAAAACATTGGTTCGGGTTGCCGTACATGGGATATCTAGTGGCGTCACACTATAATGTGGCGGTGGTGGTTCTTGATACCCGTCTATCCCTTACGTATCTGCCGTTCAACAAAGAACCTCCTCAAGAACCGAGGAGTATTTGGTTGGGATTAATTAATGAGAATCATTTCGTCCAGGTATTTGATTGCATTAATTTAATGAATTTATTTACACGTATATGTTGCATATTTTATAAATAACACATAAATCTCGAATGCGTGTAGGTCATAATGGGTGCTGAGCGCACTTTGCCCCCGGTCATTACTTCGTGGAAGCATGAGGGTCAACACATTTCAGACGGATGGAAAAATGCATATGCGTCCGGAGGAATTAATTAGATGATAGTGTATGGACGTAGTTACCATCTTTTTGTTAGTTTTTGTGGTTAGAAACTTTGGAATACTTTTGTCTTTTTGGTGTAATTTGTGTACAAATTGTCAACAAACAACATTCATAGATAATTTGTGTACAAATTCTGGATGTGTAATATTTTTTGAACATGTATACGGTTTCAGGTTTCAACGTTACAATTCCTCTATTTTTTGGAACATGATTTGTGTAATTTAATTCCTCTATTTTTTGAATGGTTTATCGTGCTTGACTTTTGAATGAGGCACTACAATTGTGTTAAAAGTATAATATGGTGTATAAAACCTATAGTTGGGATCATTTTTTAAAAAAATTGACTTTTGTTCGAAAATAAGGTCCCAACAATAAGGCCATGTTCGAAAAAAAGGTCCCAACAATAAGTCCATGTTCGAAAATTGGTCCATGTACGAATAAATGTTCCCAACAATTGGTTAATGTTCGAAAATTTGTTCCCAACAATTGCTCAATGTTCGAAGATTTATTCCGCGTGTTTTACTTGGTCGAATTTTAAACCAAAAGTTGCTGTAACGAACTCTTTTTCGAACATTGGGGCCATGTTCGAAAAAAGGTTCCCAACAATTGGTTAATGTTCGAAAATTTGTTCCCAACAATTGCTCAATGTTCGAAAATTTGTTCCGCGTGTTTTACTTGGTCGAATTTTAAACCAAAAGTTGCTGTAACGAACAATTTTTCGAACATTGGGGCCATGTTCGAAAAACAATTCCCAACAATTGGTTAATGTTCGAAAATTTGTTCCCAACAATTGCTCAATGTTCGAAAATTTGTTCCGCGTGTTTTACTTGGTCGAATTTTAAACCAAAAGTTGCTGTAACGAACTCTTTTTCGAACATTGGGGCCATGTTCGAAAAAAGGTTCCCAACAATTGGTTAATGTTCGAAAATGTTTTCCCAACAATTGCTCAATGTTCGAAAATTTGTTCCGCGTGTTTTACTTGGTCGAATTTTAAACCAAAAGTTGTTGTAACGAACAATTTTTCGAACATTGGGGCCATGTTCGAAAAACAGTTCCCAACAATTGGTTAATGTTCGAAACTTTGTTCCCAACAATTGCTCAATGTTCGAAAATTTGTTCCGCGTGTTTTACTTGGTCGAATTTTAAACCAAAAGTTGCTGTAACGAACTCTTTTTCGAACATTGGGGCCATGTTCGAAAAAAAGTTCCCAACAATTGGTTAATGTTCGAAAATTTGTTCCCAACAATTGCTCAATGTTCGAAATTTTGTTCCGCGTGTTTTACTTGGTCGAATTTTAAACCAAAAGTTGTTGTAACGAACTCTTTTTCGAACATTGGGGCCATGTTCGAAAAAAAGTTCCCAACAATTGGTTAATGTTCGAAAATTTGTTCCCAACAATTGCTCAATGTTCGAAAATTTGTTCCGCGTGTTTTACTTGGTCGAATTTTAAACCAAAAGTTGCTGTAACGAACTCTTTTTCGAACATTGGGGCCATGTTCGAAAACAAGTTCCCAACAATTGGTTAATGTTCGAAAATTTGTTCCCAACAATTGCTCAATGTTCGAAAATTTGTTCCGCGTGTTTTACTTGGTCGAATTTTAAACCAAAAGTTGCTGTAACGAACAATTTTTTGAACATTGGGGCCATGTTCGAAAAACAGTTCCCAACAATTGTGTCAATGTTCGAAAATTACTTCCGCAAATACTACACATGTTCGAAAATTGTTATTCTTCGACAAATTTGTCCCGAACGGTCTTCATTTTTTCGAAACAAGACGACGTAAATACTACAAATTTTCGAACATAGTGGGTGTACTCATCAATACACCTTTACCACGTGGGTGTCCTCATCCGAAATTTGTAAAAACAATACAACATTATATATAAACCATACTATAACATTATAAAAACCATACAACATTATATATGAACCATTCAATAAATACAACATAACATTCATAAAGTAACGCCTCAACATAACATTATATATGAACCATTCAAGTTACCATACATGTTAAAACACTAAATTATCATAAAAGTAACCATACATGTTAAAAATGTTACATTGTCAAGTTTTTGTTCAAAATGATATAAAACAAGTAACGCCTCAAGAATGCCTAGCCCTTCCACGTCCCCGACCCCTTCCACGTCCACGACGTGCACTTGATGATGATGGTGCCTCTTCTCCTACGTCATCCGAAGTTTGTCCACCAAGCTGCCTCACAACTTCTTCAACCTTTTGCATTACCCCATCCATTGTTAATGGCTCGTCGTTCCTCCACTTGTGCAACAACATGTTCAACTCAGCCTTTGCAAAATCTACCAAGTGCCATGACTCGACCCTACGTGGAGGCTCACGAGGAGGAAGTCTCCTGTTAGAAGGATTTGAAACGAAAGGACGACCGTTGGCGAGGTATCAATCGATATAACCATCACTGCAATCCGAATCTTGGATACAACGCTCACCAAGTCTATCCTCCGTAAGCATGTGTGCGTCCCACGTAGAAAAGTACTCCGCCATAGCACCCCACACTAGCTTTGTTTTCTTGGATGTGGAACCGGTTCTCTTAACACGGGCAGCAAGCGGCTTCTCAGGAACGGTTTGCACGTACCCGAACTGTCTGAGCACTCTATCCGGCATGTACGGCTCAACAATATCTCCGCACACAATGCACCCATGAAAGTAAGATACCTCATCCAATGGAACATTTTCTCGTACGGGGCGATATGGATTCCAGTTAACCTACAACACCAAATTAAATAAAAAATGCGTATTTATCTTAAAAACAAACAAACAACAGACAAATATAGATAATTTGGTTAGTAACGTACCTCGCTTGCTAGGAGGGTATCTAATCGCTCTCTAAAGCCTCTTACTCGGTCGACGCAAGGGCCTGTATGAGCTTCGGGTGCATAACGCATCGACAGTGGATCCGTAAGGGCAAAGTCTGGATTATGAGGCGGCAATATCAAAGTAGGGAAGTGCTCATAAATCCAAGCCTACAAGTACAATATTATTAGGTCAATATCAAACTCAAACATGAAATATTAACAAACTTATTTAAAAGACTTAATACCTCCAATAACGTAAGGTAACCACCAATCTGCCTACACTTGAACTTTGACGCCATCCCCAATTGTCTATACAAATAGGCAAGTGCTGCGGTACCCCAAGCATAGTTAGGAAATTCTGCCATGTCGTCCATATACTCCAACCACTGTACGTGAACACGAGTACCACTTTTGTCCGGAAATAAAGTGGTCCCAAACATGTACAACACAAACGCTCGTGCTGAATACAACACCTCGACCTCGTTGTCCGAGGACATCATGGGCACAAAAGTCTCCCTTAGCCACGCTAGCTTCACAGAACCCCCTCGTTGCCCACTTAATGCTTCCTTGGCTTCTACTAAGGTTAAACCCAAATATTTCATCAAATAATCTGAAGCCAAAATATGTTCTTCGGAAGTAGACTGCACCGGGAGACCATTAACTTTCAAACGCGTGATACAGTAGACATCATCAAGAGTGATTGTCATTTCCCCGAAGGGCAAGTGGAATGAGTTGGTCTCTTCGTGCCATCTCTCAACGAAGGTTGTGATAAGGTTCTTGTTTGAATACTTGTAAGCTGCACGTCTAATATGAATCAATTTAGATCCTCTCAAAAACCTCCGCCAATGACGCCAATTCTTTTCATCATCGAACTCCCAATTCAATAGTTTGGTCACATGACAGTGACACTTCAACACATCTCGCTCCTCATCTAACCATATGTATTTGGCTACATGCTCTTGGAAGCTTGTGAGAAGGGGAGGTGAGGTTACAATTTGCCGATCAACTTTCTCAACTCTTCTTTCTTTCTCTCCCTCATCGTCTCCACCACTGGCTCCCTCCGCCTCTCCCTCATCCTGTTCCTCGTCCTCTCCCTCATCGTTGCCCTCCTCCCTGTCTTGATCATCTACCTCCGATTCTTGTGGAACGACCTCTTGTGGATTGGCCTCTTGTGGAACGGCCTCTTGTGGAACATCCTCTTGTGGAGCGGCCTCATCGGTAACATGTTGCTTCCTTTTCCTGTTGGAAGCAGTCGGCCGAGCCCTACTAACACCCTCTAAGAAAACATGAACAATATGAAACAATTAGCAAACAAGTAATGTTTGAAACTGAAACCCCAACAAACAATCAATCAATGTTCGAAAATGTGTTCCAAACAAACAATCTATGTTCGAAAATTATCCCCCAACACATAAGCCATGTTCGAAAAAAGGTTCCCAACAAACACGCCATGTTCGAAAAAAAGTTCCCAACAAACACGCCATGTACGAAAATAAGTTCCCAACAAACATTCCATGTTCGAAAATAAGTTCCCAACAAACACGCCATGTACGAAAAACAGTTCCCAACAAACACTTCATGTACGAAAAAAAGTTCCCAACAAACACACCATGTGCGAAAAAAAGTTCCCAACACATAATACATGTTCGAAAATTATCCCCCAACAAACAAGCCATGTGCGAAAATAAGTTCTGGACACCTACTCAATGTTCGAAAAACCAGAAGTAAACGTTTAATTTCTTCCTAAACCATGCCAATTAGATGCCCATTGGTTTATTTCCATCCTAACACATCAAATATTGATACATTGTACCCATAAACATGATTATAACACAAAAACCTACCTTAATCAACACATTCATGAATTAACACAAAATTCAAAAAACAAAACTTAAATCATGAAACCCTATAACAATAGAATCAATGTTTCAACAAGAAAACACGTGTTATCACAACACCAATTCTAAATATAAGCAAGAAGAACTAACCTTTAACCATTTTTGCAAAAAAGAAAAAAAAATCGATCGAACGTCCTCTTCTTCTAAAATAAACGACGCGCCGCCCGTGTCTCTCTCTATCTTGTTCGATGTCGCCGGGGGTGTCTCTCTATCTTGTTCGTTGTGGCCGTGAGAACGGAGAGAGTGGGGGAGAAGTTTGGGGCAGAGGGGGGAGAAGAGGTGGAGTGAGGGAGAAGATGTGGAGTGGGGGAGATGGTGGGTGTACCGAAAGAAGACAGTGGAAGGAGGGAAATTAAGTTGGGGGGCAATTTTGGCTTTTCCCCGTGGGTGTCCTCATCCGAACGGTGTGTGTCCTCATCTCGTGGGTGTCCTCAATACAATGGTGGGTGTCTATAACCGCACCCTTCTTTTTTGATCTTTGTAATAAGAATGGACGACTTCACGAAGGGTACGTCAATCTGCACCTCCATCTTTGTTAAGGACACTTAATTCTCCTCAAACTTTATTAATTTAATAATAATGTAAAAAAATCATTTAAGTAAAATACTATTACTAAATGCACCCACTACTAAATACACTCCCCTATCAACATTTAGACCCTAACCCTAATTGCAGCCACCTCCGCCACCACCACTTCCGATCGTTGTTGCCGCCGCCTCCCAAAAGTGTATATGATCGATCATGGTTTATTGATTATTTTTTTTAATTTCAACAACTTTAGGTCGACCATATACAATATTGTCGAAAAAACTGTTGTCGACAATAGTGTATATAATCGACCCTTGTGTATCGAAAATAAATAAAAAAAATTAAAAAAATCTGAATTGTAGAAGAAAGAGGTGAGAAAGATTAGGGCAAGAGAAAAATGGAAGAAAGAAAAAAAAATACCTGCTAGGGCGGCGCAACCGTCGACTTGGGAGGGGTGTGGCGGGGCGGCTGGCTTGGAAGGGGTGGGGCGGGCGGTGGATTGGGCAGGGCTGCGCCGGTGAACATAAGATTAAAAAAAAAAAATTGAAAAAAGAATGAGAGAGAAGGAGATGGAGGGCGGCAAACTACATGAATAAATGAAGGAAATAGATCAAACTTATGATGAATAATGGCAAAATACTTGAATTAAGAGAAGATATCACCTTCCGTCAAAAAAAAAGAGAAGATATCACCTCTTGACTCTTGAATGATTTAGAGAAAATAACTAAAAACATGAAATAACTACTTGAATGATTAAGAAAAACTAACTAAAAACTTGAAATAACTACAAAGCTACTTGAATCATTGTTTGACAGTGGAATTACAACTGAATTTAATCAAATCTATGAAAAACAGTTGAAATCCAAGGTGAAAATTATCAAAAGGTGGGTGGAAAATAGCTTGGGAGTGGAACTCTCTCCACTATGGTTCTCCAATTGAAAATCAAAATTTGGGCCTTAAATACCCCGGGCAAAAGTTGGGCACCTTTGTTTGAAATTCATGTGTTTAATTAGTTTAATTTTATAGATTTACACTAAACTGATCAATTGCACTTGATTTGAAGAAATGGTGCAGTTTGTTATTTTTGTAGAAAAATTAGCACTTTTGAAGTAAAACCTACCTCAATTATATTATGAAGTAAATTGAAGGAGTGAAGGGTGCAGTTTGTTATTTTTGTAGAAAAATTAGCACTTTTGAAGTAAAACCTACCTCAATTATATTATGAAGTAAATTGAAGGAGCGAAGGGTGCAGTTTGTTATTTTTGTAGAAAAATTAGCACTTTTGAAGTAAAACCTACCTCAATTATATTATGAAGTAAATTGAAGGAGTGAAACGAGAATAGAGTTGAAGCAGAAAAAAAAAATGAAAGTTAAAATTATTTGGGCTTAGCAATTAATTTTTTCGGCCCATTTAATTATATTATTTGAGCCCAAGTGCAATGAATGTGAAGAGAAAGGAGAAGTGATGGCAGCCCATTTTCATAGCAGCTAATTTCTTAGGGCACGGCTAAAGGCACCCAGGTTTCCTATGAGTACACCCAGGGAATGAGAACACACACAAAACGGATGAGGACACCCACCTGAAAAACCCAAGATTACCCTCCATTCAATTAGCCTTCCTCTCCCTTTCTCATCCTCTATCTTTCTCAACAATTGAGACACCCACAATTCTTGCGATGCTTAGCCGACACGGCGGCACCCACTCCGCCAACGCCGCCCTCCCCGTCGCGCCGCCCTCCCCAGCAACCTCGTTCGCGGCCGCCGCCCACCCCCTCCTCCCCTTCGCCGCGGCCGCCCTCCCTTCTCCCCACAGACGCGGTCGCCGCCCTCCCTCCTCCCCACAGTCGCGGCCGCCGCCCACCCGCTCCTCCCCTTCGCCGCGGCCGTAGTGCTCCTTCCCTCGCCGTCGCCGCTAACAGGTAAGTTTAGGTTTGAAAAATTAAGGTTTTCTGGAAAAAAAAATTAGGATTTTTTTTTAAGCTTGGGAATTATTTTTGAACATAGTGAGTTTGTTTTGGAAAAAATTTTGAACAACTTGAGTTTGTTTTGGAAAAAATTTCGAACAACATGTTCGATTTTTTTTTTTCGGACAAATTTAAGTTGTTTTGAATTTTTTTTCGAACATATTGTGTTTGTTTTGGAAACAATTTCGAACAACTTAAGTTTGTTTTGGAAAAAAATTCGAACAACTTGAGTTTGTTTTGGAAAAAATTTCGAACAAGATGTTCGATCTTTTTTTTCGAACATATTGAGTTTGTTTTGAATTTTTTTTCGAAAGATTGTTTTGGAAAAAATTTCGAATATGTTTGTTTTAGAAATTTTTTCAAACAGTTGGTGTTTTAGGTTAATTTTTGTTGCAATTTTGGAATTTTTTTTGTTGAATGGTGGTGGTGGTGGTGGTGAAATAGAATGGGTGGGTGTACTCATCTTCGTTTTTTTATAAATTTTACCCTAGAGGTATATTGGACATATCACATGTTCTGACAAATTAAAAAAATGTTTGTTGGGTGTACTCATAGGAAATCCGGGTGCCTTTAGCCGCGCCCAATTTCTTATCCAAAGCCCACGTTTATTGCAACAATCACAATGAGAGGCCCATTTGTTCATCATTTAAAGAAACGGGCCGATGATGGGTGTTGCTGGAATTAAAAAGGGGTGCGGCTAAAGGCACCCAAGGATCCTATGAGGACACCCACGCGATGAGTACACACACAAAACGGATGAGGACACCCACGTGAAAATGTCAAAAATACCCACCTCCCCCTCCCTCCCAATCGGCGCTGCCGCCCACCACCCCTTCCTCCCTAGCGGCGCCGCCGCCCACCACCCCTCCCACGATCGGAAAAACGCGTGGCCGCCCCCTCTCCTATTGCTCGCCGTTTTTTCATTTGAAACGCACGATCGAAAAAACGCGCGGCCAAATTCTTCTTCGAACACCGTCGCCGTCGCCCCTGCCCTTGTCCGCCACCGCCCCCTCTCCTGTTACTCACCGTTTTTCATTTGAAACGAGCGATCGGAAAAACGCGCAGCCGTTTTCTTCTTCGAACGCCGCCGCTGCTGGAGAAGGGCGAATCCTACGCCGCCGCCCCTACCCTCGTCCGCCACCGCCCCCGCCCTCGTCCGCCACCGCCCCCTCTCCTGTTGCTCGTCGTTTTTCATTTGAAACGCGCGGCCGTTTTCTTCTTCGAACGACGCCCCTGCCCTCGTTCGCCACCGCCGCTCCTGCCGTCGCGTGGGTGCCTTTAGCCGCGCCCTTCCTCGTCCGCCACCGCCCCTGCCCTCGCCGCCGTCCATTTCGAGGTAGGTTTTTAAAAAAATTAGGGTTTTAAAAAAAATTAGGGTTTTTAGGAAAATTAGAAAAAAAAAATAGGATTTTTAGAAGTTCGAGAATTATTTTCGAACATATTGAGTTTGTTTTGGAAAAAAATTCAAACAATCTGTGTTTATTTTTGAAAAAAATTCGAACATCTTGTTCAATTTTTTTTTTCGGACAAATTTAATTTGTTTTGAATATTTTTTCGAACATATTGAGTTTGTTTATTAAAAAATTTCGAACAACATGAGTTTGTTGTGTAAAAATTTTCGAACATCTTAAGAATTTTTTTTTATTATTTTTGTTGATTTTTTGGGTTTTGCTAAAGAATGGTGTTTGTTTTGATGGTGGTAGAGATGATTATGTCGTGAAATAGAAGCGGTGGGTGTACTCATCCGCCCTTTTTTTTTAAATGTGCAGGAGGGGTACAAAAGACATTTCGCATACCTCCAGTGATAAAAAAAAAATTATGTGGGTGTACTCATAGGATCCTTGGGTGCCTTTAGCCGCGCCCATTAAAAAGTCGTAGTCCATACCCTTATTAACCACCAGCATGCGCACACTGGACAAGAAACGGGGGCTCAACTTCACTACACTAGTTAGTTTAGCTTTTATTTTTCTTTAATGTCATACTCCCTCCGTCCCAGGGAAAGCTCCCCATGAGCTCCGAGCACGGAGATTAAAAAATACTAATATAATAAGTAGATGTATTAAAGGTGAATGGTGATAGTGATTGAAATAGAGAAGAATATAATGAAATGGGAGAGGGAATAGTTACCAAAAAAGAAATGGGTAGCTTTCATTGTGACGGACGAAAAAATAAAGTTGGATAGCTTTCACTGGGACGGAGGGAGGAGTAGTAGATTTCAATTGAGTTTTTTTTTTAGAAAGAGATTTCAATTGAGTATTTCATTTCATTGTTAGCTTTGTTTGAACTTTGAAAGATTCAACACTAACACATTTGAGGTGATACCTTACTTTAATTTCATATTTTGTTATTTATATTTTATGAGTTTATATTGATTTATTGCAACGAGAGTTGAGTAAATTTATTAGAAACTCCATTAATTACTTGAATGAAAATTTAAGTAATTAGTGAAGATATTATAGGAGCTTGTGATTTAATATACAGGTGAAAAAAATGATTAGAGATTAGATTAGATAGAACTCACTTGTTATGTGAATACCCGAGTAGGAACGAGTCTATTCATACTCATGATCTTAGGTGCGTTATTAGACACCTTTGTAGTGATTGCTCTTATCGATCAGTAACCAATGTATTAATTAAACGTCCAAATTAGGTTTTGAATCGATTTTCACACAATGAAGAACACTCGAACACTTTCACTCACATTTGTTCTTTGATCACCATTCTACTTGCTTTTCTTAGTTAGTATTTATTTTATTGATTCTCGCGCACCCCATGTCCTATCACTATAATTATGTGACGACGTATATCATTAAGGTTACGCTAGCTAACTAGTCCCCTATGTCCTATCACTATAATTATGTGACGACGTATATCATTAAGGTTACGCTAGCTAACTAGTCTCATACATCAATAATTTAACCGAACACTTATTTTACTACAAAAATTGCTTAGTTCTCTATGGAAATTAGTGGGCACGAGCATACAATCTTGCAGTATTGCACGACCAAGACTTATCGGCATGCATTAGCCTCTTCAATACCTTCTCTCTTATTTCGAGCATATCTCGAGCTATGGAACTTTGATTGAATTTTAATAAATATTTTTTTGGGGTTTTAAGTGACTTTATACTAATCGTTTTTTAAAATTTGTGAAATTTTGAAATCTTGATAAAAAGTTAGGGGGTGTATTCAATTGAGATTCTATTGAATTTTTTTGGACTTTTAAAATTTGGGGGTATTCAATTCGAATTTTTAAAAGTCTTTCAAAATTTTGAGGTATTCAATACGGATTTTAAAAAGTCTTAAAAAATCTTTAGGTATTCAACAATTTATATCTATAGACTTTAATACTCTATGGATTTTGTTGGATTCTCTTCCAAAAATATAAATAAATTACACTATTCAAAATCTCTTCTAAAAAGTAGAGATTTCAACGAATTCTCTCAAAAGACTCTGAACAACATAAGAAAAAAAAAACTTTGTTGTTCTTCTAACAAAAGTTCTACTACTAACCTACTGCATTTTTCACCTTTCACCGTTATCAACTTTAACCTTTATTTTCATTAAAAAAAAAAAATTAACACGATTCTTCAAAAAAAAATAGATAGAGTTCACGTCAATTATGTCATTGGAGAAATTACGGAGAGTGAGAGCTTCACCGCCATTATTATTACATTTCTTTATTTCAAAATTCCGTTCTCAATAATATATTCTCGATCGCAACCTAATTTATAACATTAATTATTGTACAAAGATTATTAGGAATATAATATTAACATGATTTATATACATCTTTATAATATATTATGTTTATCTTTATTTCTTAAATATTTTGTAAATATTTGGTGTATATTTGGTAGATAAAGATACACCTTGATATAGATAAAGACTCTGAAGAGAATAATAATGATGAATAATAATATTTTTTTTGAATTAATATATTTTTGATATTTTTTTCTAAATAATTTAGATAACTTTTTTTTTATTTACAAGTGTGTTCGATATACGTTTGCATCAATAGTTCCAAGGGCGTAGTCTATGAAAATTCATGTAAATCAATAAAAAAATGTGTATTCCAGAATCCTGTCAAGTCTATGAAAATCCATATAAATCAATAAAAAGGTCAGTCAAACTATGGAGTCTATAGATTTTCTAAATCCACTGAATACACCCCCTTAAGTGTATGTTTACTTTGGATTTTTTTTAAGTGAAGCAAAAGTTAACTTTATGTCAAATTAGTGTATATGAGTAAATGTAATTATTATTCTAGTATTATTTTATTGTTCAGTGATTGAATTGATTGAATAATGTAAATTTATTTAAAATTAAGGATATATAATTGATTTTAATTAAAAATGTGATCTTAAAACTGAACTGAATTTAAATTTAATACTCAAATATTGATTTTTTAAAATTTTAAAAAAATTGTAATGTGAATAAAAGTAGGAAAGATAATTGTTAGATAGGGGTGTGCACCGGTCTAAAATTGGACCAGACCAGGTCGGAACCGGTTCAAACCGGGACCGGAATCTACCTTATGGTCGGACCGGAAATCGGACCAGAGGAATTCCGGTCCGGTCCGGGTTTAGATCGGTTCAGACCGATTTTTAATTTATTTTTTTATGTTTTCAAATATTTTTTTCAAGTTTTTTTATGTTTTTTGAAGCAAGAACAAGAATAATGAATTTGTGTATGAAAAATTGTGTTAGTTCTTCATTTGAGATCAATTTCCGTCAATGTGAATTTTATTTACAATATTATTAATTGTATTTTGACACTAAAAGTAAATTGATTTTTTTTGTTCAATTATATACTTGAAAAAATGTAATAAATCTTAACACTTTTACTTCACATTCTCACCAATTATTTGATTCTAAACATAATGAAAGAAATATTTTCAAAGTTTTCAAATTTACAATCCTAATTTTATTTAGTTTATAATAATTAAGGTTGTATTATTAGAAAAATATAAAGAATATAAATGAAAACAAAAAAATCGATGCGGTCCGGATCGATAAATTTCGGTCTTAACCCGGATCGGACCGGAAACCCAAAATCTTAAAATTCAATGGATCGGAGACCGAACCGGAAACTAACCGGTCGGTCCGGTCCGATTCCGATCTTTTTTCAGGTCCGATTTTTTTTTGGCACACTCCTATTGGTAGATAAGAGAAAAATAAAGAAAGAAGGTCACTCTATGGAAAAGATGCCATGACAGGGTAAGAGAAATGAGTGAGGTTTACTAAACAATACTCCGTAGTTTTTTTTTTACTTTTTGTTTCTTCACTTTTTTACATGTTATTACTAATAGTGTCTTTTTATTTTAACATTTAGTTATTATTTTCAATTTGTATTTTAATTTTTTTTCTGCAATGGTGCCATGGTGGTACTTTCTTTTTTCTAAAAACGAAAAAATCAACAATATTTTGTCATAAAAAATATTAATATTATTTTATTTCTATAACTTAAATATTATTATTAATATTTATATGTACAAATTAAATTATAAATAAAAATAGTTAACACATAAATATGAATAAAATAAAACATACTTCATTCGTCAATCAAAAGTGTGTTCAGTTCTATTTTTTGGTCCACAAAGAATGTGTTTATTTTATTTAAATGGTTAACTTTTGAGTATAATTTCTACTTTATTAACAAAATTGAGTATTAATCAACAATATTATTTACTCGTTACCTCACATATATGTTTTGGGAAAGGTTGTTGTACACCCGAGTGTTTGTATACACTTTAGTTTACAGTTGATCGGTCAACGGTCAACATTTGAATTTTTTTTTTCTTTTTGTTTGGCTTTGAATTTTTCAATTGTAGTGACTTACACTTTTTAATAATATTTTCAATTATATTGACTTACACTTTCTGGTAAAATGGTGTTGCACTTTTCAATTGTAGTGTATTACACTTTACAATAATATTTTCATTTATAGTGACTTACACTTTTTAGTAATATTGTGTTGCACTTTTCAGTTATAATAACTTACACTTTTCATTAAAAAATGTGATACTGACTTGCACTTTTTAATAATATTGTGTTGCACTTTTCAGTTATAATAATTTACACTTTTCATGTGTTGCACTTTTCAGTTATACTGACTTACACTTTTCATTAAAAATTGAGTGACACTTTTTAGTTTTACTAACTTACATTTTTTAGTTATAATAAGTACATTTTTCATTAATATTGTATTTCACTTTTCAATTATACTGACTTGTACTTTTTAATAAAAATTGTGTTGCACTTTTTAGTTATAATTATTTACACTTTTCATTAAAAACTATATTGCACTTTTTAATTATAATGATTTATACTTTTCAGAAAAAAAAAGTTAATTGTTGACCGGTCAACTAGAGTGTATATATACACTCGAATGTATATGAGTGTAATCCATATATATTATAATTAAAATATGATTTTTAGTGAGCACACTTCTGATGGACAAATAAAATAGACAATTTAAGAGATTTTTTTATAAAAAGGGTCATTCCTATAAACACTTTTACCCCATAATTTAATAGTGGGACCCATGCATAATTACTTTTGAGTTATAATGCAATGGGAGGGGAATGGGTTTTCGAGGTAGAAGTAAAAAAAAAATTAGGGAATGTTTGTTTTGAGATGAGAAATTTGAATTTGAAATTTTGAAATCTCGCCCATATTTATTTTGGGATTTAAATTTATGATTTTAAAATTATAACCTACAAATATTTATAAATAGTGAACTCTATAAACTACTATAAATTCTATATAAACACCTATAATTTTAAAACATAAACTTAAATCATACCCTATTTAAATTAATATTAAAATAAACACAAAAATTACCATTAGAATTTTAAAATTAACTAAATTTTAAAATTCAAATTTCAAAATCCCAAAACAAACATTGTCTTCCGATGACACACACGTAGCAAATTCCCCTTTCAAAAAAAATCACTTGCATTGATGATGCTTAATAGAGAGAAATGAATGGTAATGTGATTGAAAGTAAAAAAATAATAATGAATGAATGGATACATGTCTGTATATGAGTAATAGAGAAAATGTGTGTATTTTTATAGGGATGTGGGTAGAATTTGAATGTGCCCATCTCCAAACAAATATGACCAAAATGAATCATATGCACAAGTTTTTGTTATATTCATTTTTTTTCAAAATAAGTTAAAAAAGATGGATGCAGTTCATGAACCAAGTTCATACAACTTTTATATATTGCAACGGTGACTTCATAATTAAGCTTCACTTTTGTCTTTTGTTGGTGGATAGTTGATGTTGAAAAGGTGAGAAGGAAAAAAAGTAGAGAGATATAATAAAGAGAAAAATGTTTAGAAATAGAAAAAAATAGAAAAATAAAGAATTTTCTCATTTAACAAACTAAAAAGCTTATAATGGTGAAATATAAATTAGGAGAAAGTATTATGTGCATATTATGCACCACAAATACTACTATTGTTTTATAAAAACTACTCCCTCCATGTATTCCACATTAATTTTCACACTTTTTTTTTAGAACGTTGTACAATAATTTTCATACTTTAAAATGTAAATTCTTTATAAACTTCACCTTCACAATATTCTCAATTTTACATAAATATCATTATTTTTTCTCCACACATACATAAAAGTCAATCAATTTCTTTACTTTATACATAAAATTTTATAAAATTACCACTAAAAACTCCACTCAGTATTATACTTGCTTAATATACGTGCTCATCTACCTATGAAAATTACTATAGAGGGAGTACTATATAAATACCTCCACATAAAATAATTATAATATGCTAAGATTACAAATACAATTTACATATTTTAACTGTTAATTAAAAATTTTATCTTATCTAGTTTTGTCTAGTTTCATTGATTAGAAGATTTCTCATAATTTTTTTTTTGGCTTATCAAATCGTGTTATCATGTCGATACGATAAATTAAATACGAACACGACACGATAAGAAAATTTGTCGATACGACACGAACGCGATAATTTTCGTGTCAACACAACATGATAACAACACGATAAAAAAATATAATTAAAATTGTATTTAAATATATAATTTTTTTATTTAAGTATAAAAAATGATTGTGTCATGTTATTATCAGATACGTGTCATTACGATGTCAGAAAAATAATAGGTTGTTAACTGTTATTGTGTTACATATTAATTTTATCGTGCTTAATAGATCAGCACAACACGAAATTTTCATGTCGTTATCGGGTCGACACGAACACGATAAGGTTAAACACTAACCCATAATTTTTGTATCGGATTCGTATCGTAGTGTCGTGTGGTGTCGGATATTGTCACCTCTAATTTTTTCTAGTCATTAATTCCTCAAATAAAGAATGGTCATATATCTTTGACAAATTTGTGAATTTGCTTATTTAGAAGAAAAAAAATTATTACCTTTATGAAACATTGGATTCTATGGACTTAATCTCACATAGATTTTAAATCTATTTTTAAAATTTGGTTTATTTAGATTTTTTTTTAATACAATGATGAAATTTTTGATTTTATGGACATTATATATATCTTACCTAGCTTTTTTTTTTCTTTTAAAAACATATCTTACCTAGCTAGATTTTAAATCTCAATTTATGAATTGGTTGATTTAGAAATTATTTTAAAGCTCTTACTATATATTGGAATTTATGGACACACATTACGTGGCATAGATTTTAAAATACAATTTTGAATTTGGTTGATTTAATTTATTTTTTTAAATAGATTTATAAAGACAAAATTTTGCATAAGGCGGTCTCATAAATGAAAAATGTTCCATCACGGAGTATATATACTAGACAAAAATTTATATACAATATTGTACGTGCAATTTTTCCCTAACCTACTCGTTTTGTGCGCCCCCAAGGAATCAGCGCCGCCGCGTATCAGATCTTGTGCGCTGCCCATTTTTGGCCAAATTCCCCACGACCCAACCTTGTTCGTCCGCCTTTAATTGTAGCGCCGCCGTGCCCCCCTTCATCCCGTTCGAGATTGGTGACGACATCCGTCGTGGGGTGCCAGATCAAGCAGAAGAAAGGCTCCATTGAAATGGATGAAAAACTGTAGCAAGAGGTAACATATGCTTCACATCTTCTTCTTTTTTCTTGCTTTCTTGCACTACTTATATCAATTTGAGGAAATAAGGAAATCTAGGGGTATGCATAATGAATGAATTGAATCCAACATACCTAGCTTATATATTTTATTCACCACAGTAACACATTTTTTTTTATACAATAACACATATTTATCATTTTAATAACACATTTTTAATATCTTATACTATGTGTTTATAAAGATAAATATGAGTAGTTGCTGCAAGGATATGAATTTATAAAGCCTCTGTATTTTATAATCCGTGAATTTATAATTTTACCTAATCATGTATTGAAGCAAAATGGTAAATTTTCATTCATATATAAAATCGCCCCACACAATAATTCTTCATTTATGAAATATTGGATTTTATAACATTGCCTTACATAAATTTTAAATCTAATCCAGAAAGAACTGGAATATTAAAAGATTAACGCTCCCATTTCATAATGTTTATGTTTTTAGTCTTAAATTATTTTAAAATGTTTGTCATTTTAGCTATTTATTTCACATTTCTTCTTAAATTGTCAATATATATTCCTATAATTTTTCATTTTATTTGAAAATTACATTTTATGCTTCATCTTTCCCCCTCTCTTTCATGATAATTGAGTTAAAAGTTGACATTTTTCTTCTCCTTATATTAATTGAAGGGTAAATTTATAAGTTTCACCTTTCTCCCCGAATTGTTCACTTATAATGGAGGTAAGTTGTCATTTTCATATATATGTTGAAATTCATTAGGCTCATTTTCTTTGATTAGTTTATTTATAAAGTAGATAGATTTGAAGTATGATGGAATTGTGAGGTCTGCTTATAAATTATTTATAAATAAAATGAATGTCAATTTGAGTGAATAAGTGATACTTCTTCCGTCTTATGATTATTTGCACACTTTCTTTATTAAGACGTTTCAAGATTACTTGAACATTCTCAATATGAAAATACCCCACAAAATGGTTACCCTACATCATTTTATTATTAAAATTTTCACCTTTTTTACTTATATTTTACTTTACACCTCACCAAATCCACTTTAAACCTTACTAAATAACCTAAAATACCCTAATCACTAAATTATTTTTTCTTAAAAAGAGTGTCAGTCAAACTGTCCAAGTAATTCGGGGACGGATGGAGTAGTTGAGGTGCGAAGATAAAAATAGGGTGAATTGAACGAAAAGAGTATTAAATAAAAATTGAAAAAAATGCATTGTAGTTTTAATAAAAATTGAAAAAAAAAATGCATTATAAAATTTTATAAAAAAAATGAAATTGAACGAAAAGAGTATTAAATAAAAAGATTTAAGAAATTAACACTTGGTTGAAATAAATGAATGCAGAACGACATACATCCAGGATTAATGTATAGAAATATGATGTTAGTGCTATTAAGATATTTTTATGTTATGGCATGATAGGATTTGTTAGAAGAATTGTAGCCTACTAACTGAAATGTAGTCTAAAAATGCATTGTAGTTTTTCTGCAAGAATACGAGTAATATTCATTTATTGAATAAGATTTCTACCCAACGAATTGAAGATATTTAATTAATACTTAGAATTTAGATGGTCTTAAAATTAATAATTTAAAGAAAGTTTAATATAACACAAAACAAGAATAATGCATGTCGACGTTTTGATATTTTATATATGTACATTATGAAATGAAGTTTTAGCCTTTTTTATATATTTTTTTTCAATATTCTTTTTTTAACTTTAAAAAATATTTTTAATTCCACCATTTTTTTTAAATTTCTAATTTACCTTTTTTTTATCTATTATGAAATCTAATTCATTCTTATTTTTCTTCACATGGTAGGTATTCTCTCCATAAAAACTTATCAATATATGAAAGATAAAATATTTATAGAAAACTAAAATTACAATATGTGGTAAGTTTTTGACCAGATTCTTTATTAAAATTTTTTTTTTACCAAAATTAGTTACTCAATAGTTATATTAATGAAGGATATCATAGTATTTTATTGAAAATTTTACATTAATTAAAATTATGACAATGTTTCATCTAGCTTATTAGGTTTTCATTTCATATTTTTAACAATTCGAAAAATAATTTAAAAAAACAAGTAATAAGAAAATTATTTTTATACTCATAAAAAGGAAAATCATTTCTAAATTATACTCTCAAAATGTTTATAAATCATAAAAAGGAGTATAAATTCATTTAAATTGTGATTATTTTTGGATCCATACATAAATTCAATTCAATCATTTTTTTATATAGATATTTACGAAATAATCCCTTCAAACTCTACTCACTTCTTTACATGTCACTGTCATCCATAAAATTTAAATATATGGGGGACGCACAAACTTTATTCAACCAGTCCTTTTCCTTTATACAAATATTTATGTGAGCAACTCTCGAAGTCCTATTTCGTGAATTTCTTATTTTGTGATTGAGTTTAAATATTCATAGAATGTCACTATTTTTGTGCTCATACATAACCCATTAACACTCACAATCAAATTTTTACCAAATATAAATGTTTGAACTGCCCCTCAAAATCTTCACTTTCTTATTTTTGTGAATATTCACAAAATATTAGTAGGTGTATTACTTTTTAGCCCATACATATTTTGGGTGGATGTTTATTTTGAGATTTTGAAGTTTGAATTTCAAAATTTAATGAATTTTATTTAAGTAGAGTATAATTTAAATTTATAATATAATATTTATAAATATTTATATATGATTTTGTAGGTATTTATAGAGTTATCGTACAAATATTTTATAGAGTGATATTTTAAAATTCTAATTTTAAAATCTCAGAGAACATACCTGAAATTTCAAAATCACAAATCCTAATTTTAAATCCCAGAACAAATATACTCTGCAATTAGTTTTTTACTTTAACTGTTTCTGCAAACCCTACTCATTATTATACTTTCTTGTTTTATGTGCAGGTGAATTACGAAACTATCCCTGCAAATCCTACTCATTATTATGCTTTCTTGTTTTATATAGGTGAATTGCGATGCAAACCCTACTCATTATTATGCTTTCTTGTTTTATGTAGGTGAATTACGAAAACTATCACTGCAAACCCTACTCATTATTATACTTTCTTGTTTTATGTGAAGGTGAATTACAAAAACTAAGGTGAATTACGAAAACTATCAGTGCAAACCCTACTCATTATTATATTTCTTGTTTTATGTGAAGGTGAATTACGAAAACTATCAGTGCAAACCCTACTCATTATTATATTTCTTGTTTTATGTGAAGGTGAATTACGAAAACTATCCGTGCAAACCCTACTCATTATTATATTTCTTGTTTTATGTGAAGGTGAATTAAAGTGATATGGGGACTGAGTGAGCGCAACCAGATTCAAGCCAAAGTAATGATCATAAAACCACCGCTGCATCGCACAGAATCATTCCCCACATCCAATAACAATTCATTACTATACTGAGACCCCTGCAATGCCACAGCAAGTTTGCGATTCCCTCCCTCTGTATACACATATACATAAGTATAACTTGTTGCAGCGGCTTTAAAAAAAAAGTGTTGCAGCCACTCCCATTTTTGTCATTTTCGTTCTCACCATTTGCATTTACTCTCGCGCTCGCTGGAGGATTGTCTTTTCCCTTTCTATTTTACGGTTGTTTAGGTGCGTTTTTTATTTCCTGATCTCTTCCTTCCTGGATTTCTTTTTGTGTTTTTTGTGTGATTTTTATGGATTTCGTTATTTTTGAAGCTGTTTAACCATGCATTTGCAGATATCTGTTATGCTTGAAGTTTAAGTTCGATCAGTATTTAATTAGAGTGGAGTGGTTTTAATAGGAGCAGAATTTTGTGCGGGGCGGATTAGTAGAGATTGTTTTCTCGCTCCGTAGGTTTCGGCTTCAGTTTCAGGTATTTTTTTATTTTTTTTTTGAAAGGTTTTTGTGTGCAAATGGTGTGTTGTTAGACTGGTTTTGTGCGAGTTGGTTGGTAATCATGGGAGGCGGTTTAAGGTTAAGATGGATTAGTATTTATTAATCTTACTCACTAATCCAATCTGATTTTTCTTTCAAGTTAATTTTTATTAATAAAATATGTATCATTTTTGTGAGATTGTATAATTCTAAGATTTAAAGGTGAAATGAGTCATTGATGTTGCATTTGGATATAGGGATATGAAGATGGATCTAAAATTTACCTCTTATCGAGTCTTTTGAAACTCTTCCTCGAAATTTCCAATCTAAATGCAATGTTTTAAGTTATTTTCAATGAGAATGGTATAGTATCATTGAATGGTGAATTAGAATGAGGATGATGGTTGCATGTTAGTGTTTTGCTCTAATCTTGGAATAAGTGGACCCACAAAAATGATGTTGGTTGAGGAATAGTGGAATGATGAAGGATAAATGGTTATATTAGTGAAGAGTCATCAAAATGGGGGTAATGATTAACTTATTTTAAGTCTTGTTACATTGCGCGCAGTATATATGATAAAGGTGAAATAGAAATTCTACCCTCTAAATTTAATTACACACATTAAGTACTGTTTCTTTATAATTTTGCAATTATGTTTTGTTCTCCGTCTGATGCATGACGTGTGATGACGTTTTCTTCGTGTTCGTTTCTGTCTTTTAAGCTCATAAACTATTATGGCTCCGGAAAGAGATCGAATCAGAAATGCCTTAGCTGCTATGAGGGACTTAGGAATTACTGCAGAAAGGGTGAAACCTGTTCTCAAGCGGTTGTTAAAATTGTACAGCAGACAGTGGAGTTACATCGAGGATGATAATTATCGCGCCCTTGTGGATGCCATATTTGAAGAACAAGATGATAAGGTTTGCAAATCTTTCTTAACCCAATTGAAATCTCCAGCATTTCCGCTACTCACAAGAATGATTTAGAAAGTGCATTAAAGTTAACTAGATTAGTTTGGTGTCTCTTAGCTTCTGGTTCGTTTTCTGTTCAATAAATATTCTCAATACATCAGAAGTCACACAACTTTTGTTCTTAAATAAATTTGCTTTAAACTCGAATCTTAAACATGCACCATCCTGATCAACCATTACTTGGCCTTTAATACTGATAGCAAGCTTTTCCTTTTTTTTTTTTTTTTTGTACCAAATTGATGCAGTTGTAACTTCTTATTGTTGTGTTGTTCCCAGTAGAAGGCTGAGGAAAATAGCAATATGATGGATGAAGATTCGGAACCTGCACCGAAGAGACAGCATAGAGAAGATTCTAAGAATCCAATTGTCTCTAATGGGAACAGCAGACAAAACGGTATTACAGATCCCACAAATGTACCTCATCACTGTTTGAATGAATTGCCGAGTGGGAGTAAAGGCAAGGGCCCCATTTTGGTAAATTCCGATGAGGGGAATTCCTCTCCTCATCCTGCATCAGACTCTGCAAATCAAGCCAATCAAGAAGCTGAAACTGATGGTCGTGATTCACCGTACTGCACAGAAAAAAATGCGACAGTGCCATCGGAACAGAAGCGTAATGAATCACAAGGTCAAATGATTGCTGAATCTAATGGTGATCAGAAAAGGGTGCTGCATAAGGTCAATGACATAACAAAAGGCACAGAAAAAGTCAAGATCTCTCTTGTAGACGAGATAGGCACTGAGAAAGCCCCTGCTTTTGTCTATTGCCAGAAGAATACAGCTTATGAAAGTGCTTACGTACACGTGGCTTTAGCTCGTATTTCAGATGAGGACTGCTGTGCAGATTGCATAGGAGACTGCCTTTCGTCGTCCATACCTTGTGCATGTGCTCGCACCACTGGAGGAGAGTTTGCATATACTCCAGACGGCCTGCTTGATCCAAAGCTTTTAAAAGCTTGCATCAACCAAAAGTACTCTACAAATACTAAGGACATGATATACTGTCAGGTCTGCCCTTTGGAGAGGGCCAAAAATAAACGCAAGCCTGGAAAATGTGAGGGGCATGTTGTAAGAAAGTTCATTAAAGAATGCTGGACTAAATGTGGATGTAATATGCTGTGTGGGAACCGAGTTGTTCAGCGAGGTATATCGAGGAATTTGCAGGTTAGTATGTGTATTGATATGTTTTGGAAAGTGTACAGATTCTTTCTACATGAATCATTCAATCTGTGTTCTTTTAGGTATTCTTGACCAGCGATGGCAAAGGCTGGGGATTACGAACTCTTGAAGATCTGCCAGAAGGAGCTTTTGTTTGTGAATATGTTGGAGAAATCTTGACAAATATAGAATTGTACGAAAGGAATGAGAAAAATAAGGGCAAAGATAAGCATGTATACCCAGTGTTACTTGATTCGGATTGGACAACAGAAGGAACTCTGAAAGACGAGGAGGCCCTATGCTTGGATGCCACTTATTATGGAAATGTGGCTAGGTTTATCAATCACCGGTAGCTTCTTTACTCTTATATGCTATTAATATCACATTTGAGATTTCTTGTTATATAATGACGTAACATCTTATGTTGCACTTTCTAGATGAATGACACGTAAGATCGTAATGAAGCATTGTTATACATATTTGTTATGTTCTTTATTGCAGGTGCAGTGATGGAAACTTGATTGATATTCCAGTGCAGATCGAGACTCCAGATCGCCACTATTATCATGTAAGATTACTTCTTTAACACAAAAATTTAAGTGAAACAATTTCACTGAACTCATTTCGTGAAGATCATGACCATTATGAAAATGAGTTGGATAAGTTACAATCAATTTAAAATTGGGGCCATGAAATAGTCTCATGCGAGATCTTCTCCTACTTAAATTTCTTCTCATGATTGTATTGTATTTCACTCATGGATGAAAATATCATGATATTTCAACGATATTCCTAGATGACGTAACATCTTATGTTGCACTTTCTAGATGAATGACACGTCGTAATTAAGCATTGTTATACACATTTGCTATGTTCTTTATTTTATTAAATTTATGTATAAAAAAATATTATTAAATTTTCACATTTTTAAAATATAGATATATTCATCAATATTTCAATAAATTTAAGGTTTCAATATTTTCATTAATACCTGTATTTTCAACCTTAATTTCACTTACTAAGTTCTTATTGTTTTTCCTTTTTATAGGTGGCCTTTTTCACTTCGAGGAAAGTAAAAGCTTTTGAAGAGCTTAATTGGGTAAGTAATTTAAATGGTTTCACTGAATGAGAAATTTAAGTCATTTATATGGTTTTGTGGACGAGTTTACGGCTAAAAATCTATCACTTTTAAGGTAACATGTAGTATCACATTTAAAATTATATAAAAAAAAATACTCATTTCGTCTGATTTCATTATTCTCATTTTTTATTTTTTATTGTTTAATTTCATTATTCTTATTATACATAAACTAATTACTAATATTCATTAAAATTCGTGTTTAGAGAAATGAACATAATGAATTTAGACGACTGAGTAACTTTTATGATGAAAATATAAATGATACATTTGACTTAAAAGTGATGCATTTTTTTGTTGAAAATTCTGTAGATCTTTTATCATTGTATGGAATGTGGACATAATGAATTTGAACGGAAGGATTAACTTTTATGTGAAAATATAAATGATACATTTGATCTTAAAAGTGATGGATTTTTTGTTGAAAATTTTATAGATCTTTTGCCATGGTATGAAATGTGTTTCGCTAGACGGTCTCACATAAGAGACATAAGATTCAGTGATTTGATATGTATCCACTAATATTTTCGTAAATTTAAAGCATCCATATTTTAAATATGGAGGATAAGGATAACACAAATTAACAAAGTGATAATCTCATAGGTTGTATTTCGTGTAAGGTGATATTTAATTTGGGTTTTTAGAGGTTTTGAAAATTGATTTTTTAAATTCTGATGATGAACTGAAATATGTATATTTTTTTATTTTTTTTGGAGTTTTTGAATAAGAATGTATTAACTTTATGTCAAATTAATGTGTGAGATTAAATGAAATTATATTACTCATATATTATTGTTGGGTGAGAGATGTCAAATTGCAGGTATATTATATGGTCGAATTGGTATTTGGATTTTGATTTGAAGTGATTTGATTATGAGGGAAAATAATAGATTAGTATGAGATAAAATATAATAAAATAATAGATATAATATAAGTGATGTGATTGAAAGACAAAAATAATATATGTCAATAATGAAATGAAAACTTATTGTGGGACGCTAAAAAAAAGTGGGAAAATTAGTGTTTCTAAAATTTACATTTCTTTGCTTCAAAAAAAAAAATTACATTTTTTTATTTGACAAAATTTACTACTCAATCTTTTTTTTTCCTCATTCCTATCTCTCTCTTTACCATTTCTTTTTTCTATTTCTCTCTACCCTTTCTCTTTTCTACCTCTCATTACTCTTTTTCCTTTCTATGTCTTTCTATCTTAACTACTCACTCCACGTTTAATGTTATACTTTCTCTATTCTACAATAAGTTTTTTTTGGGTGTTTAATTAAAAAATATAATAAAATAATAGATTTAGTACAAATGATGTGATTGAGAGGGAGAAAATAATATATTAGTATAAAATAAAGTATGATAAAATTATAGATATAATACAAATGATTTGATTTAGATAGCAAAACTTGGAATGAAAAATTTATTGTAGAACGTCAAAAAAGAAAGTAGAAAAATTATAATGAAACGGAGAAATATATTTTAATTTCTGTGTCAAAAGTTTATGTAAATCTTTGAAGAAGAGGGGGTAGTATAATTGAAGGGCTCTTGTATGAGATTTTAATTTCTGTTTCAAAAGTTTATGTAAATCTTTGAAGAAGAGGGGGTAGTATAATTGAAGGGCTCTTGTATGAGACTAAGACGAGAATTCACTTTAATTTTGAGTCATTGTTTTATAAAACATAATTTAAGTCATATATTCATAGATCATATAGTTTTGTGAATAAGATGTGTTATATATAAAACTGTCTCATGTAAAGTTTTTGTATATATAATTTGCAGGACTATCAAATTGATTTCGCTGATGACAAACATCCGATCAAGGCTTTTCGTTGTCGCTGTGGAAGTGAGTACTGTAGAGACCTATCCCGTTAAAAAAAAATTCTTGAGAGACATTGGTCGCTAAAGATAGCATTCTTTGAAGAATGACTTTTTTATTTCTTGAATCTGTTTTGGTTGCTGAAATGATTCAAATGAATCAGAACTACAGTTTTTTTTTTTTAAACAGAAAAACTACAGTTTTTTTCTTTGGATTAAAAGAGCTGAAATTGATTTCTCCCTTGACAGTTTTTTTTAATGGAATATTGATTGTTGGGATATTAGGGAGTATTGTGAAGTACTTACATATGTTTGTTTTGAGAATTTTAAAAGTTTAATATTTTGTATTTGTTTTGAAATTTAAGTAGGGTAAAATTTAATTTTATAATATAGGATTATATGTACTTATTTATGATTTGTAGATATTTATAGGGTTGACTTTTGTAGGATTTATATGTATTTGTAGAATGAGATTTTGAAATCCTAAATTAAAATTTCAAAATAGAGCATGGTTAAATTTCAATATCCCAAATTCGGATTTCCTATCTCAAAACAAACATTCCCTTAGTAATTAAGGTGGTGTTTGGTTAAAGATTGTGGTGGATTGAATTGAAATTGAAAAAATTGGATTGAGGTAATTCGTGAATAGTAATTATGTTTAAATTGTGTATGGATAAAGATTGAAACTATGAATGAATGTAACTTTTATGTAGTGGGTAGAAAAACAATAAGAGAGAAAATAAGTGTAGTGAGAGAATGAATCCAAGAGAGAAAATGAGATTAAAAAAAAAATGGTGATGTGATTATAAAAATATGAGATTATAAAAATATGTGTGTAGATGTATTATATGAACGAATTGATATTTTGTATTTGAATTGAAAGAAATTAAATTGAGAATGACCAATTCAAATTCAGATTGGTCAATCCAAATATAAATTCACTTCTATAATACACTTACGTACCTATTTTTATATAATCACATCACTATTTTTTTTTAATCTCATTACATACCTATTTTTATATAATCACATCACTATTTTTTTAATCTCATTCTCTCTCCATACCCATTCTCTCTTGTAAGTATTTTTTTACCCATTAATAAAATATTACAACATTACTTTTAATTTGATATAAAGTTACATCAACATCTACTTCATAATCTTCATCCAAACACAATTACTATTCATAGATTACCGATCCACTTTTTTTAATCTCAATCTCAATTCAATCCACCACAATGTATAACAAAACACCACCAAACCAAACATAACCTAAATTAATGATAATTTAAGTAAATAAGTGATAATTGAAGTAGTGAAGATAAAAATAATATTTTTATTTTGAAACATACCCCCTCCGTCCAATTTTATAATTTTCATTTGAGTTGAATACGAATATTAAGAAAATTTATTGTTTATGTAAGAAGTGAAAGTTTGAGTGGAAAGATAAAATACCAATAAAATATTAGTAAATGAAAGTAATATTTCATTTTTTGAAAAAGAGAACCATAAAATTTGAAGGGATGGAGTTTTTTTTTTTTTTTTTGACCATGAAGGGATGGAGTATTAAATTGAAGGGATGGAGTCATGGAGTATTAAATTTTGACGGACCCAATTTTTTTTTTTTTTTTTATTAAATTTGTACAGGCGGGGTGTGATTTGTACTCCCAAGCTCGGTTATTAATTTGATTGAATTTTAGGCTCCGTTTGGATGGAATGATTTAGTTTCAAATCTACTCCACTTATTTGGATTAAAAATTAAATGAATGAATTTCAAATTCTTAGTATATTTTTTTTAGTTAAAATTGAGAGGATTTTAAATTCTCTCATTTAAAATACCTCCTCAAATCAAATCCACCTATCCAAACGTAACCTTAAAAAAATATTTGAGTTGTTCACCAATGAATTTTTCTTTATACTTCCATCAAAAAAAAAAATTCTTTATACTAACGTTGAATTAGAGAAGTTTGATACTCCTTTCGTAATTGTCTCTCTTTTTTTTTTTATGTGGGGTCTACAGGTGCCCTAACAATGAAACGTAATCGAAACCAATAATGGTGTTTATCCATTTAATTAAACCAGCCAATACAAGGTAATTTTCATACGTTTGTGGGGTTTGCACGGGTTGGAGTTCACATTGTAGCTTAATTTTTTACATTATTAGCTGATTATAAAACCAGCTAATAATAATACCAAATTCAACGGTTCAGATTTCATAACACCCAACAATAAACATTTCAATATAAATATACATTTGAGAGGCAAATTCTATATCATTTGCATTTCCCTTCATTTGGAAAGTCACAAAATCTGCTGAATTCCAACATTGGATTATCATATTCTTACTATCAATTCATTGCAATTTCTTCGTATTTATTCTACTATACTTAGGATTCCGTATACCAATCGATATCAATAATCCCTCAATTCTCCTGCTACTCGAATTCCCAAAAGGTTCGTTCATCACCATTCCTGAATTCGTTGCTATTTTTTCTTTAAAACCCTACTTTAATTTCTGTATTCTGGTGTTTGTTGTTTCTTCGTGTGATTTTCTCTGTTTGATGTAGTTTATTTCCTTGAATTGGATTGAGTGGATATTTTTTCTAATTCTTTTCTGTCCCTTTTTGAGCTGTGTATCATTGGGGTATGCTTTAGGTTTTTTAATTTTCCTTGTGCTACGAATTTTATCGAATTGAAATGGAGTTGTTAAGTGATTCAAGTGGAAAAAAAAATATTACTTTGTGCAAAATTTCCAAGGAGGTGGATTCTTTGTTATCTATTTTTTTTTTATCAATGGTTGGATTTATTCTGTAAAATGGGGCCTTTTATGAAGCTTAATGAGTGAAATATTCACAAATTGGGTGGATTTTTCAGTAGTGGTTATAGGTGATTGTATTTGTCAGTTTTCTCTTAAAAGGATTTATTCTGTAAAATGGTTGGATTTATTCTGTAAAATGGGCCTTTTATAAAGCTTAATGAGTGAAATCTTCACAAATTTGTTGGATTTTTCAGTAGTGGTTATAGGTGATTGTCAGGTTTCTCTTAACATTTGCAGTTCTTAGTTATGTTTGAATTGGTATCTTAGTTCGGTAATCTTCTTTGTTCTGTAATTGGTATCAACTTGTTTCAGTTCTACACGTGTCGAATAGATTAAACTGAGCATTTCGGGCTCTATAATAGATCGTAGGAATGCTTTGGACAATAGTACTCGTGACTTTTAGCATAATAGTTTGTCGCTTAGTTAAATAAACTGCTATAATTAGATTTTGTTTGGTGCTACCATAGGAAACTAGCTGACTTCATTTATTAATATCAATAGTCATTGTTTATTGGTTGAATCCCCTAAATTCCCTAATATAGAAGGCTTTTTCGTCCTCAAAACACTCTCTTCTGTTTGTTATTTGAGTTTTATCGACATCAAAAGATATATGTAATGCATGTGCGTGTGTTTACATGTATATATATTCTGTTTTTTTATCAAAATTTGGCGTATCTTACAATGAAATCGAGTCATTTAAAGTTGAGACTCAGTTTATATTATAAATTTCAGGCATTTAGCTCGTATCTATTTATGGACATATTTGACCATGGCACATGCTTCAGTAAACAAGACATTCTGTGACAGTCAAATGACGTGGAAACCTCCGGAACTCACTTCAAGCGCTATTTCTTCTTGCCCTAATATGCACTCATCTAACCTCAGAAACGTAGAGAGCCTATGTTCATCTGATATCCATTGCCCTCGTTTGCCACCCAATACAAATGGATCTACAAATTCAACTTTATATTCAGTGCAACCAAAAGATGGAGTTTCTTTCGTGGAAACCCAATTTCCCCACTCCATTTTGCAATCTACACATTTAGATAGGTATGCCATGGAAAACATTGATGCTTCTTGGAATGCGATTGAGAACTTTCTAGATGCTCCCTTGGAAACCCCTGTTCAGAACGGCCAAATGGAGACCTCTAATGGTGTAACGGTAGCAGAGAATTGGGTGGATCAGTTGATTGCAGTTGATGATGATGCACTCGTTTCAAACTGGAGTGATCTTCTTCTTGATGTCAATCTTCCCGAATCAGTCCCCCAGGTCTGTTTTCCGGTATCACTGCCTGCATTAAATAGTTAATCAGTGTTTGATACTTATTTTCATTGTTGTGCTTCTTTGTCCTTTTAGCATTTCGAAATTATCATGCACTCTCTCTGTCCCATTTTAATTGTATTTCTAGAGAAGAATATCATTTTGCACTTATTTATGAGAGTTAAATATCATATTCCAATTTTTTCCTTCTACTTATTTTTGTGATAGTATACAATAATTAAGTAAATTTACTCCATGTAGATAAACAATGGGGTTAAAATATACTTATTGCTATTTGTGACTTTATTCATTCGTGTGAAACATTCTTAAACGACAATTAAATTGGGACGAAGGGAGTATTAGGCTTAGGGCATGGAACTTTACATTCTCGTTCGCTTCCTTTCCGTGTGTCAAAAGTTACTCTTGACAAAGTTTCATGCAAGAAAGTTTCACCTGTTCAATATTCAACAGACAGATCCTTTTCAGTACAGATTATTGCAATATTTTTTCTTTAAATATAGATGTTTATGTTCCCATTTATCCTTTGGCAATAGTTTTATGCAAAATGGCTATGAGCTGATTTTAAGTTTCCCCTGCCAAACCTCACTTTCATGGTTGTGTTTTCATATTAATTTCCATTAATAATTTCTCCAAGTTAAGATTGAAATATATACAACTTACAGGTGCTCGATCTGCCACCCGATTTGTATACTAGCCAGCCACAAATTCATCAGCCTGCGGCAAGTGGAAATGACAGTTCAGTATTGGCCTCTCCAACTGCAACCTCGACAAAATCACGTATGCGCTGGACACCTGAACTTCACGAAGTCTTTGTGGATGCTGTGAATAAGCTTGGTGGTAGTGAAAGTGAGTGTTTCTGGGCCTTCTAACTTTTGATTCATGATCTCATACGAGTTATATTCATAAGTTTTCTCTCATATTGGATAAAATTGCACAGAAGCTACACCGAAGAGTGTTTTGAAGCTTATGAATGTTGAAGGGCTTACAATCTATCAGGTCAAGAGCCACTTGCAGGTACGAAGAAATGTTTTTCTGTTTCGGTTCTGCAGGAAGGAATTCTTTCTTACTTTAGTTACTGTGTTGTGAAATTTCAGAAATATAGAACTGCAAGATATTTGCCAGATTCATCAGAAGGTAGATATTGCATCTCAATGTGTGCTTTGCATGTGAGAACATTGATGATATCTCATCCTGTCCGTTTTGATTGACAGGAACTTCAGAAGTGAAGTCGAACACTGCAAGCGACATGACATCTCTGGACATCAAAACGTATCTATCTATTTATCTCTCTCTGTGTCAAAAAACTTAAGTATAGGCTACAGAATGCCTTGGCTTTTATTAATTCACATTTCGGAAATTGTTTTCTTTAATGGCAGGACTATGGGCATAACTGAAGCTCTGAGAGTGCAAATGGAAGTACAGAAGCAGCTACACGAACAGCTCGAGGTACGTGAATCTTTCTTATTCGTGAAATAAATTCTTGGGTACATTACCAAAACATTCCTCGAGACTTGTCCAAATTATCTAAAGAACACTGTGGTTTGAGTAAATTACTAAATACCCCCTAGGAAGGCTAAAAAGACCATTTGACTAACAAGTAATGCAAAATTACGAAACAATCAATCGATGCAAATATGAGGAAAACATAAAAAGTGAAATGATTTTGCATTTTGGATTTCTCAATCAATCAAATTCTCCCTCTGCTATTTGATGTTTTAACATTTGTTGGTGAAATTAAGGAGGAGTGAATTATGACTAACTCGTCCTTCATTAGTTAATTAGTAAAGGTAAGTTCAAAACTATGAGATATTTTGGGGATTGAGATAAAGTGTGAAAATATCCTAAAACATCGTACGGAGTATAATTTAAAACAGAGATGATAACCTAAAACATCAAATAAAAATAAACGGAGGGAGTACTTTTTTTAGTCTTTTTAGGAATATTTGGTAATTATTCAAACCACAAAGTTGTTTTAGTATTTTGGACAGACCTCGACTCACTGGGGTTTTGATAATTGACCCTAAACTCACTGGTGTTTTGATTTTAAAACTCGTGTTTCTTCAGATTCAAAGAAACCTGCAGATACGAATTGAAGAGCAGGGGAAGCACCTCCAAATGATGTTTGAGCAGCAAAGGAAGATGGAGGAAGAAAAGAACAAAGCATTGTCAGCTAATTCAGACGGACCTCAATCGTCGGCTATTGATGATGCGACCGCCAAAGAACTCACAACCAATGTCCCCGTTGCAGAAGAAAAAAATCAGTGTAATAAGGAAATGCCATTTGAAGGAAAATTCTCCGATAACCATGCACCATCTAGTCCGCCAACGAAACGAGCCAAGACGAGTGCAACTGGGGAGATTTGAGCGTCTCGTGAATCATGACAGGTAGTCTGGTGAAGGATAAATCGGTCGATATTGATTGGGATTATTGTCGATTGATCAGGACTTGAATAATATGCAGATTTAGTTTCAAGAAACTGAATTTTTTTCAGACTTTTTATGTAGTCGAGTACTGTTGTGATAGTAATTAGTGTGCTAATAATCAATGCTTATGAATGTTGCTGAGGCATGTGAATTTGGTACATGCATGCATGCATACATAAGTAAAGCCCATGGTTACAAAACATCTTTTAACTTGGGCTGCTTCTTTTATTTGTTTATGGGCTGAATATTTTGACTTTGGGCTTCACTTGGATCTTTTGGTTTGGGCCGCTTCCTTTATTTGTTTATGGGCCTAATATTTTGACTTTGGGCTTTTTAGAACGTTCTGAAAATGTTTTATGGGTTTGACTATATGCACCTCCGTTTCGGAGAGATGCACTCCCCCTTTTAATTTATTAATAAAATAATGGGGTAAAAAATCAAAAATACCCTTCAATAAAATAAAGGGTACTAGATGCACCCCTCCTACTGTACGCACCCCCTTCTTTCCCTAAATCAAACTTTCAGCTTTCGGCTGCCGTTGACATTTTTTCCGATAGCAAAAAAATAAAAAAATTCAAAAATTTCAACAAATCAACCCTATTCTCCCTAAAACACTATTATCAAACTCATTAACAAACACCATTATCAAAACCTAGAAAAATTAACATTTTTTTTTTAATTTCGTCAAACCAGTGTCGACCATATATCCTTCGGTCGATAAAATGGTCGACCAACAAAAGTCGATCGACATTGTGTTGTTGACCATACACACTCTCGTCAACACCCTGTTGTCGACGGGAGTGTATATAGTCGACAACACAGGGTCGAATTTTAAAAAAAAACTTACTGTTGCGGGACGGAGGGTGCGGTGGCGGAGGAGGGGAGTGATCGAGACAGAAAAAAAACGAAAAAAAAAAATACAGAAAATAGAAAAAAAAAGTGGGCGACGACGGGGCGCGGCGGCTGGGGCTGACGGCGTCAGATGGACGGGGGAGGGGGCGGCCGATGACGGGGGCAGCCGCGCGCGGCCGCGACAATTTTTTTTTTTTACAGATCGGGTTGGGCGGGGAAAATAGAGGGGAGTCCTCGCGCGACCTCGAGGGAAAGGGAGGCTGAAGGCGTCGGATGGACGGGGGAGGGGGCGGCCACGCGCGGCCGCTGACAGTTTTTTTTTTTTTTGTTACAGATCGTGGTGGGCGAGGAAGAAAATGGAGGAGAGTCCTCGCGCCGGCGAACTCGAGGGAGAGGGAGGCTGCCGGCAAATGGTGGTGCGGTGGCGGCGACGGAATGGGGAAGAAGATGAGTGTGAGGAGGAAGATAGAATTAGGGCTTTGGGAGGGTGGGTGTAGTAATTGGGTATTTTATAGAAAAATGGAAGAAAGGGGTATTTAGGACATTTTGCTGGGAGGGTGCCTCTATTTTGACAAATTTTGGGGGGTGCATTTATCGGAGGAGTGCATCCCTCCGAAATGGAGGTGCATATAGTCAGACCCATGTTTTATTTTTAAGGAATACTTCAAAAAATAACGGGTTTGACTATATGCACCTCCATTTCGGAGAGATGCACTCCCCCGATTGATGCACCCCCTAAAATCAGTCTAAGATAGATGCACTCCCCTCAATTGTCTTAATTGCCCTTGTCCCCTTAAAATTTCTATTACTACCCACACCTCCCAACCTAATTTCCACATCAAAACCCTAATTCCTCCCTTCATCTTCATTTCTCTCATTTCCTCCCTCATCTCACACAACGGCCACCGCCCCCACGACCACTGGCCCCGCCGCCGGCCACCATCGCCACCGCCCCCACGGTCGCTGCAACCCCAGTCGACGCGCCCCCTCCCTCTCCCCCAAATTTTTGTAAATTTCCCCCCTTCCTGCAACCCCGTCCGCCCGCCCCTATCCAGTCGACGTCGTTGGCCCCGCCCTCACCGCGGCGGCCCAGCCACTGCCTTGGGCTGTCGCGACCCGTCCTCAACCCTCTTTTTTGTATTTGTCTTCCTCCTTCCCCGTTCGACGGCCACCCGCTCGCCGCCGCCTCCTTGTTTATCCAAGATGTCGACCACTCCATTCAGGTTTGTTCATTCGGTCTCCCTTGATCTCGATTCAGCATTTTTTTAGTTAGGGTTTTTTGCAGAAACCTTTTTTTTTTCGACAGCTAATTGTCGACCAAACACACTCTCGTCGACAAATTGTTGTCAATGAGAGTGTGTTTGGTCGACATTAAGCTGTCGAATTTTTATTTTTTTCGACCAATCTGTGTCGACCGTATATACTTTCGTCGACGGGAGTGTATATGGTCGACACTGGTTGGTCGAAATTTATAAAAAAAATATTTGTGATTTTTTCAAGTATATATTGTAATTTATGTATTTTTTTGACCTGGTGGTCACAGGAAATGATGCCAGCGGCGGCCGAAAGTGGTGGTTTAGGGGGAAAGGGGAAGGAATGATAATAGGGGTGCGTCCTGTAAGGGGGTGCATTTAGTGCCCAATAATTTACTTAAAGGGAATTTTTTATTTTTCAATCCTATTATTTTATTAATAAATTAATTGGGGGAGTGCATCTCTCTGAAATGGAGGTTCATATAGTCAAACCCAAAAATAACTCTTATAAAAAAAAAACTGCTAGTTTGTAATTACTATTCTTAAAGGTAATACGGAGTACATTGATTTTTATTTTTATTTTCAACTTATTGGAGGTCGCTATTCCGAAATAAAATAGTAATACAGTATATTGGACTTTTCTTTTTCCCTTCATTCACAGTTTTTAATTTAATCTCATTTCAATTCTTCATTGGATCAAGTCTTTATATTTTGTGGATGATAATTAATATAGTCAGTTTACTTCTTTTGATTAATGAAAATTTCCTTTTCATTAAAAGATTAAAGTTTGAAACAATTGATTAAATCTTGATTTTTGAGTGATTTGGAAGGCCAATTGGATCTTTGTACAATTGGATAGCCACATAAAACCATTATCAAATCCCAATATTTTTCCATGTTTGTCAAGTCCTTTCTCTTTTTATTGCATTTATTTTATTATTCCCCCGTTTCAAAATGATGTTCCTTTATTCTTTTTTAATTTGTTGTATAATATAGTTTCTTTTCGGAACTATGTAAAATGTTTAAAATATTCTTATTTAATAAACTATTATTGTTTTAATTTTTAATAAATGAAAAATTATTTAAAAGTTTATAAGTAAAATTTAGAATTTTAGATGCAATTTTTTTTTTTTTATTAATTTGTGTAATAATACAAAAGAGAATTATCATTTTGAGACTAGAGAGTATGTTTTTTTGGTTCCTTGAAGAGGTAGTGGGTCTAAAGTGAAGAATAAAGTGATTGGTCCAAGTGTTGGTAAGAGTAGACTTGGTGACACCTTTCTATGAATTGGTCCTAATTCCTCAACAAACTCATACTTTTGAATAGAGCTACGTGTACCAAATTAACTGCCTTAAAAGATAAATTTGAACCTCTTATACATGAAAGTGACATCTCTCTAAACTACCCCTGATGAGAAGTATACAATTAATTAATGATATTATTATTCTCCCCATAACTCATTATTTATAGTTTGCCAAATTCTTGTATGTTTTCGAGTATACACTCTAGTCATTTTATACTTTAGTCCAGCCCAATTTGCTTACCCAGCCCATTTCCCCCAAATTCCAAAACCCTTCTTCGTAATGCTTTGCTTTGAGAGGCAGAATACCCCCAAATTCCAAAACCCTTCTTCATCCCGCTTTACATGATTTTCCAAACATGGACAAAAGAGTAGCAGTAAGCGATTGATTTAAGTCAAGTTTCCTTGCTATTCCAACTCCTTCCATTTCCGCCTTCACATAATATGATCTGCCGCCGCCGATATAGTTGGCGGCGGTGCATTCGCAATTATCACGGCCAAGTTTCTTCATCCGAGATGACTTTACCGGCGGCCACCTGATCACGTCACCAATATCCGATCTGTTATCGTCTCATACGAACAAGGGCAAAGTCACCTATACCTCACCCCACCCACGCCTTCTTCTTCTTCCTCTACAACCGCCACAACAAAATCGCCTTCTCAATCAACCTCCCCCTCCTCCACTGCGCTCTCCACTCCATCCTCACCATCTACGCCGACTCCAACTCCAACGGCATCCTCATCAAATTGGTCAAAAAACTCCCCCCTCAATCCACCCAAGCCACGCCCTTTCTCACCCTCGAAGCCAAAGGCTACAAGTCCGCCGTTGTTCAGGACATCCCCGTCTCCAAGCCTCTCTCACGCGTCGACGAGCTTCAATTGGCTCTCGAAAGTAGCCAACAAATGTCGGCCACTTTGGTGAGGGCGCCGGATCTGAATCTGTTGCAGATATTCGTTGATCGGATGAAGCGTCTCGGCGATGTTATGGCGATTTCGGTAAGCAAATACGGGTACCTCCATTTGCAGATCTCGACTACGTTGATCACCGGAGTTTAGGAAGCTGATGGTTCTGGGGGAAAAGGTTGAGCCATTACTCCTTCGTTCTCTGTTTCCATTTGCAGATCTCTCTTTCCATTTTCTCTGTTTCTCCTTTTCTACTCGTTTCAATTATACCTTTATACTCTTGTTGTTAATCGTGTATATTTTATATATTAATAGTGTATTTTTGTATAATGGAATAGTGTATTTTTGTCTCATAAATGGTGTATGTTTTATATGTTAATAGTGTATTTTTGTATAATGGAATAATGTATTTTGTATAATGTAATAGTGTATTTTTGTCTCTTTAATGGTGTATGTTTTATATGTTAATAGTGTATTTTTGTATAATGGAATAGTGTATTTTTGTCTCATAAATGGTGTATCCTAGTAAATGAAAAGTGCATGATAATATGTATAGGAAAAATATGTATATGATAAACTGTTTATATTTTTATATTTAATTGTTCCTAATTTTTTTTAAATGTTATTAATTTAGCACTTTTTTTTAATTCTTGCACTTTTATGATTATTAAAATACACCTTTTGGTTATTAATAATTGTACTTTTATAATCTACATAAACTGTTCCTAATTTTTTGAAAAACATTGTTATTAATTTGACACATTTTATTATTTAAACTTGCACTTTTATGACTATCAATGATACACCTTTTGGTTATTAGTCTTGCACTTTTAAAATCTAGATAAACTATTCCTATTTTTTTATAAAAAAATTGTTATAAACTATTCCTATTTTTTTTTAAAATTGTTATTAATTTCACACATTTTATTATTTAATCTTGGACTTTTATGACTATCAATGATACACCTTTTGGTTATTAGTCTTGCACTTTTATAATCTATATAAACGAGTGCTAAAATATTTATTAGGTTCGAAAAAAAAAAAAAAAGGTGATAAAATTAAATTAAATTCAAAATTTGACAGCTAGTTGATATATGTGTGTGCAATATGTTATTTATCCACATAAGTAGGGCTACAAGTGGACTTAAGTACACCGTGTACTTGAGTACACAGCAGCCCTACTTTTATAGTTTATACTTTATACCACTAAATCTATCAACAATCGAATTATCCTTCCGTAACAAATGAGAAAAGCCCACAAAACATTCATGTTGAAGCATTCTTGAAATATCACCAACAATAAAGACTCAATGAAGTCATTTTGTCTCGTGACGGCCAATAAAAGATTCGACCATATCTCGACTCTCGTTTACCTTCCTTCCAAACAAAAATATAGAGTTGAACTTGGGTAATCTAAATCTACGGGAATGATATAATGCCCACCGATGGACACAAATTTTACGCCCACCGCTTACGTGGCAATGCCACATAATATATGTTTTATTTCATATTTTTAGATTATTCTCATTTTACATCATAAATCTTATCTTTCCATGTAAATAGGATTAAAAAAAAAATCATACCTAAAAAAAAAATACATGATTTTTAAAATAAATAAATTTATAAAAATAATAATAATACATGATTTATAAAATAAATAACTTTAACAATGTATGAAATAAATCATTTTATCATAATAATTTTTTACTATTATACGTAAATAATTTAATTTTGTGAAAAAAAATGTTTAATACTCCAATACATAATTTATTTACGGAAGATGTTTCAATATAATTTATATTGCAAACTTATTCATTTAAAAATGATATACTCTAATCTAAAGTTTTTTTTAAAATAAATTTGGAAATACTTTTGGAATGGATATCATTTTTTAAAAATATTTTTTAGTTTTTTTCAAAACAACTTTTAATTTTTTTAATAATAATTATTGTATTTAATTATTAATAAATATTCAAAATAACTTTAAAATTAATTTAATATAATTTTATTTACTAAACATCGATTAATTTTTTGTAATATAATTTTTGTTTATGTTTTTTTTAATCCTATTTACATGGAAAGATAAGATTTATGATGTAAAATGGAAAGATAAGATTTATGATGTAAAATAGGAATAATCTACAAATATGGAATAAAAAATATATTATGTGGCATTGCCACGTAAGCGGTGGGCATAAAATTTGTGCCCACCGGTGGGCATTATATCATTCCCGTCTAGACCTAATATGATCCATAAGATAAATGCTAAAGAAAAAAAAAATCACGGAAGGAAGAAAGCCGTGACTAACACACAAATTCAATTTCATCATACAAACTATTCAATACAAAAAATTCACACCCAATATTACTCTCATTTTCAACCAACATATTATATCAATTATAATCATTGCACTTTTTATTTTTCACATCCAATCACTCTCATTTTTTACAACTATTCATTCCAATGTAAAGAAATAAAAAAATCACTCTACATTTTCATGAAAAATGACAAAAAAAACAGAAAAGTGACATTAAATTCAAGCACACCCTAAATAAATTTATATTGAATTCTCAATTAATTAACCCATATTTTATCTAATTAGTTTTATATTTACCTATCCAATTTGCATAGACGGAGCTATGTAGGGCCCAGGGCGTGCACTGGCCTCCCACTGATTTTTAATTTTTTTTACTATGTAATTAAACATTTTTTATTTATTTAATTTATTGGTATTATTTAGCACTAATAAGCCTCTCTCCCTATTCACACGTTCTCGATTCCAGTTTATAGCACTCCTCCACTTTATCTCCCTTTTTTTTTTTTCGCCAATACTCTATTATGATGTTTCCCTTTTTATTTTTAATAATTTTAGAAGTTTAATTTAACTTTAATGATGGTAAATTTAATTAAACAAAAAATATTTAATTCTCCTTTTTGTAAAAACTTTGTATGTGTAATTTATTTACACGAGTATTAATAAATACTTTCTCCTATTCAAAATGTATCTTACAAATGTATGCACACATATTAAAAAAATTAATAGCTTCTTACTATACTCACATTAATTGCTCTAGAATTTTACATTATAAATTAAAAATTGTTACTCTGCTATTTAAGTTATTATTAATTAGTTTGAAGGTAATTTTTAAAAAAAAAAGTGTAATTAATTTGCATTGAAAAGTGTACAACTCATATAATTTGCAAAGAAAATGAAAAGTCAAAACGTCATATATTATGAATATGAAAGACTATTTCTCCAGGATACTATAATGAATTCAAATGTTTTAACAATACTATAATGAAAAAAATCTAATAACTTTAATAATTTTTTATTTTTATTTTAATATTAATCGGGCCCCCTACGTTCAAATCCTGGCTCCGTCACTGCCAATTTGCATGTTTACTTGCACACCAATTTTGCTAAATGAAAACAAACTAGTGTGTGCCAAAAATCAGATATGATAATCACAAACAAACGCATTAAAGTTAATAATAAATAATGTAGCCAGCTCTATTAGACTTTTGGCTAGAGTGACTTCTAAGCCACGTAAATGTGAAGAAAATGAGAGAATTAATAAAGTGAAAAGGATTTCGAGGGAAATTAATATGCAATTTAATTATGAAGCTAGAATTAATTAATCTACTATATATATATATAAAATTAAAGTAGTACTCCCTCCGTCCCGTGATTACTTGCCCACTTTTCTTATTGCCCACTTTTCTTATTGGGATGTTCCAAAATTACTTGCATACTCTTAATATGTCCACAAAATTAATAACCTCGCAACATCATTTTATTTTCAAATTTGCAACTCTTTTTTTCCATACATTTCACTTTACACATCATCAAATCCACTTTACACATCATCAAATTTCCTAAAATACCCCTCCTTTATCTTACATCATCAACCACTAAATTCACGTTTCTTAAACAACGTGCCGGTCAAACTATGCAAGTAATTCCGGGACGGAGGGAGTATTAAATATAAATAATACGTATATCAACCACTAAATGCACGTGCCTGAGGTGTGCATTATTTGATGTGAAGTTGATAAATGGAACAAGCCAAATAGCCAACATTAAAAGCATCAACCCAAAAATTAAACTTTTATTATTGCTTTTGTTTTGTGGAAAGAAGACTGTTTAAATCGTTTTTATATGAACTTTAAAGTTTATTTTGATAAATTATGCTTCTAGAAACCATTGCTTCATTAAAAATATAATATTATTCGTTTACCAAAATTTGTCCCCTCAAATCCACCCTCTGGTCATGCAAGTTGCCCCAGAGAGTAAAGTTTTTGTTGAAAATTCAGAACTTCAAGAGTAGCAACACATTTTTAAGTTTAAAGTGTACACCATTAGATAAATTTATTGGGATTAATAGAAGAGTG
Organism: Galeopsis tetrahit; assembly: GCA_963675135.1. NCBI lineage: Eukaryota > Viridiplantae > Streptophyta > Magnoliopsida > Lamiales > Lamiaceae > Galeopsis > Galeopsis tetrahit. Next base: position 63,199,757 of record OY776121.1, on the reverse strand, counting down.
TAATTAATTATTACTTATAGAATGACACCAAATACATGCGAACTTAATGTATGTATTATCAAAACTTTCAAAATGTCAAATGCAATAAAAGTGTATTTTTCAATTAATCATGGAGTATTTGTCAACGATAAGAAGCTTACGATTGAAAACTATGGCCGGGTCCTTGAAAAAAGTGTGTTGGACCTAGCTAATTCAACCCATAAAGTTGAAATATCACATTAATTAAACTTGACTCTATTAACAAATATAAAATTTAGAGATGTTTTGATAAAATTTCCAATAAATTTATGCAATCAGAAGCTTAAGCTCAATTTCAATTCATTTACTACACTGTTCACAATTAAAAAAATAAATCAAACCAGAGATCGAAAGATACCACATTCCAATCCTCATATATATAAGAAAAAAAAAAGCTAAAAATCAAATACTTTCTCTGTCTAAATTCATTATAATACTTTTTTGGAACACAAATTTTAATTAATATTAATTAAGTTTATATATAACACATAAATTAAGGATATAATTAATAAAGTATTATGAAATTTACTTATAAATAAAATGAACGACATAAATTGAACAACAACAGTAAAGTGAAAATAATGAAATGGGAGGTTGAAGTTTTTTTTTTTTTTTGAACGGTAAAATAATTTTATAGTCTCGAGTACTTGGGGTACTCAACCCTTTACATGTACACGTATAAGTTATAATACATAGGCTACCTCCATATCGCAATAAAAAACAAAAGAAACTCACCCTCATGCTCTAATAGAAACTATTCAATTAGACATAAAAATGGGTCACAACACCAAGCTGAGATAGACGAATTTTGTGTTAAAAGACTTTGGCCTTCTATCCATGCCCACAAGTTGATCTTAATCTTCTCCATCAGCTTCTTCTTATCTGATCTTATTCCTTTAAATCTCCTTTCATTCCTGCTGTTCCAAATCTACCAAATGACGCAAACCCAAAGACTCGACATTAATTTTCTCCTCACTTTGCAAATGCCCAGAGCTTCGGAATGTTGCATAGCGTGGATGCCGATATTAATATGTGTCATGTTGATCTTAAGCCATTTGTAGCATTCTCCCCAAATTGACGACGCAAAGCTGCACTCTATCAATAAATGGTTGTTGCTTTCCATGGCCTGGTTGCATAATTGGCACTTAGCCTCGACCTCCGAAATGGCCACCCCTCTTCGTCTCAAATTATCAGATGTAGTGAGACGACCTCTAATCGCCTTCCAGGCCATCATCTGGATCCTTCTCGGGGCGAAGTTTTTCCAAAGGTTTCTGTATTTTGCTTTCTCATCCGACTCCGCTGGCTCATTCTCCGCTTCTTCGAACATGCTCTCGTATGCGTAGCTTGTTGAGTAGTTCCCAGTTGGAGCTAGCTTCCAGCTCCATGTATCTCCTCCTCCTTGCCGAATTCTATTCCTGTCCAAAACAAACAAGAGATTTGTTAGTTTACCATCCTCATCATCATTTAAGACCCTACCCCATCTCCAATTCCACCTCCATTCGCCACTACTCCACTCTCCCAAGGGCGGAGCCAAGAAAAAAAATTAGGACGGGCTGGAAGCCTAAAATGAATATAGTACAAAAAAAAGTTAAAAAAAAAATTACATAAATTGCATTCTACAATTTTTTATCCAATATAACATCGATAAGGTGATCTTTACTTTGAGTTTTGGTAGATTTTGAAAATCATCAAGATAAAATTTGTTGACGAGATCGATCATAAATAAAATCTTCTGTAGAATTTCATGGAAGAACCTTCATGAATTGAAAACAAGGATCCAAGAGATCATCTTGATAAAGGAAACAATGTTTTACAGAAAAGAATGATGAAGAAGGTGATTACAACTGTCTGCCCTAATTGACAGTTATAGGGCTTTTAGAAGAAATTAACCACCAATAACTAACTAACAAACTTATCAAACTAACTACCCTAAAACAAGGGAAGTGTATATACTAATACAAGTAATATTAGGTTTTATCAGGAGGTGTATCTCCTAAATCAATATCAGGACCTTTATACCCCCCTCAAAATGAGAATGTATATTTAGCAGTCCCATTTTGGCCTTATGATCAATGAAAGCTGCTGGTGGCATTGGTTTTGTCAGAATATCAGCCAAATTTTCTTGAGTAGGGATGTGAATGAGGGTGAGCAATCCTTCCTTGATCTTTTCTCTAGTGAAGTGATAATCCAAAGCAATGTGTTTGGTTCTTTGGTGAAGGCAGGGGTTGTGGGCAATGGAGAATGCACTCTTGCTGTCTGTGTACATATTTGAAGGAGTGGAGTGTTGAATCTTCAAATCATCAAGGATGTAATGCACCCATTGGAGCTCACAAGTAGTAGAGGCCAAGGCTCTGTATTCTGCCTCAGCAGATGACCTGCTAACAGTGCTTTGCTTCTTGGATTTCCAAGATATTAGAGAGTTGCCAAAATAAATGTTGTATCCAATTATACTTCTTCTAGTTTGGAGGCATCTCCCCCAATCAGAATCAGAAAATGCATGTAATTTAAAAACATTGCTTCTAGGATAAAAAAGGCCAGTGCCAGGGTTACCTTTTACATACCTCAGAATCCTATGCACAGCAGTGAGATGAGAAGCAGTGGGGGCTTGCATATATTGGCTAACTGTTTGTACTGCATAAGAAATGTCAGGCCTTGTCACAGTTAAATAAAGGAGCTTACCAACCAACTTTCTATACTGCTCAGGGTGTTGGAGAGGAGGGGATTGGGGATCAAAGGAGATTTTGGAATCCATGGGAGTAGAGCAAGGTTTGCTCCCCAAGAAACCTGAATCATGAAGTAAATCCAGGGTGTACTTTCTCTGGGATAAAGACATGCCAATGTTATTTCTAGCCACTTCAATTCCCAAAATATATCTCAAAACACCTAGATCTTTTATGGTAAATTTGTTATGAAGATGTCTCTTGATAGATTGGATGATATCAAGATTACTACCTGTCACAATGAGATCATCAACATAACAAAGAATAGCAGTAAAATCATGGCCATTGTGCTTAGTAAACAAAGATGTGTCAGCCTTGGATTGGGTGAAGCCAATGGAAAGTAAAGAAGAAGTTAACTTGGTAAACCACTGTTTAGAGGCCTGTTTTAGACCATAAAGACTTTTGTTCAATTTACAAACCCTTTTGTCATTAGAGGAACAATAACCAGGATGAGGCATCATATAAATTTCCTCATCTAAATCACCATGCAAAAAGGCATTATTAACATCTAATTGATGAATGTGCCAGTTTTTGGAAACAGCAACAACAAGCAAAATTCTTACAGTGGTAATCTTGGCAACAGGAGAAAAGGTATCAAAGTAGTCAATGCCTTCTTGTTGTGTGAAGCCTTTGGCTACTAATCTAACTTTATATCTGTCTAAAGAGCCATCAGAGTTATACTTAACCTTGTAAATCCATCTACACCCAATGCAATTCTTGTTCTGTGGTAAGTTAACAAGAGTCCATGTATTATTCTTCATTAGAGCATCTAATTCATTGTTCATAGCTTTTACCCAATTTTTATCTTGAGCAACAATTTTATATGTTTTAGGCTCTTGTATATGAGAAATGGAAGCAATAAAGTGTCTGTAGTGAGGAGAAAGTTTAGAAGTGGATAAGTAGTTTTGGATGGGATATAATATACCATTGTAAGAGAGATTGCCTTTGGCATGATCCACAGAAGAGGGAAGAGTAGTTTCATAAAGCTGCAAGTAAGTGATTCACGTGATATGCAACACTAAATAAACAACTGCAAGTGTACGGCGTCTATTGTAGCGTGATAAGCACGAGGTCGATCCCACGAGAAGGCTAAGCGTAAAAGTGATAGTTTGCTAGTCGAGTTCTAAGTAGACGTGATCGATAATTTGAATATGATGATTCACTCTAAAATTACCTACCAAGTGTCACAAATAAGCAATAAAGAGCAAAGATAAAATCGATAAAAAAGCATACAAATCAAGAGACGGAAGTAAAAATGGATGTAACTCAATTAAGAGAAGGTAGGTCCTAGAGCACATGCACTACTAGTGAATCCATCTATGGGTAAATGTCTATTCAAATGGTGTTCATGCTTTGTCTATAAGATTGATCACAACATAATGAACTAAAAGTCCTTTCGATCCAAGTAATTCAAAGGCAATACTACACAACCTAGTATCTCTACCTAAGTTGCATAATAAGACCCAATCAAGCCCATAAGATCATCACACATCTTCCTAATCATTGATCGTCTTTCAATATCACAATAAAATTAGGTCAAATGCTTGCAATCAATTAATCGAAATAGATTTCTCAACCTAATTCAACTAACTATGATCAACACATCACCATTGTACACATAATGACATGTTTTGCAACAAACACCAAGCATACAAATAGAATTAAGCCACACAAACACCAATTAAACAAATATTAATCCATAGATATCATCAAAAGTATGTACAAGGCCCTAGAACCAAAAGTGTTCTAGCCAATCACCCACATGTTTGAATTACAATCAAAACAAAGATCAAAGCAATAAAAACTGAAAATAAGAGAAAGCTTAGACTGTGGTGAGGTGGGGAATTGAATTCCCAAGCTAATGGTGGCTTCCTTCCATGAATTGGTGGTGAATTGAAGAAGATATGGCCCAAAACCTCCAAGTGTGTGTTAGTATGTGAAAGAATTCTTGAGAGAGGGGTTAGATCCTTTAGAATTTAAGAGGTGAGGTATTTATAGTGTTGGTGTAGGGCTTAAGTGTGAGAATTGCAAGTAGATCCCTCAAAAATAGAGAAAATGCGTGTTTGGCACCGAGAATGGGACGGCCCGGCCGGGTGAGGAAGTGGCCCGGCCGGGCGGATGAGTCGGCCTACTTAAACAAAAACAGGGGGCATATGGCCCGACCGGGTGAGTGGTGCCGCCCGGCCGGGCGGAAACTTCGTAAATGGAGGTGTGGTTTGGGATGTTCGGCCGCCCAGCCGGGCGAGTGATGCCGCCCGGTCGGGCCAAAACTTCGTATTTGGCCAGAAAATGCAACTTTTATCGCCCGGCCGGGCGGGTGATGCCGCCCGACCGGGCCAAACTTTCGTAAACTTGGCAAAGTTTTGGGCTCGGCCGCCCGGCCGGGCGAGTGATGCCACCCGGCCGGGCCAAACTTTCGTAAATGGCTCCGTCCTCGTTTTCGTCTTCCAACTTCGTCCCTCCGTATCTTGAGCTTCCGACCTCCGATCGACTCGATTATTTCGCCTATTCCACTCCATTTTTCGAGCCGGATCCAATGGTGCGCTCCTCTTTTCGGTCCGATCACTTGTGGTGTGTGTTTTTCTCTAAATTCCATCGTTTTACCTACAAAACCGACAAAACACAACCTTTCTCTCATTTTGGCTCAAACAATCATATCTAACGCACAAATCAATGAAATCCACATTAAAATATGCTTCACATGTGCTTATAAACTATGTAAATTCCACCCGAATCAAACCCCCCCAAACTTAAAATGTTGTTTGTCCTCAAACAACTAAGCACTCAAAGCAATGAGGGTGGAATGATCACAATGGAATATTCAATGCAAATCACACATGCAAAGTAAGATGTGGTGATATCTCTTTCTCCAAGTGCATTTCTCAATGAAAGTCATAGGCTTACTCTTGCAATCCATATTCATAAACCAAAGAACGCACAAGTGCACAACATATTGTGATGGGAAACATAATCCAAATGCTCAAATCCTCTACTCACATAATGGGGTGTTTCTCTCAAACACACAAACAAATTAAGGATATTAATGCACTCATCAACCAAGTCATGCTATGCAATCACCTTATGCTTGCCCAACTTCTACTTTCTACACACACTCAAATGTTCAACAATGTGATCAATAGGACTTAATCAAGGATGTAACATTGGCTCTTTGGACAAGGTAGGATGAATTTGGGGGTTTGTGACTCTTCTAGTGGAGGATCAAGCTTGCTTTTGTACAATTTGTGCTTTCACTTTCAAAATTTACAAACTTCATCCTCACTTTTCCTTTTTTTTATTCTTTTTCAAACATTCATCACCTCATCTTTTGAACCATTTTTTTTTCTTTTCAAGCTTTTGAGGCTTTTTGTCCCTCTTTTCCTTTCCTTGATTTTCTTTTCATCTTTCTCTTTTTCTTCTTTCAACTTCTCCAACTTTTCTTTTCACCAAAGATATTCATTCAAGCACATGTTTTTCACTTTGTCTTTTATCCCCCACTAGATATAGGAATCAAAAGGCTCAAAAAGGCTAAGTGGTTAACATTGTAGTTTGCCAAGAACATGAGGAATTAGGCTCAAAGGGCTAACTACGGAAAATTACTTCGGTTTTGGGAAATTTTGGCTAAGTGACTCTTTTTTAGAACAAGATGGCCTATATCACATCACATCATTTCACACAATCATGCTTTCAAACAAGAACTCGGGAAAGTTCTAGGATCACTAGCGATAACCTAGTCCACTCTCAAATGAACTAAACCGGATTACATGCTCGATTTAAGGCTCAATTCTCACCGGTTTATTCAATAGGATTTTCACATTCATCAAATGTCCCCAAACAACAACATATCATGCATCCATGCTATCAAAGATCACAAATATGAACACAATCATGATATTATATCCAACATCAATCATGTTTACATTCAAAGCAAATAAACATCACCACAATTACTCAACAATGGATTCCAATGACTATTCATGCTCACATTTCACCACATGTCCACTACCCAACATATGATCAAAACCAACTTAAACAATCTAAGCATGTGAAAGCCAAGTGTACGCCGGTGCAAAGTGTGACACAAGTAGAACGACGAACCGGTGCAAGGGTAACAACTAGTAGAAAAATAAAAGAAAAAAAAAAACTCCCCCAAACTTAGAATTTTACTATGTAAAAATTCTAAGTTTGGGGCTACAAATTGTTACCTTCCTCCTTGCACATCCAATGCTTTTCAAAGAGCACCATTGCATCACTTGCTTTCTCTTCTCAAAGTTGGCCTTGCTTCTTCTTCATTCTCCAAGACAAGGTATCCACAATTTTCCTCAACCATACCTACAAAGAAACTAAGCTATCAATACTACTCAAGAAATAAACATAAAGCAATAAAACCTTGGGTTGCCTCCCAAGAAGCGCTATTTTTAACGTCCTATGCCGGACGGTTGCTTCTTCTTTCAAGCTTCATCCAAACGAAGCGACTCCACCATTCGAAGTTGCTCGTTTCCAAAGTAATGCTTCACTCTTTGTCCGTTCACCACAAAAGTTGTTCCATCCTTACCAATAAGCTCCACATTTCCCATGGGCGTCACATTCTTAATCACAAAGGGCCCCGACCACTTTGACTTCAACTTGCCCGGAAATAACCTCAACCTTGAGTTGAACAATAGGACTTGTTCTCCAACTTGAAACTCTCTTCTTTCAATCATCTTGTCATGAAATCTCTTGGCTCTTTCTTTGTGAATCTTAGAGTTCTCAAAGGCTCCATTCCTAAACTCATCAAGCTCATTAAGCATCATCTTTCTTTTTTCTCCGGATGCCTTAAGATCTTGATTCAACTCATTGATGGCCCAACGAGTTCTCAACTCCACTTCTACGGGTAGATGACAAGACTTACCATACACAAGTTGGTAAGGAGATGTGCCTAAAGGTGTCTTGTAGGCGGTTCGATATGCCCAAAGAGCATCATCCAACTTGATAGCCCAATCTTTCCTTTTTAACCCAACGGTTTTCTCCAAGATTTGCTTCACCTCTCGATTAGCAAGCTCCGTTTGCCCATTAGCTTGAGGGTGATATGGTGTGGTCACCCTATGCTTTACTCCATACTTTGTCAAAAGTTGGTCAAGCCATCGGTTGCAAAAGTGTGAACCACCATCACTCACTAATGCTCTTGGAGTGCCAAAACGAGTAAAAATATTCTTTCTCAAAAAATTGAGGACCACCTTGGCATCATTTGTAGTGGTTGGAATGGCTTCAATCCATCTAGAAACATAATTGATGGCCAAAAGGATGTAGGAAAAACCATGAGAGACGGGGAATGGCCCCATAAAATCAATCCCCCATACATCAAAAAGCTCTACCTCAATCACATTCTTCATAGGCATCTCATGCCTCTTTGAAATGTTTCCCATCCTTTGGCACTTGTCACACTTCTTCACAAAAGCTACACAATCCCTAAAAATGGATGGCCAATAGAAACCACTTTGAAGAACCTTGTGAGCCGTCCTATTTGCTCCAAAATGACCTCCATAGGGGGATGAATGACACTCTTCAATCACTTTTTCCCACTCATCTTCCCCTAAGCACCTTCTCATGATCATATCCGAACACCATCTATAAAGAAACGGATCCTCCCAAATATAGAACTTTACATCATGGTAAAACTTCTTCTTTTGATGGAATGAGAGGTTTGGTGGTGGTGTTCCGGTGGCTATGTAGTTCACAAAATCGGCGAACCATGGACATGTTTCTTTGATGGCAAGGATTTGCTCATCGGGAAACCACTCTTTAATAGGAACTTGGATGTCCTTTTCTTCCACATTCTCAAGCCTTGAGAGATGATCCGCTACCACATTTTCACACCCTTTTCTATCCCTTATCTCCACATCAAACTCTTGCAAAATGAGCACCCATCGTATCAACCTCGGTTTGGCCTCCTTCTTCTCGATCAAGTACTTGAGAGCCGTGTGATCCGTATACACTATGGTTTTAACTCCAACCAAATATGCTCTAAACTTGTCAAAGCTATAGATTACGGCTAGCATCTCCTTCTCCGTTGTGGTGTAATTATTTTGAGCCGGATTCAAGGTTTTGCTTGCGTAGTAGATTACACGAAATAACTTGTCCCTCTTTTGGCCCAAAGCTAATCCAATGGCATAATCACTAGCGTCGCACATGATCTCAAATGGTTGGCTCCAATAGGGTATCACCAACACGGGGGCTTTGATCAAGGCCTCTTTCAAGATCTCAAATGACTTTACACACTCTTCACTAAAGATGAAGGTAACACCCTTCTCCAACAATGCACACATGGGCTTGGCTATCTTTGAAAAATCCTTGATAAATCTTCTATAAAACCCGGCATGCCCAAGAAAACTCCTAACCGCCTTCTCATTGGTTGGTGGGGGTAACTTCTCAATGGCTACAATCTTGGCCCTATCAACCTCAAGCCCTTTTGCCGAAACCTTGTGCCCAAGCACAATCCCTTCCTTCACCATGAAGTGGCATTTCTCCCAATTAAGCACCAAGTTGGTATCTATACATCTTTGTAAAACACAAGAGAGGTTACGTAGACATGTATCAAAACAATAACCAAACACGGAAAAATCATCCATGAATACCTCCATTATGTTTTCAATCATACCATGAAAAATAGCCATCATGCATCGTTGGAAGGTGGCGGGGGCATTACACAATCCAAATGGCATTCTCCTAAAAGCAAAAGTACCATATGGACAAGTAAAAGTTGATTTCTCTTGGTCCTTAGGATCAATCAAAATTTGATTATATCCCGAGTAACCATCAAGAAAGCAATAATACTCATATCCCGCCATCCTATCCAACATTTGATCAATAAAAGGCAAATGAAAATGATCTTTCCTAGTGGCACTATTCAAAACACGATAATCAATGCATACTCTCCACCCCACAATGGTCCTAGTGGCAATTGCCTCTAAAGCATCGGTTGTAACCATAGTCATGCCCCCTTTCTTAGGTACCACTTGTGTCGGGCTTACCCACTCACTATCACTTATGGGAAAAATTATATCATTATCTAACCATTTCAACACCTCTTTTCTCACTACATCTTGCATTATGGGATTCAATCTTCTTTGACCTTGGGCTTTAGGCTTAATAGACTCATCTAGTCTAATCTTATGCATGCAAATATGAGCCGGTATACCCTTCAAATCCGAAATATCCCAACCAATGGCCGATTTATAAGTTCTAAGCACCCTAAGCAATTTTTCTAACTCAAGCTCATGCAAGTGTGAAGAAACAATAACCGGAAAAAGACCACCTTGTTCAAGATAAGCATATCTCAAGTGCTCCGGAAGTGGTTTCAAGTCGAGCTTCCTCCCCTTCTCTTGAGCTTTTGGTTTCTCCTTAGCTTCCTCCTTTGGTGCTTCCAATGAGTAGCATGAGGGCCAAGTGTCAAGATTTTTGTGAGGAAATCTTTGACACTCTTCAAGTAAAACCCCCCCAAACTTGGCTTCTTGTTGTATCTCCATGAATTTCTCCTCCTTTTTAATTGGAAACTCCTTCAAAACATCAAGAGAAGACATATATTCAAACAATTCTATATCATTAAGCTCATCAAAATTGAAATCAAAGGGAATAGAAGAGAGTGAGTTAAGAGATTCTCTTATGCAAAAATCAAGTGGGTCCTTTGAGTTGCTCTTTTCCATGTGCATATCCACACAAGCTTGCACATCATTGATCATGTTGCACTCAAAGACCTCATCCTCATCATCTCTAAACTTGATGGCCTTGTAGATGTTGAACAACACCTTCTCATTGTTCACTTGAATCTCCAACTCCCCCTTCCTCACATTAATGATAGCTCCACCGGTTGCCAAAAATGGCCTTCCCAAGATGAGTGGAATATACTTATCCTCTTCCATATCCAACACCACAAAATCCACCGGGAATATGAACTTATCGATCTTGACTAACACATCCTCTACTATACCCAAGGGGTATGTCATGGATCTATCCGCCAATTGAAGGCTCATCGTGGTTGGTGTAAGTTTCCCCAAACCAAGTGACTTGAATATGGACAAAGGCATAAGATTTATACTAGCTCCCAAATCACACAAAGCTTTAAATGTACCTCCATCTCCAATAACACATGGTAGAGTAAAAGATCCGGGATCTCTAAGCTTTTGAGGTAGCTTTGCTTGAATGATTGAGCTACACTCCTCGGTCAAGTGCACCGTTTCATACTCCACCATCTTCCTCTTGTTGGACATAATTTCTTTCAAGAACTTGGAGTAATGGGGCATTTGTTCTAGAGCTTCGGCGAAGGGAATGTTGATGTGAATCTTTTTGAACATCTCTACAAACTTGGCAAATTTGTTGTCCAAGCCCTTCTTCTTCAACCTTTGAGGGTATGGGAGAGGTACCACATTCTTGCCTTTGTCTTGAGGAGGGATTGCCTCCTCACTCTTCTTCTCCTCTACTTTCTCTTCTTCCCTCACTATCTCCTCTTGCCTTTCTTTCTCTTGTTCCCTCTCTTTCTCTTGTCCATCTTCTTTGACGACATCCTCGGGTGCCATTACCATTTCCTCCTCTTGTGGCATCTTTGGCCCATCGTAACTCGTCCCACTTCTTAGCTTAATAGCCTTGCAATGTTCCTTGGGGTTGAGCTCCGTGTTTGAAGGAAATTGCCCCGGAGTGTGTTGACTACCGATGACATTAGAAAGTTGACTCACTTGCTTCTCTATGGCTTTCACATTATTTGCCACATTTTTGATCATTTCCCCTTGTTCCTCAAGTCTTTGCCATGTCTTGTTTGCATTTTCCCTAGTCTCTCTCATGAAGTTTTTGGTTTCCCCCATGAAGGCACCAAACATATCCTCCAATGATGGTTTTGACGAAGATTCCACAATAGCTCCATCTCTAACATTGAAATTTGGAGGTGGGATGATGGCATTCCTTGTGTTGGCATAGGAAAAGTTCTCATGTTGCCTCAATCCGGGATGATATTGATTCGGATTAGGAGGTTGCCTCTCATTCCAACCTCTTTCTCGAAAATGACGATCCCTTTGATTGTTCATATAATGGGCCTCTTCATATTGTTCATCACTAGGTCCCATTAGTGACTTGGCCGCCATCATCGAAGTCAACTTATCCATCTTGTTGGATAAAGTGGCAAAATCATCCGACTCCTTAGTAGAAGCAACTTTCCGGGCTTGCCTTCTTTCGGATGGCCATTGGTTTCCATTCTTTGCCATCTCCTCTAGAAGCACATAGCCTTCATCCGTCGTCTTTCCTAGCAAAGAACCTCCACCGGCCGAAGCATCTACCATCCCTCTCGTTCGATGGTCCATTCCATTATAGAAGTAGCAAATGAGTTGGTCTCTTGAGAAACCATGTTGTGGGCAACTTCTAATCAAATCTTTGAAGCGCTCCCATGCTTCGGCTAATGACTCATCCTCATCTTGCATAAATGATGAAATCTCTCCTCGTATCTTGATGGTCTTGCTTGGAGGAAAGTATTTCATAAGAAAAGCATCTACAAGATCGGCCCAATTTTCGATTGTCCTTAAATCAAGAGACATGTACCATTGCTTAGCACGATCACGTAGAGAGAATGGGAACAATTGGAGACGGATGTAATCTTGAGGGACACGATTGATCTTAACCGTTCCACTTATCTCTAAGAATTGAGATAAATGGAGGTTAGGATCCTCCTTTGACAACCCTCCAAATTGGTTGTTTTGAACCATCATGATCAAGGCCGGCTTGAGTTCGAAATTGTGAGCATCTACGGGTTCTCGACCCGCTCCTCCATATGGCCTCGGAATTGGACGGAAATGATCTCTTAGTACCCTTTGTGGTCGATTTCCCCCATTCCCATTCGGTTCCTCAAATCCATCAACCCCTTGATTCTCAACCTCCTCCTCAACTTCTTCTACAACCGGATTCTCCCGTCGATTCATTCTTTCCAACTCTAGTCTTCTCCTTTCGGCGTTCCTTCTTCGACAATTGGCTTCAATCTCCGGATCTAAGGGTAACACTTCTTGGTGGTTACTCCTAGATCGTGTGATCATAAACCATGTCTATCAAAAGAGCAAACGAGAGTGAGAATTGCAAATAAGATCAAGATAACAAACACAAATATTTTTGGAATTTTGCAAATAAAGAAAGCAAGTAAATGTCTAAACTAAAACTCTTTTAGCCTACACTCTAGAGCTTATAAAAACCTCCCCGGCAGCGGCGCCATAAATTTGATTCACGTGATATGCAACACTAAATAAACAACCGCAAGTGTACGGCGTCTATTGTAGCGTGATAAGCACGAGGTCGATCCCACGAGAAGGCTAAGCGTAAAAGTGATAGTTTGCTAGTCGAGTTCTAAGTAGACGTGATCGATAATTTGAATATGATGATTCACTCTAAAATTACCTACCAATGGTCACAAATAAGCAATAAAGAGCAAAGATAAAATCGATCAAAAAGCATACAAATCAAGAGACGGAAGTAAAAATGGATGTAACTCAATTAAGAGAAGGTAGGTCCTAGAGCACATGCACTACTAGTGAATCCATCTATGGGTAAATGTCTATTCAAATGGTGTTCATGCTTTGTCTATAAGATTGATCACAACATAATGAACTAAAAGTCCTTTCGATCCAAGTAATTCAAAGGCAATACTACACAACCTAGTATCTCTACCTAAGTTGCATAATAAGACCCAATCAATCCCATAAGATCATCACACATCTTCCTAATCATTGATCGTCTTTCAATCTCACAATAAAATTAGGTCAAATGCTTGCAATCAATTAATCGAAATAGATTTCTCAACCTAATTCAACTAACTATGATCAACACATCACCATTGTACACATAATGACATGTTTTGCAACAAACACCAAGCATCCAAATAGAATTAAGCCACACAAACACCAATTAAACAAATATTAATCCATAGATATCATCAAAAGTATGTACAAGGCCCTAGAACCAAAAGTGTTCTAGCCAATCACCCACATGTTTGAATTACAATCAAAACAAAGATCAAAGTAATAAAAACCGAAAATAAGAGAAAGCTTAGACTGTGGTGAGGTGGGGAATTGAATTCCCAAGCTAATGGTGGCTTCCTTCCATGAATTGGTGGTGAATTGAAGAAGATATGGCCCAAAACCTCCAAGTGTGTGTTAGTATGTGAAAGAATTCTTGAGAGAGGAGTTAGATCCTTTAGAATTTAAGAGGTGAGGTATTTATAGTGTTGGTGTAGGGCTTAAGTGTGAGAATTGCAAGTAGATCCCTCAAAAATAGAGAAAATGCGCGTTTGGCACCAAGAATGGGACGGCCCGGCCGGGTGAGGAAGTGGCCCGGCCGGGCGGATGAGTCGGCCTACTTAAACAAAAACAGGGGGCATATGGCCCGACCGGGCGAGTGGTGCCGCCCGGCCGGGCGGAAACTTCGTAAATGGAGGCGTGGTTTGGGATGTTCGGCCGCCCGGCCGGGCGAGTGATGTCGCCCGGTCGGGCCAAAACTTCGTATTTGGCCAGAAAATGCAACTTTTATCGCCCGGCCGGGCGGGTGATGCCGCCCGGCCGGGCCAAACTTTCATAAACTTGGCAAAGTTTTGGGCTCGGCCGCCCGGCCGGGCGAGTGATGCCACCCGGCCGGGCCAAACTTTCGTAAATGGCTCCGTCCTCGTTTTCGTCTTCCAACTTCGTCCCTCCGTATCTTGAGCTTCCGACCTCCGAGCGACTCGATTCTTTCGCCTATTCCACTCCATTTTTCGAGCCGGATCCAATGGTGCGCTCCTATTTTCGGTCCGATCACTTGTGGTGTGTGTTTTGCTCTAAATTCCATCGTTTTACCTACAAAACCGACAAAACACAACCTTTCTCTTATTTTGGCTCAAATAATCATATCTAACGCACAAATCAATGAAATCCACATTAAAATATGCTTCACATGTGCTTATAAACTATGTAAATTCCACCCGAATCAGTAAGCAGGTTGAGTTTTGGCCCTAGTAGGTCTAGAAGTAGACTCAACTATAGAAGTGTTAAGATCAGAAGTATCAATATTAGAAATGGGAACTTCTGGGGCACCAGTAGTATCAGGAATGGGAATGTGATCTTCATTATCACTAAAAACATCATGTTCAGTGGCAGTTTTGGGAAGATCTTTGTTGGGGAGGCCTCTAGGACCCCTCCAACCAGGTGGAAAGCCTATGATCTGGAAGCATCTATCAATAGTGTGACCAATGCCATCACAGTGGATACATTTGAGGGGCTTCCTCTTATCTTTGTAAAATCCGGTGTTTCTAGAAGCCATGGCAATAGAGTCAGGAAGGATGGATACAGGGGTAGTGTTTAGGGTCCTTTGAGACTCTTCTTGAAGCAAGAGACCATAGATTTTAGAAAGGGCAGGAAAGGGGGATTGCAACAAGAACTGGCTTCTAAGAGAACTATAGGATTCATGAAGACCAATCAAGAATTTCATAACAGCATCATTTTCTTGAGTGGTGGTCATGAGTTTAGGCAAATCACATGTACAACCATCCATGGCACCACAAGAACACCTAAGAACAGGCCTAAAGCTAAGATACTCATCCCATAAGGATTTGAATTGATTGTAATATGAGACTAAGGATTGAGAGCCTTGATTTATAGTGCTAAGGGATTTCTCTAAGTGATACACTCTAGTACCATCTGATTGAGCATATCGAATCTTAAGTTCATCCCAAACATCCTTGGCAGTTGAAAAGTAATCTAAGGTACGCTTAATCTCAGGTATAATGGAATTAAAAATCCACATCAAAACTAAATCATTAGCTCTTACCCAAGCAGCGTGAACAGCCGGATCATCCTCCTCAGTGGGAATATTCAACGACCCATTGATCAATCGCACCTTATTCTTGACGCTCAGACCCCGTTTGACGGCATGGCTCCAGGATACATAATTGGTGTCGTCGAGTGGCTCCAATGCGATGGCCACAGCGGGGTTGTCATTTTGGTGAAGGGCAAGAGGAGAGAACGGATTGAGTGCAGGGTCTAAAGAATCCGGATCGGTGACTGTCGGCGCCATTGATGGATGATGCGACGAAGAGGAGAAGAAGCTCAAGGGGATTTGGGAAATCGGGAATGATAATCTGGCATATATGAATCAAAAAACTGATACCATGTAGAATTTCATGGAAGAACCTTCATGAATTGAAAACAAGGATCCAAGAGATCATCTTGATAAAGGAAACAATGTTTTACAGAAAAGAATGATGAAGAAGGTGATTACAACTGTCTGCCCTAATTGACACTTATAGGGCTTTTAGAAGAAATTAACCACCAATAACTAACTAACAAACTTATCAAACTAACTACCCTAAAACAAGGGAAGTGTATATACTAATACAAGTAATATTAGGTTTTATCAGGAGGTGTATCTCCTAAATCAATATCATGACCTTTATATCTTCATTAAACAACGTAAAATTTAAGTTATTACTAAAGACATAATTTGAATTTACTATTGAACTGAGTATATATCACATTAGACATCAACTATATCTGTATGGAAGTCACAAGTTGAAATTTAATATGCATTTTTACATTAGAGATTTGAAATTGGGGGTTTAGTTTAGAATTTTTTATCTAATTGAAATTTAAATTATGTGAAAAATTAATATGTACTATATTTTATCAATAGTTAAACTAAAATAAATATGAATTAGTGTAAAATCTTTCATACGTGGAAGTTGCTGTTTGTTTCGAATTGGTTGAAGTGGAAGGCTTTTTTTTTTTTTTTAATAATATATATATATATATAGATATTATAGTATATTATTTTTTAAAATCATGGTGGGCTACAGCCACCCCTCAACCCATGCATAGCTCCGCCCTTGCACTCTCCCATCGAGCTAATCTTCTCTTCTTGTTTCAGGCTGAGGTTAAATAAATTAGGAAATCTATCTTGCAGCGTGTAATCACCCTCCACCCAGAGATCTTTCCAAAAGTAAGTACCCTCTCCATTTCCCAAGATTCTTCGTAATTTATGTTTGGCCTCTCTCCCTCCTATTGACTCGTATATTTTTTTCAATTCGCTCCACCAGCTGGACTCACGTGGCCCACGCCTACGTCTTCCGCGATTGGTATCATTGCCACTTGTAAAGCCTCCATATCTAGAGATCAGGATCCGAGCCCATAGACTATTTTCTTCTGTAAGTAGTCGCCAAATCCACTTTCCCATGAGCGCTATGTTGAAGTAATTGAGATCTCTGATTCCAAGGCCTCCACTCTCTTTTCCTCTACACACCTCATTCCAGCTAACCCAAGGGATTTTCTTGGTCTCTCCCGCCCCTCCTCCCCACAAGAAGTTTCTTTGTATTCCCATAACTTCACTCAGGATCGCTTTTGGGAGTTTAAAGAAAGAAAGGTAGTAAGTTGGGACTGCAGACAACACCGCTTGAACCAAAGTCGCCCTACCTCCCATCGATACTTTTTTGTCCGACCACACCGCCAATTTACCTTTAATTTTCTTGATCATATCAGCCCAGGACGCTGTTTTGTGGTGATTTAGGCCCACATTCAAACTAAGAAAATTCATAGGCAGCCTACCTGTTTCACAACCCAGATACTTTGTCATCTCCTCTTTTTCCTCATCTCTCATTTGAATCCCTACTAGGCTGCATTTATTAAAATTTACCCCCAGGCCCGACACCAACTCGTATAAATTTAGAATGCGCTTGATTGTAACTATATCCTTCCGATTTCCATTGCACAAAAAAACCGTGTCATCCGCGTATTGCAATAGCGGAACCTGAATTTTATTTCTTCCCATACATATTGGGTCCAATTCTCCACTGCCCACAACCTTGTCCACCATCATTTTCAGTCCTTCAGCAGCAATGAGGAACAAGAACGGAGATAACGGGTCACCTTGGCGCAGTCTCTTTTCGAGTTTAAATTCCTCTAACGAGAACCGTTGAACTCGCCGTAGAGACGCATTCCATAGTCCATTTTCTCCATTGAGGTGCAAAGTTCATGCCTTCCATTATGTTATCCAGAAACTTCCAATCCACAGAATCATAAGCCTTTGCAAAATCCACCTCGAAGAGAACCCTTTTCTTCCTGCTTTTTTTGGCTTCATCAATGGCTTCATGGGCAATTAAAATTCCGTCCATGATTTGCCGTCCCCCTATAAACGTTGATTGACAGTTTGCGATTACCAATTCTAAGACCCTAGCGAGTCTTTTCGCTAGAATTTTAGCAATGAGTTTGTAGAGGTTGCTAATGAGGGAGATAGGACAGAACTCTTCTAAAAATTGTGCACATGACTTTTTTTGTATAAGGACGATAAAAGACGTATTGAATCCTTTAACCAATTTCCCGTGGCGATGAAATTCTGTAACCATGCTGAGA
Organism: Galeopsis tetrahit; assembly: GCA_963675135.1. Lineage (NCBI taxonomy): Eukaryota > Viridiplantae > Streptophyta > Magnoliopsida > Lamiales > Lamiaceae > Galeopsis > Galeopsis tetrahit. The sequence continues at coordinate 63,181,645 of OY776121.1, read as the reverse complement.
ATTTTTGTGCTAAATAATTCCCCGTGCTTTTTGAAGAATTGTTTTTCACTATTTTTTAAAAAATATTTAAGATGTTTGTTTTGGGATTAGGTAGGATGATAAAAATTCGGATGACAAAATCCTGATTAATAATGATTGTGTGTGTTTGTTTTGAGATTTTGAGTAGAATACGATATAACTTTAATGTTGTATTATACTCCTATAATGTAATTTCATGTCAAATTAATTATGTAAAAGTAAATCCGTCCCACTATAAGTTTCTCACTTTCCATTTTCTCTCTCTCAATCTCCATCACTTATACTTTATTTATTATTTTATTCTACTTCATCTCATACTCATTTATTACTTTCCCTCTCACGTACTACCCCTATTATTTAATTATATTTATTAATCTAAACAATTAAAAGAAAGGGAAAACTTATAACGGAACAGAGGGAGTAGTATTTTTATAAGTTGATATAATTGAATGGTGAAATCCGAATATTAAAATACTACCACGACCACGCCCACTACCTAAAACAAACATGCCCCAAGTCATAAGGGCATCTCCAATGGGCGGTAGAAATCCCATATGGATTGCTACTCAAAACTCAAATTAAGGGTAGAAGGGGTTGGGGGAGAGATGATGTGGAGGAGAGAGGAAAAATGGGGTAGAAGAACTTCTACCCCATTTCAAGTGGTCCCAACAATTTTTTTCTTATTTTTTTTATAATTTATATTTTCATTGTATTTACAATTAATGTATTTTTTATGTTGTACTCTTTGTATTATTTCAATAATATTTTGTCAAAAAATATATTAACATTATTTTATTTTTATATATAATAGTAAAAAAATATTTTTTTTTAAAAATTAAAATCAAGTAAACAAGTTCAAGAATTCATGAAAATTTTACAAAGCTAGTGGTATATTTCGAATGATTGACAAACCAAATAATAGTCTTTTGTGAAATATTGCATATATGCATTTCAGTCATTCACACTCACATTCTTTATAAATACACCCAGTGATAGTTCAACCCACATTTTTATAAATACACCCACTGACAGTTCAATTCACACCCATGTTTTTTTATAAATACACCCACTAGCAGAAATATTTTTTATAAATACACCCACTAGCAGAAATTGTACTTAGTCGTCTTCTCCGAGCAGTTTTCGGCCACCCGAGGCCGCGGCCGAACGCTGCAATTTACGACGACCTTAATCTTTAAATATTTTCTATTTCTTTAAATATTCTTTAATTATTATTATGGATCGAGGTTATTTTATATTACTACATGCAATAATATATGTTACTATATGTTATAATGTGAGTTACTTAATCAATAAAAATTCTAGAAAAAAAATACTACATAAAAGAATCGATATTACTATATAAAAAAATATATGTTACTACATACTTCAGTTTGAATTACTACATTAAATATGTGTTTGTTACTATATGTAACTTTATCAAATGATTTGCATTACAACATGGTTATTGTGTTTACTACATGCGATAGTATATGTTACTACGTATTATAATGTGAGTTACTACATTAACAAAAACACTAGAAAAAAACGGGTTACTAAATAAAAGAATTTGTATTATTATATAAAATAGTTTGTGTTATTACTACATAAAATAATGTGTGTTACCACATATTACGATTTGAATTACTACATTTAATATCTCGCGTTTGGCAATAAAATAAGAGATAAAAAAATCACAGAAATTGAAAAAATAAATGGGTTAAATTTTTTTGTCAAAATTAGAACACAAGCGGGCCAGATGACAAATAAATTAAGAATTAACCTAAATGAATTAATGGTGGCCCAATAAATATATATTTTCAGCCTATTGACTTAATAAGTCAATATTTTCAGCTCAATTGACTTAATTAGTCAATATTGCATGTATGCAATATTGCATATAAGTTTTTGTGAATAGCGACATGTTTGGTACAAACAATATTTATGTTATATAATAAATAATTTTGGGGTCAAGAATGTAGCTAATATTCATAAATTAAATAAATTTTGCTATAAACAATATTTATTATAAATGAATAAGGGTAAAATACTCAAAATTAAAGATTTTTTTTTTTAAAGTGATACTGTACTTATTTTAAAAATAATTAAAAAATCAAAGTAACATTTATTTAAAAAAAAAATAGAGGAAGTATAAATGATACTCATACTTAAATTATAAAATAAAAATAATGAATGAAAGAAAAAAATGTGAAGAGAAAAATATATATAATTGGAGAGTGGGATCCACTTTTAAGGTAGATTGCATTGGAAAGGGTAGAAATTTTTTGAGATAGGAGTAGAAAACTTTTGAAGTGACATGTGACAAACTTAAAACCCAAAATCCATCACAAGCATTGGAGATGACCTAAATTAACTTCAAATTGGACAAAAGGGGCGCTACGTTATAATTGTCCATTTGCCCTTTTCCTATATAAGAAATAGTCTTAAATAAATACTGCTATTCATTTTCTTTTCTTTTTACACTATGAAAAGGACAACAAAATCTTTTAAATAAATTATATTCTTTAATTCTAGTTGTCGACTTGGTCAAATGCTTTTCCCAATATGTCATATGATATCATTATATTTCTATTTTTATAATGTTTTCATATACTGTATTCTATAATTATTTCTGTAGTGCATGCTGTAGCACTTGATGGTCTCAACTGGAATTACTTAATAACTTATCATTAAAATACGAGAATAATATATGAAATATAGGATAACTATTAATCGAAAATTTAAAAGATAAATATTACTAATATTTTATTGGAAAATAACATGAGCAATTAAAGATCTACAAATCTAGAATTTTATTTTGGTGAATTTTTCTGGATAGGGTTTTAATGGCCCAATACCCCATTATTTCTATTCGACTCGTGAACTTATGAATTTAAATCTTTTCTTATTCTCTTAATATACAGCCTTTATTCCATCAATTATTTGGTTTCACACATATCCTAATTTTAGCCCACATTCATATTTCTTTATTTTGGAGTTGAGATTGGATAAAAGAGGGGAAATGTGAAAATAGTCTAAAACAATAAATAATTATAAACAAAACCATTATCCTAAAATGTCAATTATTCGGGATGTGAACGGTATTATAATCCTTAGTTATTACAAATTACTAAAATTTAAAAAAGTATTAAAGTTAAATTTTAGATGTACAAAGAAAATAAGAATAAAATATAATAACAGCAAATATATGAATTACAATTACAATATGCTAAATGAAATCTTATATTCTTTTAAAAAAATGACACTCCTACGATTTATCTTCGATATCATTAATTCATAATTTTATATTTTTCAGATCTAATTGAAAATTTGACTCTCTCTTTTTCAATTAAAATAATCAGGGATCTACAACAAAGGAACAAGTAAACTTTTATCCCTGTAGATTCGGTAAGTATTTATGAACAATAAATACCCTTAATTATACGATAAATAACCCTTAATTATGTTAGAAGAAAAGTGGATTATCAAAATTCAATAGCAATTACTAATAAACTATATTAGTCTGATAATTAAATAAAAATAATACTCTTACGTATTTCATTCGTTTTACAATTATCTGCACTTTCTTTTTCGATCCGTCCCAAAATTATATACACATTCCCAATATAAAAATAAAACACAAAATTAATATCATCACAAATCATTTTAGTTTTAAAATTGTCACTTCTTTTAAACTCTCATTTTAATTCACCACCTCACTAAATCCCTTAAAACATTTTTCTTTTATTTAATTTCACATTTCATTAAATTCAATTTTCTTTATTTGTGTATTATTGCATAAAAAAACCAACAACATTGTCCCTTCCAAAACAAAAAATAAAAAGAATTGATCAGTTCTGAGAATCACATGTCATATTAGATTGGGGCCCATAATACATGCCGTCGGGCCCACTTTTTTCCAAGTCCCACCCCGCAGGGCCGTTGCCCCTGTACGAAATGACCATTCTACCCTTGTCCGTTATCCATGTCCTCTGACAACATTTGTTTAACAGAATAAGTAGTATTCAAGATCTCTCCCACAACGTTTTTGTAGCCTGTTTTATTGTCCCTCCCTCGCCGCCCTTGTCTTAACAACTAGCAGTAGAACAACAACAACAAGAACAGCAAACAATAAGCCCGCTTAATCAACCCTTGCTTTCACAAATTTGTGCACAGGTTTTTCACTGCAAGATTTCTAATTTTTTTGTTTTTTCAGTTTTCTTGGTTTTTTTTAATGCTTTGGGTTCATGTTGGGGGTGGGGGTGTGTGGGGTTTATGTACTCCTGCAAATTTTTTATATTATGGGTTTATGGTTTAATCTCTGTGTTTTTTTTTTTTTTCCAATTCTTTAATGGGCTTTAGTGAATTTTAATTTATGGTATTACTGCATATATGTTCATGACTGTCCTTTTTTCTTGTGGGGTTGGCTCTTTGCTGTTTGGTATCTGAAAAATGAAGAAGAAGAAAAAAACTCTACCAAAAATTATTTAGTATGGCACGGTTTCATAATGTGTGAGGAATTTTGTTCATAAGGTGTATTCTTCTCAGATCTGTTCTTCATTACGTGGAATTAGTGCTTTGAATTTCATGAAAATGAGTAATAATCAAGATTTCAAACAGGCACAAATTGGTATAAAATTCCAATTTCTTCCTTTAATTTTGATTGAAAAGTGGTGTGTACTGATTGTGCCATATGTTGTAATTAGGAATGGGGAAAAAGGGGGGATTTTTATACACAGTGAAGAAAGTCATAAGTTGTTCATCAGAAAGAAACAGAGAAAAGGTACTGAATTGATTCCAACATTTTCATAATCCCCTTTGTTTGTAAGTAAATGAAAGCAGATTGATTTGGTTTCTTTGTAAGATCAGAAAAAGGGAAAATGGGGTGCTTCTGCTCCGGAGAACGGAATTGCAGTTTCGTTGGGACATCCTCCGATGGAGGAAGAGGAGAAATTGATGGAAGCAGAGAATGAACAGAACAGACATGCTTATTCTGTTGCTCTTGCAACTGCTGTAGCGGCTGAGGCAGCTGTTGCAGCTGCTCAGGCTGCAGCTGAGGTTGTTCGTCTCACAAGTACGCCTCGTAATTATGCTAAAACGAAGGAAGAGATGGCTGCCATCAAGATTCAGACAGCTTTTCGTGGCTATTTGGTACGATAAATAAATTGTTAAGTTGATGATATAGTCAGTACTTCAATTTTTATCTTGTTTAATTTTAGGCAAGGAGAGCATTGAAGGCTCTGAGAGGCCTTGTGAGGCTAAAGGAACTTGTTAGAGGGAAATCTGTGCAACGACAAGCATCGAGCACCTTAAGATATATGCAGATGATGGGTCGTATGCAGTCCGAGGTTAGTTTGAGACGAGGCAGGGTCTCTGATAGCTCGGGTATTCAACGACAGATGCAACTGAAGCGCGAAAAGGAGCTTGAAAAGCTGAGAATATTTGTAAGTCTTAGCTTAGCAGCATTCTTGATGCCCTTATTGTTGTTTCTTGGTATAAAAATTGTTATATAAGGGCCTGAATTTTTGATAGATTGGAGAGAATTGGGATGATAGCCAGCAGTCCAAAGAGCAGATTGAAGCCAATCTTCAAAATCGAAAAGAAGCAGCTATTCGAAGGGAACGCGCCTTGGCTTACGCGTATTCACATCAGGTAATACGATCATTTCAATTTCTTTAGCAGTCAATAAGATTCACATTAACTATAGACTTGGATTATCATATTCATGACCAGCAAACATGGAGGAACTCATCAAACTCAGCAAACCAAACGTTTATGGACCCAAATAATCCGAGGTGGGGTTGGAGTTGGCTCGATCAATGGATGGCTGCTCGACCATTCGAAAACAATGCAAGTGCAAGCGACAAAGAAGTGAACAATGGTGATCATATTTCGTCGACAAAGAAACAACCTAGTAGGCTATCGCCTTCGACTCCCAAATCAAAAGTTGGATCGAGTAAATTCAGGCCAGCGAGCAGCCCTAGGGGAACCAACGGCACAGATGATGACTCAAGGAGCGCCAGAAGTGTTCAGTCAGATCGATGTAGACGACACAGCATTGCAGGGTCATCAGTCAGAGATGACGAGAGCCTTGCTAGTTCAACGACAGGGACTCATGGCTACATGGCTACGACAGAGTCTGCACGAGCTAGGTCACGTTTGGCAAGCCCACTTGGAGGGGAAAGAGTGGGGACTCCTGATAAGGCATCCGGTGGTGGGTCTGCAAAGAAACGCCTGTCCTTCTCCGGCTCCCCTGCTCACCCCAGGCGGCACTCTGGCCCCCCAAAGGTCGACATTAGTCCTATGAAGGACATTATGGGGGGATCGTAAGAAAGTGAATTGGGTTTATATACGTTTTGTGTGTTTTGTCATTAATTGGTTTGCTTGTTGCTTCCACAAACTGCTGCAAGTCTTTTTGTTTATAATGCTTTGTTTGAGCAATTTGATTGATTATTATAGTTGGTGCTATGCTAGTTTCGATGATTGTCCAAATCTTACATGTAATCAAACTCATCTTTTTTCCATTCGAGTAAGATCTTAGCTTTGGGATACACCCAAACAATGGTCTTAAATGTTGGAGTATAACTTATACTCCATCTCTTACATTCATTCGAGCCAAAAGTGCGTGTATTAATAAGTAAAACAAAAAATCTTCACAAACTCAAATCCAGAATTTCTACTCTATTAAATTTTGTAACTATTCAAAGATAATAATTAAGTTGTCTAAATAATTTGTTTAATCTATAAAATGTTAAAGAATATTGGAATGAACAAACAACTAGATCAATTAGTTTCCTCAATTGTTAACTTACATAATGTGTAAGATCGTCTCACGGTGAGATGACACTTTTAACACTTTAGAAGAGATTAGTGTTTATTTATTTAAATTTGTGAACAGTCATGCCGTGAGACTGTTTCACGCATGTCTTTATCCTTATTTATGTATTAACCAATCTATATACGATACGGTTTAGTTTTGACGTAGCGGAAGATTAACGAAACGAGTATTTTAGGCGACGATTTCAAAGTATTGTTTCAAACTCAAAATTAAACAATCCCAAACTTACAGCAAAAATCCCAATAAATAGTCTTTAACCAAAAACCTAATAAAGCCCATTAAAACACAAGATATGGGCTTATTAAACAAAACGGAAAATTAAATAACAAAGACATAATTAAAGGTAAAAAAATCCCTCTTGATTGAATGTTGTAGATGCAAATAAATAAATTGAATTGTAATTGTTGTAGTGTGAAAAATGTGAGTGGTGCAGCTTCTAAAGCGCCCATTTGGGTCAATGGTTTTTTTGATTAGCATCCTTGATCAAAAAATTTTAATTTATAAGGAATTGACGTGAAATAGCTAATATTTATTCACTAAAAATTGATTTAAAAAAAGTAAATACATCAAAATGTAAATTACTACTAATTTACAATTTCTATCCAATTCTAACTAATGAAAAATCACATAAAAAAAAATAAAAAAAAATCCCAGTCGCATATATAATGTATACCACCAAACTTGCTCCATTAGTCAACCCTTTCCGTGTCCTCTACTACCACCAATGCGACAATTATACACTTTTAATCCAAACTCATTTCCCTATACTGTACTAGTAATTCAATACACAAACTCATGAAACCGTTCCACTCATTTATCCCACTCGTGTACTAATACTATTATTAGAGTGAAAATGGAATGTCAATTTCACAAATTCTAAAATTATATCCAAAATAAAAAATTCAATTGTATACAAAATTTTGCCTATTTATAATTGAGCATTTTCTTCATTTATTTATTAAAAGAATAATATGGGAATAGCCTCGGGACTCGGGTGTGCCTTGAAAAAAATAAAAACAAAAAAATGATATTTCAAAAGTAGTCCTTTAACTATGCCATATTGAAAATGCCCCCACAATATTCAACTCAAAAATGATAATTCGGCCGTAAATAAATTACAGTGCAAAGAAACACCTGGCTTGCCTTGCCTTCATCATACAGTACACCCCGCACGCCCGGACGAACCCTAAATTCTCTCAAAACTTCAGATCCCTCCTCCACCGGGAAATGGAAATCACAATCGCTCCTCAATCCAAAACAATTAAGCTCAACAACGCTGAAGAAACTCCCTCTCTTCCCGAAGAAATCATCAATGAAGAAATACTGTCAAGACTCCCTGTAAAATCACTCTTGAGATTCAGGTGCGTTGCCAAATCATGGTGCTCTTTAATTGGGAGCAAAAAATTCATCAAAAAACACCTCCAACGCTCAACCTTTGCTCACCATAGGATCTTTTTTCACTCTATTGAAGGATTTAAGTCATGTTCTGTGCCTTCGTTGTTTAATCAGCCTTCTACTAATTCAGTTAATCATTATGAACTTGGAATCGATTTTGAGAGGCCCAAGGAGTCGATTTATATTGCCGGCTGTTGTAACGGTCTCGTTTGTCTTCTTCTAGGTAGAAAAAGGTTTATTTTGTGGAACCCAACCACTAAAAAGTTCAGGAAATTGCCTGATTTCGATAGGTTAAAGAAGCACGTATCCATTACGAAATACGGGTTCGGATTCGATGCGTTGACTGATGATTATAAGGTTTTTGGAGTAGTCTCTGTGTCTTGTGTACGTGGTGCACACATTGCTATTAGTAAAATTATAGTTTACGGACTAATTCATGGACACTTCTTGAGGGAATGGAGGCTTCTTCATTTGATGGGGGGGCCATGTGTGTGAGTGGTAAACTTCATTGGGACTGGGGCATCCGTTACACCTATCAACGTGAGATTGCTTCATTTGACTTGAATAGTCTCGTTTACGGAGTAGTCGAGCTACCGGATTCTTTAAAGGGTGAGTTTTCGCATAGGCTAGGTTTAGGAGTGCTTAAGGGATGCCTTAGCGTGCATTCTTTTCATCAGAAAACTCATGTAGATGTTTGGCTTATGAAAGAGTATGGGGTAAAAGAGTCTTGGGAAAAAGTGGTGACTGTTCCCTATTATCACGATCCTCGTGATTATTCAGTCCCAACTCCAGTTTCCATAGATCCAAATGGAGAAGTTTTACTATACTATGGGGAAGATTTCTTTATTTACAATCTGAAAGACAATGTGTTTCGGCATCCCCACATAAATGGCCATGTTATGTTCCTTGATTTGGGTATGTACGTTGAAAGCTTAGCCTCAGTTGTTCCTTGTGCCGAAGATCAGAGTAATATCTTGGGATAATGCTCTCAACTGTTTGGTAATACTCATCTCCTTAGTTTAATCAATTCGATCTTGCACGTGTTCCTTGCATTGTGATAATGTGCTTAACATATATAGATATCTGTTTGTTGGTTTTCTGAAGCAGGTATAACTATACTTCGTAACGTAAATTGGGCATCCACATCGAAGGTGTTGCACCCCTTGTTCTTGATTTCAAACAAGAGAGTCTACCAGAGGGTTGCGCGAAAGATCAAAGTAATACTTTAGAATAATGTTATCAACAGGTTGGTAGTTATGGTCTTGTTAGATTAATCAGTTTTTTTGACTCAGTTCTGTTCTTGTAATGTTGTTTGTGTCCTATTATTGTGAAAATGGATGGTTGTATGTTGGTTTTGAAGCAGTTATGGGAAGCAAACTCATTATTTACATGATATAAGTGTGTTCTTTTAAGTTTCCCCCACTTATTGAAATGTTTTCTTATATGGCTTACACTTTTTATGAATTTTGGCTGGCTTCGGGATTATATTTTCATAGCATAAGCGATATAACGTGCATGGAAATCGACATCTTTAGAGAAAGTAAGATTACATAGCGACGGGAGTTTTGGATGATTTATTGAATACTCCTACAAGTTAAATCTACGTGTTTGGCTTTCAGTCTTAAACAGAGTTCATTGTTATGCTCTCGACGTGATGATTTTTGCTTCGTACAGTGTTCGTTGTTATGCTTCGATGTAAATACTAGAAGTTAGTGAAACTATTTGAGGAACAAACTTTGGTTTTGGTATGGATGTTTAGGGTTTCTTGCACTCTTTACTGCTGTTTGAGTTATATATACTCCCTTGGTAAGTTACTCCCGTCGCTAGATAAGTTACTCGTTTTGCCAAAATGGTGGTCCCAAACAAAACTACCAATTTCCTAAAATGTTAACATAAAATCAATGTGATAAATCAGATCTTTATGTGATAAATTCTTCACTAGTGACATCCTATCGGATGAGGATTGAATTGCCTTCATCTCTTTTATGTATTTCTTTTGATTTTAGAAAGAAACACACACAAAAATTATATGGTATCTAATTTTTCTACTTTCACTCGTTTTTTATTCTGTATTTCTCTCTAATTTTTTACAACGTTGGTAACACGTTGAGAATATATCTAGATGTGTATTTTAAAGCTCTTATTTATTTATGAACCCTAATGATTATCATTTTTTCAAGCACATTAAATCAACTTATTTCAATTTTGGTGTTTCACATTGTATTAATATTTCACTTAACATGTGTCGTTTAAAAAATTAATTAACGTTCCATAACAATGTAGACGACACGTGTTAATGATTAAGTGGGATAAACGTTAAATAAAATACGAAAATCAGATTGTTTTTCAAGATCATTAGATAAATGCAAAGAGTTAGTGACAAAAGGAAAACAATAGTGAAATCAAATGATATGAAAGGCCAACCAAACTGCTTTATTTAGAGTAGGTTTTGACGACTAGAAACTACCCTAATATGTCCGTTCTTTATTGGATAGTCTATCCTACATGAATTGCTTGTGTTGATTTTACTTTTTTTTTTTTGAATGTGTTCTGTTTATTTTTAATCTATTAAATTCAATCCTACTCCACTCTGTAAAAAATATTTTGTCACTCTCATTTTTTCTCTTTCAATAACACTTGTAATAATATTCTTTTAGAGTCACTATATATTTCACTTTTTTTGGAATGTTCAATAATAAGTTTTTCATTTTATTTTTAACATATTATTTATTTATTTCTCAATTAAATTATTTGCATTATATTTCTTAATCAAAACATAAAAAAGGAAAGGAGAGATGTAGTGCAACAAAGGGATCACAATATAAAAATAATAATCATAATTTGACATAAAACAATAATGTCAAGATTTCATACCAAAATTTCAAAAGAAATACACTACTCAATCGTTCCAATTTTATTATGGACATTTGTTTTAATAAATATTAACTAGTTTATGTATAAAATACTAAATGGATTTGAGGTATATGAATATTGTGGAGTTCACCTATTAATAAAATGATTGATAATTTAATTAAATAAAAGATTGGCAGAATATGTTAGTATTAATTATCAAGTTTTCTAGAGATAAAACAATTAAGAGATAAAACAATATGAATTTAAAATAAAAATAATAAAATTGAGGGAGGTAAGAATAATGAAATATGTTAGTATTAATTATCAAGTTTTCTAAATCCATAAGCTGACATACTGTTACTTTTCATCAACAAAATTTATTGTACAAGTATTTTAATTTTAAAGTTTGAATTAAGGATATGCATCTTCTTTCCTACTCAACCCTACGTCAGTATCTATCCATAACTTATTATGGGTATCGATTTTCTAAATGTATTCTGTTGGCTATTGAAATTATATTGTCCAGTAGTACAGAGATACACAGCAGTATATGTATATTTATGTATTATTATATCATCCTTACTGATCTCTTCGTAAATGTATTTTAGTGGCTATAGTTCTATTTTTTATTTGTAATGAACTCGTAACATACGTGTATTTAGGTATGATAAACAATCAATATAAAGATTAGATATTGCATACAATGAAATAAACAGAAGGGTATTGTCTATTCTCATTATCTTTTTTTATAAAAGATTTTGAGATGAAATAAAATAGTCACTCTTTTTGGTGGTTGGTCAAAACAATAATAAATAATGTTATTATCTTATTAAAAGAAATACCCACATTTTTTTTTATACAAATTACATCGTGCAACTTTATTTTTTTACTTTATTTCTACCATTAAACTTCACCTTTCACATAAAAATATATTTTTCTTTTAAATTCATATCCAACTTAAATAATGAGAATTATAAAAATGATTGAACTTGTAATTTAGAAAGATAGTTATAAATGCGTTTTTTTAAACCTCATTTCTTTTATTTCCATTATCTGTCTATAAATTTTTCTTTTTTATTATTTTATTCCGTCCGTTTATAAATTATTCATATCACCTTTTACAAATGTCTTATAAATTTATATATATATGCCTTCGGATTTATTTACATAAAATGTTATTAAACTTTAACTTTATATTATATTTTTCCTCTCTTTTAATTATAGATTATATCTATTATTTAATTAATTAATTTATTTTATGTACTAAAAATAACGAAAAACTTATAAATATAAAAGAGGAGTATTGACTTCTGGCGCTCCCTAAAACCTCATATGTTAAAAATAGGGGATGCGTTCGCCTTTCATCCAAATAATGTCGACCAATTAAAAACAACGTTTCAATGTATTGCGATGTGATGTGATGTGATATACAATTGGAGAGACAAATGTACCCTTGAGAAACATGACAAAATAGCTTACATGCCTATGGATAAGGATGAAGAGCAAGGGTTACTCTTGTCATTCAGTCCTACACCAAATTTAATACTCCGTAATAATGCATATATGGGTTTGTTTTTATTAAATAACCTTTTCTGTATCTTTATTTGAAAATTTTAATAAATTTGGAAAACAACTTCTCCGTTCTTATAATTTGTGTTCTTCTTCACTATCACCCATATCTTTCAAGATTCTCAGATTTGCTTCGAAATTACGAAAAATCCCACATCCAAGAATTATTAGCCTCACAAATTTTCAGAACAAATTTTGTAAATTATTACTAGTATTTCACAGGAGAGAGAAATTCCACAAAATATATCCCATTATCTAAGTTTATATCCATTTTGCTCAAAGTTACACATATCCAAATTCTGTAAAAAAGTCTATCAACACATATGCAGAGCAAACCCAAACAGCATCAAGAAGTGATTACTGGTCTATCATTTTCATCTAAGGATTCCAGTAGCGCCATTGAGCTGAAGCGGTAGGGGATTACCGATTGATTTTGAATTTTAGGGCAGGTATAATTTGTGGGTTTGGATTGAATTTTTGCTTGTTAGTACAGGGTTGTCGTATGAGTTGTGATTGATTTAGGGTTTTGAGTGATGGTGGTTTCTGGAAATGACCCGTTTGAATCGTTTTTGAACTCGATTCAAGTAGTTAGAAATGCCTTTTCACCTATAGAGTCTAATTTTCAAAAGGTTACAAAGAATTTTGAGCTTTGCTTTAATGGGGGCTATAAAGGTGGGGATTTGAATGGTAGTGTTGATGATGTTAATAGTGAGTTGGTGGCAGCTGAGTTGGATTTCAAGAAGGTGAGTGGTCAACGTATTGATATCAATGGCAATGATCGGAGGAGAAAGAAAGTCCCAATCAAGATTTTTGTTGGAATATTTACTGATAAAGATGGATTTAATGAGCATAGTAACAGGCAGGCTAATGTAAAGTCATCGAAGAAAGGTTTGAAAGAGAGGTATGGGAGTGGGAAGGGTTGGAAAGAGGATAGGAATACTAATGGGAAATGCTTTCATCTTGATGTGGCGTTATCGTTCTTGATTAATGGTTTCGTGCAGGCTTTACCGAGAACATTCAAGCCTGAGAAAAAACAGGCTCAGAAGATGAGCAATGCTGATAGTTTTGGTTGTGAAGATTCTCATGTGAAATTGGGAGTGAAATCGAGGGTTGGTGGTGCGATTAAGCAGGAGGAGTTGAAGGCTAAAGAAGGGAAAGACTTGCCATTTGACTATTTTATCGGGTTTGTGATTGATCAGTTCAATCATTTGCCGAAATTTGATGTGGGAGTTCAAGCAAATGAGTGCAAGACTGTTGAGCATAAGCCTGATAATCATTTTGACCATTTTAGGGCGTTTTTCAGTAATTTAGAAGGTAAACGAGCAGACGTTAATGGGTTTTTGGGGAATTTGATGTTTGCTCGTGTGGGTGGAGTTCCATCAACTATGGTTGAAGTGCCTTCTGTGAAAGATGTTGGGGATGAGGGAATTAGTAATGCTGTTGTTAATCAGGAAGAAAGTGGTGGTAACTCACCGCAGAAATTGGCGAATGGATTGTTAAGCATTCCATTGTCGAATGTTGAGCGTTTGAGATCGACTTTGTCAACTGTATCGTTGACAGAACTGATTGAGTTACTACCACAATTAGGGAGACCTTCGAAAGAAGATCATCCTGATAAGAAGAGACTTTTCTTTGTCCAGGATTTCTTCAGATACACTGAAGCTGAAGGTATTCCTTTTCTCTTTGAGTTCTACTTTAGCACAATTGCTTGACAATATTACAAAGATGTTTTCATTTTTTTTCAGCTTAATTTGTGTTCTTAGGTTATGCTTGAATATCTTTTATATGATGTTCAGTAATATGTATTAAGCCCTATATATTATTGTAATATATATGCAGGTGAGTTGTGGTTTCCTTTTAACTTTCTGTGTTTGCACTGGCTTTTTTTTTTTTTTTTTTTTAATACTAGACAGTTAATAGCTATAGTGTAAGAGAGTTTTTAACTACTTCGAGTGACTTTTCTGTTTTCTTGTTTCTTCAATTCTTTCTTGCCCATTATGAAAAATGATAGAATTACCTAGAAAGTCTCTTATGAAGTAGGTAATCTTCTTTAGTTAATTTTTTGATTCAACCATAAGGAACATAATCTGATGATAGTAATCACTGTTATGGTTGTCTTTAAAGTTGGAAGAGCTATTCTCTAAGAGTTGAATATCAATCAAAATACTCTGTATGCAGGAAAGAGGTTTTTTCTTGAGTTGGACAGAGATAATGATGGACAAGTTACTCTGGAAGATCTTGAAGTTGCCATGCGAAGGAGAAAACTACCTAAGAGATATGCTCACGAGTTCATGCGTCGTACAAGAAGTCACTTGTTTTCAAAATCTTTTGGATGGAAACAGTTTTTGTCCTTAATGGAACAGAAAGAACCAACAATTCTTCGGGCTTATACCAGTCTCTGTTTGAGCAAGTCTGGGACACTACAGAAAAGTGAAATTTTGTCATCCCTGAAAAATGCAGGGCTTCCTGCGAATGAAGATAATGCAGTCGCAATGATGCGCTTTCTGAATGCTGACACGGGTGAATCAATATCTTATGGGCATTTTCGGAACTTCATGCTTTTGCTCCCATCTGACCGACTTCAAGACGATCCAAGGTAGATGAGGTTTTTTTCTTTTCTTTTGCCCTGTCTGTCGATCATAAGCGTGTTTCTTGTGAATCCCAGCTTCGTACTAGGTTTCTGGTGTGCATTGTTATTATAGCATTATTTTCATCTGTGTAGGGTAGGACATAATACCATACTGGTTTGTTTTCTCATTTTATTGAAGGATTAGGTTTATCTAAGTCTTGTGATTCAATTAGTCAACAAATTAAAAATTTGGAAAATAGTTTTCTTTAGTCCTATAAGTTATCCCTGTTTTGGTTCTAGTTCTGTTGACTTTCAGGAATCGAAAATATAACTTCCAATTTTTGACATTTTGGTCCGGTAACCAGCTGTAGGATGTGAAACATCCGGCTGACGTTGACGTGGCAAAGTTTGATTTGTCCATGTGGCAAAGTCTGATTGGTCAACCGGATGCTTCATCTTTTACAGCTGGTCACCGGACCAAAATGTTGAAAAATTGAAAGTTACAAGACTATTTTCAATTCATGAAAGTCCACATGACTAAAATCAAAATAAGTGTAACTTACAAGACTAAAAAAACTATTTTTCCTGATTTTTTTTGGAACTAATAGTTGACAAGACTTCTATTCAAAAGGTCATCTATCGTTTTTGATCCATTTCTAGACGGAGTAGCCTGAGCATTGCGAGTAAAAGTATTTTTCCGTTTTGAATTGCAGAAGTATATGGTTTGAAGCTGCGACTGTTGTTGCTGTTCCTCCACCCTTGGAAATACCAGCTGGCAGTGTTCTAAAAGCAGCATTGGTTGGAGGACTGTCATGTGCACTCTCTACAGCTTTACTGCATCCTATTGACACTATTAAGGTAAAATATTCTGAGTTCAGAAATAGATTCATCTTTGATGGCCTTCTTTTATGTTATTGTCTTCTCGATATTTTGATACTCTTTTATGGTCTTCTTTTATGTTGAGGGTTTGATCAATGAGTACACACTCTGAGGTGTAGTGTTCCTACCTTTTCTGGTGTTAGGCGTTGTATTATGTCATTTTTTTTTATAGTACTGTAAATATTATTTTATGGTGTGAAACCATGGAAGGCTATGTCTCTAGAATTCTATTGAGCCGTCAGTTGTATCACTAATTAAATTGTCAATTTTTTTCAATTGCTCAAATAAATATCATATAGTGTATGGGTAATCAACTTTGGTGGCTGTAATTGTATAAAGACTGGTCTTTAATATTTTCTGGACAGACCTCCGAATGAAACTACTAAGTAATGAGTCAAATAGGTGTAGTCTATACATTTTGCATGTTGGTTATCTGATTTCAGTGTTCCATGTGGCAATCTGACTGTTGGTTTGTTTGTTAGACACGAGTGCAAGCTTCAACTCTCACCTTCCCAGAAATTTTGTCCAAGCTTCCTCAAATTGGAGTCCGGGGCTTATATAGGGGCTCGATTCCAGCTATATGGGGCCAATTTTCAAGGTATAATTTGTATACTCTCTTTTACTATAAATGATTGCTTCATACTAGGATGCTTATTTACCTAATTGTGCAGTCATGGTCTACGAACGGGAATTTTTGAAGCAAGCAAACTTGTGTTGATAAATTTTGCACCAAATCTTCCTGAATTACAGGTAAGAATCACAAACTCCCCTGTTTCATAATCAGTGTTGTTTTTGTTTCTAATTAATTGTCACTTTTAGTTGTTTCTCCGCATTTCTTTCAAATATACCCTCCTATGTATCCCTAAAAGATCTCTTATTTTTTAATTAATGATAATATTTTAAGGTTTATATAAGGATGAGTGGGGTAAATAAGTCAATTTTTTATGTTCCTTAATTTGAAAAGAAATTTCTAAATTGACACTCATTATGAAACTGATGGCGTACTAATTTTAGCTATGTTCATAGGTTAGTTCGTCTTGTTACAGTCAAGCTAAAACAAATAGACATGCTTGTATTCTTCATTTCGGTGACCGAAATTTTCATTATGCTTAAGCTAAAGGCTTCTTCACATAGTTTATCCACTTTCTCCTATCAATTGTTTGAGGAAATGCTACAAAGAACTTTTGTTTTCCCTTTTCATTAGGGGTTAGTCAAGTTGGCTCACGAGCTACTCGTGCTCAACTTGAAAAGGTTCAAAATCGACTCAATTTTAATCAAGTAATTCTCGAGCTCAGTAATACTAGGCTCATCAGACTAACAAGCCTATTGAGCTCACATAGTTTTATCATATTACCCATAATATGCTCTAATAATTTACAAATATACTCTAGTTATAAACAAAATAAAAATCTCTTTTAATGTTGTAAGTTATCGAGTTGAACCGAGTCGAGCTCCAGTATTTTGAGTTTTCCATTGAGTCGAGCTCGAGATCAAAATAATTGAGCTCGATTGAGTCGAGTTCGAAGTTGACATTACTCTACTCATTAGTCTCATTTACACCCCTACTTTTCATTGTGATGGATATTATATTTTCAGCTTTTGGAGGATATGATATTAAAAGATTTGTCGTCCAAATATAGATACTTATTATAAATGGTGTTTAGGTTCAATCTCTGGCTTCGTTCTGTAGCACAGTTCTCGGTACAGCAGTGCGTATTCCTTGTGAGGTGTTGAAGCAAAGGTGTCAGGCTGGTCTATTTGACAATGTGGGACAGGGTCTCGTTGGAACTTGGCAACAAGATGGTCTCAAGGGATTTTTCCGTGGAACTGGTGCAACTCTTTGCCGAGAAGTTCCGTTCTATGTTGCAGGCATGGGCCTTTATGCTGAATCCAAGAAGGTAGGTATCAGATTTATTTTTCACATGGTTTATTACAAATGTTTTGCTTCATAGCTGATTTTATCATTTTTAAAAAAAAATAAAAAAATTGTTGGGGTATTCTGATTTTATTTTATTATGTATGGTGATTTGATGTATATAGGATAGAAGAAAGTAGAGAATCATTAACTCAAAATTAACAAGGGGACTGATGACTGGAAAATGCTTGGGAAGAAATAGTTAGAGATTTAGCAAATAATTTTACCAATTTTTTATTTGGTCCAAACTGTTTCCACTTTTTGAAATGGGTCCTCTAAGTAAACCATATTTGTCTTTTTCGTTCAGTGACCAGCTACTAACGATATCCCAACCGGTCACCCCGTCACTTTTCTGAAATTGGTCCACCTTTTTAGATTGGTCGTACAAATTTATGGAAACAATGAACAGTGACTGGCTGCATTATCCTCAGTAGCCGGTCACTGGACGAAAAAGATGAATGTGATATATATACAGAATCAGTTTCAAAAAGTGAAAACAACCTGGACCAAAGTAAAAATTGTTAAAGTTATTGGAAAAAAAAAAAAAAACCCCAAATAGTTAAATGATAATTGTGAGAAAGATGGATATGATTTATTTGGATACAACTGTGAATGAGTAACTTGGTTTTGGTTATCATTCATTCAATTACATCTCGGAAACTATTTCAGGCTGTCCAGAAGCTGCTCGGTCGGGAGCTCGAACCCTGGGAAACGATCACCGTTGGGGCTTTATCCGGAGGGTTGGCAGCCGTCTTAACAACCCCATTTGATGTAATAAAAACAAGGACAATGACCGCACCTCGGGGACGCTCGGTCTCATTAACAGTAGTAGCATTCTCTATTCTCCGCCATGAAGGACCGCTCGGACTATTTAAAGGAGCTGTGCCCCGTTTCTTCTGGATTGCTCCACTAGGTGCCATGAACTTTGCGGGCTACGAGCTTGCAAGAAAGGCGATGGACAAGAACAAAAACGAAGAAACAGTTGAGGCTCTTGTCCAGAAATAGATCCCCTGCTTCTAACTGTTTCTTCAGAGCATTTTGTTTTGCCATATGAAAGCTGCTTGCTTGAAGGAATTTTTGTTTTAGTTTTTTCCTTCTTTTTTTTTTGAAATGTTTTATAGATGCAGCAGCTGTTCATACCCATAATCTATTCGTCGAAAGTCCCTGATCACTTAACTTGCTCTGTTCTTTAAGTTATCTTGCTATGAGATTCAATATTCGGATTTCATGTTTTTTTATTTTATGTCGTTTCATTGCTTTTTATGTCTTTGTTTCATTCAACATTTTTTATGGACTTATTTGGTAGATATTTTGAGTTATCTATGTTCAGTTTTTCAAATATCTCAACTTGATCACATTAAATTGCAGATGGTGTGTTTTATTTGTCCTCAATTATGTTTTTACTTTTTACATCGGGTTATAAATTTTATTTTGGATATGGTGTGTTTTATTTGTCCTCAATTATGTTTTTACTTTTTACATCGGGTTATAAATTTTATTTTGGATCTGATTAGACGGCTATTTTGAACTTGATTAACTTTTTATTTTGGGCTACCAAATTAAATCTAAGCAGCGAAGGATGTTGGATGAGTTGCAGATTAGTTGATATTAGAATTTTTATCATTTCATGTTCCATATCCATAATATAAGATCGATTAGTATATGGCATTATGGAAAACAAAATAAGACTTATATACCAATAACTTGTGAAAATTTAATTATGCTCCTTTTTAAGTCATAAGTTCAAAACTTTTAAAATATAAACAATTCTTGAAACGAATTAGTTCACATAGAACTTTACTTGAACTTTTATTGGGATCTTTATTAATGGACGAAGAGATTGATCTCCCGAATGAATCATTCTTAAATTGAATATTGAGATTTAAAAATAATAACGTAACAAACATTTCTGGAAAAGAGTAATATATATATATATATATATATATTCTTCTCCCTATAATGTTTTTATTAGTTTTACTAGTTCATTTCAATACCTAGTTTTACTAGTTTATTTTATTCACTTGGACAATCATTTTCCTAATTATTTTCAAGTGTACCTAACATACCCTTAATTAATATTTCTACATTCATTTCTGTCCAAATGCCGGTTGGGGTTTATCCCCACCTCGTTTGTGTTCCAGATTACTTTGAATAAGTAATTGTTCCGCGGTCCGAGTTTCCAGACACATCGCACTTCCGCTCGGGTCGAAGCTGCCACTCGGTCCTAAGACGCTTCATACGTCGATAGACAGAGAGAGTCACAGAAGCTCCGCTAATTGAGCGTCTTTGGTCGACTTTCGCCTTCCGAGTACCCTGTAGGTCACTTCTTGCAGGGACATATCATATTGAGAAAATGTAGAGTACTTCTAGAGTCACATATGTATTTGTGTGCATTCTATTGGTGCAATTGAGTTATTTTAACTTTGTTTTAATCTGGTGTCAAATTTTTTAATTAAACCATTAAAAGTATATTCAAATCACTTTAAATTCAATTATGTTGTTGCATACAAAAATTTGCAAAATTTCTCTTACTCATACTTCTCCTCCATGACAAATTAAATTTGCATAACCACCTTTATTTTAATTTTGTTCTTATATTTGCTTTTGTACTAATATCTATTAAATGACAATTAAGTAACTAAAATGAAAAAAAAAGAAAGAAAATATACTTATATTTATTGTTATTCAATACACATACTATATATTAAATCATGGATAGTATTATTTTACACATGTAAATAATTGTTAAAAAAAAAAGTAGAAAAGAAACACTACTAGAAATAAATTATGCGTGGGAAAGAGGAATATGTGTAAAATTAGAAAGGAATTGAAAAGGGTCATTTTGTTGTTAAATATAGTTAAAAGTTGATTAATTTTATTGATGTTTCCGCGTTGGTCTCAAAAGTCATAAAAAACCACTACCTTTTCTTCTTGAAAAAATTGACTTCACTCACAAAAATAAATACTTTTGGATTTAAATTAAAGAATCTAGCTAGATGCATCTATGCTTTGTTTTGTCTATATTTGTTTGTATTTTCTCCACACCACATCGTATAAAATTTGTTTAGTGCAATTTATTCACTACACACTCATACAATAATTGTCGATAAATATTATCCATCGAAAAAAATGTCTCTATTTTTATATAAAAATGAAATGGAGTCATTTTTTTTTAAAGCAATGAAATGAAGTAGTTAGGTTATTTTAATAGTAAAGGGGGATAGAATTAAAGTTGTGAAAATGTGTCAGACTTTTCGAGTCAGCTAGTCCGCCCCACCTAAAAGGATAGGTGTACTAAACATTTGTAAGCTCGTCTGAAGGTGGATCTAAATGAACCATCCCTTTGGCAGCATGATTTAGTAAGGTGATTTTTTTTACATTTATACTTTAAAAAATTAATTAATATTTTTTACTCAAAGAAAGAAAATCGGATGTTTTTAATTGTGACAAATTAATCACAAGTTATTTCATATTTTTATTGTTCATCGAATATTTAAAAAGGATAAAAGAGATCGTGAGAAATCAAAATATGTTATGGACAAAAATTATTTATTATCAATTTGTATAAGTACAACATCTCATCATCGTTTATTTCATAATCATTTTCGATAGTTAATGAGAATAATATATTTATACGGTAAAAAAATAATTAAAAAAAGCTTGTAGGTTAGTTGGATTTATAAGGTCACCCCCTTGTTAGCGGACTGACCTGCCCCTATGATCTATCCCACCAATTGGTGAGCCTCGTTGGATTGTGTGTTGCAACTTTCTGTCTACTCTCTTTGGCAATTCAAAATACTAACACGTTTAAGATTGTATTTGATGTGGATGAAATATATCCACATTTTAAAAATAAATAAATAATATTGATAATAATCAATAAAATACCTACAAAGTCCTCTAAAATGCTTCTTCAAAGTATGAGAACTCGTTCTCCTCACATGTACTGAACCTTTTGGGTGAGTTCCGGTGAATGATGGGCCACGACATTCAAATTAGCTAGGTGATAAATCCGAGAGGATAATGGAAGAAATACTATTAATTACTAGAACTAAGAAACAGTATGAAAAGGTGTGAGAGAAGGTGTGAGAGTGTGTTATGAATAATGACAATAAAAGGTAGATCATATAAAAGAAGAAAAGAAATCTAGGACCATAAGTTCACATGTCGAGTCGGAGTGCCAAACCTTGCCTGGGAAAACCCTCCTTAGGGATAAAACTCAGGTCAAGGAAAAAGGTACACTCCTCTAAAAATCAATGTCTATAGAAAACAAAATATAAATCATTATGCAGAAATGAGAGTAAAAATATTTTTCTACGTCTCATGCAACAGTCTGAACATTCACCAATATGTACGACTTCTGACACAAAAATTGTACGTCTTTTATCCAATTTGTAGTGGACACTTCACTTAAAATGACAGTTAATTATTCGTCTTAAGTTCTAGTATGGCGAGGCCGTGAAGACCTCTAATATGGTAAAGTTAGCTCCCCGAAATAGTCGTTTCCTTAGATTTAGGTAAGGTGAGGTCACGAAACACAACTCCTTTGAATGATGTTCGCCGGACCTCATATCTTAAAAACAACCTCTCTGAGTCAACTTTAGCTCGAAACAGGCTAATCTCACTTGTTGAGCTCGGGTCAACTCACATAACTATATTGCGGTTTTATAAATTTTTATATCCTCATCTCTTAGGAGAATTGAGAGGTGGGCGTTGTCAATTCTTTGATCTCCAACTTTGGTAGGGCTTGAGTTCCGATAAAATGAGCTTCTGGGCTCAGGTACCACGAGCTCTTGGACCTAACCTCCACGAGTCCAGGTCCTTATATAAATGGGCTAGAGCCCCTCAAATAGGCACACTAGCTAGTTAGTACGACGCATATAATTATTGATTTTTTTTTTTTAAAGTCAAGTATTTAAGTCCAAAGTAAATATATGAAATTTCATATCGACATTGTGTAATCTGAATATAAACATGCTATGAATTGATAAAGTTATTATGAACGCGTCTTCAGTTTGCTTTATTGTATCATGAGTCTTGTGAAAAGAAAGACATTGCACACGTTAGGTAACAATATTTATTAGTAGTATGTTCTTGTAAGAAATAAGTCAACAGAAAAAGACTGATGAAGTTGAGTGTTGAAAGTCAGCCGCAAAATAAAAATAATAATAATCATCATTAGAGTGAATAACCATGCAATTAAATAAAATAATTTAATTAAAAGATGAGTTTCATGTGCAAGTGTTTGTGAAAAGGGAGTCGATTTCGACTCAAACAGTCTTCTTGTTCCCATTGATTCCATCTCTGAAGAAAATCGAATAATTTCTCCACACTAAAAGTTAAAAAATAATAATAATAAAGTGGAATACTTAATTCTGGATATATATTTTTATAATTAAGTTGGCATCTTATCTAATAGATATCGGGGGCCATCGTCCTTACTCCTTTAACTTTTGTTCAAATTCATTATCTTTATAAATTTCTCTAGATAAATTATTGATAATTAGTTTACATATAAAATATATAACAAGTTATTGAAGTATATAATGAGTATTATGGAATCCAATTATATATAAAGTTATTGTTTGTGAATAAAGTGAATGACAATTCGTGTAAATAAATTTTGCTCCTGCTTCAATTGGGGCTTCGCTATTGAACGGTGTGATTGGTCTCCTGAATTAGTCGACTGTTGGGTCAGATACCGAAACTTTAAAAAAATAATGGTTGAAAGGTGAAAGCGAAAGTAAAATAGTGTAAAAAATATTATTTCTAAAAACGGAATAAGAATAATGAAAATAACGGCAACATTAATAAAAAAAAAAAGTTATAATAATGAAATGTACGAGGGAATATACTTTTCCTTATCAAATTTGAATCTCCAGTTGGTTTGTCATATTTTTTTTTGAAAACCATTAAGGTTAGTTTTCATTATTACAAACACATCCATCGAGCACAAAATTTATCGAATTTTAAATTTATTAAATATTTTCGGACTGTGGAAATTCAATTGGAAATTATAATACTATGCTCCGTGCCAACTTTTTTAGGATCTACATACAAATCAAACTATAAAAGACCCAACACAATATAATATATTGATAACATTAATTATAAGTTGAGAAGAGAATGTAATAATATTAATATATGGGTTGAAATATGAAGTCAAAAAATAGTAGTACAAACGTAATTAGGTAAAGTTTAGGCCCGCGCCATATATGTCTGAAAATGAAATTATTTGATTGTCTACAATCTACATGTATAGTTCTAGTTTTCACACTGAATTTGTTTTCTTTTATTTAGATAATGATGTTTCCAGATTAATTAAATAAGATTACTAGTTCATTATACAAACACTCACAAAGTCAATTTCAATTATTAGCTATACATAGTGTAGTCCACAAAGGATAGTACAATTTTAAATACAAAAAAAAAAAATCTTTCACGCACCTTCTTTTTTTTCAATTTTTTTTTTCTTCATATCTTGAACTTTTTTTTTTCAATTAAGCATAATGATGTAATATATGAGTAATTAAGCATTTTGAGTAATATTGGGTAGGCATTTCAAGTAATGAGGTTTAGTGATAATATCTGATACATTTAATTCTTTCTCAACTAAATTATTTGTCATACTCATATTTTAGTTTTAGAATTCATGTCATCAACACAACAAGTAATATTGTTAAACATAAAGACGTATTATTGTGTAAACTTTCCAAGTAATATTGTGTAAACATCCTCATCACGTACGTATGAATGATCTGATCCGCGAATATATATTTTATATTTATTCGAATCATATTTTAATTAAATAAGCTCTGTCACACTCACATATATATTACACAAGACTTAATTATGTTTGGCCGATTTTGAAACGAGCTAATTAGGTCGAATACGTACTATTTGTCTATTTATTAATGATATGATGACAAGATATATATATATTCAGTTAGGTAACGCAGGTCTTTATTAATTCTTCGTATAATTAAAATGAAGGTCATTGCAATAATTTTTTTATTAATAGTACTTAATTACATCTGACTTTGGACTTTAGATTTGACAATATCCTTTCATTACCATATAAAAGTGATGATATTGCCACTTGGTATACAAAACGTAGTTTATTTCAGAATTTTGTTTCACCAATATTAATATGTCGGGTTGGTCTGCTATGGACTCGAGTGCATGTTATGCACCCTAGTTCATGTTGCACTTTTCAGTTTACTGACTTACACTTTTTGGTAAATGGTGTTGCATTTTTTAATTATTAAACTGTATAATAATTTTTTTAGTAATAATTGAAAAGTGCAACACCATTTATCAAAAAGTGTAAGTCAGTAAACTGAAAAGTGCACATGGACTAGGGTGCACAACATGCACTCGAGTGCATACTAGACTTTACCTAATATGTCGTGTATTGTATATGTAATAATAATGCCACTCTATGTGAGACTAATTCTAGAACATATGAATATCGTTTTATAATTATAATCCCGTTTTGATGTATCCTACACGCTAGTTATATGTTGCTGAATGAAATTAAGATATATGGTTTCAAATCCACCTTTATAACCTTAAGGAAGCTTTAAATTAATTCAACCACCAATCACACATGGAGTTAAATCCCGCGGCTCAGGATGAATTTTTACGCACTCTAAATGAACCGAGCTGCTCGTAAGCTCGATTCGTTAGTACTGAATTCACTAATGAACTGCGCTCGAACTCAATAGCCAAATTTTTTTCTTTTAATTTCATTAAACTCGTTAGGCTCGACTAGGCTCGAATGACAGTTATATGACTAACACATACACGAGATGTAGTTTTTATAGTAACACATATAACATGTACTATGCCACGTGACATCACCAATTAACCCACAGCATAATGTATTAAATTTAATAAAGCATAACATCATGAAACATCAGAGTGATCAAAGGATTATTCAAAGTAACATCACAAATTGCCCTAGATTAAGTTTGACTAATTAAAGTGAAATTTGTACATATCTAATATCAAAATATATATTCGGCCATAAATATAGTAATTTTTTTTAATGCCACGATATCCGATCCAAAAACTAACAAATTTTAGGGGACCAATTTCACCGAACACTTGCTTGTGCATAAATTTTTTTTGATCAGTAAAATGAAGAATTCAATTAAAGAAAATCTACATGGTACAAGGGGGTACCAAGTAGGTGGAAGTTTAGTTTACAGTAGTGTTGAGAAAGGGTTACTACAATGACTCAAGAACCGCACAAATATTGCCCTGGATAAAGTTCATGTTGTTTGCCGACAATATCAATATTATCATGCATATTAACTACCAAAAATAAATTCCTTTTAAAAAAATCAGAAGAAACGGCTAAAAAGCTCATTTTAGTTTATGAAACGGACGTTGGAAGATCCGGCCGACAGATTAAACCGGGCATTCTCATCACATGATATGATGTTCTAAAAAAGTAGTGATATACTATTAATTTGATTTATGAATTCACACGTACGTAGCAAGACTTTGAATAAATTTTGACCTAAAAGTTATGTGGATAGAATTATATATATGAACATATGAATGAAGCCGCGCGCCCACAATCCCTGAAGATATGTCCATAGTAATAAGTTAATTTTCATGTGGGAATTAATTTTACCCTCTATCTTTAAAAAAAAAAAAGAGTTTTAAAATAAAATTGAGATAGTATCAAATTTATAATACTATCAAATCTAGATGCATGATAAACTCGATTCATTTATGAGATAGCTAGTACTGTCTTTCAAAATTGATTCATTTATTTTGTAATAAACTGAGATAATATTGTCTTGAATTTTGATTTTTTTTTTCTATTTTAAATTTAGATCATCTAAATTTTATTGGTAAATTATTGTATGCATACATACAATTGAATTTTAAGTGATACAACATATTAAAATTAAATTAAAATTGTGACTTAATTGCACTGCAGTTGCATCATTTTTTTTAAGTCACGATATTCGGTCAAAAGACTGACTAATCCGGTACCAATTCTACCGTCCACTTCCGGGGACCCCGTTTAAATTCAGATTTTTGCGCTCTATATGAACCGACTCCTTAGAAATTGTTTCCACCTTAGAGATTTCGAACACCCAGAGAGGAACACACTTCTAAGTCTCAAACCTAGCTACACCACTAAGTCTACTCCTCGAGATTACCAGTTGCATCATTAATTCATGAGTGCAAACAAGTATGACTCAATTTTATAAGGATTAAAATGAAGTTTTAGCCCTTCCTTGAAGTAACATCATAGCTAGATTCGTCCAGGACCACCAATAAACTAACAATTTATCGCATTATATAGAGTTGAGTGTGTATGAATTATATGGTGTTAATTCCATCGTCATTTAACGTGACAAATGGCTCATTATGTATATGCAGTATGCTAGCTCCGTGTATTCGGACAAAATGTTTGAATTATTGAATTTACATTTACAAATTAATTAATAAGAAAAATAAATTGAAAAGAGGAGGTTGTATTGGATAAATTGATCATTGAATAATTCTCTTGAAATGAAACATTAGGTCACCAAAAGATGCCAAATACATGACTTGTTAGTCCCAATGGACCCTTTTTTCACTTCTTTTAATTCACCTTTCACTTCTTTCCCTTTGGAAAAGTTGTAACAAATCACATCAACGTACATACGCTCTTGACTAAGTATACCTCTAATTGTTTAAAAAAAAAAAAAAGAGTACTTCTAGCTAATTACTTAAAGAAAGTAATTAAAAAAAAACTCTTTAATCAGTTAAAATAACATGAACCCTCATTATTCCTCGTATTTTTTTTTTGTATAGTATATATGTAGTAAATCAAATTGCTCGATCTTAATTTCATGTCCAAAGAGGCTCCCACGCCACTCCCAAAATGTTCTCATCCAATAAGAAAGTTGAATTCTCATGATATGGCGATATTGGTTGTAGCAAATTTTCTTGCTCATTTTGATTTTTGCATATTAACTCAAATAAGTTGGAATTTTGGCACTGAATGTTCAAGATTTCAGCATGTGCTTTGGCTAGTTCAGCTTGGAGCTCGTTTATTTGCTTCTGAAGGTGACAAATCGCGCCTGCGCAGCCGTAGACAGGGTCCCTCAGCCGTGCATTCGCTTCGTAAACCATGCTGTTCACGGCATCTGCTCTTTGATCCTCAGGCAATTCCTAATTAAAATTAACGAAATTTGCAAATAAATATTTAGATTTCTGATTATGATCAGGCCAGAATTAAATTTTACTAGACATTTGACTTATGTAACTAATAATAGAAGAAGCGTGACAATAATAGTTTTATATAGAAAATATATATATAGTTCCGTCAAAAAAAAAAAAAAAAATAGTTTTCATGAAATGTCATTTTAATAGGTGCCAACTTCCATTGACCTTATAACATAGTCCTTTTCAGTTGTGATGATGGTATAGTAGTCTATTAATCAAAGTCTAGCTAATTAATTAATTTCGTAACAAAATAATAATAATAATAATAATTTGAAGTCAAAGGGTACATTGAAATTTTGTAAAATACTTACACAACTCTCCTTTTCTTAAATTTATTTTATGGGTGAACTACAGTAAGACTTCTTGAGTGGATCATGAAGGAATTCCCACTTCATCGACAAATAATGTAAAAGAAAATTCGTCTCGATCTCTTTGTTTTCCTATTCACAAGCTCGTTTCACACTACATACATATGTTTTTAAGAAAAATATCTAGTCTTTTCATTATAATATTCATAATTTTATTTACCTTATTTTAAGGTCACGGGTTTTATATAGTCCCGGAAAAAAAAGTATGAATGAATTTTGTTAAAAAAAAAAAAGATCGTAATCATGGTACAAATTAATTTCTATAAGCTAGGTTTAATATATATTGATAATGAATTACCTGCAGCAATTTGATAATGTTACTAGCGCCAAAAACCCGATGGGCAATGGTGAACTTGAGAGGCTCCGTGGGAGGAAAGTAGGGAGCTAAGACACATTTGTCGGCGCACCGGCGCCGGAGGATCTTGCAGGCGGCGCATGGGCTGAGTATCACCGGAGGTGAAAGAGGAGACGAGGGCAGCGACGTCGACGAAGAGGTGGGGGGAGATCCCTCCGCCGTTGCAATGACGGCGTTGATGGTGGTGTTTCCGGTGTATTGCATTGTGAATTATGATACTTTTGGGGGGTTTGGGTTTGTTATTGGTATGCTAGGAATAAGGGCACACAAACATGTATTTATAATCCCACCAAGGGGTGGGTGGGTCGTGTGGGGTGGGGTTGGGGGTTTAACCAGTTGCTAGTGTGAGTTGTGTATTTTAAGTTATCATTTTACACGGCAAATTGAGAAAAAGGGTGTCAAGACTACCTATACGTCAGCAATCACTTGATGACGTTTCCAACTCCCTATTATCATACCAAAGATGCAAAACACAAATCCCTAAACAAAATTTCTATATAGAATAGTTTGATTTTGGTTAGCGATTTTCAAAATTGAAATTGGTGATTCTAAATCAACGACTCAGATAAGATTTTAAAAATTAAAATTAAATCTACCGTTCGTTCGAAAACCAAATCGAAATCAGTAGAATTATGTTTTAGTTTGAATTTCAGTTTCTGAAAATGAACCTTCGGAACCGACAGTTGAACATTCCCACATCATACTTTCATTTAATTACCAAATATTTATAGAGTAGTTTTCATTTCCCTATATACTTATTTTAACAATAATAGCTAGGGATGGTTCGGTACGGTATACCGACCATACCGTTATCATATCGAAAATTTCGATATTGAAAAAATTCATACCGTTACCGTATCGAAATTTTGGTATACCGTAATCTCGGTATACCGAAATTTTCGGTATGTAAAAATTCATACCGATACCGTACCGTAATTTCGGTATACCGAATTTTCGGTACGCGGTATATCGGTATACCATACCATATCCGTATATCAATTCATATCGAAAATATTGAACCATCATTTCATATCAAAATACGTATACCAATTCATACCGAAAATATTAAAGCATTTTTATACTGAAATTAATTATTTAAGGTTTATTTTATTTATGTTTTAATAATTAAAGTTATTTTAATTTAAAAATAATATAAAATTATTATTTTATTAAGGTTACGGTATTTCGGTATATCGATATACCATTTTATACCGAATACCGAAAATTTTTCGGTATACCGAAATACCGCGGTATGATCATTTTCCATACCGTACCGAAAATTTCGATAATTTCAATATTTTTCAGTATGAAAAGCTCGGTATACCGAAATTTCGATATATTTACCCATCCCTAATAATAGCTATTTTGTTTGGTTTAAATTTGAGTGAATATACAATTTATTTACATAGAGTATATGCAAAGGGATCCCTTTTGTGTGTATATATGTTTTTTTTTATTTAAATTCCGATACATTCACATGAGCTAGCAGGTACTATACTACTAACTCAGTTCAAACTTAATAAGTATAGTATTATTTTTATAAATCCGTTTAGATTAACTTAATATGTACACTTTTATAAATAGAAATATTTATTTTTCTAACATATTAATACATTTTACATTTTTTATTTTACATCTGTATTTTATATATAAATAATTTTTTTTTTTTTTAATTCGTATCAAGTAAATTATAGTACTTATTAACTTTCGATTAAGGGAATACTATATTTATAGTTCTATATTAATAAACTACTCATTAAATACTGGCCTTTTATATTTCAGCTACGTTTAGACGAGTCAGTTAGTTAGTTTAGAAATTTTATAGGTATGCACACCATTGATTTTATTTTTATAAGTTGATTAGTCAGAACCTGATGGTGTATTCATTTATTTTGAACTAATCTTATCTTATTAAACTGAATCTGTTTCACACCTGAATTTTATTTACTACACCCTTCCCTTGGAATGGAAATGTGCTCCATTGTACAAGTTAATACTTAGAAATTATCTAGAGACTGGAAAAAAGACTTTATTTTCCACAGACTTTTATAGCTAGAATTTTAATTAATTCCGCTCGATGTAGTATATATTTATTATGGAATTTTAATCTTAATACTACATTTATTATGGAATATTTGTTCTTCACTATTCGTCAAGTCTTTCAATGCATTTTTTCTCTTATGCTTCTGGAATACAGTATTATACACTCCAGTGTAAAATCGAATTAATCTGCACGTCTGAATCACTGTAACAGTATCATCAGTACTTCGTATTGCACTTCAATTAATTCGAATACTATTTTATTTCATTAGCAGCCCCGGTCCCAATTCGAGGCAAACGTGACCACCGACCCGGTTCTAATGTGAGGTCAACGAGACGATCGATTAGGTTCAAAAATATTTCAATTTTTTAAGGACACATTTTTTATGATATCTTATACTCTCTCCGTCCATCAAAAGTGTGCTCTTTTCTTTTTTGGTTCACAAAAAACGTGTTTATTCTATTTAAATAGTTAACTTTTGAGTAATTTTTCTATTTTATTGACAAGATTGAGTATCTAGCAACAATATTTTTTACACGTTACCTCACATATCTTATAATTAAAATATGATTTTTTTAAAAACATGTATATAAAAAAAAGTGAGCACACTTTTGGTGAATATAGAGAGTATATATATATATAGAAACTCTATAAATTAATAATCTTGGGACCACCAAAATTTATTAATTTATGTATAAATTAATAATTATTAATTTATATATTAATTAATATTTTATTAATTTATAGAAACACTCTTTCAAACTTTCACTTCTAATTATTTATTCTATATCAAATGAAGGACCTAATTTAAAAGAATCCTTCAATCATCCATATTATTATACTTCTTGTGTTCATTGTATCACTTTATGAACATTAAAAAATATTTTTAATATAAATATACAAGATCAAAATATATGCTAACATAAACAAATCATACACACAACATGGCTTCTCATCTTACGTGTGTGGAAAAAAATAACAATGATCGACGAGATTCGAAAAGCATCATGCAAGCACAACAAGGATAATCCAAGTCTCAATCAAAAGCAATTGCAAGAATGGGTTCTTAGTAACTATGGTGAAACTTTTAGGTGAAATTGATAAGAAAAATTAGAGACGAGATTCAAGGTGAAATTGGTTTCAACAAAAAACAAAAGACAAAGGAGTCATTTTTTAAGAAACATTCATAAATCATTCATGTAATAGGTAGTATATAAGGAATTATTAATTTATATTTTATTTGGGGTCTATAGAAATTACAAAAAATGTATTATCTTATAATTTTAGCGAGTTTATTAATTTAGCACGCTATCCCCAAGTCGGGACCGGCCAAAAATATTATCTTAGAGAGTTTATTAATTTATAGAGTATTAATTTAAAGAGTTTCTACTGTATATTATAAAATATTAATATAACTATATAACACTTATAAAGAAAAGTGCTAAAAAAGTAAAAAAAAATTAGTGGGTGAGAAGGGAAGGAAAAACTAGAAGAATTTTTTTTTTAACAAAGGTCTAATTCAATTTATATCTTTTAAGTTTTCACTCTTTCAATTTAAATCTTAGAGTGCTCAATTTACATCATTTTTATCGAAAAAAATGAGGTTTCGGACAAATAATTCAATTTACATCCTTTAAATTTGAAAATAAAAAAATAATATTAAAAACTTCTAAAAAACTCATTAAAATTAAAAATTACTCGTATAAAAAAAAATCTAAAATTGTCTAAATAAAAAAATTCTAAAAATCTCATTAAATTTTCAAAAAGTTATAATAATTACATTAAAAATTTGAAAAATCTCTTAAAATTAAATAACTTAAAATCTTAAAAATCTATTGATTAAAAATTAGAAATTATGGGTAAAAAAAAATATATATTGTTATTCCTTTAAAATTGTTTTACATTATATTTAATAAGTTCTTATAGAATAAAAAAATGAAGGGACAGGGCCTTTTATAAAAATTTGATTCAGGTCCAGATATTTCTAGGACCGGCCCTTTATAAAAATTTGATTCAGGTCCAGATATTTCTAGGACCGGCCCTGCCACCGATTCAGGCTCATAAATATTTTAAGTTTTTAGGGGTTCATTTTTTTAAATATATATATAACTAAAGTTTTAGAAGTGACATGATGGCAAGACACTAAAGAGAATTTGAGTTAATTATTTTCTTTTTATAATTGATCTAGTTCGAAGTTGTATAAAACTTTAATTTACACCGTTCGATCAAAAAATTATGAAGATGTTATTTATTTTTTGTTCAATTTAAAGAAGTTGTAAAGTGCTGATGATGAAAGATTAATGTTGAGGTGCGGTAAGAATCTTCAAAATTCTCTGGCACATAATGGTGTTTTCGATTTCGACATCGAAAACAATGAGTTATTTTGGAGTTATCATTTTTTAAGTGCTCTTTACCATAAGGAATTATTGAGGAACTTGATTAATACTTTTGCTATTAAAACTACTAGATAAGTCGTATTTATGTAATTACTTAGAACACCGTTATCTTATTATTTTAAGTATCGAACAAAATTATATAGTAGTAATCTTTTAAAATTTGTTTTCCATTATGTTTCATGAGTTTGTATTGAATAAAAAATACAAAATAATGAGACCTTATTTTAAAGTTTGATTTAGACCCTGGTATTAATATTTTCTATATATATATTTTATGCAATAAATGGTACACCTAAAATAAATAAAAAAAATGCTCCCGTCAAAAAATTAAATGATGCTCAATAAATGGTACAGCTAAATAGGTAGTACACAAATTGAATTAAAAAGGAATTACACGTGCCGCCTAGTTTCCGACGGATGCGTCTCCTCCGGTGCCGACCTGTGCAAAAACGACTGTTGAAAGCCACCAACGGGAAAAGCGCGTTATCCGAACTCACAATTATACGTGTCGACGGATAAAAAGGTAGTTAAGGAACCGCTGGAGCTCGTGTTAGTCGAGAATGCGACTACTACTATTTGAAGTCTTACAAATATAGGGAAAAACTAACTTTTTCTTAATTTCTCTTTGTTTGTTTATGCTAAAATTATTAGGTTTGCATGCTTACTTATTTCAATGCTTCCTATTTTTCTACTTTGCATTGAAAAATAAATGGTCAAGTATGGTTGATAGAGTTTGGAAAATTGTTGTAGAGTTCTTTTTTGTCCTCTTCCTAATTCTATGCCTAGCTAGCTAACAAGAAACCACAAATGAAATAAATATGTTCTAACTTAATGTGGATTTAATCTGTATTTCATATTTTGTTTTATATATTTGTCTTATTAAAAAGCATTACATGACAATTATTAATATATGCCATTTAATTATAATGTTTGTGATACATATGTATAAGACCGTTGTATATTTTATACCGTACAAGTGATGCACAATTTATTTCTACAATATGCACGTTTACCGTAAGTAATATGTCACATAGCTTTATAATATTCAAAAGTGAAAAGAAACATGCCTAAATTATTTTATCTCATTGTCAAGATTCATTGGACATTATATAGTTTGATTCTTTAACAAGTATTTTAAACGAGCACAAAGAAAATTATATCCAATACAAATAGTTTTTTCTATCTATACCTAATAATTAGCTACATATTTTGGTAGCCTAGGGTTGTTATATAGTATGTTTGGCCGTTTGACGTTTTTATTAGATATTCCATAACACGTTTTTTATGTATTTCTATACTACATACACGTACACTTACGTTTGGCAACATTTTACCTAGTGCTTGTGGAAGAAGTTAAGGGACTGAATCTGCAAGTTGTAATAGTAACCGGTATGGACTTGTGGATGAAAAGCCTATCTAGATGCTTGTCACCCAAAACTGGATTGCAACCAATTACTCATTATTAACCCTAAAAAAAAAAAAAAAAAATACTCATTATTAACCCTCAAAAAAAAAAAATACTCATTATTATACACCTACTGATACAATGCACTTGGACAATCCAAAATCAACCATCATTGTGGCCACTTCTTCTTCCTACCCTGACTCTGTTAAAATGAGGACTTTAATTTGGAAATATAGCTGACGATATTGAAAATCCCAATCTTGACTCCGTAGGAATGCAGGACTCTGGTTTGGGTGATATAGCTGACGCTATTGATGACCTCAAGATACCGCTAGTTATTGCCACATTTGTTCCTCTGGGAAACACTTTTTGGGCATTGGATGAGGACACACTGAATCACATCGTTGATCATTATGCTCCCCTTCGATCTCCCATCATGGGGAGGTGTAAACCGAATTGTGGATCACTTAGACAAACAGTCAACGTACCCTTTGTCATTGGTTCAAGAAGGCCTGTTTCAGTCGGCTCTGGCTCTTCAGAGATCGTGAGTGTGGTCCTTCACAAAATATGGTCGAATATGTTGGATGACACCGAATGATGTGTTATCATGAAACATTTTTAACTTGCTTTATTGTTCATCATTTATTTTAGATATTGATGTTTAGAGAAGTGTACTTTTTTCCTTGACCCCGGGTTTTGTCCCTAAGTAGAATTTTTCCAGGTAAAGTTTTAACGGCACTCCAACCTCTAACTTGATTTGTGAGTTTATAGTTTCAAATTCTCATTTTCTTTTTCTTTTATACATTATACATTTTATTGTCATTACTTTGTATGAAGTATAATAAATGTGATGAGTGAACATCTTTCATTCTCATTACTCGCTCACTATATATTATTATCATTTATATTGAATAATTATAATTTTAGGGAACATAGAAACTATATATACATGCAAATATAAAAGTGTACGATACATATATACTTCAAAACATTAATTAAGCGAATGATATTTTTTGTGTTTTAATTTCCAATAAAAGGTAGATCATATAAAAGAAAAAAAAAATTTAGGACCATAAGCTCACAGGTTGAATCAGAGGCTGGAGTGTCATTAAAACCTTGTTTGGGAAAACCCTTTTAGTGATAAAACCGATCCATATATATACTTTCAACACAAAAACTTATATGCAATATTGCATACATGCATTTCAGTCATTCACACACATATTCTTTATAAATACACCCACAAGCTTAATTCACACACATTTTTTATAAATACACCCACAAGCTTAATTCACACACACATTTTTTTATAAATACACACACTGACAGCTCAATTTACACCCAAATTTTTTATAAATGCATCCACTGACAGAAATTGAACATGGTTGTCTTCTCCGAGCAGTTTTCGATCACCTCAGGCCGCGGTCGGACGTTGCTATTTACGATGATCTTAATCCTTAAATATTTTATATTTCTTTAAATATTCTTTAATACTAATCATTATGGGTCAATTTTATTTTGTATTACGTGCAATAATATATCTTACTACATGCAATAATATATGTTACTATATATTAAAATGTGGGTTACCTAATCAAAAAAAAAAAGAATCAGTATTACTATATAAAATTGTGTTATTACTACATGTAATAATTTGTTTTACTACATAAAAAATTATATGTTACTACATACTACATTGAATAGACGTTTGTTACTATATGTAACTTTATCAAATGATCTAATATTTTTCGCATCATCCTACAATAAAACATTTCGTATTACAACATGATTATTGTGTTTACTACATTCGATAATATATGTTACTACATATTATAATGTGAGTTACTACATCAATAAAAACACTAGAAAAAACGTGTTACTAAATAAATGAATTTGTATTATTATATAAATAGTTTGTGTTATTACTACATAAAATAATGTGTATTACTACATAAAATAATGTGTATTACTACATATTACAATTTGAATTACTACATTTAATACCTCGCGTTCGACAATAAAATAAAAGATAAGAAAATCACATAAACGAGTAAAATAAACGGATTAAAATTTTTGAATTAAGCTGTCAGTGGGTGTATTTATAAAAAATGTGTGTGTGAATTAAGTTTGTTGGTGTATTATTTATAAAAAAAATGTGTGTGTGAATTAAGCTTGTGGGTGTATTTATAAAGAACACGTGTGTGAATGACTGAAATGCATATATGCAATATTTCATACAAGACTAGCCCTACTTTCAAAATGTCCGGGGTTTATATTTGTTATCTGTAATTAATTTCTCAATTCAATTCGTCATGTACGATATTTTTTATTTCTAATGTAAATTCTACACCTCTTGTATGATTTATGTGCGGGTTAAGAATTAGGTGAAATTCATTTTTGGATAGAAGTTATAAATAGATTCTTCATGATCTATAAAATAAATATAGGAATTCAAATATATTAGGCGATTTTCAAAGGTCGGTGTTTCTAAAATTCCATGGCATGGGCACGTACGGCTTTAGCATATACCTAACTGCAAACCTAATTAATGTAATCATTCTACCCCAAACTACATTAATAAAAAATTCAGGAGGGATCGTTAATTTCCTTCCAAAACCTGAATTTCACTTAAAATACTTTATCCGTTAAAAAATAAGTGACATTTTAATTTTTTTTATAAAAATTAAGAAGAATTATTTATTAACAAATTTTACATTATAATGAAGGAGGGTAAACTTGAGAGAAAATGTGCAAAAAGACTAAAATGTCGTTTAATTGAGTATTAATATAGCTAGAATGCTAAAATGTGCAAAAAGGCTAAAAGTTAAGAATATTTTCTAGAGTTAAAAAGGAGGGTTAAGAATATTTTGAAGGTAGAGTTTTTGAAATAAATTACTTTTTCGATATGTATAAAGCGATGTAGAATACATCAATACGAAAGTGTAAAAATGAGAGAACGGATCGGAATGTCAAGTATAATGTATGAATTCTGTGAACTCCAACTCAATTATAATTTAAAGTAAAGTATGACTTTAAGTGTTAATATGAAAAATCGTTGTTTCACACTTAATACTCCTCCTAATCTAAATAAATACTAGTGAAATGATATTCATAAAGCGGTATGTCTCCATTATTACTGCCATTATCATAATTAAAACTATTATCTTTCACTAACCAATTAGCATGCACACTATAACAAAATATCACTATTTATAGCCCTATATGCCTACATGTATGAATCTTGTCATAGACATATATAGGCTTATGACAAATATATTATTTACTCTGTTATGTTACGTGTAAGTGGACTTAGGGAGCCTCAAGCCTTCAATTCAATTAAATATCAGAGAAAAACTTGCATTTTAAAGTTATCTCATGATTTTTTTAATGATTCTTTTTATGTTTATTAATCGTTTCATTGCAGAGGCATTTTTTAATTTTAGCAAGACAAACTTAATTTTAGTTTAGAAGGAAAATAAAAGCTATAGTATTTTTTTTTAATTTTGTTCGTGCATAAATATATATACTCAATTGGGTGTGTGCATATCAAATAATTGAGATATTTGGATCCAATCATAAATATCTCAACATATCTACTAAAATAGGATCTTAGGTTATACTATATCTTAGTAAAATATTGATCGAAAACAAAAAGATACTAATACACTACAAAAAAAGCTTGATTTTGATATCGAAATTTTGAGACGGACACCTAATCCCTCTCTAATAGATACGGATTAGATACGGATTTGTTAAAAAACCGAGATTTGAAACCGAAAATAAAATTGTCTCTCATTATAAACAAATTAGATACGGCTTTTAGTTTCAAGAGTTTTAGATACAAATTAGATAAGCGAGAGTTTTAGATACAGATTAGATACGTATACCACCGTCTCTACACAGTCAATTTTTTCTCCCCTATATAAAACGAGACAAGGTGGTACACGAAATTTGTGATACGAAATCTAACCATCTCTAAAATAAAGAAACAAATCATTAAATTGTTCAAAAAATAAACTTAAAGACGAAGGAAAAGTCAACGACACAATAGAACGACGACACGACATGAGGAGGTATCCTGTGTACACGAGGATCCTCAATCGGAGGTCACGGGGATCCTCAATCGGAGGTCTGAGTGAACATCGACGAGAGGATTCTTTTCTTGAGGAGGTCTGAGTGAACATCGACGAGAGGATTCTTTTCTTGAGAGAGTGAATTCTTTTTTTTAGACGTAATTTGGGAGATAGAAATATATATATATATATATATATAGAGAGAGAGAGAGAGAGAGAGAGAGAGAATTGAGAATATAGACGGCTGAATTGAATTGAGTTATATTAATTAATTTATTACTCTTTTATAATTAATAAATAGTAAAAAAAACAATTAATATATATTCTATGTATTGGATAAACATAAATGTTAGAATAATACTAGATATATTTTAGGATAGGCATAGATATTATAATAATAATATTATATTATGCCAAAGTCTTGTATGTACTCAAGTACACCATGTACTTGAGTAGACTTTTACTAGTCAAATGTTGACTGTTGACCACCGTTGACCGGTCAACGGTCAAACTTTGACTTTTTTTTTTTTTCGATTTTTTTTTTTGAAAAAGTGTATGTTATTATGACTAAAAAGTGTATCTTTGTTTTTTTTAATGAAAAGTGTATGTTACTATATTGAAAAGTGCAACATTGTTTTTAATGTAAAGTGTATGTTATTATAACTGAAAAGTGTATGATATTATAACTAAAAAGTGTAAGTTATATGTTAATGAAAATTGTATGTTATTATAACTACAAAGTGTATGATCTATTAATGAAAATTGTATGTTTATTTAATGAAAATTGTATGTTATTATAACTGCAAAAGTGTATGATCTATTTAATGAAAAGTGTATGTTATTATAACTAAAAATTGTATGTTCTATTAATGAAAAGTGTAAGTTATATACTCCCTCCATTTTTGAATAAGTGTCACTTTAACATTTTTCAACAAATTAAGATATTAAATTGTGGTCAATATTACCCTTCATTAATGATAAATAATTTTGATATTAAATTTTTGTTTAATAAAGAATGTGGTCAAGAATGTATGTGGTATTCATATGTACAATATTTATGATTTTTCTATGATTTATGCTACTATATTAATTGAAATTGAAGGCAAATTATTTTATAAGGGTAAAATTGTCAAGATTGAAGAAAAAAACATAGAATGACACTTATTATAAAAATAATTAAAATGGCAAAGTGACACTTATTTAAAAGTGGAGGGAGTATTAATGAAAAGTGTATGGTATTATAATTGAAAAGTGTATGATATTATAACTGAAAAGAATTGTATGTTCTATTAATGAAAAGTGTAAGTTATATATTAATGAAAAGTGTATGGTATTATAATTGAAAAGTGTATGATATTATAACTGAAAAGTGTATGCTAATGATACACCTTTTGAGAACCACTAGGCTACACTGAGTTTCGTTAAATATTTTTATTATGTATCCTATATATAATTTATATTTCCTATATAGCTCCGTGTACTTGAGTACACAGCAGCCCTACCCTTATATTTTATATCTTCAATTCCATATGACAATATATATATATATATTAATTGATTCTCTAGTGAAAATATTCCAAGAATTGATTCTCTAATCATATACTCCCTCCGTCCGCCTATAAGCTTCCCATTTTACCATTTTGGTCCGTCCGCCTATAAGCTTTTCATACCTTTTTTGGTAAGTACTTTTTCTTACACTTCACTTTTATGTCTTACTTTTTCTCTCTATCTCTCTCCTCTCTCAATCACATCAATGGTACTATATCTATTATTTAATCACTTTTCTTAATCTATGTGCCAAAAAGTAATGTAACACTTATAGGTGGACGGAGGGAGTATCAATTTTGTGAGTTGTTCATGTGTTTTAGGCGGGGAAATTAAGGATTCCAAGTGTTTTAGGCCTACTTGAGAAAGGGCAAATACACTCAGTGTGGAGTTGGTCAACGGACGAAGAGTAAAAAATTGCACATACATACGTGTTATTGAATTGTGCAGAAGTTCAACCTTACATTGGTTTTTGAATTGTGCAGAAGTCAAATCCTACCGTTGGTCAACGGACGAAAAGTAAAAAATTGCACATACATACGTGTTATTGAATTGTGCAGAAGTTCCCTTACATTGGTTTTTGAATTGTGCAGACCAATCCTACCTACGTAAGTAATGCAAACAGATGCTAGATATTCAACATATTTTTTTC
Source organism: Galeopsis tetrahit (assembly GCA_963675135.1). Lineage (NCBI taxonomy): Eukaryota > Viridiplantae > Streptophyta > Magnoliopsida > Lamiales > Lamiaceae > Galeopsis > Galeopsis tetrahit. The sequence continues at coordinate 63,140,541 of OY776121.1, read as the reverse complement.
ATCAATTATTATTAGTGTTAGTGTATATATATAAATAATTAATTTAAAGTTATTTTAAATTACAGGTCACATACCGATTCAATTATTATTAGTGTTAGTGTATATATATAAATAATTAATTTAAAGTTATTTTAAATTACAGGTGAGGTGAAGTGACATGACGTTGAGAATCGATATTTAAGGGATTTTAGCAAGGGCCACTATTATTCAAATGTGATTGGTTTGAAGTCCAACTCTACGTAGGTAGTCTATGGAAAAACAAAATATGCAAACATAGATGCTAGTATTCAACCAAATGCAAACATAGATGTTAGTATTCAACATATTTTTTTTATATGTTCCAAAAAAATATGCAAACATAGATGCTAGTATTCAACAAATGCAAACATAGATGCTAGTATTCAACATATTTTTTTTATATGGTTCCAAAAAAATATGTTGTGTTATTGGAATTATTATTAGTGTTAGTGTATATAAATAAATAATTAATTTAAAGTTATTTTAAATTACAGGTGAGGTCACACGATGTTGAGAATCGATATTTAAGGGATCTTACTATTATTCCCACCACACCACAAGATCGTTGTGGTGGAAGGCACTGCAAAGAAGTTAAAAAAAAATTAGATACTGAAACTAAAGTGTTTGCGGAGATTTCAATCTTTTTGTAGATTTAACAAATCGTGATTTGATCAGAATGGAAAACGATGACGATGAGAAGATGAGAAGGATAACAAGGATGGAGATGAATATGATGAAGAAAGAAGATGATGACGACAATGATGAAGGAAATTATATATGTTAAAATATTATGCATAGTTCTTAATATTTTACCACGCTTTTGAGAGTAATTACAATTTTTAGAAATTAATAAAAAAAAATTACTTTTACAAATTTAAAAGTTATAATTTAAATACATGTAAAAGAAATAAATTAATATACATATACAATTAATGTTAAAAGATAAAACAAAAGAGTTATCTGTCCTAGTGGCGGGTGTTCAATAATGGACACTTGCCCACTTGGGTTCAATTCCCACATAGACCAAAATAATGGTCAATTTAATAGTTGGAGAGGGGTTTGGGGGATGAGATTGGGATTCGGCTTGGGATGGGATTGGGATTCGGATGGGTGGGCTAGGATGTATTAAGTTGTTCCTCGTTTAGATACGGATTTAAAGACGAGAAAATGTCGTTTTTAATTAGGAACGAAACTATAAACGGATTTTTGGGTGGGCTAGGATGTATTAAGTTGTTCCTCGTTTAGATACGGATTTAAAGACGAGAAAATGTCGTTTTTAATTAGGAACGAAACTATAAACGGATTTTTGACCAGGATGTAAAACGGGTCGTTTATCGCTTAGAATGTATTAAGTTGTTCCTTGTTTAGATACGGATTTAAAGACGAGAAAATGTCGTTTTTAATTAGGAATGAAACTATAAACGGATTTTTGGGTGGGCTAGGATGTATTAAGTTGTTCCTCGTTTAGATACGGATTTAAAGACGAGAAAATGTCGTTTTTAATTAGGAACGAAACTATAAACGGATTTTTGACCAGGATGTAAAACGGGTCGTTTATCGCTTAGAATGTATTAAGTTGTTCCTCGTTTAGATACGGATTTAGAGACGAGAAAATGTCGTTTTTAATTAGGAACGAAACTATAAACGGATGTAAAACGGGTCGTTTATCGCTTAGAATGTATTAAGTTGTTCCTCGTTTAGATACGGATTTAGAGACGAGAAAATGTCATTTTTAATTAGGAACGAAACTATAAACAGATTTTTGACCCGGATGTAAAACGGGTCGTTTATCGCTTAGAATGTATTAAGTTGTTCCTCGTTTAGATACGGATTTAGAGACGAGAAAATGTCGTTTTTAATTAGGAACGAAACTATAAACGGATGTAAAACGGGTCGTTTATCGCTTAGAATGTATTAAGTTGTTCCTCGTTTAGATACAAATTTAGAGACGAGAAAATGTCATTTTTAATTAGGAACGAAACTATAAACGGATTTTTGACCCGGATGTAAAACGGGTCGTTTATCGCTTAGATACGGATTTAGAGACGATAAAATGTCGTTGTTAAATAGAAACGACATTTGAAAAGGATTTTTGATCCGGATATAAAACGGGTCGTTCATTGTTTAGATACGGGAATATACAGTGTTAAATTCCGTCTCTCATTATAAACCGAAAAAAATAGGTCTCAAATTCGTCTCTTATTAGAAACGGAATTTAGAAAACCGTTCCTGACATTAGAAAATCGTTTTTGACATTAGATACCATATGATTAGGAACAGTTCCAAAATCCGTTTCTAACCTGTTTAGAGACAGTGTTTATGGTATCTAATCAGTCTCTAAATCCCAATTTTTTTGTAGTGATATTTTAAAGAAATTAATATGACTCTTTAAAAAAGAGAGAAATTAACTTGTATAGTCCCAAGTCCTTAAGATGAGAATTATTGAATAAATAAATATACTAAAATAAATAACTAATTATATAATAAAATTATGAAAAATAAATTTATATATGAAATCGTATATATTTGTATATTTTTAGAAATATAAGTGTGACTATTTAAATTATTAAAGTGTTGTATATATTGAAATCTACCTCCCAAAAAATAAAAATAAAATAAGATTCAAGTTTATCGAAACCTAGTTAGAAAGAGCTTATAATCATTACTTTTGAATTTGCCATAACAAATGCCGTGTAGGGTACCGGCCCCATGCATGCACATAGTCATGAGTTTCACCATTTTTGTCAATATTAATGGTCTAATATTCGACTTCTCCACCATATATATTTTTAAGATGGGATGGTCTGCTATGGATTCGAGTGCATGTTGTGCAACTTAGTCCATGTTGCACTTTTCAGTTTTACTGACTTACACTTTTTGGTAAATGATGTTGTACTTTTCAATTAATACTAAAAATATTAGTATACAGTTTAATAATTGAAAAGTGCAACATCATTTACCAAAAAGTGTAAGTCAGTAAACTAAAAAGTGCACATGGACTAGGGTGTACAGCATGCACTCGAGTGGGATAGCTCAAGTGGTTAGAGCACCACTACCTAGGCCTTAGGTCTTGGGTTCGAGTCATGGGGAAGGGAAAAAAGGGATGGGTATTTAACTTCCATCAACAGCATGCACTCGAGTGCATGACTTTACCTTTTAAGATAATTTTTTGTACGACAATTGAGTGTATACCCTGTAATTAAGATTTTAATTAAGTGATTTAGTCACATTAGAATCAAATTAAAATTAAAATTGTACGTAACTCAACTGTATATATCATGCAATTAAGTGCATGTAATATTGTAACTCTATTTATAATGTTTAGAAAACAAGGAACTGTTGAACGAATGACGCTACATATTTCAAACACGAAATTAAATTCGTAAAATTAATTATTTCTAAAAAAAATGGATTATTCATTGATATGATTGCATAGAAAAAAGTTGGAAAAATAAGCACATCGTACACGATACTTACTTACGACTAGGGCAATTTTAACAAACTAAACGACCAAACTAGGTTCAATGTCGTAGGAAGAAGTCTGGTTCAGTCAGTGGAATGCAAGTTAGACTAACTGTATACTAATAATACTCTATATATTTAGAATTTTTTTATTTAGATTGACAAATTATATTTTAATTTATGCAATATTTGCAAATTGCGAAAAAAAATACGTAAATCACAAGCTATATATATATATAGACAATTATATATATATTGAGACACCTCCTAAGTAATTAATTAGAAACAAATTATTGTCTCCCCAACTCATCGACGATCATATGAAAGATTATTGCGTACACATTTCAGAACCTAAAACTTCGATAAAATTATTTTTATCGTATAGCATAAAAATTAAAACCTAAAACTTCGATCAAATCAGAATTCCATTTAATTAATACAATAATAATTATATCCAAAATTAATTTGTTTATTTTATCTGACAAAGACTTAATTAATTATATATAAGTAGTTCTTCCACATATTATTATTATTATTTAAAAAAATATATGATTATTTTAATTAATTTTTTTCCAACAAGAGAATAAAAGTGAAAGAGAAAATACGTGCTGTCGTGGTCAAACAGACATTTTATAAGACTTTGGTCATTTCTTAAAAAAAAGAAAAAAACTTTAAGTTGGATGCCACTTTCACAAACTTTATTCGTATATACAACTATGTGTAGATAATATTATCAAACAATTAGATTAAAGTATTCAACTATTTAAGCTTTTTATTCTCTAATTGAATGAAAACATGTGTGAAAGAAGCTCATTTCAGATAGAAAATTAAGAAAGTAGATTAAAAAAATAAAATCAAACATTAATTTTGGGCCAACAATGAAGAATAATTAGGTCAGTATTAATTACCTGGTAATCATTTTGGAGACACATATCTTCACCTACACACACGAACGCGCCCACACACGTGGCACATATATACACTCGAGGTAAAAACTTCTCTAAAACAGATTTACTGTGTTTTTTTTAGTATTATTATTGTACATATAAAATATTATTATTACTTAAATGATATTATTTTAATTTTTTTTAAAGTGAATTTACATGCATATATACATATAGATTTTGGTAGTTCAGAGTTGACTTGTGTAAGAATTAGAAGAAGGCCTGCGTGACAAATTCGGCATAATTGAGCTAGCTAGTACTATACGTATTAATAAAACATTCTGTGTGGACCATACTATTTAATTTTTAACTTTTGAGTATGACATGTGCATACAAGGTCATTTAACATACTACTAAATTATGAAAGTACATGTAATTAGTTGTAACATACTATTAATTTGGTTAATTGCAATTATTTAATTAAATTGGGAATCATTTTGATAATAAAGTAATTAATTAAGTTAAAGTCTGATTAGTAATCCGTTGAAAATGTTGTGTGATATGAGTCATGGGCCCAAAAAAAGGTTGTAGAAGTCGTATACAGAATTAGAAAATCCGTTTATTGAATTTTGTGTTAATGTCTTCATCATCTAACATGGTTTAATTGAAATAATTGTAAATTGAGAGAAAAAAATGGTTCCAAAATTTCAGGGTATGTGATGTCATGTATGATTTCATAGTCATACTATTGTCTAAAATTGCTACATTTTATTCACCAAAAGTCTTCTTGGAACGAATAACTATTTAAGTATTACCTAAGCAAATAATTTAAGAAAAGCTTCTCGAACTCTATATATTTTTTTAATAGCTCTCACAAACAATGTTTGGCGTCTACCAATTCAACTAATTCCAGTCCTCAACATATATAATATGAAACAAAAAAGAATATGACAACAATTTAGTAAAACTTCTTGTATGTATGATGCATTCGAGACTATATATACACCTCCTCTTTAATTAATCGAGTCAAGTGCCGATGACTGCATAGAACTTTTTAATCGAACTACATTATAATTTCATATGAACAAAATTCATTGTGTTCATAATTAAAATTTAAATAAAAAAAATTAATAAGTTCTTATTGGGAGCTATTGGACTTAACAACGGAACGCTACACTTTACCTCTTAGATATGGGATCAAATAATAAAGGCCCAACAACATAGCCCATTTAATAAAGGGCCAATATACCCTCCATACTTGTTAAATATACTCCCTCTCTACATTTATTAATTAAATATACATGTAAAAACTCTAATTTACCATTATAGTAAAATATTCATAGATAGATACACCCCTTTTAAAATTAAAACCCTAACCCTAATTGATAGAGCAGTCGCTGTCACACCTCTGACTGACACCAATCCTCCAGCTGCCGCCAACTCACCAGAAATAATAATTAAAAAAACTTAGAAATTAAACAAAATAAAATACATTTTTCAACACTGATTTGTCGACGAAAAACTCTATTATCGACAAATTTTATCAAAAGATTTTTTTAAAAAAAAAACAAAAATTTCAACAACTTTTGTCGAAAATATACACTATCATCGACAATTATTTGTCAACGATAGTGTATATTTTGGCCAAGAGTTGTCAAAAATAAAAATAAAACCTGTGTTTTAGGGTTCGGGCAGGCAACGACGGCTGGGCGAGGGAGAGGCGCGGACGCCGCTAATAGATTTATAGAATTTTTAAAAAAAATGAAAAAAAAGGAGGAGGTGGCGGCGGCGTCACTGGGTGAAGGAGAGACGGTGCCGCCACCGATTTATTGCAAAAAATACAGAAAAAAAAAGAAAAAAAGAAGGAGGGCGACGAGCGATAGGTGATGGAGAGAATATGAAAAGGAAAATGAAGAAGGTGGAAGGAAGGAAGAAGAAATTAGAGTTTTTAGGGGTATATAGATATTTTGGAAAGGAAATGACATATATTTTAGGGGAGTACATCTAGCATAATCGATTTTGAAAGGGAGTGTATGAATCGGGAGTATATTTAACAAGCATGGAGGGGTATATAGCCTGGCCTTTAATAAAATCTTATTCTAGTCCAAAACTGAAATTTACGGTCAATATCACCATAACCACGGTTATTTGCACGCACAGTTTAAATTAGGACACCCCAAGTCAAACACTGATAAGTGGTGAGTTACGAGTACATCCTTCATGAAAAATTCAAAGTCAAATACTTGTATGCATTCGGTGGCACCATGCCCCCTACCTATGAGTTTTCAGTTATTGGGCCTTTTTTGGGACTGGACCTAAGATTCCAGTCACACACCTACATGTTTACTCAGTTCACCCTCAATGAACTCGCATCCACAAAATTCTTTAGTTCACTCAATAATGATTTGCACCCCCTAATTTCAATTTTAATCTTTTATTTATATTTTATCTGCACTCACTAATTTAATGAGTTCACCTCCTAATCATATTTTTTCAACAGTTATCTACACCAGCCCATTTTACGAGTTCACCCCCAAATTATTTTTTACCACAGTTATCTATACCCGCTCATTTTATGAGTTCACCCACAAATTATTGTTTTACCACGATTATCTGCACTCGTACATTGTACGAGTTCACCCCAAAATATTTTTTAAAGGTAAAGTCTAGTATGCACTCGAGTGCATGTTTTGTACCCTAGTCCATGTTGCACTTTTCAGATTTACTGACTTACACTTTTTGGTAAATGGTGTTGCACTTTTCAATTATTATACTAAAAATATTATTATACAGTTTAATAATTGAAAAGTGCAACACCATTTACCAAAAAGTGTAAGTCAGTAAAATTGAAAAGTGCAACATGGACTAGGGTGCACAACATGCACTCGAGTCCATAGCAGACCAACCCTTTTTTAAAAAATAATCACATTTAAAAGACTATATTATCCTTTTATTAATTTACACAAAATATAATAAAATAAACTCTAAAAAATCGATTCACCACCAAATCACCCATATTTTAAAAAAAATCGTAAAAATATAATTAATAAAAAAAAAACTATCGAAATTAGTCATAAATCTCCATTTTTTTCTTTTTAATTTTTCTTCCCTCTACTCTTTTTCCATTTTTAATTTTTTTTTCCAAATTTTTTATTTCTTCATTTTTTCCCTTTTTTATTTTAAATTTTCCTACATTTCTTTTACATTTTTTTGCATGTGTATTTTTAAAATTTTAATACAATATAATATTATAGGCATTATTTAATTTATTATAGTCGATCGGCGGTGCACTTGAATTTCAATTTTAATTTGATGAGTAAAGGACTTGCCGAAAATTCATGCCGGTCGGCGGGTGACCCAACCACCACCATGCCCGACCACCCCCTCGACGGCGACGGCGGAGCTTCCGTCCCGACCGCTGAAGCCCAAGACCCGTCATCGAATCGCAATCGCGATTCTTCACTTCCATGACCACTACAAAAAACGCGCGCCATAGGGACGGACAAATGCCGACGGATTATAGTCCGTCGGCATTTCCGACGGATATGCTGACGGAATGCCGACGGATTGGAAAGTCAACATCAATGCTGACGGATTTCCGTTCCGTCGGCATTTACCGAGGGAAAATGCTGACGGATGTTTTGAAATATGTATGTCGACGGAAATGCCGACGGATAATCCGTCGGCATCTGACCCGTTGAATCCGCACCGCCTCGTTTTCCAAAAAGGTAACGGTTACCATTAATAGTGGGCGGTTACCGAGGGAAATGCCGACGGAATATCCGTCGGCATTTGTTTTTTTTTATTTTTTATATAAGGGCCTGATATCAGAATGCGTTTGGCAAAAAAAAAAAGGGAGTGCGTGAGCGAGGATTCGGTGGGGAAGACGAAGACGAGGACGAGGCTATTGAAGCAAATTTCTCCGATTACATTGATACGGTACGTTTTCTTAATTAGTTCTATTACTTAGTTTTAATACTTATATATGTTTATGCATGAATATATGTAAATATGAATAATTTAATGTTGATTTGCATGTTATATTGATTTAGTTAGTTGTTAAAATATTATGATCATGTTAGTACGTATGTTAGTTAATTTAATTTGTTGATTAAGAATAATTTTGATAGAGTTGTTTTTTAAGGTTAATACTTAATTGTTATATGTATACATTAATTAATTGTTATATAGTTAATTACTAGTTTAATTTAATGGTGTAATTTTGATATAAAATATTTTTAATGTAGGTAGTGCATGTTTCAATCAATTGTTTAAATTAGTTTAGATATAGTGGTTCGACCGTTGGATCACGTTGTAATTAGGAATATGTTGATTAAATTAGGAATACGTTATATTAGTAAAAATTTTAAATTAGGAATATGTTCATTAAATTGATAATTATTGACCCAATTAGAAAATTATTATTTTAATTAGTTTTAGGTTTGTTAATTTAGGAATATATATGTTCAATTTTTTATTATTGATTAAGTTAGGTAGAAAAATAATAATTAGAAAAATAATAATTAAATTAGGTTATTGTTGATTAAATTAGGAATATGTTGATTAATTAAATTAGGAATATGCTATATTAGTAAAAAATTTAAATTAGGAATATGTTCATTAAATTGATAATTAGAAAACTCCAATTAGAAAAGTATTATTTTAATTATGTTTAGATTTGTTAATTTAGGAATATGTTAATTTAGAAATATTTTTAATGTAGGTGATGCATGTTTCAATCAATTGTTTAAATTATTAGTTAATTAGATGGTTCGACGGTGGTATCACGTTGTAATTAGGTTATATATATATTGTTTTGATTTAAATTAGGAATATGTTGATTAAATTAGTAATTGATTAAATTAGGAATATGCGATATTTGTAAAATTTTTAAATTAGCAATATGTTCATTAAATTGATAATTAGTAAAATTATGTATTTTTTATTGATTGAAACAGATGAGTGAACAAGTACCGAATCCGGGTTCTGGTTCACGTAGGCCATCTGGGTCACGTGCAAGGAGGGCTCGGGGTCAATCAGTACCTGTGATGGCTCCTCCTCCTCCTGTGGCAGTGTCGCCGCCACCGCCGACTACGATGTCGGTTGGTTCGTCATCCTCTTCTCGTCAGCATCCTGTTCGAGACCCAAGGCAACTCGTTGACATCGTTTCAGGAAGGTAATTCAATAATTCTAATGTTTAACAGTATTCAATAACGATTAACTTTATTTATTTATTTATTTATAATGTGTTAGTTTATAAATTTGTTAATAATTTTACAGGTTGGTGCCCGGTAATGAGGTGTCCAGGATCTGCACACGAGCCTTTAGGACGTGTAAGATTTCCAAGGGTTGTATCTAATTACAATAATTAAAGTTTATTAAATAACTAATTACAATAATTAAAGTTTATTAAATAACTAATTATACATATTATTTGATAAATATGTTGAATATTTGTATAGAAAAAGGCCCGTTGGGATACGGCGATCTACTCGGACGACGCTATTTATGATAAGTGGTACGGTGTTTGTTCTACTCGGTACACGAACATGATGTACGACTGGAGAACGGCCTGGCGTGATAAAGACTTAAATCTTGTTCTGGGGGTAGAGGATGGTGTTGACCTGTGGGAGTCGTTGGTTGAGAAGTGGTTGGACCCGGCTTACCAAGAGAAGTGTGACAAAGCTCGGGCCAACCGCAGAACCGACGTTGGAGGCGGGATGGCAGTGCATCGGGGGGGAGCTCGGTCCGTCCTCGAGCAATCACTTGCTCTCGTAAGTTTTATTTAATTTTTAAAAATTAAATAATTATAGTTAATTATTTTATATTAGTTATCTAAATTAATTTGTATATGTTTATTTGATACGTAATAGGAGCGGGAGACTAGACGTCCACACACTCACTTGGATCGGATGAGTCTTCTTCATCCGTTTAATGCCGATACACAGACGTCCACCTACGGGCGCACTACTGACCTCCACGTAAGTTTAATTAAATTTATGTATTAATTACATTATATATATATAGATAATTAAATTAATTTTAATTTTTTAATTATGTAGTTGAGCGTCCGACAGAGGATTGAAGAGGCCGAGACGCAAGCCGCGACTACTACTGAATCCGGAAGCAGCGGCACCCCTCCGGTTGTTGAAGTGGACCAGCTTTACCTTGACGTTGCCCCGACCTCCAAGGGAAGGGTCCTTGGCCTTGGTGGGATGAGCAACGCCGTGAGGACACCAAGTGGTCGGTCGGCCCGGAGTGCATCGCAGCCGTCCGTATCCTCCACTGCCGTCCCGGATCCGAACGTCATGGCAACGTTCGAGAACTACTTCCGCCTCTGGAGTGCCAATGCGGGTCGGACGTTGGGGATGTCTGCTGAGCACCGCCAGCTCCAGCTCTAGATCAAGCTGCAGGTCAAGCTGCAGGTCAGACCGATGGTGACGAGGTCAACTTGAATGAGGATGTGGACCGATTTTTTAACGACTATCCTGGCAACTATCCTGGTTGAACAATTTAATTTTGTGTTGAACTAATTTATTTTTCTGTTGAACTTATTTAATTTTCTGTTGAACTTATTTACTTTTCTGTTGAACTTATTTATCTTTATGTATATATTTATCTTTATGTTGAAATATATGTTGAACTATATATTGCAGTTTATTTGTGTAGTTTATTGGTGTATAGATGAAAATAGGGTGCATTCATTTGTTTCATTGAGTACAAAATAATCTCATTTAGAGTGCATTCTAGATAGATTTAAACCACTTGAAGGTGGAAGTGAATTTTAGTACAAAACAGCCTCATATAGAGTGCATTATACATATATTTAACCAAACCACTTGAAGGTGGTAGATGCAACCATGACAACTAGCACAATCAAAATGATTTTGTTCACTTTGATTAAATCCTTGATTTCTTCAGCCAAATTCTTGATCTCTGTAACCAATTTCTTCATCTCTTGAGTCATTTTCTTCATGTCTTCAGTTTCTTGGTCACTTTGATTAGATCCTTGATTCTTGTCAACAACACAGTTTTCTAGAGTATCAGCCCATACAAAGAAACCACATCCACCACCATCACTTAGGGAGTCAGGACAATTATGAAATATCCTCCCTTTACTTCTATGTTGTTTAGAAGCATATGTACGACATGCCTTTCCACAATAACAAACAAGGTCTTGCTGAAATCGAATAGAAGATGAAGAAGACATGATATTTCTTTGCAAAATAGAAAAAATCGAATATGGTGTGTGTGAGCTTTGTGTTGCTATATATACAAAAAATTGAATTAATTAATAAAAAAAAAAAAAAACCGCCAATATGCCGACGGAATATATTTTCCGTCGGAATTCACAATTTGATACATACCGACGGATATTCCGTCGGTATTTATCTATGCCGACAGAAATTTGGGCGAGTGAAATGCCGACGGAATTAACTTTCCGCCGGAATTCACCATTTGATAAATGCCGACGGATAATCCGTCGGCATTTATCTTTGCCGACAGATATTTGGGCGGGTGAAATGCCGACGGGAAGATAAGTCCATCGGCATTTCCGTCGGGAAATGTTACCCCAAAACTTACTACTGCCTAATTTTTTTCCACTTCACTTTCGTATTGCAAATTTACACCAAAACTTTATACTGCGAAATTTTTTATGCTCATGCTCGGGTATTCAGAAACATCAAATTACGGTACATTTTCTACCATTTTTAATTTACTGTATATATAAAATTCAATATAATGTAATTACATGTTTTATATATATCATAAGTTTTGTGTGAATTTATTATAAGAGTAGTCGTTAGTAATGTGTTGCTCCACTTAAATGTTTAGCAGATGGATTTGCCTGACCGTCGTTGGATGTATTGTACTCCTAGAATGATTAGAGGAAATGTGAATGTGGAATTTTATAATGAACTCGTGTTATTTGTTGAATTTACAAAAAGTCAGCCACATTACATGAGTGGAAATTGCATTAGGTGTCCGTGTAATGCTAAGAAATGTCAGAATAAGCAATATAAAGAGATTGATGAGGTCCTAGTACATATTGTGAAGAATGGTTTCGTTGATAATTATTATAATTGGACTAGTCATGGCGAAACACGTTGGCCTTATAGATTTGATGAAGTGTTTTACTATTACACTGTTGGAATCTATCAACAAGAAGCAAATTTCGATCATGTTGGCACTAGTAACGAGGTAGAACAACGGTTTGGGGACGAAGAACAACAGTTTGGGGACGAAGAACAACAGTTTGGGGACGACTCATGAACATTAAGACCGAGAACAAGCTTTCTAACAGGGCATATGAGCAAGTGACACAGTTATGCAGTGAAATTTGTCCTCAAAATAATAAGGTGCCTACGACGTTTCATCAAAGCAAACAAATGTTGAAGAATGTTGGTTTGCCGGTTGAGAAGATTGATTGTTGTGTGAATGGTTGCATGTTATATTGGGGTGACGAAGATAGCAGTCTGAATATGTGTAGATTGTGTGGCCATCCCCGGTACAAAGAGGCACGTCGAAAGGGACCTGGTGGTCAATCGAAGAAGACAAAGAAGAAAGTGCCATATAAGAAGATGTACTACCTTCCTATCATTCCCCGTTTGATGAGATTATATCAATCAAGTGCCACTGCACAACACATGACGTGGCATGCTACAGATTCCTCTTCGGATGAGTCGAGGGAGATGCGACATCCGGCAGACTCAGAGGCCTGGAAACATCTTGACAACGTGTTTCCAGATTTTGGTTGTGAACCGAGGAATGTGAGATTAGGTTTGTGTACTGATGGTTTTGCACCGTTTGGGATGCATGGGAAGCAGTATTCTTTGTGGCCGGTGATACTGAATCCATATAATCTTCCTCCGTGGATGTGCATGAAACCTTAAACAATGTTTCTGACTGTATTGGTGCCTGGACCAACGAATCCAAAGGACAAACTGGATGTTTATCTCCAACCTCTTATAAAAGACTTGATCTTCTTATGGGAGAATGGAGTCCAAACATACGATGTTTTTAGAAAGCAGAACTTCACGATGCGTGCTGCTCTTTTATGGACCATTAGCGACTTTCCTGCATATGGTATGTTGTCCGGGTGGAGTACGGCCGGAAAGAAAGCATGTCCGTATTGTATGGAGAATTCTGAAGCTTTCAGTCTCCCAGTGAGTAGAAAAGTTTCATGGTTCGATAATCACCGTAGGTTCTTACCTCAAGGTCACCCGTTTCGAAGAAATAAGAAGAACTTCGTAAAGAACAGAGCAGTCACAAACAATCGACCTCCACTACGAGATGGTATTTTATACATTTATTTAATGATCGAGTACTAAACGTATATTTATCTATTGCTTTTAGTGTCACTTATAATTTACTCTCCGTACAGGACGTAGGTTGTTATATGAGGTTCAGTGGACGGGGTTGAAAAAAAGTACTGAGGAAAATGCAGCGGAACACAACAGAGGAATTGAGGGTGGTTGGAACAAAATGAGTATTTTTTGGGACTTACCATACTGGAGTTCACTATTGATACGACACAATTTGGATGTGATGCACATTGAAAAGAATGTGTTTGACAATGTGTTCCACACAATCATGAACACGGAAGGCAAGACGAAAGACACTCCAAAGTCTAGGGAGGATTTGGACACTCTTTGTCGCCGTCCAGAGTTGAAAAAGGATGAGCGTACAGGTAAATTTCCAAAGGCTAGCTACACACTGGATAAGCCACAAAAACAAAGATTGTGTAGGTGGATAAAGGAGTTGAACTTTCCGAACGGCTACGTGTCGAACTTGAGTCGATGCGTAGACATAACAACGGGTAAGGTTGCAAGGATGAAGAGTCATGATTGTCATGTATTTATGCAACGCTTGATACCGATTGCGTTCCGAGAACTTCTTCCTCTCAATGTGTGGAGGGCTATCACTAAATTAAGTCTATTTTTAGAGATTTAACGGTTACAACGATCACGATCGATGATATGATTCGTTTAGATGAAGACATTCCAGTGATTTTGTGTAAGTTGGAACAAATTTTTCCACCTAGCTTCTTTAACTCGATGGAACACTTACCCGTTCACTTAGCGTATGAAGCGAGAATTTGTGGTCCGGTGCAATACAGGTGGATGTACCCATTTGAAAGGTAAAATCTTATTTTTTTTATTTCATTACAATTACACATGCATTCGTATAAGTTTTATATATATATATATATATATATATATATATGTGTGTGTGTGTGTATATCAGGTATCTCCACAACTTGAAATGCAATGCTAAACAAAAGGCAAACGTTGAAGCATCGATTGTGAATGCTTATTTGAATGAAGAGGTTGGCATGTTTTGTTCTTATTACTTTGAAGACCACGTCAACACAAAGTTAAGAAGTGCTCCACGTAACTTCGGTGGTACATCCGCTGACGATATCAGTGAAGAGGTCGATGGAATGCTCTCCATATTCAAGTCTAAGGCTAAGGGACGGCCAATAGGAAAACCCACTGAACGATATTGGGAGACGAACTCGGAGGCGGAAATAGCACAAACGTATGTGTTATTGAATTGTGATGAAGTTCAGCCATACATTGAGTAAGTATTTCATATATAAATCGTCTATTTAAATACCACTTCATTTATGTCATTTAATATTAACCAAGTTTTTGAATGTTGTGAATTAGGATGTACACTCAAGAACTACGACGAGCAGAACCAAACATCTCAGATGCATATATAGATGCTCGTATTCAACGTGAATTTTCCTGATGGTTCGAACGTTATGTGAGTACCATTTAATTAATTATGTTTTACGTAAATAAATTAATATTTATTTTAATTAATTTTAAATTGAGTCGTATAGGGACGGGATAATGCTCTAGACAGTCGATTCTTACGAGATCTCAGCAAGGGACCACTACGTCGTGTAAAGACTTACAACGGTTATATTGTGAAGGGCTACAGATTTCATACGTCTGGGTATGCATCGACAAAGGCAACTACCAACAGTGGCGTCTGCGTTAGCAGTGCGAATTACAATGCAGATGCAAGTGATTACTTTGGGGTGTTACGGGAAGTCGTCGAAGTAGAATATCCAGGATATCCAACAAAGACTGTAGTGTTGTTCAAGTGTCATTGGTTTGATTCAGGCCATCTAGGAACAAGAATTCACCCGGAGTACAAGCTCGTTGATGTTAGTTCGAAAAGGACGTATGTTGGGGATGATCCATTTGTATTTGCCCATCAAGTATCTCAAGTATACTACTGCACATATCCGGGAGCTCCACGTGGTTATGAATGGCACGCTGTTTGCAAAGTAAAGGCAAGATCAATGGTAGAAGTCCCTAAAAAGGACAAAAATACTGAAGATGAATCTCCATTTCAAGCAGAACAAATAGAGACTCCAACTGAAGTCTTTACGGGAGATTTCAATCTTTCTGTACCCTTGACGGCTGCAAATCCCCAATTAATCGAAATTGAAGGTGAAGAGGAGGGGGATGAAGAAGAGGATGAAGAGGAGAATGAAGATGAGGATGAAGAGGAGAATGAAGAAGATGAGGATGAGGAGGAGGATGAGGAAGATGATGATGAGGAGGAGGAGGATAAGGACGAAGAGGAGGATGAAGACGATGAAGATGAAAATTAATTCAATTAATGTAATGTATTTATTTCTTATTTTATAAAAGTTAATTAATTATTTATCATTTAGGTACAAATTATAAAAATTAAATTTACTATAAATATAAGTCACAACCAATATATATATTAATATATGTGGAAGAAATGAAATAGTAGGTCTAGTATATAGTAGGGTTTAGGGTTTTGGTAATTTATTAGGTTTAGTATATAGTATATAGAAAAAATTGAATTATTTAAAAAAAAAATAAAAAAAATCGCCAAAATGCCGACGGAATTAACTTTCCGTCGGTATTTACTTTTTGAAAAATACCGACGGACGGATTATCCGTCGGTATTTGAACATGCCGACGGAAAATAAACCCTTATATATAACTCAACCTAGGTTTTTCTTTCACTCTTTCCAAACTTTCCTCTTTACAATCCCTACTCCTCTTCTCCAACCAACTCTTCGGCGACCTCACCGGCCCTATTCCCGCGCCGATTTCTCTCCACCAATCTTCCGCGCCGATTTCTCTCCACCGTGAAGCATGGCCGCCGCCCAATCTGTGCTCCTCCGGCGTTTTAATAAGTTGGCCGACTCCGACGTAAGTGATTTTGAGTTTAGATTGAAAAATTTTAAACTTCAACATCGATTTTTTTTTAATTTTTTGGTTGTTTTCTTGAAGTAGACGAAGTCGCTGCCCTTCGCCGGAGACTGGAAGAAGACGAAGCCACCGTCAGTTTCTGGAAGTACGTATTAGATGATGATGATGATAATGATCAAGTAAGCTACTAATTAATTTGATTTGTTAAAAACAATGCAAATTTCTTCACATTCCCAACATAATATTTCATGTAATATTATTGTTTCATTACATAATATTTTAATATTTACATAATGACATTTTTTACGAAATTTCTTCATATTTTTTATTAATATTTTGTTTTACTGGCGGATATTCCGTCGGTATGTTAATTTTCAAAATTATATTTTTTTTATTCATATTTTGTTTTACCGACGGATATGCCGACGGATATTCCGTCGGTAAAATGCCGACGGATATTCCGTCAGTCAAATGCCGACGGATATTCCGTCGGTATAATGCCGACGGATATTCCGTCAGTATAATACCGACGGATATTCCGTCGGCATTTGACTGACGGAATATCCGTCGGCATTTGAATTTCGATTATTCAAAAATTCATTTCTTTTATAATTATTTTATTCTAATTTCTTTTATAATTATTTAATTCATTGTTTCCGACGGAATTACCGACGGAATGTTGACCCGGTTTGTTAAACGGGTTGTCCGGAATACCGACAGACATTCCGTCGGAAAAAGATGACGACAATTTTCCGTCGATATTTCCGTCGGAAAATTTCGACGGAATTCAAAAATCCGTCGGCAAACAAAGCTAACGCCGAGAAAGGGAATGGCCGACTTTTCGTCGGTATTTCCGTCGGTAACCTCGGCGGCCGACGGAAAATCCGTCGGTAAATCCGTCTCCAAAATGCCATTTTTTTGTAGTGGACAATCGACATCATCTTCCGTCTCGGCAACGATCCATGGTGGTCGAAATCCTCTTCTCATTTCGACCACCGACGCGACTGCTTCGATCAATCTCCCTTGCATTTGCGATCCAGGAGCTTTTTCGGCATCAATGGCTCTCGCCTACAACACTTGGATCGACGCCGCATCTCTCTCCTCGTTCATCTCTGCCCAAATAGAAGCTACATTGCTTTGTCCGTCTTCTTCATCATGCTACTGCGCATCCTCTTCCTCCGGTTGACGGCAGTCCGACGGAGGAATGTGAGTATGTTGCCGATGGATCTCTAACCGGCCGACACTCAGAGCTGGTGACCTTGCTGATGAAATCCCAAACGACGACTGCTGACCTAGGGTGCCCTCCCATTGGGCTAAGGTTCCCTTCAATTGGGCTTGGTAATGTGCACCCCTTATTTTCTTCAGTACACCCCGATTTACACTCCCTCCACTTTTTTTTTTAATGGTATTATTAGTTATTGGTACTGGTATTACTAGTTATTGATTGCAGTATTACTATTAATATACAATTGAATTAAAATTAATGATTAATGATTACGGTATTATTAATTATTAATTGTGGTATTACTGGTTATTTTTGTGGTATTACTGATTGTGTGAAATTATTTATTATTGTTTAAGACTGATTATTATTATTTTTTATGGTATTAAATATTATTGTTTATGGTATTACTTAATATGATTAGATTTGTGGAATTATTTATTATTGTATAAGATATTACTGATCAATGTTTATGATATTACTAATTACTGTTCATTGTATTACTGATAATTGTTTTTGGTATTATTGAATATAATTGGATCTGTGAAATTATTTGTTATTGTATGAAATTTTATTGATTAATATTAATGGTATTACCGATTACTGTTCGTGGTATTACTAATAATTGATTTTAGTATTATTTAATATAATTAGATATGTGTAATTATTTGTTGTTGTATAAGATATTGGAGTACTAATTATTTTTAATGGTATTACTAGAGATGTTTATCCGGGTCGGGCTGGCCCGTTTAACCCTGAAAAATATAGGGTTAGGGTTCATGAATCATAGGCCCGTTTAAATTCGAGCTTTTTTGACCTGGACCGGTTAGCCCGCGGGTTAAACCGGGCCAGCCCGCTAGCCCGAGTTGTTATTATTATTAATTTTTAAATAAATAACCCGAGAACAAATTTTAGGTCATTTGACCAATAACCACAACTATAAGCATTAAGAAGCCCATTACCATCCATTAGTCATTATTACTATTTTTTTTATTAGATTATAATATTTGTTTAGCTTTATTTGGTCATATTAAGGACCAATGAGTTTTAGAATTGTGTTTAAATCATACTCCCTCTGTCCACCAAAAGTGTGCTCACTTTTTTTTATACATGTTTTTAAAAAAAACATATTTTATTTATAAAGAACATATTTGGGATAACGAGTAAAAAATATATTTGGTAAATACTCAATCTTGTTATTAAAGTAAAAAAATAATTCAAAAGTGATCTATTTAAATAGAATAAACGTATTTTTTGTGGACCTAAAAAAACAAGTGAGCACACTTTTGGTGGACGGAGGGAGTACTTTTGTTTTCTCATTTACCGATCATTAACTAATTATGTATTTTTCTATTTTATTTGCTTGTTGCACGTGCCAATTGATACCTTTAATTTTAAAAGATTTTTTTTTTTGTAGCCCGTTAGTGGCCAGTTTAACCCATAGCCCGCTAGGGTTAGGGTTAGGTCCCAACAATTATAGGTCCGTTAAATATGAACCGGCTAAGGCCCTAGCCCTGTAGGGTTGGCCATATAGGGCTAGGGCCAGCCTATTAGACATCTTTAGGTATTACTGGTTATTACTTATTGTATTATTGAGTATAATAAAATTATACATATAATATTATTTTGTATTAAAATTTTAAAAAATACTAATGAAAAAAAAAACACATGAAAAAAAATGAAGAAATAAAAAGTATTGAATAAAAGATAAAAATTGGAAGAAAAATTAAAAAGAAAAAAATTTAGATTTGTGCCTAATTTTGATAGATTTTTTAAATTATGTTTTTACGATTTTTTTTTCTAAAATATGGGTGATTTAGTGATGAATTGACGGTAACTCGACAATAACTCGACTACATATTGTAAATGTATAAATTATGGTTGATTTTATTATTATATTTCGTGTAAATTAATAAAAAGATAATATAGTATTTTAAATGTAATTATTTAAAAAAAAAATATTTGGGGGTGAACTCATAAAATGAGTGGGTGCAGAGAATTGTGGTAAGTGAACTTATAAAATTAGCGGGTGTAGAGAACCGTTGTAAAAAAGAAATGATTTGGGGGTGAACTCATAAAATGAGTGGGTGCAGATAACTGTAGTATAAATATGATTTGGGGGTGAACTCATAAAATGAGCATGTGCATATAACTGTGGTAAAAAAATAATGAGATTATTTACTACTAAATCCTGATTTTTCAGAATAGTTGCAAAGAGCTCGCATTACTTTATGTCTTGGGACCCACTCCCAATTCCTATATGAATTGCCCCTAATATCCTCATCTTTCCGACTTTATAGTATTCTGCATACTTACTCCCTCTCTCTCTCCATGAGTCTCTTCCATATCCTTTCATTTAAAAGGTAAAATCTATCTCACTTCCAAAACCCACCACATCCCTCTCCACAAATTATAGTAGTCGTCCATCCCCGGCCACAAATTTGAGTGGGAGTTCAACACCCCTTCCATTTCCAGCGTCCTCCAATGACGACGACGACTCGGGTTGTTGGTTCCTAGCCTCCATCTTCCTCGCCCCGCTCCCGGCTTCGTCGATCTCCAGAGTTTGGGAGTTTTTAGACGGCGGTGGCTTGGGAGTTTATAGACGGCGGAGGTGGCGTCAGTGCTCACCGATCTCCACCGCCATCCAGAGCTTCTCTCCTTCGTCGGACGTTTTCGCAGCTCGTCGAAAATGGTGGTCGTTTGGGTATTTAGAGACGGCGAAGAAGGTAGCGAGACGCCGTCAGTGCAAAGCCTGAATGCTCCGTCAAGGGACTCGTCTTCTCCGATCTGCGCCGCTCGCTTGATGGCGGCGTAGATCTAGGGTTTTCCGGGGTTTGTTGACACACTGAATTACCAGATAAATTATTTCATCGGACTGTAATTTTTCTAGGTCTAATTCTAAATGACTTGAATGTGCTAAAGATGTTCATGATTGTGTTTGTGTTTGTGTGTTTACATGGGCAAGATTTTCTTGATTTGGAGTTCGTGTGTGTGTTAGTGTGTGAAAAAATCATTTCTGTTTTTTGGGTTTTGAGGTGTGATTCAGCTAGCTTCATTTGGTATCTGAGAAAATTTTATAAGAAATTTGTGTCCATTGATTTCATGTTTTCTGGGCATAATTAGTATTTCTGAATGGCTTTTTGATGTAAGAAAAACGAATAACTAAGCCACATGAAGTCCATATTGTATTTGAATAATATTGATTATTTCCCTTAATCTTGACTTGAAGTTCTTAAAAATATGTTGATTATTTGACTAAAATAATTGCACAAAATTCGAATCAAATAGTTTCGAATAATATTGAAATTGAATTAATTTCGAATCGAATACTCGAATAATATTGTTTAAAAAAAATCGAATTGAATACATGAATCGAATAGTATCGAATAACCATTCTGATGTAGCACGAGTGGCGTTGCAATTTTTGAAGAAACGAGAGCATCCGAAGAATTTTTGAAGTTTTGGGAGCTGGAACCCGATTTTGGCGTATGAGCACACTTTTTCGGGTGGAATCGATGCTACGAGTCAAAGTCACGGCATCGCCGTGATGTGCGACGCTTTTTGGCTAAATTCCATCGTTTGAGTGGTAAAAAACGCGTTTTATTGCTTTTTGAGTGTTATTTTTGCAATTTTTTAATTGTTTTGGGGTTTTTTTGTAATTTCCTAATTCCGTACACTAGGGTTTGGTTTTATCCCCGTTTTCCAAACATTGTTGAGCAGTTTTTGGATATTGAAATTATTATTGAAGAATTATTCTTCGTTTTATCAAGATTCGGGTATTTTGTGAATCAACGATTCTTGTTGTTCTTTCTTTTGATCACGCACGCTGCATCAAAGTGGTATCAGTTTCCGAACGATCCTGTCGATATGCCGCCTCGTAGACAGAATCTCGATGCCCGTATGGAGGACACTCGTAGGGATGAGATCGCATTGTTGCGCGAACAAGTGGCTCAATTGACTCAGCAATTGGCGGCCCTTCAAGCGCGGGCACCCAATGCCCAACGACATGATCTGGATGATGATGATGACGACGCCACCCCCGATGGCAATCCGTTCGTGCACCTTCGGGATCCTTCCCCCCCGCGCCCGGATCGTACAGATCGTCGCTGGGAGACTGGCTTCAAAGTGGGTCTACTAGAATTCCATGGCAGTTTGGCTGCGGATGAGTTCGTCGATTGGCTTGCTACTGTGGAGGAAATCCTTGACTTTAAGGATGTTCCGATGGATCGTCGTGTTTCCTTGGTGGCGACACGTTTGCGAGGTCGTGCACAGGCCTGGTGGCAGCAAGCGAAGGCAAACCGTCTTCGATCTAGTAATCCTAAACTTGTTGATTGGGGTAAATTCAAGAAACATATTCGTGCTGCGTTTTTGCCATATAATTATGAGAGAGATCTGTATCAGCGTTTTCAGTTATTGCGTCAGGGTGTTAAGTCTGTTGATGAGTATACTGCTGAATTTTATCACTTGCTTGCACGTACTGATCTTGTAGAGACACCATTTCAATTGGTTTCTCGTTATATTGGGGGTTTGCGGATTCAGTTGCAGGATGTTCTTAATATGTTTGATCCTGTTACTGTTTCGGAGGCGCATCAGCGAGCCCTTTAGGCTGAAAAACAGTTGGCCCGTCGTGCCTCGAGTGGGTTTCGTAATACGGTAATCCCGTCCCCTAGCCCTACTGCTCCTCGTGGTTCTGTTTCTCAACCACCACCGACTCGGGCTTCTTCCAGTGGCATAAATTGTTTTAATTGTGGTGAATCTGGTCACCGTCAAGCGGATTGTCGTCGTCCTCGCGCTGACAAGCGTGGCCTTTTTGTCGATGATGACCTTGTTGATGAAACCCCCTCTGTTTATGATGAAGATATGGATCAAGTGGTCGAAGAGGACCTTGTAGAGGGTGATGTTGGACCTCTATTGATGCTCACATTTTTGAGCCCACGTGCCAACGATGACAATTGACTACGTACCAATATCTTTCAGTCGACTTGCACTATTGGAGGAAAGGTCTGTTCTTTCATTATTGACTCGGGTAGTTGTGAGAATGTGCTATCAGAAGTGGCAGTTACCAAGTTGGGTCTTGAAACTGAAGCTCACCCGAAGCCGTATAAACTGTCCTGGCTTAGTAAAGGTACGGATGTTACTGTTTCTCGTCGAGTGTTGATTTCAATTTCTATGGGGTCGTCTTATAGTGATGAGATATATTGTGATGTGGTGCCTATGGATGCGTGTCATTTGTTATTGGGCCGAACGTGGAAATTTGATCGTGAGGACACGCACGATGGTCGTGCGAATACATACTCATTTCTTTTAAGGGGTCGTAAGATTGTGTTGTTACCCAGCAAGCCTCGAGGCATTCCCCGGACGGATGCCTCCAAACCTGTTATGCTCTTATCTCGTGTGCCCTTTCAGTCTGCTATGGAGGAGTTTGGGATTGTTTTCGCTCTTATTGCTCAGCCCACGGGTTCGCAGTTTGGGACACCTCCCCTTGCTGTCCAACCTTTGTTGTCTGAGTTTGCTGATGTTTTTCCCGAGTCCCTCCCGAATACATTGCCTCCTCTTCGGGATATTCAGCATCAAATCGATCTTGTGCCGGGTGCAGCCTTGCCAAATCGTCCACATTATTGTATGAGTCCGAAGGAGCATGAAGAACTCCGTCGCTAGGTGGAGGAGTTGCTTGCAAAGGGCCACGTTCGTGAAAGCCTCAGTCCATGTGCAGTGCCTGCCTTGTTGACCCCTAAGAAGGACGATACTTGGCGCATGTGTGTGGACAGTCGTGCCATTAACAAGATAACAATGAGGTATCGTTTTCCTATTCCTCGGTTGGATGATTTGTTGGACCAGTTGGGTCGGGCCTCCATCTTTAGTAAACTGGATTTGAAAAGTGGTTATCACCAGATTCGTATTAGAGAAGGGGATGAGTGGAAGACGACATTTAAAACACGGGAGGGGTTGTTTGAGTGGCTAGTAATGCCATTTGGTTTGTCTAATGCCCCGAGTACTTTCATGCATGTCATGAATCAGGCTCTACGCCCTTTCATTGGTAAATTCGTCGTCGTTTATTTCGATGACATTCTGATTTACAGTGACAGCCCCGAATCTCACCTACAACATCTACGTGAGGTCTTGTTGGTATTACGTCGGGATCAGTTTTATGCAGCCTCCGGAAAGTGTGCTTTTATGACTACTTCGGTACAGTTTTTGGGGTATGTTGTGTCTGATCAGGGCCTCTCAGCAGATTCGAGTAAGATTGAGGCCATTCGTCATTGGCCGGCCCCTACATCTATAACGGCGGTCAGGAGCTTTCATGGGCTAGCCTCTTTCTATCGACGGTTCATTCCACATTTCAGTAGTATTATGGCACCAATAACAGATTGCATGAAGGGGACCAAGTTTTTGTGGACAGAGGATGCGTCAACTGCCTTTGATGAGATCAAGCGTAGACTGACGACAACACCTATCCTTGTTCTTCCTGATTTCTCCCAGCCTTATGAGTTACATTGTGATGCTTCAAAATCAGGAATTGGGGCGGTTTTGAGCCAAGCAGATATAATTAATTACTTTAGTGGATAGGCAGGTCCAATTGTTCTAAATCCAAAAGCAAACATAGTTGAGTTGAGTAAGAATTCCATTCTTGTTTTTAAAATTGAGTTTGAATATTACATAAGTTATTAAACTTAAATGGTATATACCAAACATAAACATAAATTGAGTTAGAATATTTTTTTAAGTTACTAAAACTTAGATTGAAAACTGAATATTAAATAAGTTACTAAAATTTAAATTTAAATTGACTTTAAATATTACATAACGCGAATATTTGAACACAAAGAATGAATATTTGAACAAATAATTCTTTGAATTTTTCTCCTAATAATGAATTTTTTTGAATTTAAATATTAAATAACATACCAAATCCTAAATTCTAAATTAAATTTAAATATGGTACTAAACTTAAATTAATTCATGCATTAAATTTATATAAATTAAATATTATATAATTTAGAATATTATATATTATTGGACTTATCTTATATATAAGGCCCAAATGCCCAATAGACCTAATTTCATTCCACATTAACCAACTAACAGTACGCATCCCACTCCCCAGATTCAATTCTTCTTCTTCCTCCTTATTAGCGGGTTTCTTCATCAGCGGCGGTTTCTTCTCCCATAGCAGCGAGGCAGTACGAACTTGACTACTGCGGCGAACGGCGGCAGTTGCACACCGGCGGCGAACGACGGTAGTTGCGCACTAGCGGCGAACGGCGGCAGTTGCACCCCGGCGGCGACCGACGACAGTTGCACACCGGCGGTGAGATTTCTTCCCTCGAAATACCGTCGTCTCGAAACAATTCTGGAATTTTTTCTCGGATTTCCCCCGTCTTCTGATTTTTTCGACGTGCCTGGGTTTTGCTATGATCTTCAACGAGATTCTGAAGTTTGGCCATAACCAATTAACCATCCATTGTCGGACAATGTTTTTGGGGAGAAGGGGAATGTGTGGCAGAGGGGCCTAGGGAAGTGTAAAAAGCAAAATGGATAATCTAATGAGTGAAGTCTTCAATTAAACTCAGGGGTAAATTTGTCCAATTGCCAACAATTATGAAGCTACCTGCAACATTATTTCGAAGAGTTAGAGGAGGGAGTAGGTTGCTATAGATCACCCCACAAGGGACCTAATAGTGAGGCACCCAAAAATAATTTGGACGTGAACTCATAAAATGAGCGGGTGCAGATAACCGTTGTAAAAAAGAAATGATTTGGGGGTGAACCCATATAATGAGCGGGTGCAGATAATTATAGTAAAAATATGATTTTTGGGTGAACTCATAAAATGAGCGGGTGTAGATAACTGTAGTAAAAATATGATTTAGGAGTGAACTCATTAAATTAGTAGGTGTAGTAAAATATAAATAAAAAATTAAAATTAAAATTAGGGGGTATGGTTCTTTACTTTCATAGACATCGGTTCTATTTTTTTTTTTTTTCAAACATTTTTATTTTATGTTCATATATTTTTTTGAACATTATTATATTGTTCATATACTATTTTTTTTTCAAATACTGAGATATTTTTCATATATATTTTATTATTATGTTGTTTATATATATATATTTTTGAAATTGAGATGTTTTTAAACATTGTTATACTTTTAGAATATTGTTATGTTGTGATGATTTGTCGTTTTGAAATTTATTTGGATGATAGGTTACCAATTTATGAATTTCGAAATTTATGTATGTGATAATATTTTAGTAATATTATGTATATTTAAAAAATTAGGTACTCCACTATTTATGTATCGAAAGGCTCAAAACATAAATAGTGAATTATTTTAATGAATTTTCTACTAATACTCTAAAATTATTTAGTAAAAAAATATCTCTTTTGGTCACTAAACTTTACCACTTTTCACATTTGGTCACCCACATTTCATCACTATCAAAATTGGCCACTCACTTATTCGTCACTATCAAAATTGGGTACTCACTTATTATTTCTCTATCAATTTTGATGCTGCTGTTAGAGAATTCGTCATCTACTAACGGAGAAAAGATTTTGAGCGCCAACTTTTATTTTTCCTCTTTTAATTCCTTAACCCTAAACCCCCAAACCCATTTTTTTTTTTTTTAAATTTTACTGAATTTATCTTCAATTAATATTAC
The DNA here is from genome assembly GCA_963675135.1 of Galeopsis tetrahit. Lineage (NCBI taxonomy): Eukaryota > Viridiplantae > Streptophyta > Magnoliopsida > Lamiales > Lamiaceae > Galeopsis > Galeopsis tetrahit. The sequence continues at coordinate 63,114,079 of OY776121.1, read as the reverse complement.
TGGTGTGTGGTTAAGAATAGATTATCAAAAATAATTATAAATGGAGAAATGAATTCTAATAATTAACTATTTTGAAATAAGTTTCTATTCTCAATTATTATACAAATTCAATATGAAAATCAGTAATTGAAATATTATTCAAAAAAGTCGCAAAGTACAAAAGCAAGTATGAATAATTTTCAACCACAGTGAATACAATAATTATAAATCATAGAACTACACACCATAATTATAAAAACAAAGTACATAACTAGTGACCACCACAATTTGACTAATTGGCTTGCCATCACTCTCACTTGTTTTTCCTTTTGTATTTTCCTTGTCATGACCACCACAATTTGACTAATTAGTCACGTAACATTATAGTAATTATAAAATGACATTGTAAGCCAAGACACACTCTGCTTCATTGTGATTTTTTCTTTTCCTACCACCTGCTGAGTTTCCCATTTCCTGGTTACCCTGTAAAATGAAAAGTAAACCAACAACAACAATGAGATGATAATAAATTATAATTGAGTTATATGATTATTAATAACTTACTGATAATTTTTGGCTACTCTGGAAAGGATTGGTGATGAATCACCCAATGTTCTAGAAGATACATGAGAATTCCTTCTGACCTATTGCACCACATAAATATAATAACATAATTTAGTGATACAAAAAACTTAAATATTAAATTGAAATAAGAAATACATATGGTACAAAACATTTTCTCCGTTAGTAAATCACTTCTATTGTGGTTTGGGGGTTTAGACATCTTCAGTTCTTAGTACAAACTCAAAATCACTTCTATTGTGGTTTGGGGGTTTAGGGTTAAGGAATTAAAAGATGGAAAATAAAAGTTGGCGCTCAAAACCTTTTTTCCATTAGTAAATGACGGATTCTCTAACAGAAAGCGATGAAATGTGGATGACCAAATGTGAAAAGTGGTAAAGTTCAGTGACCAAAATATTCTTAAAAACAACTAATATTATTTAAAAGGTTGCAAGTGAGTGCATTATAAACTTGATGTATTCAAAATCAACGAACATTGTTTAATCTATTCGAACTTCAAAATTTTGAAATTTCGAAAGTTTGCTTATTTTTTAATTTTAAAATCCACTATAACTACATTTTACTTATTACACCATCTTTTTTATTCAATGCAATTTATCCAATCATTAAAGATTGGAAAATACAAATACTTTGAAGATTTTCTCAAATATATTTAAACGCTAAGAATGAAAAATAATTTCACTCATATAATCTAACATTAATCGTAAACAAATTTTAAAAATCTCCCAAGGGCTCTAGATCGTCGACCGTTCCAAATAAGCAATTAATCACAGTCATTTAATTAGAAATTTAATATCGTCTAAATTAAAAAATTCCACAACCAATTTTTCTTTCCAAATTCAAAATTTCAAACATATTTAAAGAATCATAGCTAAAGGGTTTTACGTATTTAAATTTTTAAAAAGAACGATGGAAGGTGGCCTTATTACTGATCAAAAGAAGCAGAAGAATTATAGTTTTAGATTTAATCTTGCATATGAAAAGATGAAACTAATTGATATTCTTTCAGAGGATGATGATTTTCTTGCTTCTTCACATTTCTGTTTTTATGGAAATTCTCAAGAAGTAGAAAAACAAGAGGATCTTCTGCGGAGAAGCTTAGCATGGGATAGTGCGTTTTTCAACAGTGCTGGTAATATAATGTTAATGCCGTTTTTCCTTTGATTTCAGATTCTGAACAATTTAAGCCAATATTTTGTTGCATCAATAGGTGTGTTAGATCTAGATGAGCTATCCATCATGAACAGGGGATTCAGAAACACTAATGATGTCCGCAATCGGAGTTCTGAATTGGAATCAACACCAAACGATCATGGTTTTTCTGCAGATTGGTTTGAGTGTAATGTGTTTGATAAAAGTCCTGAATCAGGATTAAGACAAAAGGGCACGCAAGGTAACCATAGTGAATTAAGTTAAGTTTACTCCACTTTTTTTTATTCATCTCTCTGTTCTAAGATGAAGTGAACTCAACAATGTTTTGATCTTGTGCAGCTATAAAGAAAGTAGACGATTCGTCTCGAAGCAAGGTGACTGGAAGTGATCTAGATTGCTATGCAGAATGTTGCATACAAATTGAATATGAATTTGTTTCTTTGATTGCATTTTGTAGATGAAATCTTGTCGAACTTCCATTGGGAGAAGCGTCGACGTTCAGAGGGAAGGGAGGACGAAGAAGGAGGTTTGTTGCATTGTATGTACTGTGTTTTTCCATACTTTCTAGCATATGGCATTAAAATGAAGGTTCTGTGTGATTTTGATCTTTCTAGCCAACTTCCAGAAGGAGAAACGGAGCAACGCCTTCTCCGCTGCCTCAAAAGGCGAAAGGCAACACCACGAACATCTCAACAAGATTATACAATAACGAAAACTTATTTGGGAAATCCTGTCCCAAAATGGATAAAAGATCTACTAGTAAGAAATTTGACACTCTAAATGTGATCTAAGTAATGGCATTATGGCTCCTTCTCATTGCCTAAATTTTTGTCTGTAGTTTCACCCACAGGTTCATCTATTCCTCCCTCAATCAAGAAGTCGATTCCTGCTTCGCCATTAACCTCCAAGATTTGGAGATATTCGGGGAGGAATAAAGGGATGGGGAATGATTCTTCCAAGCGAATGTCTATCGAGTCGAAAGATGCAAAAGTAGCATCAGCTTTGAAGGGCAGTTTACAGAGTTCATCGACACAAACTCTAAGGCCGTCTGGACTTCGTCCACCATCATCCCTAACCAGAATCTCCAATGAGGTTGCTTTTGATTTAATGAATCTTTCTTCTTCTGTAGCTGTCAATTTTCTGAATGAACTTCTTTTTTGATTTTGTCAAATGTAGAACTCTGCCCCGAGTTATCATGGTGAAACAAGAAGCAGAAAGCTGCCTCAAAAGGTTATATCTAAAGGAACAACATTTGGCTGCAGCAATGGTCATGGCTCAGCTTGTAAAAAGCTCAAAACGCCATGCTCAGATGTGTCTAAGAACGTTAAAAGGCCAAAGATCGAAGAAAATGGGACGAAGAAGCCGTCTTATTCTTTTGATCGGCTTGAAAATCTAAGCAGATATTTTGAGGCCATTGATCTGAACCAAGATAAACGCGTAAATCGCACCACAAAACACAACATAATCGACGTAGCTGCCACTTCTATCCCAAGAATGAGGACTCCACTTTCAGACAAAACATTTTCTTGTAACTTCAATGGAGCATCAATGGAGCCTAAGAGAGAGAAGAAGTCTTCTATCCCGAGAGTGAGGACTCCACTTTCAGACAAAACATTTTCTTGTAACTTCAATGGAACATCAATGGAACCTAAGAGAGAGAAGTTTGCTAAGAAGGCATCATCTGTCTATGCTACTTCTAAAGTTCTTGGCAAGGAGAATAGCTAAAAATTCAGAATCTATAGTGGTTTTTGCAATTGCTTTTGCTTTTGAAAAGTTATTAAAATTAGAGTTGTGATCAAATAAGATAGCCTTTTACATGATATATAACTCGTTTACTATATTATATGATTCATGGATTTATGGAGTCCCCTCCCAATCACAATTACTTCGGGTCGAGTTGTATTGAGCTCGACCTTTTTCCAAATTAAGTGTAACTCGCGCGTGAACCGACTCAACTCAATTATACACTCAATACCTTTTTTTTTACCCTTACTCAATAATTCAGAGGGTGAAATATAAGGATGAATGTGCAAAATGGCAGACATGCAGGTGAATGTTGGGAATATTGAAAATAATAATAATAATAAGCATGAGAATCAACCGCGAGAAGTTGTAAAACAAGAGGAGATTCAACATTTTCAATAAACAATACGACAATTCAATTCGATCTACAGAAATAAAATGCAAAGCATTGAAACTAATGAATTCAAATTTCAATTCTAATAATATTCCTATTATACATACAGATTAAAAAGAAAAGTAGCAGGCCATAATTATTATCCCACCAACACAAATATGGCGTATATAACCCCAGGAAGGAATCCCAAGAACGTCAGCAACAAATCAATCCAGAATTCTATCTGATCATACAAACACAACACTCAATTAACCTATATATCATTCATTAATTATAAAGGGAAACAAAATTAAACAACCACCATCAAAAAACTAAGAACAATGCCAAAAAATTGGACCCAATAATCAGAAGAAAAAAAAAAATGTGGATCCAGATTGAAATTTTTTCCCATAAATAAAAAGCAAAATTAATTAATTAAATGAAAAGGTAATTAAAATAAGATGCAGAAATTACCCCAAGGCCGTATCTGAGGAAGACACCAGCAGGTGGCAAAAATATTGCCAGAAGAACTTCAATAAATGTCTCAGAACCCATCAAATTTTCTTCTTCAATTCCCCTAGCCTTTTTTTCTAAATTAAATTAGGTTTATTATTGCATGAGCTGAAAATTTCAGACATACAAAAAAAGAGACGAGCCACAAAAAAGAGAGGTGTCAGCATGTAAAGGGATCTAGAGTTGCAATGTAAGCACGTGGAATTCCACCTGGCTACGCAATATTTTCCAAAGTGATTTGAATAAATTTTAAATTGTTTAATTAAAATTTTGATCAAAAAATTAAAATTATGACTAATTACTTGAGTATATACAAATGTTACACTATAAGCAAAAGTACCACATAAGTTTTGCTTCTTAAATTAATTTAGAACGCAAGTATAAATTTAGCTTTTTTTTTTTTTTTTCTGTGCACGCATATATTTAGCGTACCCTTAATTTAGAAATTTCCTTGTGTGATGCTTTTTTTTTTTTAGTTTTGCTATCCGATGCAAATATCAATTAATTTGAGGGACTAATTTCACCGTCTATTTACGGGAACTCCGTTTAAAATCAAAATTTTGCCCTTTATATGAACTTGTCTCTTAAAAATTGTTTGCATTTTAGAAGTTTCGAATCAAAGACTTAAAGAGGAGCACGCTTCTAAGTCTCAAGCCTACCCCTTATATATCATCGGCAATGAAACAAGATACTCCGTATATAAATGTATCAATAAAGAGGAGTATATTTTTGCCCTAAAATTAGTATATACTCCCTCTCTATTTTTTGTGATTTCCAACTTTTCTTTGTGTTCGTCCATTTTTTATAATTTTCATTAAAAAAAAAATATTATTCACACATACTTCCTCTATCCACAAAAAATATGCTCACTTTTTTTTATATGTGCTTTTAAAAAATTCATATTTTAATTATAAATAATATATTTAATATAATGAGTAAAAAATATATTTGGTATATATTCAAAAGTTAACTATTTAAATAGAATAAGCACGTTTTTTATGGACCCAAAAAAAGAAATGAGCATACTTTTCGTGAACGGAGGGAGTACTATTTTAAGTCTATTTTATCATTATTCTTAAATTAAAACATTTGTACACCAATAAACATGAATGTTCAATAGATTCCTATATTAAACATCAAACCCTGCGCGCGATTATGAACTAATATAGAAAATAACAATAATTTTAAATTATGGTACCTTAATCTTATTTTGAATAATAGAGGAATATTCACGGTAGGGATTTATGTGAAGCAAGAGATTAAAACCAATTTGTCCCTTCTTTTTTTTTTTTTTTTTTTTTCTTTTTTCAATTTAGCTTCAAATCACCTGAAAAACACCTAAACATTGTGTTTTTTAGCAAATACTTCCATTGGAATATCAAGACATGCGAAGACATGTGCTAAAAACGATGTCATTAATCTTGAATAATATAATTTTAGAAATTAAATTTTCCTACTCACCCGCAAGTGTACAGAATCATCGTAGTAATAAAAATATCGAACTCAAGGAATTTAGGTGTAGGAAAATATCGAAGATATAATCATTCTACTCCCTCCGTTTTTTTATATAAGATGTTTTAGGCCTTTTTTCTTGTTCATAAATATAAGATGTTTTAGATTTTTTACAATATTTATTCCAATTATGCCCTCCTTTTAACTTTGGAAACAATCATAATTTCTAAATTACTCTAATTAACTAATCTTCAAGTAGGGGTGGGAATGGGCCAGGCCTTGGTAGGCTTTAAGAAAAAAAGTCTGGTCTGTTATATATTTCTTAGGCCCGAGTCTGGCCCATGGCCTGCGATAGGCTTTTTTTAAATGCTCAAGCCTGACCTTTTTAATAAATAGGTCTGGCCCGAAAGCCTTTTAAAGCCTCTTAATCTTATTAACGTATTTTAAAAAAAAAAAATCTACAACAATATTATCATCAAATTATAAAAATTAACTCTTTAAATCTCAAAATGAAGAAATAGAAGTAATAGAATGTTCCAAAAAAAATACTCAGTATTCAACTATTTTTTCAACTATTCAAAGAAAAATATAACTAGTATTACTAAATTTTCTTATTTATTTATTTGAAAATCATATATAATATATACTTATAATATATAGTACATATATATGTGTGTGTGAAGTTATATAGGCCGGCCTGTTGGGCTTAAAAGGCTTACAAAAAAGTTTGAGCTCGGCCTATTTAACTAAATAGGCTTCTAAAAAAGCTTGAGCCCGACTTGTTTATTAAACGAGCCGAGCCGAGCCAAACTTTAATAGGCCGAGCCGTAGGCCCCTGTCGGGTAGCCTGGCCCATTCCCACCCCTATCTTCAAGGCAAATATAATTTTTTCACTATACAAACTTGCCTTGTATGTAAAATATTAATGTAATTAAAAATTTTCTTTATTCTCTGAGGGTATATTTGTCAAAATATACCTTTTCTTAATTTTAATCAATTACTCTAAAACATCTTATACATAAAAAAAAAAAACGGGGGGAGTATTTCATTTCTAAATAATGAAAATACCTTAAATATGAAGAAAAAAGAAAATTCCCTGTCAAGGTAAATAGGTAATATAGCATTATTAAAATGTTCACACCTAGACAAGACAAAACTGTTTAACCTTTTCCGGGTGATTGAGTCCTCAATTTTAATTATTTAAAAAAATTAAAATAAAAATGGGTAAAATAGTAGTTTTACATATATTTTAATAAAATAAAACATTCCCTCACCTCCCAAGTTTTTCTGTGATTTTTAGTATTTTATAGTGGACCACTTGTTCAGATTAATTTCGTTTTTAGAATTGATGATACATTTATTTTCTTTTAATATGATAATATTAATAAAATTTTAAAATTAATCTTTTTATTTTATTATTATTAATTTAGGTTATTCAAGATTAAATTGAATGCTTACTTTTACTATAATTGAGGATATTAATTAAAAAATGTTAACTTTTAAAATTATGTGGTATACTTATTTTTGAGACTCCAGAATATAGAATAAAAAAATTGTTAAGAAATTTTGAGTGCTTCTATTCTTATTCTGAAGTAGTTCACTAATTTCATTATACTAATTGCATTTAATATTTAATTTTTGTATTTCTTTAAATGTTAGTTGTATAATAATTAAAATAAAATTCTTTTTTTTTATTATCTACTGTATAAAAAAAAATGGTTTAGTCTAGTATACACTTGAGTCATGTTGTTCACTCTAGTCCAATTTATTATTATTATATTATTATAACTACATGACCTATAAAATAACTCTTTTTATTTCATTTCTTGCTTTTTTTTTTTCGTTTCTTTTTATTTAATTTATTTTTTTACCTTTTTTTTTTACTTAAAAATATACACATTCTCCATTTAAATTAAATTTTTAAGAAAAAATTTTATTCAATAAAAAGTGCAACACAAAATTACTAAAAAATGTAAGTCGATATAACAAAAAAGTGCAACACCATATTTACTAAAACTATAAGTTAGTATAACTAAAAGTGAAATACAATATTTCTGAAATGTGCAAGTCGGTATTACTGAAAAGAGCATCACAATATTAATGAAAAGTGTAAGTCAATATAACTGAAAAGTGTAAGAGTCTATAATTGAAAAGTGCAACAGTTTTTTTTACTGAAAAGTGCAACATAATATTATTAAAAAGTGTAAGTCAGTATCACAATTTTTAATGAAAAGTGTAAGTTATTAAACTGAAAAGTGCAACACAATATTACTAAAAAGTGTAAGTCACTATAAATAAAAATATTATTATACAGTTTAATAATTGAAAAGTGCAACACCATTTTACCAAAAAATGTAAGTCATGAAAAAATACAAATTAGTATAACTGAAAAGTGTAACATGAACTAGAGTGTATAACATGCACTCGAGTTCATAGTAGATCAACCCAAAAAAAATTGATGCTAGCATTAAATAATACTGCTACAATATTGGTAACAATATGAAGATACAATTCATTTTCTACACTCAAATATCAAAAAAAAAATTATGATGATTATTTTTAGGAATATATTTGTTTTAACCCCCATTTAATTTCAGTCTTATTAAATGGACGTTCGGTCAATGAAAGTCAAGTAATTAATAGTTTTTAATTTGTCTCATCAATATAATTTATCAATTTAAATTTATTATAATTTTTATTTCAATTTTGATTTTATTGTTTTATATGATTTTAATTAATTTTTGCTCAAAAAATCGTACATGTTATGAAATTGTTCAGATTTAAGATCAGGGATGTTAATATGAAACCTACCAATCTATTGAAAGCTTATGTTGAAGATGTTCAATATGTTAATTTTTTATTTCTTAATTGATTTTATTGTCCATTATGCTATAATCATATATTTTTTAAATTTTAATTATATGTATATAATGTATTTTTAAGCTATTATGTTTTAATTTATTTATTTTTTGTAGGGGTTATTTGAAAGTATCTTTTTAGAGTGATTTCAATAACAAATTGATAAAGGTTCGATCATCATGTCAATTTTAGTCTTTCAAATATTTCATGTGAAATTTTATAATGGTGTGTATTTTTTTTATATAACTAATTATTTTTAGTATTTGAATTCCATTATACTATATTTCTTTTGAACATCAGTTAATTTTACATATGATTATTTAAATGGTGTATGTTGTATGGATATATATATATATATATATTGTTATGAATAATATTTATTTGTATGAATATCCATTACTTCCTTCTTAATACCCATTATGTGTCCTTTGGTTGTTCATGTACCTACATTTATAGTGCACCTCTCATTTAATCTTCCCAAGCTTGTATTGGGACCTATAAATAGGGGTGCAAATGTTATAGTAATCACTTGAAGTTGAATCAAATATTTCTATACTCCTTTTACATATTGTTCTCTTTTACATACAAAGTTATAAGTTTAAGTTGTTTCACAACACGTTATCAGCACGAGGCTCGTAAAACATTCCTGCCGACGAAATTCAGATAGTGACCAATTTCAGGTATTGTACAAAGTTATGTATTGAAATTGTTGGGAATAAAATGATTTTGATCTAGATACCAAAACCCCTGATTGATGATGTTCAGATTAGTTGAGATAAGCTCAAGTCTAGTTCAGGCAAGTTGTCTCAGTACACTTGAATTTGTAGATTGCTTAAGTGAAAAATCTCAGGAATGTTGTGAGATTTTAGTATTCAGGATAGTTGTCCAAAGCTGGAATGTTAGGCAGCTTGATAAGTCTATAGGCCAAAGTTGCTGAACTTTCAAGACAGACTGACCAAGTGGACAACTTAGCTGAAGAAATCAAGAGCAGTAAAGCAATGCTCATAAATGCAAATGATCAAGACAGTTGAAGTACAAATGATCAAGAGCATTGAATGTCAAAGTCCAAAAGACACATTCAATGAAGCATTTATTGCCAATCATGCCTGAACCAAGCATTAAAGACTTAGAGCATTAAAGAGTGAAGCATAGAATGAATGTTGGAACATTCTAAATTGCAGCAGGAATGTTCAGGGAGCTTGTCCCATCTGACCGTTGGTTGAGTGTAGTTTCTGCCACAAATCAACCTTGGGAAATGTGCATATTTGGAATCTGACACAAGTCATCTCAGCCGCATTTTTCAGAAGTCAACACATTCATTCAAGCAACCATTGAAGAGGTCTTTTACACAGTGGATAAAAGAATGACAAGCTTCATAGCCGTTTCAATGGTGCTGCAAATAGACAAGTTTGAATTGCTATCCCTCCAACGGTTAGCTGCTCAAATTTGCCTATAAATACAGAAGTGATCAAGGGATTCAAACATCCAACTACAAGCTATCAAACTATCATCAAGCTTTCAAAGGAAACCAAGCTGTTTCTCTAGAATTCCAAGTTTCCTGAATCACTTCTTTTAGCTAAGCCAATCTTTGTAAACATCCAAAGCTTAGCATTGAGATATCCTAAGCCTTTACACTGTTCTTATTGTAAAGGATATCTCTATTAGTTGGAACCAAACCTCAAACCCTTATCTCATTTAGTGAAGAGAGAGTTTGTTGTAGAAGTGAGGAGTTAAGGACTGTTATTGTGAAACACAGCCTTAACTCAGAGAGATTGAGCACTAGGACTCAGGTTATCCTAGGGATCAAAACACTAAGAGAGTGTTGTTGATCAGTGCACCTTGGCACTATAAAACAAGCTAATTCCATTGTGAAGGAATTATCCTGTTCAATCAGGGAAAGTGGATGTAGGAGCTTGAGTCTCTGAACCACTATAAACTTGTGTGCCATCTACTTACTGCATTCTTTATTGCACTTTCATTCAAACATATTTTAAAGAAACAAAACTCAGTAAGTGAGAAAATCTGTTTTGGACAAAGTCCCTGATAACCTGTATCTTTTCAGAAATTAACTTGGAGTATTTCTTTAAGTTAAAGGCCAACCACATTCCGCACTTAGCAACTCTTTTAGATATTTAGCCAACTGATCACTCAATAGTAATCAGTAGGACAAGTATCTATCAAAGTTCACACTCAGGCCAGTTGTGAGACAACTTGCCTGATAGACCAGTTTGTCAAAAAGAAAAAGAATTTGCATACACAAGTGCATTCCCCCCCCCCCCCCATACACTTGTGTTATACTCCACCAAGGACCAACAAGTGGTATCAGAGCAGGGGTTCAAAGACCACTGCTGCTGAACATTCAAATTGAATTTCAAAAACTCACATTATTTCTGTGGTCACTGAACTGATCCAAATTTCTGAAAAATCTACTTGTATTTTCCTTTGTCTATCTGTATAAGAATGGCTAACAATGCAGTTCCAGGAGATGCTGCCAACACCACCAACAACATGGGTCCAAACCAAGTCAATCATATTTCTCATCACAAGCTGCCAATGTTCTCAATTGAGAATTATGATTTCTGGAAAATCAGGATGAGAGCACATCTTGCCTGCCAGCATGATGAAATGCTCAAAGTCATCACTAGAGGACCATTCACCTTCACCAAGCTCAATCCCAAGGTCACTGATGCTCAAAAAGCAGATCCAAGGGAGCTGTTGCCAAAAGATGAAGATGAGCTGACAGCAGAAGAGAGAAAAAGGCACAATCTGAACTACATTGCCATGAACACCTTGTACCAGACCATTCCAGATGCAGTGATGGGAAGAGTGTATCACTGCACCACAGCAAAGGAGATCTGGGATACCCTAGCACTTATGTGTGAAGGTACTCAAAAGATAAAGGAAAACAAGCTTCAAGTGGCTATCCAAAAGTATGAGCTATTCACTATGGAGCCAAATGAAACTATTGATCATCTTGATGGCAGATTCACTGACATCATGAATGAGATGAATTCTTTGGGCAAGTTCTATGGCAAAAGAGAAGTTGCTTTGAAGATTCTGAGAAGTCTCACATCAAAGTGGGATATATATTCTGTCATGATGCAAAATACCAGCAATCTTGACAACATGCCAATGCAACAAGTATTCTCTGAACTCAAAGCATATGAGTTTGATCTCAACAGAAAGAAAGTGCATGATGAGCCATCCTCTTCAGGCAAAGGTGTTGCCTTCAAAGCCACTGAAACAGAGAAGAAAAATACTCAAAGATCTTCTCAATCTGTTTCAAAATCAGAAATGAAGGAGGAGCTGGCACTCATGGCAAGAAGATTTGAGAAGCTGAACTCCAGATTTGGTAGATACAAGAAGTTCTACCAAGATAACAGAACCAGAAGGAGATTCAACTCTCCTGATAAAAAATCAGAGGACAAAGTCTCTGATGAAAAGAAAGAAGACAGATATGCTGATAAAAAGAAATACAGCAAAGGTGAACCATCATCATCAAGGAGGAAGGAGTCCTCAAGCAAGAAAAATGATGATGAAGATGTGTGTTACAACTGCCAGAAAAAGGGTCACTTTCAGTATGATTGTCCTGACCTAAGTGCCAAAGAAAGAAAAGAAAGGCAAAACAAAAGAGACAAGAGGATGAACAACAGGAAGGCCATGGTAGCTGGAGAATCAGCAAGTGAAGAGAGTGTCTACTCTTCTGATGATGGACTGTTCTCCAACAGTGAAAGTGATGATGACTGCCAAATGGCATTTGAAAATGAAGAGGTATGTTCATCTTCCAATCTTTCAATTAACACACATGAATCTAGTGAAATCCACCTTGACTTTGAAAAGTTGTTAGAAGATTTCACCAGAATGCAAGAAGTATGCAATATGGCACTGAGAGAAAATGAACAGTTGAGGTCTAAAGGCAAAATCTCCAATCTTTCTGAATCTGAGGTTGACATTAAATCATCTGAGTTGTATCAGCAGATTGTGAGAGAACATGGAGAAATGTCTCTCAGAGTCTCTGAACAACAAAAGCTGATTGATGAACAAACTCTGACTCTAAAGAAAAAGGATTTTGAATTTAGAACTCTTCAAGCTAAATTTAACAATCTCTCAAGTGAATTTGATACTCTGAAATTGAGTGAGGGGAGCTTAAAAATGAAAATGTCTGCCTTGAACAAATCTGCTAAGGCAATAGAGGAAATTCAAGGGTTTCAAAGACCACTTGCTCAAAAGGGTGGATTAGGCTATAATCCCTTTGAACCCTCACCTGGTCTTAGTATTGCCTCATCCAGCAATTCTAAGATGACTTTTGTAAGATCAGTGGCACAACAAAATGAAATGGAAGTAAATCAACCACTGATCAAGGATAAGGGAAAAGGAATTTTTATACCAACTCAAGTGAACAATGTCCCTAAACCCATACCTAAGGAAAAGGTTAAAGACATTGTTTACAGGAGAAATGAGGGTCAGAAAGGTAGAACCAATGGAAGGCCAACCTATCTGAATCCTCATCAGAGAAGTTGTCCAAAATCTGTTCAGAAAAGGCCAACTCAAATGAGGCAACCTCAACTGAATGGATTAAGGCCAATCCCCTCTGATAGGTATAAAACATTCAGGAAGCCTGAACCTTACTTGACAAAAGGAAAAGGCCGTCCAAAATCCTATCCTCAAAGGTCTTTCCAAGCTGCACCTAAGTCTAGTAACTTCAGGAGAAATGTCCCAAGGAAATTCACCAACCCTCCTGAACCTTACAAGACCAACACTTATACACAGAAGGCACCCAAGGCATTCAAGGGTCAAACTGTGTATGTAGATGTAAATGGAAACCAAGTCAGTCACTTTGAGTCAATCAGAGTAATCAGACAGATTTGGGTTCCAAAAGGTACAGCTAACCCTCTAGGACCCAACACTCAAAGGGTACCTAAATTTTGACTTTGCAGGGCTGCAAGGACCACAAGAAGAAGAGAAGAATCAACAAGAAAACAACATGGTACTTGGACAGTGGATGTTCAAGACACATGACTGGAAACAAAGAACTTCTCTCAGAATTCATAGAAAAGAATGGTCCTTCAGTAACCTTTGGAGACAGCTCTCAAGGAATCACAAGAGGTTATGGTACATTAAACATTGGTAATGTTAAAATTACTGATGTCTCATATGTCCTAGGCCTAAAATACAACTTGCTGTCTATAAGTCAAATTTGTGATAAAGGATATTGTGTTGAATTTGCACCAAATGAATGTATTATCAAAAATAATTCAACACAACAGGTGCTACTAACAGGGGTGAGAAAGGGAAATGTTTATTTTGCAGATTGGAGCAAAACCCCTGAATCAGTTTGCCTTGTTGCCAAAAGCACAAATGAGCAAAGCTGGCTATGGCACAAGAGATTGAATCATCTGAATTTCAAAACCATCAACAAGATTGCAAGAAACTCTCTAGTTAAAGGGCTGCCTAATCAAGTGTTCACCAAAGAACATATATGCCAGCCATGTCAGGAAGGAAAGCAGATCAAAGCCTCATTCAAAGGAAAACCTGTCATCTCAACTGAGAGAGTTCTTCAACTACTGCATATGGATTTATTTGGTCCAATTATCCCAGTAAGTTTAAATGGAAGAAAATATGCATTAGTTGTTGTTGATGATTTTTCCAGGTACACTTGGGTAGTATTCTTGTTGAACAAAAAGGAGACCCAAGTCAAGCTACCTGAATTGATGATGAGAGTGAGCAATGAAAAGGGCCTAAGTATTGTCAAGATCAGATCTGACAAAGGCACATAATTCATAAACTCATACATCAATGAGTACTGCAGCAAGAATGGCATCACTCATGAAACTTCAGCAGCAAGAACACCTCAACAAAATGGGGTTGCTGAAAGAAGAAACAGAACCTTGAAAGAGGCAGCAAGAACTTTGATTGCTGAATCCAAATTGCCTAAAAGGTTCTGGGCTGAAGCCATTAGCACTGCATGTCACACTCAAAACAGGTCCTTAATCACCAAAGGACAAGGTAAAACCCCATATCAAATATGGAAAGGTAGATTGCCCACTGTTGCTTATTTTCACATATTTGGTTGTAAGTGTTTCATCCATAATAATGGGAAAGAGCAATTGAAAGCTTTTGATAGCAAAGCTGATGAAGGAATATTTGTTGGATATTCACAAATCAGCAAGGCTTACAGAGTTTACAATTGCAAAACTCTTATTGTGGAAGAAACACCTCATGTTGTGTTTGATGAATCTGTTAATGAGTTCAGGGATAGAAACCTGAATATTGATGAGATAACACAAAGAACAACCAGACTAAGGCTTCAAAACAAGGAAACATTGTTTGTAGATGTTGCCCAACCTGAACTTCATGAAAATAAAAAACTGGACAACCTACCTGATGGCAATCAACCAGAAGACAACCAACCTGAAGGAGAAATTGAACTGACTGACCCCATCCCAGTTCAAAACCAGGTAACAACTACCAATGAAGAAGCAGGCAATGCTGAGGTAGTTAATGGATCCAATATTTAAGGGGGGACCAATGAAAATGTCAACTTATCTGACAATGAGGACAACACCCCTGAATATGATCCTGAGCTTGATCCTTCAATTAACTTCCCTGAATTTAATGAATCTAGTGATCCAACTTCAGATGAGGACAATCCTCCTGAAAGGATCAGGTCTAGAAGGACTTGGTTGCAAGACCACCCATCTAGCCTGATACTTGGTAATCCAAGTGAAGGGATCAAAACTAGAAGATTTCATGGAGAAAGTGCTCTATTTTGTTGTTTCCTTTCAGAACAGGAACCAAAAGACATTGAGGAAGCACTACAAGATACCAACTGGATCATAGCCATGCAAGAGGAGCTGAACCAGTTTACTAGAAATGAAGTTTGGGAGCTGGTAGATAGGCCAACTCATCAAGATGCCATTGGAACTAAATGGGTGTTCAAGAATAAGAAAAATGAAAATGACATCATTGTGAGAAACAAAGCAAGACTGGTGGTCAAAGGATATTGTCAATCTGAAGGGATTGATTATGATGAGACTTTTGCTCCAGTAGCCAGACTTGAGGCAATCAGACTCTTCTTAGCATATGCAGCTCACATGAGATTCAAGGTGTATCAAATGGATGTGAAGAGTGCATTTCTCAATGGGGTGCTCAAAGAAGAAGTATATGTTGAACAGCCCCCAGGATTTGAAGAAGGAGACAAGGTGTACAGATTGAAGAAAGCCCTCTATGGCTTAAAGCAAGCTCCAAGAGCTTGGTATGACACCTTATCATAGTTTCTTCTAGATCATGGTTTTGTCAAAGGCACTGTTGACAGAACTTTGTTCAGAATCTGTGAAGGAGATGATATTTTGTTAGTCCAAATCTATGTGGATGACATTATATTTGGATCTCCAAATGAGAAACTGTGTGAGAAGTTCTCCAAACTCATGCAAAGCAAATTTGAGATATCCATGATGGGATTGATGAATTTCTTCTTAGGACTTCAAGTCACTCAATCAAAGAAGGGAATATTCATCAATCAGGCCAAGTATACAAGGGACATGATCAAGAAATTTGGATGTGCTACAAGCAAGCCAGTCAGAATCCCTATGAATACTAACTGGAAAATGGATCCTGATGAAAGTGGAGAGTCAACAAACTCCACTAACTACAGGGGAATCATAGGATCCTTGCTATATCTCACTGCAATTAAAATAATAGTTATAAACAATATTTTAAGCATCAAATAACTTAGTATTAAATTTGATGGTTCCAAAAGTATATATATTCAATTTAAATAGAAAAAAAATTATTTTACTTAGTAGCCATAGAATATTATCCTTCCCCAATTTGTACAATAAAATTTATCATTAATCTTAGTATCTTTTGAAAGCATTTTGAACATTAACAATACTACCAATTATTATATGATACAAGGTCAACAATTTTTGCACAGATTCAATACATGCCAACTTAGACATTAAATAAGATTTGAAGAGTAATATTTTAATTAAAATTATTACATTTGTAGATAATAAATAAATTAAAATTCAATTACAAAAATAATCTTTCAATTATGAAGAATCTAGTAAATAAATTGAAGTTCAAGCTTTCAAATACCAATGATTTCTCCATTTCCATACAACAATGACCAAGAAAAAATATCCATAAATTTTTTGTTTTTTTATTTTAAACGGACTCAAAAGCAAAATTAAAAAATGTTATACAAAATATAATTTAATATAAAAATAAAAAATAACAATAAAGTGAAAAAATAAAATGACTTAATAAAAACTTATACCTTGTCTTAATTTTAGGTACCACTTGAACACCATCTCTTCCCAACCTCCTTATACAATTTTTTTCCAGATGTGTTGAAAGTGTTTGAAATTGATTACCCACATATTAAAAAATAATAGAAATTGAATATCACATTTGTAAGCAGTCCATTAACAAGCAAATTAATAAAAATAATAGAAAGAGTTTGACGATTACCTTTAGCAGTCCATTAACAAGCAAATTGTTTGGCCCGGATTAATTAGGCCCACTTACCTAAATTTAGTCAGGCAAGATACCCCTCCAGCTTTGTTAGATACATTCCCCCTATACACATACTCCTCTTGAAAGTAAATCTAAGATAAATGCACTCCTCTAAATTACTTATTATACCTCTTCTATCTTAAAAATTGGTAGGATAAATGCACACTCCTATAAAAATCCTAATTTTCCTCCTTTCTTTCTCCAACTCTCCCGTCTTCTTCCCTCATTCCCCCTCATTTCTGTCGGCGCCGCCCGCCTCCTTTCTTTTTTTTTTTTTTCCATTTCTACAACCGGCGGCGGTGCCCCCTCGCCTAGCGACGTCGCCGCCTCCTTCCCCACCCAAACCACTGTATCCACCTTCTCCCCCGACTCCTCCTCCCTTCTTCCTTCCTCATCTTTTACCCTTTTACGCGAAATAAGTAGGGTTTTTTTTCATTTCTACAAGCGGCGACGACGCCACTCTCGTCCAGCGACGTCGCCGCTTCCTTCCCCACCGCCCTCCTCTCTCCCCACTCGGCCTTCCCCACCGTAACTTGTCGCCCCTCCGGTAGCTTTTTTTCCTTTTCTCTACAGTACAAGTACGCTTTCTTTCTTCTTCTTTTTTTTTAAATAATTTTGGACAAGAAATGTCGACCATAATGTTTTTGGTCGACATTTCTTGTCCAATTTTTTTTTTTTTTATACAATGTTGTCGACAAGGATGTTTTTCGTCGATAAATTATAGTCGACGATCTATCCTACGGTCGACCAACCAGTGCCGATCGACACTAATTGATCGAAAAAATCTATTTTTATTTTTGATTTTCTGAATATATTTTGGATGGGTGAAGCCGGAGGTTGTGGCGGCGGTGGAGGCTGCTAGAAGTTGCGGCGACGGTAGCTGGCTTCCAGAGGGGGCGGCGACTGCAAAATTAGGATTAGGATTTTATATAAAATTAGTCTTAGTGTTTTAAGTAAGGGGTGCATGTATTTATAACATTTTACTAAAAGGACAAATATGATATTTTACATACATATTTAATTAATAAATGGATGGGGAGTGTATCCAACAAAGATGGACGGGTATATATCCCACTTCGGGAAGAAAATACCCATGCCAAAGTTTTGATCATTCATGAACCCATTTTTCACGTTTTAAAGGTCGTTTGACAAGAGATGTCGGATGTACAAGTGACTTTTATAAAAATAATTTGTTAAAAACAAATTTCTCTATCAAATTTTTCTATTTGAATTCATTATATTCATTTTTTTTAAATAATAATTTTTATATTACTTTATCTCCATTTTTCAACAATCATTTATTTACTTAAATTATCATTAATTTTATTTATAAACAATTACTATAATTAAAAATTAATATTTTATTATTATTTATATTATTGTTGAAAAATAATACTGTACTCCTTATTATTGAAATTTTTTATACTTACTACTACCTCCATTCCAGATATACTGTATCTTCATATTAATCTGGGCACAAAAGCTAAAAAAATGTGATAAAGTTATATTGATATCTTTTTAATTTTATTAAAATGATAAAATAAAACTAGTGTATAAGACGAAGTTGGATAGCTCAAATGGTTAGAGCACCACTACCTAGGCTTTAGATCTTGGGTTAAAAAAAATAATGATAAATAAATGAGAAGCTGAGGATAAAATGCGTTAGAAATTTTATTTTTTGAAGTGTGAAAATTAATGTGGAACAAACAAAAAGAGAATTTGTGAAAATTGATTTTGGATTGAGGGAGTATTATTTTTATAAATTAATACTGTTGACAAATAATATTATTGTTAAAAGAAAAAATACTTACCATTTATATTTTTGGAATTTATTATATCAAGTATAATTTTACTGGATGAACACTAACTTATTACGTGGAAGGTTAGCAAATGTCATTATATATTAATGTATTGAGAAAATTTCATGTTCTGTAATATTAATTAAAAATTTCATATTGTTTTTTAGTCAATTCAATTTTATAATTTATTTATTTAAAAAAATATTATAATTAATAGAAATGCGTAAATGTGAATAACATATTAGTAATTTATTGTATGCATTCATCATATTTGTTTTAAGGAGTAAAAAAGAAAAAAAATGGTAAAGTAATTTCTTTCCTAATTTAATTGATTTAATACATAATTAAAATTTTCATTAACTTATTATATGTTTGAGAATTTTAGGAAATTAGTCAATTAATTAAATTTTAAAGTTAATAAGATTTGTCATCATTTAAAAAACATCAACCAATAATTTAATGGAGATTTCACATATTAGGTCTTTCCACCTAGTGATTTTTTAAATAATTAAGGACATGGTTTTAAATAGTTTTAAATTAAGATCAAAATGTAACATAAATGTACCATCATGCCCTTACTATTTAAATTATGAATTTAATATTTAGAAAGTCAATTAGTTTTAAAATTTAAATCGGTATGTATCAGCTCTTCGAAAATTGTGCATCAATTAAGACTTTCCGAAATTAAAGTTTTCCTAAATTAATGAAAATTATGAATATTGTAATGTATACTTTATTTTTATTTTTATTTTGATCGGTAAAAGGAATTTTATTCAAACTGGGCACAAGAGATACCCAAACTAATTTAGTGTACAGTTCTTATCATCACATAGAGAACAGGAGAAATGAAACTACACAGTATTCAAACTATGAACTTAAGTGGATCTATCACCCAAGTCCTAATATTGCTGATGTTTATCCTTCCTTGAAATTCCTGCGTTTGTTTAGTGGGATGAAGAGGAAGATAGAGAAACACCATCGAATTTTAGACAGGATAACCGAGGATATTATTCAGGAGCGGAAGCAAAACAAGGGTGGAGATGATGATGATGATCATCGTGACCTGCTAGATGTTCTATTGAAGTGGCAGGGTGATCCGTCGCTTCAAGTTCCGTTAACTACCGAAAACATCAAATCCGTTCTATTGGTAAGTATTCTGTCACCTCTTCATTTTAACATTTCAAATTGAGAAGTAGTTGTGGATAAAAAATCTATTACTCCATCATTTAATAAAATCAATTGAGTTAGTGCATTTCCTCGATCGTTAAACTTTTTATGAAAAATAGAGATGATGTGGTTCACCAGGTATTAATTTTTTTTGACCTAATTGATAATTATTTTTATTATAAAATAAATTTGTAAACCTCATTTTTTAAGTGAAAGATTACGTTCATGCATGCCTTTTAAATAAATAAAAAAAGTCAATTATTTAATTAGTAAAATGTACTTTAATGAAAATTTGGGTGTGACAACACTGAACTAGATCTGTTTAAATTTTTGTATTTCACTTGGTGTTCCATATCCACGTGTAGCCCCCATTTTAAATTGTGTCACTTACAGAGTTTAGAGAATTTCAGCAACTAACAATATTTATGTGAAAAACAGGATGGGGCAGGAATCGAATCATCAACTACAATAGTGGACTGGGCAATTGCAGAAATGCTTAAGAAGCCTCAAGTCCTGAAAAAGGCACAAGATGAGGTGAGGAAGGTTTTCGACAGCAAGAATGGTGTCGTTGAAGAAGACTACTTGGACGAACTAAGCTACCTGAAACTAGTCATCAAAGAGACTCTTCGATTGCACCCACCAGGACCGATGTTGCTTCCCCGACAAAGCAGGGAACGTTGTGAGATCAACGGGTACGAGATTCCAGCAGGAAGTTGGGTCCTGGTGAATGCGTGGGCAATAGGCAGAGACGCAAAGTATTGGGAGGATGCAGAGAGCTTTAAACCAGAAAGGTTTGTGGAAAAAAGTGTTGATTTCAAAGCAAGTAAGTTTGAATACATCCCTTTTGGCGCTGGAAGGAGGATCTGCCCTGGAATATTGTTTGGAATTGCGAATATTGAAATTCTACTTGCGATGATTCTCTATCATTTTGATTGGATATTACCTAATGGAATGGGACCCAGCGATGTGGATATGACTGAGTCTCCTGGAATTACAGGAAGAAGGAAGTTTGACCTTTCTGTTGTTCCTCTTGTTAGGAGGCCCTTGCCTGAGAATGGTGCCAGCTTCTAGAATCATATCATCAAGATGTCAGGAATTTGGCTACCTGCTGTTTGTTGATGCTTAAATAATTTTATTATGTAAGCCTAATAAAGAAAAGTGTGCTGTGAAAGATTTGGAAAATGCCGAATGATTGGATTTTCAAGGAGATTCGTCCGAGGAGTTTTGAAGGAATTCAATACTGCTCGTCCAAATGCTTGTTTTAGATCTTTTTGTTTCTCATTACATGATTGGGAGCATGTTGCATTCCTTCTCATCTATAGATGTTATGCTGTTGTTTCTTGCGTGACTACCTCTTGCTTCTGTTTTGCTGTGTGAGCATGTATATTGTAAACTTTTGACTACTCTACTGCAATAAGTTTTCATCTTTATCTATAAAAAAACACATATATTAATGGTTGGCCAATGAAACACATTTCATTTAACTACAACACAATCTAATATTCGAACATTATTATTGGAAAGACAATTTGGAAATGCTCCTATCGTAAGTAGAGAAAATTAAACACCAAGCTTTTGTTCAAATTTCCTAAAAAATCCTCTCACTTTTGACAACAACACACCATAAAAAATGTGTTATAATAACCTGGATGTTAATAAGATACTGAAAAATGTGCTATTACATGAACACATTTTGTGTTACTATATGAACAATTATGTGTTACAACATGAAACAAGTAAGTAATACTATAACATATAGTAGGAGTAACTCATATTTGTCCTTACTTTGGGTGCGATTTTTTGGAAGAAATCTATTTGACCCGATTAGAATCCTCGAGTTTTTAATCTTTCCTTTAATATACTAATATTGTACATGCAATATTTGATTGGAGAGTATCTCTTTATTGCTAGCTAGTTGAAACAGAATTCAATCACAATGATAATATATTTAGAAATCAATAATAACATGATGTGCAAATTTAGAGAATTATTGGCATCATTAATTAATATATTTGATCAAATCAAATCATTGTTGGAATCAAACAGAGTGGTGTTTCCTTCTTAAGTACTGTTCCAAACTCATCCTTGGTGTCAATGTTGATTGGATCTGAGCCGTCCGATAGAGTCCACTCGAAGTGATGCACAAGAGATGCCACCAACACCTGAACATTCTTTATAGCTAAATTATATCCGGGGCACATTCTTCTTCCAACACCAAAAGGTAAAAATCCAAAATAATCACTGCTTTTAAAATTGATCTTCGAGTTTATAAACCAATCAGGATTGAAGATTGTAGGGTCCTTCCAAGCACTAGCCTCCATGTTTATCGCCCACGCATTCACGAGCACTATGCAATCTTTTGGGATAACGTAATTATCAATCTTGCACATCTCAATCGCGCGATGGGGCACCAAAAATGGCCCTGGAATGTGGATCCTCAGCGTTTCCTTTATGCACGCTTGGAAGTAGTGTGACTCGCTTAGGATTGACTCGTTGATTTGTGTGCAGTCTCCCTCGAACGCCTTGGCGATTTCATCGTGAACTCGCTGCAAAATCTGGGGATGCCTTATCAACTCTACCATCAACCACAAAGATGTAATTATGGTTGACTCTGTGCCCGCAATAAGTTCCTCCTATAGGATAAATTAAAATGCACATAATTAAGCTAACAAAATCTTACGTTTGATATGCACACAATTGAGTGTAATTTTACGTTTTTAGGCATCTATCTATCTTAGACGTAAATTCCATAGGTACATGCATGTTGAATGTTTAGTGTTCAAGAGTAAGAGAAGAAGATCAAACCAAGAAAATGAAGCAGATTTGCTCGTCGGAAAATGAAGTTTCGGCTAAAAGGCCATCCAAGAAATCTCATGCGCCTGAAACGTCGTGTTTGGCTCTTCTTCTTCTCTCCCCCACTAAATCACCCCAAATACGAACAACTTTGTCTTTTAATTTCTAGCAGCTTTTCTTACAGTAAGAAAATCCAGCATTTCCAATGAGGTGAATGATTCGGGTGGAATTTACGCGTTTTAGATGCACATGTGAAGTGTATTTTGATGTGGATTTCATTGATTTATGCATTGAATATGATTGTTTTAGCCAAAATAAGAGAAAGGTATTGTTTTGTCTATTTTATAGGTAAAACGATGGAATTTGGAGCAAAACACATACCACAAGTGATCGTACTGGAAAGAGGAGTGCACCATTGGATCCGGCTTGAAAAATGGAGTGGAATAGCCAAAAGAATCAAGTCGATCGGAGGTCGGAAGCTCGAGAAACTGAGGGACGAAGTTGGAGGACGAAAACAACACACGAAGCCAAGACGAATGTTTGGCCCGGCCGGGCGACCGAGCAAGAATTTTTGGCCATAGTCGAAGTTTCGACCCGGCCGGGCGGCCGAATGCCCAGCCTGCCCTCCTCAATTACGAACCTTCCGCCCGGCCGGGCGGCACCACTCGCCCGGCCGGGCCGCCCATGCTCTGTTTTCGTTTGCTTGGCCGACACTTCCGCCCAGCCGGGCCACTTCTCCATCCGGCCGGGCCACCCCATTTTCGGTGCCAAACACGTGTTTTCTCCATTTTTGAGGGACCTACTTGCAAATATCACACCCAAACCCTACCCCAACACTATAAATGCCCCACTTCTTGAATTTCACATCATCTTACCCCTTTCTCAAGAGTTCTTCACACATTTACACATAGTTGGAGGTTTTTGGCCATATCTTCTTCATCTCTCCACCAATTCATGCAAGGAAGGGGGCAATAGCTTGAGAATTTCATCCCCTACCATAATCTAGACTAAGCTTTCTCTTTCATTTCCTTTTTATTTAGTTATTTCATTTGGAATTTGTAGTTTGGATATGTATTTGAGTAGCTAAACAACTTTGTGGTTCTAAGGCATTGTAGATACTTGGATTGAAGTTTATGATTAATTTCTTGCTTTAATTGGTGTTTGTCTCTTATTTGTGTGCTTAATTCCTTATTGCAAAGCATGTTGTTATTGGCCATGATGATTTGCTTAATTCATTGTTAATTAGGGTAAGATCGAGAGATTTATTCCGTTTAATCGTATGCAAGCACGCAACCCGGTATTATTATGATCTCGAAAGAGGATTAATTATCGGAGAGGGACTTGAATGATCCTAGGAGCTATTTTAGGCGGTATAACATTTGTGAGGTAGAAATACGAGCCTATGTTGCATTGCGTCTTTGGTTAATTAGATCGAGAGATTAATTAATTCTTCTTGTGTGATCACCTTATATGAGATAACCTTAATAGCCATTTAAACGAGATAACTCTCATAAACGGACGTCTAAATACTACAATTGCCTTGGAACCCACCTTCTTTATTTGAGTTACATCCGTTTCACTTTCGTTTTCTTGATTTATATGGTATTTGATCGATTTCGTCTTTGCTCTTTATTACTTATTTGTGACACTTGGTAGGTAATTTTAGAGTGAATCATCATATTCAAATTATCGATCACGTCTACTTAGAACTCGACTAGCAAACTACCACTTTTACGCTTAACCTTCTCGTGGGATCGACCTCGTGCTTATCACGCTACAATAGACGCCGTATACTTGCGGTTGTTTATTTAGTGTTGCATAACACGTGAATCAAGTTTATGGCGCCGCTGCCGGGGAGGTTTAGAGCTCTAGAGTGTAGGTTAGGAGGGTTTTAGTTTAGACATTTACTTGCTTTCTTTATTTGCAAAATTCCAAAAATATTTGTGTTTGTTATCTTGATCTTATTTGCAATTCTCACTCTCGTTTGCTCTTTTGATAGACATGGTTTATGATCACACGATCTAGGAGGAACCACCAAGAAGTGCTACCCTTAGATCCGGAGATTGAAGCCAATTGTCGAAAAAGGAACGCCGAAAGGAGAAGACTAGAGTTGGAAAGAATGAATCGACGGGAAAATTCGGTTGAAGAAGAGGAGGAATTTGAGAATCACGGGGTAGAAGGAGTTGAGGAACCTAACGGGAATGGAGGTAACCGACCTCAAGGAGTACTAAGGGACAATTTTCGTCGGAGAGGTGAAGAGAATATTGAGATGGAGAGAAATGGAGAGCAAAGGGAGGAAAACGGGAATCAACGAGTCTTGAGAGACCACTTCCGCCCTATCCCTAGACCATATGGAGGAGCGGGTAGAGAACCCATTGATGCTCATAACTTTGAGCTCAAACCGGCGCTAATCATGATGGTCCAAAACAACCAATTTGGAGGGTTGTCGAAGGAGGATCCTAACCTTCATTTATCTCAATTCTTAGAGATAAGTGGAACGGTTAAGATCAACCGTGTCCCTCAAGATTACATCCGTCTCCAATTGTTCCCATTTTCCCTCCGTGATCGTGCAAAACAATGGTACATGTCTCTTGATCTAAGGACGATCGAAAATTGGGCCGACCTTGTAGATGCCTTTCTTATGAAATACTTTCCTCCAAGCAAGACCATCAAGATACGAGGAGAGATTTCATCATTTATGCAAGATGAGGATGAGTCCCTAGCCGAAACATGGGAGAGGTTCAAAGATTTGATTAGAAGTTGCCCACAACATGGTTTCTCACGAGATCAACTCATTTGTTACTTCTACAATGGAATGGACCATCGCACGAGAGGGATGGTAGATGCTTCGGCCGGTGGAGGTTCTTTGCTAGGAAAGACGACGGATGAGGGTTATGTGCTCCTAGAGGAGATGGCAAAGAACGGAAACCAATGGCCATCCGAGAGAAGGCAAGCCCGGAAAGTTTCCACTAAGGAGTCGGATAATTTTGCTACTCTATCCAACAAGGTAGACAAGTTGACTTCGATGATGGCGGCCAAGTCATTAATGGGACCTAGTGATGATCAATATTAAGAGGCCCATTATATGAACAATCAAAGGGACCGTCATTTTCGAGAAAGAGGTTGGAACGAGAGACAAAATCCCCCTAACCCAAATCATTACCATCCCGGGTTGAGACAACATGAAAACTTCTCCTATGCCAACACAAGGAATGCCATCATCCCACCTCCAAATTTTAATGTTATAGATGGAGCTATTGTGGAGTCTTCATCAAAGTTGTCATTGGAAGAAATGTTTGGTGCATTCATGGGAGAAACCAAAAACTTCATGAGAGAGACTAGGGAGAATACAACCAAGGCTTGGCAAAGAATTGATGAGCATGGTGAGATGATCAAAGATGTGACCACCCACATGAAGGCTATAGAGAAACAAATAGGTCAACTTGCTACCATCATTGGAAAGCAACGCGTTCCGGGGCAATTCCCCTCTAACACGGAGCTAAATCCCAAGGAGCAATGCAAAGCCATAAGGCTAAGAAGTGGGACAAGCTACGAAGGGCCCAAGATGCCATTAGAGGAGGAAGTGGTAATGGCACCCGAGGGTGTTGACAAAAGAGATGGCTTAGTGAAAGAGAAAGAAGAAAAAGAAGGGGAGAAGAAGAGTGAGGAGGCAATCCCTCCTCAAGACAAAAGCAAAAATGAGGTACCTCTTCCATACCCTCAAAGATTGAAGAAAAAGGGTTTGGATCACAAGTTTTCCAAGTTTATGGAAATGTTCAAGAAGATCCACATCAACATTCCCTTTGCCGAGACACTTGAGCAAATGCCCCACTACTCCAAATTCTTGAAGGAGATCATGTCTAACAAAAGGAAGATGGTGGAGTATAAAATGGTGCATTTGACCGAAGAATGTAGCTCAATCATTCAAGCAAAGCTACCTCAAAAGCTTAGAGATCCCGGATCTTTCACTTTACCATGTGTCATCGGGGATGGAGGTACATTTCGAGCTTTGTGTGATTTGGGGGCAAGCATTAATCTCATGCCCTTGTCCATATTCAAGTCACTTCGTTGGGAAAGCTTACACAAACCACAATGAGCCTTATATTGACGGATAGATCCGTAACATACCCTTTGGGTATAGTGGAAGATGTGTTAGTTAAGGTTGATAAGTTTATATTCCCGGTGGACTTTGTAGTGTTGGATATGGAGGAAGATAAGTATGTTCCATTGATTTTGGGAAGGCCATTCTTGGCAACCGGTGGGGCTAAAATTGATGTAAAGAAAGGAGTGTTAAAACTTCAAGTGAACGATGAGAAAGTCGCGTTCAACATTTATAGAGCTATCAAAGTCCGGGATGATGAAGATGGAGAGTATGGGTACTCTAGAGGAGATCACCCTCCAAAGCCAATGAAAGAGAAGGTGGAAGAAGAGTTCAAAATCAACTTTGTGAAGGAGGACCCCCAAGTGGAAGACAAAGAGTTAGAGATGGGCAAGAAGGCCAAGTTTGGGGGAGTTTTCTTCAAAAAATCCCCCAAATCAAGAAAAGTTACTTATACGAACTTGGGGATGAATGAGGCATCAACCTCCTATGACATGATTGAAGAGCCGGATGGAGTGGCTAGTGGATGCTTTAATGGTTTCAAGAAGGTTGCATGGGCCAAGAAGGTCAAAAACAAGGAGGATGATGGGGTGACTTGATATTCCCCCTCAAAGAGGAACCGTCTGGCATAGGACGTTAAAAATAGCGCTTCTTGGGAGGCAACCCAAGGTTTTATTGCTTTCTTGTTTTTATTGCTTTGATAGTTTTGATGGCTTGGTTTATTTTGTAGGTATGGATGAAGAGTACTATGGATAGCAAGTCTTGGAGAATGAAGAAGAAGCAAAACCAACTTGGAGAGAGGAAGCAAGTGTTGCAATGGTGATCTTTGAAGAAGCATTGGATGTGCAAGGAGGGAGGTAACAACTTGTAGCCCCAAACTTAGAATTTATACATAGTAAAATTCTAATTTTGGGGGAGTTTTTTTTTTTTTATTTTTTTTACTAGTTGTTACCCTTGCACCGGTTCGTCATTCTACTTGTGTCACATTTTGCACCGGCGCACACTTGACTTGCACATGATTATATTGATTAAGTTGGTTTTGATTATATGTTGGGTAGTGGATCTTTGGTGAAATGTGAGCATGAATAGTCATTGGAATCCATTGTTGAGTAGTTGTGGTGATGTCTATTTGCTTTGAATGTAAGCATGATTGATGTTGGATATAATATCATGATTGTGTTCATATTTGTGATCTTTGATAGCATGGATGCATGATGTGTTGTTGTTTGGGGACATTTGATGAATGTGAGAGTCCTATTGAATAAACCGGTGAGAATTGAGTCATAAATCGAACATGTAATCCGGTTTAGTTCATTTGAGAGTGGACTAGGTTATTGCTAGTGATCCTAGAACTTGCCTAAATTCTTGTTTGAAAACATGATTGTGTGAAACTTTGTGATGTGATATAGGCCATCTTGTTTTAAAAGAGTCACTTAGCCAAAATTTCCCAAAACCAAAGTAATCTTCCGTAGTTAGCCCCTTGAGCTTAATTCCTCATTTTCTTGGCAAACTACAATGTTAACCACTTAGCCTTTTTGAGCCTTTGATACCTACATATAGTGGTGGATAAAAGACAAAGTGGAAAAACATGTACTTGAATGAATATCTTTGGTGAAAGGAGAAAGTGGAAAAGTTGAAAGAAAAAGAGAAAGATGAAAAGAAAATTAAGGGAAAAGAAAAGAGGGACAAAGAGCCCCAAAAGCTTGAAAAGAAAAATGGTTCAAAAAGATGAGGTGATGAATGCTTGAAAAAGAAAGAAAAAGGAAAAGTGAGGATGAAGTTTGTAAGCTTTGAAAGTAAAAGCACAAATTGTAAAACACCAAGCTTTGTCCTCCACTAGAAGAGTCACAAATTCTCAAAATTCATCCCACCTTGTCCAAAGAGCCAATGTTACATCCTTGATAAAGTCCTATTGATCACATTGTTGAGCATTTGAGTGTGTGTAGAAAGTAGAAGTTGGGCAAGCATATGGTGATTGCATAGCATGACTTGGTTGATGAGTGCATTAATATCCTTAATTTGTTTGTGTGTTTGAGAGAAACACTCCATCGTGTGAGTAGAGGACTTGAGCATTTGGATTATGTTTCCCATCACAATGTGTTGTGTACTTGTGCATTCCTTGATCTATGAATGTGGATTGCAATAATGAGCCTATGACCTTCATTGAGAGAAGCACTTTGAGAAAGAGATATCACTACATCTTACTTTGCATGTGTGAATTACATTGAATATTCCATTCCACCCTCATTGCTTTAAGTGCTTAGTTGTTTGAGGACAAACAACATTTTAAGTTTGGGGGAGTTTGATTCGGGTGGAATTTACGCGTTTTAGATGCACATGTGAAGTGTATTTTGATGTGGATTTCACTGATTTATGCATTGAATATGATTGTTTTAGCCAAAATAAGAGAAAGGTATTGTTTTGTCGATTTTATAGGTAAAACGATGGAATTTGGAGCAAAACACATACCACAAGTGATCGGACCGGAAAGAGGAGTGCACCATTGGATCCGGCTCAAAAAATGGAGTGGAATAGCCAAAAGAATCAAGTCGATCGGAGGTCGGAAGCTCGAGAAACGGAGGGACGAAGTTGGAGGACGAAAACAACACACGGAGCCAAGACGAATGTTTGGCCCGGCCGGGCGGCCAAGTAAGAATTTTTTGCCATAGTCGAAGTTTCGACCCGGCCGGGCGGCATCACTCGCCCGGCCGGGCGGCCGAATGCCCAGCCTGCCCTCCTCAATTACGAACCTTCCGCCCGGCCGGGCGGCACCACTCGCCCGGCCGGGCCGCCCATGCTCTGTTTTCGTTTGCTTGGCCGACACTTCCGCCCGGCCGGGCCACTTCTCCACCCGGCCGGGCCACCCATTTTCGGTGCCAAACGCGTGTTTTCTCCATTTTTGAGGGACCTACTTGCAAATATCTCACCCAAACCCTACCCCAACACTATAAATACCCCACTTCTTGAATTTCACATCATCTTACCCCTTTCTCAAGAGTTCTTCACACATTTACACATAGTTGGAGGTTTTTGGCCATATCTTCTTCATCTCTCCACCAATTCATGCAAGGAAGGAGGCAATAGCTTGGGAATTTCATCCCCTACCATAATCTAGACTAAGCTTTCTCTTTCTTTTCCTTTTTATTTAGTTATTTCATTTGGAATTTGTAGTTTGGACATGTATTTGAGTAGCTAAACAACTTTGTGGTTCTAAGGCATTGTAGATACTTGGATTGAAGTTTATGATTAATTTCTTACTTTAATTGGTGTTTGTCTCTTATTTGTGTGCTTAATTCCTTATTGCAAAGTATGTTGTTATTGGCCATGATGATTTGCTTAATTCATTCTTAATTGGGGTAAGATCGAGAGATTTATTCCGTTTAATCGTATGCAAGCACGCAACCCGGTATTATTATGATCTCGAAAGAGGATTAATTATCGGAGAGGGACTTGAATGATCCTAGGAGCTATTTTAGGCGGTATAACATTTGTGAGGTAGAAATACGAGCCTATGTTACATTGCGTCTTTGGTTAATTAGATCGAGAGATTAATTAATTCTTCTTGTGTGATCACCTTATATGAGATAACCTTAATAGCCATTTAAACGAGATAACTCTCATAAACGGACGTCTAAATACTACAATTGCCTTGGAACCCACCTTCTTTCTTTGAGTTACATCCGTTTTACTTTCGTTTTCTTGATTTATATGGTATTTGATCGATTTCGTCTTTGCTCTTTATTACTTATTCGTGACACTTGGTAGGTAATTTTAGAGTGAATCATCATATTCAAATTATCGATCACGTCTACTTAGAACTCGACTAGCAAACTACCACTTTTACGCTTAACCTTCTCGTGGGATCGACCTCGTGCTTATCACGCTACAATAGACGCCGTATACTTGCGGTTGTTTATTTAGTGTTGCATAACACGTGAATCAGTGAAGAGATCGGACAAGCCTAGAGAAGAAACCATCTCAACAACCTCACTAATCAATTTCTTCACCTTGCCACTATTCTCATCCTATATAGTACTAATATCAAACAGGTTCCTCGAAACCAACATGTTGGCTATAATATTAATATAAGTGGCACTATGTCCTCAACGTTCACAACTTCACCAACTTTGCTTCGCAAATACTCCACCGCCTCCATCACCCTCACCTTCCTCATCTCCGCCTTACCCTAGAAAATTTCTTGGTTTTCATAGACAGATTGTGGGGACGCTCTGTGAGCTTGAGATGTATTTCCCTCCATCATTTTTTTAGATAATGGTTCACCTAACCGTTCATTTAGTACACGAGACAAGGATGTGTGGTCCTGCTTGTATGCGATGGATGTATGGTGTAGGGAGATATATGAAAGTGCTCAAAGGATATGTGATGAATATGTCCAGGCCGGAGGGATGCATTGCAGAACGCTATTTAGTAGAAGAAGCAGTCGAGTACTGGTCTGAATTTATTCCGAATGTCAATGCAATTGGACTTCCAATTACCCGGTACACCAATAGGATGGATGGTGAAGGCATTACTGGTGGTCAACCTGTAAGTGTTAGTATGGAGGAACTAACACATATGCACTTGTGCGTACTTAACAATACGGTCGACGTGCTTCCTTTTATTGACCTGCACATGCAAGCACTTGCTGAGACATTTCCCACATAGATCATGGATTGAAATTGAGCACAATCGCACGTTTGTTGACTGGTCCAATGGTCATGTAGCAAGTATGTTGTCGATAAAGATTCAGTGAAAGAAAGAGTTAAGTGGTTATCCAAAATGCCTGATAGACATGTGTATTCATACAAGTGTTATCTTCTTAACGGATACACATTTTATACCAGAGATCATGATGCCACAAGTACAATGCAGAATAGTGGGGTGTCCATTACTGCAACTGCAGGGGATCAATCGAGCACTACTTACTTTGGACAGATTGTCAACATTTGGGAACTCTACTATGTTGTTCACCGCCAACCAATCTTCAAGTGTAGTTGGGTGAGGATCCCTAACGGGGTCGAAGTTGAAAGTTCTGGGTTCGTACGCGTTGATTTGAAGAATGTAGGATACAGAGATGACCCTTACATAATGACCAGTCAAGCTCAACAAATTTTCTATGTCCCCAACCCAATTAATAAGAAATGGTCCATTGTGGTTCTGTCAAAAAAATTGAACAATAGTTACCAGATTAGCGACAACGTCGAAGAAGATGATCCTTTTCAGAACTTTACTCATTCTGTACCCTCTTTCGATGATCTTGCAAATCCACACCCGTACTAGAGAATAATTAGAGATGAAGATGAATATGGCAATCCGGATCTTGTTAACATTTATGATCATGAACGAGAAAAGTCAACCAAAAAAAGAAAAAGAAAAACAAGTGCTAAAAAGAAATGTACGACTTTATTGAATGTTGTTTCTTCTGCTTTATTGAATGTTGTTTCTTCTGCTTTATTAAATGTTGTTTCTTCTGCTTTATTGATTATTATTTGTTTTTTGTTTATTAAATGTTGTTTCTTCTACTTTAAATGTTGTTTCTTCTACTTTACAGGAACATGTCTTATTTGCAACATCCCGGAGATTCTGATGGAGATTATGATGGAGATCAGGGCGCATATGATCGACAACATACTGATGAGTCGAGACAGGGTGCATGTCACTGATGCTCCCACCAGTAGTAGCTCTGGGGAGAACCGTGCGAGAGGTATAATCACGATGTCTTCTATTAAGAGAGCTCGTAGCAAAGGGAAAGTACTTAAGGCAATTTTATTACAATTGAATAGTTTAAATTGTAATTATATTGATTGATCGTTAAACTTAATTAAATACTATGTTATTGCAGTTATCGTTCAATGAGTATGCACAACCCATAGGAAAAGAGAGTGAGAAGTTGTCCTTCTTCATAGGAGCTGCAGTCAGGAACGCAATTCCTATCGTGCTACCATCCAAGGACTGGCGTAGCGACCTACTGACTCGTTTGAAGGAAAGATTATGGGATGAACTATCGGTATGTTAATTATATGCTTATTGAAAGTTGTTGTATAATTACTAAATTGTTATGTTATATGCATATAAACTACATTCATCGGTCTTGACCATTCCAAGAAGAAGCAAATACTGTCGCAAGCTGGAATAATGGCCAAGAATTTTCGGGCTTGGCTGAGAGTAACACACGAGATTCGGGCACTGGACTTTACTCGGCTAATTCGCCTAAGGCGTATCAGAATAGCCCTACGGTGGCCCCGTACTGGGAGGAGTTTGTGCATAAAGCTATGGAAGAGGATTTCCAGGTAAAATTGATCAATGTCATTTTCCTCAATTCCTAATGCCCTATGCTTTTCAGTGTTTAACGTATTTCTATTACACTGTAGAACCTAAGTAAGAAAAATCGCCAACAAGTCAAGGCGATGGAGGCTCGATATCGTGGATCGAACAAAGGTTATGCACGCATAAGAGAAGATATGATGAGATCAAAATACTAACTTTTAATTTTTTTTAATATATTAACTTTTAATATATCTAATAAAGGGACACTTTCATCACTATCGTAGAAAGAAGGAAAGCGGGAGAGAGTGAGCCTCTTGTTACCCGTTTCGAGTTATTTCAGAGTACCAGAAAGACTCGAGATGGATGTATTCTCGATTCTAGTGCACATCGTATCATCGAAGAAGCGGTAATCTATCCATTAATTTATCTTTCAATTACAAACTATTATTTCTAAACAAATAATTAAATAATATTTTTTTGTGATTCAGGAGCGCATATCTCAGACCATGACGCCCGACGACATCCGCAATATCGGTATTGATGATTTGTATGGACGGGTTGTAGGTCGCCAGGAGCATCCTAGCCGCTTACGGAGTTTGGAATATGGCGTGACGAAGACCTCATTAGCAATGGCACCTGCTCTTCAAGCCATGAATATGGTGGGTATACTTTCGGAACAGGTTGCCAAGTTGACTAGAGATATGGAGAGTATGAGGTTCGAGAGAAAATCCAGTCACGGATTGTCGTCGAGTGGAGCAAGCTGTGATAATAGTGTCGCTGATGCTAGATTTTTTGCTGATGGTAGGGACGACTTTATTGAGGCACTTCAAAACATCTCTCAGGTATCAAAATGTGCATATCTCACCTTTGTTTTAATTAAAGACTAGTGTATTAAAATTTTCTAACTAAATATCTTATTTGAACAACCACCGACCTTTTGCTACCTTTATTTGGAGGATCCTACTCGGTTGGTGGCCACGGGATCGTTGCACAACAGCTCCCATGAAATGATTCATGGTCGTCCACTCACTCCTGGTTTCGTGAGGGTCACACTAGAAGTGTCCGTAGACGAAGAAGTAGATTCACCCTTGCCGAAACCAATAGATGATGTTGTCACAGTCGAAACAGCGGTCGGGCACTTCATCGAATTGCCGAGCAACTTGGTCTATCGCACCGCGAAGGTAAAATATATATGTTATTAAAGTTTATTATCTTATTTGTCGTTCTAAATAACGTTGCAAATTGATTGTAGACACTGCAAAAGCCTAAACAGAAATTAAGAGGTGTCGTAGACAGTCAGATGGAGAGAATGATGGACAGGGGTATTGATGCGCGTAGACTTGGTTATCCAATGTCTGGAGACTTAGATCACGACTGCGTCGTACAGACTATGGTAAGCAAGATAGTGTAGTCCAGTGCTTTCGATACCCTCACAGTTCCGATCATTGCTCACTTTCATCAAACTCATTATGAAGAATACATCATTCTGACAATGTGCTTGAAGTCTTGAACGACCAGTGGTTGAGTGCAACCACCGTAGCCTTTTACCTCAGGTATGTGTTTATTAATTATCAGTATTTACTTTTTATATAGTTTAATTTTTTTTTAATTTTAATTAATGTATATATGTTGGTTAAAGATATTTGGGTGAGGTATATCTCTCTAAAGATAACCGAGCATGTGGAATGTATTCCTTCGTCTCCCCCCAAGTGTCTTGCTCAATGGGTGATAGAACACAGGGCATGGAGGGGATAGTCGAACATATGCTGAGGCGTACTGGGAGAGAACATCTCATTTTTTGGCCAACAAATGTAGGGTGAGTACAATAAACATTTCGTTAAAATTTGTATTGATAATATGATATTTGCACATTTGTTAAATTTACAGTTAATTTTAATATTCTTAATATAATATATGGAACATTGGGTGTTGGTCGCCATAAATATGAATACATTAAATGTATTTTTTGTGGACCCGGCTATGGATGGGATGGTTGCAAATCGCCCTAATCTTATGTCATACATGGAAGCGTAAGTTCATTTTTAATATTCTAATATATTGATTTATTTTACTTTTAAAATTATGCATATTTAATCTATTTTTTTTTTCTAATTATAATAATAATAGTGTGATGACGATGTACCAGAGTCGCCTTCACAATCAAGGCTCAAGATCTAATTTCAATAGAGTGTCCTGGACAAATGTTAAGGTAAATTTAATTTAGTAAGTTATCAAATTAATAGAAAATAATTATAATTGTAATGCGTGCTTATAATTGCTAATCATAACAGGTTTCGAGACAACGAGATGGTAACCATTGTGGACATTTTGTATGTTGCTATATTGAAGATATAATCCTCACTTCTCGAACGACGATTCCTAACAATGTAAGTCAATTTATCGATTTATTTAAATTATTATTGATTGAATAAAAATTTATATACTATATATCTAACTATATTGATTGCTCGTTGTTTGCAGTTTGTCTATGAACGTTCGCTCAAGACTTACAACGACAAAAGAATGGACAAATGGAAAAGGGATTGGACGGAGTACCTTTACAATCGATTTTTGTATATGTATACTTAAATTGGTATAACTTTTGGTAGCATGTAATTAACTTATATATTTGTGATGATATTTCATGTTTTTTGTGTATATTGGACGTATGTATGTGTACGTTTATTTATTTGATGTTTTGGTATTTGACGTATATATATTGTAGTGGTATAAGTTTTAGTTTTGTATAAACAGGATTTTTAAAATATAAAATAATTATTAAAAAAAAATATATATATATTACTTAGACAGCGGTTATTAACCGCATTCCAAGTGAGGTGGATTTAAAAAAAAAAAATTACTTAGACAACGGTTATGAACCGCTGTCCAAGTGAGGCAGATTTAAAAAAAAATTACTTTGACAGCGGTTATGAACCGCTGTCCAAGTAAGGCGGATTTTAAAAAATTACTTAGACAACTGTTACTTGGAGAGTTATTTTAACAGCTCTCCAAAACACTTTTTAAGGGTTGTGCAAAATCAAATATGTATTAGTGTCTTACTAATAGAAGAATATTCTATGTAGAGATTTATGTGAGGCAAGAGATTAAAGTCAATTTGTACCATAATTTTTTTTTCAATTTAGCTCTAATTATGTTCAAATTGTATCAATTTCACTTCAAATCGCCTGAAAAACACTAAAACATTCTGAAATTTTCTTTTGGGCGTTTTATTGCCCATTTCCTCTTCCACTTTTTTTTCATTATTACATCAATAAAATCTTTTTTTATTTTTTATTTTATTTTATCAAATATTAAATTATATCTCTATATAAATAGACGGGTTAATTCTAAATAAATACATCAGCTTTAGCTTCAGTATAAATTTAATCACGACTTTTTTATTATTATTGTAAAAAGTCTCAACCTTTCATCGTATTGCAATTAGATACACATTTTTTTTCCCGACCAACAATTGATGATGTGGTTTGCCGAAACTTGTCACGTCAGATTACACATATTCTTTTTTATTTTCCATATCAGATTACACTTTATAAAAATAAAAATAAAACTTACACTTCTTCTGCATCTTCTCAATTTCTCAAACTCAAGAGTTCTTCTTATGCGTCATTCTCACTTCTGACTTTTACAATAAGAAATTTACCCTCATATATATAAATAGTGTTAGAGGCTTCGCAAATCAATACACCCATGTCTTGGTTTGACATTTTTCTTCAAAAATGACAAACATATAACATGACATTTTAAATCACAATAAATATATATATATATATATGTGCGCTAAAAAAAATATAGAATTTCTAGAATTTTCCTCAAGACCTCTTTTCCTCCCCCATCAGTTATGGGCCATATCCTTTTACCATTAAGGGTCGAATGTCATTCTGATATGCTTGAATGTACCTATCAACATCAACAGTGTATTACCTAGAATTATTTTTTTACGATTATCGAAAAAACAATTTTTTTTTTGCGATTTTTAATGTTAGGATTTTGATTTTTAGGGTTAGAAGAGAAGAATTGATATTGAGTTTCAGAAGTGACGCAGAAGAAGGCGGAAGTTTTATTTTTATTTCTATAAAGTGTAATATGATGTCGAAAAAAAAAAAAGAATATGTGTGACAAGTTCATCATCAATTGTTGGTCGGAGAAAAAAAATGTGTATTTAATTGCAACACGATAAAAGGTTGAAATTTTTTACAATACTCGTTAAGATCGTAATTAAATTGATACTGAGACTAAATGTGGTGTACTTCTTTAGAATTAAGCCTAAATAGAATTAAAATCTCCTCATTTTACAAATGTAGAATCATTCTGAAATTCGGATGATCGAGAGTCCAAACGGCTTTACTCGTTGAATTCTCCAGCGACGTCGTCAAATCAAATCAATTTTACCCTTTTAAATCAAATATTAAATTAGATCTACAAATTCTCAAATGAATATACACATACACATTTTCAACCGCAACACAAAATTTCCACATTCTCCAATTAGAGATGAATATATCGCTCTTGTTCGTGATGAGAATCAAGAAATAAAGCTAAATTTATGAAATGTGGTACAAAAATTATTCATTAAGACAAATTTGTCAATATATACTCCTTCTTAATTAAAAAAAAAAAAAAAACTAAAACGTCATCTATTTCATTATCTAGATGTACATGACAAATGTATTAATAAAAGATATTGAACAAAAAATATATATATCATGACATGCAAATTAAAGATTAGAATGTGTTATGAATTAATTACCCAACATTGAACATAATGGACCTAGCACAATAATATTCTTAAGTAAACTAGATGGTTTGGCAAAATTAAATTCAAGTTTTGACTATTATACATATGGTAAAGTCTAGTATGCACTCGAGTGCATGCTGTGCACCCTAGTCCACGTGCACTTTTCAGTTTACTGACTTACACTTTTGGTAAATGGTGTTGCACTTTTCAATTATTACTAAAAATATTATTATACAGTTTAATAATTGAAAAGTGCAACATCATTTACCAAAAAGTGCAACATGGACTAGGGTGCACAACATGCACTCGAGTCCATAGCAGACCAACCCTATACATATTTATCAAATCCACTCTTAAGAAAACTAGATGGTTTGGTAAAATTAAATTCAAGTTTAGACTATTATATCAATTAATTTATCAAATCAAAGTAGTTAGAGGTGGGTAAATAACTTTACAGGTTGACAATTTTAGGGCAATAATTTATAAAAGTCACTAAAAACTAGATGGCTTGGCCAAATTGAATGCATGTTTTGACTATCAAATTTGAAATAATTAAAGCTGAAAATTCGGAAACCAAT
Organism: Galeopsis tetrahit; assembly: GCA_963675135.1. NCBI lineage: Eukaryota > Viridiplantae > Streptophyta > Magnoliopsida > Lamiales > Lamiaceae > Galeopsis > Galeopsis tetrahit. Next base: position 63,075,447 of record OY776121.1, on the reverse strand, counting down.
TCAAGCAAGAGTTGAAAATATCCATTTGATGAAACAAGTATGCGTCTTGAAAACTAGATGCTTTGGTCAAATTTAATGCATGTTTTGACTATCATATCTATCTTAATTGAAACAAAGTTTGGGGGTAAAAGTTATCTCTTGATGATTCACATGGAAAGTTCATGAGTTAGTTTGAGTTCTTAGTGGGTACGTGTAGTTGAATTTAGTGGGAGTTAGTTTAAGTTGAGTAGAGTTGGATCAGATGACTTGGTTCGTGAAGTTTATTAGTTGTGAATAGCTGAGGCTTTGTCAGACGAGTCTTAGTCTACTAAATTGACAACAAAGGATAACGGTTGAAAGATAACAATTTTGTAGTTTTCATAATCGTTTTCTATTACAATTGAATTTCAGTTATTATTTTAATGAAATTTTCAGATTTTTTTTTATGAGGATTTCTAATGTGATTTTTAAATTTAATAAGATTTTTAGAATTTTTAATATACACGTTTTCAAGATTTTTTAATTTTTAATATATATATGCATATTTTATAATTTTAAATTCTTAATTTTCAGAATTAGTAATGAGATTTTTAGAATTTTTTATTTTATATTTTCAAATTTAAAGAACGTATATTGGACATTTCGCCAGAATTTTCAGTTCGTACGTTCTACATGTGTGAGCCGTTCACATTTCGGCGAATTTAAACAATTTATAGTAAAAAAAGACGTAAATTGAACACTTTGAAACATAAATTGAAAAAATGAATACTTACAGAATTTTAATTGAATTAGGTCTAAGTTACGAGACGTAAATTAATTTATTCCCAATAATTATCAGTTGGGAACGTGAACTTTCTCTTTTTTAAAGCTAGTATCGTATTTTAGCATTAGAATTATTGTTTTAAAAAATGTTTGATTATGTATTATTATTCTCAAACACACTAATCAGTAATACTTCATATGTCAAAATGTAATTACTTTGTAGATAAATAATATTAACGAATTCACCATACAATTTTTGTGAACCAAATTCATCAACTTGGTACCTGTACAATTTTTCTATCTAACAAGATTCGGTCCATTTCACCGATCTAAGGCTTTGAGAGAAGGAGAGAGAAACATTTTGTGAAGAGAAATTGATCTTAGAATGAATGATCGTGTAGTTTTGAGTATAGAGGTGGATCCATCATCAGAATATTTTATTATCTCAAAAGTTTAGGCGGTAACTTCTCCAGAAAGACTATGATGTTTTTATATATAATATAGATTATTACAAGAGTTTATTAACAATATAGACCAAGATCTAAGCACATCTTTTAATTCAAGGCAAAATTTTTGCATATTACAGTTTAAGACAAATCTATATTTTACATTCCTAATATGCCCTCAACTCAATTCTGGAGTTTACAATTTGAATAAGTTTCTCTTATTTGTAGTTGACCTTTCCATTTACGGTTGAAATCGAATTTACTCACTCAATTCATTGTTTTCATTACTCCCTCAATTAATGCAACATCTCTTTAAATTATTCAACATTAATTATATAATTAAATAACATTTATCATATTTAAAAGCTTTTTAACTGCAATGTTGTTCAAATAAATTAATTATAATTTTTTTTTAATAGTTATAAACGTGTTTTTAATATTTTATTTATTCTTATTCAATTAATTAATTTTTCAAAGCTTCTAACAACAATTACATGTAATTTAATAAAATAACCTCAGTATCTATAAAATATTAAACAAATAATTTTTAATATGTATTATTTTTAATAATTTTGACATATATCTCTAATAATTTTTGTATCATTTTATAAATAAATTCTAATACTTTTTTGTCATATAACTTAATATATCAATTTTAAAAATAGTCAAATATCCTTTATTATAGCATCTATATTATTATTGTTTATATTTCCAAATAACAATAATGAAAATATTAAATTAAAGGATATATATTCGATCTTGTTATGTATTATAGTTATGCATATTATATGTTATATGTATTTTTAATGCATATATGCTATTATATGTATTAAATTTTCGCACATTAATTTATATATGAACTACTTTGTGCATATATTATACTACATTTACTTTGCTATGCATATTTGTTGTATAGTAATTATATTAAAAAAATAATAGTATTTATACCTTTTGTAGGTTCCTTTTTATGTTTCTAATTAATTTTAATTAAAAGAAATATATATATTCAAATAAACGAAAACTTTTGAACTAAAAGAGAACTATATATGAATTTCAATTTGGATAATAATTTATGTATTTATCTGTATGATTGTGTATACTGAATATTAATATGAATAATTTATGTATTATATAATTTATATGTATTGATGTATGCATATACTATATTATATGTATTATATTTGTGCATGTTCTTTAATATATGATTTATTTTATGCATATGATTATTAACAAATACCTCTAATTCAACCACAAGAAAAAACCAATGGTAAAACAAACCAAACAAACCAATAAAATATAATTTATATGTATTGTATCATATGATGAAACCGAATGTAATCAAATGCAGATCATGATTTCTCAGTGTCATATGATAAATTAAAAACTTTACCCAAACAACATGTCAATATGTACTACTTGAACAGAATAACACTATATGTATGCATCTTTCTTTACTCACTAAGTCTGCTATCTATTTTCTTTAGACGCTTTTTCATAATTTTTCTTCCTCCTTCATTAATCTGAATGTCGGATCTCTTCCGTCTAGTCATCTGCAAAAACTATATTACCAAATTGTATGGAAATTAAAATCTTTAGCCACATGCAAACACATCTTAAACGAATATGCCCCATCCATACTAAATTCATAGATTTTCTTATAAATACAGAAAAATTATAGTAAAATACGTTTCTATGATTTTATAAAATGATCTAATCATCGAATCGAATATACCTCATATGCTATTTATTATGTTTCTCTAAAATGCAAAAAACAGAGATCGTTAGAACTAAGAAAACAGAGAAGGAAACATCTTATAAAATGCATGTAGTAGAATTTTTTTTTAATCATCCCTAAAATCAACGAAAAACCCAATATATGCAAAGCCCTAAAAATCAGATTTTTTCCATAAATCCAATATCATTTATTCAGATAATCGAACAACAATAATATGTCGGAGATGATTTTTCCACTCAATACCTTGAACGATTCTCTACACAAGCGTTGTTTTTGCTTTTCATTTTCTTCTTCCAGCTTCAATGGAGAGAGAATAAAAAATGTTTTAGGAATTAATGTTGGATGAGTTGTTAGGAAAGTTATTTGAATTAAGAATTGGGCGTGATTATCGAGCAAAGAAATATTTCAAATTTTTATTAAAGGTTTTGAATTTAGTTGACTTTCCTTTGCTTAAATTAATTAAATCTTCTTATTTCAAAATTGAAATTCTTATCAAAACAGTAGGGGTAGAATTATACTTTAATTTGTTAATTTGGCTTGATTTGTAACTGTAATAAAATTTTCCTTGAATTACAAAAACTTAGGGTGAAATGGTCTATAGTGTTTATGCAACGACCTGAACGGCCGAACACATGAACACGTATAATAAAAATAAAGTCGAATCAAAATGAATACCTTGGAGTACTTGTGCTTACGGTTTAACGTAATATTATTTTTAAAGGTATAACGAATTTCGTATCTAGTTGCTATATGAAATTTTGTTACTATATATATAGGTACTTTTTACCTAATACGGAGTACGTAGTAAATTACCCAAATGAGAATATGTAACAAAGTTGGCAGCGATCCAGATAAGGGGTATATATGTGAGGAATGATTACGCTAGCTAGTGTGGATTGAATAGCATACTGTTTTGAGATTATTTGTAGGTACATACAAATTAATTGATCATATTAATTAGCTTTTAATATGTTATTTCCCGTTTCACTATAATATTCCTCTTTCCTTTTTTTTCTTTTTTTTTCATTTTTTTTATTATGAAATATGATCATATAATAGATGCAGTGAAAGTGATGTGATGGTGAAAGAGAAGAAACTAATAGATGAAGTATGATATATAAAATAATATATAAATATAAATAATGTGATTGAGAGAGATAAAAAAAAAAATATGTGAAAAATGTAACTAGAAATTTATTGTGAGCGAGAAACTTATAGTGAATTAACGCATCAGGTATTAATTGTGTGAAAATTTCGGTGGTAATATTTTATAAGTTTAGTGGTATAACTGGATAAGTACGTAATGTGTGGTATTTATAAATGGTAAGAAATTAGAATATAACAATTGTATATAAATGGGTTAATGGAATGAAGTCGATCACTACAAAAAACGCGCGTAATAGGGACGGACAACTGTCGACGGATTATAGTCCGTCGGCATTTTCGACGGATATGCTGACGGAATGCCGACGGATTGGAAAGTCAACATCAATGCTGACGGATTTCCGTTCCGTCAGCATTTACCGAGGGAAATGCTGACGGATTTCCATTCCGTCAGCATTTACCGAGGGAAAATGCCGACAGATATTTTGAAAAACGTATGCCGACGGATAATCCGTCGGCATCTGACCTGTTGAATCCGCACCGCCTCGTTTTCCAAAAAGGTAACGGTTACCATTAATAGTGGGCGGTTAGCGAGGGAAATGCCAACGGAATATCCGTCGGTATTTGTTTTTTTTTTTTTTTTTTATATAAGGGCCTGATCAGAATGCGTTTGGCAAAAAAAAAAAAAAGGGAGTGCGTGAGCGAGGATTCGATGGGGAAGACGAAGACGAGGACGAGGCTATTGAAGCAAATTTCTCCGATTACATTGATACGGTACGTTTTCTTAATTAGTTATATTACTTAGTTTTAATACTTATATATGTTTATGCATGAATATATGTAAATATGAATAATTTAATGTTGATTTGCATGTTATATTGATTTAGTTAGTTGTTAAAATATTATGATCATGTTAGTATGTATGTTAGTTAATTTAATTTGTTGATTAAGAATAATTTTGATTGAGTAGTTTTTTAAGGTTAATTAATTAATTAATTGTTATATGTATACATTAATTAATTGTTATATAGTTCATTACTAGTTTAATTTAATGGTGTAATTTTGATATAGAATATTTTTAATGTAGGCAGTGCATGTTTCAATTAGGAATATGTTGATTAAATTAGGAATACGCTATATTAGTAAAAAAAATTAAATTAGGAATATGTTCATTAAATTGATAATTATTGACCTAATTAGAAAATTATTATTTTAATTAGTTTTAGGTTTGTTAATTTAGGAATATATATGTTCAATTTTTTATTATTGATTAAGTTAGATAGAAGAATAATAATTAGAAAAATAATAATTAAATTAGGTTATTGTTGATTAAATTAGGAATATGTTGATTAATTAAATTAGGAATATGCTATATTAGTAAAAAATTTAAATTAGGAATATGTTCATTAAATTGATAATTAGAAAACTCCAATTAGAAAAGTATTATTTTAATTATGTTTAGATTTGTTAATTTATGAATATGTTAATTTAGAAATATTTTAATGTAGGTGATGCATGTTTCAATCAATTGTTTAAATTATTAGTTAATTAGATGGTTCGACGGTGGTATCACGTTGTAATTAGGTTATATATATATATATATATATATATATATATATATATATTGTTTTGATTTAAATTAGGAATATGTTGATTAAATTAGTAATTGATTAAATTAATTAGGAATATGCTATATTAGTAAAAATTTTAAATTAGCAATATGTTCATTAAATTAATAATTAGTAAAATTATGTATTTTTTATTGATTGAAACAGATGAGTGAACAAGTACCGAATCAGGGTTCTGGTTCACGTAGGTCGTCATTTTTGTCACGTCGTTCAAGGAGGTCTCGGGATGAATCAGTACCTGTGATGGCTCCTCCTCCTGTGGCAGTGTCGCAGCCGCCGCCGACTACGATGTCGGTTGGTTCGTCATCCTCTTCTCGTCAGCATCCTGTTCGAGACCAAAGGCAAGTCGTTGACATCGTTTCAAGAAAGTAAGTCAATAATTCTAATGTTTAACAGTATTCAATAACGATTAACTTTATTTATTTATTTATTTATTTATAATGTGTTAATTAGTTTATAAATTTGTTAATAATTTTACAGGTTGGTGCCCGGTAATGAGGTGTCCAGGATCTGCACACAAGCCTTTAAGACGTGTAAGATTTCTAAGGGTGCTATCACTTGGTTGACGGTGCCACGATCTAAAAAGGATGAATATTTTGAGGAGTTCCACGTATATAATTGCAATAATTAAAGTTTATTAAATAACTAATTATTTATATTATTTGATAAATATGTTGAATATTTGTATAGAAAAAGGCCCGTTGGGATACGACGATGTACTCGGACGACGCTATTTACGATAAGTGGTACGGTGTTTGTTCTACTCGGTACACGAACATGATGTACGACTGGAGAACGGCCTGGCGTGATAAAGACTTAAATCTTGTTCTGGGGGTAGAGGATGGTGTTGACCTGTGGGAGTCGTTGGTTGAGAAGTGGTTGGACCCGGCTTACCAAGAGAAGTGTGACAAAGCTCGGGCCAACCGCAGAACCGACGTTGGAGGCGGGATGGCAGTGCATCGGGGGGGAGCTCGGTCCGTCCTCGAGCAATCACTTGCTCTCGTAAGTTTTCATTAATTTTTAAAAATTAAATAATTATAGTTAATTATTTTATATTAGTTATCTAAATTAATTTGTATATGTTTATTTGATACGTAATGGGAGCGGGAGACTGGACGTCCACACACCCACTTGGATCGGATGAGTCTTCTTCATCTGTTTAATGCCGATACACATGCGTCCACCTACTAGCGCACTACTGACCTCCACGTAAGTTTAATTCAATTTATGTATTTATTACATTATATATATATAGATAATTAAATTAATTTTAATTTTTTAATTATGTAGTTGAGCGTCCGACAGAGGATTCAAGAGGCCGAGACGCAAGCCGCGACTACTGCTGAATCCGGAAGCAGCGGCACCCCTCCGGTTGTTGACGTGGACCAGCTTTACCTTGACGTTGCCCCGACCTCCAAGGGAAGGGTCCTTGGCCTTGGTGGGATGAGCAACGCCGTGAGGACACCAAGTGGTCGGTCGGCCCGGAGTGCATCGCAGCCGTCCGTATCCTCCACTGCCGTCCCGGATCCGAACGTCATGGCAACGTTCGAGAACTACTTCCGCCTCTGGAGTGCCAATGCGGGTCGGACGTTGGGGATGTCTGCTGAGCAGATCGAGGCCATCTATCAACAGACGATGGGGCAAGCACCGCCAGCTCCAGCTCCAGCTCCAGATCAAGCTGCAGGTCAAGATGCAGGTCAGACCGATGGTGACGAGGTCAACTTGAATGAGGATGTGGACCGATTTTTTAACGACTATCCTGGCAACTATCCTGGTTGAACAATTTAATTTTGTGTTGAACTAATTTATTTTTCTGTTGAACTTATTTAATTTTCTGTTGAACTTATTTACTTTTCTGTTGAACTTATTTATCTTTATGTTGAAATATATGTTGAACTATATATTGCAGTTTATTTGTGTAGTTTATTGGTGTATAGATGAAAATAGGGTGCATTCATTTGTTTCATTGAGTACAAAATAATCTCATTTAGAGTGCATTCTAGATAGATTTAAACCACTTGAAGGTGGAAGTGAATTTTAGTACAAAATAGCCTCATATAGAGTGCATTATACATATATTTAACCAAACCACTTGAAGGTGGTAGATGCAACCATGACAACTAGCACAATCAAAATGATTTTGTTCACTTTGATTAAATCCTTGATTTCTTCAGCCAAATTCTTGATCTCTGTAACCAATTTCTTCATCTCTTGAGTCATTTTCTTCATGTCTTCAGTTTCTTGGTCACTTTGATTAGATCCTTGATTCTTGTCAACAACACAGTTTTCTAGAGTATCAGCCCATACAAAGAAACCACATCCACCACCATCACTTAGGGAGTCAGGACAATTATGAAATATCCTCCCTTTACTTATAGGTTGTTTAGAAGCATATGTACGACATGCCTTTCCACAATAACAAACAAGGCCTTGTTGAAATCGAATAGAAGATGAAGAAGACATGATATTTCTTTGCAAAATAGAAAAAATCGAATATGGTGTGTGTGAGCTTTGTGTTGCTATATATACAAAAAATTGAATTAATTAATAAAAAAAAAAAAACCGCCAATATGCCGACGGAATATATTTTCCGTCGGAATTCACAATTTGATACATACTGACGGATATTCCGTCGGTATTTATCTATGCCGACGGAAATTTGGGCGGGTGAAATGCCGACGGAATTAACTTTCCGTCGGAATTCACCATTTGATAAATGCCGACGGATAATCCGTCGGCATTTATCTTTGCCGACGGATATTTGGGCGGGTGAAATGTCGACGGAAAGATAAGTCCGTCGGCATTTCTGTCGGGAAATGCTACCCCAAAACTTACTACTGCCTAATTTTTTTCCACTTCACTTTCGTATTGCAAATTTACACCAAAACTTTATACTGCGAAATTTTTTATGCTCATGCTCGGGTATTCAGAAACATCAAATTACGGTACATTTTCTACCATTTTTAATTTACTGTATATATAAAATTTAATATAATGTAATTACATGTTTTATATATATCATAAGTTTTGTGTGAATTTATTATAAGAGTAGTCGTTAGTAATGTGTTGCTCCACTTAAATGTTTAGCAGATGGATTTGCCTGACCGTCGTTGGATGTATTGTACTCCTAGAATGATTAGAGGAAATGTGAATGTGGAATTTTATAATGAACTCGTGTTATTTGTTGAATTTGCAAAAAGCCAGCCACATTACATGAGTGGAAATTGCATTAGGTGTCCGTGTAATGCTAAGAAATGTCAGAATAAGCAATATAAAGAGATTGATGAAGTCCTAGTACATATTGTGAAGAATGGTTTCGTTGATAATTATTATAATTGGACTAGTCATGGCGAAACACGTTGGCCTTATAGATTTGATGAAGTGTTTTACTATTACACTGTTGGAATCTATCAACAAGAAGCAAATTTCGATCATGTTGGCACTAGTAACGAGGTAGAACAACGGTTTGGGGACGAAGAACAACAGTTTGGGGACGAAGAACAACAGTTTGGGGACGAAGAACCGAATATGTATCAAACAATGATCAGGGAAGCTGGTTTTTCAAACATGGAAGAGGAGCCGACGAATGAGGCATTTCGATTTTATGAGATGCTCAAATTAGTCGAAGAAGATTTATATCCGGGTTGTGAATCCCACTCACAGTTGTCATTTAATGCACGACTCATGAACATTAAGACCGAGAAATTGAAGGTGAAGAGGAGGGGGATGAAGAAGAGGATGAAGAGGAGAATGAAGATGAGGATGAAGAGGAGAATGAAGAAGATGAGGATGAGGAGGAGGATGAGGAAGATGATGATGAGGAGGAGGATAAGGACGAAGAGGAGGATGAAGACGATGAAGATGAAAATTAATTCAATTAATGTAATGTATTTATTTCTTATTTTATAAAAGTTAATTAATTATTTATCATTTAGGTACAAATTATAAAAATTAAATTTACTATAAATATAAGTCACAACCAATATATATATTAATATATGTGGAAGAAATGAATTAGTAGGTCTAGTATATAGTAGGGTTTAGGGTTTTGGTAATTTATTAGGTCTAGTATATAGAAAAAATTGAATTATTTAAAAAAAAAAAAAATCGCCAAAATGCTGACGGAATTAACTTTCCGTCGGTATTTACTTTTTGAAAAATACCGACGGACGGATTATCCGTCGGTATTTACTTTTTGAAAAATACCGACGGATTATCCGTCGGTATTTACTTTTTAAAAAATACCGACGGAATATCCGTCGGTATTTGAACATGCCGACGGAAAATAAACCCTTATATATAACTCAACCTACATTTTTCTTTCACTCTTTACAATCCCTACCCCTCTTCTCCAACCAACTCTTCGGCGACCTCACCGGCCCTATTCCCGCGCCGATTTCTCTCCACCAATGTTCCGCGCCGATTTCTCTCTACCGTGAAGCATGGCCGCCGCCCAATCTGTGCTCCTCCGGCGTTTTAATAAGTTGGCCGACTCCGACGTAAGTGATTTTGAGTTTAGATTGAAAAATTTTGAACTTCAACATCGATTTTTTTTTAATTTTTTGGTTGTTTCCTTGAAGTAGACGAAGTCGCCGCCCTTCGCCGGAGACTGGAAGAAGACGAAGCCACCGTCAATTTCTGGAAGTACGTATTAGATGATGATGATAATGATCAAGTAAGCTACTAATTAATTTGATTTGTTAAAAACAATGCCAATTTCTTCACATTCCCAACATAATATTTCATGTAATATTATTGTTTCATTACATAATATTTTAATTTTTACATAATGACATTTTTTAAGAATGTCCTCCCTCCAGGGCCACGAAAGCTTCCAATAATCGGAAACCTACACCTTCTTGCTAATTCCAATCCAACACACCATACTCTATCAAATCTAGCAAAGAAACACGGGCCCTTGATGCACCTGCAGCTCGGCCAAATCACCACTATCGTCGTCTCTTCCCCAGAAACCGCTAAGGCCTTTTTGAAAACACACGGCATCATCTTCGCCTCCAGGCCTTCGCTCCTCGCCACGGAGATCAACTGCTACGGAAACACGGACATAGCGTTCTCCCCATACGGGGAGTACTGGCGCCAGCTGCGGAAAATTTGCACGCTGGAGCTGTTGACAGCGAAGCGTGTGCGATCATTCCGACCTATAAGACAGGAAGAAGTTTTAGACCTGTGTAGATGGATCGCTTTGCATGAAGGGTCGAAGGTCGAGTTGATGGAAAGACTAAGCAGTACGAATCTTGGTATTATGGTTAGGGCTGCGTTTGGGAAGAAGAAGGAGGAAGTAGAGACTCTGGTGCATGTAATCAGCGAAGCTCAAGAGTTTTTAACTTTTTTTAATATTGTTGATGTTTATCCTTCCTTGAAATTCCTGCGTTTGTTTAGTGGGATGAAGAGGAAGATTGAGAAACACCATCGAATTTTAGACGGGATAACCGAGGATATTATTCAGGAGAGGAAGCAAAAAAATGTGACCAACGGTGGAGACGATCGTGACCTACTAGATGTTCTATTGAAGTGGCAGGGTGATCCGTCGCTTCAAGTTCCGTTAACTACCGAAAACATCAAATTCGTTCTATTGGTAAGTATGCTGAATTAGACCTGTTTCAATTTTCGTATTTCACTTTAATATCCACGTGTAGCCCCCTATTTTTTTTACATGCTATTTGATTAAAATTGTATCACTAACAGAGTTAGAGAATATGACAAAGGATGAAATTTTTTTTATTGCTAGATATATTGATATTACAAAAAAAATTAAAAAATGACGAAAATCTTATTAAAATCTTAAAAATTTAATATAAAATTTCAAAGATTATTATAACATACTATTATGCATGCATTCCATTCAAAAGTCAATTATATGTTTAAAATAAATATAGATAATAAATTACTCCCTCCGTCATCTCAGTGAAAACTACCCAACTTTCCTTTTTCGTCCGTACCAATGAAAGTTACCAATTCCTTTTTTTTTTAATAACTATTTCCTCTCACATTTAATTATATTATTTTCTCTCTCAATCACATCACCTCTAATACATCTTCTTATTATATTAGTATTTCTTAACCTCCGTGTCCGAAGCTCATGGAGAGCTTTCCCCGGGACGGAGGAAGTATATAAATACTAGTTGACGAAAACTAATTGACAATATTATACAATACAACATAATTAAATATACATGATAAAATACAACTAATATAAAATTAATGATCTATGGGTTCAAATATAGTAGGTGAAATTACACTTTTTGTCCAAACAAGATTGATACTAACTCATTACATGAGTAATTTATGACATTGTTATGCACATATATTTAAAAAAATTACTAAATATATGAGGTGAATTGAGAATATATTTTCTTGAACTATTAAAAATAAAAGTATAATTGTATACATATAAAAATAAATTTTTAAATAAGTTTGAAATTTTTTCAGATTTTGCAATATTGTGCGATATATCTATTATTTTTCGATTCCCGTCCAATTTTACACAACGATTGAACGATATCGATATCGACATCGATATTTAGCGATGTATTCGTTATACTCGAAAAAAAATACATTAGACCCCAATATCCATATCGCAATATTCAAATTTATGATATATCCACGATATTTCGCTGATATTTTCAACATTGAATATGACCAACTAACAATATTTATGTAAAAAAACAGGATGGGGCAGGAATCGAATCATCAACTACAATAGTGGACTGGGCAATTGCAGAAATGCTTAAGAAGCCTCAAGTCCTGAAAAAGGCACAAGATGAGGTGAGGAAGGTTTTCGACAGCAAGAATGGTGTCGTTGAAGAAGACTACTTGGACGAACTAAGCTACCTGAAACTAGTCATCAAAGAGACTCTTCGATTGCACCCACCAGGACCGATGTTGCTTCCCCGACAAAGCAGGGAACGTTGTGAGATCAATGGGTACGAGATTCCAGCAGGAAGTTGGGTCCTGGTGAATGCGTGGGCAATAGGCAGAGACGCAAAGTATTGGGAGGATGCAGAGAGCTTTAAACCAGAAAGGTTTGTGGAAAAAAGTGTTGATTTCAAAGCAAGTAAGTTTGAATACATCCCTTTTGGCGCTGGAAGGAGGATCTGCCCTGGAATATTGTTTGGAATTGCGAATATTGAAATTCTACTTGCGATGATTCTCTATCATTTTGATTGGATATTACCTAATGGAATGGGACCCAGCGATGTGGATATGACTGAGTCTCCTGGAATTACAGGAAGAAGGAAGTTTGGCCTTTCTGTTGTTCCTCTTGTAAGGAGGCCCTTGCCTGATCAGAATGGAGGCAGCTTCTAGAATCATATCATGATATCAGGAATTCAGCTACCTGCTGTTTGTTGATGCTTAAATAATTTTATTATGTAAGCCTAATAAAGAAAAGTGTGCTGTGGAAGATGTGTGGATCGTCAAGGAGATTCGTCCATCCGTCAAGAGGAGTTTTGAAGGAATTCAATACTGCCCGTCCAAATGCTTGTTTTAGATCTTTTTGTTTCTCATTACATGATTGCATTCCTTCTCATCTATAGCTGTTATGTTGTTGTTTCCTGCGTGTGATTTATATCCTTACTTTGGGTGTGATTTTTTTGGAAGAAATCTATTTGACCCTGTTAGAATCCACGTGTTTTTAATCTTTTCTTTAATATACTAATACTGTAAGTGCAATATTTGATTGGAGAGTATCTCTTTCTTGTTAGCTAGTTGAAAGTTGAATCGGAATTCAATCACAATGATAATATATTTATTCATTAAGCAGGATCATCATACATCACATTAGAAATCAATAATAACATTAAAACTAAAATCAAATCAAATCATTGTTGGAATCAAACAGAGTGGTATTTCCTTCTTAAGTACAGTTCCAAACTCATCTTTGGTGTCAATGTTGATTGGATCTGAACCGTCGGATAGAGTCCATTCGAAGTGATGCACAAGAGATGCCACCAACATCTCAACATTCTTTATAGCTAAATTATATCCAGGGCACATTCTTCTTCCAGCACCAAAAGCTAAAAATCCAAAATCATCACAGATTTTAAAATCGATCTTGGAGTTGATAAACCGATCAGGATTGAAGATCGTAGGGTCCTTCCAAGTACTAGGATCCATGCTTATTGCCCACGCATTCACAAGCACTATGCAATCTTTCGGGATCACGTAATTATCAATCTTACACGTCTCGATCGCGCGATGGGGCACCAAAAATGGCCCTGGAATGTGGATCCTCAGCGTTTCCTTTATGCACGCTTGGAAGTAGTGTGACTCGCTTAGGATCGACTCGTTTATTTGCGTGTCTCCCTCGAACGCATTGGCGATTTCGTTGCGAACTCGCTGCAAAATCTGGGGATGCCTTATCAACTCTACCATCAGCCACACTGATGTAATTATGGTGGACTCTGTGCCCGCAATAAGTGCCTCCTGCAATGCACATAATTATATAAACTAACAAAACCTTATGCGGATAATTTTACGTGTTGAGTATAATTTTATTTTACGTCTTTTTAATTAGGCATCTATCATATGGGTACGTGTTTTCTTTAGGCATGTTGAATGTTTATTGCTCAAGAGTAAGAGAAGAAGATCAAACCAAGAAAATGAAGCAGATTTGCTCGTCCGAAAATGTAGTTTCGGCGAGAAGGCCATCCAAGAAATCTCGTGCGCCTGAAACGTCGTGTTTGGCTATTCTTCTCTCCCGCACTAAATCACCCCAAATACGAACAACTCTGTCCTTTAATTTAGCAGATTTTCTTACAGTAAGAAAATCGAGCGTTTCCAATGAGGTGAAGAGATCGGACAAGCCTAGAGAAGAAACCATCTTAATAACCTCACTAATCAATGTCTTCACCTTGTCACTATTCTCATCCTGATCTCTACTAATATCAAACAAGTTCCTTGAAACCAACATGTTGGCTATAATATTAATATAAGTGGCACTAAATATTTCCTCAACGTTCACAACTTCACCAACTTTGCTTCGCAAATACTCCACCGCCTCCACCACCCTTACCTTCCTCGTCTCCGCCTTACCCTCCACGCATTTGGCGGAGAACATAAAATTATTGGTCATTCCTCGGAGGAATTTCCACGGCTGGTCGCATTCTCTCGCCAATGCTATAGAAGAGTGTTGCGCATCCGGAACATTGTAGTACATGCGCGGCAAGTACCTACCAGACAAATTTCGGTCCTGAGTTTGAAGGATTTCTTTTGCGGCAGCTGCGGATGACGCCACGATTATGACTCGGCTCCCGAGGCGTAGAGACATTAATGGGCCGTAGATTTTGGAAAAATTGGCGAATGCAACATGGGGTCTCTTTTTTAATTCGAGAATGTTCCATAAAACTTGCACTGCATTAGGGCCTGGCGGTAGCCCAACCCCAAACAATGGAATATTCTTCAGGAGAAGGAACACCAAAGCCACCACAAGTAGCACAACAACCAACGCCATATTTCTGAATAACAAATAACACCATAAAAAAAAATGTATCAAACTTATGCAATAATACTATTTCTTCAGTTCTAAATTAGTTTCACATTGATCCAAAAAAAAAAAAAAAATGAAAAAGTAAGAATATTGGAGTCTTTTCAACTTTATTAAAGTGATAAAGGTAGGGTATTGCTTAAAAATATGAAATGACATGCATGGTAAAAGATAGAAGACAATTTAGTCCCAAGATCTTCTAGCCTTTTCAAATGGTCCCAAAAAATGAGACTAAATTTGTACATTTAATTTTTTTTTTTAAACCAAAATAGAACAAATTGCGAAAATATTGGATTAAATTTGTACATTTAACTTTTTTGGGATTATTTCAGAAAATGTTGAAAGTTATGATAGTAAATTGACTTTTATCCCTATAAAGTAAATAAGTAACAATTTTAATTGTTGGTAAGAATGGTAAGAAACTTTATTTTTTGGAGTATAAAAATTAATGTAAAACCGACAAAAATGAAAAGTGTGAAAATTAATATATAGCACCTTTCAGAAAAAACTTATAATTATAAAAAGGATTAAATTAATAGACATATCAAGTGAGAATAATAATTAACACTAGCTAAAATATATATTACTCCACATTATAATGAACTGTATGAATAGGAATGGCTCTCTTACTCCGGAAAACTGTGTGCAGAACTGCAATGAAGCGTGCAGGTATTTATAAGACTTCACATTAATTATTGTGGTGTGTACTTTTTAGATTATTTAGATGACCAAATATATGCAAACAAATTATTTCACCACGAATCTAAATTAAGTGTATTTTTTTTTAATGAAACATAATGGACAATATAGCACAATTAGACCTGTTAAAACGGGTCATTGGGCCGGGCCGGGCCAGCCCGTTTGCAAGGCGGGCTACCAAAACCCCAACCCAACCCAAAAATGGGTGGGCCGTGGATTTTGGCGGGTCAACTTTTTTTTTTTACAAAATATTTATTAATTTCATCAAGAAACATAAAAAATTACAGTATATATATTTATTGTACATAATAGAAATAAACATCAAGAATTACATTAATTATTAATTAAGAACAAAAAAAACTAAATAGAAATATGGTCATTAATAGTTGTATAATATATTATAAATACAGTAATAATAGACTTTACCGTAATAATATACATATATATTAAAGTAATAGTAATAATATACATATATATTAAAGTAATATACTATATAAAATAGGGGTATTATGAGTACACAAAATGAAGAAAGAAGGAAAAAAAATGCGCTGCACGCTATAGTTTTTAATATTAGTTAGGTTTATTATATATTGTTATTAAATAAAGTTGGATAGTTTAAGCGATTATAGCACCATTATTCAGCCGTTAGTTCTTGCATGAGTTTGATTCCTGGAAAGGGGATTATTTTTAATTAAATATAATTTTTTTTTTAAAAATAAAAAAATGACGGGCCAGCCAACAAAGGCCGCACCAACCCGGCAAAAACCGCAACCCAAACGGGCCGGCCCGCATGGGCCCGCCTCCTGGCGGGCTTGGAAAATCCTGGCCCAACCCACTATTTTTAGTGGCGGGGCGGTCTAGCCCAATGGGCCCAACCCGTTTTGACGGCTCTAAGCACAATAGTCCTCTTAAGAAAACTAGGTGGTTTGGCAAAAAAAGAATTTAACAGGCAAAAAGGACATGTTATTAAAAGAGTACAAGTGGTTTGGCAAAATTAAATTCAAGGTTTGACTATTACCCAAAATGGTTTGGCAAAATTAGGGATGACAATGGACAGGTCAGGTCGGGTCGGGTAGATGAATACTCGGACCCGTTCCGTTGTTTCATGTTATGTTGAATTTATTTAAGTTATTTTTTACAATTAAAAATAATATTTTTCATGTGTATAAACATTGAAGCAATTCACAATAATTTAAATATATAAACAATGATAATTAGTAACCAATACTCAAGTTAAAATTAAACAAACATGTAATCAAAGTATTTAAACATCAATGGTGGTGAGGGCAAAAGATAGAATTGGTATACAATTTTTTTTATTTTTTTCGAAATAAACTGATTTACTAATTAAGTTCTTAAACGAAACTGATTTACTATTTTAAGTTTGGGAAAATTGCACTTTTAGTTCTGTAGGAATTTTTTAAATCACTTTTGGTCCTAAAGTTTGTAAATGGTCCTATTTATTGCGGATTTGGTCCTATAAGATAGTTTTTTTTTTCAAATTATATCAAAATCGTTAGTTGACCAAAAAATATTCCTAAAAAAGTAATTATAATTAAAAAATTAAAAAAAATTTAAAACTAATAATAAATTATACTTATAGAATTAAAAAAATAAATAAATTCAATAAAATTTAGAATATTAATTTTTTTACTAGAAGAAATCTCACTAAGTTATATAATTTGAACTTTTTTATAGAATCTAAATATTTTTTTTAACTCAAGAATTTGAATATAATTAAAAATCACTAAAAGCATACTGTAATTTGAAGAAATTTCTTGTATTAAAATTGAAATATACAAAAAAAATACAAATTTAAAAGTAAATTTTGAAAGTAATTTGAATCTAAAAAAAATCAAATTGAAAAATATACAAAGTATATTTAAATATAATCTCCAAATTTAAATTAACTTTTAACCCCATATAATTTTGATATAATTTGAAAAAAAAAATCAAGCCAAATACGTTTTTTTTTCATTGATTTGAGACATTGTTTTAGATTTAATTGAATAATTTAATTTTAATATTATATATAATTGATTGAATTTTTAGATCATAAAATTATTTTAAGTGAATTTATCGATTTTAAATAATTATTTAAATAAATTGTTAAAATACATTTGATATATAGTTTTATAATTTTAGTGACATTACCAAAATTTTAATCCAATATTAGGTTTCTTGGTGTATTTTAAGAGATGCGTGACTTTCACACAATTTTTATCCGTTAAAACAAAAATAAATTTATTATGAGACTAAAAGTGTATGAAAAAAGATTGAAAGTGATTTAATCTCATTCTTACAGGACCAAAAGTGTATGAAAAAGGACCGAAAGTGATTTAACTTCATTCTCACAGGACCAAAAGTGCAATTTTCCCTTTTAAGTTTATTTATCATTATTTTTAAACTTTCACTTTTTACATAAATAATTTTTAAAAAAATTGTTCAACTCATATAAAAATTAAAAAAATGAACGACAAAAATATATAGTAATACTCCAATACGGATCATTATGGAGCCCATAAGAAAAAAATATTTGTACACCAATAAATATGAATGCTCTGGACAAAGTGGGATAGCTCAAGTGGTTAGAGCACCACTACCTAGGCCTTAGGTCCTGGGTTCGAGTCATGGAGAGGGGAAAAGAGGGATGGGTATTTAACTTCCATAAAAAAAAAAAAAAATATGAATGCTCAGTAGATTTATATATATATATTAAACACCAAACCCTGTGCGTGACTATGGACTAATATAGAAAATAACAAGAGTCATGGGGAGGGGAAAAGAGGGATGGGTATTTAACTTCCATCAAAAGATTTATATATATATATTAAACACCAAACCCTGTGCGTGACTATGGACTAATATAGAAAATAACAATAATTTTAAATTATGGTACATTAATCTTATTTTGAATAATAGAGGAATATTTTATGGTAGAGATTTATGTGAGGCAAGAGATTAAAGTCAATTTGTACAATAATTTTTCTTTTTTTTTTTCAATTTAGCTCTAATTTTGTTCAAATTGTATCAATTTCACTTCAAATCGCCTGAAAAACACTAAAACATTTTGAAAATTTCTTTTGGGCCTTTTATTGCCCATTTCCTCTTCCATTTTTTTTTCATTGTTACATCAATAACATCTTTTTTATTTTATTTTATCAAATATTAAATTATATCTCTATATATATAAATAGAATTAAAACCTCCTCATTTTACAAATGTAGAATCATTCTGAAATTCGGATGATCTAGAGTTCAAACGGCTTTACTCTTTTAAATCAAACATTAAATTAGATCTACAAATTCTCAAATGAATATACACATACACATTTTCAACCGCAACACAAAATTTCCACATTCTCAAATTAGAGATGAATCGCTCTTGTTCGTGATGAGAATCAAGAAATAATTAAAGCTAAAATTATGAAATGTGGTACAAAAATTATTCATTAAGACAAATTTGTCAATATATACTCCTTAATTTAAAATAAAAAACTAAAACGTCATCTATTTCATTATCTAGATACATGACAAATGTATTAATAAAAGATATTGAACAAAATATATATATATATATATATATCATGACATGCAAAGATTAGAATGTGTTATGAATTAATTACCCAACATTGAACATAATGGACCTACCACAATAATATATATTCTTAAGAAAACTAGATGGTTTGGCAAAATTAAATTCAAGTTTCGACTATTATACATATTTATCAAATCTACTCTTAAGAAAACTAGATGGTTTGGTAAAATTAAATTCAAGTTTTGACTATTATATTTATCAAATCAAAGTAGTTAGAGGGGGTAATCTTTTTAAGGATAGTAGCATAGGGGTGGAAATTTTAGGAACATAACTTTACGGGATGGAAATTTAGGAACATAACTTATAAAAGTCGTGAATTGAAGTCAAATCAGCCCGAATCAACTCAAGTCGGACTAATTGACTTGATTTTGCTCGAATACGGGTCGAAATTCAAGTTGATTGGACTGAAATTGGGCCCAATCTGAATTGATTCGAGCTATTTTAGCTTTAATTTGTGACTTTTAAAAGTGGTTGTCTTTAAATTTGTCAGTCTGAAAAAAGTTACTCCCTCCGTCCCGCTATAAACTTCTCCTTTTGATAAAATAATAGATAAAGTATAAGTGATGTGATGATGAGAGAGAAAATAATAGATGTGTATTAGATGAAGTATGATAAAATAATAGATAAAATAGAAGTGATGTGATTGGGAGAGAAAAAATAATATGTCAAAAATGGAATGGGAAACTTATAGTGTGGAACATCCATAAAAGGAAAGTGGGAAACTTATAGTGGGACGGAGGGAGTATGATTCTTAAATTTGTCAGTCTCAAAAAAGTTATGATTCTTAAATTTGCAGCCTGTAAAGTTACTGTCATCATTTTCACGCCCTATATGTTACTGATCTTTAAAATATTATTCATGTGTAAAAGGTATATGAACACTAGCTCGAAACAAGATACGCGTCACTGAAAACTTGATGCTTGGCCAAATTGAATGCATGTTTTGACTATCAAATTTGAAATCAATTCAAGCAAGAGTTGAAAATTCGGAAATCAATTCAAGCAAGAGTTGAAAATATTCATTTGATGAAATTAAACAAGATATGCTACATGGAAACTAGATGCTTTGCACTATAAAAAAACGCATCGATTAGAGACCGATTTTGAGACTGTAAAGACGGTTTCAACACACGTTAGAGACTAATTTGGGACCGATTTATGGTGGTCCTTATTTCATTGGTACCTAATATTGAGAGATCGAATTTATGACACAGACTCAAATTAGAGACCGATTTTCGATCGGTCTCTAAATGAGAGACCGGCAATTCGGTCTTAAAACGGTCCATAAACGTGAGTTGGTCCGACCTATTTTCGGGCCCTAAGACACAAATCGCGATCTATATTCTATAATTAGAGACCGAATATTCGGTCTCTAAATAATACTCCCTCCGTCCCAGAGGAACTTGCACCTATGGGATGACACACATTTTAATAAATGTGTAAGAAAAAGTGTAATGAGTGATGTTTTGATGAATAAAGTAAAAGTAAAAGAAAAAATGTGTAATGGGTGATGTTTTGAGGGATAGTTTTGTAAAGTTTTATGAATAAAGTAAAGTAAAAGGTAGATTGGTAATGACACCCACATACTTTTTATTTACCCCCACCCACCCTCTTTATTTACCCACACCCACCCCCTTTTTATTTAAATGACCATTTTATTTTGGCCTACTTTTTATTTACCCCCACCCACCCTCTTTATTTACCCACACCCACCCCCTTTTTATTTAAATGACCATTTTATTTTGGCCTACTTTTTATTTACCCCCACCCACCATCTTTATTTACCCACACCCACCCCCTTTTTATTTAAATGACCATTTTATTTTGACCTTTGTGGGAATTGATCCCTGGTGGATGGGTGCCCAGTAATGGGCACCTACCACTTTGACAAATAATTGTCTTGTGTAACTTTTAAAATTAATTATATACATATATAATTAATTTCTTTATTGTATATGATATAAGTAATAAATTTTCAAAACTTCATTTGTTAAATTATTTCACATATATTAATTGATAAAAAATATTCAATTAATTGTAAAAAATCAATGTTACTTTAAAAAGTCCAAAATAATATTAATAACTATTTAAAACTAATATTATTCCGACATTTCCTCAACGCTTTTAAATGTTTTATTCCGACGTTTCTTCAAAGTATACGGACACTTGATTTTATCGTTAAACATATATTGTGGCCTCATCTTGAATTTGCGAACTTGATTGTAGAATTCACTGTTCGTACTTCCATCAACGAATCGAGGAGTATAATACATCCACTGACGATCAGGTAGTTCCATTTATAATCAAATTTTTAAGGAAATATATAATTAGCATATGTATATAACATAGATATTGCCATATAACAATCATTTGATACCGACGTCATTCCGATTCAATCGTGATTTTTTGACATTGTTTATTTTAATATTTGACAATTATTTTACTTTAAAACATAATTCGAATAACAATCATTATATCAAGAATTATGATGTATGATTTACTTTAGGAGTATAATTTATAATCACGAAAAAAAGTTGAACATAATTAAGAACTTTAATTTTCAAAGCGGAAAAATAATTAAATCGAAGATAAATAAATTATCGGAAAAATAAAGGTGTATATTTGGTCTTTGATGAAATATGGGTCGACATCAGCATGTTTCATAGTCGTTCCAATTTATTAGTAATTTGAAGATGATCATGATACTTTTTAGAATAAATAACTTTAATTAGTACTAGTATTTGATTTATGAAGATAACACTGTCCCTGGTCTATATTATTTACTACTATTATACATATATATTAATTATATGATGTAATATACATTAAAAGAAAATTATCATAATGTGAACACTTCATAAATTAATTAATTTGAGAAATATGAGAAAACATTAATTTAAACGAAGAGGGAATGAGAAACCTTACGTTGAATTCGAAACGAGATCTTCAAATTGATATTGGAGAGGAAAATCAAGGAATGACCTATTTAGAAGCTGGTTTGTGGGTTAAAATTAAGAGAATGACATGTGATATATATGGGTTATTTATTCGCAAGAATGGGGCGTGGGCTGGTCTTTCTTCCAGAGTGTTCAAAGACCGCTAAAATCGGTCTTTGAAAACAAACAGCTTGATTTGATACCTATTTGAGACCGCAAAAATCGGTCTCTAAACACAACCACCTGATTTGGGGTCGAAAAATCGGTCTCTACTGCTTAAAATTATCTATATATAAAATATTAGGGATAATATTTTAAAGATTTGTATCTTTAAATATTATTCATATCTCTTTAATCGCTAATCTGATATGTCTCTCCCAACGATGGACAAATATTCATCTTCTCCTAAATTCGATTCCTCCATCTCGAACAAAGTCATAAAGCCAAATTCGTTGGAAGTGGAGACGGAAGTGCCCGATTCAATTGATTTAGAGATCATAGTGTCTGATTCAATTGATTTAGAGATCGTAGTGCCTGCTTTAGTTGATTTAGAGGATGTAGTGAAAGATTCCACTAATTTAGATAGCGTAGTAAAATATTCTTTTTCGAATGTGGATACTTTATACCAATTAAACACTGAATTTTTGGTCTCCAATTAAAACTCAAAATCTGAATTTTAATTTCGGTTGAGAGACTGATATTCGGTGGCTAAGTGGTCTAAAAACATAATATTAAAGACCAAACTGAAAACAGTCTCTAAACGAGTGGTCAAAATTGGTTATCAATTAAAATTTTGGGATTCAGAATTTTTGATACCAATTAAAGACTGAATTGTCGGTCTCTAAACAAAATTTAAAATAATTTTTTTAATTTCGGTTTAGAGACCGAAGTTCGGTCTCTAAGCGGTCTGAAAACATAATATTAAAGACCGAACTGAAAACAGTCTCAAAACTCGAATTTTTTTAGGTCTCTATTTGAGACTGATTTATGTCGGTCTCAAAATATCGGTCTCTAATCGAAGCATTTTTTGTAGTGTTGGTTGTTGTACGTGCTTTTGAGTGGATGATCTGGATGTGGACTTCATAAGCACTAAACAAACATATAATATTATCGGGGTTATTACGTGTATTAAAGGGTTAAAACGGATCGATTCGTGATAAACAAATGAAGAACAAAGATGAAGATGGTATCTAGCTTCTTGAAGAAGCTTAAGAGCTTTTGGAGATTTTGTATTGTATTGCCTCGATCTTTGTGCAATAATTATAACTTGTATTTACAATGAGCCTCTTTGGGCTTTTATAGTACGAAATTGGCTGTCATGCCTTTACACGTGGCAGGCCCCAATTTGCTATGAGATCCCATCAGAAAAAGGTGATGGGAGGCCGCATTTAATGCATCTCAAAGGTTGTTCCGATGTTAAACCGCCTCTTTGGTGGTCGTACTCGCCTTCAACGAGGAGTTGGGCCACGGTGGTCGCCGGAGGATCTGGTCGTCTGATCTTCTCCATGAATGGTGGTCATCCTTGCCCACTCTCGAATGGCTTTAAGACATGTCTTTTCTAGATGACTCTTCATGTGCTCGCCGATAACCCTAGAGCGAGCACATATTTACATTTTCTTATTCTAATGTTGACTAGTCGTCGCCACGCAAGTGATGACTAGGATTGACTTGTCAAAGATTGACTTCTTTGACCTGGTGTAACATTGGTGATACGTAATACTCCCCTCTAAAGTATAAGAGGATTCTTATAAAATTAGTAAGTGTCCGATTTAGTATCAATTCACGTGACTAGATTATTCGTGTATCCTTAATGTTATGTGTTATTATTTGAATATAATGAAAAGTCACGGTTTGTGTGAGGTTTATCTCATAATTTCAAACATCAGTAGAGTACTAGTCTGATGATAGGTTTCAGCTGTTGAGCGTATCAGCTGGTGGAGTCAGGCAAGCTAATCTAGGCCTTGATCAGGTTTTCCAGTCAGCTGAAGAGGTTATGCTTAGAATCGGCTCTAGTTGTTAGGATTAGAAGAGTTCTTATCAACCGAGTAGATGTCTAGTAGTAGGTTAGTCTTTTGACAAAGTGTTTGGATATCAGAAGAGTAAAACAGAAGAGGGACCTCTTCTGGTAGTCTTTTGATGGATGTCATCTGTTACGAGTAGCAGGAGAAGGGCAAAGTTGTCAATTCAGATTCGGCAACGCTGAACATGTGAGTTTGTTAGGCGGTTACAACAACCTGTCAGGGTCACGCAATCAACACACGTTGCAATCAACCTTGATTAGTATAAATACCCCTTGCATTTGTAAAGTTTGACACGTACGAGCATTCGTTCTTAAGTTGTGAGTTCACTAGTGAAGTGAGGATAAATCCATTTCCGAGTGAATGAGTGTGTAAACATCTCTTTTATCAATCAAGATTGAAGTCGTGTGTCCAATGGATGTAGATCAAGTTGATTGAACCACTTAAATTCTTGTGTGCTCTGTTTTCTTTTCTCGTTTCTTATATTTGTGAATTGCTATCTTTGTTGGATTGTTTGAGGTACTTGTTTTATGTATTGATTAAAGACGTCTAATCGTGTGGATTACTTGACAGTTTTTGCAATGAATTTAAATGCAAACTTAAAAGAAACAACTATGAATTAATGAGGACAAGTGTGATAATGATATAGATCAAGTGATGAGAGAGAGTGTTCGGGTGTTCGTCATTGTGTGGAAATCAAGTTAAAGTTCAACTTCAATGTATAATTCATATATAGGTCGGGGTTTGGTAGATGCAATATGTTGGTCCTGAAAGGAGTATATAACAAGTGTATGGGGGGGGGGGGAATACACTTGAATGCAAATTATTTTCAAACTAGATCAAACCAGAGTTCAACAAGGTTGTCCTGGACAACTCTGCTAATGAAATTAACTCTTCTAAGATAATCAAACTACTAAGTACTATTGAGTACTTAGTTGAATAACTATCTAAGGGAGTTATATGTGCAGAATTAGTGGTTGGCCCTTTAGTTTAAACTCCTTTTATATTCTGAAATCACCTTAACAGTTTATCACAGTCTATCAGGGAACTTGTCCAAATCAGGTTTTACACACTTTGTTATATGTATCTTTGAAAGTCCAGTTTGTGTGCAGTGTTGAATGTATGTAGAGTACTTTGAATGTAAATCAACACAAAGATTTATAGTGGTTCAGAGACTCAAGCTCCTACATCCACTTTCCCTAATTTAACAGGATAATTCCTTCACTCTTGGAATTAACTTATTTTATAGTGCCAAGGTGCACTTGATCAAGAACACCACTCCTTGGTGCTTTGATCCCTAGGATGTCTAGAGTCCTAGTACCCTTTCTCAACTCAGAACTGAACTGTTTTTCTCTCAACAGTTAGTTCCTTCCACTTCTACTACTACAACCTTCTCACTTTCTCACTTGAAAGGTATAAGGGTTGAAGTAAGGTTCCAACTAATGAGATATCCTTTACAATGAAGGTCAGTGTATAAGGATATGATATCTCTCTAAGCTTTCTATGGATGTACAATGAAGTTCAGCTTAGGTGAAGTGTTTAAAGACTAAGAATGTCTTTTGGAAGCTTGAAAGCACTTGTTAACTTGTAGGATAGTTGGATGTGTTGAGGTTCAGTGTATTGGATCCTTCAAATGGTCTTCACACTTCTGTATTTATAGACAAATTTGAGAATTTGCCCGTTGGAGAGGCAGTCCCAATTTTCTATAAATGTCTTCCTTGAGTTCTTCAAACTGGAAGACAGATTCTGATAGTGACATGTCCTTGTTTTGGGAAATAAACGGCTGTAACAGCTTTGTCTTCATTCTGAGCACTTTTCCCAATGTCTGACTTCAAGATTCACTTGGTCAAACATGGACATCTCTTCTTATCAACTTTCCTGAGATAAGGACAAGCTTCCTTATTACTTGGACAACTCTACTTATCAGATTCAGTAGAGTTCACTTATCAGCAGTGTTGGCTCTTTAGCTCTTCAGATGATTTGGCTCTCCATGACTTCTTAGAATAGCTCTTTGTGGATATGTCTTGGAGAGATGAACTTGACCTCTTCGCCATAGTTTTCTTGGAGACAGATTCTGGTTCAAGTGTACTGAGACAACTCTTCTGAACCATTCTAGTTGGACAATTCTTCTGAGCTTTGTGATGCAGTAGATTGGTGCTTTGATGTTGCATCTTAACTTATGTTTGACATTTATTCAGTTGTCTTTTGACTGAATCTCCTTGATCAGCATACTTGTCCTTCAGCAGTCTTGAGGTCATTCCAGAAACTGAGCCTTGAGGGGACTGATGCAAATTTAAGCTATTAGGTAAGTGTTCCCCCACAACTAGTGCATCTATTAATCTAAGAGTTGCCTAACACATCAGCTTCTCTACTTGTCTTAGTCTACATGTTCCAACAGTCCTGAAACATGTTCATTCAACCTTGACTTATCTACTTGGCATGTCTCAGGGGGTTTTGGTATCATAATCAAAACTCATTTTATTCCCAACAATTTCCCCCTTTTTGATGATGCCAAAACCTATACAATCTATGCAAAGGTGACTTGATTACACTTATTGCATTCTACTACAGTGAAGATGACTGAGGTCAAGTTCCCTGAAAGAGAAATGTGTTAGTGTATTTTCTGTTTTCATTTGCATATAGGTTGATAAGTCAGACAAGTTAGGATTTAGTAATGTTGATTCAAAATGTGTTCAACTATCATTCAAATACAAGATCATTACAGGCATGTTGATAGTTAAACAATCATATCAGAGCATGGACATTACATCAGAGCATAAACTTACTAAAATACATGATCAGAGCAATACTTAAAAAAAAATTCTATCAGAGCTTTAGTCTTTAAGTATCAGAGCATCCTTTAAGTATCAGAGTTTCAATCTAAGCATCAAGTTATCAGAGCACAATATATTAGCAGTCTTGATCAATTTCAGCATAGATGATCAATTTCAACATATTAACAGTCAAGACATTCAGATCAGCAGAAAGAGGTCAAGAGGACTTATCCAATTCAGAGATCATCTTCAGGAGGTGGCACCATCCCATATTGTGCCCACACTCTCTTCTTTAACTCCATGGCCTCTTGATTAGTTCCCTTTGGTCCAAGTTCCATCCTATTCAATTTCAGGATTTCAAGGAACTCTTTGAGGATTCTTGACTGATCAATCCATCCTTCCAGTTTTGGAGGCATGTAGATGATTGGCTTGGGGGCAGTGAATTCAATTCTTGCAATGTCAGCAGCTGCAAGCAATTGCTGATATAGTACCTTGTAGTACTCAATCATGAATTCAGTAAAAGAGGAGTTGACATCTTTTCCATTCCATCTGTCAATGACATAGTAGTCATAGACAAACTCCCTCTTTGCCTCTTCCCATATATCATTTAGCTGTATTGGCACCCATTTATCCAAGTGTGGATATTTGGTGTCCATGGGGATCAGTAGTTGTGGCTTTAACTTGCTGTAAGTTGCTCTTCTTCTCCTTGGTTTCTGAAAATTTTCTCTTCTCTTGTCTCTTGCTCTGTTTGCTTCTTCAATTTGATCCATCTTTTCTTGAGCCCTCATCATGGCCAGCTTTTGTTGTGTTTCAGGGTCTTTGCCATACCCTTCTTGAAATAACTTTGATAGATCATACAGTGGCACAGTTGTCTTCATCTTTGGTTGAGGTCCAAAACCTTCTTCATATAACTCTTCAATGTCTTCAGCAGCTTTGGCACCTTCAGTAGACTTGGTCTCAGCAGACTTATCTGTTTCAGAAGACTTTGCTTTTTCAGCAATTTTGGTCATTTTAGCAGATTTGACCTTTTCAACAGCCTTAGGCTTCTCAGCAGTTTTGCTCTTCTTGGAGATTGGCTCTTCTTCCTCAATTCTGAACTCAAGAGGAAGTTCTAGGCTGTTGGGGAAGTCAGTGAATGTCTCAGCCTTTCTTTTGTTCCCCTTGGCCTTCTTGATTTGTCCTCTAGTTTAGACACCTTCCGCAACTTTGTCCAAACCAGATCCTTCTCCTCCTGGCCTTTGCTGAAGCCTAGCTCTCTCTTCTTGTGCAGATGCCATAGAAGCCTTCATTGCTATGGCTAACTGCTCTTCTTCATCAAGATCCTCTAAGTTCAAGATTGCTTCCTTTTTGCCCTTGTCTTCAGCAGCCTTTTCCTTACCCTTATCTGAACCACCAATAACCAAGGCACCTTTGGCCCTTGCTCTTTCTCTTTCCCCCTTTTTGGCAGCATCAAAACACTGAGGTTTGAGCTCACTCATGGTTGTTGCCATCAGGGATTGGGCTAGGTTCAAAGATTTCATCTCTTCTAGCAGATATACATTCTCATCATATATATTCTGCATTCTGTCACTGCTCAAGCTAAGGAAAGCTAGAACATGCTTCATCTTTTGCCAACAACCTCCTCCAAGGTTGCTTTCAGAGATGCTTCAAGTTGGGCTTTAAGGAACTCAGTGAGATTTGTCACAGCACTTCCAGCAATGTTGTCCATTACTTCTTGAGAGAACTTTTCCGAGGCAGCTTTCACCATTGCAAGCCTCAACTCTTCAGCTCTTTTCTTTTGTAGAGTTGTTTTCTTTTCAAGGGTCTGCTTGACAGTCAGTCTTAGAGCTTTGACATTGGCATTGTGATTGTCTCTTAGCAGTTTATGTTCCTTCTTGACCTCCTCTGAGATAGACTCCATGGTGTCTTTAGCTTGTTGAACCTCAGTGGAAATGGTTTGAAGACCAGATTCCACTCCACTTATCCTTACTTCCAATGTAGGTAGCACTACATCTTCAGAGCCAGTCAATCTCATCTCCATAGATGCTAAAGTTCTACCTTGCTCATCCAATGCTCCAGAAGTTTCAGCATGAGCAGATTGGACTTGATGAGCCAAGGAGTCCAACTTTGTTGTTTGCATCCTAAGCAAGGCTTGTGCTCATCCAGAATCCACTTGGATGGGTGCATCTGTTAAGAATTCATCTGCAAAGATTTGGTCAAGGGAAATTCCTGCAATATCAGACAAGTCAAATGGATTAGTGAACAAACACTCATCACCCTAAAAATTTTTTTTATATAAGACTCTGATACATCAGCAGTCTTCTCCTCATTTTCAACTAGTTCTTTTCTCCCTTCATAGATAATGTTCTCACTCAAGGAATCAGGCCTCATTTCATCAAGGGATTCTTGAAGTTCATATTTGACTTCAAGAATAACCTGTCCTTCCTCACTTATTCCACCCTCATTTGGTGGTACACTCACAATCTTAGTTATGACTACCTCCCTATCATCCAAAACTCCCTCTGATTTTTCTACTAAGCTCTGCTTTATAACTCCTTCATTTAAACCTGCAGCACTTTCACCCTCAACAGGGTTCAAAAGTGGCAGTTGTTGGGAGATCACAGTGCTTTTCTCAACAGCCACTGAGTCATCCTGAATGATTAAGGGCTGATCAGTGTCCAACTCTCCTGACACTGAATATGCCTTAACCAAACCAGCTTCTATGATAGGAGCCTCCACATCTGTAAGTTGTGCCTTGGGTTCAGAAGAACCTTCATTGGCAGATGTGTCCTTGGCTGTGTCACCAGCTCTGGTCAACACCTCTGAAGATACAGAGCCTTTCCTATGATATGTAACAAGGGGAGTTGAAAACTTGCTGGATTCAGAAGGTTTGGGTTGGGGAGGTTTAGGGAGATTGGTCTGGGAGGGTTCGGGAGGATTGTCTTGAGGAGGTTTAGAGGGGTTTGATGGATCATCTTTGCCATCATCACTTGTGCTGCTATCAGGGTGCTTGATCCCTTTAGCAAGCATCTCTTTCTCCTCAGCAATCTTGTCAGCAACCAACTTGGCAAATACTTCCTCATCAGTGAGGAATCTTGTTTTGTTTACTCCAGCAAAATGAAGCAATCTGCCTTCTTCAATTTGCCACCAGTTGGCACCTTTGTCATGAATGACCTGTGCAATTTCCATAATGGACTTATCTTTCACCTCCACTAACATTCTCAAATCATGAAACATGGTTTGAAGTCTTAGGAATTCTGCAAGTTGTGGGTATAGATTATCCACAGTAGCCCTTGCTCCACCTCTGAGCATACTTTCATAAGTATACTCCTCCTCATTCTCATTTGATTGAGAACTTTGGGCTATAGGGGAGTTGGCTCTAGTTTCAGGAATTGCAGCTTCAGGTAGGTTTAGTTCAGGAGGGTTGGCTTCAGAAGGGTTGAGCTCAATAGAAGGTACTTCAGTTGCTTTTGAGAGCAATGGATCTAAAGGGGCTTTACTAAGAGGGGTTGGCTTATGAAGTGCTGTTTTTAAAAGCTTTGAGTAATTAAGCATAGATGAGTCTAGGGGAGACAGGAGTCTTGTCTCATCTACTGCTAAATCTGCTAGCACATCAATCCCACTTCTTTGCACACTCCCTTCTGGAGAATATCTCTTTGTAAGATTGATAGGGGTGATAGGTTGGTTAGAAGGGGTAACATGGGTTTCAGGGGAGTTGGGTTCAGGATTATGGGTTTCAGGAAAGTTGGCTGCTAAGGGTAGGCCTTCAGGGACTTTGGACTCTGGGGTTCCAGAACCAGAAGAGTTGGTCCTGGACTGAGATTTTGTCCTACTCTCTGCCCTGCTTTCCCTCAGAGCTACTTGGAGAGATATTTCCTCCTAAAGTTCCAGCACCTTTTCAGTAGGCTTGATTCTTCTCTTGCTTGCTCTACTGCTCCCACTTCCTTCTCCTTCTTTCTCAGGGACAACTTACATGGGCCTTTTATCACCCTTCTTCTTTTGCCTTGTCTCATTGTATTTCTGCCTCAACTCTTCTGAGTGGTCAGAAGGCACTTGCACTCCCTCTTCTGCCACTTCATCAACTTCAATTGATGCTCCTGAGGCTTCTTTTGTTAGAACTTGAGACATTTTCTTGGTTTTGACAGCCCTGACCTTTGTTCTTTTCTTCATTTTGGGCTTCTCCTCAACCTCTTCAGAAGGTTTGGCCAGTTGTAGTCTTCTTTGTTCAGTTTTCTTGCTCAGTTTCCTGAACAAGATTTTCTGGGCGAGAGGGGTCTGACAAAGGTTTGCATCTCAGAATAGTGAGCAAACTTCTCAATCAACAGGCTTGCCCTTGTGCAATATTTGAGTTTGGCTTCCAACACAACCTTTTGGTGAGCCTTCACCTTGAACTTTGCCTTCTCCTTCATCATTTCAGACAAGATGAAGGTCCTCCAATCAAACTTGATGCCCTTGTCACTGGCATCAATCACTGCAGCCATAACCCTTATCCTTGGAGCACTTACTTGCTCCAAACTGCCAGTGTTGCTCATGAGGCTCTTGGTGATTACCTCAAATAGGTTGAGGAACTTGGCTTTGAGAGTCCTCTTGTGTTGAGTAGATGAAATTGGTCCTGGAATAAGGAGCCTATCTTGTGCAATCTCTTCCTCATGGCCATTACTATAGAATTCTGGATTCCTCCCTTCAGAGGGCAATCCAAAGGCAGCATCTACATCCTCCTCAGAGAATTTCACTCTGTGGAATCTTTCTTCCTCTTCTCCTTCTGCCCTGTATGATAGCCTTGTGGTGACCTCACCTTCTTCTGGCTTTCCTCTCCATTTTAGAAAAGCAAAGAACTCAACCATGTAAGATTCAAGGCAAGCGTCTGGCTTTTCTTGCATAAACTTCTGGAGTCCTGCTCTTCTCAACCATCTCAAGGTTGGAGTGATTTCAGGATCTTCACTCTCAAAAGAGAGGATAGGCTCAAAAATGAGGTTTTTTTTATGGCTAAGATAGCCGAAATCAAGGTCTAGGTCCTTGTTTGTAAAGTCTACAACCATTTCTGTTCTAACTTTGGGAGCCATTGAAGAGAAGTGAAGGATTTTGAGAGAGTGTTTGAGAGAGTAAGACAACTAGGGTTTCAAGAGAATTTTGAATGCGTGGGGAAGAATGAATTGTTGTATGGCTTCTTAAGACTTGTGAATATTCCAAAAGGAATGTATGTCAATGAGTAGGTGAGTCTTAAGGAAATTCAATGGTTTACAAATGAGGAAATTATGTTTGGACGGCCAAGATCAGTTTCAGGGGAGTTGGTCAGTTTTGATCCAATGGTAAAAAATCAATGAAACAGTGAAAAACTGTTTTATTCAAAACGTGGGAGGAGTTTTAATGTTTGTTTAAAGCTGGGGGGTTATCAAGGTAGATCATGTCTCAAATTGTTTAATGCAAACAAGAGTTAAATCTTGGCATTTAATGCATTGAAAGCGACTTTTTGGGTAATGGACAAATTGAATCTTTGAAAAGGTGATATCTTTAAAAGGAATTAGACAGTTATTGAAATAGGCAATGATTACCCAAAATAGGTGCTTATCAAACCAAGATTTGGTTTGATAGCCAAGACAACTTATCTGACCCTTCATGGACAAGTGTCCTGAAGAGATGTGGACAACTGTCCTGAATTTCAATGGACAAGTGTCCTGAACAATTGAGGTCATCTCTTCTGAATTTCAGTAGACTTGACCAAGTCTGCTGAACTTTGATTTTAGTTCCCCCTCGATTAATAAACTCCTTTGGACTCATTTGTCCAACTTCCCTGGATCAAGAAGACCCAACTCTGCTGATAATTCCAAAATCTTGCCTCTGCAACTGGTTTTGTTAAAATATCAGCCTTTTGATGATCTGTATGGATTTTTACTAGCTTGATATCCTTCTTCTCCACATGGTCTCTAATGAAGTGATGTTTGATGTCCACATGCTTGCATCTAGTGTGTAGAACTGGATTTTGAGATATTGCAATAGCACTGTTGTTGTCACAGAAGATTGGCACTTCAGTAGAGTTGACATTGTAGTCTCTTAGTTGTTGTCTTAACCAAAGTATCTGAGCACAACAACTTCCAGCAGCTACATATTCAGCTTTAGTGGTGGAGGTTGCCACTGTGTTCTGTTTCTTAGAGAACCAAGAAATGAGCTTGTTTCCTAAGAATTGACATGTCCCTGAAGTGGATTTTTTGTCAATTCTACATCCTCCATAATCAGCATCTGAGTAGCCAGTGAGCTCAATGTTGTCATCAGCAGGGTACCAAAGGCCTAAATTTTCAGTGCCTTTGAGATACCTCAATATCCTCTTAGCAGCCTCTAGATGGCTTTTCTTAGGATTTGCTTGAAACCTTGCACAAACACCTACTGCAAAGATGATGTCAGGTCTGCTGGCAATGAGATAGAGGAGTGAACCAATGATTCCTCTATATTGAGTAGAGTTGGTTGGAACACCATTCTCATCTGGATCCATTTTCCAATTTGTGTTCATGGGGATCCTTACTGGCTTGCTGGTTGTACACCCAAATTTCTTGATCATTTCCCTTGTGTACTTTGCTTGGTTGATGAAAATTCCTTCCTTTGATTGCTTGACTTGTAAGCCCAAGAAAAAGTTCATCATTCCCATCATTGACATCTCAAACTTGCTTTGCATAAGCTTTGAGAACTTCTCACACAGCTTCTCATTTGGAGATCCAAATATGATGTCATCCACATATATTTGGACAAGCAAGATATCCTCTCCTTCAGTGATTCTGAAGAGAGTTCTGTCCACAGTTCCCTTGATAAATCCATGATCAAAGAGGAACTGTGACAGTGTGTCATACCAGGCTCTTGGAGCTTGCTTGAGTCCATATAGAGCTTTCTTCAGTCTATAAACTTGGTTTCCAACTTCAAAACCAGGTGGTTGCTCCACATAGACTTCTTCCTTCAAAACTCCATTCAAGAAGGCACTCTTGACATCCATTTGGTACACTTTGAACCTCTTGTGTGCTGCATAGGCTAAGAAAAACCTTATTGCTTCTAGCCTTGCCACAGGTGCAAAGGTCTCATCATAATCAATGCCTTCTGATTGACAGTAGCCTTTTGCCACTAGTCTGGCTTTGTTTCTGACAATCACATCATTCTCATTCTTCTTGTTTTTGAACACCCACTTGGTTCTAATAACTTCTTGATGTGAAGGTCTATCCACCAGCTCCCATACATCATTTCTAGTGAATTGGTTCAGCTCTTCCTGCATAGCTGTGATCCAGTTTGCATCTTGAAGTGCTTCCTCAATGTCACTTGGTTCCTGTTCTGATAGGAAACAACAAAACAAGGCACTTTCACCATGAAACCTTCTGGTTTTGACTCCTATACTTGGATCACCAAGTATCAGATCAGTAGGATGGTCAGACAACCAAGTCCTTCTTTTTCTGATCCCTTCAATAGAGTTGTCCTCTACTAAGGTTGAGTCACCAGTATTATAGAATTCAGGATAATTGAATGCAGGATCTAATTCTGGATCATATTCAGGGATGTTGTCCTCAATGTCAAGGCCATTGGCATTTTCAACATTTATGGTTCCCCCTGGAATATTTGATCCATTAACTACCTCAGCAGAGCCTGCTTCTTCATTGGTAGTTGTTACCTGAGTGTAAACTGGGATTGGGTCATTCAGTTCACCATTTCCTTCAGTGGGGTTTGCTTCAGGATGGTTGCCTTCAGGATTATTGTCCAGTATTATGTTTTCAGGAAGATTGGCTTGGACAACATCTATAAATACAGTGTCCTTGTCTTTTAGGCTCATTCTGGTTGTTCTTTGTGTGATTTCTTCATTGTCCAGGTTTTTGTTCCTGTCCTCAAAAATAGATTCATCAAACACAACATGAGGTGTTTCCTCCACAATTAGGGTTTTGCAGTTGTACACTCTGAAAGCTCTACTGATTTGGGAATATCCAAGAAATATCCCCTCATCAGCTTTGCTGTCAAAAGCTTTCAACTGATCTTTCCCATTGTTGTGAATGAAACACTTACAACCAAATATGTGGAAATATGACACTTTAGGCAGTCTTTCTTTCCAGAGTTCATAGGGAGTTTTGCCTTGACCCTTAGTGATCAAACATCTGTTCTGAGTATAGCATGCAGTGTTTATAGCTTCAGCCCAAAACCTCTTAGGTAGATTAGAATCAGCAATTAAGGTTCTAGCAGCTTCTTTTAGAGTTCTATTCCTTCTTTCTGCAACTCCATTCTGCTGAGGAGTTCTAGCTGCTGACATTTCATGAGCTATCCCATTTTATGTGCAATACTCATTGATGTATGAGTTTATGAACTCAGTGCCTTTATCAGATCTTATCTTGATTATATTAAGGCTATTTTCATTTGACAGTCTGTTTAGTAGTTCAGGGAGTTTGACTTGTGTTTCCTTTTTATTAAGGAGAAATACTACCCAAGTGAACCTAGAGAAGTCATCTACTACCACCAATGTGTATTTTCTACCATTTATGCTCGCAGTGGTAATTGGTCCAAATAAATCCATGTGTAAAAGTTCAAGTACCCTTTCAGTAGAGATGACTGGTTTTCCTTTGAATGAGGCTTTAATCTGTTTTCCTTCTTGGCATGGTTTACAAACATGCTCTTTAATGAAAAACTCATTAGGTAGTACTTTAACTAATGCATTTCTGGCAAGTTTGTTCATTGATTTAAAGTTCAGGTGGTTTAGCCTCTTATGCCATAACCAACTTTGTTCATTTGAGCTCTTAGCAATGAAACATGCAGCATCAGTAGACTTGTCCCAGTCAGCAAAATACACATTTCCCTTTCTAGTTCCAGTCAGTAGAGTTTGTTGAGTTCTATCTTTAATTAAACATTTTCCACTAGAGAACTCAACATTAAAGCCTTTATCACAGAACTGACTTATGCTTAGTAAATTGTATTTGAGACCAGCCACATAAGATACATTTTATACCTTGATATTACCAATTATCAAGGTACCATAACCTTTTGTTACTGCTTGTGAGCTGTCTCCAAAGGTGACATTTGGGCCTTCTTTTTCAGTGAAATCAGTGAGGAATTCTTTGTTTCCAGTCATGTGCCTTGAGCATCCACTATCAAGGTACCATGCTGACTTTTTGTTCATACTCCTCATCTTCTTATGGCCCTTAGGTACCTGCAATTAGCAAGCTTTAGGTACCCTTTGAATTTTGGGTCCTGAGAGGTTAGTTGTACCTTTAGGAACCCCAACTTGCCTAATTACCCTGATTGATTCAAGGTGACTAAGTTTTTCTCCTGTAGCATCAACATACACTGTCTTTCCCTTAAATGCCTTTGGGAAAGTATGTGTGAAAGTGTTGATTCTGTAAGTTTCAAGAGAGTTGTCAAATCTCCTGAACTTGTGAGTTCTTAGTGCTACTTGAGGAAATCTTTGAGAGAAGGCATATTTATGACCATTACCCTTTGGCATGAAGGGTTTTGGTTGTCTCATTTTATTTTGCCTTTGAGGATAGTTGTTCTTAGGTATATTCAGGTGAGGCTTTCTCAGTAGATTTGGTCTAGGCTGATTAAACCTTGGATAAATCCTCTGGACATTGTTCAGGAGAGTTGCTCTTCCATTGGGTCTACTCTGCTGACCAACATTCCTCTTGTGTTCAGGAACTTTGGCCTTTTCCTTAGGTTTGGGCCTAGTCTCCTGAACTACTAGAGTTGGAATCTCATTCATTTTGCCCTTCCCTTTGTTCAGTGGCTGAATTACTTCAATTTCAGCTTGTTCTGCCACTGATTTAACAAAGATCTTCTTAGTGTTACTTGTGGAAGCAACATTAAGACAAGGTGAAGATTCAAATGGATCAAAACCTAATCCACTTCTTTGAGCTATAGGTCTTTGATAACTTTGAATTTCCTCTATTGCTCTAGAGGATTTGTTCAAAGCAGACATCTTTAATTTCAGGCTCTCTTCACTTGATTTAAGAATGTCATACTCATGTGAGAGGTTTTCAAATTTTGCTTGAAGAATTTTTAGTTCAAAGTCTTTTCTCTTCTGAGAGAGTAGTTGATCATCAATCTGTCTTTGTTGGTCAACTATCCTGCGATTTGCTTCCTCAAGTTCTCTCAAGACTTGTTGATACAACTCAGTAGATTTAATATCAACTACTGTCTCAACAGGTTTTGAAAGCTCAATTGAAAGCCTTTCATTTTCTCTCACACAGTTGTCAGTCCATCTGAAGAGTTGAAGCTTTCAGCACTATCAGATTCTTCACCAGCCATCATGGCTTTTCTGTTGGTGAATTTTCTATCTCTTTTGGCTTGCCTCTCTCTTCTCTCCTTGGAGCTGAGTTAAGGGCAGTCATACTGGAAGTGCCCTTTCTTCTTGCAGTTGTAGCACAGATCCTCATCATCATCTTTCTTAGCATCATCTCTTCTTCTAGATGAGGAAGGTTCAGCTCTGTTGGACTTTCTCCTATCAGAGGACTTGTCCTCTGATCTTTTCTCTTCAGGCTTCTTGTCCTCAGCCTGTGCTTCAGGAGAGTTGTACCTTCTCCTGAATTTGTTGTCTTGGTAGAACTTCTTGTATCTACCAAACCTTGAGTTGAGTTTGTCAAACCTCCTAGCCATGAGGGCCATCTCTTCCTTCATTTCAGCCTTAGAGACTGACGTTGATGGTCTTGGAGTGGGCTGCATTTCTGGTTCAGCAGTTTTGGCTTTGA
The DNA here is from genome assembly GCA_963675135.1 of Galeopsis tetrahit. Lineage (NCBI taxonomy): Eukaryota > Viridiplantae > Streptophyta > Magnoliopsida > Lamiales > Lamiaceae > Galeopsis > Galeopsis tetrahit. The sequence continues at coordinate 63,037,592 of OY776121.1, read as the reverse complement.
ATGCCACTCCCTTGGTTGGTAGAGAAGGTTCCTCAGCTGGCTTCCTTCTGTTGAGATCAAACTCATAGGCTTTAAGTTCAGAGAAGATTTGTTGCATGGGCATGGTGGAGAGATCCTTGGTGTTCTGCATCATTACAGCATAAACATCCCACTTTTGAGTGAGACTCCTCAAGATCTTCAATCCAACTTCTCTCTTGGAGTACACCTTGCCCAAGGAGTTGATTTCATTCATCACATGAGTGAATCTACCAGCAAACTTGTCAATTGACTCATCTGACTCCATTGTGAATTGTTCAAACTTCTGCACAGCCACTTGAAGCTTATTCTCCTTTATCTTTTCAGTACCCTCACACATTTCAGCAAGAGTATCCCAAATTTCTTTGGCAGTTGTGCAGTGGTAGACCCTTCCCATGATTGCATCTGGAATTGTTTGGTAGAGGGTGTTCATGGCTAGATAATTCAGATTATCTTTCCTTTTCTCCTCTGTGGTGAAGTCATCTTCATCCTTAGGAATTACATCCCTTGTGTATGCTCTTTGCTCATCAGTCAATCTGGGGTTGAGCTGAGTGAACACATAGGGTCCTCTTTTAATCACCCTCAACATGTCAGTATGAAGAGATGCAAGATGAGCTCTCATTCTGATTTTCCAGAAATCATAATTGTCAATTGAGAACATGGGCAATTTGTGATGTGATATATGGTTGACTGGATTGGTGGCCATATTGTCCAGTCCTTGAACATCAGGAGGTGGAACAGCATTGTTGTTGGCCATATCTCAAAAGTAATATGGGTTAGATACATATATATTTCAGATAGAGATCAGTTCAGTGACCACACCAAATATGTGTTTTTGAAAGTCAAGATGGATTTTCAGAAGCAGTGGTCTTTGAACCCCTGCTCTGACACCACTTGTTGGTCCTGAAAGGAGTATATAACAAGTGTATGGGGGGGAATACACTTGAATGCAAATTCTTTTCAAACTAAATCAAACCAGAGTTCAGCAAGGTTGTCCTGGACAACTCTGCTGATGAACTTAACTCTTCAAAGATAATCAAACTACTAAGTACTATTGAGTACTTAGTTGAATAACTATCTAAGAGAGTTATATGAGCGGAATTAGTGGTTGGCCCTTTAGTTTAAACTCCTTTTATATTCTGAAATCACCTTAACAGTTTATCACAGTCTATCAGGGAACTTGTCCAAATCAGGTTTTGCACACTTTGTGATATGTATTTTTGAAAGTCCAGTTTGTGTGCAGTGTTGAATGTATGTAGAGTACTTTGAATGTAAATCAACACAAAGATTTATAGTGGTTCAGAGACTCAAGCTCCTACATCCACTTTCCCTAATTTAACAGGATAATTCCTTCACTCTTGGAATTAACTTATTTTATAGTGCCAAGGTGCACTTGATCAAGAACAAAACTCCTTGGTGCTTTGATCCCTAGGATGTCTAGAGTCCTAGTACCCTTTCTCAACTCAGAACTGAATTGTTCTCTCAACAGTTAGTTCCTTCCACTTCTACTATTACAACCTTCTCACTTTCTCACTTGAAAGGTATAAGGGTTGAAGTAAGGTTCCAAGTAATGAGATATCCTTTACAATGAAGGTTAGTGTATAAGGATAGGATATCTCTCTAAGCTTTGTATGGATGTATAATGAAGTTCAGCTTAGGTGAAGTGTTTAAAGACTAAGAATGTCTTTTGGAAGCTTGAAAGCACTTGTTAACTTGTAGGATAGTTGGATGTGTTGAGGTTCAGTGTATTGGATCCTTCAAATGGTCTTCACACTTCTGTATTTATAGACAAATTTGAGAATTTGCCCGTTGGAGAGGCAGTCTCAAATTCTGATAGTGACATGTCCTTGTTTAGGGAAATAAACGGCTATAACAGCTTTGTCTTCATTCTGAGCACTTTTCCCAATGTCTGACTTCAAGATTCACTTGGTCAAACATGGACATCTCTTCTTATCAACTTTCCTGAGATAAGGACAAACTTCCTTATTACTTGGACAACTCTACTTATCAGATTCAGCAGAGTTCACTTATCAGCAGTGTTGGCTCTTTAGCTCTTCAGATGATTTGGCTCTTTCTCTTTCCATGACTTCTTAGAATAGCTCTTTGTGTATATGTCTTGGAGAGATGAACTTGACCTCTTCAGCATAGTTGTCTTGGAGACAGATTCTGGTTCAAGTGTACTGAGACAACTCTTCTGAACCATTCTAGTTGGACAATTCTTCTGAGCTTTGTGATGCAGTAGATTGGTGCTTTGATGTTGCATCTTAACTTATGTTTGACATTTATTCAGTTGTCTTTTGACTGAATCTCCTTGATCAGCATACTTGTCCTTCAGGAGTCTTGAGGTCATTCCAGAAACTGAGCCTTGAGGGGACTGATGCAAATTTAAGCTATTAGGTAAGTGTTCCCCCTCAACTAGTGCATCTATTAATCTAAGAGCTGCCTAACACATCAACTTCTTTACTTGTCTTAGTCTACATGTTCCAACAGTCCTGAAACATGTTCATTCAATCTTGACTTATCTACTTGGCATGTCTCAGGGGGTTTTGGTATCATAATCAAAACTCATTTTATTCCCAACACAATCACTATGCATACACCTAATCTAGCACCTAAGATCGGGAGGAAGAATAGAGATGTTCATACCCGGGTAATCAGATAATTAGGGGTTTCTACTCTATCTAAATTAAGTTAATCTAATTTCTAATCATGTTTTTCCACTTGAATACTAGAAACCAAACTCCTATGTTCTTCTCATAAATTACCCAAATTCACACTGCAAGTTATTAATGTAGATTAATGGGGTTCTAATAAAAATTACCCAACTCTCGTTGCGATAACCCAATATTAACTCAATCTACTCGATTCGCAACCCTCGATTATACGATCTATCAAGACTAACCAACTCTCGTTACACTAATCAAGCTTCAACATATAATCTAATAATTGAATTCAAGTAAATGATCATTGAAAACCCATTAACCTAACCAATACACCTTCCAAATGAATTATACAACTAAAATCAAACTAAATCACAATTCAAAACACCCAAATACAAATAAACTTAGTCCATGGCTAAATTAACAAAATAAATTAGGGTTAATTGCAAAAAAAATCACAACCTTTACAATTTGTATCAATTACAACATATTCTTTTTTTCTTTACAATTTCATACACCATCTTTTTAAATTTTACAATTCGAATCACCAAGCTAAATTCCGGCAAACTTACGCAGATGTGGCAGACGGAGTTGCCACATTTGATGTTGCGTCAACCTTGTGAAAATCATTTTTTTTTTCTTAATCTTACAAACGTTTTCTTTAAAACTAGTACTATATATTTCCAAATCATCAAACATGTTCTTTTGGAAAACATAAAAATAAAATCTTCCCCAAATCTCAGATTTGAATTTGTCTTCTCTCAAATCAAATCTGCCCCAATCGTTTTTAACCAATATCCATCCATCACTCTCAACGGTGTGAAGATTTTCACAAATGCAATGGTTGATATGGAATCGGTGACGAGGTGTGAAGGTTTTCGCGAATGCAATGGAGAATATCGGGATATGGAATCAGTGACGAAGAGGACGCGCATTAGCAATTACAATTGAGTTTCAATTCGTGAAATTATCTGCAATTGAAATCCAATATTTATATGAGTTTAATTTCACCACCTACCTTATAGTAGTTGTAATTCCTGGAATTTGGATTCACCCCCACTTGATTTCAATTTTTGGCCGGCATTGATGGTGCTTCCTTTGGGTGTCGCAATCAATGGTGATATTGAATAACAAAATAAAATTTCCCACCGTCTTTTGCACTCCCATTCCCAGAAACAAAAATCTGCGAATAAAAGTACTCATGGATACAAACAAAAAGATAAAATATAGTTTGGTTTGATCTTGTTTTTGTGATTTGGAATAAAAGGTTTTCCAAATTATTTTAATTTTTGTTTTTTTAATTTTAAAAGGTTTAGAAATAAATTTAAAAACAAAAAATCTATTGACTTGGCGTCGACGTGGCATCCATGTGGCATCTCCGACTGCTGCGTCAACATTAGTATCGCCGGAATATTTATCGGTGTATCAAATTGAAACAATTAATTAATTCGTGCATCAAATATTTGTAAATTTTAAAAGGATATGTTATAATTGATAAACACTCCAAAGGTCGTTAATTTTTATGTAATTAACCCAATAAATTAAGAAACTAAGGAGAATTTGCATACCCATGATTAATGATAACAAAATGCTTGAATAAAGTAAGGATATTACCTCTTTAATTGAAAATGTAGACAAAACCTTGAAATGTTTTACAACTACTTGAATCCTTGCTTGGATAACAAAAATAAAACTCAAATGTAAATTATTCTTTGGAAATAGACTAATTTATATGGCTAAAACTATCTATTTGAGATGAAAGATGATGAAAAATGGTGTGGGGGAGCTTCTACACTCTCCAATGGTTGCCTCCTTTGAAAATCCAAAAATATTAGCTTTTATACTATTTCAAAATGGTCTGGCACGTGTTCCTAACTTCGTAGCAAACCCTGTTTTTCCAGGAAAGAGCTCTACATTCATTAGCTCCTCGTCAGTGGTGATCTTTGGCTCCTCATCACCGCTCCCAGTCACTTTCTGTTGGTCCCTGAACGAGTAGTGAATGGGATTAAAGTCTAGAGGGGAGGGGTGAATAGACTTTAAAACTTTTTCAAGAGAGTTGGGAACCTCTTCCGATTGCTATGTCAACTGGACTACAAGTCTGCTGGTCCAGATGACTATAGTGATCTGATAGAGGAGGTTTATATGCGGAATTATGGTAGGCCTTGTTTAGACTCGTTCTTATGTTTCTTGTGAAAGTGTTTAACTTGTTTTCTTTAATGAAAGTACTCAGTTGATGCTGGTTTGAAAGTTGTGGCCTTGTTTTGAAGAATATTGAAATCACAGTATGCACTATATAATAGTTAATGAAATGACAGAATGTAAAGTGCAGTAAGTAAATAACACCAGGTTTATAGTGGTTCGGATATACGATCCTACGTCCACTCTCACGTCCTAACGTGATGTTTAATCCCTTTAATTTACCACAAATTACAAGGGTCTTGACCTTTATAGTCCCAAGGATAGGACTTTGAGATCTGAGCCGTCCTAACAGCTACGGTCTCCACAAGTGATTGTAAGCACTTGCACTTTTGAGGGTTCAAAAACTTTAACCTTTTGGTGAGGGTTTGGGGTTTTTAAAGTGTATCCAACTAATGGTTCAAGCTTATAATTTGCTTAACCACTTTGCCTAAAACAAATGATATACAATATGAACAGGTTTCAGGTTCTTATGGGTTGGATAGAAATCACTTAAGAGCTATGGATAATCTAATGGATTCTAGCTCTTTGAGAACTCTTGGGACAATATGGCTTTAGCTTGATTGCTTGCTAGACTTGTTGAATTCTCTCATTGTGACTTCGTGCTTGTGATTTCTCATCCTCTTGTATTTATAGTGGTGATTGCTTGCAACTAGCCGTTGGGGCAATCTTTCCATAATGGCTTGATTCCTTGATTCCAGCCGCTTGATTGCTTCAATCCTGGGATCATGTCAATCTTCTAAATAAGGTAGGTCTTCGTTTAAGCTGCAAGATGACTTTGGAATCAGCCGAGTCCTGGAAGAACACATAGTCTTCTGATCTGTACTTCTAGTCTTTGACTACTCTTCTGGCCTTGGGTCTTCTGTCTTTGATATCAGAAGAGTAGAACTCTTCTGATCTGGCAATTCTTTGTCCTGCTTTAGGCCATCTTTAATCTGGGACTCCATCACTCAACTAGGTATACAAGCACCTTACTTAACTGGTCTTCAAGGATCTCCTAGTCTTCATGTCTTCTACTCTTCTCATCTTGAGGGAGCGCATGTAAGCCTGGACTGTGCTGATCAGCTGATATCTATACAGTTGATCACACAAGACTAGTCTAAGTTGTTCTATACAAAGTCAGCTGATCCTATTACATTTATAAACTCTACGTGTTTTGGCCATCAAAACTATTCTAACATCAAGTGGGGCTTAGGGTGAATTTATATCCCAACAATTTCCCCCTTTTTGATGAAGCCAAAACTATATATGATAAATGCTCTTAATAAAATAAGATAGGAGTTTATAAACTTCATAAAAAATGAAGTATCTGATGAAGACAATGAGAGTTTGTCTTGAAAGCAAAGAGAACTAAACTTGATTATATATATAGAGTTTTTAGATTACAAGTAATAGTTTCTTTAAAGCTTTGAAAGTGGTCTTCATCAAGTCTTCTGATCTTCAGATGCGAAAAGCAAGGTACAGACGAGTTCGAACTTCTTCTATGTGCTGTAGGTCTGTAACATTCTCCTTTTCATAGATCTTCTCTAGGATCCTTTTGACTTCAATTAAGTCTGTTCTTCCAGAATCCAGAGTGGGAGGATCCCATTTGGGTTCTTCAGGTGTTAGGATTCTGCAGTTGTCAAGTTCTTTGGCTGTCTTGACTACTTCTTTCCAGAACTCTTGATCTTCAATGTTCATGAATTGATTGAACTGGAAGAATTCATCTTCATAGGTTGAGAGAGGGCCAAATTTTCTTACAATGTGGTGTTGAATTTGCCACTTCTTCTTCAGAGGGTACCACCTTGGTAGCTCATCTTGAAGGGCTAAATAATCCACATAGTTGCTATCAAACACCGGAACTTTATCTTTCTGTGCCAGAGCATTTTCTTTCAATGCTTTGTCCTTGAGAGCTTTCCTGAGTTTGGCTATCTTCCTGTCAAATTTGGCTTTGACTGCTTTCGCATCTTTTAGCTTCTTCTGCTTAAGCTCTTGAGCTTCAAGCTCTTTTCTTTTCTTCAGCTCTAAAGCCTCTTTCTCTTCTGCAGTAGGCTCTGCTGGAGCTGACTTCTTGCTTGACTTCTGAGCTTGCTCATCTGCCTTCCTTTTCCTTGTCATCCTCTTCTCAGGAACTTGTTCTGTAGAGGCAGTGATCTGTAGACTCTTGGCAGGAGCTTGAGTGGGAGCTTGGATGTCTTCTTGGGCAATTTCTTTGCCTTTGCCTTGCCTGCTCTTGATTTTGCTTGATAGACCACCCAAGGTTTCATTCAGCTCATCTTGAGATACTACCATCACAGCTTGCTGTGCAGTAGCCTTCTCTAGAGCCTTTATCAATACATCTTCCCCCTTTTTGGCTTCAGCAAGTGCAGCCGCAAAAGGCTTCATGGCATTCAGAATTTCCACTTTCAGGGTTTGTTGAAGAGCCATGGCATTGACTTTGCCAACATGGGTCAGATGAGTGATGTTATGGTCTAGAATCTGAGCATGAGAGTTGGAGGAGGAGGCAGCTTCAAGTTTAGCTGTAAGTGCTTCCAATTTGGTTGCTGTCTCCTTCAGCTGAGTCTGAAGTTTCTCATTTTCTGCTGAAGCTGATTGGAGAAGAGCACGACCTTCAGTAGCTCTTGCTTCAGCATCTTCAATTCTTTTCTTGTAGGTGTTTTCCATGCGGTTGACCTCATTAGTGTAGAGATCAGCAAACCTGGTGGAATTGTCACCTGCCTTCTTCAGAATGCTGGTCAGATACTCACTTATCAAATTGTGAAGTGATTCTCCAAACTTGTCTTCAATGTCAATGATCTGGTCATGAAGACGAGTTCTCTGCTCCTTAACAGCCTTTTCAACATATCTTTCAAGCTGTAGACCTAAACCTTTCTCAAAATGTAGGTCTATTGCAGCCTTGACCTGTGAGCATATGTCTGCTGTATAGTCAGCTGTTGAAGTAGACGTTGAGGCAGTACCTTGAGGCTTTGGATGAACAATCAGGGCTTTGCCTCTTTCTTCAGCTGAAAGGTACTCTTCATTGAGAAATGAGGTAGTGGCCTTAACTAGGTGGGACATGATAGTGTCTCCTTTATCAATGAAGTGAGTTAGAGTATCCTTAGGCATGAAGTGATCAGGAATAGTGATTACTTCTCTTTCAATTTCGGCTCCGTCAGCTGGTTCAGCTAAGTCTTCCGCAGGAACGGATGCAGCTGAGTCATTCACTTTTGCTGTGTCAGCTGTCTGCTGACTTGATATGCCTTCTGGGATAGAGGTATCATCAGTTGGAATTCCTATAATCCTGTGGCATACTGCTGTAAAAGCTTCTTCGGGCAGCAGCTGAGCAAAAGATTTAACTTGAGCAACTTCTTTTTGCTCCATTTCCCAGTCGAGGAAATTAGCTTTTCCTCCCATTCCTTCCATGACCTCCATAAGGTCATCCACATCATCTCTCCTGAGTTCAATCCAGGTGCAGACTCTGAGAACTTGTTCAAACTGAACTGATTCCTCATCAATACCAGGAATGGTAGACTTGAGCAGGTTTGCTATCTTCATCCTCATTATCTTCTCCCTTGTGCACATAGGATAGTGCACCATTCTGTACTGAGGTTGAGAGGGGCCAGCTTGAGGCAGGTCTGCTGGTGACATGTCTTCTGGAACAGAAGGGACAATGATGGTAGGAGTTTGGGTAGTTGGGGTAGTTTCCTCTGCTGTGTGAGTATCAGCAGGGATTTGGGAAGTGATGTTTTCTTGATCTTCAGTGATCTGTTCATCAACAGGGTTTTGAGTCTGCTGGTCTGGTTCAGTACCTTCATGAAGATCAGTAGAAGGTTGAACTTGAAGATCTTGGACATCTGCTGTATGAATGTCAGCAGGGGTGTTGGATGGGATCTGAGTTTGATCATCAGAGATCTGTGATTGGTTGTCTGCTGTTTGAACATCAGCAGGGGTAGGCAATTGTGATTCAGGGGTTGAAGTAGGTTGGGCTTTTTCCTCTGCTGTGTGAGTATCAGCAGGGATTTGGATATCAGTGTTTGAGTGTTCAGATGGGTTGGAATCATCAGAAGGGTTGAAGGATGCAATCGGGGCTATTAACATGGGAGTAGGAAGCCTCGATTTCTTGGACTTTTTGGTGAAAGAAGAATTATTCTTCTTTCTCTTCTGACCCTTCGACAATTTAGAAGGAGTAAAAGTGAGAGAGGGATTAGAGGTACCTGCCTTCTTCAAGGGAGAGGCAGTGGGAGTAGCATCTGAATCAGATGGGGAGATGAGCCCTGATCTGATTAGATATCGTCTTTGTGCTAAGGTCTGATTGTCATCATCATCATCCTCAGCAGCCTTCTTCTGAGCCTCTTCTTCGGATGGCTCCTCTTCTTCTTCAGCAGAGTCATGAGCAGACTCTTCTGCTGCCTTCTCAGCAACATCTTTGGAAGATGTTTCAGCCAACAGCTTCCTCTTCTCTTCTTTCAACCTTGCTGCCTCAGCAAGAGCTTCCTTTCTCAAATAATACTTGGAGATGTGGAAGGTCTTATGAGGTCCCATCTTGTACTTCTTTGGGAGAATATCTGGAAGGATGATGCTCATCTTGTTGACAAAGCTGACTGTAGCTGCCACCTTCCATATCCTCGATTGTAAGTCCAAAGTGACTTTCTTTGCCTCAAGGGCAATTCTTTCTAGGAATAGTCCTTGCCAGTCTCCATCAATCTGATCCCAGATTGCAGCCATAACTCGAACCTTTAAAGTAGTAACAGCATCATGACTGAATGTGTTACCAAGCAACATCTTTCCTGCAATATCCATCAAGGTTTGAAACTTAGGTTCAAGTTGGGATTTCTTGAGTCCAGATGCATCAATAGCCTTGATTTTTCCACCAGTAAACATCTCCATATACTCCTTTTCTCTATTCATGATGTAGTTGGAGATATTTATTTTCCCCCTTGACAGGCCAAATAATTCCTGAAGGATTTCCCTTGTAACTTTGACTTTGTGTCCACCCATGACACTTTCTACATGAGAACCCTTCATCACTGCGTTTGCATAGAATGCCAGCACGTCTTGTTCATAAACATTAGTTGGTGCTGCTTCCAGAAAGTCTCTGAGTTTAAGATTGACACACCTAAGCAATATCTCCTTGTTCTCATATGTGTGTTTGTCTTTGAAAAACAGAGCATTCTCAGTAAAAATCTTCCCTTCCTTGGACCACTTTGCAGCATCCAAGGTGCCAGTGCTCTTGGTCTTCTCGTCGTAAATTTCATGCACATTTCTTGATTGGGTGATCCAAATATAATGTCATCTACATATATTTGTACCATTAGAATGTCTTCTCCTTCTTGTATTCTGAAAAGAGTTCTATCAACTTTGCCTTTTGTATATCCATTGTCAAGTAGGAATTGTGACAATGTGTCATACCAAGCTCTAGGGGCTTGTTTTAGACCATAGAGAGCCTTCTTCAGTCGATATACTTGATCACCTTTTTCAAATCCTGGAGGCTGCTCTACATATACTTCTTCTACCAGAATACCATTTAGAAAAGCACTTTTGACATCCATTTGGTATACTTTGAAGCCCATAAATGATGCATAAGCTAGAAATAGTCGAATGGCTTCTAATCTGGCTACTGGAGCAAAAGTTTCATCATAGTCAATTCCTTCAGATTGTGAATATCCTTTTGCAACTAGCCTTGCTTTATTTCTAGTTATTACATCATTTTCGTCCTTCTTATTTTTGAATACCCACTTTGTTCCTACTACGTTGTGGTTTTCAGGACGATCTACCAATTCCCAGACTTCATTTCTTTCGAATTGGTTTAGTTCCTCTTGCATAGCAGTGATCCAATTGCTATCAGTCATTGCTTCTTCTATGTCAGCTGGTTCAATGTTGGAGAGGAAAGCACACCAGCAGAACATAGATGATTGAGAATTCTGATTCAGTTGTCTTCTTGTCTTGACACCTGCTTCTGCTCCTCCTAAGATGAGGTTTGATGGATGATTGTTCCTCCATGTATGTCTTACAGGAGTATCTGCATTAGATGAGCTTGGATTCACATCTGGTCTAGTGCCATCAGGGGAGTTGATTTGATTTGGTCGATCATCATCTGTATCTTGAGTGTCAAAGAGATCATTCCCCCTTGCATTTGGGATTGTTGCATCTTGATTGTGGATAACTTGTTCAGCTTGAGTTTGAGATCTAGTGACTGGTCTGTGTGGTTTATCTTCCTCTGGTTCTTCAGGAAATGGTTCATTGACTTCAATAAACTCATCAGACCCCGTCTTGATCACTAGTTTCTTCATCTGTTCTGCAGCTGAGGTTGTTTCTACTGCATTCTTTTCACAAGATTCATTAATGTGGTGTTTCTTCCACAAGAAGGGTACGTTTGTTGAATACCCTAAATGCTTTGCTAGTTGAGGAGTATCCCAAGAATATCCCCTCATCTGCTTTGGCATCAAAAGCATTCAACTTACTTTTCCCATTGTTGTGAATGAAACACTTACAACTAAATATATGAAAGTAAGATACTCTAGGTTTTCTTCCTTTCCACAGTTCATATGGGGTTTTCTCATGGATTTTGTGAATTCCTGACCTGTTTTGAGTGTGACAAGCTGTGTTGATAGCTTCTGCCCAAAGCTTCTTAGGAGTAGAGAATTCAGCAAGGAGTGTTCTTGCAGCTTCTTTGAGTGTTCTGACTCTTCTTTCAGCTACACCATTTTGTTGTGGTGTTCTTGCTGCACTTGTCTCATGCTGAATACCATTAGAAGTACAATATGCAATAATATAGGAGTTAATAAATTCAGTGCCTTTGTCACTCCTAATTTTCACAATAGGCTCTCCTTTCTCTACTTGGATCCTCTTTAACAGTTCAGGAAGCTTCTGCTGAGTTTCACTCTTCTTGTATAAGAAGATAACCCAAGTAAACTTGGAGTAGTCATCTACAACAATAAGAGTGTATTTTCTTCCTGTTAGGGTGGTTGGAGTGATTGGTCCAAAGAGATCCATGTGGAGTAGTTCAAGAACTCTGCTGGTTGATGCTGTCTTCTTGGTCTTGAAGGAGACCTTTGTTTGCTTTCCTTGTTGACATGCATCACAGACCTGATCTTTACAGTAGAGTTCATTAGGCAGACCATCAACTAAGGATTCCCTTGCTAACTTGTTCATAGTCTTAAAGTTCAGATGACTAAGACGTTTGTGCCATAGCCAGCTGACATCTTTAGGGCTTTTCACAAGCAGACATGTATCCTTAGGACAGCTGTTCCAATTTGCAAGATACATACTTCCCTTTCTAGATCCTGTTAGAAGGTTTTGTTTTGTTCTTTTATCACTTATGAGACATTCATCTTTAGAGAGTTTAACTGAATAACCAGTGTCACAAAAATGAGAAACAGATAATAGATTAAACTTAAGGCCTTCTACATATGATACATCATGTACCTCAATGTCACCATTTCTAAGGGTGCCATATCCTTTTGTGTTACCGTGCGCGTTATCACCAAAGAAGACTTTTGGACCTTTCTTTTCTGTGTAGTTGGTCAGCAGGTCTTTGGTTCCAGTCATATGGGTTGAGCATCCACTATCTATGTACCATATCTCTCCTGCTAGACCTCCTTTTCTGTATAGGTCCCTCCTTTCCTGCAAGAAAGGTTAAGTCTTAGGTACCCATTTTGTTTTGGGTCCTTGGGTGTTAGTACTACCCTTGGGAACCCACATATACATTGGTCGTTTGAACAACCTTGAGCACTTGAGTTGTTTCCCTCGGGCATCACAGAACCAAATCTTACCAGTTGACACCTTGGACTGACCTGATTTGTTGTTTGTGTCAGCTAGGTAATAGTCAAATGGTTTTCCTTTATAGGAGTGAACATACAATATCTTTTGACTAGTTACATTCAGCCTGGGTGCATTAGCTGGTCGATGCACACGATTATATGGACCATACTCTTCTGTTCTCACAATATCATAAGAGATAGGGGGTGCAAAGAGAACAGATTTGTTTGAAGAAGATTTCTTCTTCTTGGCTGGAGCAGCATACAGCTGAGACTGTCTCAGACGAGATGGTCTAGGCTGTTTGCTGTTCCTCTGTATAGGTTTGGGGTTAACTTTTCTTTTACCATTTTTGGTGTTGGAATAGTTAGCCTTAGTTGATACAGATGCCTTTTGGTTCATATTGGGTTCATTGTGTTTAGAACACTCACCCTGTTCATGTGTCTGAGTAGTGCACTTGTTAGGTGTACTACCCCCAGCTGGAGAGGATGTTGATGGATTAAGTTCATAGCCAAAACCCATCATATTGCCATTTGATCTATAATATTCAGAGATACTTTCAATAGTAGTCGAAGCTTTATTGAACTCTGATATCTTTTGATCTAGGCATTCCTTCTCCTTTTCTAAGAGCTTGTGTGCTTGGAAGAGGTCATCGAACTTAGATTGTAGTATACGAAATTCCTTGGTTTCTAAGGCTTGAGTTTCTAACATCCCCTCATACAACTGAGTTGTTGTGGTATTTTCTTCCTTAAGAAGTTCCACTTCTTTGGTCAACCTTTCATTCATGGTGACTAACTCAGGGGTGTTATCAAACTTAACATTTTTCAACCTAGCAATTTCTTTCCTTAAATCCTTATTCTCCTCTTCCACTTCTATAAAAGCTCTAGTGGCAATATCCAGATCACCTTTTACCTTTCTTAAAGATTGATAATAGGTGTCTTCTGATTCGCCTTCAGATGAGTTTATATCATCTGGTTGTGAAAAAATAGGTGAATGGAAAGTAGTAGTGTAGGAATTTACCTCATTTTCTCCTATGGCCATCATAGCTAGATCATCTGAATCATCTGAGTAGATTTGACAGTCTGGTGATGTTGGAAGTTCATCACTTTGATATTCAGATTCTTCAGTCAGCATTGCTTGCTTATCTGAATTTCTTCTGTCTCTCCTTGGCCTTCTTTCTTCTTTGTCATCCAGCTCAGGGCATTCATAGACATAGTGTCCTGGTTTACGACAATTGAAGCATGCTCCAGGTTTTTGATTTGAACTGCCTTTCCTTGGAGGAGTGGCATCTCTTTTTCTGGAGCCTCGGCTGTCAGATGACTCCACATCCTTTCTAGGATGTCTTTCTGGTGTTCTTTCTCTGGAACCTCTGGAGGGTGAACTTGCTCTTCTATCTTTGTAGTTTCTATAGAATTTTCTATATTTGCTGTTGAAAGTGTTCATCCTTTCGAATCTCTTGATCATAAGAGTCATTTGTTCCTTCAGACTCATGTCTGATCCTTCACAGTCTTCTGTTTTCAGAGAGGTCTTGCCAGATGAGGTGCTTGCAGCTTTTGTGTTTGCTGCCTTGAAAGCTACAGTCTTGGTTGTAGATGGAGTTGCAGTAGGTTCATCATTTTCTGAGTTTTCTTCTCTTTCAAGATCATATTCATGAGCTTTTAGATTCTGAAATAGAGTTTGTGCAGACCACTCCTTGATATCTTGAGTATCTTTGATGATGGTCTTCTTGAGTCTCCATTTCTTGGTTAGAGAGTCTAATATCTTTAGATTTTTCTCTCTATTTGTATATTTCTTGCCCAGAGATTCTATCTCATTGATGATCTTGGTAAATCTATTGTCTAGTTGATCAATAGACTCTTCTGGTTGCATTTTGAAATGTTCAAACTTCTTGACTGCTGTTGTCAGCTTGCTCTCCTTAATCAGCTCGGTTCCTTCACAGAGGAGTGCTAGAGCATCCCACATTTCCTTAGCTGTTTCACAATTGATTACTTTTGCAATGTACTCATTTGGAAGAGTTTGCATGATGTAATCTTGAGCAATGTTGTCAAGATTTGACTGCTTCATCTCTTCTGGTGTGAGATCCTTCATCGGTTTGGGGGCTAGTTCTCCAACTGGAACTTCTGGATCACCATTTGCAGTGTTGACTGCCATGATGGTGATTGGGCCTTCGGTGATTACTGACCACATCTTGTAGTGAACTGATGTGAGATTCTTCCTCATCCTGATCTTCCAGTAATCATAATCCTCCACTGAAAACTTAGGCAACTTACGCATATTAGCACTCATGTTGTATGAGTTTTCGAAAACAAGTTTTTCAAAAGAAAAGATCTGTTCAAGAGGACTACAGAGAGACTCCCTCAAGTCTACTGATAATCTAGAGACAGTAGTCCGTTAGAACCACTGCTCTGATACCACTTGTTGGTCCCTGAACGAGTAGTGAATGGGATTAAAGTCTAGAGGGGAGGGGTGAATAGACTTTAAAACTTTTTCAAGAGAGTTGGGAACCTCTTCTGATTGCTATGTCAACTGGACTACAAGTCTGCTGGTCCAGATGACTATAGTGATCTGATAGAGGAGGTTTATATGCGGAATTATGGTAGGCCTTGTTTAGACTCGTTCTTATGTTTCTTGTGAAAGTGTTTAACTTGTTTTCTTTAATGAAAGTACTCAGCTGATGCTGGTTTGAAAGTTGTGGCCTTGTTTTGAAGAATATTGAAATCACAGTATGCACTATATAATAGTTAATGAAATGACATAATGTAAAGTGCAGTAAGTAAATAACACCAGGTTTATAGTGGTTCGGATATACGATCCTACGTCCACTCTCACGTCCTAACGTGATGTTTAATCCCTTTAATTTACCACAAATTACAAGGGTCTTGACCTTTATAGTCCCAAGGGTAGGACTTTGAGATCTGAGCCGTCCTAACAGCTACGGTCTCCACAAGTGATTGTAAGCACTTGCACTTTTGAGGGTTCAAAAACTTTAACCTTTTGGTGAGGGTTTGGGGTTTTTGAAGTGTATCCAACTAATGGTTCAAGCTTATAATTTGCTTAACCACTTTGCCTAAAACAAATGATATACAATATGAACAGGTTTCAGGTTCTTATGGGTTGGATAGAAATCACTTAAGAGCTATGGATAATCTAATGGATTCTGGCTCTTTGAGAACTCTTGGGACAATATGGCTTTAGCTTGATTGCTTGCTAGACTTGTTGAATTCTCTCGTTGTGACTTCGTGCTTGTGATTTCTCATCCTCTTGTATTTATAGTGGTGATTGCTTGCAACTAGCCGTTGGAGTTGACTAGCCGTTGGGGCAATCTTTCCATAATGGCTAGATTTCTTGATTCCAGCCGCTTGATTGCTTCAATCCTGGGATCATGTCAATCTTCTAAATAAGGTAGGTCTTCGTTTAAGCTGCAAGATGACTTTGGAATCAGCCGAGTCCTGGAAGAACACATAGTCTTCTGATCTGTACTTCTAGTCTTCTGACTACTCTTCTGGCCTTGGGTCTTCTGTCTTTGATATCAGAAGAGTAGAACTCTTCTGATCTGGCAATTCTTTGTCCTGCTTTAGGCCATCTTTAATCTGGGACTCCATCAGTCAAGTAGGTATACAAGCACCTTACTTAACTGGTCTTCAAGGATCTCCTAGTCTTCATGTCTTCTACTCTTCTCATCTTGAGGGAGCGCATGTAAGCCTGGACTGTGCTGATCAGCTGATATCTATACAGTTGATCACACAAGACTAGTCTAAGCTGTTCTATACAAAGTCAGCTGATCCTATTACATTTATAAACTCTAAGTGTTTTGGCCATCAAAACTATTCTAACATCAAGTGGGGCTTAGGGTGAATTTATATCCCAACACTTTCAGCTTTTCCAGCTACGGGTCATCCCCTTTGACTCTTCTAAGATTCCGAACACTTGCTTTGTCAGTCATATTGACTAATTTGACATAACACTTCCGGGATTGGGAATTTTATCTTCATGTGGAAGGTGGAAACGACCTCCTGGAATAGGTTTAGGACCGGCCTTCCGAAAACCACGTTATATGAAGAAGGAATATCTACGATCAAAAAGTCGATCACCATCACTCGTCTCCTTGGAGCGTTTCCAAGTCCCACTTGCAACATCACTTGGCCTAGGGGCTGGATAGCTCCTCTTGAGAATCCGTACAGGGACGTCTCGACTGGTTTCAGCTTCATGTTCAGATTCATTATTTTGAAACAGTCGAAGAACATGATATCAGCTGAGCTTCCCGTGTCCACGAATATGTGAGCTACATCAAAGCCCGCAATATCTGTCGTAATCACCAACGCATCATTATGGTGCTCTTTTAATTCATCTCCATCTTCAGGTCCGAACTATATACAGGGGGCGGCCACCACGTGCCCCACCTCTTTGTAGTTCTTTTCTTGTTCGGTTCTCAAGCCCCGAACACTCATCTTTCTTTGTTTGAATGAATCTCCATCTGTTGGACCTCCCACGATCATCTGGATCATACCCCATTTCGGGACCTGGGATGACTGGTCCTTAGTTTCTGCTCGAGGTTCTCTCCTCTTGTCCTCATGTTTCTTTTCATGTTCTTTTCTTTTCTGCCATCGAGGTCCTTGCCTGTCTCTGTATATGAATTCTTTCTAATGACCTGCTTGGATCATTCTCTCAATTTCATCTTTCAGATGAAAATAGTTGTTGGTGTCATGTTCATATTCATTATGTAACCGACAAAACTTATCCGACTTGGCCCTTTGGGGCCCTTTGGATCTCGAGTAAGGTAAATTCATCTCTGGATGATCTCCCGCAACTTCCAGCACCTCTGCAGGCTCTTTCTTCAAAGGTGTGTACTTCTCGAACCTCCCTCTAGGTCCTAACCACCCACCTCCAAAACCTCCAGCGTCTTTAGGTAGGTCAGGACTAGATCTCTTCGATATTGTATCTTTCTTCTTGTCCCCTAGGACTATATTTTGGCTTTTCTCACTTCTTCCTAAGTCGGGTACTTTTCAGCTTTGTGCAGCAACTCATCAAAATTCTACACTGGTTTCTTTGCTAAGGAGGAGAAGAAATCTCCATCTCGGAGCCCGTTAGTGAGGACATTGATATTTACTTCTTGGGAGGCTACAGGGACCTCCGGGGCTGCTTGGTTGAACCTTTTCAAAAAGGCCCTCAAGCTCTCACTTTCTTGTTGTCTCAGGTTGAACAAGGTCAACGTCGCTCGGGGCTATCTCTTGGCACTGGCAACTTGGTGCAGGAACTGCCCAGGAGCTGATGGAATTTGGCCCCAACTGGGTGAACCACTGCTGGGCAGCTTTGGCTAGAGTCGTCAGGAAGACTCTGCATTTTGTTGGTCCCAAAATCAGAGGTATGCATCAGACGAGTTTTTGGAAAATCAGATGACTTGTTAACATCTGATATATAAGTTCAGGTGTATAAAACAAAACTAGCTCTCTATAGAGATAACATCGTCAGCTGACTAAACAGGGGTTTAGAACTAATCGGCCTACTGATTAGATCAACTGATAGAGAAGTGTGTGCAGAATTTGTAGTGTGCCCATTTTAGAAAAATTATACTTGTCTATATACTCATGAAAATTTTAAAACTTTTATTTCATGCATAAACACATTTTATGATATCAGAAGACTTGGTGTCTTCTAATTATGAACTTTCGAATAACAAAATAGATGAGTATATCAGCAGACTTGGTGTCTGCTGATATAAGACATTTTCCTTTTAAACATATGTTATGTAAATATGCATGTTAAAACAGTAAATAACACATAGATTTATAGTGGTTCGGATCTCAATATCCTACATCCACTCTCACGATCTCAATCATGATATTACCCTCCTTGAACACTTTAACATCCCAAGAGGAGGACGTCTTGCTACTTTATAGTCCCAAGAGAAGACTTTTAATCAAGATCCTCAACTACTTTCTGAGGATACGGATATACTTGTTGATTAGGTAACAAGTAACCTTTACAGTGGTCTTCTTCTATGATTCTTAGTGTGTATACCTCGGCCTATCCTCTAAATAGTAGTATAGAAGGGAGGATTCAAGAATGACTAAGTATGAGAAATTCCCTTACAATTTTTTTTTATTTTTTTTTTTTTGACTAAAAAAACAGAGACTTTCATTACTTACGAATTCAAGGCAAAAGCCTTACATCTTCATCAACAATTCTATTACAGAGACTAGGGAGAGAAACATCCCACATTTGTTCAAAGCCTACACTATCTCCAATATGTACAAGAACGTGGGCAGCTCGATGGGCATCTCTTCTAGCAAAAACACATGAGTGCACATTGATCTGTCCTGCCATTTGTTTCATGTCATCAACCACCAGCATGGTGTAGGGGTCAGGCTCCAGCTCGATGTGGAAGATCCAAACCAAGGATTGTGAATCAGTTTCAAAGACTACATTGTTCAGCCCCTTCTCGATAACTTTTGTTGCGGCGTAGCAGAGCGCCAAAGCCTCAATGCGAGTGTTGTCCCCCGACGAGTTAACTATCTTCGCTCCTTCCATGATCACCCTGCTATGATCATCCCGAATTAAAAAACCAAGGTCAGTAGAGCCGTCGGGAAAACGGGCGACGTCCGAGTTAATTTTGAGTAAGCCTTGGGAAGGCCTGGACCAGTGGGCTATAGGTGCAGCCGCACGCCTGGCGGATGATCGGTGGTTTGCCCTCCAAAATTCATCACTCATACTCATAGCTCGCGAGACAATCCATGAAGGTTCACGAGTTTGCTGATCAAAGAAAATGGAGTTTCTAGCTTTCCAAAGCTATAAACATGAAAGTAGAGACCCCAAAGCTGGGAATGGACTCAAAAATACCCCAAAAGATCGATCTGAAATTCCGCTCATCCGCATGTTTTGTGATGATGCGAAGTGGGCTCAAACCCCATGTATGGATAGCGGTCGGGCATTCGATGAGCACATGAGTTACCGTTTCAATTCCAAGGCCGCATCGAGGCCAAGTAGGATCCGTGGATAGCCCTCTCCTCCCAAGGGAGCTCAGAGTGGGTAGCGAGTCCATACAAGCCCTCCAGATGAAGTGAAGAATTTTCGGAGGGGCCTCACTGTTCCATAGCTTCTTCCACCATTGTTGGGAACTCGTAGAGGGCAGGTCGTGCCCGCACGTCGAGAGTTTGGAAACAGCAAGATAGTAGGCTGATTTGACACTGAACTTGTCATTCTTACTGTGCATCTAGATTCTACGGTCACAAGGCAGCCGAGGGCTTAGAGGTATCTCTAGAATTCTTTGCATAGTGGCGGTATCAAACAACTCTCGAATCTTTTGAGTTTTCCACGCCCCCAAATCAGCATCAATTAAATCCGAGACCCGCATGTCATGCCCTTCAAGCTCACGGTCCAATGGAGAAGGAATAGTGTGCTTGTCAACCCATTTATCAGAGAAGCAGCGAATCGAATTACCGTTTCCAACACACCAACCAGAACCCTCCCTCACCAAATCTCGAGCATTTAGGATGCTCCTCCAAAGAAAGCTAGGTTGATGACCCATGCTTGCATTCTCAATATTGCCTCTAGGGAAATAACGAGCCTTTAGAATCATTGCCGCCAGGGATTCCTCATTGTTTAAGAGTCTCCAATATTGTTTTCCAACCATAGCCAAGTTGAAGAAGAACATTTATCTGAACCCTAAGCCTCCATGTTCTTTTGATCAAGATATCTTTTCCCAACTGAGCCAGTGTGTTTTCCTCCTCTCCGGGGAGGAACCCCAATAGAATCTGGCCACTGCTCGCTTGATGTCCTCACATAAATATTTCGGGAAGAGAAAGCAACTCATGGTGTAGTTTGGGATAGCTTGGACTACCAATTTGATGAGAACTTCCCTCCCCACCTTGGTAAGGGTCTTTTCCTTCCACCCCTTCAACCTACTAACCACCCGATCAATCACTGATTGGAAGACGGCCTTCTTACCTCATCCAATTACCGATGGCAGCCTGAGATACTTAGAGTGGTGTTGAACGGGGGTTGCCCCCAGCTGCTGCTCCAACTCTGCTATCCTACTCACACTCAGATTTGAGCTAGTCGATATCTCAAATTTCTCCATGTTAATGCGTTGGCCAGAGTCCTGTTCATAGGTCTGGATAATGTCCTTCACTCTTGCCACATCCGATTGGTTTGCCCGGAAGAACGGAATATTGTCATCTGCAAAAATGAGGTGAGAGACTGGGGGTGCATGCCTTGCCACTTTGATACCTGTAAGCTCATTTCGACCTTCTGTTTGTCTGAGGAGAGAGGAGAACCACTCTGCACAAATAAGAAAAAGATAAGGTGACAGAGGGTCCCCTTGACGGAAACCCCTACTTGGGGTGAACTTATCAGTATGGAATCCATTAATGAGCAGGGAGTAGGATACAGTGGAAACAAATCTCAAAACCAAGTCAACCCAACGATCATCAAAGCCTAACTTATCACACATAGCGCGGACGAAATTCCACTCAACTCTATCATATGCCTGACTCATATCAAGCTTAAGATCAACAAAACCATTTTTACCATTTTTTTTTTCAAATAGTGGAAAACTTCAAAGGCAACCATAGCATTATCAGTAATGAGGCGATTTGGGATAAAAGCACTTTGGGTTGGGGATATTATATCATGCAGGATGTACTTGAGTCTATTGACAATGACTTTTGTGATGACACGGAAAACCACATTACACAGACTGATAGGACGGAAATCTTTAGGACTCTTACGGGATTTGACCTTAGGGATAAGTACGATGAAGGTGTCGTTAAGGGGGGTTGGGTCAACACCAAAATTAAGAATATGTAGGCAAGTATTAACAAAGGAATCACAGACAATTGGCCAAAATTTCTGAAAAAATAGAGGAGGCATACCATCGGGCCCTGGAGCTTTTGCTGGGTGCATCTGCTTCAGAGCCTTCTTGACCTCCGTCGATGTGTATGGTTGGAGGAGGGTCTCGTTCATTCCAATCGTGACTCTAGGCTCAACTACCTCGATAACCCGGTGCATGGTGCAAGTATTGACCGACGAGAACAACTCCACAAAAAAATCATTCATCACTCTTCCAACTTCCTCATCTCCCTCCACCCACAAGCCATCCGAATCTTGAATTTTTGTAACTATGTTTCTTCTTCTCCTCTGAGCTGCCTTTGCATGGACGAATGAGGTATTTCGGTCTCCGTCTTTCAGCCAAAGGGCTCAAGATCGTTGGAACCACCACATTTCCTCCAATCTCAACAAATTGTCCAGCTCTTGTTGTTTCTCTTGGATCTCCTGAATTACTGCCTCGCAAGGGGTCTGGGATTGCAATGCCTCAATTCTCTGCGTGAGAGCCTTTGTTCTTGCTGGCACATTACCAAACACCCTGCGGTCCCACTCCTTTAAATGCACACTGCATCTTTTCATACGGGCACCCAGGGGGTTAGTAGGATTGTCCCCATTCCAACCGCGTGCAACCACCTCTTTGCATTCGTCTTTCTCCAACTAAATTTTTTCAAAGATTTTCTTACGGTAAGGGCTGTTACGGGGATGGACGGCTTGTTTCAGAACTTCGACATATATTGAGACATGATCTAATTGATGTCGGGGCAAGTGGTGAACCCTTGTTGTAGGGAAATATTGGCGCCATGGCGGAGTTGCCAAAGCCCGATCGAGTCGTACCTGAATATTTTCATTTCCAACTCGACCATTGCTCCATGTGTACTTATATCCATAGAACCCAAGATCTTGCAGGTTGAGGTCATATACGGTGTCTCTGAATAGATCCATTTGAGTTGTCTGTTGTTGATTTCCTCCAGATTTTTCCCATGTCCAAAGGATTTCGTTCATATCCCCGAGGTATAGCCACTGATTCTCAGGCGACGGGGCTAGCTGGCGCACTAGGTGGAAAGTTTTGAATCGCTCGTTTCGCGCTGGCCACCCATACAACCCAGTAAGTAGCCATTTGTTTACCTCCTCATCGGTTCTAATCCATGCTGAGATATGATGGAGGGAGAAACTAGAGACTGAGACATCAAGGTGGCCCTTCCAGAGGAGGCAAAGGCCTCCGCTTCTCTCTCGTCCGTGTGCCGAGCACTCCACAGGGAGACGCCCTTCAGAGTGAAGGGAGCTTGAATTGATTTGATTCATTTGGGTGATCTTTAGTTTGGTTTCATGAGGAAGACAATCCCCGGATCCTTCTCATGTAGGAGCTTCTTTAGAGCTCAAACTATCGCCCGATTCCCAAGCCCACGACAATTTCAGCTTATGATATTCATGGCAATCGGCGGGGCTGTTTAGTAGCCGTCGCTGTTTGATCGATCATGGGGGTTCCTTCTACCTCCTAGATCAGTTTATTCCTCTTGGTTGGGGCCGAAGTGAGTAGATCCTCTGCTACCTTTATTTTGTTCTCCTCTTAGGGTGCTCCTTTCGCAGGGGTCATGCTCTGTTCTTGGGTGATTCGTTTTTTGATGGTAACTTGCTTCAGCCTGTGGGATTGGTTATTTTTGTTTGGGGGATCAGTAGAGTTTGAGTGGGATTTGATTTGACACATTTTGGTAACTTCACTGGTTGGGGTTAAGGAACCCATGTAGGTTGGTGGGGGTTGTTTGGGATCAGTGGTTTTTGCTTTGTTAAATTCGGGCAATGGGGTGCTGATCTCACAAGGGCTTGGATTGGTAAGGGTTTTGGAGTTATCGTTAGTGGTAGGGTTATGTCTTTTTGGTTGGGTGTATGCGAGAGGGGTTTTTTTTGTGAGAGGCATTTGATTGTGTGGTGAGTGGTTGTTAGAGGGTTTGGGATACATTTGTGGGTTTTGGTTGGTACTGAGTATGATGGGAAGTAGGAAAACAGGGGCAATTATGTTTTGGATATTGGGGTGGGTAGGTGTAGTTTTGTTGTTGCTCTTGCCATTAATAGAGGAGGTTGGTGGGGATTAGGTTTTTAAGAGTGGGTTATGGGGGTTAGTAGTTTGTGTACAGATGTCCATGTGGTTCTCCATTATGACTTTGTTTGCCTCAATCACCCTAATTTTTTCCAGCTCCGAGCTTATCTTCTACATCTCGCCCAGGTTCATCTTTGTGTTTTCACAGGTAGTTTCCTCATTACTTTGCTCCTCTGTCTTCTCCTCAATAATACTTTTTTGAGGCTCTCAAACAACTGCTTCCGGATCGAAGAGGTATCATTATTTTTCTGATGCTTCTCCACTATGACGAAGGCTTTCTTCGTTGGTGAGGCTCTCAACCACTCGCTGAAAGGCAGTTTTTCATCAGGAAAATAGGAGATTTGGTCATCTTGCTCCACCAAGTCACACTCTCGCTTCATATGTCTGACTTGGATCGAATTTTTGCACTTTTTACAACTATACGATCTCCACAAGCGTATGGGTTCGTTAGTAGTAAGATAAGTGTCCCAAGTAGATTTTCGTTCCAAGGACTTAATTGAGTTAAAATGAGTCCCTAAAGTTGCAAGTTATCATGCTATTGTAGTAACTAAAAGATGTTGTTTGGATTTTTGGGAATAAGAATAAAAGTATTAAACTAGATTAACAAAAGTAATAAGAAATAGTGACAAGAGAAATAACAAGTTATCTAACTTTCTTTTGGAAAGTGCAAGGGAAGGGTATTGCCTCGGGTGTTTCCGTTTTGTGAGCAATTAAGTGAGTTAGTGGACCAATTACATGAATTAGCTATTGTAGGTCCCAAGTTGAGTTTAATAACGAGTAAGCTAGTGAAAATGTCTAGAGGGGGGTGAATAGACTTTTCAAAAATCTTTCGATATATCAAAGTACAATATGCGGAATAATGAAATTAATCAATGAGCCCAAGTAGTTTATACTCAACTTCTTAATTCGAGAACTCTGTTTTTAATGTTTTTACTCAACTAATCTTGTTCAGTTATGTAATTCAATTAATCAAACAATCAAACAAAACAGTAAAGTAAATCAAACACGAGATTTATAGTGGTTCGACAACTTGTCTACATCCACTCTCACAAACCCAGTTGTGATATTCTTATTAACTCGTCCAATGGAGTAATATGTTCTTGTAGCTTTAAGTCCCAAGAAATAAGACTTAGATCTTCTCGAAAACAGTACCAAGTGTCTCTTCGATCTTACTAGCTATTTTACAAGTAACTAGCAGCTTGAAAACAAAAACATAAAAGTAAACTTCTCTGTCTTCAGTAGTAGCCTTCTTGTTCTTCACTTGTCTTCTGGCTTCTTTCTGAACTTTAACTCTGAGAGAAATTTTCTTCTTTGATTCTTCAATAACGCTTCAATATGCAGTATTATCAGTAGTCTTCAATCGATCAATACCTAGCGGTATTTATAAGCTTCCAATTCAAGATCTTTCAGTTGTGTAACAACCTTTTCTTGAAAACTAACTTGTAACTTCCAAACTTATCCATTCACGCGTTTCTTGTTAGTAATTTAGTTATTTCTAACTAACTTTTCAATCCTTATCTTCTCACGCGTTTGAATAACTAACTTCAAGTTGACCTGTCTTGTTGAGTCTTGTGAGCACTTGTCTTCTTCTCCAGTAGTAGACTTCGTCTTCTACTTGTCTTGTGCAGTAGACTTCTTCAGATTACATCATAGAACTAATCTAATCCTAACAAGACTATTACATTACATTAAGCTTTATAAAACCAGCTTAGTCAACTTAGAAAACTATACATCAATATATATTATTACACATGAAAACAATGAGTTTCTATACAATGATTAATATAGCTCAATAACAAACTAAACATTATGAATACCACATATGAAGTACTTATAATTCGTACTTATCTTTTAATAACATTTGTCTTTTATATGAACTCTACT
Organism: Galeopsis tetrahit; assembly: GCA_963675135.1. Taxonomy (NCBI): domain Eukaryota; kingdom Viridiplantae; phylum Streptophyta; class Magnoliopsida; order Lamiales; family Lamiaceae; genus Galeopsis; species Galeopsis tetrahit. The sequence continues at coordinate 63,012,206 of OY776121.1, read as the reverse complement.
GGTCTGTTCAAGATGACTTTTTCTTAACTAGACTAGATCAGTCAGCACTTAGAAAATATTCAAACTACTTTTGGCTTATCAAAACTTCATCTTTTATCTTTTTAATCACAAAATAGGATTTGTTCTAGGATCCATATCCCAACAGCTATGAATTCGGATTAAGCTAAAGGTTATCACATCTATGTGTAGACCCCCTCGAAAAGCATAGGTATACAACGTGCATTGATTAGCAATTATAGGATCTAACCAAATACCATAAGCTCCTAAGATAGTGTTGCATAAGCACTTTCAACACGGTTACTAATGCTTATGAAACGCCCTCTCACCAAACTCCTAGACGACCTCTTTTTGTTTAGTGTCTAAAGTTGTCGGTCTAGCCATTAACCTCCTCTCGGTTAGCTAATTACTAATTAACTTCTATTCAATTGACCAAAGCTCACACTCACACTCCCAATCATGCTACCCAACTCTCGTTGCAATAAACATAATCGAACATGCTCACTAATAGGGTTAATCAACCAAATGAATCAATCAAAGTACAACTCTAGAAACATAAACACCCAAATTCTAAGCTAATCATGCAATTAATCCACAATTACACTAAACACCCATCAAAACATCCACACCCAAGGCAATAGGAGATTAGCCCATGGTTCTAGAAGAGAATCTCATGGCTACAACAACAAATAACATCAAACTCATGGTAGAATAGCAAAAGATTGGAGAAATTAAGAAAATACCAAATTGAATTGCAAAATAGAGTAATATCACCTTGATCATGAGAATTTAGTTACAAACCGATGTAATAGACGATGCCCGATGATAATCGTAGCTTGATTTGGAGTAAAAACCACTATTCTATCTAATCTAATGAAGAAATTAAACTAAAATATGAAGAACACCTACTACTATATGAATGTGTGTGAGAATAGCTTTGTAAAAGTGGGAGAGAGCTTTTTAATTCAAGAATGAAAGTATTTATAGTGTTGGGATAGGTCTTGGGGTGAAATTTACACTTAAGTCCTTGAAAATTGGACAAAATACACAAAAACCGCCGAAAATAGGTATGACTCGGCCGAGTTGGACCACTCGGCCGAGTTGGAGTGTTAAACATTTGGGCGTTTTCTTCATGGCTCGGCCGAGTGGTCCAACTCGGCCAAGTTGCGACGATTTCCAGTGTTCTGCCTCGCCCAGAAGCTTGGCTGAGTCAAGGAGCTCGGCCGAGTTGCAATGTTTATCCAGATTCTGCCTCGCCCAGCAGCTCGGCCGAGTTGGGGAGCTCGGCCGAGTTGCACTCCGAACTTGTTTCGTGCATAACTTTTGCTTCCGACCTCCAAACGACTTGATTATTTTGGTCATTCCACTCCGTTTTTCGAGACAAACCCAATGGTCAGCTTCTCTTCTTGATCCAGTGAAGTATGGTATGTGTTTTGCTTCCAAAATCCATCGTGTTTCCTACAAAATCGACAAAACACTACCTTTCTCTTATTTTGATCAAAACAATGATAATCAACCAATATATAATTCAATTAAATAAACATCAAATGAGCTTCAAATATGCATCTAAATCATGTAAATTCCACCCGAATTAACTCCCCCAAACTTAAAGTGTTGCTCGTCCTCGAGCAACGAAAGAATTAAAACATGAGGGTGAAATTTACAACTAGATGATCAATGAAAGATCCCACGTATCAAATGACATTAAATGAATTCTTCTTCCTCAAGATATATTCTTAAAATGATCACAAGTTCAATATTGAAGATCCAACTCATTACTCACACATGCTCTACACACAACAACAAGTGATGGTGATGACAATATCAAGATGTTCAAGTTTAACTCACAAGAAATAGTGTTTCACTCAAACACTCAAACAAATTAAGGACAATAAGCACTCATCAATCAAATCATGCATTGCAATTTCCATAAGCTTGCCCAAGCTCTACCATCTTTCCACCACAAACATGTTCAACAATGAGATCAATAGGGCTTAACCAAGGACGTAACATTGGCTCTTTGGACGGGGTAAGATGAATATGGAAAAAGTGACTCGTCTAGTGGAGAACAAAGGTTGTTTTTCAACAATTCAAGCTCATGCTCTTAAGGTTTACAACCTTCATTCACGCTTTTCATTTAATTTCCTCAAATGCATTCATCTCCTCATCCTTTTCTAGCAAATTTCTTTTCTTTTTAAGCTCTTGGGGCTCATTATCCCTCTTTTCTTTCTCAATTATTTTCTTTTCACTTCCATCTTTTTCTCTTTTTCATAACTTTTGCCAATTTTTCCCCTCAAACCAAAGACACTAAAGCACATATTTTGCCACTTTTCTCTTTTATTCTCCACTAAATATGGATATCAAAGACACAAAAGGATGAGTGGTTAAACATTGTAGGTTGCCAAGAAAATGGGAAACAAGCTCAAATGGGCTAACTACGAAAGATTTCTTCGGTTATTTGGAAAATTTGGCTAAGTGACTTGTAATACGAAAGATGGCCTACATCATATCTCAAAGTATCACACAAACATGATCTCAAGCAAGAACTTGGGAAAGTTCTAGAAAAGCAAGCAATGAATTGATCCACTCAACAATGAAATAAACCGAATTAATGCTCGGTTCAAAGTTCAACTCTCACCGGTTCATTCAAGACTCAAACATTCATCCAACATCACCACACATAACTCATTGTGCAAGAAAAACATCCATAAGCAATAAGATGACAACAACACAAACAAGATGATTCATTCCAATCATGTACACAAGGAATCAAATTCACAACAAATCACCATCAAATGTGTCTCAATGATCATTAAAGCTCAAATTGCACACATACACAAGAGTACACATTAGTGTCAATAGAAAATGTAAAAACGAACATATCCCCCCCCCCCAAACTTTTTCATTGCAAAGCAATTAAAAGTTTGGAAAAATAGTTTTGCAATGATATTGACGCCAAGTGCTAACCATACAAATCTACACACATGGGTCACTATCCCAACAATTAAAACTAAGAGTAGCTAAGCAATCAATATTATGATCAAGAATATAAGTTGCACTACCCCCCCCCCCCAAACTTAGTAATTGCTATGCAATTCCTAAGTTTAGAGTGGGCGTACCTCTTACGATTGCTATAGCTACACCTTCTTCCAAGCACAAGGTTCCACTTTCAATCCACTTGTCCATTCGATCCAAGCTCTTCCAACTAACATCAAAACTCACAAACACATCAAACTAAACTAACAAAGCAAACAAAATGAACAAGAAATGAAATAAAGCAAGTAAAAATGGGTTACCTCCCATTTAGCGCTAGGTTTAACGTCCTATGCCGGACGGAACTTAACAAGTTCATACTTCCCTTTCTTTGAATGGAGGATGATAGTACTTGACATTGTGCTCATCGGTGATGAACACTTCGTCCTCCTCACTTTCCAACGCAATGCCTCCTTCATAGGCCAATTTCTTCATGGCCAACATTTTGCGTTCCTTGAGCTTCATCTTTCCAAGTACTTCCATCACTCCCAAGGTGCACCATACCACCTTATCTCCAATTTCAAAACCTTTTTCGATCTTTATGTTGGTCCCTGAACGAGTAGTGAATGGGATTAAAGTCTAGAGGGGAGGGGTGAATAGACTTTAAAACTTTTTCAAGAGAGTTGGGAACCTCTTTTGATCTCTATGTCAGCTGGACTACAAGTCTGCTGGTCCAGATGACTATAGTGATCTGATTACAGAGATTATATGCGGAATTATGGTAGGCCTTGTTTAGACTCGTTCCTTTTGTTTCTTTTGAAAATGCCAAGTTGTTTACTTAAGAAAATTACTCAGCTGATGCTGGTTTGAAAGTTATGGCCTTGATTTGAAGATTGTTTAAGTCACAGTATGCACTATATAAGATGTAAGGAAATGACAATAAAGTAAAGTGCAGAAAGATAAATAACATCAAGTTTATAGTGGTTCGGATATACGATCCTACGTCCACTCTCACGTCCACATGTGATATTTAATCCCTTTAATTTACCAAAAATTACAAGGGTCTTGACCTTTATAGTCCCAAGGATAGGACTTTGAGATCTGAGCCGTCCTAACAGCTACGGTCTCCACAAGTGATTGTAAGCACTTGCACTTTGAGGGGTTCAAAAACTTTAACCTTTCGGTGAGGGTTTGGGGTTTTTGAAGAGTATCCAACTAATGGTTCAAGCTTTATAAGTTTCTTAACCACTATGCCTAAAACAATGGATATACAATATGAAGAGGTTTCAGGTTCTTATGGGTTGGATAGAAATCACTTAAGAGCTACAAATATTCTAAGGCTTTCTGGGCTCTTGGAGAATTCTTAAAACATTATGGCTTTTGCTTGCTTGCTTGCTTAGCTTGTTGAATTCTCTCGTCGTGATCTTGTACTTGTGATTTCTCATCCTCTTGTATTTATAATGGTGATTGCTTGCAACTAGCCGTTGGAGTTGACTAGCCGTTGGGGCAATCTTTCCATATTGGCTTGATTCCTTGATTCCAGCTGCTTGATTGCTTCAATCCTGGGATCATGTCAATCTTCTAAGTAAGGTAAGTCTTCATTCGAATTGCAAGATGACTTTGGGAATCAGCCGAGTCCTGGACGAGCACTTAGTCTTCTGATCTGCACTACTAGTCTTCTGACTACTCGTCTGGCCTTGTGCTTCTGATATCAGTCGAGTAGAACTCTTCTGATCTGGTAAATACTTGTGCTGCATTAGGGCCATCTTCAACTTGGACTCCATCAGATAAGTAGGTATACAAGCACCTTAACTTATCTGGCCTTCAAGGATCTTCTAGTCTTCATGTATTCTACTCTTCTCATCTTGAGGGAGCGCATGTAGGTCGGGATTGTGCTAATCAGCTGATATCCATACAGTTGATCACACAAGACTAGTCTAAGTTGTTCTATACAAAGTCGGCTGATCCTATTACATTTATAAACTCTAAGTGTTTTGGCCATCAAAACTATTCTAACATCAAGTGGGGCTTAGGGTGAATTTACATCCCAACACTTTATCTCCTTTAAACTCTTCATTTTCCCTTCTTCATCTTTATTATCCTCAAGGAACTTACCAAAACTCCTCTCCTTATAAAACTCCCCCAAACTTGAGTTTTGCTCAAGTTTGGGAGTTTGCTTCAATTTGTTATCATCTCCCGGATCTTTCAATGGGACTTTTGGTAATGGCTCTTTCACATAAATGTCACATTCTTGGATGGAGGGAGATTCCTTCTTTCTTGGGGAACTCTCAATTGAGCCATACTTGGAGAAAATCACTTTATCTCCATTCACCTCCAATGTTACCTCCCCTTTTCTCAAATTGATGTTTGCTCCCCCCGTGGCAAGAAACGGCCTCCCAAGAATCAATGGGATATTTGCATCTTCTTTCATATCTAACACCACGAAGTCGGGCGGAATGATGAACTTGTCAACCTTCACCAATACATCTTCAATGATCCCTTTAGGATGGGTGATAGAACGATCCGCTAATTGGAGAGTAATTGATGTGGGCACTACTTCTCCAAGTCCCAAACGCTTGAAGATTGAAAGTGGCATCAAATTGATGCTAACTCCCAAATCACAAAGAGCTTTCATCATGGGACCATCACCAATCTCAAATGGGAGAGTGAAACTACCCGGATCCTTGAGCTTTTCGGGAGGAGTTCGTTGAAGAATAGCACTACACTCCTCGGTCAAATTGATCTTCTCATCATCAACTAGTTTCTTCTTGTTAGTTATTGCATCCTTTAGAAACTTCATGTAATGAGGTATTTGCTCTAAAGCATCCGAAAGTGGAAGATCAATGTGTATTTTCTTGAAGATATCCAAAAACTTTCCAAACTTTTCATCCATCTTCTTCATGTATCTTCCCGGGTATGGAAGTGGCTCATATGTAATGGGCACCCCCCATTTATCACAAGGTACCTCAAGCTTCTTCTTTTTCAAATCTTTGGCAATTCTCCACTTTGGAATTCTTGGAACAACCTCTCCACTTCCAACTTTTTCTACGTCCTTCTTTTTTTCTTCCTCCCTTTCTTGTGCCTTCACCACTTCATTCTCTTCCAATTCAATCGACATTGAAGAGCTTCCATATTGTTCACCACTTCCAATTGTAATAGCATTACAATGTTCACGTGGGTTTACCTCGGTATTTGAGGGCAATTTACCTTTTGTATGTTGAGATCCGATTGAAGTTGCCAATTGCCCCATTTGGAATTCCATCGATTTTTTATTACTCAAGAGTTGAGCAAGGATGGACTCGGTTGCTTCGACTTTCTTCTCAATTGTTTCACTTCTCTTATCACTCATATTCATCCTCTTCATGAGGTGTGCAAGAAGCTCATCCGTGGAGGACTTCCCTTCTCCACTTGGAAGTTTTGCTCTGGGATCAAATCCGGGAGGATATTGAATAGCACTTTTAGGATTGGAATGGGACAAATTCTCATTCCTCCGAAAATTTGGATTTTGAGGAGTTGAGAATTGAGGAGATGGAACCCCTTGACCTTGATAAGATGAGGATTGACCTTGGAATCGGTTTTGAGTAGGAGCTTGAAATCCTTGACCACGATTTTGATATTGTGGTTGTCCTTGATATTGTCGATACCCTTGAAAATTTTGAGGATACCCTTGTTGACCCATGTATTGCACTTCTTCCATAGGTCCCATTTGAGGATCCTCTTGCCCAAAGGGTAAAATGATTATCTCTTGATTGAGATAAAACATTCACCTTTTCAATGAGTGTGGCCATCATTACTCTCATGTTATCATTGTCATCCACTTGAGCTACCCTATTTCGTGCTCCACGGTCTACTCTCATCTTGAAAGTATTGCTTGATATCCCTTCCATTATGTCATTGATCTCCTCCACCGATTTCCTCCAAATTGAACCACCCGCACAAGCATCAATGTGGTGTTGATCTTCCACACGTAACCCACTAACGAACCAACATGTTGTTTGTTCTATTGGGAAACCATGATGGGGGCATGAGATGAGAAGATTCGTAAACCTTTCCCATTCTTCCTTGATTCCCTCATTTGGACCTTGTTGGAATGTAGAGATCTTTTGTTTGGCTTCCATAGTCTTTGAAGGAGGGTGGTACTTCAATAGAAATCTCTTCTTCAACTCTTCCCATGTCCTCACTTCTCCAGCGGGAATACTTGATTGTAGCCAAGCTTTTGCTTTCCCCGACAATGTGAATGGGAATAGCCTTATCTTTTTAGCATCTTTCGACACTCCGTTTTGCTTGAGAGTGTCGGCCATCTCCAAGAATTGAGCAAGATGTTCATTCGGGTCTTTTTCAAATCCTTCCTCCGTTCTTCCTTCAAATTGTCTCTCCCTCAACATCCTTAATAGAGAGGCACTAATTTCAAAATTGTTTGCCTCCACCCTTGGCCTTGCCAATCCATCGTAATGCTCCCTAGGTTGAGGCTCAAAATATTCCCTCATTGGCCTTCCATGGTACACACGTTGAGGCTCTTCTATATGTGGAGGAGGAGGGATGTATTCCTCTTGAATTTATTGAGGATAAGGATGTTCGTAAGGAGGGTAAAGGTGTTGAGGTGGTGGATATTGATGTTGTGGAGGTGAATAGTAGGCTTGTTGTGGAGGTGGATAAGGGTAAGGATAGTATCCTTGATATGGAAGGTAGTTTTGAGGTGGATATTGTGTATTGGGATTATGGAGATTTAGTGGAGGGTTTGGAGGTGGATTCCCTCCAACTTGGTTTCCAACTTGGTGATTCTCTATTTGAGGCTCATCATCTCCATTTGGTGGAGGATTCATCTCTTCAATGTTCTCCATCTCAAATGGTTCTTCTATGACTCTTTGTCGGTTCCTACTTCGATTCCTTCTTCTTGCGTGTGCCTCGATCTCAAGGTCTAACGGTTCAAGGTTTCCTCCACGTGATCTTGTGATCATGCACCTACAAAAGAAAAATGTCAAAACCCACAAAGATGAACAAAAACAAAATAACAAAAAGAAATGTTATTATCAATAACACTTAACAAACTCTAAGTCTCACTAACAACACTCGCTTAAGTCCCCGGCAGCGGCGCCATTGACTTAGATCGAATTTTTGCACTTTTTACAACTATACGATCCCCACAAGCGTATGGGTTCGTTAGTAGTAAGATAAGTGTCCCAAGTAGATTTTCATTCCAAGGACTTAATTGAGTGAAAATGAGTCCCTAAAGTTGCAAGTTATCATGCTATTGTAGTAACTAAAAGATGTTGTTTGGATTTTTGGGAATAAGAACAAAAGTATTAAACTAGATTAACAAAAGTAATAAGAAATAGTGACAAGAGAAATAACAAGCTATCTAACTTTCTTTTGGAAAGTGCAAGGGAAGGGTATTGCCTCGGGTGTTTCCGTTTTGTGAGCAATTAAGTGAGTTAGTGGACCTGCAGATTAAGAAATAGTGACAAGAGAAATAACAAGCTATCTATCTCTACCGCTTTAGCCACCATGGCATCAAGTTGCTCCATGGTGAGGGTAACTCTCTCAGCACCTGCACATCCAAGGTGCACTCGATCATCTGCTTCATTCAAAGGAACGGATGAGGTTCCAGCCACATCTTCCACTCTACCAGGGACGGTCTCGCCAGCCCCTCCAGACATCATTGATGTTCTTACAGGCACGATGGGTGGAGTCACCATCACTGGTGTACCTCGACCGGTAGTTGGTCTCGAACTCGCTGAAAAGATCGGGGGAAAAGAAATGGATAGAGGTTATTTTCCCCTATTCAGCAATGTACCACCCGATGGGGGCAGCGGCGGAGTAGACGATGAACCTCCCCTTCCCATCGACGTACTCGTTTCCGGTGGAACCGCCGGCGGTGGTGTTCCACCTTCATCATTCGTTGGTATGTGATTATCATGTTCTCGTCCCATACTCAAGTGTTCTTCAAATCAATTCTCAATCAGTTAAAATAAGGATCTCATGCCTTAACTCTGATTTCCCATAGACGGCACCAATTGATGTGTCGGGTTTGAACGCTCAACGAATTACCAAATTGCCCTTGGGCCACCAGTGGTGATCAAATTGTCACAGTGCTGCCACGTAGCTCCGTATGACCTACAAAAAACACCGGAGGGGTCTCCGGCGCGGGGACTTCTACGCTCAAGTCAAAAAACCGGTGACCACCAAAGAAAAGGTGTTCAGAAGACAGTCAACCGGAGTTAAAACCGTCCTCCAAAATGCAGCAATAAGCTCAAGTGTGTATGCACGCATGTGAAGTGTGCTCAAGTGTGAATATTACGTAAAAAAGATAAGAAAGGGATGCATGGAGTATTTATAGAGGTACCTTGGGGGAAGGGATAACCGACTCCCCCTATTTCTTTATTCAACCATGGATCCCGGATTTCTAGGGAGCTGGACGAAGTCGCCCTTGATCTGGTCAGCAAGGCCTTGATTCCGGCCCACTTGGCCCAGACAAACATATTATCTTCTTAGTGGGCAACAACCCCACGATTTTCTCTATTGAAATTCAGTTCCGATAATTCAGGGGCAAGTCAAGGAGTCCTCTAGAGCCCTAACTTGATCAGCCCCGTTCAGTTGGACTTAGGCCTGGTTCTCGATAAACCTGTGCAAGACGTAGGTCTGGGCCTTGTTACGTCATGGGTCTCGAGGCCCCAGGGAAGTCCCAGCCCATAGAGTATGGCCCACGGTCGGGGTATTTTAGCTAACATGGGCCATACTTATCATAGTATGGGCCTTCATCACATAATTTACACATAATTAAAGGAATAAATGGACGAATAACATATAATAATATTACTCGTATATTCCACGTGTCATTATCTCATAGAACGACACATTTTGACGCATCAGTATTTTATGGGGTGTATATAATAAAAAGTTGAGTTACTTGATAGTTACCTGCTGTATCAGGTAACTGACTATCAAGTAACTTGATCAAAATCAAAATAAATCGAAATTTAATGGATTAAATTCAAAATGTGATAATATTGTAGACTAAATAAAAAAAATGTGATAACTTAATAATTAAAAATTTTAATCCCGGACTATCATGATGTCTATCAAATTTGAAATAATTAAAGTTGAAAATTCATAAATCAATTCAAGCAAGATGAAACCATTATGCGTCATGAATACTACAGTAAAACTTATCTAAATTAATAACTTTGGGAACACGGGATTTTATTAATTTAGAGAGATATTAATTTATCGATAAATTAATATTTATTAATTAAAAGAGAGACTTTTTAAATTCAGCAAATTTAGTACATATGTACTAAAAATAAATGAGTTTATATATGTTTTATTGATTATATTCATGTATGAACCAATTCTTTGTAACGTACTAATTCATGTATAATATCAATTCATTGTATACAATTAACTATTAAGTCGATTATATTCATAGACGCGTGTATCAATTCATTGGAATTACTTAAATATACATGTTTACATTAATTCGTTGCACTTAAATTACTGTTATAGTCAATTAAATATATTCATGCATGATGAATGAAACATATACTATATATAAATCTCAATATGAAAATAAAATAATTCATAACACCCAGTCATGTCTTCTTATCTAAAAGACATAGCAAAATCATCCATGAATAATCAAATGTGTAAAGCATTATGTGAGTATAAGGGATCGGGAACATCCCACATGCCCTAAAAAAGATTTACAAGAGTGTGGGTTGATGAAAAAGATTTATAAGAGAGTCCATGCCATAATATTTATAATTGTACTAATATTTATGAATTATTAATTTAGAGTTTTAATGGAACCTAATATAATATAGGGATTTTTCGAAAAATTATTATCTTATCGAATTTGATGATTTTTTACAAAGGCTCAAATCGGGACCGGAAGATTTTATTATTTTAGAGAGTTTATTAATTTATAGAGGTTTTATGTAGATGGTTTGGCCAAATTTAATGCCCGTTTTGACTATCATATCAATCCTAATTGAAATAAAGTCTATGAGCTCAAAGTTAGCTCTTAATCAAATTAATGGGAGTAAGTCAGTTGAATTCTGATTTAGTGGAATTAGCATTATATTTTATGTGTTACAATATTGTTTTCAAACTCACTAACAAATGATATTTCATATGTTATAAGGTAATTATTTTGTATTTTAAATAATACTCCGTAGTTACGAGTTTACTATATAAAATTTATGTGAATCAAATTCATTAATTTGGTACTTGTACAAATGTTCTATCTTATTAGTTATTACAACTTAAACTCTATATTGTGGTATTTTTTCTATTTTTAAGTGTCTTGCACGCCTAAAACAAATGTTATATTTGTCCCTTCATTTTTTTATTTTTTTTTCGAATGAGATGAGTTAATTTTTTAAACTTATTATGCAATCAGCAAACTAATATATATAAGGATTTCACATATCAAAATAAAACGCTAAATGTTCTTCTTATAATCATGGTTTTACAAAACTTAGGCACATGTGAACAAATATGACTTTGGTCATAGGCAGGCAATGCATGTGTGACTGCAAAATAACATAAAAAAAAAAATAGGTTGCTATGTGATGAAATCGATCAATTTTATAGAGTTTAATTAGCTCCAATTGGCAAAAAATATTATACAAGTATCAATTAAGTAATAAAATGATTATATAGGTTGCGAAATAATATTAGACCTTAATAATGCTCCATACATATATCCCCCACTGACATTCCTTTTTTTTAATTATTCACTTTAAAAATAAAGTAGTTGAATTGAGTGTATATGATGCATTCCAAAAGTAATTAGGGTAAATACGTGTACAGTATATTGTGAGGGTTGGAATCGTGAGGATTATTTTCATTTTTGGTTATTCAAACTTTTGTGGGACAAGTTAAAACGATATTATTGAGACGGAGGGAGTAATAAACAACTCCTATTGTAAAATTTGTGCAATTAATTTTACATTAATTGACATTGGCATGACCAACAATATAAATACGGATTAGTGTAGCCGTTTGAGTTGATCATACAATTAAAATGGAGGATCCAACGGTGGCGATTATGATCATGTCAATAACGGTAGCAACATTGTTTGTGAAGTTAGTGGATTTTTTATTGTTTAGACCAAGAAAGATGGAGAAAATTCTAAGGAATCAAGGTCTGGATGGGGTCCCTTACAGGCCTTTTCTTGGAGACCTTAAAGATTGCATACGAGCCATGAAGAAGCAACAGACCAGATCCATTCAGTTCTCAGATGACATTTTACCACATATTTTTCCATACTATCATCAAATCATCACTAATCATGGTAAGAATTTTAAATATAATTACTTTATAATTTTGATCAATTAAGTAGTAATTTAATTAATTTTATGATCGATCAGGTCCAAATTCATTCATATGGTGGGGTCCTTTTCCGAAGCTCAACATTGCTGATCCAAAGCTAGTTAAGGAGATCCTAAGTAAACCTGATGTATATCGGAAGCCATTTCCTGAGATAAACAACCTAATTCTAGGTCCGTTCCTCTTTTCGCGACATATATTAGGCTCAACGGGTCAGTCCTAAGGGGCCAGTCCATACAGAATTTAAATAGGGAATAAAATGAATTAATTTCATAGCATCATATTTTGATACTCCGGCGAAATGATTAAAATTTATAAAGTAAAAAAAAAAAAAAAAGTGAAATTGGATTGGAGTAGAGATATAAGAGAGATTTTTGAAACTAAAGGTGATACAAATTGCAGGTGGGGTTGCCTCTAAGGAGGGCAAAAAGTGGGGTAAACATAGAAAGATTGTCAATCCTGCTTTCCACCTGGATAAGTTGAAGGTATATATTCTCGTAATAACTTTCACACTTTTCTTTTTCAAGTGGTGTTAAAATTTTATCTCACAATATTTTCAATTTTACACAAATGTCATGTAATAATATCAGAATATGACGGAAGCTATGTGTACGAGTTGTACGAACATGATACAAGAGTGGGAAGGCGGCCGATGTAATAAAAATGGCGATTACGAGATTGATGTTTGGCCACACTTGGTACAATTTGCAGGTGATGTGATATCACGGACAGCATTTGGGAGCAGTTATGAACAAGGCAGAAAGATATTTGAGTTGCAAACACAAAAACTTAACCTCACTCTTCCAATGGTGCAATTCTCCTTCATCCCCGGATGGAGGTGCATGAATATTCATTAAATTTATTACAAAAATAATACTACTAGTATATAAATATTAATAAATTGCATGTGACAAATTAAATTAAAGTCTTTAATGTCAAAAAAAAGTCAATTTTGTTATGGTAGCTAGTAAAACTGTACTAATTTTCATGCATGATTTAAATTAATTAATTAGTGCAGATATGTTCCGACGAAAGTGAACCGGAAAGTGAAAGCATTAAGAAAAGAAATGCAATGCATAATAAGAGGTATAATTGAGAAAAGGATAGAGGAGGGAGGGGCCGGTGGTGAAGACTTGTTAGGTATCCTACTGGAAACAAACTCGAGAATTATTAATGAAAACAAGAATGCAGGAATGAGCATTGAAGATGTGGTGGAGGAGTGCAAGCTATTCTACTTTGCTGGCTCGGAGACGACCGCCGCCTTGCTCGTCTGGACGATGGTGCTGCTATCCAAACATCCCGAGTGGCAAACTCGAGCAAGACAAGAGGTGCTCACTGTCTTACACGATTCGGACCCCCCAACTTTGGAAACACTCAATCACCTCAAAATTGTAAGATATAATATCCATTTCAAAACTAACTTTATAATATTCATTTCCTTTCAATTGGGTCTCAATGTCCTCTATGCGTCTTAAGTGTGGAAAATATTTTTTCAAGACCATAACAAAAATTATTTAATTTCACACCTCTCTACCGGTTCAAACTTTAGAGATGAAGTGAAATAACTTTTAAAAGGCACAAATTCAGGCCAAATCGGGCAAATTGACTCAAATTTCGGCCCAAATTCTTGCCAATTGGCTCGATGTTCATTCGAGCTAATTTGGCCTCAATTTGCAAATTTTAAAAACTTACCGTCCTTAAATTGTCAGCCTAAAAATTTATGATCCTCATTTTCCCATCCCCTAAGTTACGGCATTGATTCAAAACGACATATATTTTGAATTAAAATGAGTACAATGCAAAACGATAATAATAATTTTGCGAATTTTAATACAATTAAGTGCTTCAAAAATACTCCCTCCATCCCCTGGCCCCTTTAAGCTTTACATTTGTAGATGACACGGGTTTTAAGGAATATAATCTTTTATTATGTAAAGTTGTTGGTAAAAAGTGTAAAATAATAAAAAAAGGTGGAGAGAAAAATGAAAAGTGAATGGCAATAGATGTAATTTTGTATAAAATTTCTATAAATGTGATCAATCTTAAAAGGGATGGAGGGAGTAACATTTTTATGATCAATCCACTCATGATCTCTTTACACGATTAATGCAAGAGTGTTTCGAGCCTACATATATATTACTGCATTGTCAAAGAATTTGGGGAGGAGAAACCTAAATTAATATTTTTGTTACTTAAGAAAAATCCGATAATATGAAAGATTTGCCTAATGCAGGTTACCATGATCTTTCAAGAAGTGTTAAGGTTGTATCCGCTGATACCTATTACAGACAGATGCACGACCGAAAAGGTCAAATTAGGCAACCTTACTCTTCCGCCCGGGGTTCATTTCACGCTACTAATTGCCTATCTTCATTATGATCCCCAAATTTGGGGCGACGACGTCAACGAGTTCAACCCTCAAAGGTTCTCGCAAGGCGTTCCCAATGCCGCCAAGGCGCACTCCTCCTTCATACCGTTCAGCTCTGGGCCCCGAATCTGCATCGGCCAGAACTACGCTATGATTGAAGCTAAAATAGCTTTGGCGATGATCCTGCGACGCTTCTCATTTGAGTTGTCTCCCTCTTATTTGCATGCTCCTTTTTCGGTTATAACTATGCAACCACAACACGGTGTACCACTCATCTTACATACACTTAATTGATTCATAATCGGAATAAACCAAGTCTTTTTAGTTTTTAACATCAATAAATATATTTAATGATTGTAATATACATACTGGAACGGATCCAGGTTATGTAACCATGTTCCTGTTAATCTTCTTTGTATCGTTTCAATTTTATCGGATGTGGAAAACCATGAATAATCACAAAATATATGAACTTGCATGATTCATAAGCTTCATTAGAATCATTATGTTGTTAATCTTATTTTATAGAGTATTCGGAATTTATCATGGCATTGTGAGTATTGAATAATTACTCAATTTTCATTTAAGTATTTTGAAGATA
The DNA here is from genome assembly GCA_963675135.1 of Galeopsis tetrahit. Lineage (NCBI taxonomy): Eukaryota > Viridiplantae > Streptophyta > Magnoliopsida > Lamiales > Lamiaceae > Galeopsis > Galeopsis tetrahit. Next base: position 62,996,936 of record OY776121.1, on the reverse strand, counting down.
CCTTAGGAATGTATTATCCGTATGATTGACTATAATTCAATTACGAATTAATTCAATAAAATTGGGATTTTATTGAAAGGGTCTAACCTTCTTAATATTTTTTTTTCCCCTCTTTTTAAATGCGGGGGTTTTGTGTGATGTCTTGTGGAGGGAATTTAGGGGGCTTCTTATTAATGTTAGTCAAAGGCTATTTAAACAAAATTTTAAGTGGAAGAGATTACTGGAACTAATTTCCCTTGAAAAAACACTATGATTATAAATATAATTATACTAATATTTCTGTGAATTCAAAAACAATTAATCATAGCTAAAAAAAAATGGCTTTTTTAGAATTTTTTTTAAAAAAAATTACGAAACAAAATTCATTAATTTTAACTCTCCAAACTAAGTACACATAACCGATAAACACATACATAATGAACAGCGTATGCTTAAATTTAAACAAATAAAGAGTGAAACTAAAAGCAAAATCCATTAACTGAAATTCCGGATAAACAAACTAGCTAGTTGACGACATAAAAGAGGAATTTCTCTTGAACCTATCCAAAGGGATTTTATTGCAAAAGTGATCTCCAAGAATAACATCATTGCCGATGTGGTTTTTAGTTTCCCAATAATAGTCCCGCCAACGTAGAATATTTTTTTATGAGATCAGATTTATAATTTAAATACACACAAAATGATCATCATTTATTAGACACAAGTTTCAAAAGTGAAATGAGATACTCTTCTGACCATGAAAAATATGCTCACATGTTTTTTTGACACAAGTTTTAAAAAAAATGATAAACGGTATTATGAAATTCATTTAGGAATAAAATGAGTAAAGTTGGATTAAGTGATGGGTGAAGAGTAAAGATAAAGTGATAATTTTCATAAAATAAATTAACAGATTTTTAGTATTTCTTTATGGACCAGTTTTGCATAAGTAGACCCTTAGCACTTTCCCACGCCGGTTATATATCTTAACATGTAAAAAATGGTTGAATGAAATTCGAGGCTTAAAAAGAATTCTAGTAAACATGCATGCATAATTAGTACAGTAATTACGAAGCAAAATATGAAAAAGGTAGATCCTTAAAATGTAAAAACCTAGTTCTTCATAAAAGTACATTTTCCTCAAATACAACATATCGACTAGTATTTCTTATCTTGCTTAGTTATTGGATATATAAATCAATTTCCATGTTACCTTCTTCCACCATTCCATTCTAAGAACCATATTGCAATGTAGACTGCGACGACAGATGATCACCTGTGCAGAAAAACAGAGAGCTTCAAGATTTACGCAACGTAAAACAAATATAGATAATAGATATATATATGCTTAAAAGAAAGAAGGTGGCAATTTGTTAGAAGAGAAAGTGAATATGCAACGAACTGATTCAGTAAACTGATACTCAGATAGAAATCCGCCCAAGCCGAATGAATTCAATAATATTCAACCTCCTCTTCTAAACACAAGGCCCAACTATTTATAAGCTATTCCCTCGGTAAAGTAAAGAACATAACTGCTACTAACTACTAACTGAATTGCTAAGTACTAACCAGCCCTAACTAGCTGGTCTTTTCCTTCTTCTTTTATACGTAACACAATTATTCCAACAAACAAATATGGGGTGTCGTCTCTCCCCAAATGCAGAAACACAAGAACAAATTTGCAGATCATGACGAGTACTATTAAGCATTCATCAACTATCATAGATAATAAAAGATAAATTCAGTCACTAACCATGTTCTAATCAGTGATGAGCAAATAGTTATCATATCCGAAAGTCTCACCTTCTGGGTACTGAGGTATTGCAAGGGGCGAGATTTTAACTGAGATCAACGGAGAGTAGCCTATCTGGTATTTAACAACAACTGGCCCAAAAATGTTGAACTTTTCAGCACTATTGCGAGCAATTTCTGCATCAGATCCCCGCTTAAATATCACCTTGGCATGACCCGATTCACGATCAGCTTCAGTCTCGGATTCCATCAAAGACCCAAATCGTCTAAACATTTTATTCAGGTTGATTTCAGATGGTACGTATTTCCTCTCAGCAAAGCTCAAGATAAGCTCTGCAGGTGACGACCCTTGCTTCTGTCTTTTAACATTGTCATCTGGTTCCAATCTCTTCCTAGAATGTGATGTGTGCCATGTTTTTATGGATTTTTCTGCACTTAACGGCACGGTTTGTGGATTTTCAGTTCGATTCTGCCAATCACGCCTTAGTTGCTCCGCAGAATAGTTCTGGACAATACTTGGTTGCTCTCCAGAATGGTTCTGGACAATCCTGTCTTTCCAATAAGAGTCATTTGCATCATCAAATTCAAATCCTTCACCAGATCCACTGATTGTTGGTTCAGCCTTTCTCTTTCTATCATGTTTATTCAAAGAAAATGGGCTTCTGTAATCCCATATATTTGGTGGATCCTGAGCCACTGACTGAAGATGTGACAAAATCGTTGAAGAACCATCAATTATCATTTCATCATTATTTTCATTCACCAATGATGTGGACCCTGTTAATTTGCAGGCTACTTGACTGATGGATTGACCGATTCCAAAGGAAGGCCTAGGAGGTCGAGCCGTTGAGGTTAATAAGTTGGTAGCATGGATATTTACCCTTTTATCCGACCCACTGGCTAGAGGATCAAGTGCTTTCCGTTTTCTCGGGGAAACTGATTTTCCGAGGTCATCCTCAGCATCCGGAGAATAGTCTTTGTCAGCCATTAATTCCGTCAAGCTTCTCTCCTTCCTAGAATGAGAATAATCCATTGGTGTGCTTCTGCGTTTGCAGTCGGTATCCAAGCCATTGTTCATCAACTCTGTGGATGAAAGGAATTCAGTTGGAGAGCGGCATCCCTTCAAACGGAAAAATGCAGATAACTGTGCTTTAGCAATCACAAGATCCAATCGATCAGAAGATGCACAACGTGCCAAATTACTGATATACTCGACAAGTTTATCTGGTTCGAATGAAGTTGCTCTGCATGAGTGATTCAAGCCACACCTCCGTCTGGATTCTTCACGTAACCCAGGGTTCTCGATAATCTGGGTCCCGATTTTAATGTAAGCATCTTTTGGTACACAAGAGCATGTCAAACCCAACTCGACTCTTCTAGAAACTTCTTCCAAGGCAGAGTTGACTGCACTTTGTAATGCTTCAGAATTACTCTGCTTCTCGATCTGGGAAAAGTATGGCATGAACGGCTTTAAAACTGATGTATCATTCCAAGCAAAGCTTCGCTCACCGAAATATGCAACCAAATGAGAGTCTTTTGTGTGATATTTCATAGCTTTCTCCGAAGCATCTGCCTGATCAAATATTTGCCCAGGCCAAAATTGGTTCCGGACTTTTCCCCAAACCAAATCTGATTGTGGAAAATGGCCCTCATTTGTTGGAGTGGATAGACAACCTGATTGATACATTCTGAACAAGCTTCCCGACTTTATTGTTTCTTCATCTGATAAGTTAGTTTCAGAAGTATGCTCTCCAATGGGATACACTTTAACAATCGAGTCTTTACTTTCTGCAGCAAACACTTCGTTTTCATCAACAGCTCTAGCCTTAAAAACTCCACCTTTAGGACCATCAGTGGCTGAGACTTGTCCTTCTTCAGTCGCAATAACTAAAACAACTTCTCCAACAGCAACATCAATCCCACCAAACTGAAGATTATCGTGATCATCAGCATTAAGATCGAGATGAAACTCAGAATGCACAATCTGCGAACCATCTGTTGCATTACTAACCCCGTGAAACATTACAGAATCTTGATCCAGCTGAGCAAGATCTGCTAATATCTGTTCCTTTTCTGAAGTTTGATCTTTTCCTTCAACAATAGTTTCCATACAATGGTTTAAAAGTTCAGATTTCACAAAGCTATGACTATTCATATCAACTGCTTCACATTTAACCTCCTTCTCTTCACTAATCACCACAGACTTAATCACTCTTGATGAAGACACAAACGTTGCACTAATCTCGGGATTCCACACCTCTTCGTCCAGAACATCCCCTTCGTTCCATATATCCATAGCCTCCGAAATTTTTTGATTCGTGCTTTCTTCTCTGTTCTCCCACTCATGACCCTCCAAGTCGCCATTGTGGCTACTCACACCATTAACAAACACATCAGACCCCACAACTTCCACCATTATTTCCCCCTCGTCCCCAACTTCGTAAGACCCCTCGACCTCGTTCCCACCTCCCATACTTACGGAATGAAGTTCGGTATGCAGTTCACCACTCAAAGGCATCTTTGAGACACCTAGTTTACTAATTCTGCGTTAAATTCAAAGCTAAATAAACACACAACCTTGACAAAAATCTGAGGGAAAAAAAAAAACATAAACCTAATAGCTGAAGTGAAAAAAGAATAAACCAAGCACTCAAAAATTCAAGAAAACTACAAGAAACATATATTTTGAACGTAAATTGAAAACCCACATTGCAGATACATCTCCAAAACAAAAACCTAGGAGTCATAAATTCAATAAAATATCAAGAAACATAAAACCTGGATGTAAATTGAAAACCTACATTGCAGATACACTCCAAAACTAAAAACTCAAGCAGAAACTGATAAGGTAACAAGAATAGCACGAAACAAATCAGTGTGGCGTAAATTGAAAAGCCACATTGCAGATAGATTCAGAAAAGCAAAAGAATACCTGAAAACTGCGGTGATGTTGAAGAAAGTGGAAACAGGGGCGGCTTGTCGAGGGTTTAGTACAAGTAGGGATTTACGAAAACACAAAATAGATAAAATTAAAAAAAAAAAAAAAACGAGTGTTTGACCGTGACTGCAGGCAGGAAGGCAGAGTTCTTAACAACCCAACAACAACAATGGAGTCGTAATCAAAAAAGTGAGGCTACGGCGTTGTAGTGATTTTGCCCTATTTTACCGGGAATAAAGGTTTTGTTGCCTTCGACTTATTATAATCTTAATTATTTACCCGATTATGGAAAATTTAATTTTATCTCCTGATTTTTATTACTATATTTTTTTTTCGTGGTATATGGTAAGATGCAATTTGGGATGCTGATCTGGCACGCACTCTATTTTTGTTTTTGTTTTTTATCACTAGATGTACTCCGTCCGTGACTCCTTGTGAGAGGTAAATAAAAAAAGTAAGTATACTTTTAGTAAACTAAAAAATATTTTTCTATATTTAATGATTTAGAATTTCCTGTTACTTTATTTATAATTTGTAATAAGATATTGAAGTTTATTAAAATGATAAAAATATTATTTACAACGTGAAATTTTATTTAAATTAGGAGAAGTTTTGTATTATGTTAATTTTGTTTATCATGCGCATACACAACAATATCCCCATAGTTAAATCATCAATTTTAACATATACTTTACATTTTTCATCAAATTTAATACACAAAAACTTATATACAATATTGCATATATACAATATTGACCAATTTAAGTCAAATTTGTGGGTCAAACGTGGATCAATGCGGGTCAAACGTAGGTCAACCTTAATTAAAATATTTTTTTTCGCTCCCAAATATTATTTTACTACATACTCAAAACTATGTTACTACATGACCAAAATTTTGTCACTACAAGACCAAAAGTGTATTACTACAAGTTCAAAAATATTCTGGGCACTTGTTGTTTTTTGAGCGAAATTACTATAATATTTTTTAAGTCAAAAATATTGTGCTACTACATGACTAAAACTATGTTACTAAGACTAAAATTTTATCACTACAAGGTCAAAAGTGTATTACTACATGTTCAAAAATATTCTGGACACTTAATTTTTTTGGTGAATTACTGAATTTGCCAGAATATTTTTAGACATATAGTATTAAATTTTTGGCCTTGTAGTGGTAATACGTTGACCTTGTAGTAACAATATTTTGGTCATGTACTAAACCATCTGTTTGCGACCCGCGAATTTTTAGGACAACCCGAATCCGGACTTATGACCCGCAAATGTTTTCAAATTACCTTGTTGACTTTTTTGCTAAATGGGCTTAGGATTTTAACTTTGACATAATTGGGTTGAGATGCATGTATGCAATATTGCATGCAAGACTAGCCCAATTTAATACATATTTTTTTTCTTAATTAAATTATATCCATACATTTTTTTCAATCCTTATCAATTCTAACACAAAATTTTTGTATTATACCCACACGTTTGGTTTTTTATTAAATCTAGCTCATACTCACCTGTCTCATTATTAATTGAACATTTATTGTTTATACGGATTTTAATATATGAATTATTTATTACTCCGTAGTATTAAAGGTGATAAAATTGACTTTTAAGAGAGATTATGAATATTTCTATTTTATTGAAAAGATAATCTTTTATTTGTGCGTAAATAATAGTAGATGTTTAAGGAAAGTTTTAAAGAAGTAAAGAGTATGTGACAAATGTTCAAATAATAGTGGAACAAAAGTGAAAGTGTGTGTGCGTGCGAAATCAGAGATGTTGTCTGTCGTGTTGGCACTGTCCAGACAACACTATGCAGCGGAAATTAAAAAGCACGTACTGAAAATAGAAGTATTCAAACTTTGCATAGATTATAAAATAATCTATGTTGTTCACTATATTAAAAATATGTGAAACGAGTACCTCCTTGAGGTGTATAATAACACTATGAAAGTGTAAATAATTTACTAAGTTCTATGAAACTATCTCCCTCATAGATCTAATCACACAACCTAGTAAATAAGACTATGTTCTAACACACTACTATTCGGGTTTACAATAATGTGAAGAACTACAAGAAGAAACAAAGATATTCCTAACAAGAAGCGTATATAGCGTTCAATAGTGTAGTAGTCGAATTCAGCTTTCCTTCTTGTATATCTTGTGTTGAGGCAGCTTCTGTATTTATAGGCGTCAAGGACCAACTGCCATCAACTTCCATGTTCATCACAGCCGTGAGATCATGCGGTAAGTAACTTCTCTCCACCACTCCTAGAATTTAGGGACTTGTTATACCATGTTTAATAACTTCTCACTCCCACGCAATGGCATGACTTGGGTGTTGCCCACGTCTTCTAACTGCTCTGGGGACATCATTAGACAACAAGCGTAAGATCGGAGTTAGTGAGAAAAGGAAGTGCAAATTCTGATGTTGTCATAAGTGTTGGGAACATTAAACACAACACTCGGTTGTTTAGTGTTGGATCATTAAACAAAACACTTATATCAACATCAACAAAAAGTTTTTGGCATATGTTCAAATAATAATGGGAAGGATGAAATACTTTTTATGTTTTTATAGCTCATGTTATTTACTTCATTTGTCCGTCTATAAGTTTCTCAATATTTTTGAACACATAGATTAAAAATATAATTAAATAATAAATATAGTTAAAGTGATATGATTGAGATAGAGATAAAAAGTAAAATACAAAGTGGAGTATAAAAATAAAAAATAATAATATATTTACTAAAAAGGGTATGAAAAGCTTATAAATGGAGGAGTATCAATTAATATCAGTATCAAATATCAAAAAATAAAAAATAGAATATATATATATATATATAATGTGAAAATTATCTAATAATTAAAAATAAGAAAAAATATCTTAAATATGTATAAGTATGGGTATAAATTGGATAAGAGGGAAAATCATATCCTAAATATGATTTAAGTAATTTGGTTAAGAAAAATAAAATATGTGCTATATTTGATATAAAAAAAATATAGGTATAATTTGATTAAGAAGAAAAATATGTGTTAAAATTAATGAAAAGTAAAAGTATAGGCTAAATTTGATGATTTGATCTATCTTTATTTTATCTACTTTATAAAACTTCATGTTCAACTCTTTGAGCATAGTTATGAATGAGAGTACTTTGTAAGAACTAATAATATAGTTGTAGGAGTATTGGAGATGGTGTATTGCATTCGTCTCAACCAAAGATATTGAAGATTAATGGAAGTATCTCAAACATTAGGGAAAAGATTTGACTTGGTCACCAAAACGCATTCACAATCTTGTAGATCCTTTCATTACCCAAGTTATCAAATAGTGCAAGTATGCATTACTGAGAAATACAGAGTAGTACTTTCTCCATCACATTATTATTTGAATATTTGTCAAATACCTTTATTCCATTATTATTTAAACATTTGTCATCCAATTTTTACTCCTTAAAAAAAATATCTTAAACATCTACTTATTTACATTCATGTCATTATTTTTTACACACAAACTCTCAAATAAAATAAAAATATTCATAATATTCTTCCGAAAAATCAATTTTATTACATTTAATACTAATAAATAATTTTACATTAAAATTCGTGCAAACAACAAATTGTTCAATTAATAATGGAACGAAAGAAGTGGTATTACTCACTTTCGAATGTTAGTAATATTTATTGAAAAGTGTTAATACTACGTGTTGCATGTTCATTAACTAAGGTCTTACGAATGAAATGGAAGAATTGTGATATTACAAATTATTTTTTTAGGTCAAATTGACTCGAGTGCACCATGCACTTAGTGCACACAAGACATTCTATATCCCTTGCGATCCCTTTTAATTTGTTTTGTTTATATGACTTTTTTTTTCAAATTTTAGATTTTAGAAAAATATTAATACTCATTTTTTATTATGACATGAACGAATCTGCATTTGTGGCATCCTATGTGGCACAAAAATACAAGTTTCAACGAGCCACTTGATTTCTTTCCGATTGGAGTATATCGAGTTGCAACATCATTAAAAGTTGATTTTTTTATTATAATTCTAAAAATCATTATTAAATTAATATTTAACTTGAATTAATAAGAATTAACCCAAAAAAATGTACTCAATATATTAATATTGAATTCCGTAAGGAGTCCAACTTAAGCCCAAATTTATCTAATGTTAAATACAAATGGTTTATACTTAATTGAATTCCGTGGATAAAAAAATCGTAGCTAGAGTATGTAAGTCATTTAATTAAAAAAAAAAATTGATATACATTTTTTTATAGCGATGGGAAAAAAAGTTGTTTTATCAGAATTATAAATATGACAAATTCATGTAAAAAAGAAAAACGATGTTGAGGGTTGACAAATTTATTACCCTATTCCTCATCATTAATCCGCCCTCAATTTACCTTCATTTTGCTTATTTAATGATTTTTTTAGGTCTTTAGAAATATTCTAAATAAATGTGGATAAATGAAAGTTGATTAGCAAAGGCCACACACCCATAACAAAATAATTCTAAGTCAAATTTATACCTCCTCCATTATCACAGGAATATTTGTAATCACAACAAAAACATGAAGTTAGAACCTTAACTATTTACTTAGAAGAATAAAGTAAATAATCGATTCTACAACAACTTCTCAGAATCAATATAAGCGTTATTTATTTAATCAATTAAAAAAAAAATTGAAAGCATCATACAACATCAATTTTTTTATCGTAAACTGGAGTGGATTTTAAAAAACATACATTTCCTACAGTAGTTATTTTGGACATAAGCGCATGGGTAAGAACAGCTAACAATGATCATTAATGCACATCAAAGCCTTGAATAATACAACAAAATAGCATCTCTTGTACAACCAAATGAATCCTCCTCCTACATACCTCCTATAACAACATTATCCATGCCAATTCTCAGCACCTTCCTCTTTCAAGATTTCCCCAGCAGATCATACGATCCCCACAAAACGTCTGCGAAGAAAAAACGAGGACTTTTAATTCAAGTTTCACCAGCATGAATAGTGAAATCCCAATCCAGATTTGAGATTTTGAAATACGGAAGCATACTTTTTTCTAGACTAAATGGCTGAATTCCAAAATCCCAGCACACACACACACACATTTTTAGGATACATCCAGAATTTCATTTCCATAGATTTCAACAACAAAATTTGCACTTAAGCCCATTCCAAACATACAGAACATCCAGAAAATAAGCAAGCTATGACAAATTTTAACGAGTAAATTGCAAAACTGGTCCCGTATTTATTGAGTATTGGCAATTTTAGTCCCACACGAATAAATTTTCTCAATTAAGTCCCATAACTTTTAAAATGAAGCAATTTTAGTCTTATATCGACAAGTAGCAGGATTTTTGCACGTGTCGCTTGCAGGAGCTGCTGGAATAAAATTCCTTGTAGAAACCGGACTAACATCACTTACGTGGCATAATGAGACCCAAACGTATTAATTTCAATTTTAAAAAATCACAAATTACATATCACCCTAAAAAATAAAAAATGTTACTATAGGACTAAAATTGCAGCATTTTAAAAGTTAAGAGGCTTAATTGAAAGTGATTCGCAGGGGACTAAAATTGCCAACACCCAATAGATATGGCACCTTTGCAATTTACCCCAACAAACAACCAATTTGGCAAAACCAGAAATATAAGAATTGGATTTAAAATGGTGGTGTCCATTCTTAAATATCCATCCATGGAAGAGTAAAATAAGCATATTAATATAGTACTATAATAGTAGTATTATGTACTGTAATATATAATCTAAAGGAATGAGAGAGATAATTACCATACTCAATTTTTACACCATCAGAGTCTCATCTTCCTGCAGCTGAGGCATTGCAACAGGCAATATTTTCACTGAAATCACCGGTGAGTAGCCAATCTGGTAATTAACAACAGCCGACGGCCCAAAAATGTTGAACTTCTCTGCACTATTTCGGGCAACTTCTGCATCAGAACCTCGCTTGTAGATCACTTTGGCACAACCAGATTCATGATCAACTTCAGTCTCGGATTCCATCAGAGGCCCGAATCGTCTAAACATTTTATTCAGACTAATTTCCGATGGAACGCGGTTCCTCTCTGCAAAATTCAATATAAGCTCAGCTGGAGACGATTCTTGCTTTCTCCGTTTTGCCCTTTCGTCTTCTTCAGTTGGTGCAGTTGGAGACACCCCACTTGAAAATCTCTTCCTAGAATTAGATTTCCGTCCCGTTTTTACCGGTTTTTCTCCAGAAAACGACACAACTTGAAGACTCACAGCTCCATTCTCACCCTCGTGCGGTAGTTGCTCATCAGGATAATTTTGCACAATCCTATCAGTCCAATAAGAATCATTCACATCATCAAATTCAAATTCTTCACCAGAGCCACCTACCGTTTGTTCAGATTTTTTCTTTCTACCTCGTCTATTTATAGCTACTGAACTTCTGAATCGCAAGAAAAATGCACGGATACTATTATGGAGCCCGTGCCTTTTCTTAGGATTCAGTGCCAGAAGCTCAATTTGCGACAGCATCTCGCTCACAGATAAAGATTCAGCTGAAACAATCACACTTTGTTTCTCTGACTGCTCGTTCAGAGAGCCATCAATTACCGTTTCATCCTTTATCGATGGTGTGGACCCCGTCAATTGGCTGGCTACTCTACGAATGCATTCACCGATTTTAAAAGAAGGCTTATGAACTTGAGTTGCTGAGGTGGACACTTTTGCAGCATAGACAGTCACCCTTTTTTCCGACCCCTCAGCTAGAGGATCGAGCGCTTTCCGTTTCTTCCCAGAAGGAACGGATTTTCCAAAATCATCAGCACCAAACTCGTCTTCTTCAGCATCTGGTGAATATTCCCCCCTATCCACCATGCTTTTCTCCTTTTTCAACTGAGCAATGTCTTTCGGAACGTGTCTACGTTTGTGACTTACTTTTTCAGTATCTGCATCACTTTCAAGCAATTCTCCAGATGAAGGAAACTCGGTTAACGAACGGTACCCTTTAAAACGACAAAATGCGGACAACTGTGCTCGAGCAATCACAAGATCCAGCCGATCGGGTCGAGAAGATGCACGAGGTGCTAAGCCCGTGATATAGTCAAGGAGTTTATCAGGCTCAAAATGAGAGGCCCGTGTAGATTTATCCACACCAAATCTTTGGCTTGCTTCTTCACGTATCCCAGTGTTCTCCACACCCTGAGTTTCGATCTTAGCATACGCATCTTTTGGTATACAAGAACATGTCAAACCTAGCTCGACTCGTCTCCCGACCTCTTCCAAGGCACAGGTGACTGCATTGTGAAATGCTTCAGAACTACTTTGCTTCTCAATCTGCGTAAAATGTGATCTGAAAGGCTTCAACGCAGATGCATCATTCCAAGCAAAGGTTTGATCTCCAAAATATGCTACCAAATAAGAATCTTTCTTATGATATTTAACAGCCTTTTCTGAGGCATCATCCGGATCGAATATCTGCCCAGGCCACCATGGATGGCTTCTGACTTTACCCCAAACCAAATCTGATTGGGCAAAATTACCCTCTTTTTCGGGAGGTGTTAAATAACCCAATTGGCTCATTCTGAAGGAGCTCGTGCACTTCATCGTTTCTTCAGTTGACAACTTCAATTTCTCAGATTCTGGTTCTTCTTCAACATCCATGACCTTTGTTTCAGAAATATGATCGTCCAAAGTACCAAAGCCATTGCAGTTTTGAGGCTCGTGATCTTCTTCCCTAGACTTATTGTCGAGGCTCATGATTTCCTCAACGGGTCCCGCCTTTTCAGTTTTTACCGGTGAGATGCTGACTTGAGCAGTATCAGAAATAGGTGCGACTTCATTTGGCATCGAATTGATATTCTCAATCTTACCAACCTCGTGATTTGATGTTTCGGTTATTTGCTCAGAATCCTCTTGTTCCGTACCACATTCTTGAACAATATTGTCAATGCCTTCAGAATTGCCAATAGCATTAGCATGATCTTCTACAGCTATTAAATCCTCCGCCTCAACATTTGAGCACATGCCTTCTTCCATTTCCATGAGCTCCGTATTTTCAGCTGAATCATCAAGTGCTGGAATTTCAGAGTTAATTTCCTCAACCTTTTCACAAGATCCATCTCTTGTTTCGGTTATTTGCTCAGAAACCTCTTGTTTCATACCACATTCTTGAACAATATTGTTAATGTCTTCAGAATTGCCAATAGCATTAGCATGATCTTCTACAGCCATTAAATCCTCCGCCTCAACCGTTGAGCACATGCCTTCTTCCACAAGCTCCGTATTTTCAGCCGAGTCATCAACTGCTGGAATTTCAGAGTTAATTTCCTCAACCTTTTCACAAGATCCATCTCCATCCACAGCTTCCGTTTTAGATATCACAGCATCTTGGCCATCCATTTCTGGTTGTACAATTTCCTTGTCTGATGGAACAATCAAGCTCGTTATATTCGGCTCGTTTTTTATTTTATCTTCTTGAATCTCAACATTGAGTGATTTGTCACTGTCTACTACATCAGTAACACTTTTATCTGTCAATTGATTTGGTCCATCGTTGAGAACTTTGTTTTCATCAGCCTTATGAGTTTCCAACCCTGCATCAGCCTTATGAGTTTCCAACTCTGCATCAGCTCCCAAGCATTCGTCATTACCTACAAAACACAAACCTAGCATATTAACATTTGATACATCATATCTGATATCCTGTTCAAAATAAAAAAAATACCTCACCTGTATGAGAAACACCAACGACCTGATCATCTGACTCAAGCTTTTCACAACCTTGATTCTCATCCTGAACATCGGAGATTTGGGCATCCGATTCAAGAATCGGGGCCTTACTTTCTGCAGCAAAATCTTCTTTTTCATCAACAGATTTCTCGTCAATGCCACCATCAGTGGTTGCAAGTTCAGCTTTCACAGAATCACTTGCATCAACTAAATGAGCTCCTTCAACAACAGAATCAATCCCATCAACCTCAACATTTTCTACACCATCACCATTAGTGGTTGCAAGTTCGGCTTTCGCATTATCACTTGCATCAACTAAATGAGCTCCCTCGACAACAGAATCAATCCCATCAACCTTAACATTTTCAACACCTTCCCCATTAGGGTTGAGAGAGATCTCAGGCTGTGCTGCTTTAGTTTCCTCATGGGACATCACTGAATCTGCATCAACGTGATCAAGATTTGCAGAATTATCATTTGAGGGTGATACTTCTTTGTTTTCTTCGATATCAGCTATTTCAGAAACAGCTTCTGCAGGATGGCTCATAGTTTCTTCATGAGACATCACTGAATCTGCATCAACGTGATCACGATTTGCAGAATTATCAATTGAGGGTGATACTTCTTTGTTTTCTTCAATATCAGCTATTTCAGAAACAGCTTCTGCAGGATGGCTCATAGTTGCCTCATGAGACATCACTGAATCTGCATCAACGTGATCACGATTTGCAGAATTATCAATTGAGGGCGATACTTCTTTGTTTTCTTCAATATCAGCTTTTTCAGAAGCAGCTTCTGCAGGATGGCTCATAGTTGCCTCATGAGACATCACTGAATCTGCATCAACATGATCACGATTTGCAGAATTATCACTTGAGGGTGATACTTCTTTCTTTTCTTCAATATCAGATATTTGAGAAACAGCCTCTGCAGGATGGCTCATAGATTCATCATGAGACATCACTGAGTCTGCATCAACATGGTCACGATTTGCAGGATTATCACTTGAGGGCAATACTTCTTTTTTTTCTTCAATATCAGCTATTTCAGTAACAGCTTCTGCAGGACTGCTCATAGGTTCAGGGGTAACTACTTCAGCACTATCCTTATCAACTGCTTCATCTTCGGTATTCTTCTCTTCGCTTATCACCATAGGAGACGGTCCTGCAACTTCATCAACAGCTGCACACTTTGCAGAATCATCATATGATGGCAATACTTCTTTTTTCTCTACAATCTCAGTTTTTTCATCCAAATCAGCTTCTTCTGGATGGTTCAAAGGTTCAGGGGTCACTAAATCAGCACACTCCTTAGTAACTGCTTCGTCTTCAGTTTTTGTCTCTTCACTAATCACCAAAGGAGACGGCCCAATAACCTCTGTATCCGTCACAGTCGCTGCTGGTGAAAACTGATCATGGCTTGCAGTACTATCACTCGAAGGTAATATTTTTTTCTCTTTGATCTCAGTTTTTTCATCAATAACAGCTTCCGTGGGACGATCCAAAGATTCAGAGGCAGCACCATCTTTAGTAACTGCTTCAACTTCGTCTATCTTCTCGTCATCAATCACCATAGGAGACGGCCCTATATCTTCAGAATCCTGCACAGTCGCTGCCTGCTCTAAATCGAATACTTCTTTTTTCTCTTTGATCTCAGTTTTTTCATCAAGAACAGCTTCTGTGGGACCATCTTTAGTAACTGCTTCAGCTTCAGTTATCTTCTCTTCAACAATCACCATAGGAGACGGCCCTGTAACTTCAGAATCGGGCACAGTTGCTGACTCGATTGCCTCAATTCCGGGATTCCACACCTCATCATTAACTACACTAACCCCACTGGGTGGCAATGCACTATCAACATCAACAGATTTACATAAAGTGGCATATACTTCTTCTCTAGTAACAATAGGTTTCTCATCCTTCAACTCAGAGGGCCCCACCTTAGAGACATCCATAGCTTCAGAAACGTTATGAATCTGAGTTTGTTCTTCAATTTTGTGCTCCAAATCTACACCTACAAGATTACCCTGTATATCCCCACTAACCCCATCGACATAAACATCTGAACCCACAACTTCAACCATGATTTCTTCTTCAACCTGATTTTCACTACCAATTTTTTCATCACTAGGCGAATTACCACTCGAAGTCGCGGCTGTAACAGTGTCAACATCTTGCTGATCTTCCATAATCGAGATTCCGATTTCTGGATCAATACTTCAAATTTAATAAAGGAAAAAAGAAGAGCTTTTTAATAAAACAAGAAAAAGAGAATTATCTTTTACCCCCAATAGCAGAAGTGTCGAAAATCTACCAGATACATAAGTAAATTCAAGAAAAAATCGAGAAATATGCGTTTGCCAAGTACGGTGAAAACCCACGTGCAATTACATGAAGTTACAGAAGCATACCTCTACCGGAATTTTGTTTAGAAGATTGGAAGCTGGGATTCTTGAGGGTTTTTAGTGAGAGAGAGAGAGAGACTGAGGGGGGGAGAGAGAGAGTAGAACCAATAAGTAATGTTGTTAGAGTTGAGATTTAAAGGAAGTAATAAAATTAATATTTTCCCTTAAAAAAAATTAATCTTTTCGAAAAAGAAATATTTAACTGAGGTAATATTTCCACTTACGAAAGTTGCTTCTGTCATATTGTAACATTTTTTTTTATCTATAAAAATTTTACTCAACTATTTTTATGCATTTTTATTTTTTTTTGGGTTTAATCACACGAGTATGAAACTTATCCTTGTTCAAAAAATGGCGAATCATTACTTGAGACGATAATGTATGAAATAAATTATACGACTAAAGTACTAACTCAATAATCAATTGATATTATGTATTGCTATCAAAAAAATAAATTTACATAAATCCTTAAATTAAAAGTCACAGTTTTCTTCTTATAGTCCAAATTTATCGTTGAAGCACGAGACAGTGAGCAATATTTCTCTTTCTGATTCAATATTTTTCTTTCTAATTTAACACGGTAATAGAAAAGGTGTTGGGGAGGAATTTAAGTATAACTTAAACATAGTATTTTAACACTTTTGAAAATATAAATATTAAGAAGTGAAAAGTGAAAGTTACTTATTTTTTTATTTTTTATCCCCAAATAAAAAGTACACATTTCATTTTTTACAAACCAATTGAAGATAATACTCCTAATTTGTATCATCAATGTCGTCATGAAGTGTACAAGTACAACATTGGGAGATGGGAGGTGACAGAAGTGATTTGGGGGGTGGGGGTTACAAGTTGCAACAAGTCATTGGGTGAGTTCCAGTGGGGCACAAAAGTAAGTTTTTAATTAACAGCATTTATTTATTTAATTTGTTTGTTTGGTTATTTAAAATACCTAGTATTTTCTCATTTCTCCAATTACTTTTACACTTTCATTTAAGAAAACGTTTCACACTAACTTTCACATCCTTAAAATATAAAATTATTTAAAACTTTCATCCTCACAATATCATTAATTTTACACAAATGGCATTATTTTTTATTCACACATACATAAAAGTCAACTCGTCTATTTACTTTATATATAAAGTTTTATAAAATTACTCTTTAAAACTCCACTCATTATTACACTTTCTTAATATGCATGTTCATCTACATATGAAAATAATTTGGAGATGGGGGAGTATGTTTTAAATGATGTATTAATAATTACTACTCCCTCCATCCCGAAATTATTTGGACAGTTTGACCGACACAATTTTTAAGAAAAGTGAATTTAGTGGTTGGTGATGTAAGATAAAGAAGGAGTATTTTAGGTGATTTGTTAAGATGTAAAGTGGATATGACGAAATGTAAAGTAAAATGTATGTAAGAAGAGGTTGGCAATTTATAAAATAAAATGATGTTGGAAAGGTATTAATTTTATAGGGTATTTTCATATTAAAAATGTGCAAGTAATTTTGGGACGTTCAAATAAGAAAAATGTGCAAATAATCACATGAAGGATTGAGTAATACTTGATGTGTTTAAAATAAAAATTGCATAAGAATAAAATAGTGATTTAGAATAAAGAAGCATTCCATATTTTTTAAGTTTTATTAATTATTTTAAAAGTACATGTTTTTTTTTTTCTGTGTTACAATTGTTTGCAAACTTGTTTATTTGTTTGTTTTACAATTATTTACCCAACACCTAAAAAAAACTCTTTCATAGACTACACCCCACAATATTTATATAGTTACATAAGATATCATTACTTTTATACTCAATATGCTTCCTCTGGAGTAAACAATTGTGAAGTATTTTTATTATATTTACACATGACCAACTATATGTAGCAATTTCCAGAATAAAGAGTAAAAAGGAATTAAAAATATTTGGTGATGATGAAAAACTTTTTAACTCACCTATTAATGTTGTTTTCAAATAAGTTTTTCAGAATCGCAATTAAATTACAACAAAGTTTTTTCATATTTTATTTTTTAATTTAATTATTTATTATGAATTGTACAAAATAATTACATTTACGTTAGTTTAATTATTTTATAAATCATGAATTATTATTTTAATTATATTACATATGATGTTAAGCTCGTTTATTTTAAAAGGGTAAGGCTAATGTACACTTAAGTAGTTAAGTATACCATGTAACTGAGACCTTGATTTTTTTATTTTTTTTAGGACTTACATTTTTCAATAATATTTTCAGTAATATTAACTTACATTTTATGGTAATGTTATATTACACATTATAGTTATATGGTGTTGCACTTTTCAATTTTCGATTGACTTTTTTTTTCCCTTTTTTTTGGTATTGCACTCTTCAATGATATTTTCAGTTATATTGACTTACACTTTTTTGTAATGTTATATCGCACCTTTTAGTTATACGGTGTTGCACTTTTCAATTGTAGTGTCTTATACTTTACAATAATATTTTCATTTATAGTGACTTACACTTTTTAATAATATTGTGTTGCACTTTTCAGTTATAATAACTTGAATTTTTCATTAATATAACTTACATTTTTCAGTTATAATAGCTTAAATTTTTTAGTTATAATAACTTACATTTTTCATTAATATAACTAATTACATTTTTCAGTTATAATAACTTACACTTTTCATTAATAAAACTTACACTTTTCATTAATATAACTTACATTTTTTTAGTTATAATAACTTACATTTTTCATTAATATTGTGTTGCATTTCTCAATTATACTGACTTGTATTTTTTTATTAAATGTTGTGTTGCATTTTTTAGTTATAATTACTTACACTTTTCATAAAAAACGGTGTTGCATTTTTTAATACAATAACATACACTTTTTAAAAAAATCATCGGTCAACCATTGACCGGTCATGATTCACGTATTCTACAACACTAGAATAAACGACCGCAAGTATACGACGTCTATCGTAGAGAAGTAAGTACGACGTCGATCCCACGGGGAGGTATAGCGTAAAAGTGTAGTTTGTTGACGGAATTCTAAATAGACGGTGATCGATAAAGTGAATGTGGTGAATTACCCTACGATTGCCTACCAAATTGTCACGAATAAGCAATAAAGAGTAATGTAAAATCGATCAAATAACATGCAAACTAAGAAAACGAGGTAAAACGAATGAAAACTCAAGTATGAGAAGGTAGGTTCCAAGGCATTTGCAACACTTAGATATCTGTTTCTGAATTGTAACTCATTCAAATGGCAATTAAGGTTGTCCTCTTATAGGGTTGACCACTAAAGAAAAATTAATTAATCTCTCGATCTAACTAATCCAAAAGAAAATGCGACGTAAGTTCGTATCTCTGCCTTACAAACATCACACCACCTAAAATAGCCCCAAAGGTCATTCAATTCCCTCTCCGATAACTAATCCTCTCTCGAGCTCATAATAATATCGGGTTGCATGCTTGCATACGATTAATGGAATAAATCTTTCAATCTTATCCCAATTAATAATGGATTAAACATATCATCATGACCAATAACAACATACTTCCAAATGAGAATTAAACATGCAAATAAGAGACAACCACCATTTAAAGCAAGAAATTAATTCATAAACTTCAATCCAAATATTTACAAAGCCCTAGAACCAAAAGTGTTTAGCCAAGAGCTAACATAATCAAATTACAAAATCCAAATGAAATAGTTAACTAAAAAGAGAGAGAAAGAGGAAGCTTAGTCTAAAATGTGGTAGAGAATGTAGTTTTCAAGCTATTGCATCCTTCCTTGCTTGATTTGATGAAGAATTGAGGAAGAAATGGTCAAAACACCTCCAAGTATGTGTTACTATGTGTGGAATTTGAGGAATTGGGGGAGAGAGTTTTGGGTTTCAAGAATGAGGTCTTATATAGTGTTGGGGTAGGGCTTAAGGATGAAAATTACACTTAAGTCCTTGAAAATTGGACAAAATATGCAAAAACCACCGAGAGTAGGGGAGACTCGGCCGAGTGGGACAACTCGGCCGAGTTGGGGTGTTAGAATTGGGGAAAAAGCCTTCTTCAGAACTCGGCCGAGTTGCAATTGTTCCAGTGCCCAAGTTCGCCCAGCAGCTCGGCCGAGTCAGGGAGCTCGATCGAGTGGCAAAATCATTCCAGATTCTGGTCCTCGGTCGGACTCGGCCGAGTTGGGTAACTCGGCCGAGTTGCATTCTGAACTTGTTTCGTGCATAATTTTTGCTTCCGACCTCCAATCGACTTGATTCTTTTGGCTATTCCACTCCATTTTTCGAGACGAATCCAACGGTGCACTCCTCTTCCTGATCCATTAAAGTATGGTTGGTGTTTTGCTCCAAATTCTATCGTATTTCCTACAAAATCGACAAAACACAACCTTTACCTCATTTTGGCTCAAATCATCATAATCAATGCATAAATCAATGAAATCTCATCAAAAACATGCTTCACATGTGCCTCTAAAATGTGTAAATTCCACCCGAATCAACCCCCCCCCTCCCAAACTTAAAATGTTGTTTGTCCTCAAACAACTAAGCACTTAAAGCAATGAGGGTGGAATGATCACAATTGCATATTCAATGTAAATCACACATGCAAAGTAAGATGTAGTGATGTATTTAACTAAATGGGCTTTTAAAAAAGTTAAAGTCTGGCTTGTTTATTAAACAAACTAAACCGAGTTTTAATAGGCTGGACCGTAAGTCCTTGTTGGGTAGTTTGACCAATTTTCAGCCCTAGTTTCCGTATATAAAGTGAAATTATCTTTTATATGTATATATATACTACTTTCTATTTTTTAATAAGTGTATTTTAAAGCATTGTTTTTTTCAAATACATTAGCTTACTAAATAATTTAAATGAAAATAAATAATTAGTCAAATTACCTTTTCAAGTAAACTAAATTAATGTGAAATTAAAACGTCACCAAAAAAAAGAACGTGTATTAGGGAATTCTCACACTGATCTTTGACTATGAAATTCTTGGTGATTTGGGTTTGAATAACATTACAAAGAAACTCAGAGAAACAAATGAGACTTGTACTGTATGTCTTATCAACAATCAACATGATGACCAATGGATAAAAAATATTTTATTTTATCTAAACAATTTGGTCACATGATTATATTAAGTACATTTTAATTGTTCTATATATTTTGATTTTAATAAAATTTAGAACAAACAAAGGGTCCATAGCTCAGTGGTAGAGCATTTGACTGCAGATCAAGAGGTCACCGGTTCGAACCCGGTTGGGCCCTTTAATTTATTTATTGTTTTTTTTTCAAGCCCTTTAATTTATTATTTTTTTTTCAAGCCCTTTAATTTTTTATTTTTTTTTCAAGCCCTTTAATTTTTTATTTTTTTTTCAAGCCCTTTAATTTATTATTTTTTTTTCAAGCCCTTTAATTTTTTTATTGTTTTTTTTCAAGCCCTACTATTAAATATTCTTACATACATCATTTTTATTAATAAAGTAACACCCATGTACAAAAATTAAATGATCTAAAGAATTTCAAAATTTTGTCAAACATGATATTTGACACGGCATTTTAGTTACATTTAACGTGGCTAGTAAAAATATTTTAAACCATAAGTATGCAAATGGATTACATCATAAAACGAATAAAGTGGTCGATTTCTTTTATGAACAAATTAATAATAAAGATATTATTGATAAAAAAAATTCAAAATGCTAATAGAATCAATGGAAATGTTATTTTAGTTCTTTGTTCTTCAATTTATTATGTATAAAACGTGCATTTTTTTAAAAAAAATTTAATTATGGGCTGTGATATATGTGGGATTGAGCTTCTTCAGCAGGGAGGTGCAAAATCATTTGAGCAACATCTGACCATAATATATATTGTGACATTGATATGCTTGAGAGTTGAAGAAGCTGAAATAAACATTACTTTTTTTTTTAAGTTAAATAAACATTACTTTTTTTTTAAGTTAAATAAACATTACTTATGAGATTACACAATAAGTAAATTAAATATTGCATCTAATTAAATTTACAAAATTCTAAGCCTATATATAAATAGAAAATTCAGAAACCATTTATATGATTCTCAACCAAATCTTCAACACTCATAACTCATATAAAAAATATACATAAATATGTAGACAAATATTTATGGTATTATTCCGTTGGTATAAAGTTAAATTTACTAACTACAGTAATATGTTTTTGTTGTAAATTTAATTTTCAAAATAATCAAACACAAACAAATAGTCCGGCCTTCAGTGATAAATATTGAGTGCTTCATCATATCCAATGTATGTTGATATTTCATACTAGTATTTTTTACAATTCAAATTCACACATTTCAACCTTTTTTTTTACAATTCAAATTCACATATTTATTTGGTAGGAGTGATAAATATTGAGTGCTCAGCGAAGTTTTCACCTTTCCACAATTTAAACCCAGAATTTTATAATTGAAGTTAAAAAATAAAATTGAAACAACATAACTAAATTTTCTTCAGTCCATAGTTAACAAGTTCTAATACGATAGAAAACAAATGTTTGCCCTTTCAAGACAAAAAATCAAGGTACATTAACCACAACTCTTACAAAGTTTAGCTAAAGAAGTGGATCAAAACCTGTTTTGCAAGCAATGTAAAATCACTCTCATTATCCAAAACTAATGCTTCGAAGCAATTACGGAGCACAATATACTTCTGAGAAACACTAAATGATAATCACACATCATTCAGATACAAGCGTATACTAGATTTCCAGGAACATGAGACGGGATCAAGTATCCGAGACCAAGAATCAAGCAGAAACGAATTCTATCTTCTTGTTCTGCTTTCCTGTTACAAATAAACACCTCGTATGAATCCAATTTTTTTTATCCATGTCTAGTGTGTGATTAGTCATAGGCACACACTGATATATTACAGATGACAAAAGAACTTCGAGTTAAAGTTGTATGGGAGACTCCTTAGAACATGTATGAGAAGTTTTTATATTAATTTCACTTAGAACATGTATGAGAAAATAACTGAACAGCCTAGTTTGCAGTTTCAAACCTTAGTGGTAAATAATTTTCTAGATTTTGTTGGTTAATGAGCAGAAATTAGAGTGGTTAATACTACATACTCAATATCATTAAAACAGAAACATACTCGAGGTACAAGCAGATACAGGTGAAGAATGAAAGAACACGTTTTTTTTTTTAAATCACTTATTTAGCATTCGGGGCGGGTTGGGAGAGATAGACTTACTCAATAATCAATTTGAGAGTTTGAGTAGCTAAAGCCTTGAGGGAAAGAGCCTTGTTGAGGAAACTGCAAAAGTCATCCATCCACATGTTTGCTTCTTAGTTACATTGTTGTAGGGGTGATATAAAACAGTACTAATATTTTCAGGCAAATGACTAAATCAAGAATACTTGGGAGTTACCTGCGGAATAGAACCCATCTGCGTCCCTACCGTATCTCTGCTAGTAGCTCCATCACCACCCCTAGCAGATCCCTTGGTGTCACCCTGCCCATACGTCACAAACTCACTATGATATCATAGACGTAATGACTTGACTTGTAAAGAAAACTTATTGAAAATGCTTATTTACACACCTCTAACTGCAACATCAAGGTCGTTCCAGGGAAAAAGAAACAGAAAGAACACGATTAGTTTGACCTTTTATATCAAATATGGAACAAACACAGAATATAGAAATGGGATATAATGAGAAAATTTAAGATACCTCTCTGTACCTAGCCAAATAGACCTTCAGTGGAGCAACGTATTCCTCGAAACCTAAGGTTGCCATTGCCCACAACAAATCATCCCCGTTGATAGTCTTCCTTTTCTCTTTCTGACACTTATCGCTAGCTCTATTTGAGAAGTAACAAGCAAAGAGAAACGTCATTGATGAAACTAAAGGTTTCATGGGCAAGCATTTGAGCTACTTATTGCTTGCAAGTTGCAACTAATCATGATTCATATATATCTCAAAAAAGATTAAAAAAAAACCCAGTAAAGCAAACATTCTCATTATAACAGGCAAAGAAACCTCCACCATTATACTAGGCAAAAAGAATAATTCAAAGCTTTAAAAATTGCAAACCAAATCACGGCATAAGAATTCATGTATGGTAAAGTCGGTACTATTTTTAACCCAACCAGAGGTTCTTCAGTGAATGCGCAAAAAGAGTAAAAGGAATGTTTCAGTAGTAGTTAATAACTAAAAGGTTGATTTTGTTGTGCAAAATGTCACTTGTAAAGAGTGGAAGTCAGCCAAGCTTAGGCTAAGAAGCGTGGTGATGCATTAGCAGCAGCAACAAGGGAGTATGTGATGTGTGTGTTGCTTTGCAATAACTTCACCAAATCCATTTACTTCAACAAAAAGCACTTTCTTTCGATGGAGTCACATACCACCATTTACTCAAGAGTCGAGAGAAGGATTCAAGGAAAGAGCAAGAAAAAAAAGGAGACAATGAAAATGGAAGCATCATTAGTAGTATACAATTGGCAAACTCGTCTATCATGATCAAAATTGAAACTTGTTAGGAAATGAGAAATTGTATATCTATGAGCAATACTTCCCCTGATCTTCACATTCTTGATCCGACCTTATGCATTGGATTATCAATGAAAAGTGGCAATATAACACTAACTATAGAAAACAAGGAACACAAAATGGGGACAAGAACGAGGCCACCCCTTCTGACCCACCCTAAATGAAACGGCAATTCAAACAGGGAGTAGGAACTTTTACAAAGAAGACACGTAAAAAATAGTGAAATGAGCATGGTCCTCATAGTGTTTCAAATAATTGGTCTCCTGACCATCCAAGACTTTGCAAGAAAGAATTACACATAACAAGTATATAGAAAATGCAAAGGCAAATCATCCAACACACAGAAAACATAAAAATAAACAAGAAAGTAGTACATACTCGCTAGTGACAAAGCTGATGAACTCCGATACACATTCCTGAACGACGTCCTTAGCATCTTTAGCGATCTTTCCATTAGCAGGAAGGGCTTTCTTCATGATACGACCTATGTTGGCAATCGGAAGAAAGCGATCCTGTTCGCGGGCGCTAGACGGCGAGCCCTGGTCACCGCCATCTTCATATGTACCTCGGCCGTCCGTCATCAGAGCAGGAAACAAAACCCTAGACTGTCCATACACCAAATAAAAAAAGACTTTTCACCATAACAGAAATCAGTGGCTCAAAATATAAAAAAACGATTCAACCTTAGAAAACAAAGTAGTTGCTGCAATTCGGCATAGCATTTTGACAGATGCAACATCATAAACACGCATAAACACACAGAGAGTAAAGGTGAGAGAGAGTGTAGCAGTACCTGAATTTGTATTTGGCGGGGAAGAAAAGAGAGAAGAATGATTGGAGGATGAATTTGGAGAAATCTGAGAGCAGAGAGAATGGAATTTAAGATCGGACGACGCAGAGATGAGGAAGGAACGAAGGAAGGAACTGCCCAATACCCACTCACCTATATGTTATACTATGCGGTTATTCAATATTGACTGTAATTTCTGAAATTGTAAAAAATAATAATAAATATATACATTTACGAAAATTTATTTGTTAGACTAATCAATTAGTTTAGTTATTAAGTTGTAACCATATTAATGGGTTATCTAAAGTCTTTCTTGTAAAATATGGAGAAAATAATTTTGAAAATGTAGAATTGTTATAAAAATAGAATGGGTAGATGGAAGAAAATTGTTTTGCCAATTCAAAATTAAATTTAAAGGGAATATAAAAAATTAATATATTTAATTATATATTATCCGGTCAAATCATGGTGCCTACTTTAATTTTTGGAAAAGCTAAATTGAACATTTAACTATTTGTTTCGACTATAAATTGATCTCCGACTAATAAAATATAATTACATATTTCCTTCCATTAAAAGAACAAATATGCTCTTAATTTTTTATTTTTTATTAGTTGTTCTATTTTAAATAATAATAGTTTAGAATTCAATTTGTACTGCTGATTATCTAATACTCCGTACTTTTTCCTATTAGTTATTTTCAATTTGGTTTAATTTTGATTTTAAAGTTATTTTGATTTTGAATTTTTATTATCTATTTATGTCACTAACTAAATTTGATACTCGCGGATAAAATAATTACATTTTATATAAACTTTATGTGTGACACATTTCAGAATTTTGCCACTTATTTTTGTACGGTAGTTTGTTTTATATGTGCTACGTAATTATTTTATTTATTCATTTTACATATAATTAAAATGATGGTATAAGAGTAGAAAGTAATACTATCACGGAATAGTAATATATATTAAAGGAAACAAAATTTATTTTTTGATCCTTCGTATTCCCTGTCCCAATCCCACTGCATGAAAATGATGAAATTATTGCCTTAAAAGAATTAATCACTTAAAAAATCAGACATTTTAACATTGTGTGATAGAGGCTACAGTTCTTTCCTTTCTCAGCACAAATCTTTATTCCTGATGTAACTGAAAATCATGGGTGAAAAACATGAACAAGATGTGAACAGAATAGTGAAACTGGTTGAGTTCCATGTCTGAAACAAAGGTCAAATCAGTAAATTCACCAGGAAGTTTTGAAACAAAGGCGAAGAAAATAAAGAGTGAGTTTTCATATCGAAAATAGGTTCCCTAAGCATGGCATTTCTTCATATAGAAATTAATTATCTGCCACCATAGATAGGAAAAGAAATCAATCTGAAGTACATTTAACACAGGAAACCATTGGGAGATTTTATTATGTTCACAAAATGTAGGGTGGTCTTGCAACTTATTAGAGAGGGCATGCTTTTTCGAACTCCTGTTGCTCCTTGCGGCATAATTCAAACTCGTTGGTGTGGTAATACATGCATCCAGCGTAAGCATCCAGTTCTTTGGTGCAGTTCTGGTGGAGATCTTTCAGCCTACAAACACAACGTAGTTTGAATTAGTAATGTGCTCGTATGATATTATATCCGTATACAACACATATAATCAGATTGGTTAATGGTATTGGATGGTAATCAAATTATGGTTTCAAACTGGATTCCAGACCTGGCATGCACTTCTCATGCATGAATTATAGATTTTTTTGACAAGTGTTCATTACATTAACACCTCTAATGTAAATATTGATAATTTTGAGAAAAATCATTCAGCTCTAATCAGCTTGAACAGCAGTATGGAACAGATTCCCATTTTCTCAATGGTGGGCACCCATACATTTCATCTTATTAATATCCTGCAAACATAATATGATAACAGGACCTGAAGCTGAACTCCATGAATTTGTACATATACAGTAGTGTATAATTACTTTGTATTGGGACTTGACGTTGAGACTTGATCTATCCTTCTCAAGTCAAAGGAAGGATCGTGTAGGGAACAGCGAATAGAACCCCGGATACCACAAACAGGTGCTCCACCGTGACAAAGATTTGGAGATAAATAAAGAGATGAAAGAGCAGAAAGGAAAACAGAAACAGATTATAAAAACGTTAATCATGTCCCTTGGTTCAAAGTGGTTTGGAAGGCTCCGGTTCCAAAGAAAATTCAGATTTTTCTGTGGTTGATTGTTTTGGGAAAGCTGCCTACTTGTGATTTTATTCAAAAACAATATCCTAATTGCTCTGTCTCTCCAAGTTGGTGTGTTTTGTACAGGAACTCCGCAGAGGATCTTAATCACATACTCTTACATTGTCCTTTTGCTCGAGAACTGTGGTACAGGGTGTTCAACGAAGTGGGCATTAATTGAGTTATTCCAGACTCGACTTTGGCTTTACTTCTTAGTAATTTTGGGGGCACTATTAGCAAAAAAGGAAAAATACTAGGAAGGATTGCTGTATCAGTAGTGATGTGGTTTATTTGGGGTGAGAGGAATAGACGTATTTTTGAGGATAGATATGAATCGATTGATGAGATATGGGATAGAACTAAGTATAAAGTGGCCTTATGGTCTCTTAGTCATAGAGCTTTTAGGGGTAATCTTATTTCTGAGGTGTCTAGGAATTGGATCTATGCCTTGTAACTGAATATGTAATCATAATAGGGACTTCTCATCCCTATGCATGCAATAAAAGTATAAGTTTCTTATAAAAAAAAAGAGGAAAACGTAAAAACTGAGGAGGGAGAATTTAGAGAAAAGGTTGATGGAAGTCTTCGAGAGAAGCATTTTGTACTTAGAATGATAAGGTCGTTTGGTAAATTTCACGACACATCATAATAGTGAACATTCAACTAGAAATCGAGCAGCAATGTTAACCCTCCCCATATAATCATCGCTCTCATAACAACGAAAGCCTGGAAAAAAGCTAACCATTAAGCTTTACAAAGTTTATTTTACATCCGGCTTCATGAACCAAAAACCAACTCAATAAATACAGCAAAACCAGTCCAGCAGTCAATACCATACTAGATATCTCACACCTTAGAACCAACTTCAAATAACGCATATGCGAACTAATATGATACGACCTGCTTAGCATCAAGCTAACGGGATCCTTAAGCAACTAAACCATTTTCCGACTACGTAGGGTTGGCTATATGGATATATCATGACATCATGTCAGGTTCTAGCACATGCTTTAAACAGGATCTTCAGATGTTAAAAGAAAAGGGAAAATGCAATGCACCCACTTTTAACTTTAAAGATGCAAAAACAATATCATACCATGATTTGGCAGCCAAACAGATAAACACCGTAAGAAAAGTAGAAAGAACACCTCTTTTGTATCACATCTACACTATAAGTAATAAATTTCAACTTACAGATGAAGAACGCATTGCGTTACTTGGCGTCCTTTATCAAGGCATTTTTCAGGGTTTGGATCATCTTTTTTGCACTTCAGGAATGCTACATTCTCGCCACGACATCTAGTCCCTATATGCTTTGCAGCTGCCATCAACACAGCTGATGTTGGAACTCCATTTACGGCCGCATCCACAGTGCTTCCCATCCTTCGCCAACAATTAAACAACTATCAACAATCATATTACTGCCTTTTAGAGGCTCTTATTTAAATATTTTACCACTTCCACTATTATTGTCATGAAAGACTCCGAAACAAAACGGAGAATAATAAACACAGTGCAGATCGATGAAGTATAACATTTCATACAGTGCTCCCAATTCTAGAACGATATTGTTAAACCCTTAACTGATGTAATATTCCAATAATCCTCAAAATGAGAAAGACATCCCCGCAGTCCAACCATCGTAACCTGAACCCCCAACTTTTCAATTATTTCGGAACAGTAATTATAGAATGGCATCAAAGTTCTCAGCTACATTCACCCAAATGCACCAATCGACTCTATTTTCATCTAATCATCCAACATCCCATTTAGACTTTTTAAAAATAAATAAATGCATAGCTTTACCCCCAAATTTACCTACAAAGATGATAATTGATCTAAAACCAATCTGCAATCGTGCCTCAAAAAAATCGTCATAAATTAAGAAATCTTGAACGGAAACTCGAATACAAATCATCAGCGGTTTCAATTGATTTCACCGGAAACTATAGAAAATTTAAAAAATAAATGGAGATCAAACTCACCTTTCTTCGTGTACTTTTTTCCCTTCAGTATCTAGCTCCGAGTTCAGAATCGAACACCAAATGATAAATGAAATTGGTCGGACTTTCGTAAATGACGATTCCTGAATGGTTATTTCTGTCTTTTGAGCTCTAATTTGGGACAGTGGATGGGCTTGGAACAATGTCCAATAAAACTGGACTAGTAGGCTTCTTTTACAAGGCCCATTTTGAGCATTAGAAATGGAAATATTTATTGAAAATTTGAAATGATAAAGAGGGTTTGCGCAAAGCCGATTAATAATAGTGTATGTGCAATAATTTTTCTGCAAATACTAAGAAGGGTACTTAATACTCCAAAATTTAAAAGGGGAAGAAAGAAAGGAAAATTGAGTCACAATTAGTGTAATTTTGTGTAAAACAACTTAACAAAAAAATGAATGTAAAGTTAAAAGTGGACACTGAAATGACAAAATGTAAAATTTAAAGAGAGACGAAGAGAGTAAGCAATAGAGGGGCAATAATAATGGATGACAATGGATCGGAGCAGGTCACATATCATGGCGGACCAACTCGTATCACATAAAAAAGTTTATTATTATATAAATTAATACACAATACTATATTTTTAAATATTCAACGTAAACTGATATTTAAATTGAAAAAAAAGTTGAATAATAGTATAAACATGTTTATGATTTTAATTTCACAACTTAAAGATGATAGATATAAATTAAATGAACTAGTCGAAATGCATATTTATATATGTAGTTGAATTATTGTTATTAATGCATATTTATAATATGTAGTTGAATTATTGTTATTGGATCGGGTGACTCAAGTCATATAGACCCGTCTCAATGTTCGGAACACAAGACAGAACAACTCAAACAGCGCAGGTCGGGCCAAGTCATAACCAATGGCGTGATCATACTGTGTAAGAGAGCATATTTTGATATACAAACAAAATATGTTCTTGGGTTTGGTAATTTAGTTTCGTATATAAAAGTTATTTGATCTTTTTCTCTCAGGATTATATTTGTCCAATCCAATGTTGAGTAAATAACACCGTGGAAAACGAAAATATCATGTTAATGGTGACATTTTACAAAAATGGTAGGGAGAAGAAATGCTAAAAGAGAATGTAAATTTAATGTGGAAATTTATCCTTTCCATTTCTTCTTCTGCGTAAATTTACAAATTACACAGAGAGGAAAAAGTAACACACAATTTCATCAACAACACATGAGGAATTATGAGATTCAAAAAATAAGCACAATAGTATGTGCTCCGTAGTATGTACAGAGCATATCATTCATAGCTCACATTATTGGTATGGGTTCTATAAAGAAGTGATTGCCGATTTATGAGCAATGTCATAAACTGATATGAGGATTTCAGCACCAATTAGAATGATGATCAGCCACTCCAGGAAATCCGATTTTCTGTTCTGGAGAATCTCTTGAAGAAAACGAATATTATGCTGCAACAGTCAAGGAAATAATAAATCGGGGTAATTTACACAACTGTAACGGAATTTAAATGCTATATCGATATAAAAGGAAAATACAAGGTACCTCTACAAACTTTAACTTGAAATCAAGGCTTGCAAATCTTTGAGTTAATTCGAATTCATCTCTGAGGTACTCCCAAATCTGGGCGTATTTTGCATCCTTCCATGCAATATCTGATCTGTATTTTTTACACGACTTCATCTCAGTTTCAACTTTAAGAGAGCAGGCCATGAACACATATATCATCAACAACCCCCAAATATCTTACTTTACGAATATCATGTAATACACAACACATATAATATCAATTTTTAAAGTTATAGATTCATCTCATTCATTTTGGTTTTGAATTCCCATTACTGCAAATTTCGAACTATTTACTTTGCATTTGAACTTTCCTTCTTCTTTCTAGTAAGCATCGTACATGCACATCTTATCATATGGTTACTATATGGTAAATCTACCTTAATTATCTCTTGTATAGAATGGTATAAGAGACGATTTATTTAATTTTTTATTTCTTAGGGGTGGGGTGGATTGTGTTAATTATATATAAGTACACACACACACTTTAGTATTCAATCTCACATTGCATGAGATAAATTTCATGTGTTAACATATTTTTTCTCTAACTCTACACTATATATGACTCGAAGCAGATCCATCCTATCTTGAATCAATCAGTATTAGAGTTAATACCTCTCAAACAGCCCAAGCTTTAGTATTACATCAGCAAGATTTGAATTTGCCTTCCCAACGAGCTGAAAGAGCTTTTTTCGTTCCATTGTGAAGGTTCCAGTTTTCTCCATCCCTCGATTGATGTCAGTAAATTCTGCAACAATTCCATCGACCTAAAGAACAACAGGCACAGATTTCGTCAAACTCAGAGGGCATTGACATAAAGTTTAAAATTGAAAGAAGAAAGTCAGGATTACCTGACGAACATAATAGTCAAGAGCAATGCTTTGACCTAGAACACTACCAATTGTACGGATCCCATCAATGTTTAGGTATTGAAGCATTATGTAATCAAGCCCACCTTGCATCCATGTGTTCAAAGTCGGCTTCTCTCGCACCTCATATTCTAATTTGTTAGACCCAAGTTAGAAACTTGTAAGCATGGAGGAAAGTTAACTGAAAATTGACATGCCCCAAAAGTAATGTCCTATTGTACACATGATATTTGCTAGATAGCACATATGCACAATAAACTAGCAAATGAAACATGTGTTTCAGATGATTATTGTGCTAAAACCATAAGCAAATACAATACAATGAACTTCTGAGGGTTACTTAAAAATGAACCTTCATTACTGCATTTGAGTAGTTTTATACTGTAACGTGAATCATGAAAAATAATTTTAAAAGAAGAATATGCCCCTCAAGAAGAAGACAAGCACAATAGCTCTAAATTCTAATGTTCCTTCAACAATATAAGGTTTACAGTATTAATTAATTAACAAGTGAGTAGCACATTAACTTAAATGTTCCACCAACAAAACAAGTTTGAAATCAGTTATTTGTAACATGATCAAAGTCTCAGTTACACCTTATTTTTAGCTTGCCCCATTGTTATTCTGCATGGCTATAGGGAAGAGAATTCATTATTAGTAATATGCATATTGGAGATTTCAACTCCTGTTTGCGTTTATTTTGAATAAGTGCAAATGCTTGTACAAAGTTGGCAACTTAGCACCATTTCATAACTACATATTGAGCAGACATTCATAACTAACTAATTATATTGATTCTCCTTTTGTTTTCATTAAATGACTCCCTGAAATAGCAACAAGCACCAACAAGAAACTTATAACAGTACAATAGTTAGTAGGCTGTAGGCATGTGCGTGCGTGTAAAAGGGCTTACAAGTGCAGAAGCTAATAAATGGGCTTACCATCCTTTCTCATCTCAGGAAGCAACCCTGAAGCATGCCTTTCCACGATTTTTAAATATCCATCGACCTCATGGTCACCAACATTGAATAGGACAATAGAACCATATTGGAAAACTACCATGAAACAGCAATCATTTACGACTAAACTCGAACCCAAACCCTGAAACAAAAACAGTCAACTCCTACTTGTGTATATGTTAAAGAGAAGCAAGCATAGTACACTCATAAACATATCCACCATTATTAAAATCCAAGAGGAACAGAAAGGAACACAATCATCTACATTCATAGATATATTTGAAAATCCAAGAGGACCTATAGCTACCCTTAACTTAACTATCTTAAAATATTCAAAAATATGACAGCTCAGGTTGCTTTTACATACTATTGAGAGAAATTAAGGTTGAGTCCACAAAGAAATTCAAAATGAACCGCAGCACAATGTCTGAGCAAACAAGAAAGCTTTAATTTGCAGTGAAAAATATGAATGTAGGGTCAAGAAGTACTTCATAAGTCCTTCATCACATTGGTTTCGGGTTAATCTCAGTCCTTCAGATTAATCAAGTCCAATGGCAATGAACTTACAGCTCCAACTAAGTGAGTACATCATTACAAGAATAGAACTTCTTGCACGTGCAGAAATTGTGCCCTTAATTATCTAATCACAATAATTTACTCTTATCTATCAGAATCACACGACTATTCTGAAACCAATAATCAGACATACTCACATTTAGAGTAATTAATTTGATATTACGGTAATTACATTGTAGATGTACAGAAAGAAAACTTACACTGGGATCAGGTTTCAAATCACCAAAACGCAGAACCACATAATTAGTCATTCTTGATGATGGCGGGATAAAATTCTGCTTGTTCTGCTCCACCAAGGTCTTCAAATCCACGCTGCCACACAATCACCACAACCATAATGAACAACTTGATCATCAAAAGTAAACAAAAAAAAATTGAAATGCAAAGAACTCCACAAACCTAGTGGAGAAGAAATAAGCCCGAACGGGAATATAAGCCTTTGAAACCTCATTCATCTCGTCCTCGTCCTCCATACCCTGCAATTCCACCCGGCCACCAATCTCGGTACCCGGAACGGCCTCGTTCCAGTCCACGGTGCTGGCAGCAGACGGCGAAATTGAGGAAATGCATCTCGACGACGCAAAATCAGAATTCCACCGCAGGAACGACACCGTATTTGGGACGCTCGACGAACGGGAGGTGTGGACGGAACTAGGTTTCGAGTGGTGAACAATATAGGAGAGGAAATTGGGGTTGTGACAGGGTTTTTGTGAGAGCGTGGAGAAGCATCGCGGATAGGTGGTCGAAGGGAAGGTGAAAATAGCTTTGGTACGGGATGTGAACAATATCAGCCTCATTTCTGCACGATTGGCTGCCGCTGCTACGGAGGAGTGTGCGGTGGCGCCGCCGGGGGCACGAAAAATGAAGTGATCGTCTTTTCTGTAATTTTCACTCAAGTGACCTACAATTCCTTCTAAAATCGCGAGTTACAAGCTCAGTTATTTGACACTTTGAATAGGCCAAATGAATAGTCGAAAATAAAAGGGTCAAATCGAATTAAACTCATCTATATACTTATATTTGCAAATTTTTTGACTGCCACGTGTCGCAGTCTAATTCATCTGACGCAATCTCTCTCCTCTCGATTGTCTTCATTTCAAAAATTCTCTCCTCACCTCATTTTTCTCCTTTCATTTTAATCTTAACCGTTCGATCTATATATAATCTCCTATATAATAACCCTCTCACTTTCATTTTCAATATTCATTTTCCTCAAGAATTGTTCTCTCCAAAATTCATCGGTGAAATTATTCGGTCATTTGCTGGTAAAAAAATTTCGGCCATCATTTATGAATTACAATCATTAATCTTGATTTTGTCCTCTTCAATAAAAAATTTCGATCATCACTTATATATATATGTGTGTGGGGGGATATTACTTTTATTCTCTTATGTTTCAATAATTTTAGTTTTGCAGGTTTCAAAGATCGCATGTATATCTCGATAGTATTATCGACTTGGCTGAATAATGGATGCAATATATTTCTCAAATTTTGAATGAAGACTGACAACATCGTTTTGCTTAGTGTTTCTCAAATTGTATACATTTACGGATTAAGAGTTGTAAATTTTTCAGTCCTACGAATTAAAAGTTGTAAATTCTTAACTTCTCCCCGATGATCAACATTTGAACAATCTTATGAATTTTTGTAAAAGGCTTCTCAAAATGTTATATAATTCATACTTAGTGCACAAGATTTGGAATCGAGCTTTGTGAAATTAACAAGGTATATTAATGGGAGTTATGGGAGTTTGAATTTACATCTTACAAAAGAAACCTAAAACTCTCAATTCTCCTAATTAAGTTGTTTTGCTCATTTTAAGGATAATTGGAATTTGTCTTAATGATCAATTAATTAAGAATATATATTAATCAACTATTCTTTTAAATCGATGCAGTTTCATTTCGCTGTTGAATAATTCTTAAGTAACTATTATTTTAAACCTAAAACTCTCAATTCTCCTAATTAATTTGTTTTGCTCATTTTAAGGATAATTGGAATTTTTCTTAATAATTAATATTTCTACCAATTTATGACTTTTATTATTTATTAATCAATTAATTAAGAATATATATTAATCAAATCTATATTATCTTCGAATATATTAAGTAACTATTCTTTTAAATCGTTGTAGTTTCATTTCGCCGTTGAATAATTCTTAAGTAACTATTCTTTTAAATCGGTTATTGTGTTAATGGATTAAACAAGTACGTAATTAATGCTAATGAAGACTATATATAATTAATAATTAATGTGGGCCGGGAAGTAGTCTTTGAATTTGTCAAATGCTTAACTAAAATATGAAATTTTCAGCTATAAAAATATGTCTTTATGTAATATTTATGTTTGTAACGGTTCCTTTAAATGTCTTAAATTATGTTAATTGATTAAAAAAACTTAGTAATTAATGTTGATGATGACTTATCATTTTAAATCAATGTATAAATAATTATAGTAAATACTCAATTGATTCGGGTGGAATTTACACGTTTTAGAGGCACATGTGAAGCGTGTTTTGATGTGGATTTCATTGATTTATGCATGGAATATGATTGTTTAAGCCGAAATGAGAGAAAGGTTGTGTTTTGTCGAATTTGTAGGAAATACGATGGAATTTGGAGCAAAACACCAACCACACTTTACTGGATCAGGAAGAGGAGTGCACCGTTGGGTTCGTCTCGAAAATCGGAGTGGAATAGCCTAAAGAATCGAGTCAATCGGACAACCGAGGCGAAAGATATGCACGAAACAAGTTTGGAGTGCCGAGCAACTCGGCCGAGCTAGCCAACTCGGCCGAGCCCTTGATCAAGGCAGATTCTGGAATCAATTTCCATCCGGCCGAGCTAGCTGATCCGGCCGAGTGCGAGGAAAAGCTTGGAGAAACAACTCGGCCGAGTTGGACCACTCGGCCGAGCTACTGAAGGATGCAGAATCTGGAACCAATTTCCATCCGGCCGAGCTAGCTGATCCGGCCGAGCTGCTGAACAAAGTTTGGACGCTGGAATCAATTGCACTCGGCCGAGTGACCCAACTCGGCCGAGCCCTGAAGATTTTGGCCACGATTTTAACACCCCAACTCGGCCGAGCTGTCCCACTCGGCCGAGTCACCCCTGCTCTCGGTGCCTTTTGCATATTTTGTCCAATTTCCAAGGACTTAAGTGCAATGTTCATCCTTAAACCCTACCCCAACACTATATAAGGCCTCATTCTTGAAACCCAAGACATTCTCCCCCAATCCACACATAGTTACACATACTTGGAGGTGTTTTGGCCATATCTTCATCAATTCTTCACCAAATCAAGGAAGAAAGGATGCAATAGCTCCCAAATTCCATTTCCTACCACATTCTAGACTAGGCTTTCTCTTTCTTTTCCTTTTTATTTAGTTATTTCATTTGGGATTTGTAATTTGATTATGTTAGTAGTTAGCTAAACAACTTTGTGGTTCTAAGGCATTGTAAGACTTGGATTGATGTTTATGAGTAATTTCTTGCTTTAATTGGTGTTTGTTTCTTATTTGCATGTTTAATTATCCATTGTCAAGCATGTTGTTATTGGCCATGATGATTTGCTTATCTATTGTTAATTGGAGTAAGATCGAGAGATTTATTTCATTTAATCGTATGCAAGTATGCAACCCGATATTATTATGAGCTCGAGAGAGGATTAATTATCGGAGAGGGAATCAAATGGTCTTAGGAGCTCTTTTAGGCGGTGTAATGTTTGTGAGGTAGACATACGAGCCTATGTTGCATTGCGCCTTTGGTTAATTAGATCGAGAGATTAATTAATTCTTCTTGTGTGATCACCCTATATGAGATAAACTTAATGGCCATCTAAACGAGATAATATTCATAAACGGACATCTAAGTATTACAATCGCCTTGGAACCCACTTTCTTTCTTGGAGTTTTCATCCGTTTTTACTTTCGTTTTCTTACTTTGCATGATTAGTTGATCGATTTTATATTTACTCTTTCGTTGTCTATTTGTGACACATAGTTAGGCAATCTTAGGGGTAATTCAACACTCAATCTATTCGATCACGTCTATTTAGAATTCGACTAGCAAACTCCACTTTTACGCTTAACCTCCTCGTGGGATCGACCTCGTGCTTATCACGCTACAATAGACGCCGTGCACTTGCGGTTGTTTATTTTAGTGTTGCATAACACGTGTATCATCAATATACACAATGTATTATTAAAACAATATGAAAAAAGTATGAATACTTTGATTCATTTATATTGTACATAAAATTGTTAGTTTAATTAGTAAAAATTATCTCAATCGTGTTTTAAAAAAAAAAAATTATCACTACTTTATATTAAGGAAATTTGAGTGATATCATTTAAATGAATTTACACAAAAACATATAGCTATTATTCGGTAGAAGATGTAAATGTAATCTTTATATGCATTAAATTTGTTTTAGCTGAATATTAGTTTTTATTCCTAAAATATAGTTATTCTCTGAAATTACATCATGCAACAATTTTGGAGCAATTTATTATTCTCCAACATATGGTACTTCCTAAAATTTAAATTCAAGATATGGTAGTGTAGATATTAATATTAATTGAACATTGTGATTTCGTTGTTATCATCACTCTTTTTTTAGTTAGTTCAACCCATTTTTTTTTTATTTTTGACTTATTCAATTGTCAAATGATGGTATATATGTTCATTAAAATACTGTCATATTGTTCCGACGATTAAAAATATTGCAGATTTTTCACAAAATAAATGTAATATATGTTCATGAGAATTTTACTTTTAATTCTACATTTATCATCAAGTATTTAGGTAAAAAAAAAATTCAAAAAAATATGATATACTATCAATATCAACATTGATATAGTTGCTAGATTATAATCAAGTGTGTATTGATCATTGGTTATGATATATAGTATTATAATTTTAAATTATATGAAAATAAATGCCACGGTGGTTATAAAAAAATGAAAGGAAAAAACATACGATTTGAATACTTACCATAGTTACATGTGGTAAAGTGTTTTATTTTAGAACATATTATTGATTTTGTTCTACTAATTTATTTTAGAACAGGTTGCGTCATTTTCTTAAAATCTATCATTTTCTTCAAATCTATTATTATTTCTTGCACATATTTTCAGATTCATGTTTTTTGACCACTTGGTTATTTTTGCTGCTCTTAATTGTTTATCTCTTTCATTTACATCTTTATTTTTGTTTTGCAGGTTAATTTGGTTATTGCAATGAAAATGTATCCTCTTCATTACTTCATTAATCGATATCATTATTTTATTGTACAATTTTGTTTTAGTTGAAACATTGTCATTCTTTTGTATTTAAATAATTTTGTTTTTCGTCTACAGTTTGTGGATGAGGTGTTTTACTACTTTCACTTTGATGCAATGCAGTGGGAATTTGAGTGGGAAAAAGAGAAAGTTATTACTATCTAACTGATATGGAGAACAAAAAATGCGCATATTTTTCAAAATGAACAAGTCAATCTTGAAATCAAGATTGCGGAGTTGGTTAGGTGCTATAAGCTTGAAGAACTATATTTTAGGAATATATGAGGAATGATGTTTCAACTCGCTAAAGGCTATAAAAGACCAGGAATGTTTGAGGATAGAGTAATATTGTGCGTATGTTACAATGTTTGTAATTCCATGTTTTGATTTCTTTTATTAATAAAATTATAATTCTTTATTCAATTATTATTTTTTATATATAATGTAATCTATATTACTATAATATTTTATTTTTTATCTTTCAATATAGAATAACAAATTTATAAATTTATACATGTTTTAAATATTACTTTTTTAATCAATAAATTAAAATGTAGCATTGTAAATTTATTACAATCCCGCGTAAAACGCGGGTCTTACACTAGTTAAACAATAAACAACCCCTTATTACTTTTTTTTTTTTTTTTTTGGTGCTCTAACCATCGCTATCCCACTTTGTCAACAACCCCTTATTACTGAATTGCAATTAAATCATCAAATATTTTTTCAAGTAAAACTTCTTCCAAATTTTTAGTATATGTGTCCCACTCAATTTTTAAAAAGTTATTTCCGTCAAATTTTGTATAAAAAAAAAGAACCATTTTTCACACAGTAGACATGTGCAACGTTACAAACAGTCAGTTTCAGTTAGAAGTTAGCGGTTACGGTTTGAACAAAAATGTAACTGAAATCGAATCGTAACTGAGTCGGTTACAAGTTCGGTTTTTTGAACAGGCGGTTCAAACAATATTTTTTTCGCTTGTTTTTTTGTTCATTTTAACTTTTTTTTTTTAAATACATTACTAAATTTCAATGCAAATTATATAACTTAAATTTATATTTAGAAAAAAAGTTATGTATAAAAAATAATAAAATAATTGAATATAATTTTTTTAAATGGACAAGCTGTTGGTTTAATCAAAATAGGTGGTTTTAAAAATTTATAACCGTAATCGAACCACCATTTTACGGTTACGATTCTTCGGTTTTTTAACCGTAACTCGTAACTGACAGTTACAAACCGTTCGATTATGATTTCGATTTGTGCATGTTTACCACACCTATTAAGCAATTGGTTTGCATCTTTTTTTCCTCAATTCGTATTTTTTATGATTTAAAAAAGGGGTAAAAAAAATTTAATTATAACTTTTGTACTCGTAAATCCATTTGATATATAGCTCAACTTAGCTGGAGAGTCTTTATTCTTTCGTGAACCTCCCCATGCAATAGTGCCTAGGTGATTCACGAAATTAGGAATTTTCGATATTTTATAAAGCATAGAGACTTTTCGTTGAACACAAGTTTTACATCCAATATAGTTATCTTACTTATCTAAAGCAAATTTTCTAACCTTCATATATGTAGGGTGAACTCTTGTTGGTATATGGCTTCATTCTTATTTATTTAATTGATGTTTTATTTATCAAGATTCAATAGTTTAGTTAGTGTATATTGTAATATATAAAAATATTGTGATTTTGTCTGATTGTTTATATTTGACTACATACTATCATATATAACTAATTTACTTTCTTAATACTTTTAGTTAAATTAGCTACATCTTACAAATTCATTGCGTGAGATGCTTTAGAATCATAAATGACATTCTTAGAAGTTAAACATTATATAAGTGATACTCGAGTACAATTAATTGCACTTATATAATTGAAATTAGACTTTAGTGAATTGGATCAAGTGCTAAGTCAAAGAATAAATTGGAGTATAAATTAACATTAAAATTAAGTGTATTTATACATCAATTTGCCAAATATTAATAGTGCACAATTAATGAAGTTAAATCAATTTAGAGAGGAGATAAAATAAAAATAAAAACATCATTAGCTTGTAATTATTCAAAACTACATTTATCAAGTACGATATTTTTTTTTTTTGTTTTCAAAAAAAAAAAAAAAGAACGATTTTTTTTTTAAAATGTGTGAATTTTTTATCAACCCTGATATTTAAAACTATGATTGTAAAAAAATAGTAGTGCATACTCCCCAAATATTAGAAAAGGAGTAATTGATGGATTTTTTTATCTAAACTAATATTTTTATCTTTTTAATTTGGTCTAGACGGTTGTACTTTTTTTTTTTACCCGAATTGTATTTTTAAGGAGAATTTTTTCGAACAAGGTTTTAATGGTGTTCCATCCTTGAATTGTGAACTTAAAACCTTTTTTTTTTTTTTTTTTTTTAATTCTTAATACATAGCTTTTGTTTACGACAAAAACTTTTTTGAAATATTTTACAATAGTACCATCGTTAAATATGTCCAAATAGCTATTTGAATCAGACCCACCATACATACTCAGTCTGCACCCCCTATTTTATGAGTTCACCCCTCCCTCCCTTTTTAAATAGACCTGAGCCGATTCTTTATATTGGATGAACACAATTATTAGCCCCCTATTTTATAAGTCAGAAGAACCATCTTTATAACGATTAAACTAGCATTTGACATATGTTTAACGTTTTTTATTTTACTGAAAAATACAAAAACATAAAACTGATAATAGAATAAGATAAAATCACACGTGGATCTGTTTTAATTAGTTGTTGATTGTTATGTATTTTGTAATGTTGGGGATGAACTATATTTTTTATTTTGATGATGAACGGAGTATTTCATTCACGCAGTAATGACATTTTATTCATACAATAACACATTTTTCTCTATATATAAAGTACTCCCTCCGTCCCAGGATTGTTTGCACCAAAAATGGGGCACGCAAACTAAGAAAAATGTGTAATGAGTGGAGAGTTGAGGGGTAATTTTGTAAACTTTTATGAATAAAGTAAAGTGAATGATTGGATTGAGGGTA
Organism: Galeopsis tetrahit; assembly: GCA_963675135.1. Classification (NCBI taxonomy): domain Eukaryota; kingdom Viridiplantae; phylum Streptophyta; class Magnoliopsida; order Lamiales; family Lamiaceae; genus Galeopsis; species Galeopsis tetrahit. The sequence continues at coordinate 62,955,241 of OY776121.1, read as the reverse complement.
AAAGTAATGGCATTTTGTGTAAATATGTGAATATTGTGAGGGTGGGGTTTATGAAAAAGTTTCATTTTTGGGTAGTGCAAACAATTGTGGGACGGACGAATAAGGAAATAGTGCAAACAATTGTGGGACAGAGGGAGTATTACACTTGTGTTTAGATAGTAACATGATTTTCAATACCTCATACGTTACTTTAAATACAAATATATGTTACTCAAAAATAAATTATGTGTTACTTGTCCTTACATTAACACATATTGCTAGAGTTGGCAAATCAGGCCGCCCAGTCCAGCCTAGCCTATCGGGCCAAGCGATGTTCGTGGGCTAGGTCGGGTCGGCCCATGAATTAGTCGGGCCTATAAAATGTGAGTCCAGCCTAGCCCATCCTAACCCGCTGGGCTAGCGGGTCAGCCCAACCCATGAAATAATTTTTTTTAAAAAAAATTTAGCAAAAATTATAAATTATATATATATATATATATATATAAACATTGTTATGTATTGATCACATACTCACATATAATTTTTTTTATACAAATAATTATAATTAAAAATATGCAATGTATTAACTATATATAATTCATAAATGATCATAACCAGTATAACATTATACTATATAACAACTTAACGTTCTACAACCAAATGATGACTTGAAATGTGTATTTTGCAAGGAGCATGAAGAAACTGAGAGACATCTATTTTTTGAGTGCCCAAGCGCTAACAGAATGTGGACTGATTGCATTGCTTTGATGCACCAATCCACTACTATACAACTAGGTACGCTGCAAAACATGTTTAATTTTGGTGGTCTGGTTAAAGGAAAACATGGCAAAGCAAAGGAAATTTGCATTTGGCTAGGAGTAGTGTGGCTAATTTGAAAATGGAGGAATGAGATTATCTTCAAACAGGTGGAGTTCTCTCATAAAAAATACATGAAAGACCTCAAATCAAGATTGTGGAGTTGGTTCGTTACGAAGACGCCAAGCCGAGGAGATACCTGCTTCATCACCTGGATGGCTGGATTCATAATCCAAACCCCTGTTAGGAAATTAATGTTTTAAGAGTCTGGTACTGAGATTAATTCTAATTACCGTTGCTGCTAATTCGTTGTAATTTTTATGGGTATACCTTATACCTATTCTTATGTCAATGAATGAAGCTTTTGATTGATAAAAAAAAAACTTAAAATAAAATTATAAATAATTCATAAGTTTAAATTTTAAAGTCAAAATAAAATAAATACACAATAATATTTAAATATAAGATACTTTATTTATTTTAATTATTTATTTGTCTAAAGAAAAAATATTGATCGGGTCAAATGGACTGCCCATGGGTCAAGGGCCAAATTCATCCTAGCCCATTAGGCCCATTGGATTGGGCCAAATAGGCCCAGGTCTATATGGGCCTCTAATTTTAGAGCCCAACCCATACTAGGTTTCGGGTTGACCGGACCGGCCCATCGGGTCAGGTCCAAATTACCAGCTCTACATATTGTCCTGTACAGTAACATATAATTACTTTTATAATAACACAGACCTGGATACTATTTTTCTATTTGTCTTTTGAATGTTTTTTTTCTTAAGATCTTTTTAATTTTGTATTATATGTTATTTGTACTTACGGTTACCGTAACACATATTTGTCTTTACACTAACACATACTCCGTATTTGTTTTTACAGTATCATATACTTACCAATAAAAAATTTACGAATTTTATATCTTTCATTAAATATCATGTGAAATATTTTATGAGTGTACCTCTTTATTTACCAATGAAAGTGATATACCTCCTCTTTTATTTTATTTTGACGACCGATATACTAGCTCATATTCATATACTCCATAGACTTACTTATTTTAATCTCGAATATTACCAAGTAATGTGACTGAATTATTCTAATTCGTTGACTTAGAGTTAATAAATTATTTGTTTATAACTGTTCATGATTGCCATTATGTGACGTTATGAAATATTCTGTCGGATACAATGTTTCGTTATTAAAAAAAATAAAAAAGTTCAAAAAATATACAGCTTTATCCAATTTTATTATTTTTAGACCATTGAATTGTTTAAACCATGGGCCAAGATAATTGTCACGTCAAGGGTAAAGTGGTCAAGTGAATTTTAAGTGTAAAACACTAATTTTATCCATGCTATATTTTTATTATTCTTTATCTTTTTAACATTCTAAAAAGGTAGTGGATATTTGCACCGTCACTTTACCAGATACACTCATACACCCACCGATGGTGGCACGATCGTTGTTTTTTTTTTGTTCTTTTTTATATTAAATGGGTATATTTAATATAAAAAAATGGGTGAAATATCCCGCATATTCAAAAAAAGGGTACTGTTTGTGAAATTGTGATAATTCAAAGTGATTAATTTTATAAAAATTAATTATAAACCAAAATCAATTTAATACTCCATACGTCCCATACTTGAACCTACATTTTACCATTTTGGGTGTCCCATACTTGAAGCAACATTACCTAAAATAGTAAAAGCACTTTTAAACACTCCCCTTAAAACATCACAATATTACAACAAATGCCACTACTTTATTACACTAAAAAGTAACTTTATTACTATTTATAAAGTTAAAAAGTCTTTATTACCCCCACTTTATCTTACACAAGTAACACAATACTAATAAACAACTCATTTATTAAAACCCGTGCCAATTTGGTTTGTAGCTTCAAGTATGGGACGGAGGGAGTATAATAATTTTTTAACTAGTTCATATAATCTGTCCCAAAGAGTTGGTTTAGTGGTGTAGAATTGAGATTTATGATACCCTTTTATGCTCAAAAAAAAGAATTGAGATTTATGAGTATCCTCCTCTCTAGGTCTAGGTTCAAACCCTCTAAGATAAGGTTAAATCTTATTTTTCTATTCATTAAAAATGTGTTTAATTTATTTAAGTAATTATTTTTTTAAATATTTTTTATTTTATTAATAAAATTAATGATCTACTAAAAATACATTTACCTTATGTACCAAGATTTCTATTTAATTTTATAGTTAATAGTCATATAATTTAAAACTTAAATTTGAATAAAATCTTTAATTAAGGAAATATTTAAGGGAATACTAAATTGAGGTCAAACGATTTTCTTTTTTAAAATTTTTATATATCTTGGAGTATTTTTTAATTAAGGACACACATTTATTTAAGGGAACAGTAATTAAAATAGAACTAACCATTTTTCAAGTCTAAATAATAAATATTAATAATATATATTTTCATATAATTTTCAAACTAAATAAATATTTGAGTATTCAATACAAAATTTAAAAATATACTCATTTAAAAAAAATAAAAATCTTGGAGTATATTCTAGATAACATTCTGGAGGTCCAATAACAAGTTTCTTTTTATAATATTTTGAATCAAATTTAAAAGTTTTAATTTCAGTCAACCTTTATAAATCCCATAAAAGGCACTCTTGATTAACTTACATATATGTAATTTAATTAAAAATAAAATTAAATCTGTAAAAATAACAAAAGGAGGGAGTATTAAGTAATTTAATTATTAGAAGCGTCTCATTAAATACTGAAATCCCACACATTCGACTGCTAGGCCATTGACTAATCAACACAACACTCCTAGGAACCACATTCTTTTATTATTATTTATTACTTACTCCCTCCGTCCCCCTATAAGTTTCCCACTTATGGTTTTCTCTCTCCCAATCACATCACTTACACTTTATCTATTATTTTATTATACTTCATCTCACACTCATCTATTATTTTCTCTCTCACCATCCCATCACTTGTACTACATCTATTATTTAATCATATTTCTTAATCAAAACAACCAAAAGAAAGGGGAAACTTATACCGGGACGGAGGGAGTATTATATTTAGAGGCGCACACACACGCACGCACACGTGTTTGTGTGTGTAATCTGTGTATGTATCTGTGAGTGAGATAAATTCCTCATAAAAATTGTATGTATATGGAAACTCTCTCCCTTGCTAACATTAAAAAGGCCATCCATTAAAGGCGTCTTAATCCTGTGGTTTTCAATCATCACTCCGTGCCGTACAGACTCTCCGAGTTGGTTTTCGCCTCCCTCTCTCTCTCTCTTTCTCTCTCTACATCGCTGCCCTTTTTTCTGTTTTTCGGTAAAGTCTCTGGGTAATCTTGTTTCATTTCTTGAATTTAATCTCAAAACCCTAACTCCTTTCTTCGTTTTATCGGTCATGTGCATAATGTGTGTTCTTCTGGTTAAATGTGGATGATTTGTTCACGCCTTGTCTGGAATTTCTCGATATGTAATCGATTTGACAAAAGTTTCTATTTTTCTGATCTAGAAAATTCCGATTTCTTTTATTTTTTTTGTCTTTTTTTGATGATTCGTGGGAACGGCATTGTACCTTCACATTAGGGTTTGTATTTTATTATTCTCTATTAAGTTATTATTTTTGGCGGTGGGTGGAGAAAATGTTTATGCATTTGGTAATGTCGGTCTAGGTTAAATGTGGGAATTTCGCCCCCCCCCTTTTTTTTTTTTTTTTTTTTTTCTATTCTTACAAACGTTGCACATTGAGATAACAATTTCTTGAGGGAATTTTTTTTGGATGTTTTTCTCTGTTTCCTTTTTTGAGCTTTAATTTTGGCCTCTTTTTTTTTTGGTTGCCGCAGAATTTTTTGTTGGGGCAAAAGGCAATGATGAGCAACGAAGAAGAGAAGAAGTGTCCACTTTGTGCGGAGGAGATGGACTGGACTGACCTGCAGTTCATGCCCTGCAAGTGCGGTTATCAGGTTATGCTCTGTTCCACATGCAATGTTCTTTCAAATACTAGTTGCTGTTCTTGCTGGCTTCTTCTATTATCTTTCTATGGTGGAAATTTTGCTGATTTAGATTAGATGAATGAAATGCCTTAATGATTCATTTTTAAACATTTTTCTTTTGTTTGTTTATTTTTGGGTTGTTAAAAAAAAACATTATTTTTTGTTTTAAATTGATTGTTCTTTCATACATGTGAGTGTGATGTGACAGAATTTGGCATAATAGATTATACATTTGAAGTTGTTTATAATATTTCACATGATTTCTGATTCCATAACAATGTAGACAGGGTGGTTATAAACTTCCCTCGACACTGTTTCTTGTTATGCTAGCTGGACTGTGGATTATGCAATGGGTTGTGAGTACGAGAAAAGCCTATGTTTAACGTTCCCAAAACATTCTCATTTGCTATTCCTCCCCCCAATACACTCAATTCCAAAACTTCCTCCCAAAAGCCACCCAAACGTTTCCTTGGTTTTCAATATGGTTGCAACAATGGTGTTTCTCCCAATTCCATCTGTATGCTGGCAAGAAGTTTTCTAGTTGAGGGTAGCTAGGTTAGACCGTTAGAGTGTTTATAGGGGTAGCTACGGTACAGTGAGGACTTTGCAACTTTGACCATACTGCTCACTTGCATTGGTTGTTCTCTCAACATGCTGTTTGCATTCATGCCAGAGAAATTCCATTTTTATCATTCTTATATTTCATTGAGAACGCGGATGCAATTTGATTTTTTTTGTTTTGGAGAAAGTTATTTCGTAGCTTCCATTCTTACATGCTTTTGTTTCATTATAGGTATGTGTTTGGTGTTGGCATCACATAATAGATATGGCAGAAAAAGATAATACTGAGGGACGATGTCCTGCATGTCGGACAGTTTATGAAAAGGAGAAAATTGTTGCAACACAAGCAAATTGTGAAAGGTTGACATTATGCTTTCCGTCCTTCTTTGTCACCTAAAATAGAGTTCTGTTCTGGTGTTAACAGTGCATCATATCTTTTTATGACACAGGACAATGTCCAAAATTTCTAATAGGAAAACCAAACCACCAAAGGCCAAGCCGAAGGTCGTTGAAGTAAAGAAGGATTTGACAAATATTAGAGTGATCCAGCGGAAAATGGCGTATGTGATTGGGTTACCTCTCAGTCTGGCTGATGAAGACGTACGACTTATTAGTTTTAATCTTTTTCTTATTTTTCTTTATTCTCTCCTCAAAAAGTTTAAATAACTATATTTTGTTTAAACAACTTACTTTCTTGCTTGATTCTCTTCATTTTTTAAGAGGTACATTTTCTCTGAATAGGTATTGTTGCGGAAAGAGTATTTTGGTCAGTACGGAAAGGTGACCAAGGTCTCTCTCTCGCGGACAGCTGGTGGGGCTATTCAACAGTTCATCAATGACACATGCAGTGTGTGAGTTTAACTCTGTCTTCAGTTGCTATGCTTTGAATTCTGTAGGTGATTATTGGGTTTGTAGAATGTCAGATCTACAACATCGAAGTGTTGAGATCAACGTTTATGCCTTTTGGACATCTAGTTCTGTTTAAGTTTAATCTAAGTCATTTCTCTCTTTTCTTATGATTTGACATATTCAACACCAAGATCAAACGGGACATCTAGTTAAGCCTATCAAAATTTTCTGTATTATGTATATGGATTATCAGTTCTCAAAACAAATTAGATCCGTAACAGATTTAAGAAGTCAAGTGGAAAGTACAAGATAAATTTATTTTGTATAGTTTGAATTCTGTGTAAGAAGCTCAGGGAATTTTTAAGGTTAGTGATGGTGTGTTCTGTTGGAGGAAGTATTTGGCATGTGGTTTTCCTTGAGTTTGACACCTAATTAATGCATGGAGGTAATATACTACCCACTTACTTTCCCTCTCTAAAGGGTTCGAGATTCTTCATTTGATTTATAATCTCGGGAAATGTGCTAGACTATTGTGTGTTTCATATATGACAGATGCACATATGTAGTTTTAATCTTATTTTACTCTATAATTGTAACTCTTTTGCCTAGTGATTGTGTTTTATAAGCATTGCTACAGAGGTTACTAGATATAGGAAATATAGTTGCTGTGATAAGTTATTTAACTTATTAATTAATTGCTTGATGTCTTCATTACCTTTATGGTTTTTCCGGTGAAATTTTCTCATTAGATCCACTAAGCAGTCTTTCATGGCAGCAAATTTTTTTTCTCAAACATCTCTCTCTCTCCCACCCATTATCTGTTTGCCCTATTATGTCACCCCCAGATACATAACATATTCAAAGGAGGAGGAGGCTTTACGATGTATTAGATCAGTTCATGGTTTTGTCCTCGAAGGTAGATTCTTGAGGTAAGTACCTGCACTGTTCCCTCGTTCCCTCCTTTGGTCAAATATAGCTACTCCAAAGTCGATTATAATAATTACTATCTGTGCAGAGCATCATTCGGAACTGCAAAATACTGTCATGCTTGGCTGAAAAACATGGTATAGAGATGTCGTGATTTGTGATTGTTTCCTCTTCGCATTGCAGCATGTGAAATGAATAATCATTCAGAACTGTTCTTCTTTTGTTTCAGCCTTGCAACAATCCTGCTTGCTTATATTTGCATAGTATTGGGGCTGATGAAGATAGTTTTGGAAAAGATGAGGTTGCTGCAGTTCATACTAGGTACCATGCCACATGCAAAACCTTTATTCTTTTCTTTTCTTTTTGCCCTATGCTATTATCATCCAATTTTCTGTTTTTGATTGATCTGTTTTAAAAAGTAAAATTACATTTGCCTTCATCTAGCTGAACTAAGTGCATGTGATTTTGAACAAGCTCCAGTTTTAGTAATAGATATTTAGTGATTTTATACGAGCATGCTTATCTGGACTTGTATAAAATTATTGCTCTGCACATCAAATCATATTCAGCCAGATTTGTGTTCTAATAAATAATTTAAAGCATGCATCTATATTTATTTACTTTCATGGCGTGTTTTAGCGTGGGAGCTATACCATATTAGATTGCAACCCATTGTAAAGATTGTGTATGGTCTTACCACTGATCATCCATTAATATATGTTAATACTGTCAGTTGCATGTTACTCTTAAATGATCATTGGTGCTTCCCATCTTGTGCTTGGCATTGGTTGTAATTTGTTGCATGGTTATTTATTACCAATTGTCTAATGTAGGCTGTACAATATTCCATGAATTGTCAATCAATCTTTCAGATTTATTCAGTCATGTCTATAGGTTAATGTGCTGGTGTATGTAATTGCTTGTGGTTTTACAGGAGTAGAGTTCAACAAATTGTTGGTGGTACAGACAATGTGGCAAAGCGAGCTGGCAACGTGCTGCCTCCTTCAACTGATGAATTTTGCATCAGTTCCAATGCTTTTAGTGACAAAACTACCACAGGAAATGGCATATCTGTAAGTGAGACTTACGAATTGTCATTTACTTTTATGTTTGGTCTAACGTAGAAAGCACAAGCATAACATTATTTTTGTGTTTCTTGCCTTTCGTTGAAACATCATTGTCTCTGCTGTCACTATCCAGGATTATACTTATGGTTCTGGAAATAGCAGTGCTGATATACTTCCCTGTAAAGAGAAGGAAGGACCTTTTGCTGTACCCAACAAAACAACAACTTTTGTAGATATTGTAGGACGTCCTAATTCTTCTGCTTCAGAAAATGAGGGAAATATTCCTGAAGATAGGAGGATTCTGAACTTATGTTCTGAATTATCGTCAGTAACAGTTAGTGGAGATGCACATACAGAAGTTCCGTATTCTGTTCCTTCACTGTTCAAAGTCTCTTCCTCCAATTACATTGCAAACGATTTATTCAAAAGTAGTACTGATGAATCTCTTGAAGGATCTAAGGACACACGTGGTTCTAATCATAGGACGTCTTCTGTTCCTCCGTTTTATTCCACAAACATTTCAGAGGATAGAGGTGGTCCGTCATTATTGCACAAAAAGACATATAGTATGAATGGTTTTGCTGTTGATCATGATTCTGTACATAATCGTGATAACCAGGCTTGTTTACCTATCAGAGGTGTAAATTGTGTTTCTAGTGATTCATGCCAGGAGATGAAGTTTCAAAATTCTGCTAAATCTGATAGAATCTATAGAAGTTCCAACTCATTTTCCAATGAAGAAATAGTTGAGCACTTACGAAGAATAGACGATGATAACGTGACCAATGATGAGGAAGGTTCTGTTTTAGATGCTGTAGAGAGCAGTATAATTTCAAATATTCTGTCAATAGATTTTGATTCTGGTGAAGACTCTTTGGCAATGCATAATGGTTTATCTGAGATACTTGATGATGCTGATAGAATGGGCTGTTCGTCCTGGAGTTCCCTAAATAGTGATCAATCGGGTTATTCGTTTGTTAAACAAGATGGGTTTGCAAGTCAAATGGCTGCCTCTGTCCTTCCGGATTATGGAGATAATAAGGAGCAGCAGTATTTCTGTAAGCCTCAGTACCCAGGTAAATGAAATACAATATTCTGATTCTCTTTTACTTTTAGGAAAAAATCCTTGTTTTATGGAGTATATGATATATTGTTTATGTGCGTCATCTGTAGAGAGCCCACATGAGTGTATTCAGAAATTTTACGGGTGTGAATATATAATTGTACTTTTTGTGTCCATGATAAGTCCCTCAAAACTTAATGTCTATATATTAGAGTTCACAGTGTTTGTGTAGAGACTTGCGCTTGCATTGCTGATTAAACTTGGTTCCAATTTTGATGGCTGCTTAATGGCTTGAACTTAGAACTATGAATGCCTATTCAGACTCGGAATATCACTCTTTTAATTTATTTATAAAATCTTGTCTAAAATATGTTGGATCCTGCTCTATGTTACTAGATCAGTTTACATATAGGCTGGTCCTTTTTTTTGTATCTAAGTGTCTTTTTTATTGTACCTTTCTGTATTGTATATTGTGTTGTTTTTATATGCTCATTATCTGGCCTTACAGTGATCAGATCTCAAACTTTAGCTCCACCAGGCTTCTCAATGCCCTCTAGAGATCCACCGCCTGGTTTTTCTGCTGGTGACAGGACAGCCTTACCCCGTCCCTCATCAGGTTTGTGCCTTGATCCACGTCTTCTTAGAATATTATTATTACAAAGAAAAGAATGTGGAATAGCTTTCATGGGTTTGAAAAAATCTTTGTGAAGGCTACTCCATTAAACCCAAAGGGAAAAACCGGAGTAGGAAAAAAAGAATCTCCAAACCTCACTCCCTCTTTATCTGTTTCTTTGCAGGCAATCGTTTGTCCAACACTCCCTCTTTCTCAACCTCCTTGTTTCAACAATCATCAACTAGGCACGATGATGCTGATTTCTTTGATCCTGCAATATTGCGTGCTGGTACAGCCAATCAAATGAATGGATTTAACAACATACCCTATGATGAGTCAAGACTTTGGCATTTGATGAACCCATCCGCATCTCCACACCAAGACTCCCAATATTCTCAGTTCTTTGCTGCACCCAAAATTCCATCCCCACATCTGGAAATGAGCTATAATATGGCGGCGGATATTCACAAGGCGAATGGGATTCCTGGATTAGATAGTACATATGGTTTGTCTTCAAGACTAGTCAGAGAACAGCAGAACTGTGATCCATCTTTCTTCACGCAAACGTCACAGCAGAAGTATGCAAACGGGCTGGTTTCCAACTCCAATGGGTACTTGCATGGTTTGGATGAGGTCCAACATAAGGGCGATGGGGGCATGACAGAACTTCACAGAAATCAGAGATTGGGTGTGGATTACTTTCCTGGGTATGGGGATTTAATGTTTAGTTCAAGCGATGTATACACCAGAGTGTTTGGATTGTAGGTTTTCGTTTGTGTTTTGAATCGTTGTGTGTAGGTTTGAGCATTAGATGAGATGTTATAAAGATCGATCAATGCTTTCAAGGATGGAGTCGTTATTTGCCATTTATCATCTTACTCTCTCTCCCCCTCCATCCCTCCACAACACACACAAGTTATGTCACTTTATCTTTCTTGATTGCTTATATTGCTATTGTTTTTGGAACACGTGTTGAAACGTTATTTGCAGTTACAAAAAGTATCTTTAGTTTCCTACTACACTCTTTGCTCTTTTAATTATAAAGTATTCCCGGGTTGTTACGATGCCACAGTCCAGTCTTGTCTGCGGAGCATATAAAGCATCAACCATCCATACCCTCCTCTTCCTATGCAGGGGGGTTAGGAAGGTATGCGTGGATGGCAGGAACACTGCGGACGGAGACGCTTGATTCTACTTATGTTGAGGAGAAGCGTGCCTATTTGATCAATCGGGAGTCTGTCAAGGTGGGGGTTGTCATCATATTCCACCACCGGGTACAATACTAGGCGTGCATATCAAGAAATATCCCGAGGATCCAAGTTCGACTGGATTCCAAGGATGGCAATAAATTGAAGGTCCTAGCTATACAGGTTTTGAAGCAAGTTTTGTGCAAAAGATATGAAGGACATTTTTGGTGTGCGATGTGTCTTACGTTCCATGTGACTCAAATAGGAAAACACATAGACTAGCAGCTACATTTACCTATAATTTGCCGTTTCCTCTTGATTGGAATGTTGACAAAATTCGGTGCATGTTCTATAGACGACCCTTTCCTCCTAAATAAAGATGGGTAAAACTTTGTATTAAATGATTTTCGTGTTTTGGATAAATTACTAAAGGTATTTCGGCGTTCAGCAGAATTTTTTGTTTTTGATGAAATTTTGGTGATGTTGCCTAAAAAGTATTGATAGATTCGTAACTAGTTCAATGTTCCACCGATACCTGAAATCGATCCTCTCACAATTTCCTCGCACCTCCTTGTACGCAGTTCAACACCAACGGACTATATATTTGGACCAATTTTCCGATGATCTTCTCAAAAAGACTCCCGACGCTAGATTGTATTTGGAGCTCTTCAACAAGTGTGCCGATCAGTGCAAGCTCAAAGACGGCCAAATCGTTCATTCACATTTTCTAGTTTCAAGATTCCAGCACTACGCTTATCTACAAATCGCTGTTATGAATATGTATGCCAAATGCGGGGATATGGAGTTGGCACGTAAAGTGTTTGATAAAATAACTGAAAGGGACAGTGTTTCTTACTCTGTTTTGATAAGTGGGTATTCGCAGAGTCATGAATTCGACGAGGCCTTGAGATTGTACGTAGACATGGGGAGGATGGGCTTACACCCGAATCGTTGCACCTTCATGAGTGCTCTGAAATCGGCTGCTGGTATGCAAAATGATGCAATGGGTAGTGGGATTCATGGAACTTGTATAAAGTGTGCATGTGAGAAGAATGTGTATGTTGGGAGTGCTTTGATGGATATGTACACGAGGTTTAATAGAATGCGCGAGGCAAAGGTCGTATTCGATGGGCTGGAGAGTAAGAATGGCGTTTCTTGGAATGCTTTGATTGCAGCGTATGTAAGGAAAGGAGAAGACCTCAATGCAGTGAAGCAATTCTTGGAGATGAAAAGGGCAAGTTTTGAACCTACACGTTCTACATACGCTAGTCTCTTTGCAGCCTGTGCGAGTTCTGGAGCTTTAGAGCAGGGCAGATTGGTCCACGCGGATATGATCAAGTTTGGAATGAAGCTTGGTGTTTTTGTTGGCGATGCTCTTCTTAATATGTATAGTAAGGCAGGAAGCATTGAGGATGCGAAGAAGGTTTTCTCTCGATTGTTGAATAAGGACCTTGTTTCATGGAGCTCCATGCTTACTGCTTGTGCACATCATGGGCTTGGGCAGGAAGCCGTGGATATCTTTGAAGAAATGCTGGCTTTAGGATTTAAGCCCGATGAGATTGCTTTTTCATGTGTGCTCAGGGCTTGCAGCCACTCTCGGCTCTTGGAAAAAGGGTTGTATTACTTTGGAATGATGAACAAGTATAAGTTTGAGCCAGAGAGTAAACATTACACGACGATTGTTGATCTATTTGGTCGAGCTGGCGAACTTGATCGTGCAGTGAGGTTCATAAGAGCAATGAAAATCCAACCTACAGCAAATGTTTGGAGAGCTTTGCTTGGGGCGTGTAGAACGCATAAGGATATGACATTAGGCTCTTATGCTGCTGAGCGCGTTTTTGAACTTGACCCTCAAGATTCTGGGGCCCACATTATACTGTCCAACATGTACGCGTCTGCTGGTAGATTGAGCGATGCTGCAAGAGTGAGGAAGAAAATGCGTATAAGTGGGCTACAGAAGGAGCCCGCGTGTAGTTGGGTGGAGATCAGGAATGCTGTCCACGTGTTTCAGGCAAATGATGATAGTCACCCACAAAGAAAGGAAATTCGTATAATGTGGGAAACACTCAGGGGTGGTATTACGAAAATTGGGTATGTCCCGGATGCAAGTGATGTACTTTGGTTTGTGGACGAGGAGGAGAAGGAAGAAAGGTTGCAATGTCATAGTGAAAAACTAGCATTAGCATTTGCACTTGTCAATACTCCCAGTGGAGCCACTATCCTGATAAAGAAAAATATCAGAGTATGCGATGATTGTCATGCAGCATTTAGGTTTGTATCTAAGTTGATCGATAGAGGAATCACTTTACGAGACACAAAGCGATTCCATCATTTTCGTCATGGTGCTTGCTCCTGCACAGACTATTGGTAGTTGTTGTCTGCAGATGAGAAAAGTACGAGCAGTTAAGCTTTGGGGCGAGCTACGAGCAGTTAAGCTTCGGGACGAGCTTAGATGTCTGCAATGCGATGAACAACATCACGATCAAACTTGATAGATATATATAGAGCTGTCAGAACGGGCTAACGGGGCGGTGCGGTCCATAACCCACCTCAACCCATCATTTTGCGGGTTTTGGCGGGCCGGTCCACGGCGGGGACGGGTTGAAAAATAGTCAACCCAACCCAACCCATGACGGGTTGCGGGTTAGCCCACGGGCTTTTATATAATATATTTATTTTTTACTTTTTCACATTTATTCTTATAATAAATTTTAAACAATACATTAATAATTACTTAAAAAAAAAAAAAAAGTATGAATAAATTTGAATAATCTTTAATTAAATTCACCATGTGAATAATTTTAATCTCTTATAATTAAAAAGTAAACCTTAAAAAAGATTTTTTGTTTAACTGACAAATCAATCGAACTAAAATTTAAACAAAGTTTAATGGGAAAATCAACTCAATATTATAAGTAACAAAAATATAGAATATTCAACGAAAGTTTAATGGACAAATCAGCTCAACTATCAGTAACAAATGTCAATTTGTGAATACACATATGACATTATCACCACATACTCTTTCAATCTACTCATGATAATTATACATTTATAAATAGATAAAGTTATAAAAGAGATTTAAATCTACATTAATTATCAAGTCTCTCTCCGACAGTGGTGTATTCTCATTCTCAAATCTCAATTTTGTTTAGAATGATATTTTATAATTTTGTATATTGATTTAAAGTTGAATTGAATCAATAAATTTCTAATATCACATTTTTACTTACAATCATAGTTCAACTTAATAAAAACGCGTTACTGTTTCATTAAACCTTAAAAAATAAAAAATAAAATTTAAAAAATAAAAAGCCCGCGGGCCAACCCGCCCCGTCCGCGGTCCAACCCGCCAAAATCCACAATCCATACGGTCTAGCCCAAACGGGCCTGCGTTTTAAACGGGCTTGTATTATTCAACCCAACCCACCTTTTTAATAGGCGGAGGCGGGCCGACCCAACGGGCCTAGCCCATTTTGACAGCTCTAGATATATAGTATAGGCTTGCAGCCATGCCATTTCATTGAGCAAAGGAATTGCATCTCAATGTAATGTTGAGCCATACAACAAAAATTAGCATTTTAATTGTTGGTATAAATTTAAATGCACATTAAAAAGACATGTTATGTATTCATATCGGAGTTTTATCAATTCATTACATGAACAATACTCTCTCCGTAACATTAAAATAGATTAGAAAAATTTTCACAGAGATAAAAAAAAAAAACATATTGATTAAATATTATTGGAAGTGAAATTGTTTCATACATTTTTCCTATTTTACCCCCACATAAGATGACAAAAAAATATATTAAATATTCATTACAAAATTGTTAAAAATAATTGTGTTAAATATTGGATGATATTTCATCAGATTTGTGTATACGTGATCTTTCAGTTTAATCATGTGAGTTTATTTTGAGTATCTAGAGTTAGTTGCATAATATTAGGAGTTAGTTTCCATAATTATTTATGGGCCTTTTTATCTTCTGTTAGTAGGGCTTATAGTAGTAGTCAAGTATATATACATATACCTTCTATATTTTACGCAAGAAACAATATTCAGATCAATAATATGCATACGAATGTTCGTTTTACATGGTACCAGAGCAATCCTGGTAGATTACTCAAGTTCTAATCAAATCTTGATCACGATGGTTTACGGTGTGAGAAATATGACGGGAAGTAAATCGGGAGATGGTGATTCCAAGAAAAGGTTTGATGGTTCCGGCAGCGGCCCAAAGGTGTCGTCCGTCGTGATTGATAACATCACAAATTTCTTATATGCTAAAAAGAAGATTGGTTTTGTTGATGGCGAAATATTGAATTCTTCCAATCCGAAGGCAAACATGGCAGGTGCATATTTTGCCTCTTGGATCATTGACTCCGGTGCAATCGAGCACATTACATGTGATGAGAGTATTCTGAGTAATGTTATAAGAAACCATTCTGAACCTCCAGTGAGAATCCCAAATGGCGAAATGGTGCATGTACACAGTAGGCACAGTAGTTTTGAAAAACGGATTACGTCTTGAACGTGTTCTATTTATACCACGTTTTCATTGCAATTTATTGTCTGTTGGTCGTCTCTCTGCTGACTTAAATTGCATATTCTTATTCTTCCCGAATTTTTGCGAAATACAGGACTTACCCTCGAGGACGTTGATTGGAGCGGGTAAGTATTATAATGGTTTGTATTACATAGAGCAATTAAGGAATCAAAGAACAGTTTTCACCACTGTTGGAGGATCAGACATATGGCATAGGCGCTTGGGTCATGCATCTAATAATAGACTGAAATTTATAGCATCCTTGAAAATTTTCAAATTTAGTCCCTTTTGTGATTCATGTATACGAGCTAAGCAAACTCGTTTACCTTTTCCGCATAACATTAGTCGAACTACTTCTAGTTTTGAGTTGATTCATTGTGACATTTGGGGTCCCTATAGATGTGATATGTTTACCGGTGCACGTTACTTTCTCTCAATTGTTGATGATTATAGCAGAGGAGTTTGGGTTTTCCTTATACCACAGAAGTATGATGTTGCTGCTTGTTTAATTCGATTTGTCAAAATGGTCTATACTCAATTTACTCGTCGTGTTTGTCGAGTTCGATCAGACAATGGGGTTGAATTTCAGTCCACTACGTTGCTTCAATTTTATGATGATAATGGTATTTTATTTGAAAGTTCATGTACAAACACTCCACAACAAAATGGGGTTGTGGAGCGAAAACATAGACATATCTTGGATGTTGCACGTGCTTTGCGATTTGAGTCGGGCCTTCCCATCGAATTTTGGGGGGAATGTGTTCTCACCGCTGTTTATATAATCAATCGACTGCCCTCGCCAATTCTATCCCATAAAACGTCGTATGAAGTTCTATTTGACAAGCTGCCCACATATGCCCATCTCCGAGTCTTCGGCTGTTTAGTTTATACCCACGATAACCGACGCAAAGACAAGTTCGATGAACGGGGTAGAGCTTGTATATTTATTGGGTATCCTTCTGGGCAAAAGGCATATCGGGTTTTTAATCTACAGTCACACAAGATCTATAGCTCTCGGGACGTCACATTCATGGAAGAAATATATCCTTTTAAAGGCACGACTGATATGGATTTTACTACTGCCGTCACAGCAGCAAGTGCGCGTGTGCAAGGCCACAACACTGAACATTTTGGCAACCCACACCCTTATATTCGACCATCATCACAACAGAAGGTCCCTATCACTGTACCCGACACATCTGATCAGTCCCCCACTATAGGCGATGTTTTGGATGATATTTCATTAGGTCGAGACGTTCTAACCGATGCTGTCCCAGCCGGAAGAACATCGAATGAACTCGCTCCAGCCGTCACAGCCCCAACAATTGGTCGAAATCAGAGAATTAAGATGCGCCCTAAATACTTGGATTCTTATGTCACAGATTTACCGCCATCAATAGATCACTCACAGTCCAACTCAGTAGGATCAACCATATACCCATTATCAAATTTCATCACTTATGACAAGTTCTCTCAGCCTCACAAAACGTTTTTGGCAGGAATCACATCTCGCGACGAGCCCAAACATTTTTCTCAAGCAATGAAAGACCCATTGTGGCGTGAAGCGATGACAAAAGAAATTAATGCGTTAGAAGCAAATGATACATGGGACTTAACTCCACTCCCACCCGGAAAAAAGGCAGTTGGATCGAAATGGGTTTACAAAATAAAATATAAACCCGATGGTACTATTGAGAGGTACAAGGCTCGATTAGTGGCACAGGGTTTTACTTAAGTCGAGGGCATTGATTTCCATGAGACATTTGCTCCTGTAGCCAAACTCGTCACCGTCCGTTGTTTGTTAACCGTTGCGGCCAAACGAAACTGGGAGGTGCATCAATTGGACGTAAATAATGCTTTCTTACATGGTGACCTACATGAAAATGTGTATATGCGTGTACCCCAGGGTTTTGCAAAAGATGGTGACACACGGGTATGCAAACTAAAGAGGTCCTTATACGGTCTCAAGCAAGCCTCTCGGAATTGGTATGAGAAGTTTACCCAAGCCTTGCAATCAATTGGGTTTCAACAGTCTAGAGCCGATGATTGCCTTTTCATTTTTCGAAAAGGTCCTACCTACGTTTCCGCACTCATTTACGTCGACGATGTCATCCTAGCAGGCAACGACTCTACTCACATTGCCACCGTCAAACGCTATCTAGATGAAAAATTCAGTATAGAGGATTTGGGAAAACTTAAATACTTTATAGAAATTGAGGTCGCGAGGTCACCTGAAGGTTTTATCTTGAGTCAACGAAAATACGCATTAGATATCTTGGAGGAGAGTGGTCTAATGGGAAGTAGACCGAGTGCGTTCCCCATGGAACAAAACTTAAAATTGTGCCCCGACGATGAGAGTCCCCTCGTCGATGCATCACAATTCCGGCGCTTGATTGGGCGATTACTATACTTGACAGTCACCCGTCCTGACATCGTCTTCGCGGTGAGTCAATTGAGTCAGTTTTTGAATTGCCCACGCCAAACACACTTGACAGCCGCTCACAGAGTGCTCCGTTACTTGAAGCAGTCGCCTGGACAGGAGATTTCACTCTTCGAGCACATTGTGACTCGGATTGGGCTGGATGCCCATATACTCGTCGATCCTCCACAGGGTACATAATCACGCTTGGTGCTGCTCCCGTATCGTGGCGTACCAAGAAGCAGTCAGTTGTGTCAAGGTCGTCGGCCGAAGCGGAGTATCGAGCTATGGCCACCACAGTTTGCGAAGTTGTTTGGCTTCGGTGGTTGCTTCGTGATTTTGGGATTTTTCAAACAGGTCCTACCGATCTATATTGTGACAATCAAGCGGCCCGTCGTATTGCTATAAATCCCGTTTTCCATGAGCGCACTAAAAATGTTGAAATGGATTGTTATTTTGTACGTGAACGAGTTACGAGTGGGGACATTCGTCCATGTATGATCTCGACAATCAATCAAGTTGCGGATATGTTTACCAAGGCACTTGGAGCTGAGCGTTTCAAGTTTCTTCGAGACAAGTTGGGTGTTCGAGACCTTCACACGCCAACTTGAGGGGGAGTATTGGATGATATTTCATCAGATTTGTGTATACGTGATCTTTCAGTTTAATCACGTGAGTTTATTTTGAGGAGTTAGTTTCCATAATTATTTATGGGCCTTTTTATCTTCTCTTAGTAGGGCTTATAGTAGTAGTCAAGTATATATACATATACCTTGTATATCTTACGCAAGAAACAATATTCAGATCAATAATATGCATACGAATGTTCGTTTTACATTAAATAGAGTCACTCTAATAAAATAAAAAGTTTATTAACTTTACAAAGAAGCCCTGTTAATTTGGGATAAACAAAAGTTGAAGAAAGCTTACCTTAAATCAAATAAAAAATAATTAGGGATTTGGACTTGAAATGTTTTTTTTTATGAGAAAAATATTTGGGCTTGAAATATTAGAAAGTTGCAATTCAGGATTAAATAATTTCCATAATAATCCGGGTCAAGACCCAGTTCTATCCCCAACCCGGTAGCCAGCCAACCGGGTTAAAGCCAATTCTTCAACGAACCCAACTGAAAACAACCTGAAAATCAAGAAATGGCTACCTTCAATATAAGCTATCATCACAGCATTATCCATTACAATTGCAACAAAAGTAACTCTTCTAATTTCTGTCCGAATTTAGCATTCAAGTTATTCCCCAGGAAAAAGCTTCCCATTTTTGCTGCAATCAGTAAAAATGTAACAGAAGAATCAGCAATGGCTTCTGCTTCTGGGTACTCTTTTCCCTTTTATTCAATGTTGTTGTTGAATTTTTTTACACAAAAAAATAATACTGTATAACTTTTTTTTTTTTTTACTTCTGTGTTCGTGTAATTTTCTTGGTGTTAATTTGGTGGCAGATTTGTGAAAGAAGTTCTCCCACCTGCTCTTGATTCGTCTTCAGACCCACCTGCAATTTTTGATGGAAAACCCAAGTAATCAATTTAAACTAATTTCTTTACTTTGTAGTATTATGCAGTTCTATCTTAATTATGTTCTGATTCATTTTCTTCATTTTAGGTTATATATATCATATAATTGCCCCTATGCTCAACGTGTGTGGATTACAAGGAATTGTAAGGTTGTTTGGATGCTTCTTTTTTCTCATTTGACTCGAAAAGACATTGTAACACATGATTAGAATGCAAGTTTATGAGAATATTTTGTTCTGTTGTTAGGGACTGCAAGAAACTATAAAATTAGTGCCCATTGATCTAAAGAACAGGCCATCTTGGTATAAGGAAAAAGTGTATCCTGCAAACAAGGTAATATTTATGTGAATGTAAGCTATTTAATGCTTTGTTTTTTTAATTTCAAGACAAGATGCCTTAAGAACATACTCAATAGTCCCTCCGACTCACGCTAGACGTGGTTTTAGCTCGTCTGTTAGAGCGGAGGTCCAGGATTCATGGCATTTTGTATTATGCTAGAAATCGGAATTGATTTATATGTATAGATAGGTCGGTTGATGCAATTGGCCTTTTATTTGTAGGTGCCATCACTAGAGTACAATAATGAAGTTAAGGGTGAGAGTCTTGATTTGATGCAATATATTGATGAAAACTTTGAAGGGCCTTCGCTTTTTCCTGATGTAAGATCATCTGTGCTTCTCGTAGTTAGTTAATATCTTATTCTAGGACATTGCTAACTGATTTTCTGAGAAATGTGGAATGATTATAGGATCCCATAAAGAAGGAGTTTGGGGAGGGGTTGCTGTCCTCTGTAGGCTCCTTCTATAAAGCTGTAATTACTTCTTTGAAAGAAAATCGTATGAATGAAGCTGGTACGTTTCAACTCTAATGGTGGAGGTATAGAAAGTCTTTGTATTGATGTAGTAACTAAAGTGGTGGTTTCTGAAGGTGCTGCTTTTGATGACATTGAGATTGCTCTGTCCAAATTCGACGATGGGCCATTTTTTCTTGGCCAGTTTAGTTTGGTGAGTGAAAAATCGTGTTACATTTTACCAGTTGATTTCAAGTAATTGGATTGTGAGTTTGTGATCTCTGGGGAATATGTTTTGATGACACGATTTAATTCAGGTGGACATCGCCTATGCTCCATTCGTTGAAAGACTTCAGCCCTTCTTCACTGAAGTGAAAGATTATGACATCACAAGAAGCAGGCAGAAACTTGCATTATGGGTTGAGGTATAAGTGTATAACATAAATTACCTTCTCTCTCTCTCTCTCTCTCTCTCTAAAACAATTGGCATGGTGGCATCACTTTTGCAGGAGATGAATGAACAAGATTGAGGGGTACAAACAGACTCGTCGAGACCCAAAGGAGCATGTCGAGAGCTACAAGAGGCGTTTCTTGGTTAGAGATATTATCTACAACTCTACGTTAATTTGTTATTTTCTTGAATATTTGTTTCCCTTTGTTTTATCAGAAACTTGACTCGTTCATTTCCTTGTGCAGAACCCCGTGATTTCTTCGGTTGCTACCTAACTTGTTATCAGAAACTGCATAAAGGTTGCATATGGATCCAAAAGTTTCTTAAGGAGGAAACTCAGTCTATTTTTTAACACGATGTGAATCATTCTGCAGTATGTGTGGTTTGATTATTTATCCATCGACAAATCAAACATTGTATCAATTGCTAAGCTATCCCATTCTGCAAATTATGCATTATCAAGAACCAAGTCTAGTCTAGTTTTTGCCAGAAACATTCAAATTTATGTGCCTTAGATTCCATAGGGGTTCTACTTCTCTGTAAATTGTACAGATCTCCAGGATGATGTCAAGAACACCTGCATTTTCATATTTCGCACAAGAATTCGTGACAGATTATGAACACCAGCAATCCAATTCGTTTTTTACAAGTCAGAATCTACACAATATTAGACTCCGAAATTCCAATGAACAATGTACCAATCTATACAACTTGGTCAATTCGTTATTCATATTATATGTATCGCTGATGATAAGAATCTTTGATTGAAAGGGCTTCTTAATAAGCCAAATAATGAACAGCATAAAATAGAGGCTGTTTCCCTTTTCTAATGTTGTTTCAGTTGGAGGTGTAAGTTTCACTGGTAGCTGTGGAAAGCCGAGGCAGGAAATTGAGCTCTAGATGTCAACCGCACGAGGGGATTTAAGTACGGCAAGGTAGCGGAAGAGAATCCTGATGATGCTGCAGATGAAGAAGACAAAAGTGGCACAGGGGTGACCACGCCATGGCTTGGCATTTTCCATGGCCAGTTTGAGAATCCAGGCAAAGAATTAGCTTCACCGCTCATTCTTGTGCCCATTTCCTGTTGATCAAATAATTAAATTGTTATTACCAAAATTACAAGGAAGCAACATCTTTTATTCCAGATATGACTTATTATATCTGTCTGTTTCTCTTCATCAATGTGTATCAAGAAATTTGTCAAATATAAAAATTTACGTCAAAATGAAATATGAACGAAACATGGAGACTGCCAACGAAATTATGGAAGAGTTCACAAGTGACCCTCATGAGTCCTAGAGGGTTCTTTTTATAGTTGGCTGACACAAGCAAAAATGAGTATCTATACGTAGGACTAGGAGGGTTGGTTTTGGGTAAGTTTAGAGACTGTAATTCATATGAGCCTGTGCACCACTGCTTCACTGGCCTAAACCTTAGTGAATTGTCATACTTAACCGGCAGTACCTCAAAGTGTGACAAAGACAATCACGTAATTATTTGGGCAAAACCAGGATATATGCCAGCCCATATGGGAGGGCACTTGGTTGACATCATGAGTTGTTGAGGAGAACTAGAGGTCGGTTCGACCTATCAAATTTCGCAAGGATATCAATTTTCATGAGGTTGGATTTACTACCTAGATCAATATTGTAAAAAGTAAAAAGACCAACAAATTACATCTATATTTCTTTGCGAAAATAGGGGAAAATAGATCTAGCATTCAAGGAGACATTCATTGGCTTTCAGAAACAACCATTACACATCAATGAAAGGATACCTTTAATCTCTTCCCATCAGGCAGTTCATTGGATGGATAAGGAAAGTGCAAATTTTTTGTAGCGTTGTTCCCCTGTGGACCATCTGAAGATAAAGAAATTCCAAGGTTGAGATCAAGATTGCTACCGCTACCTGCATTCACAAAGCCGTACATCAAAAGATATTTAGTTAGTTGTTTGATGTGATGAGGATAAGATGAACATAAAAGTGGGGGAGGCAAGATTAAACCAGCAAAACATGAATTGTTCATATACCTCCATCTGTGGAACTTAGATCATAGTTACTAGTCTCGAAGTTTGTGACAGCTTCTCTCCCATTACACTTGATGGCTGCTTTATCATAAGCCCTGAATCAGGAAAGGAAAGGGACGGTTGTCATGAGAAGTAATCAAAGAGTACTGGTCAAAGTGCAATACTAATGTCTTATAAGCAATATGAATTCATGATCATAAGGACCTTGCAGCATCTACTTCGTTGTCGAATAACCCAAGATACATATACCTGCAACACACCATTATAATCTTATCGATAAAGGGGGTTCCTATTTCATTCAATTGTCTATCCTAAACTTGTATTCCAAATTCAGGACAATAGATCAATCATGATCAGATGAAAACAAATACATCCCACTTCCCCAGTTATATTACTGAAGTAAATTAAATGATCCAAAAATAATTCAATAGATAATCTTACTTTTTCCCAAGGAATTGGCCCATTCTTGCTTCCCAACGACCACATTTGTGCAGGGTAACACCTCTGTACTTTGAGCTTCCCCGAGAGAATCCAGTGCTTTGGCGTCTAAGAATGTGAACAAACTCTTCTTTTGTCAAATTTTTCATCTGCAAATTGTCAACTGCATAAGGCTTACTGAATTACAAAATATATTGGCAATAAGATATAGCTCCAAAGTCAACCTGTATCATGTCATCATCGTAATCGCCAATCGTGAAATTGATGTCAGCATCAACTCCGCGAAACTTGATCGCAGCACGATCATATGCCCTGATCGAAAAGAATAATTGGACTCGGTCAAACAAACTTCTCAGATGGCTAAACTTCGTTAAAAATGCACAAATTCATAGTGAAAGTAAAAATTCTCACCTAGCTGCAGCATGAGCAGTGTCGAATCCTCCTGAAAGAAACCAAAATCAATAATTAGATACCTAAATTTAACATTGATATTTCTGAACTGAGTAAAACTTCTATGAAGATAAATGTTAATGGATGATCGTAGATGACGAAGAAAAGTGAGAGGTGAAAAGTGTAAATAGCTCAAAGTTCTTACCCAAATAGACTTGTTTACCACAATCCCTGCAAACAGTTACGGAGTTTCAATTAATATCACAATACCAAAGTAGGAGTATCACAATCCACATATACACGAAGCACAATTTAAATTCATCTAATCAATTCATTAATAAACTACCAATCTAAAAATTCAATACTCAAGTTTCCACAGGAAATCCTAATATTGCAAAAAATCATGTTAATCAATCTCAGCCTTAGAATTACCCACAACAATTATTAATCATATTTGAAAAAAAAATATGGATGCATCCGCAGACAAAACAGACGTCCATGCAACATATAGAAGATTATACTCAAATTACTCCATGTATTTGTATACGAACCAGATATGGGATTCCCATCTTCCAGTTCTACGGTAGAAGGTAACACCTCGATACTGCGAGCTCCGAGAGCGGGGCCCACGCCTGCTCTTCTTCACCTGAGGTTGCTGCACTTGATTATTCGCCGGTATCTCCGGTTTGCAAATCCCCAATTCTACAGGTCCGGCGGTCGGAAGCTCCGGCGCGGACAAATTCAGCCAATATTTAGCCCTAACCATCGCCGGAGTGGGAGACGGGGGAGAAGCAGCCGTGGGGAAAAGCTGCAACTCATTTGTGTAGTTGGTGTCGTCTTCGATCTCGATGACGTTTTGGTTGAGGATAGCGAAATTGAGGGTAGAGACGGAGTTTTTGGGCGTGAAGCTGTTGCAGTCGAGGTCATCGGCAGCGGCATTGGTGGTGGATGTGGTGGTTGAAGCGACTGAATCGGCCTCGGTGTTGCGTAGGTCGGCGTCGTCGTTGCAGGAATTGGAGTCGACAGAGAAAACGGCATCAACATTCAGATCCAACATTTTGAGTGTCCGGTGGGAGGAAGAAAAGTCAGTTATATATTTGAATAACCGTTCACAGTATATGTGTGTGTGTAAATAACGGTAGTTGCAGATATATTTTGCGTGACAGTAAAGTCACATGAAGAAGATGAAACTCTGGAGAAGATTATGTATATATGGTAAAATTTGAGAGAGGGTGTAGATACAGGAGTTGTATGTATATGTTGGAAGAGAGAGAAAGGGAAAAAAGGAGGTCAGAGGAGTTGCATTTTAGGACTGCGAGATATTTTCTTTATTTTGCAACAAGAAAATTGAGAGAGAGAGAAAGGGTCTAACAAACAAAGAAATACATGGTGATGGAGAAGAAGATGAAAAGAAAAGGGTGGGAGGCATATATACTGCAACTTGCGCAACTTCTTCATTTCTTATTTTATTATTTTCATTTTTTAAAAAAATATTAAAAAGTTTATTACTCCTTACAATTTTAGAAAACTTAAAACATCTCTAAGCAATCTTTAAAAATTCAATTTAGAGTCCTTGTCTTCTCTCATTCGTGAGAAAGTGGGAAGACTGATGCAAACATTATCAATGACGGTATGAATCAATACAAATATTTCACACTAGGGTATTTTTACACCAACAAATTAAGAAGATCAGAACTTAAAATAAAATACAAGACAAACAAATGTAGAAAAAGTTACATAAGACGTGGAAAAACTCACAAATGGCAGGGAGAACCTACAAACTAATAACTAAAATCTAAAAAAAAAACCTATTAACTAAAAAACTATAAATTGAAATCTAGAACAGAAAAGAATATAAGGGTTAACGTATCAATCTGTCAACCAAACATGTTTGAACAACATCATTCAAAAGATCAAATTGTTGGTCCAAAATGGCTACAACTATAGACGAGGGCGGTGACGACGAAGGTTGTGCAACGGCAGCATGAGAGGTGAATGGTTGGTGGAGGCAACGTCAATGGATCTAGGAAGGGAGGGGATGGCCTATCGGCGCAGGCGCACGGGCAAAGGGATGGAGGGCTGGACGATGACGAATCTAGTGAGGGAGATTATTTCTTCCCTCACTATTTTATTATAGAGTTACTCTGGTGTGCATTTAATTAAATCATAATTTTTATTTGATTATAATGTGGTGGATTAAATATTTAATCAATCAATTGAAAAAATATATAAAATCTAATTATATGTATATATCCAATTGTATAAAAAAATTTATCATTAATATATTCATACAATAATTATTACATGAAGGTCGATTGTGAATTTTTTAGGGAGCATAACATAAATAAATGACTTGTATTTCATTATGGAGATAGGCAAAAGTTGGTGACATTATTATTTAATGAATATTAATGTTACCCATTGTTAGTGCTGTAATTATAATATAGTTAAGACTTTTTTCTGATCGAACATTTGCAAAACGTTTTTCAGAGGGATAAGATCATTATCTTTCAAAGTGGTAGTATTTTTTAGTGGTATTTTATGAGAGCTAAGAAAACAATAAATTATGGAGTAATTTTTATACAAAAGAATCCACCTTGAAGTCTATATTATTGTTCACTAAAATAATATACGGAGTATATAATAATGATAGTAATAATATTATAAATATACACTAAACAATACAATAAAATGAAGGGTAGGGCTGCTGTGTACTCAAGTACACGGTGTACTTGAGTCCAGCTATATAGAGAATATATATTATATATAGGATAAATAATAAAATATTTAACAAAAACCTATTGTAGCCTAGTGGTTGTCCTTGGATTGCCATAGCATCAAGCTCCAGGTTCGATTCCCACATTTAACACAATTTTCGATGTTTTATTTTAGCAACAGTTTTTGTAGGTTCGATTCCCACATTTAACACAATTTTCGATATTTTATTTTAGCAACAGTTTTTGTTTTTTTTATACATTAAAAGTGCAATTAATAAATAATAAAATTTGTAAAATTAATAATATTTTTTTATAAAAAAATTAGCAACAGTTTAATATTAATAAAAGTGCAATTAACATTTAACACAATTTTCGATATTTTATTTTAGCAACAGTTTTTGTTTTTTTTATACATTAAAAGTGCAATTAATAAATAATAAAATTTGTAAAATTAATAATATTTTTTTATAAAAAAATTAGCAACAGTTTAATATTAATAAAAGTGCAATTAAAAAATAGTAAAATTTGTAAAATAAATAGCAACCGTTTTTTTATACATAAAATTTGTAAAATTAATAATAATTTTTTAAAAAATAGCAACATTTTTTTATGCATTAAAAGTGCAATTAATAAATAATAAAATTTGTAAAATTAATAATAATTTAAAAAAAAAAATTAGCAACAGATTTTTTATACATTATAAAAAAAGTGCAAGTAATAGTAATATCATTAATTGAAGTTACTAATAATATAATTAATAGTAATAAAAGTGCAAGTAAAAAAATAATAAAACGTGTAAAATTAATAATAATTTTTTAAAAAAAATTTAGCACCAGTTTTTCTAGATTATGAAAGTGCAAATACAAATAAACAAAAGGTGTATCATTAGCATACACTTTTCAGTTATAATATCATACACTTTTCAATTATAATACCATACACTTTTCATTAATATATAATTTACACTTTTCATTAATATAACATACACTTTTTAGTTATAATAACATACACTTTTCATTAAATAGATCATACACTTTGCAGTTATAATAACAATAAAACGTGTAAAATTAATAATAATTTTTAAAAAAAAATTTAGCACCAGTTTTTCTAGATTATGAAAGTGCAAATACAAATAAACAAAAGATGTATCATTAGCATACACTTTTCAGTTATAATATCATACACTTTTCAATTATAATACCAAACACTTTTCATTAATATATAACTTACATTTTTCATTAATATAACATACACTTTTTAGTTATAATAACATACACTTTTCATTAAATAGATCATACACTTTGCAGTTATAATGACAAACAATTTTCATTAAATAAACATACAATTTTCATTAAATAGATCATACACTTTGCAGTTATAATGACAAACAATTTTCATTAAATAAACATACACGTTTCATTAATAAATCATACACTTTGTAGTTATAATAACATACACTTTTCATTAATATATAACTTACACTTTTCAATTATAATATCATAAACTTTTCAGTTATAATAACATACACTTTTCATTAAAAACAATGTTGCACTTTTCAATATAATAACATACACTTTTCATTAAAAAAACAAAGATACACTTTTTAGTCATAATAACATACACTTTTTCAAAAAAAAAAAATCGAAAAAAAATTCGGAAAAAAAAATCGAAAAAAAAATCGAAAAAAAAAATCGAAAAAAAAAAAAAAAGTCAAAGTTTGACCGTTGACCGATCAACGGTGGTCAACGGTCAACATTTGACTAGTAAAAGTCTACTCAAGTACATGGTGTACTTGAGTACATACAAGACTTTGGCTAAAATGAAAGATAATGTAAATTGGAATGAGAGCCTCTACTTTTCAGAATAATATTCCAGCTTGTAATTCATTGTGTATGTAATTATGTATACAAATGGTGAAATTAAATATAATATGGATTATCAATCTTATAAATTAGATTATGAGCTAATTAATTGATTTAGACATGTGGGGCACCTAATGACTGTGGGATTATGTCTAATCAACAGTGTCATTATTTTTTATTTTATTTTTTTTGAAGGTAACAGTGTCATGAATTATGATAGCCAAATAGCACACATTACTTTTTAATGTCTTTTGAGGAGAAAAACTAAAGTATATATACTCCCTCCGTTTTTTATTAAGTGTCACTTTGCCTTTTTTAATATTTTCAAAATAAGTGTTATTCTACACTTTTTTGTTTAATTTTGACAGTTTTACCCTTATACATTATACTCTCTCCCTTTTATTTACCTTGATTTAAGCTTTTTCCCTTTTAAAATAGTACTATAGCATAAATCATGAATAAACCTTAATTATTGTATACATGAATATCACCTACAATATTGACCACATTCATTACTAAACATAAATTTAATATTAAAATTAGTTATCAATAATGAAGAGTAAAATGGTCCATGATTATATATTTTAATTTGTTGAAAATTGTTAAAATGACACTTAATTAAAAGTGGAGGGAGTATATATTTGGGAATAAGTAGCTAGATAGGGGAAAATAAGCAACAAAATTATGACAACAGTACAAAT
This sequence comes from Galeopsis tetrahit, assembly GCA_963675135.1. Lineage (NCBI taxonomy): Eukaryota > Viridiplantae > Streptophyta > Magnoliopsida > Lamiales > Lamiaceae > Galeopsis > Galeopsis tetrahit. The sequence goes on along the minus strand of OY776121.1, from coordinate 62,926,291 downwards.
CACACTTGCTATAACTGTTTAGCCATTAAATGTAATCAATGCTTAATTTGGAAATATTTTCAACAAAGTTTTATTTGGCTTTTGCATTTTTAAAATTTTAATTTGATAGTACTATTTTATTTTTAATAATTTGTTACAGTATAATTGTAATGATAAATATTATTTATTAATGACATAAACTCATATGAGACGGTCTCATATATTATACTATAAATTTCATTTATTTTGTTACTCAGTATATAAATTGTGAATTTATTATGATTTAAAATATAAGTATATTTCAAATATTAAAGTAAAATTTCCTCTCATGAATAATACTTTCATTCAAATTTAAGATTAATATTATATAGGTAAAAAGACAGTGAAATATTCATGATTTTGACCATGGTGCCTTTCAAAGGCTCTCCCACGTTTATTTCATTTCTGGGCACGTTAATTGAAATGTATTTATGGCACGTTAGTTGAAATATAGATGGTAACATTAATATTTTTCCCTTACAAAATTTAAATAATTAAAAAGCTTTAGTAAAACATAACACAACATAACAATATTGGTACGCGTTGCTATAATATCGTTTCCTTTTATTCTTATTTAATTGAGGAAAATTGTAATTATTATTTTTTGTCTTTGAGATTTTATTGAGTAAGTAGACCCCGATTTGATTTATTGGGATATAAATTTGATTAAAAGTATTCTTTTAACAATAGATTATGAAATTGACTTCAGATAGCAATTATTTAAGAGATTTTTGTATTATACAATCTCATATATAGACGGGTACTTATGAAATGGTACTTCATTTAAGTATCATTTCTCTTTTAAAATATTATCCGCAGTTAGGTTGAAGTACATAAACTCATGAATATTGAATCATATATTATAGTAAATGCAAATTTTCTCATACAAATTTTTGTAATATATTTTAATTTTTTTTATAATACTCCTAGATATTTCGTGCAATAAAAAATACTATTGTTCAAAGATTAAAAAAAAATACTTATTACTCATTTTTTTCTTTAAACTATTATATTATAACAATCTTAACATTTTCACCATTTGGTTCAAAAAAAATAAAAATCACCTCTTACATTTAAAGAACTACAATTTAATTTTAAAAAATATTTTTATATATAATTTAAATTTATGTGAACTCTCTTTTTAGGTATCACCTCATTAATATGGGGCATTAATTTTTTATTTTTATTTTTTGGGGATATGGGGCATAAAATATACTCATAAAATATCTTAATATATACTCCCTCCGTCCGCCTATAAGCTTCCGTTACTTTTTGATACATAGATTAAGAAAAGTGATTAAATAATAGATACTCTCTCCTACTCTTTTTAATTGACGTCCTGTAGCTCCACACACATATTAAGAAATAAACTATTTTCCTAATATGCCCTTAATAAATAAATAAATGATTGTTAATTTAATTGAGTGCATTCCTAATTTTATGGGAATGATGGATGACTTATTCTTATCAATTAATTACATAATTAAGGAAATAAAGGGTATATTACAGATAAATTTACAAAACGTCAATTAAATTGCTAATTCTAAAAAATCTAAAACGACAATTAAAAAGAATAGGAGGGAGTATAGTATAAGTGATGTGATTGAGAGAGGAGAGAGGTAGAGAGAAAAAGTAAGATATAAAGTGGTGTGTAAGAAAAAGTACTTACCAAAAAGGGTATGAGAAACTTATAAACGGACGGGCCAAAATGGTAAAATGGAAAACTTATAGGCGGACGGAGTATTATATAATACTGAATCCATTAATGAGTATAAAATGTTGGAATCGAAAAAGAAACATAGTCAATTACTAAATTATATCACTTGCATTATTTCACTTCTGCAATATGAAATGACATTTATATTTTCAAATTACACACAACAAATCTACCTCAATCAATCCTTTATATGAGTTACATATGTTAAATGAATTGATTTAGAATTTGAAAATTATATCTTCAATCCTTGTACTATTTAATAATAGAATTCCATTTTGACTTTTAAAAAGAAAAAGTTAGGTTCAAAATTTTAATTGCTTTAATTAATGCATGGCAATATTCAAAATTAATTGAATGACTCATACAGGATGTCTTACACAATTAATTTTTTTATCTTAATTTGACTATTCTTACATTTATCACATACTTACATTCCCCCCACCCCCACATTATTTATCTCATTTAATGTCTTTTGTGTATATGCATCTGTGACAAAAAATTTATGAACATTTATACCTCCTGTTTAATTTAATTGTAATTTTGCATTTTTCAATGTCAACTAAATGTGTTCCTTTCAAATTTATCCTTAAACTCATTAATTATTACTTAGATAGGAGTAATAGTTTTTAAAATTTTACAAGAATTACAAAGTAATTAATTAAGGGTATAGACCGTATAGTAGAAATTTAATATTTTTCTTAATATGTGTGCATGAGTTTAGAATGACATATATTTTAAATAGAAAGGTGAACTATATGAAATAATATTATTAGCATGCTATGTGTCACTGATCAGTTATTTTGAAAAGAATAATTAATAAAATATATTTTAAATAGTAATATTTCAGATGCTATAAAATAATATTTAATTCACGTATAAAATTGTGATACTTTAAAAAATAGAGTTCACGTGAAACTAATTTCTAGCAAATCTACTCGTATATACTTTAAAAATATATATTTTTGTCTTGTTGGATAACGAGGTTGTTCTAGAAAAATTAAATTCATAGTGTAATACAACTCAAATAGGGTTGTTTAGTTATTTACAATAGATCACTTAATTTTATTTTTATACTCCATTATTTAAAATAAATAAATTATTTTTTGTAAGCAATACTAAGATTAGGTGATTTACAAAAAAAAAAAAATGTCACAAGGAGAGGGAACAATAACTTACCTCGATAATTCGCAACAACAAAATTGAACAATAGACTTTTTCGTTTCCTAATATGAGTTACTATAATAGGTGTTGGAGTGTTTTCCCATAAAAAGAGAGACACAAAGAGTAAGGTCCACGTGGCCGAATTTCATTGGAAGAGAAATGGACGGAGATATCATGAGCTGTAGAAACAAACGTGTAGAATACCAAAAATGGGTCTATTTTATTCTGGACCACCCTGCCCCTACAAGTGTACTTGTAGCAGCATATGAAATGGACTAATAGTACACTACTCCTTAATTTTCTTACTCCTAAAATTTACTAACATTTGTAGGTACTAGTAGTTGTTGCTATAATAATAGCATGGACCCCACATATCAATATACTCCCTCCACTTTTTATTAAATGTCATTCTAACAATTTTCAACAAATTAAGATAATAATTTATGGACCATTTTACCCTTCATTAATGTTAAATGATTTTGGAAAGAATCACAATATTTTGGAAAGCAATTAATTGGCTGGGGTGGACAATTCAATTTTAAATTAAGACTAAAAAGGGGAAAAAACCTAAATCACGGTAAAGAGAATGGAGGGATTATAATGTATAAGGGTAAAATTGTGAAAAAAATGTAGAATGACACTTATTTTAAAAATATTAAAAAAGGCAAAGTGACATTTAATAAAAAATGGAGGGAGTAATATTTCTTTGCCGACCTAAATTATAAGGTAGGTAGGTGAGTACTTTAATTCATTTTACTAAATAAATAATTTATCTATTATTAAATTAATATAAATGAATTTTGTATCAACGTTATAATTTCACACCCACATCACAAGTCCCACGGAGAACTAACGGCATTTAATATGTTTACTCGATGAGGATGAACTTTTCTTCCATTTGATTTATACATGGTTGCACAAAATAAAATAAAACTTTACACCCAAAATCTTGATCTTCAATCTATATGGATCATCACAATATCGTTGTATACTTCAATTCGAGAAGAGAAAAAATGAGTATTCTCTTTACCTTAAAGACATCCAGATCTCCAACTTTTAACCGAGTGATAATTACACACAACATAAATTGATACTTACGACGTAAATTTTTTATAAATGTTTTATTTATCGAAAAAGATGGTTATTCAAAATCTGGATAATTATAATTGATTTAATTTTTTTAAAATATAATTTTATCGTAATACCCTTGTTAAAAAAAATATTACTCCCTCTGTTCCACAATTATTTACACTTTTTCCTTATTCGCATGTCTCACAATTGTTTGTACATTCAAAAAAAATAAAAAAATTCATAAACCCCACCCCGCAATATTCACATATTTACACAACATGTCATTACGTTTACCCTCAATCCAATCCTTTACTTTACTTTATCCATAAAATTAATCTTCAACACTTCACTCATTAAATTTTTTTCTCAGTTTGTATGCCCATAAAATGGTGCAAACATTTATAAGACGAAGGGACCATAATATTCAGTCAAGAGTATTTTTGATCTTTTACAAAAATCTAAATGTTTATTGTTTAGCACCCTCATTTATTTATTTAACTTGTCGATCGAATGTTTTAACATTATCTTTAAGATTTAATTAAGTTCAAATCTGGCCACAATTTCCTTTTAATTGGAGCTACAATATATTGTATGAATTCTACAATTATTTTTAAGTTTCTTGATAATTAATCATCTAGCATATAGCTGAAATTTTTGTACCTCTATCTTTTTTTTACTGTCCAGCTTGAGGCTTTAGCTAGAGTATTACACAATATAAAAATATATAGTATAATATATTTTGATATCTCAATTGGACTGATCTAAAACTAGCAATAAAAGAATCTAGATTCGAAATTTCAAATATCAATAAACTTACTTTAATATTTAGCCATAGCTACAACTGAGGTCAACTAAGTAAAATTTCATGTACGTGGAGTATAATTTACACAAAGTAGTACACCAGAAATATGTATTTAAAATGAGTAACATTTTTTTTTTAATAAATTAGTAACATTTTGATGTAGTAGTTATACTTTGTTATTGATTCAATTATAACTCAACATAAAGTATGAACATCTAAAAATAGATTTTTTTTTTCACGAATTATAGAAAAATTGAATGAAAGGGCATCCGTTCGAATGATGAAAAATATCAGAAAAACAATTAATACCCTTCAACGCACAAACCATTAATTCTCATAACCTCATTTTTCTTTTTTCCATTTAAAATTTGATAAATAGTACTTTCCCCTATAAAAGTTATACATTTACATTAACAAAATATTTAGTGAAAAATCGAGATAAGAAAAAAGATAATTAAATAGACGTAAAAATGAGAAAAAAAAAATAGAAAAAATAAAAGTTAGAAAAAAATAGATATTGCTAAAAAAAAATGGAAAGAGATTCTCTCATGTACAAGAGACTAAGAGAGTCATGTGTAAAGGGGAGTCTTTGAATCACACATATGTTTGTATGAGTGTGTGATCAAAGAACTCTCCTCTTACACATGATCCTTTTGTATATGAGAGGATTTTGATCCAAAAAAGTATTTTTTTCTAGCGAAATGCCTAGTAATTTTTTTAAGGGACGGAGAAAGTACGTAATCTAAGAAAAATAAAAAAAAAAACCCACGCAAAAGTCCGCAACGCCCGCGCACATCTATTACTATCTAAAAGAGGGAGTTGTCTAAAGTTGGCCAGTTTCTTTCCGGTAGCAGGTAAGCTTTCCGCACAGCTGGCAATTGTATGCAAATACTATCTAGATAACTTCCTTGGAGTTTAGGAGTGTTATGATTTAATTTTAATAATCATGTCTTCTACTGTATAAGATAAATATAAACATAATAAATTACGTTGTATTAATTATTCATTTTGTATAAGATAAATATAAACATAATAAATTACTTTTTATTAATTATTCATTCTGTTTAAACTTTATATGTATGATTTTATTCATTTTTTTTTATATATATAAAGTAGACGATTTGGAGGATATTATGGTGTATTAATCCACTTATAAATAAAATGATTATATAGATAAATTTTTTCATGCAATTGAGCGTATAAGATACACTTCAATTTTAATATTCAATATACTCAATTTAATCTTTGACCCCAATATTTGAACCAATTTATTCGAAATCAATTCAAATTGTATTAATGCAACCAATTTCATCCAAATATCACTTAAATATTTATGTATAAAATTTGATCTTATAATAAAATATTAAATACATTTTTATTTTATACTATTAAAATATTATTTGATTTGTAAGTTTTAACCAAATTAAAACAGGAAGTGTATATGAAGTTAGTTATAAAAAATGCCGCATATATAAATGTAAATAAATTAAATAGATGAAAAAGTAAGATTTAATTTTAAACTGCCAACTATAATACTTTATATATTAAACATTTTACCACTAGGTCCACTACTACTTATACAAATTAAATCAATCACAAAATCCGGGTAAATACCTCAAGAACCTCAAGAATTGAGGTGCTACCCATACTAGTATATAATAAAGGACGACACGAAATAATTGTGTATTTTGGTAGTAGTACTTTTGGCTGCAACTAACACAAAGTACAACACATGTTTGCAATAGATGACAAGTTGACAACTCTTTACATGTACACCAATTATTTATTAGTATTAACGTATGGTCCTAGGTTTAGCCAATTCATTTTCTTTACTAATTTCATATATATTTTTTCAATTATAAATTATGACATATGTCAATTTAGATAATATAACCAACTCGAGGAACAATTTTACCAAAACTCGCATGTTGAAAATAAACGTTTTTTTTTTTTTTGTTACAAATTAAAATGTACTTATTTACGATATATGTATTGAAAAGTTTTAAATGTTTGATACGCGCACTACAAAAAAGAGGTGTTTTACCGACGGTTATACCGACGGATATTCAGTCGGTATTGGCTCTTACCGACGGATATACCGACGGATTTTATCCGTCGTCGATGAATTGGTCGGTAGTGGTTACCGACGGAAAATATGCGTCCGTCGGTATATACCGACGGATTCCCGACGGATTCAAACCAACCCGTTTTCAAACCGGGTCGCCTGTACCGACGGAATAAATTCCGTCGGCATTCAAGCCAACCCGTTTTCAAACCAAGTTTTCAAACCGGGTCGCCTTTACCGACGGATCCCAAATCAATATTCCGTCGGTAGATCCGTCGGTATATGTTGGACTTAAATTTTATTATTTTAATTTACCGACGGAATTTTCCGTCGGTACGTATTAAATGTTTTTAAAAAAAACGGAATTCCGTCGGCTCGCCCGTCGGTATTACCGACGCTACACCGACGGAATAGTCCGTCGGTAAGTACCAACAATTTAAAAAAAAAAATTATTTGCGATCGGGATCCGACCCGATCCCGATTGCTTACATAATTGATTAAAATTCAATACATGATCAAAATTCAATACACGATCAAAATTGCTTAAATAGTTCAATACATAAATCTACATTACATCTACATTACATTCAATAGAATAAACAAAATCGTGCTAAGGCATCGAATGGTGTTCCGGAATTGGCAGCGGATCGATCAAGTAAGAAGCAAATAGAATTTTGCTACTTATTATGACAACTATACCCCTCACTAGAATGCTTGAAAAAGCTCTGTGAAATATTAAAACAATATATTAAAAATTAACAAAAACTTATATGAGAAATAATTTAACAAGAATGTGAGTATATTAATACGTACCGTGGAGTATATTAAATTGTCCTTCGCTGACTCGACTCCATCCCTGCCATTTCAAAATCAATTCCAAAGAATCAAGATTCAATTGTCATTTTATAGATTTAAACATAAATTAAATTATCATAAAAATTGAACATACCTCAACAGAAATCAAGTAACTTCATTAGGCTCGCATAGTTTCGGTCATGCTGGTAGTTCAAAGATAAGAGATTTAGAGTACAATAAATAAATCAATAATTCAAGGAATAATTATTAATAAAATCTGATAAACTGATTTTTTTATCAAGTGATTAGGCCTTCAACAATGCATCATCGATCCAAATCGAAAGGAAAACATAATCATAAGAAAATCAAATTCGGTGAAATGATTTTTAAGATACAAAGCACAAAGCATATATAGATACAAAGCACAAAACACATGTCATAATCTTAATTTACATGAAAAGAGAAAATATTAAAATCAAACAAAAAATAACAAGTACCGTTCGTCCAGTAGAAGACGTTGACGTCGGTGGGCAAAAAAAACGTACCTTTTATATGAAGACGGCGACGGCAGAGGAGGCGGTGGGCGACGACAGAGGAGGCGGTGGGCGACGGCATTCTTGGAGACGACTGCAGGTAGGGAGGATGGGCGGCGGCCGCGACCACGGCAAGGAGGCTTTACATTCGGAAAGGAGGTGGAGGTGGAGTGGGGGAGGGGAAGAGGGAGAGGGAGAGGGAGAGGGAGAGGGAGAGACATAGAGAGTTTGAGGGAAAATACGCGTGAAATGAGAGAAAGTTGCATTTATATTCGGAAATGCCGACGGAAATGGCGACGGATATTTCGGTCGGCTTTGGCTCGTTGCCGTTAGCGACGGAAATGGCGACGGATTTTTCGGTCGGTTTTGACTCGTTGCCGTTAGCGACGGAAATGGCGACGGATATATCGGTCGGCTTTGGCTCGTTGTCGTTAGCGACGGAAATGGCGACGGATATTTCTGTCGGCTTTGGCTCGTTGCCGTTAGCGACGGAAATGGCGACGGATATTTCGGTCGGCTTTGGCTCGTTGCCGTTAGCGACGGAAATGGCGACGGATATGTTCCGTCGCCATTGGATTTTTATAACCAAATGATAAATAATTAAATTATAAGTTAATTAATAAAATAACCAAATGATAAATAATTAAATTATAAGTTATAACCAAATGATAAATAATGAAATCTTATAAATTGTACAAAATAAAATAGCTAGGTTACATTAATTTAATATTCATCTTCGTCTTCATTTTCATTATTTGACACATCTTCCTCTTCCTCCTCATCTTCTTCATCCTCATCTTCTTCATCCTCCCCCTCGTCATGTTCATCCTCCTCCTCATGTCCACTATCGTTTTCAATAACAATCAATTGTGGATTTGCAGCCGTCAAGTCTACCGAAAGATTAAAATCTCCCGCAAACACTTCAGTTTGATTCTCTATTTGTTCCATTTGAAACGGAGGTTCATCTTCATCGTTGTTTTCCTTTTGGGGGACCTCCACCATTGACCTTGCCTTCACTTTGCAAACAGCGTGCCATTCTGATCTATTACGTTTTCCAGCTCCTGGATACGTACAGTAGTAGACTTGAGATACCTGAGAGGCAAATACAAACGGATCATCCCCGCTATACTTCCTTTTCGAATTAACATCCACAAGCTTGTACTCCGGATGAATTTTGGTTCCTAAAGGGGATGTGTCAAACCAATGGCACTTGAACAACATTACGGTTTTCACTGGATATCCCGGATATTCAATTTCAACGACTTCGTGCAACACCCCAAAGTAATCACTTGCATCTGCATTATAATTCGCACCCCTAAGACAAACACCACTGTTGTTAGTCGTTCTTGTTGATGCATACTCTGATGTATGAAACCTGTAGCCTTTCACAATATAGCCGTTGTAAGTCCTCACACGCCGTAGTGGTCCTTTGCTGAGATCCTGTAAGAACCGGCTCTGAAAATCGTGCGATTGTCCCTATATGTACAGTTAAAATTAACATTAATCAAAACAATTATTTGTTCACGTAAAATTCAATTAATGATACTCACATAACGTTGGAACCATCGGGCAAATTGACGTTGAAGACTAGTATCTATGTCTCTATCTGAGATGTTTTGATCTGCATGTCGTAGTTCTTGTGTATACATCCTAATAATTCACAACACAATTAGATGATAAATGACGCACGTTTAGTGCTATTTAATTAGATGATAAATATATGAAATACTTACTCAATGTAAGGCTGAACTTCATCACAATTCAATAACACGTACGTTTGTGCTATTTCAGCCTCTGTGTGTGTTGACCAATATCGTTCAGTGGCTTTTCCTATAGGTCGCCCCTTAGACTTGAATACAGAGAGCATGCCATCGACTTCTTGTTGCATACCTCTACCATCGAAGTTACGTGGTTCATTCCTGATCCTCGTGTTGACATGGTCTTCAAAATAATATGAACAAAACATGCCAACCTCTTCATTCAAATACGCATTAACAATCGATGCTTCGACGTTTGCCTTCTGTTTAGCATTGCGCTTCAAGTTGTGGAGATACCTAAAATTATAATAGTTAACAAATTAAAATAAGTCTCCATATACTAAAAACTAATTAAATGAGAGAAATAGAATTGTTCACCTCTCAAATGGGTACATCCACCTGTACTGCACTGGACCACAAATCCTAGCTTCATACGCTAAGTGAACAGGTAAGTGTTCCATCGAGTCAAAGAAGCTAGGTGGGAAAAAACGTTCCAACTTACACAAAATAACTGGAATGTCTCGTTCCAAACGATTCATATCATCAACCTTGATTGTTGTAGACGTTAAATCTCTAAAAAAAAGACTTAATTCAGTGACAGCCCTCCACACATTCAGAGGAAGAAATTCTCGAAACGCAATAGGTATCAAGCGCTGCATAAAAACATGACAATCATGACTCTTCATCCCTGCAACTTTACCTTTTGTTGTGTCTACGCATCGACTCATGTTTGACACGTAGCCGTCTGGAAATCTTAACTCTTTAATCCACCTACACAATTCCTGTTTTTGTGCCTTATCTAGTGTGTAGCAAGCCTTTGGATATTTACCTGTACGGGTATCCTGTTCTAACTCATCACGGCGACAGATAGTGTTCAACTCTTCCCTGGACTTTGGAGTATCTTTCGTCTTGCCTTCTGTGTTCATGATTGTGTGAAACACGTTGTCAAACACATTCTTCTCAATGTGCATGACATCCAAATTGTGTCGGAGCAATAGTGAACTCCAATATGGCAAGTCCCAAAAAATACTCTTTTTCTTCCAGTTACCTGGGATTCCTTTGTTGTGTTCTTCTGCATTTTCCTCCGTAGTTTTTTTCAAACCCGTCCACTCAATCTCATGTAACAGACTTTGTCCTGTACGATTAATAAATGTTAGAATAAATGTAACCCAAAAAAACATGTTAAAATAAATGTATAAAATACCATTTCGAAGGGGCGGTCGATTGTTTGTGACTGTTCTATTCTTCGTGAAGTCCACCTTATTCCTTCGAAATGGATGATCTCGAGGTAAAAACCTTCGGTGATTATCGAACCATGAAACTTTTCTACTCTTCAGGAGACTGAAAGCTTCAGAATATTCCATACAATACGGACAAGCTTGCTTTCCGGCTGTACTCCACCCGGACAACATAGCATATGCAGGAAAGTCGCTAATGGTCCACAATAAAGCAGCACGCATCGTGAAGTTCTGTTTCCTAGAAACATCATACGTTTGGACTCCGTTATCCCATAGGAAGATCAAGTCTTTAATAAGAGGCTGGAGATAAACATCAAGTTTATGCTTTGGATTCGACGGACCAGGCACCAATACAGTCAGAAACATTGTTTGAGGTTTCATGCACATCCATGGAGGTAGATTATACGGAGTCAGTATCACCGGCCACAAAGAATACTTCTTTCCATAACTCCCAAACGGTGCAAAACCATCAGTACTCAAGCCTAATCTCACATTCCTCGGTTCACAAGCAAATCCTGGAAACACATTATTAAGGTGTTTCCAGGCTTCAGAGTCGGACGGATGTCTCATATCCCCAGCCTCAGTATCTTCAGAATTTCTTGCATGCCACGTCATGTGTTGAGCTGTAGCACTAGATTGAAACAATCTCATTAAACGAGGAATGATAGGAAGATAATACATCCTCTTGTGTGGCACTTTCTTTTTTGTCTTGCTCGATTGACCACCTGGTCCCTTCCGTCGTGGCTCTTTGTACCGGGGATGGCCACACATTCTACACATAAGAAGATCGCTATCGTCATCACCCCAGTATAACATGCAACCATTCACACAACAATCAATTTTCTCAACCGGCAAACCCATATTCTTCATCAGTTGTTTGCTCTGATGAAACGTCGTAGGTACTTTATTATCGACAGGACAAATCTCACTGCATAATTGTGTCATTTGCTCATATGCTCTGTTAGATAGCTTGTTCTCCGTCTTGATAGCCATAAGTCGAGCATTAAATGACAACTGAGAATGAGAATCACACCCTGGGTACAAATCTTGATCGACTAATTTGAGCATCTCATAAAACTGAAATGCTTCATCCGTTGGTTCCTCCTCTATATTTGACATACCGGCTTCCATCACCATTGTTTGATACATATCGGGTTCTTCCACCCCAAACTCTTGATCGTTACTGGTGCCGACATGCTCAACGTGTACGGGTTGTTCATAAATTGCAGTAGTGTAATAGTACAAGACTTGATCAAAATTATAAGGCCACCGTTGTTCGCCATGACTTGTCCAATTATAGTAATTATCAACGAACCCATTCATAATAACGTGGCATAAGACTTCATCAATGCTTTTAAATGATCTATTCCTACATTTCTTAGCATTACACGGACACCTAATACAATCCTCAGACATGTAATGTGGGTGTAGCTTTGCAAATTCAACAAATGACACGAGTTTATCATAAAATTCAACATTCACATTTCCTAAAACGAGCCTAGGAGTACAATACATCCACCGACGATCCGACAATTCCATCTGTTAAACAATTTGACCAAAATAAAATTACACACTAAAAATTAAACACTAAAAGTAAAAATTATGTAGTAAAATTACACACTAAAAAACTAAACACCAAATTAAAATTACACACTAAAAAACATACCTTAAATTTTCGCTCCAATCCAAATTTTTTGCTCCACACTAAAAATTTTCGCGTGTTGTGAGGTTCTGGAATGTTTTTCAATACTACATGCCGACGGAAATGTCATTCCGTCGGTATATCACGCGCCGAAATTCCGTCGGTATTGCCAATACCGACGGCTAATTTCAGTCGGTAACACATATTTGAAATGTATGTCAAATCAGTCAGATTCCGTTGACCAATTTTCAGTCGGTATTTACATTACCGACGGGAATTCCGTCGGTATTGACACATGTTCAATACCGACGGAATCACTTTCCGTCGGTAAAAACGCGTATAAAAAAAAAATTTAACTACGTATTCTTAACACTCCAACCACACTCAAAACAACCTACTTCTTCACAAACATCAAAATTTAAAAAAATACAGAAACTCATGTCTTCATCTTCGACATCCATGAAAATTGTGGTATGCCATTGTGGAAAAGAAGCTCGTGTGTGCATGTCGAAGCAAGAAAGAAGCAGAGGTAGACTATTTTATACTTGCCCAGATTCACTAAATGGTAATGGATGCTCCTTTTTTGTTTGGGCCGATGAACACGAAATTCACGGACAAGGAACGAGTTCACACGGAATGTTTCCGGGCATGGTGAGGAGAATTGACTCACTTTTGCTTGAAAATCAAGAGCTCAACAACAAGTTGAATCATGCGCAACTAGTTGGGGATATGTATAAGGATACATCTGACCAACTAACCTCAGAATTAGGATTTGAAGCTGAAAAAGTTGAAGAGCTAAAGAAGCAGAGGAACTTTCTTGTTGTGGCCATAATATTCTGTGTTCTACCCTATGTGTTCAAGTTTATAGGTTGGATGTAATCCTAAGTTTATGTCTCTAATATGTATTGCTAAGTTTATGTAATGTTAAGTGTATGCATGTAATGTAACCACAACAACAGCCTTTCTTCAAGGCAATTTTCAATGAAAATGTTGTTTATCTATCACATAAAACATCCAAATTTAAATATACACATTCTTAACACATAAAACACACATAACTAAAATTAAACAACTGATACTTAAACATAAAAGTAAATAGTTCAACAAAAATGCAGATAAAAAATAAATAGTTCTACGAGACATAAAAGTAAATAGTTCTACGAGACATAAAAATAAAATTGTTAAACACATAAAAAAAAAATTATTCAAAGTCACTCATTGACCATAGTAGAATATATCAATGTCGTCATCGTTGCCAACGAACTGACCAATGATGTCATCATCGTGCTGCATGGTCGGGACATAGGGGGAGGGGGCTGCGGGGGCTGAGGGGGCTGGGGGAACAGGCACGTTCACGTTGGCCGTCGGTGGAGGAGCTTGCATGGTTCTCCGATAAACCTCCTCGATCCTCTCGTCCGACCACCCCATCTCTCGTCGGATCTCCGGTTGGCCTTAGCAATCTCACACTTCCTGATGTAGTCCGGATCCAGCCACTCCCTCGTCAATGAATCCCACAACACAACATCATTATCATCCTTACCCAAGCTCTACGTCGTCCCATCGCGCCGCCATGCCATTCTCCATTCGTACATTAAATCCTTATACCGCTGTTGCGCCGATTTACAGAAATACCTGAACATAGCCTGGTCTGAGTACATATTCCGATCCCAAGTGGTTTGTTTCTGCACATATAATAAATTGTTTATTATTGAACAAATTAACAAACATTAATTAAATAATTAAGTAATTAATTACTACCTGAAATTCCTCGAAGTACGCCAACTTTTTTGGTTTTGGGACCTTCGACCAGGTATATGCACCCGCAGAGATCGGTAAAGAGCCAAAAGCAATCGTGCATGCCCTGGAGACCTCGTTACCAGGTAACAATCTGTGACATTAATTAACAAACAAAACACATTATAAATTAAAACGAATGTGAAATTAATTAATTATTAATTATTAAACAATAAAAGTATTTAATTACTTACACTCCTCCACTTGTAGCCCAAACGCGCTCCCGACCATCCTGAGCAGGAACAGCAGGATGGTCCCGGACAGACGAATGAGACGACGACTGATCAGGCGACGGGTGTGGAATGGGTGGCGGAGGCGACGATAATGGTGTTCGTGACAGTGTAGGCGCCGGCGCCTCGGGTCTAAGTTTGGATCGACTCTTCCTCGATCGGCTACGTGACCCGGAGGCCCCGTGAGATCCCGAGCCACCAGAGGCACCAGCACCATTTCCAGTCATCTATTTAATTTAAACATTTAAATTAATAAATTATATATATAATACTAATTAATTAATAATAAATTTCTTAATTTAATAAAAAACAATAATCTAATAAATTAAAATTTAATAAAAATCTAATTTAATCAATAATAACCTATTTTAATAAATAATTTCCTATTTTATTCAACAATAACTAATTTCCTATTTTATTCAACAATAACTAATTTATTCAATAATTTTCAACTTTAATTAACAATTTTCTATTTTAATTAAGAATCTATAACCTAATAAATTTAGTAACAATTTTTTCTAACTTTAAAATAACAATTTCCTAATATAATTAACAAAGCCCCTAATTTAATCAATAATTTCATAATTAGTAAATCAACAATATTAATCTAGCTAATTATAACGTACAATATCATAATTTAATTATGTAATTAACTCCACTCCAACGTATATACAAATTCAACAATAATATCAATTATATATATAACATCAATTATGCAAAACATGCAATATCGATCTTAACAAATCACATCAATTTATTATAAATAACTATATACATCAACTAGCTAGCTATACATATAGGCAATTATCCACTTACAATATCAACTAATTAATTAGATATATCAACTACATACATTCAAAATAATTAACTATATACATCAACTACAAACAATTAATTTCATATTAATCTATATAACAATTTAAATTAACACATGCAATTTAATTCATAATTATAGGCAATACATATATAACTTAAAAATTAATTACTAACAAATTAAGAAAGCGTACCGTATAGATTTTCTAATCGAGTCGAGAGATCACCTCGGCCGAGCCTCTTCTTCGCGCGATGAAGATGAAGAAGGAAAGAGTGGGGAGGGAGGAGGGAGTAGGGAGGGTTTCTGTAATCTGTTCTTCAGTTTATATACAAAAAAAAAATTGCCTTTACCGACGGAAATATCCGTCGGTAATGACCAGATTAATTATGGTAGTTATTGCGGGTCGGTTACCGACGGAAATATCCGTCGGTAATGACCACATTTAATTTTGGGAGTCGATCAAGAAGGCGGTTAGTTAATGCGGGTCGGTTACCGACGGAATATTTACAATACCGACGGAACAATCCGTCGGCCGGTGACCCAAAAACGACACCGTGTAGAGAGTTCTGAGTGTCCGTCGGCATATCCGTCGGTATCCCGTCGGGAAAGCCGACGGAAATTGAATTCCGTCGGCAGAGTCTTCTGACTTTGAATTCCGTCGGTAATCCGTCGGTACAGCCGTCGGAAAGGAAATCCGTCGGTATACATCCGTCGGCAAAAACAAGCGTTTTTGTAGTGGCGTCTCATGCTTCTGTTTAGGAGTTAGCTAGGACCCCTTATTTATTAGTAACCTTAAATTGCAAAAAAACAAATTAACGAATGGACTTCAAAACACGTGCATGAGTGTGAGTGTGTGTGTGTGAAAAAATAAAATAAAAGAAGAATGGCCTTTCTTTTGTATGAAAAGGCAAGGGAAGGCACCAATGGTTCTCAAAGATTTCCATAGATCTTGTACTTACGTTGTGGGCAACGGATGTCCATGTCTTTTTTTTCTTTTCTTTTTTGTACATATGCCAATCATCATTATTTTAACAATGACTTTTCTCTCTTGATTGGTTCATGGATCATTCTAAAAAATATCCCTAATTAATTAAATACACAAACAAAAAATATATAGATGCACATGTATATATATTGGGTAAATCTACGAAGCAAATCCTCACGATTTTGCATTTGAGTTATTTCCAAAAGGCCTCATACCAATGGAGATAATAGTTCCTCCTTTTATACTCCATGATCCTTTAATGTTAATCCGATGTGGAACAATTGTTTCACACTCAACAATATACGTATAGTGTTGCAACAAGTGACATGATATATATATCCTCACTTAATTTGCCAAAATTGCATATTCACCCTCTAGATTTACATGTACAAAAAAATTGTACTCATACATACATAGTGTAATATTAATACAATTTTAACTAAAGTTTAACCCATTCACAAAAAAATAAAATATACTCCTACAATGAAAATTATTAGTTCGACAAATGCTAGTTCAATTCATACAAAAGAAAGGCAGCCATTTGTAGAATAAACAAATATTAATACTGAGCTGATTCTTTTCGTCACATTTACTAATATTTTTCTATTTTTTCAATGATTTGTGAAAAAAAAAAACATTTGGATGATTTTTTAATTTTTTTTTTACCAAAACATACTTGTCAATTATTTTCTAGATTTGAACATAAGATCATTTCTCCAAGTGTACACCCTTAGTTGATTTCATAAAAGAAATGGTGTGTATATATTACTCCATAAAGCATCAAAGGTTGACCTTTCAAATGCACAAAGTATATAGTCGGATAAATTAAACAATTATTATATCATGGAACATAGTACTTATAACTTACTATAATATTTCGATACATGCTTATCATCATGTAGTCTCTTCAAAGGCACAAGCGTAGAAAATCTAAACATATTTGATTTTATATTATATTCCAATAGGAATTATTTTATAACCTTAATTAATATTGAAAATATATATGCTATAGCTGACATTGGGTTTAAAATAGTAATCATACATGCTAATTGAGGTTATTAATTGTACTATAATTAACTACTGTACTATAAGATGTCATGAATGATGTCAATTCACTGTTTAATTAGAAAAATAATAGCGCATAACTAAAAATTAAACAATTATCTTATGTCTTGAACGGGCTAGCTATTATATATACTTATGAAACATTCATAAGCAACTAAGTACATATTCTTTGTTTTATTGGCTTGGAAGAAAATAATTGTCTACCAATATTTTGGTTTAGTGATAATTAATCACTGATAATTTCATTTTTATATTACTAATAATATATCGATTATATATTTATTATAATAAAATATATACATCAGAATATTCAAACATGTAATGTAACCGAGGATCCGATCGACTGTGAATTGGCTGTCATTATTAGCTAGCATATTGAAATAGAAATTAAATAGCCATATCTAATGACCTAATCTTAATTTTATCAAAAATATTATTAAAAGTATATATTCATGTCATTCTCAGTAATAAACTGTATTGATCAGGGTCAACTACATTACACAAAGATTCTTAGGAATACATCATGGATGATGTCAATTTGCAAAATGATCGAGGGCATTCTTGTCAATTTACTCTGGTAAAAGGCAGCTCATGATTATTCAAGATTAATTATGAAAATTAACGAAGTATCATTTAAAATTTATGATGACTCATACATTTTGTTCCCTAAAACTGTATTAAAACTATTCTTGTCTACATAAGTGAGACTCGATAAATTGCAAAGTTGATAATTACTCAGCAAAATGCAATTTGACATGCATGGGAGCTAGGCAAATAGTAGAAAAGAATATGTTTTTTTTGTGGGAGAGAATAATAAAATACATTTTTTTAATTAATATTTAATTTGAATTTTCGAAAAATTGTATTTCCATACATAAGACCACCTACTTATAGGTTAGGGGTTAGTCTTATGTGAAATATTGCATACATGCATTTCATCCCAATTAGGCAAGTCAAAACCCTAAGTCCAAAAGTCAAATTAAGTCAATTTTAAAAAATTCGCGGGTCATAGGTCTGGATCCGGGTTGCCCAGAAAATTCGCGGGTTGCAAACAGGTGGTTTACTACATGACCAAAATATTGTTACTACAAGGTCAAAATATTACCACTACAAGGCCAAAAATTTAATACTACATGTCAAAACATTTTGAAAAATTCACCAAAAAATAAAGTCTCCAGAATATTTTTGAACATGTAGTAATACACTTTTGACCTTGTAGTGATAAAATTTTGGTCTTGTAGTAACATTGTTTTAGTCATGTAGTAGCCGAATAAGTCAAAATTATTTTAGTAATTTTGCCCCCAAAAAATAAGTGTCCAGAATATTTTTGGACTTGTAGTAATACACTTTTGACCTTGTAGTGACGAAATTTAGTTCTTGTAGTAACATAATTTTGGTCATGTAGTAAAATAATAATATATTAGAGTGAAAATAAATATTTTAATTAAGGTTGACCCGCTTTGACCCGTGTTGACCCGCGTTGACCCACGAATTTTGACCTAATTACCTTAATTAGTCATATTGCATGTATGCAATATTGCATATAAGTTTTTGCGATAGGTTAGATATATTGTAGAGTGAAAAAACATTCAAATTTACAATTGTAAAAATTGAAAGAAATTGATAAAGTGGTCAAATCACTTTTTAAATGTCTGATTTTGAGTTTTGCACTGTTATTCTAATCAAACCAAAGGGTACAATATACAACATTAAATGTGTAGTGAGGTAGAAAAATATAGAAAGAATAAAATGTAGAGTGATTAATTATAAAAGATAAATGGTAGGGAAGATACGAGAGAAATATAGTAAATTTTATTATTTAAGAAAATGAAAAACTTATAAGTGTTAAGGTGAGAGGGAGTACATATTTTCCTCCACAAAACCACTTCTAGTGATAGCCTGAATTCCAATCAAAAAGTTTGGGACCTCATTTGCTCCAAAGAATAAATTTCTAAGTTCAAAATGTTACTTCATTAAAATCAAATACACGTTAGAGGACAAAAAAAGATATTTGTCCTAAATTCTAAGGCCGTAGAGATTAAATTAAAAAGGGATCTTTCTATTAATATCCAAGTTGTGTTTGGTTGTACAAGTATTTATAAAATGTTGGGCATATGAGTTTATAAGCAGTGCAGACAGACAGAGTTAATAGTTAGAAAATAATATAATATGTCACGTCGGTAGAATGACAACAAATTGAATTTGGTAAAATAAGATTTTAAATAAAATAAAAAATAGATTTACCCTCACATTATAAACAATACTATAGATAAAATGATGAAAATATACTCGTCCACACATTACACATAGAAACACAGGTGGCAAGGGCCCACAGAGCGACAACATATTATTAAACAAAGCCTCCAATCAGTGTCAATACAGGCAAATCTGGACCGTCAAATAATGTTTCTTTTTCAATCATTCATTTCACCCCCCACCCAAAAGGACCACTTCCAAACAAAGAATATTTAATGAATGAAGACATAAAAAGAAAGTCCATTTGATACCCCCCACGCCCCTTTCAAGAATCTTCATTGCACTATCTTTCCCCTTAAGGAAAACCATTACCTTAAAAACCTCTTACTAATACTAGCTTTCCTTTTTGGGTTAAAAGAAATTAACCCCTCCAACCCCCTCCCCCACCCCCCAAAAGAAGAAAGAAAGAAAAAGCCTCATCTTTACCCTAATATTTTATGAAATACTCGAACTTGAACTTCCGTGTTCGCTAGTATTGTAATGTGTTGTACCATCTATTTTAATATAACATAGTACATTACAAAATACTAAAATGCAATTGTGCAGTGCTGCACATGACATAAAATAAACCATCAATCCCTGATTCTTGATTTTTTTTTTTTTTTGACGTAATTAAAAATTTTATAATGGGTAAAATTGTTAGTAGAAATCAAAGTACAATTATGTGGTGTTGGAAATGGGCAGGCTTGGTGTGAGAATTTGATGTTCTAGGTATTTCAAGATCTTTGTTACTTGTAGATGTGTTGATTCTTAACCGGCCTAAGATCTAAAGGTTCACGTCTGATTTTCATTTTATTCATTTTTATTATTTATGCTATTATTTAAGTGGTGTAACTAAAAATGAAATGAAAACAATGCATTTCATATTTATAACATTTTAAATTTAAGGGTTTATACGGTTATACGTGCCGAATCATATATTCACTTACAATGATGATGTAAAAAGTATGCACTATACACTTTCTTTTTATAATGTACGTACCGATCTATTTGCGACTTAAGCCTCACTCATCTCTATTAGGTTGGCAAATCGTGATATCGTATCGACACGATAAGGTCAAACACGAACATGATACGATAAATATATGTGTCGACAAAAACACGATAATTTTTGTGTCGACGTAACATGACACGATAATGACACGCAACACGATAAAGAAATAAATAAATTTAAATTGCATTTGAATATATAAAAATTAATATATTTATATAAATTTTAAAAATTATCGGATACACATTATCGTATCGTGTCATATCTGGTAAATAACATGTTAACGGGTTGTTAACAGGTTAATGAGTTACCTGTTAATTGTATCGTGCTTATCGAGTCGACACGAACCCGACACGTACACGACACAAATTTTTTGTATCGTTATCAGATTGACCCGATAAGATCAAATATTAACCCACAATTTTTGTGTCGTGTCGAAAATTGCCACCCCTTATCTTTTAAAAAATTGAAATGGAAATATAAATATAAATTTAGAGTATCATATAATATAGTCTATTATATGGAGTACTTTTATTTAATAATTGTAGTATTATATTAAATGGGGCTTATTTCAACCCTTTCCTAGCTAGGTGCTAGCGCACATCACAAAAGGTATGAATTTTGAGAAATTTTATTCAGTGTTTCATGTAATTAAAGCTTTGAGGTCGTAAATGAATTATTACATTAATAAATCGTTAAATGGTCAAATTAAGGACTTTTTGCATTTCATTTTCTATTTGTCTTCGTGGTTTCATGTAAATAATTAATGATTACTCTCCATTCATAATACATTTCACACTTTTCTTTTTAAAATGTTTCACAAACTTTCATATCCTTACAATGAAAAATATTTTTTAAACTTCATATTTATAATATTCACAATTTTGCATAAAATGTCATTACTCTTTTAAATTTACACCTACACACAAATCAAATAATTTATTTAATTATTTTATATACAAAATTTTATAAAATTACTACTCAAAACTTTACTCTTAATTTCACTTGATATGTGAAAGTTGTTCCAAAACGAATGGAGGAGCTGAATTGGGTTAAGAAATTGTAAAGTGCATAACCATGGATCCATCACAATCAGGTAATCTACGTTGTTCCAATAAGAATCGGCCACGCAGACCAATGAGTGGGGGATGGATAGTATACGGCCGGCCGCTTCGCAGGTTGAGTGGTGCCGTTTCTCATCTGTTTTCTGTCCAAGAATTTGGACTCCACTTTCCTGCACGTGTTTCTCCGATCAACGGCCCATATTTCATCATCCAATGTCTTGACATGAGGGATTAATTTTTTTTTGCTAAACAATAGTACATTATTCTAGTTTGGTGGAGCATATTAACTCAAAATACGTGGATAAATAAGACTTAAAGATAAATGTCAAATCAAATTTAAAATAAATTATTTTACTAAACAAATATAAATAGCCATACTAAGTACACCATGTACTAGTAAACTTTTACTATTCAAATGTTGACTGTTGACCGGTCAACGGTCAAACTTTGACCTTTTTTTTTTTTGAAATTTTTTTTTTTGATTTTTTTTTCAATTTTTTTTTGAAAAAGTGTATGTTATTATAACTAAAAAGTGTATCTTTGCTTTTTTAATAAAAATTGTATGTTACTATATTGAAAAGTACAACATTGTTTTTAATGAAAAGTGTATGTTATTATAATTGAAAAGTGTATGATATTATAACTGAAAATTGTAAGTTATATATTAATGAAAAGTGTATGTTATTATAACTGCAAAGTGTATGATCTATTAATGAAAAGTGTATGTTTTATTAGACCTGTCAAGACGGGCCGGCGGGGCGGGACGGGCCAAAACCGCAAAAGCCCGCCATTTGGCGGGGCGGGGCGGGCCAGACCGTTTGTCAAGCGGGCTGTAAAAACCTCAACCCAACCCAAAAATGGGCGGGCCGCGGGTTTAGGCGGGCCAACTTTTTTTTTTTTTTTGTTACAAAAGTATTTATTAAATTTATTAAGAAACACAAAAATTACAGTATATATCAAGAATTATAGTGTTAATAATTAACAACAAAAAAACTAAATAGAAACATTGTCATTATTAATTGTATAATACACTATAAATTACAATAATATTATTTATATATATCAGAAAATGAAGAAAGGAGAAAAAAAATGGAGCTTTCAAATGGTTAGAGCATCTATAATCTGTCATTTACTAGAGTTTTTTCTTTTAGTTAGATTTATTGTATATTTTTTTAAAACAAAGTTGAATAGTTCAAATGGTTAAAGCATCATTGCCTAGACAGGTCCTGAGTTCAACCCCTACAAAAGGCAGAAAATACATTTTTTTTTATATTTTTTAAGTAAATATAATATTTTTTAAAAAAAGGCGGGCCAGCCCGCCAAAGCCCGCACCAACCCGCCAAAGACCGCGAACCAAACGGGCCGGCCCGCCTGGGCCCGCTTCCTAGCGGGCTTGGAAAAGCTTAGCCCAACCCACTATTTTAAGTGGCGGGGCGGGCTGACCCAACGGGCCCAGCCCGTTTTGACGGCTCTATGTTTTATTAATGAAAAGTGTTTGTTATTATAACTGTGAAGTGTATGATATATTTAATGAAAAGTGTATGTTATTATAAATAAAAAATGTATGTTCTATTAATGAAAAATGTAAGTTATATATTAATGAACAGTGTATGTTATTATAATTGAAAAAGTGTATGATATATTTAATGAAAAGTGTATGTAATTATAAATAAAAAGTGTATGTTCTATTAATGAAAAGTGTAAGTTATATATTAATGAAAAGTGTATGTTATTATAATTGAAAAGTGTATGATATTATAACTGAAAAGTGTATGCTAATGATACACCTTTTGTTTATTTATACTTGCACTTTCATAATCTAGAAAAACTGGTACTAATTTTTTTTTAAAAATTATTATTAATTTTACACGTTTTATTATTTTTTTACTTGCACTTTTATTACTATTAATAATATTATTAGTAAGTGCAATTAATGATATTATCAGTACTTGCACTTTTTTTATAATGTATAAAATAAGTGTTGCTAATTTTTTTTAAATTATTATTAATTTTACAAATTTTATTATTTATTAATTGCACTTTTATTGTTATTTATTAATTGCACTAAAACTGTTTATTTATTAATTGCATTAAAACTGTTAAAATAAAATTTTCGATTTTTTATAATGTATAAAAAAAGTGTTGTAAAATTATTATTTATTAATTGCGCCTTTATTATTATTTATTAATTGCACTAAAACTACTAAAATAAAATTTTACACTAAAACTGCTTATTTATTAATTGCATTTTCGTTTTTTATAATGTATAAAAAAAGTGTTGTAAAATTAGTATTTATTAATTGCATTAAAACTGGTAAAATAAAATTTTCGAAAATTAATTGCACCTTTGTTATTATTTATTAATTACACTAAAACTGCTAAAATAAAATTTTGCACTAAAACTGCTTATTTATTAATTGCATTTTCGTTTTTTTATAATGTATAAAAAAAGTGTTGTAAAATTATTAGAAGTGGGATTCGAATCTGAGACATAGTGGTAATACAATTCAAGGATAACCATTAGGCTACAAGGACTTTTTTTTAAGTTTTTTTATTATTTATCCTATATACTCCCTCCGTCCGCTTATAAGCTTCCCGCTTTTTGGCACATAGATTAAGGGCGTGTTTTGAAACTCTACAAACTGCTTCCAGAATCACTTTTTTTCAAAAGCTTCTGAGAGGGAGCTTTAAAAATTAGTGATTCTAGAAGCAGTTTGTAGAGTTTCAAAACACGCCCTAAGAAAAGTGATTAAATAATAGATATAGTACAAATGATGTGATTGGAAAAAGGAGAGAGATAGAGAGAAAAAGTAAGATATAAAGTGATGTGTAAGAAAAAATATTTACCAAAAAGGGTATGAGAAGCTTATAGGCGGACGGACCAAAATGGTAAAATGGGAAATTTATAGGCGGACGGAGGGAGTATAATTTATAGGTACACAACAGCCCTACCCATATAAATATATTTAATTGTAGATAAAAATTTGTACGAGACCGTCTCAATCTTTTTTCATGATACAAATCCCTTTTGATCCATATTCAAGATTTTTGGGTAGGACAATCCACTTTTTTCTTTAAAATTTTATATTTGTAAATAAAATGATAATATTTAAATAAAAAGTGATAATGTTTTTAATAAAAGTGACTATCACTTTTTATATGTGGGTCAAGAAAGACCTTTCTCACGGATGAGATCGAGATAGTCTCACCCCAGCTCTTAATTGTATGTCGACTAAATAAATACAAAACAAACCATTTTCAATTTATTTTGAATCAATTAAAACATTCAATTTGACCCTAGATATTTCGAAGTTTCGATAGAGTGAGCAAATATGTATTAGGTATCTTCACGCAAAGAGGAGGCGTGTAAAAATTGAAATATTCAAGATGTCAAACTCATATGTTATTCGATCATTTCACTCCAAATATTATTATATGAATTATATTAGTTTCGATTGCTACTAGACACTGATGAATTATCCAAATTTTTATGCCTTAGAAATCGAATTTACAGACAGAAACGTTACACTTGAACTATTTGACCAAGAGTAATTCAACAAATATTACCAATAGGGATGGGCATTCGGTGGGTTCGGTTTGGTTCTGACCTTTTTTCAACCAAACCGAAATAACCGAAGTTTTAAATAAAATGAACCGAACCGAAATTATATAAAAACCGAACCGAATTACAATTCCGTTGGTTCGATTCGATTCGGTTCGAACCGAATTTCTTCAACATCAACTGGAAAAGACTTTTTTTAAAAAAAATGAACCGAACTGAAATTATATAAAAACCAAATTACAATACCGTTGGTTCGGTTCGATTCGGTTCGAACCGAATTTCTTCAACCTCAACTGGAAAAGATTTTTTTTTACGAAGCCAATCTTAAGCAAAAATGAGACATTGCACTATTTTAGGACTTAATGAACTCCTAAATGCATCAAGCATTCATCCTGCGCAGATTCTGAAGCTACATAGAGATGGGCAAAAATATCCCGAACAACTGAGAGAACAGGAAATACCATTGAGATGGGAACAACAAAAATATTCCGAACAATTTTTGAAAGAACAGGAAATATATGAATCCACCAAAATAGAATGTTGAACTTACCTCCATTATCTTCTTCGGCTTCTTCATTTTGTTTCTTCAGTTTTGACAGAAATGGGGAAGAAACGGCAGAAATATAAATGAATGTTTAATTGTTTACTGTTAGATTAGATTTAGGGTTTTTATATATATATTTATTAATTAATTATATTTATTTTTATTTATAAATCGGTAGGTTCGGTTTATTCGGTTTTTGAAAAATATAAATTGAACCGAATCGAAAAAACCGAAATTTTAAAAAATTTCAACCGAATCGAACAACCGAACTAAATAAACCGAAAATCGTCGATTCGGTTTTTCGGTTTTCTCGGTTTTTTGCCCACCCCTAATTACCGGCCCTTACATGACTTATTTTTTTAAAAAACAAAGCGTTAAAAAAAAAAGCACCAACACATATCGAGAACATCATCCACACTAATTATATATATAAATTAAATTGATGTACGATTGAATTTAGTTGTAACACGGTTCGATGAAAAGCATATCATAAATAAGTAAATCGATTGTATATGCATATGTGTATACTTATATTAAAAGTTTTATTATTCACACATTTTGTAACCACACTCCATTTTAAAATAAAAATTGACATATGTTAATGATAAATTGATAATGACACCTCTTCTAAATCACAGTTAGAGAACTATTCGACACTTTCAACTGTACACTAAGCAGCCTGTGTTTGGCCAAAGTGGCCATATGCTAGATTTGAGATGTGATTAGATTTTTTTTAGAAGTGACACTCTTATATTAATAATAGGTTAGTCTTATGTGAAATATTGCATACATGCATTCCATCCCAATTAGACAAGTCAAAATTCTAAGTTCAAAAGTCAAATTAAGTCAATTTTAAAAAATTCGCGGGTCATAAGCCTGAATCCGAGTTGCCTAGAAAATTCGCGGGTTGCAAACAGGTGGTTTACTACATGACCAAAATATTGTTACTACAAGGCCAAAATATTATCACTACAAGACCAAAAATGTAATACTAAATGTCAAAACATTCTGAAAAATTCATCAAAAAATAAAGTCTCTAGAATATTTTTGAACATGTAGTAATACACTTTTGACCTTGTAGTGATAAAATTTTGGTCTTGTAGTAACATTGTTTTAGTCATGTAGTAGCCGAATAAGTCAAAATTATTTTAGTAATTTTGCCCCAAAAAAATAAGTGTCCAGAATATTTTTGGACTTGCAGTAATACACTTTTCACCTTTTAGTGACAAAATTTAGTTCTTATAGTAACATAGTTTTGGTCATTTAGTAAAATAATAGTGTATTAGAGTGAAAATAAATATTTTAATTAAGGTTGATCCGCTTTGACCCACGATTTTTGACCTAATTTATCTTAATTAGTCATATTGCATGTATGCAATATTGCATATAAGTTTTTGCGATTAATAATTGTATTATCATTTTTGTTTAAATTTATGTATGCGTGTATTATGTTTATTAGTTAAACATAAATACATGTTTATTTGTACCATGACCCTTAAAAATATAAATTTTGGATCCACCACTAACTAAATGAACCCATCAAATATCCACACCAAAAACCAAAAATATACTAGGCACATATTTAATTAATTAATTTTTTTTTGAAAGGGAAGGCACATATTTTGAAACACTAAAAAATAGTGTAAAACCACTTGTTTTAGAAGTTTATGTGCCTCAATTTTATTTTATTTTTGAAAATTAGTTACCCCACCTAAAGTTGAGTGGCCATTCATTAAGCAAAATAAAAACCAGATCATTTATAATAAAGTTCAATAAATCGAAGCCACTATTTGAAACGTTGTGCGTAGGTAAATAATTCTGGCTCCTAAAACATAGGATTTCCAGTCAACAATAATGTCTAGTAATAGTACAGTAGTAACTTTTGAAATAAAACGAAAATGAATATTGAGTGATTCTTAATTGGTTACCCCAATTTGAATGGTGCGTGCAATCTTAAAACTCAGTAATCCTTCCTAAAATGGCAAGAAATACAAACAATTTGTTTAATAAAAATATAGGGAAAAAAAGGCACATTCCTTAAAGATTGACATTAACTCTCCGAAAAAGGCATACCCCCCAATTAGTTAATGTTATCTTGCAAGTATCTTATGTTTTTGTCTTAGCAACAAAAGTATATGACGATGACAGTATCCACCCCCCAAGTGGTGGGTGGGTGGTGGGGTGTGGGGTTTTATTATATTCCTATTTTTATATTCTGCAAGTGGGTATATGATTAAAAAGTTTTTTTGAATAAAATAATAATTTTTCCCAAAAAAATCAGGAGTGAAAATAATAAAATAATGTGGGGGAAGTAGATAAGAAATGAGTGTGAAGGGTGTACTTGTCGGCAGGGGTACGAGGTTTTAATGCTTTTCTGTCAAAGGCGACGTGGCCTCTTCTTCTCCTTTCGTACATAATTCATTTTTCACTTATTTCCCAAAATATCCTTTTGTTTTTTTTATTTAGCCACACGTGGTATCTCGATTTGGGCATTTTGGTTGGCCTTTGGGCCTATGGGCTTCATGTTTGCACACCATTATTCATAAGCCTTTTCAGGGACTGACTATTTACACTAGGGGTGTGCATGGTTCGGTTTGGTTAACCAAATCGCCCGTAAATCGTAAATCATACTATAAATCGTTCTTTTTTTTTAAAACCGTAAACCAAACCGTATTTATAAAAATCGTTCGATTTGAAACCATAATATTTAGGGCGGTTTTGTCGGTTTTGACCAAACTGTAGTTTTGCTCTTTTTTTTTTTTTTCCTATACACAATAATTAATAAAAATGTAAAACACAATCTCAATAGAATAGATAAAATGAAATTCCAATAATCCAAAATATAATTCGAATAGACGAAATGCTATTACAACGTTCATAAACTAGTAGTTAAAAAATAACTAAATAACCACAAAAAGAATCAACAATTCAAAATTTCAGATTGAGTGAGGCTGAGAGTGCCACGCACGTAGAGACGCTAAATACTAAATAGAAGAGAATGGGTAGGGTTTCTGGCTTTGGGCAATTGGGCTTGACGACTTAAAAAATGTTTTTGGTTTACTAGTTTAGGGATTGTATAATATAGAGACTATAATATATATAATATTTGTTTAGATAATATTATAAGTATATTTTTATATAATATATATATTATATATATAAAATAAGTTCGGTTTGGTTCGGTTTTTTGCGGTTTTTCATTAGTGAAAACCGTAAACCAAACCATACTAAAAAAAAATCAATTCTAAAAACCGTAAACCGAACCGTAAACTAAAAATCGAACCATATTTAATGGTCTGGTTTGGTTCGGTCGGTCTGAACCATACTTTGCACACCCCTAATTTACACCTCCATTTAAGTTGGATGAAGGACTCTACTCAGTTTAATAAATATAATAGTCATGTAAAAAACTCAAAATACATTTTCAATAAAATTACACTACTAAATGCACCTAATTACTAACTACAATCTTCGTTCAATTTTAAATCATAATCCTAATTGCTGTAGTCGCCGTCGTCACCACCACTGTCGTTAGTCACCAAACAAAAAAAATAATAATCAGAAATTCCAAAAAAAAAAAATTTAGAAAAATTACAATTTTTTTAAAATAAATTTCGACAAACCAGTGTCGAACATAAATACTCTCGTCGACAAATTGTTATCGACGAGAGTGTTTATGGTCGACACTATTTTGTCGTATTTTTTTTAAACGACTATTTTAGATCGACAATATACACTTTCAGCGATAAATTATTGCCGACGAAAGTGTATATGATCGACCTAAAATAGTTAAAAAAAAAAGGGAAAAAATGTTTTGCAGAAAAAAAAAAATCCGGAAACCAAACCAAAGATCCTAAATCTAAAAACCAAAATGTTGCGCACAAACCAGGGGGTGGGGCGGTCGACATCTAGGACCAGGCGGCAATGGCGGGTTGTACAAAATTTTAAAGAAAAAGAAGCTGGGAGAGGAGGGCCAAACGAGGGGGGTGACGGTAGAGGCGACGACTGTGAGTTAATATTTTTTTTGTCCTGCTATACGCAACGAGAGAGAGGAAGGGAGAGGAGGGCGGCGATGACAGTAATAGGGGAGTAATGAGAAATGAAGTGAAGAAGAAAAAAATAAAGAGAATAAATTAGAGTTTTGGAAAAGGGATGCTTCTAGCAGTGGGGTGGGTCAAGTGGAATACAGTAAAACCTCTATAAATTAATACTCTATAAATTAATAAACTCTCTAAAATAATAAAATCTTCTGGTCCCAACTTGGGCTTTTGTAAAAAATCATCAAATTCGATAAGATAATAATTTTTCGAAAAATTCCTTTATAAATATTAGGTCTCATTAAAACTCTAAATTAATAATTCATAAATATTACAATTATAAATATTATGGTAATTTGCTAAAATATGAATCTATTGTACCTTGACTAACTTTCAAATGATATTTTTCATCAATCTACTCTTGTAAATCTTTTTGAATGCATATGGGATGATCTCTCTTATACTCACATAATGTTTTACGCATTTGATCATTCGTGGATGATTTTGCTATGCCTTTTAGATGAGAAGACATGGCTGAGTGTTATGAATTACTCCCTCCGTCCGCCTATAAGCTTCCCGTTACTTTTTGGCACATAGATTAAGAAAAGTGATTAAATAATATATATAATACAAGTGATGTGATTGGAAGAAGGAGAGAGATAGAGAGAAAAAGTAAGATATAAAGTGATGTGTTAGAAAAAATATTTACCAAAAAGTGTATGGAAAGCTTATAGGCGGACGGACCAAAATGGTAAAATGGGAAGCTTATAGGCGGACAGAGGGAGTATTTTATTTCCATATTGAGATTTATATAGTGGAGTATATGTTTCATTTACCATGCATGAATATATTTAAGTGCAACGAATTAATGTAAATGTATGTGTATACAATGAATATATTTAACTAGTTACAAATAATTGGTTGATGCATGAATATAATCAATAAAACATACAGTACATGAATTCATTTATTTTTAATACATATGCATTAAATTTACTGTATTTAAAAAGTCTCTCTTTTAATTAATAAATATTAATTTATCGATAAATTAATACCTCTTTAAATTAATAAAATTCCATAGTCCCAAGGTTATTAATTTATAGAGATTTAACTGTACACTAAAATGATAAAAAAAGTATTTATGACAATTCGAGGGGTGCATGATGCATCTACCCTAGACAAATAATTTTTTTTGTGGTGGGGAATGTGCTCTCAACCTAAATGGGGGTGTAAATAGTCAGGCCCATCCCATTTTTAATTTGTGAAAGGCGTGAGTTATATGCCCCTTCAAGTATATTAGATGCACTCCCTGATACATGTATCACTCTCAAAATACACCTAAGATAGATGCACTCTTCTCAAATTATCTATTATACCATCTTCTCTTAAAATTTTACATGATAAATACACACCCCAAAAACTCTAATTTTCTTCTTCTTCTTCATTTAAACCAAACACTTTTCTTCTTCCCAACCATCATTCCATCCGCCTCCTGCCAACCGGCCACCGCCCAAATTCTTTTTTTTTTCTTTTCTACACCCTCCTCCTCCTTCCTTCGCCCCAGACACCGCCGCCGTCTTGCCCCCCACCCAAGCAGTTGTTCTGTCGCCGTCCCCCATCCTTTTTTTTCTACAACAAGTAGGAGCGGCGGCACCAACCCCTTACCCATCGCCGCCACCACAGCCATGAACCCCACCTAAGTCAGCTGTCGTTCCCACCCAAGTCGCCGACGAAACAAGTTTGGTTTTTTTGATTTTTTTTTTAATTTTCGACAAGAAATTGTGGACCGTAAACATTATGGTTGACAACAATTTGTCGACCATAAACACATGGTCGACAATTTCTTGTCGAAATTTTTTTTTTTTTTTTTAAATTTCGATAAAATGACGTCGATAAATGAAAGCTGCTTGCCCTCACTAATAAAAAACAAAAATCCCGGCACGACCAAAAAAAAGAAAGAGCTTCACTCGGTTGGCCTTCCTACGCTGTGTTTTTCGTTGACAAACTATAGTCGAATATACACTCTATGATTGACATTGGTTTGTCATTTTTTTTCTATTTTTTTTTAAATCGAAATTTATTTGGCTGCCGTCGGCGGAGGGGTAGGGACGGACTTGGGCTGGCGACGGCTGCTACCTAATTCTAGGGTTAGAGTTAGGATTGTGTTTAAATTGTAGGAGAGTGTATGTATTTGAGTACTCCCTCCGTCCCGCGATTATCTTCACATGTGAAGTGGCACACAGAATAAGAAAAGTGAATTTTAAGGGGTAATTTTGTAAATCTTTATGTATAAAGTAAAGGAATGAGTTGACTTTTGGGTATATGTGGAGAAAAAGTAATGACATTTGTGTAAATTTGAGGATATTGTGGTGTGAAAGTAATTGTGGAACGTCCTAAAAAGTAAAGTGTGAAAGTAATTATGGGACGGAGGAAGTATATTTTAATAAAATGACAAAAGTGATATTTTGCATGAATATTTAATTAAAAAAAATGAAGGCAGCGTATATCTAACATACATGTAGGGGCATATAACCCACGCCTTTTTTTTTTAAATAGTAAAGGGGAAGTTATTTAATTTGACATGATATGTTTGAGCGCTTGTAAAATTGTGGAAATTTTGGTGAAGTTATTTAATTTGATTTATATTAAAAAATTAAAGGGGGTAATATTATAAAATAAAGTGTATCTGGTAAATTTAGTAGAATGAAGATTTAACTAAAGAATAATTTTAAGTTATTCAAAATAAGAGTGAGTTATTAATTAGTTAAAAACAACCTTACAGTGTGATTGACACACAATAAAGTGATTAACTATTCCCATTAATTTATTGGAAACAAATTCCCCCAAGCTAATTCCTCTAGCCTCTAGAAGACACCACCTTCATCACCAACCCCACCACTGCCCCTTCCCTTCTTTTCACTCTTCCATTCACTTAAAGAGGAAATCTTTCTCTAGAAGACATTGTCATCATGGCACGAGCCATCCACATCAGTCACTGCTCTATAGCTACAATTTCTTCTTTAGTCTTGTAAATCGGGCCAACAGTTTGATCTTTTCAAAAGACAATGTTCTCTAAGTGAACAATCCGATGACCCAGTTTTTTATTTTTCTTAAGTC
Organism: Galeopsis tetrahit; assembly: GCA_963675135.1. NCBI lineage: Eukaryota > Viridiplantae > Streptophyta > Magnoliopsida > Lamiales > Lamiaceae > Galeopsis > Galeopsis tetrahit. The sequence continues at coordinate 62,893,033 of OY776121.1, read as the reverse complement.
CTAACTTTTTGTTAGATTTCTTGTTTTAGTTTGTTAGTTTGTTATAACTATTTTATTGTTTATGTTTGTTTTATGCCTTCATGCACCCCCTCCATGGTGAAACTTTCCACGTCTAGTGTGTTTTTCCTCTCTTCATGAGAGTTATTTTCGTCAATTTTTACCCGTGCTTGTTAGCCCTCGTGTTCTTGGTAGATCTTTAACATTTCATTTTATCTCTGATTTTCTTGGCATAAAAAAAATTTAGCGTGGGGTGTTGGAAAATGAAAATCTGATTCGCATCGCATGTGTGGACAAATGTGCATTTATCTTTCCACTTTCCTCCCGATTGGAATGGAGTAGCATTTTTAATAGATTTGAGATGAGTTGATAATGTTGGGCATCTTAGTTCACTGATATGGTAACATTTATAAAAAAAAAGGGTTAAAAACACAATCACATTATTTGGAAAAATAATGATTTATACTTTGCTCACAGTGCATACATGCTCAGTCAGGTATAGAAACTGCGCGACTACAACATACATGGAGATTGGAGAACAACTACCAATAGTCTCTGCAGGAGCAACAGCCACGATGAAAATGATGGAATCTGTTTGTGTCTCTCAAGATTATTTCTCTATCAATCAACTTAGATACAAACTTAAAGGCTGAATGACAATCGCCACACACTCTAATGTTTTTCTTTATCGTGATGGGGGTTCCAACCCGAATGTTGAGAAGCGCAAACGCTAGAGCTAGCTTCTCACTGTGATATTGTAACCTCTCGTTTCGCTCTTCCTCATCAGCAAACCAAAGCACATGGCTTGTGTCCGGAACATACCCAATTTTCCTAATCCCGTCCCTTAACTTTTCCCACATTTTACGAATTTCCTCTCTTTGCGGATGGGTATCATCATTGGCCACAAACACATGGACAGCATTCCCAATCTCAACCCAACTACACGCCGGTTCCTTCTTAACCCCACTCTCACTCATCACCTTTCTCACTCTTGCAGCATCACTCAGTCTACCAGCAGAGGCGTAGATATTAGAGAGTATCATGTGTGGACCAGAATCACGAGGGTCAAGTTCAAAGACACGCTCAGCGGCATAAGCACCTAATTCTGTATTCTTATGCATCCTACAAGCTCCAAGCAAGGCTTTCCAAACAGCGGCTGTAGGTACAATGGGCATAGCTCTTATGAACCTCTCTGCACGATCAAGTTGGCCAGCTCGACCAAGTAGATCAACAATTGTCACGAAATGTGTAATATCTGGAACCAACTTATACTTCGCCATCAAGTCAAAGTAATAAAATCCTTTGTCCAAAAACCCGGCATGGCTGCAAGCATTGAGAACACACAGGAAAGTGATCTCATTTGGCTGAAATCCTGCAGCACGCATTTCTTCAAAGAGGTCGACAGCCTCCTGGCCCAAACCATGGTGTGCATAAATAGTAAGCATCGAGTTCCATGAAACAATATCCTTCTTCGCCAATCCATAAAACACCTTCCTTGCATCCTTAATACTCCCAGCCTTTCCATACATATCAAGAAGGGTGTTGCCAACAAAAGCAATAACCGGCTCTCCCAACTTCATCATATCTGCATGCACCCATTTGCCCTGTTCCAAAGCTCCAGTACTTGCACATGCTGCAAAAATGCTCGAATAAGTGAAATGAGTTGGTCGAAAGCCTCCCCGTTTCATCTCCGAGAACAGCTTCATCGCATTGTGCCCCTCCTCTTTCCTTGCGTATCCTGCAATCAGAGCATTCCAAGAAACTTCGTTCTTACTCTTCAGCCCATCAAATATGACCTTTGCTTCTGTAATCCTATTACACCGCGCGTACATATCGACTAATGCACTCGCAACATACACATTCTCCTCATACCCACACTTGACGCAAGTCCCATGAATCCCCCTACCCATTGCATCACTCTGCATACCCCCTGCCGATTTCAGAGCACTCCCAAAAGTAAACTCATTTGGCTGTAATCCCATTGTCATCATATCTAAGTACAACACCAACGCCTCCTTGAACTCATTGCTTTGAGAATACCCAGTGATCAACATAGTATAAGAAACCATATCCCTCTCAGTCATTTCATCGAACGCCTTGCGTGCTAGTTCCATATCACCGCATTTCGCATACATATTGACGATCATGTTCTGAATAACAGCGTAATGGTGGAACCTTGAGGCAAGGAAATGCGCGTGAATCCTTTGCCCCTCTTTCAGCCTACCCTGATAAGTACATTTCTTGAAGAGGTTTACATACAATCTAGCATCGGGTTCCATTGCGCCGCGATCAATGTGGTCGAGAACAAGGAGATTGCCATTGGGGGCCCTCTTGAGAAGGTCAGTGTCTTGTATTACACCGGAAAATTGGTCGGAATGATTAGGCACTTGTTCGGAATGAAGTGAGAGTAACGTGGAGAGGTAATTGGGAGAGGATAATGAGAGGGGTGATTTCAGATTCTGGAAAGGAGATATTGTACATCGATGGAATATTGTGCCTCGTTTCATGTATGCGTTACCAATCTCAGCTCTGCAGCTGCAACCTTCTTATGAATTGGTTTCTTCTTTTTAGTGATTTTGTTATTTGTTCACGATTTTTAAATCTTCTAGTATTAAATTCAGCAATGGCTTTTTGTTTCTTCATTTTTTTTAATTATTTAATTTATAATATTAAATTTCTTATATTAAGTTCAGCAAGAACTTTTATATGCATGTATATCTTACATAAAATATGGCTTATGCTGTTTTTTTTTTCTAGTTCAAAATCAAATCAAGTTATTCGTTCGTTTAATTTGAGTTTGATTCGATATTGCTATCAAACTAGATTAAAGTGATTAGTTATCAAATAAGTTGAAACAATAATTTTAAAGTTGATAATATTTTAAATTAGTTCAAAGGTAAAGTCTAGTATGCACTTTTCAGTTTACTGACTTACACTTTTTGGTAAATGGTGTTGCACTTTTCAATTATTACTAAAAATATTATGACAAAGTGGGATAGCTCAAATGGTTAGAGCACCACTACCTATGCCTTAGGTCCTGGGTTCGAGTCATGGGGAGGGGTGGGTTCGAGTCATGGGGAGGGAAAAAAAGGAATGGGTATTTAACTTCCATAAAAAAAAAAAACTAAAAATATTATTATAACTAGGGTACAAAACATGCCCTCGAGTCCATAGCAACCAACCCTAGTTCAAAAAAAACTAAAAATATTATTATAACTAGGGTACAAAACATGCCCTCGAGTCCATAGCAACCAACCATAGTTCAAATTTTCCAGTTTTGATGGAAAAGAAAAAATGGAACTCTATCCGTGAATATTTTTTTTATTTTTTTTTGCAATCTATCCGTGAATTTTGTATTTTCATTCCTTGAAGTTTTTCCAGAAAAAGCCGACCATTTGGAAGGAAAAATCAGGGATGTTTGTAGAGGAAGCAAACTATTATTAAATTGATTGTAATGGATGATGATGTGCCAAAATTTGCACGAGATGATTGTGTATCCTCGGGATTAAATGTTCTACTCTTCGAACACGTATAATTGCTTCGAGTGTGCTGCCTTCGCTCAAAATCTTCAAGAACCTGCAAAGAACATGCCGGGGGGGAGTCCGGCGTGGACACTCCGATGCCTAAGTCAGTATAGGGCTTATCAATCTCTCCCAAGGATCTCAAGATCCTTGATGTATCGAAATAGTTCTCAAAGAATTTCAGAAAGGTATATCGTATTTAGTATATCAAGTTTGTAGTATAAGAGTTTCTAACCTGGAAATCTCCTCGAATTTACCTATTTATAGAGATACTTTCTGGAGAGGAAGTCAAGTCTTCCTCCTTTTTCGGAACTGCCCATAAGACTCGGTCCTGCGGAGTGGACGAAGCCTTCTCTTTCCTCCACTTCCCGAAGACTCGGCCGTATTCCTCCTCATTTGACTTGGTTCCCAAGATAAAGGAGGATAAGGTCTACCTTTTATCAAGTCTAAGCCGAAAATGGCGGAACCTCCCTACATTCAAGGCTCACGACCTTTCATCAAAACTAATTCTTCTGGAAGCTTCTCTTCAGCCGAAGCTCCCTCCAAAGGGATCTCCCGAGAGGATTTCCCATCAGAGAGTATTACATAATCTGATCCTTCCACTTTTATCTTATCCCCTATACACGTGTCGACTTCTTATTAGGTGACATTTTTAGGCTGCATCATCTACTCCCCCTACTCTCGTAAAAGGGAGACATCTTTTGTGAGAGTAGAAAAATTTTCCTAGAACTTATTACAAAGGTCGTTCTGGAGAGACGTGTATTGTTCCGGCTTCGGAGAGGAAGTTTTAAAACATGTCCTTCTCCAAGGGCTTTTCCCGCCTCCGATTCTGGGAGACTTTTCGGCTTCCGCGCGTGGGCTCCACGCGATCACTTTTCTCTCTCCTTTGTTATCCTCCCGAGGAAAACCCTCGATTCTTCCCCCTATCTCTCCTCATTTACTTCACGCAACCACCCCCTTTTCCTCTCTTCACTTTTCAAATTTCATTCTTCCCAAAAATTTCTCATCGTCTTCATCCTTCTTCTCCGGTGTTCTTCATCTCGAGTTTCTGCCGTCGCCAGCCGCCTCGTCTGATTCCATAGCCCTTCCACTCAAGGTAACCCAACTATCCTTCTGTTCTTATTTTATTAACACTGTAAATCGATGTCAAATCCTCTCTCTCCACCGGAAGCCGCTAGCCAAAATTCCTCTGAAGTGACTCCCTCTCTGATGGGGAGTCCAGAGAATAGGATTTCCCCCGCTTCCCAAATCGACCATACTCACCTAGTTAACCTCGCTCATGCCTATGGTTTTCCGTCGGAGTACGCCTTTCGCGCTCCTCGCTCAAATGAACGCCCAGATATCTCCCAGCCTCGAACTCTTGCTTTCTTCGAAGCACATCTTAGGGCAGGACTACGATTTCCGATTCATCCCTATTTGGCTGCCATATCCACCCGCATGCAGATCCCTCTTAACCAGTTTACTCCAAATGCTATTCGTACCATGATAGGTTTTTTCATCTTGGTGAAGGGGAATGGGGGTGACCCGTCTGCCGAACTATTTCTGAGCCAACATTCTTGTAAGGTGAATGATGGTTTTTTCTACGTTAGTGGGCGAAGGTCCCGTGTTTGTAAATTTTTGAAAAAACTCCATGAAGAAGACTCATCTTGGCGAGATTATTATTTCTTTGCTACCAGCCCCACTGATTGGCCATTTCCTCACTGGGATTGGTTATTCCACAATCCTGGAGTAATTCCTCCTCCTCTGAAAGCTTACTCTGTTTCCAATCACACTATTATGAGCAATCTCAATACTCATATCCGTTTGCACGACTATTTCGATGTTATTGGTATTTGCAACAATCCTCGCATCCTCTCCCACTTCGGCTTTTGTCCTCAAGATTTTCCCTTAGATTCTCGAGATGGTAAAAAATCTTCTATTGCTATATTTTATTTCTTGCGCGTGGCTGTTTTCTGAGTTCTGAAAAATTTCTTGATTATTTGTAGCAATGAGTTGGTTAACTCATATCTCCCGAGATGCCCCTGCTCTCAGCATAGTGAAGACCCCTGTGCTATCCGCTCCAGGAGATCCTCCAAAGGCTCCTCCGTCTCCTGCTCTCGAGAGCTCTGCAAAGACTCCGGCTCCAGAGGGTTCTTCGAAAATTCCTCCTCTCCCTAGTTCTTCTACTCAGGTCCCAGGTTCAGTTGCCAAAAGAACCCGTTCCTCTGCCAATGCTTTCTTTTCTGACTGTGGTACATCTAAGAAGAAGAAGGGGAAAGCTACCTGTGCTGATAGGGGAACTCCTCCATCTACTGTATACGAGCCTCTCCATCGCCTCATTGACCGATGTCCTGCTCCTCCGGATGCTGAGTTATCCGACACGCCCCTTCCTGAGGATCGACTGATCCATGGCGCTCATCTTCTTTCTGAGGTATTTTCTGGTATTTTCCGTTTTTATAATCTTTGCCTTCTTCATACCTTCAAGCGTTATTTCCTTTTCCCTTTGTAGTTTGGTCTTACCTATGCTAAGATACTCGACCGAGGCGTTGAGATGGTAGCTGAGCTTGAACTTCTCCGGGCTGAAGCGTCCTCTTTCCAGTCAACCCTCAAGGGTATCACCACGGAGAAAGATAAAGCCCATAAGCGAGCTCAAGCTTTGTCTGAGGAGTTGTCTCTCTTACAGACTCAGAGCAAGCAGGATGTAGCCAGGATTAAGCATCTGGTGCTGGAGGTGGTGCGGATGGAGCGCGAGCTGCCAGATGTCGGAGTGCAGGCTTGCATTAAGTCCTTGTTTACTTCTTCTTTGGGTCAAGAGTTCTTGGAAACTCTTCATACTCAGTGGCTGTCCAGCTTCTTAAAGAGCTCGAGCTTCCTCTGTGCCATGGGGCCGCATATCCCTCACTTCATCGACCACGGCTTCAGCAATGCCGTAGCCGAGCACTCAGCCCCGGGGTTTAATGGAACTTACTCTCGTAAATTCCACTTGGATCGACTCGCTACTCCTCCAAAATTCTTGGGGGATCCTAAGGAGAGCCCTGATAGTCCTTGGTGGCTACCCGGGATGAGTCAGGCTATCACCAAGCTGCAGGCTGGTAAGATAGGTATGGCTGAGGTAAAGCCTCTGGAACGTCTGATTTATCCTTATGACTCCGCTCTAGCCGTGACAACCGCAATAGATGGAGGAACCGGCGTTGCAGACACCATGGGAGGTACTACGGGTCCAGAGGAGGGCGGAGGATCTAGCAACCATGTTGCTGAGGAGGGTGGCATTGTTGGAGGAGTTGAGGTCAAGGGGACTGTTGCTGAGGAAGCTGCTGTTGAGAAAACAGTTTAAGTTTCACGTTTCTATGATCACATCAAACAATTTATTTTCCTGTTGTTTTGCTACAATCTTTATTTTCTGCTCATAATACTTGCTCTCCATACTTTATAGGGGACCCCACACTCCTGGATATGTGGGGGCTTTTTGTAGTAATCGTATTTGCTTGATGTTGGATGTTTTGTTGTCTTTCTCTTTCGTGCATGAGTAACTTACAAGACCAACAAAGAATGTGTTGGAGGTGTGGCTCTCTTCTTCCCCCCTTTTTGTTGGTCTTGTAGGCTACGTTGAAATCACTCCTTGGCTGTACAGTTTTTGTTTTTGATTTCGGGTGACTTGGTTGTGGGAGGTCATCCTCCCTCTTCTCTTGACTCCTGGATCATAAAACCTGTCTTCTTCATCATCTAGTCTTTGTAATTCTCAAGCATGGTTAGGGCTTTCTGGAGGGCTTCGGTTTTCTAAGCCTCTACGTCTTTCTCTTTCTTTTCACCTTCTTGTACTTGAAAGACCTTGATTCACAAAAATCGTCTCCTTTCATCAATTAACCCTCTTGGGTTTCAACTAAGATGAGGGCTCTCTAGAGCACCTTGGCCTCTAGGCCTCTGAGCGTTTCTTACTCTTATTCTTAAAAGATTTTAATTCATAAAATCTTCTCATTTCAGTAACCCACTTGGGTCTCAAATAAAGTGAGGGCTCTCTGGAGCACCTCGGCCTCTAGGCCTTTGAGTGTCTCTCACTCTTATTCTTAAAAGATTTTAATTCATAAAATCTTCTCATTTCAGTAACCCACTTGGGTCTCAAGTAAAGTGAGGGGTCTCTGGAGCACCTCGGCCTCTAGGCCTTAGAGTGTCTCTCACTCTTATTCTTAAAAGATTTTAATTCATAAAATCTTCTCATTTCAGTAACCCACTTGGGTCTCAAATAAAGTGAGGGCTCTCTGGAGCACCTCGGCCTCTAGGCCCTAGAGTGTCTCTCACTCTTATTCTTAAAAGATTTTAATTCATAAAATATTCTCATTTCAGTAACCCACTTGGGTCTCAAGTAAAGTGAGGGGTCTCTGGAGCACCTCGGCCTCTAGGCCTTTGAGTGTCTCTCACTCTTATTCTTAAAAGATTTTAATTCATAAAATCTTCTCATTTTAGTAACCCACTTGGGTCTCAAGTAAAGTGAGGGCTCTCTGGAGCACCACGGCCTCTAGGCCTTTGAGTGTCTCTCACTCTTATTCTTAAAAGATTTTAATTCATAAAATCTTCTCATTTCAGTAACCCACTTGGATCTCAAGTAAAGTGAGGGCTCTCTGGAGCACCTCGGCCTCTAGGCCTTTGAGTGTCTCTCACTCTCGTTATTGTTATATTCATACATCGCATGTTCAAATATGAGAAGGATAATCAAGACACAATAATTCTGAATAATTCTTTCTTCAAAAAGGGATAGGGCTTCATTGCTTTATTGTCAATTTTCAACATAGGCCATAGATAACCTACGCCGGTCTCATTAAAAACCTCTTTACGGAAAAACCTCAAAGGGGAAACCCGTAGAGAGGGAAAAAGAGCTCCGGTGAAGCCACAAAATACATCAAGCAAAATATGAATCAATGCAAAAAATCACAAAACAAAAGTTATAGATGGTCTCAAGACCTTACACTGTCTTCAAATAAAGAATCTCTTCAAATGGCAAACGTTCCAGGGTCTAGCTATGTCGACCCCTTCCATACTCTGCAGTCTATATGCTCCTCCTTTCAGCACCTGTGTGATTTTATAAGGTCCCTCCCAGTTGGGCTCCAGCTTTCCTGTATTTTTCAGGGCGTCCGCTCTTCTTAGCACTAGATCTCCCGCTCTGAAGGACCTCGGGATCACCCTTCGATCATATGCAGCTTTAATTCTGCTTTTATATCTTTCAGCACGTACCCTAACCATCTCTCTTTCTTCTTCCATCAAATCTAGAGCCTCTCTCATCAATCTTTCATTCTGATGCTCTTCAAATTGGGTAACTCGGTGCGATCGTAAAACGGCCTCTGGAGGTATCACCGCCGTAGCTCCGTAGACCAACTGAAATGGGGACTCTCCGATGCTGTCTTCGGACTAGTTCTATATGACCATAATACATTATCTAGCTCGTTTACCCATCCTCCTCCTATCTTTGTCAACCTTGTTCGAATCCCATCTACTATTGTTCGATTAGTAACCTCCACTTGTCCGTTAGCTTGAGGATGAGCTACAGAGGTGAATCTCTGTATTATGTTCAGTCTTGCACACCATCCTCGCACGTTTTCGCCGTTAAACTGTGTTCCATTATCAGAGACCAATATTCTGGGTACTCCGAACCTACAACAGATTTGTTTTTTCAAGAATTTAATCACATTTTCTTCATCTATCGTAGCTAGGGGAGCATCTTCCACCCATTTGCTAAAATAGTCCACTGCTACTATCAGAAAATTTCTCCCTCCGGAGGCTGGAGGGAAGGGTCCTACCAAGTCGATTCCCCACTTAGCAAAGGGACAGGGAGAGTGCATCGCTCCCATCTCTTCCGCAGGGGTCCTTATCAATGGACCATTTTTCTGACACTTGACACATTTTCTCACAAATTCTCTAGCGTCTTTTGTCATGGAGGGCCAATATAATCCAACCCTTAAAACTTTCTTCACCACCGCTTTGTATCCTTCATGACTGGCTGCATCACCTTCGTGGATCTCTCTGAGTGTGTACATAGCTTCTCTAGTTGATATACACCTCAAATATGGGTGCGTGAATGATTTCTTGTATAAGTGCCCTCCGATAATACAATATTTGATCCGAAGGGCTCGGGTCTCTCTGGTGGTAGGGGCGTCTGCTCCCTTGGTGAGTTCTATCCACATTGCTCTTCTCCAATCATCTTCTTCTTCAATGGAGCCAATGGGGTTCTCCAAAGTCTCTCTTTCTGCAACTACTAGAGTTACTGTTCCTTGTCCATCAAACTCTGTGGAGCTAGCGAGTTTGGAGAGGCTATCCGCCTGCATGTTCTTCTCTCGGGGTATCTGGACTACCTCGCACTCTTGGAATTTGCCCATCACCCAGCCATCCTGCTATCTTTGGCTACATATTCACCATTCACCTGTTGAACAACTAATTGGGAGTCTGAGTACAGAGTTACCTTTGGAGCTCCCAATTCCAATGCCATCTCCATCCCTCTGATCAAAGCTTCGTACTCTGCTCCATTATTTGAGGTCATGAATTGAAACCTCACTGCGAATTGTAGGTCCTCTCCTCGAGGGCCTGTCAACACAATCCCTGCTCCACATCCGCTCAAGGTCACTGAGCCATCTACATACACCTTCCATCCCTCGACTTCTTCTGGTTTGGTCGACTCTTGGATGAAATCTGACAAAGCTTGGGCTTTTATAGCCTTCCGTGGCTCGAAATCCACGTCATATTCTTGGAGCTCGATCGCCCACTTCACCATCCTTCCAGAGAGGTCTGCTCGCCCTATAACCTGTTTCAACAAGTAATTAGTGCGGACCATTATTTTGTAAGAAAGGAAATATGGGCGCAGCCTCCGCGCTGTAACTACCACAGCCAGAGCAGCCTTCTCAATTTCTGAGTATCGATTTTCGGCCCCCTGAATGACCTTGCTGACATAATAAATAGGGTGCTGCAGAGATCCCTCTTCTTTGACTAAGGCGGTGCTTAGTGAGAATTCCCCTACGGAGAGATACAAAATGAGGGTATCTCCTGGAGAAGGCTTCGTCAGCTTCGGCAACTGAGACAAATGATGCTTCAGGTCTTCAAAGGCCTTTTGGCATGTTTCGCTCCATTCAAACTTGGTCCCTTTCTTAAGAATTTTAAAGAAGGGATGGCTCTTTTCAGCAGACCTGGCTATGAATCTGCTCAGTGCTGTAATCCTTCCATTGAGTGTCTGGAGCTCCTTTATATTTCTTGGTGGCCGCATGTCCAGTATAGCCTTTACCTTGGCTGGATTCACTTCTATACCTCTTTGAGTAACCATATATCCAAGGAACTTCCCTGATTTTACTCCAAAAGAGCATTTGGCTGGGTTCAACTTGATGCCGTTTCCTCGAATTACTTGGAAAATTTCTTCCAGATCCTCTATATGTTGATCTGCTTTCACACTCTTAGCCAACATATCATCTACGTATATCTCTATGTTCCTTCCTAGCTGCCTTCGGAAGACAGCATCGACCATCCTCTGGTATGTTGCTCCGGCATTGATTAATCCAAATGGCATCCAAACATATCCAAACGTTCTGCAGGCTGCTATGAAGCATACTTTGGGGACATCTACAGGGTTCAGTTGGATTTGGTGGTACCCTTGGTATGCATCCATCATGCTTAGCAGCTCGAAGCCTGAAGTTGCATCTACTAACTAGTCTATCCTTGGTAGCGGATAGTGGTCTTTGGGGCATGCCTTGTTGAGGTCCCTGAAATCGATGCACATTCTCCACTTTCCTCCCCCTTTAGGCACTAGCACGGCATTGGAGAGCCATTCTGGGAATCGGACTTCCACCACATGCCCTGCTTTCAACAACTTCTCGACTTCCTCTTTCACAATGTTATTCTTCTCGATCCCAAAATTTCGTAGTTTCTGTTTCACGGGCCTTGCCTTTGGATCAACATTAAGGCAATGTATTGCTATCTCCGGAGGGACTCCTGTCATGTCAGCTGGAGAAAATGCAAATATATCGGAATTTCGACGTAATGTAAATATTACCTTCTCTGTGAGTTCAGGCCCCAGTTGGGTACCTATCTTAGTAACAAAGCCGAGCTTCCCTGGGAAGAGCTCCACACTCATCAGTTCCTCGTCTGTTTTAACACTCACCTGTTCAGGTGCTGCTCCCTCTACTTTCTTCCTCTTGATCTCAGGGTCATCTCCTCTCGTCCGCTCCAGGCCCCTAGTTAGGGCCCTATCTGCCATCTTCACAGACTCTGCATAGCACTTCCGTGCTTGGTACTGGTCTCCTCTCACTTCTCCCACCCCTGTGGCTGTAGGGAATTCATTTTCATATGAAATGTAAAAATGATTGCCTGAAAGAGATTCAGGCTGGGTCGTCCCATCACAACATTGTATGACGAGGGAATGTCTACAATAAGGAACTCCACCACGTGGACCTTCCGAGCTGGAGCGTCCCCCAATCCTACCTGCAACATTACTGACCCCAAAGGTTGGATTGCACCTCTAGAGAAACCATACAGAGAGGTATCCACAGGGCGCAGCTTCACACTCAGCTCCATTCTCTTAAAACATTCAAAAAACATGATGTCAGCCGAACTCCCCGTATCTACGAAGATTCGAGCAACATCGAATCCCGCTATGTCGGTAGTGATCACCAGAGCATCGTTGTGATCTTCCTTAACTCCCTTCACATCCTTCGGGCCAAATCGGATATTGGGCGTCTCCGTCATACGCCCCACTTCTCTTAACTGGCACCCTTGCTCTGCTTTTAGAGCCCGGACATTCTGCTTTCTCTTCCGAAAGGAATCTCCATCAGCTGGTCCTCCCACAATTATGTGAATCACTCCTCTCTTCGGCGGTGGAGGGGGCATATCTTCGGTCGCCTCTCTGGTTTCCTTCTCTTCCGGTTTTCTTTCATGATATTTTCGCTTCTGCCCTCGAGGGCCTTGTCTGTCTCTAAATATAAATTCTTTTAGATGACCCACTTGGATCATCCTCTCGATCTCGTCTTTCAGGTGGTAGCACTGATTTGTGTCATGCCCATATTCATTGTGAAATCGGCAGAATCGATCAGACTTAGGCTTCTGAGGTCCTCGACCTCTGGAATATGGAAATTTCAAGTCTGGATGATCTCCGGCTACCTCCAGTACTTCAGCAGGCTCAATCCTCAAGGCCGTGTATTTCTCAAACCTCCCACGAGGGCCAGACCGGGAACCTCCAGAGGGATTGCTATCTCTTGTTGATCCAGAGGTCCGAGGGACCTCTAGGCTGGATCGTCTGGAGGGACCTTCCCTTCTTCTCTCTCGATCCTGTGGCCTAACCTCCAGCCTTTTGGCCTTACGGACCTCCTCCAGAGTGAGGTACTTCTCTGCTCTGTGCAGTAGCTCATCGAAATTCTTAACTGGCTTCTTAGCTAAGGAGGAAAAGAAATCTCCATCCCGTAATTCGTTGGTGAGGGCGTTGATCTTCACCTCCGGAGAGGCTGTAGGGACCTCCAGAGCTGCCTGATTGAACCTCCGGAGAAAAGCTCTTAAGCTTTCGCTCTCCCCCTGCCTCAGATTGAAGAGGGTCAAGGTGGCCCGTGGCTGTCTCCGGGCACTTGCAAATTGATGGAGAAATAACTCATTGAATTCCTCCCAGGATCGGATAGTATTAGGTTCTAGTTGAGTGAACCATTGCTGCGCTGCTTTCGCCAGGGTGGTCAGGAACACCCTGCACTTAATTCCTTCTCCGTAGCGATGTAATAGCGCAGCGTTCTCAAATCTTACTAAGTGTTCGTAAGGGTCAGTTGTACCGTCATATTCAAAATTGAGAGGTTTGAAATTGAATGGTAGTTCATCCTGTAATATGTTAGGGGAGAACTGGCATCCAGAGGCGTGAGCGGATCTACTGGTTCGGTTGCTCATTTGCTTCCTCATATCTCTCATCTCTTTCTATAGGGCCAGTAGTTGGTCGCTGACTGGCCCTCCGTAGGTATCATCCGTGCTTTCTTCTGTCTCAAGGGGTTCTGTCCCTCGGGGTGTTGGATCTGCATTCCTTCTAGTACTCCGAAGGGGAATACTTCTTTCCGCACGCGAGGGCACCTTATCGTCTTCCTCCCCTCGTATCCCCATTTCCTTGGACAACACTTGGGAGGCTCCAGGTGCTTCATCCTGGGGTCTAGGGGCCGGTACCTCCGGATTCCCCGGTACAGCCTTGGGAATCCGGTCCCTTTGATCTGCAAAGGCTTTCTCTACAGCTTGCTTGATGAGAGCGTCCAATTGATCGGGAGAGATCAGGAGTGGTCCTGAGTCTGGAATATCCTCTCGCTGAGGATCTGCAGTCTGGAACTCTGGGGTTTCAAGGTTCCCTGTTATCCCCTCCCCGACTGGTAGGGGATGATTCTCGTCACCCAAACCTGGACTGGGTGCCAATGGCTGATTTGATCCAGAAGGAGTATGGATTGGGTTTTTCCCCCGGCCTCCCCTTGATGGGGGATTAGTTGGCAAAGGGGAATTTTCCCCTGGAAGATTCTTCTTTCCAGAAGTAGATGTTTTGTCTCCGCCACCCATTTGCTCGGATAGGTAGAAACTCGTGGGAAAATCTTTCACTTCCTTCCCACAGACGGCGCCAGTTGATGTGCCAAAATTTGCACGAGAGGATTGTGTATCCTCGGGATTAAATGTCCTACTCTTCGAACACGTATAATTGCTTCGAGTGTGCTGCCTTCGCTCAAAATCTTCAAGAACCTGCAAAGAACACGCCGGGGGGGAGTCCGGCGTGGACACTCCGATGCCTAAGTCAGTATAGGGCTTATCAATCTCTCCCAAGGATCTCAAGATCCTTGATGTATCGAAATAGTTCTCAAAGAATTTCAGAAAGGTATATCGTATTTAGTATATCAAGTTTGTAGTATAAGAGTGTCTAACCTGGAAATCTCCTCGAATTTACCTATTTATAGAGATACTTTCTGGAGAGGAAGTCAAGTCTTCCTCCTTTTTCGGAACTGCCCATAAGACTCGGTCCTGCGGAGTGGACGAAGCCTTCTCTTTCCTCCACTTCCCGAAGACTCGGCCGTATTCCTCCTCATTTGACTTGGTTCCCAAGATAAAGGAGGATAAGGTCTACCTTTTATCAAGTCTAAGCCGAAAATGGCGGAACCTCCCTACATTCAAGGCTCACGACCTTTCATCAAAACTAATTCTTCTGGAAGCTTCTCTTCAGCCGAAGCTCCCTCCAAAGGGATCTCCCGAGAGGATTTCCCATCAGAGAGTATTACATAATCTGATCCTTCCACTTTTATCTTATCCCCTATACACGTGTCGACTTCTTATTAGGTGACATTTTTAGGCCGCATCAGATGATATTATTAAAGTGTGTGATGCGGCCTAAAAATGTCATCCGATAAGAAGTCGACACGTGTATGGAGGATAGGATAAAAGTGGAAGTATTGGATTATGGAATACTCTCTAGATAAAGAATCTCTCCTGGAAGTCCCTCCGGAGGGAGCTCCACCCGGAGAGAAACATCAGGAAGACTCAGTCTTGATATGAATTGGTAGACCGAGAATATAGGAGAACTCCGCAAGAATCGGTCCAGGTTTGGTGAAAGAAAGACTTCTTCCCTCCTTATCTTAGTGGAAGAAGTCCACTAGGGAGAGAGGTTTCCGGTTCTTCAGGAAGTGGAAGGGTGGAGGACTTTGTCAACTCAGCAGGCTAAGTCCAAGGAGTAGCTCCGAGATAGGAGGAAACTTTAACTTCCTCTTAAGAGGAAGTCCTCTATAAATAGGTAAAGCAAGATACATTTCGAGGTTAGACACTTTTACTTTGACAAGACTGAACATATTTATTATTATACATTACGAGATCTTTTAAGAGCTTGATCTGATAAATCAAGGACTTTGAGGTCCTTGTGATATACGAAGATTCATATACTGACTTGAGCGTCGGAGTGTCCACACCGGAGACCTCTCCGGTGTGTCTTTTGCAGGTTCTTGGAGGATCATTCCAAAGGAAGCAGTGTACCTGAATTATTTCTAAACATTCGGGAACTTAGATATCCGACTCCGAGGACATCTAATCCGATCGTGCAATTCTTGGCACATCAACTGGCGCCGTCTGTGGGAAAGAGTTGAAAGATTTTCTCACGAATTTCTACCTGTTCGAGCAAATGGGTGGCGGAAATAACACATCTACTTCGGGAAAGAGACCCCTCGCAGGGGAAAATCCTCATTTGCCGAATGACCCTACGTCAAAGGGAAGTAGGGGAAAAGATCCAGTGCATACCCCTTTTGGAGTAAATCCGCCAGTGACGCCTAATACAGGCTTGGGAGAGGAAAATCATCCCCTCCCAATCGAAGAAGGGACAACAGGGAACGTTGAGGCCCAGAGTTCCGGACCACAGATCCCCAACGAGAGGACATTCCAGAATCAGGACCACTCCTGATCTCTCCCGATCAATTGAACATCCTCATCAAGCAGGCTGTAGAGAGAGCTTTCGCGGCTCAAGGAGATCGAGCCCCCAGAGCTACACCAGGGAATCTGGAGGTACCTACCCCGAGACCCCAGGAAGAGGCACCAGGAGCCTCTCAAGTGCTATCCAAGGAAGTAGGGATGCGGGTTGAAGGAGATGATAAGGTGCCCTCCCGAGCGGAAAGAAGCTTTCCTCCTCGGAATACACGAAGGAATGTAGATTTGGCACCCCGAGGGACAGAACTCCCTGAAGCAGAAGAAAGCATTGATGATACCTACGGAGGGCCAGTTAGCGACCAGCTACAGGCTCTGCAGAAGGAGATGAAGGATATGAGGAGACAGATGAACAATCGAGCAAGTAGATCCGCGTATGTCTTCGGATGTCAGTTCTCTCCTAGCATACTACAGGATGAACTGCCATTCAATTTCAAGCCCCTCAATTTTGAATACGACGGCACGGCGGACCCGTATGAACACCTAGTAAGGTTTGAGAATGCGGTATTATTACACCGCTACGGAGAAGGAATCAAGTGCAGGGTGTTCCTGACCACCCTGGCAAAAGCAGCGCAGCAATGGTTCACTCAATTGGAACCCAATACAATCCGATCCTGTGAGGAATTCAGGGGAGAACGAGAGTTTAAGAGCTTTTCTCCGGAGATTCAATCAGGCCGCTCTGGAGGTCCCTACAGCTTCTCCGGAGGTGAAGATCAATGCTCTTACTAACAGATTACGGGATGGAGACTTCTTCTCCTCCTTAGCTAAGAAGCCAGTTAAGAACTTTGATGAGCTGCTACATAGAGCAGAGAAGTACCTCACCCTGGAGGAGGTTCGAAAAGCCAAGAGACTGGAGACTAGGCCACAGGATCGAGAAAGAAGAAAAGAGGGCCCCTCCAGACGTTCCAGCCCAGAGATCCCTCGGCCTTCCAGCTCAACAAGAGACAACAATCTATCTGGAGGTTCCCGGTCAGGTCCTCGTGGGAGGTTTGAGAAGTACACACCCTTGAGAATCGAACCTGCCGAAGTACTGGAGGGCCGTCGAGGGCAGAAGCGGAAGGAACATGAGAGGAAACAGAGTGTTCGAGCCCTCGGGAGTGGACCTGGCAAGGAGATACCTCCAGCCACTGCAGGGGATGACAACATTTGTGCCCCTCCACGAGCAGCAGAGTATTCAGGACCCCGAGGTCCAGAATAAAAACTTGGAGGTATGAGGAAGAGTATTTAGGGCCTCGAGGTCCAAAATCTAAACGCGAGAGTACGAGGCAGAGATATGATAAATGCATCGGTACTACAGGTTAGTACATGTGTTTGATAGAGCCTAAAGTATTAGATCTTTTATAATAATTTGATATTGCTATGAGCATATTTTAATGATATTGACATATATGACACAAACTTTTCCATTGAATTAAGCATGATTCTCCTAAGCTTACATGATTGATACTCTAGAAATAATCTTAGAATTGAGAATTACTTGAAACCGTAGAAGCATGGGTAAGCAATTCACATGTTGAGTCTTGTGATTACTTTATGTGGTAGAATTAACGATTAGACGTTGATGACGATTAGACGTTGATGATGATTAATGATTAGACGCTGATGATGATTATGATTTTGCACACAATTAACATGTTTCCATATTTTAGATATAATTTCATATTACAGACCGAGCCTATCCAGGTTCTGGAGGATCTCTGGGTAGGTTCAGAAGATTTCAGATTATAGATTAAGTCTACCCAAGTTTTGGAGGATCTCTGGGTAGGTTCAAAAGATTTCAGATTATAGATTAAGTCTACCCAAGTTCTGGAGGATCTCTGGGTAGGTTTAGAAGATTTCAGATTATAGGTTGATTCTATCCAAGTCCTGGAGGATTTCGGGATAAGCTCGGAAATGGAAAGTGAAGATTGAGCCTATTTAGGTCCCTGAGATCAAGACCAATAGCCCTAAACAGACAGAACGATAAGTCCGGGACCTAGAGGTGATGATGTGGCTGATGTGAGCCAGATGAGTCCAGGATATTTAAGAATGTGGAGGAGCTCGACGGAGCATGATCCAGATAATTACGGAAGAAAGATGAGTATTCGGGGTTGAGAACCGAACACGAGAAGAACTACAAAGAGGATATTGTGCAAATGATCCAGATTCGAGTGGGATGAATAATATCAGAAAACATTTGAGGAGTTGAAGCTCCCCCGAGCCCAGCTGCTGAAGCTGACCAAACCCTCCCCAGGGTGCTGAAATTTGATATTCAAAAGTTGAGAAGAGCTGAATAAAGGACCAGCCCCTGCAGCTTCTGGAGAAGCTCGAGCTTTGCGGTTAAGATACTACATCTTGGGTGGCCAATTATACAAGCGATCGTTGACCCATCCCTATCTAAGATGTCTCCCGAAGGAGATTACGTGATAAAAGAAACCCATGAAGAATGGGCAGGTAGTCATGAGGGCTACAAGGCTACTGTAAAGAAGGATATACCCAAGAGTCGATCTATTAGGTGAGTAAGATCATCTAGGGTGTTGAGATGCGATATTCGGAGGCGAGCATGATGACGGACCTTGCAAATGCCTTACACTTCGATGCTTAAAGGGGGTGATGAAGGGTCTAGGCCTACTACCTCCGAGATGCTGATATGGAGCCACGTAAGTGAAAAGTGTATATTATACTTTTTTACTTTAGATTTTACTTTGTGATATGATATGAGTTACCTAGACGTAGTAGTTTAGAGCATAAAACCTCGAAGCATATGAGCATTTGCTAAAGCTTCAGAAATGATTGATTTGAGAAATGCTAAGGTGATTACTTAGGAGAATTTCGTGATTGAATCGAGAGAATGATTGAGAATTTAGGCATGGTTAAGAACGTGTTTTTGATTAGTGATGAGTCTAAATGATGTTAAAATGTATGTTTATCTTTGATGAATATTTGAAGATTTTATATGATGAAAACATTTGGAGATTTTTGGAAATTTGTATGAGCACATATTTCCTAACAATTTAAGATATGATTCATAAGCATACTTTGAGCATTCTGAAACGCGTGAGGGCTAACCACCCCGAGTAGCCGGATGGCTAAGTTTGAAAATTAGGAGTGATGAAATGATGAAGGATCTGTAGATCACCGAGCATATATGAGATATGGGAATTCAAAAGTGAGAAACACTTAAAGGCCACGAGGCCGAGGGAAGCTAGAAAGTTCCTCACCCTACTCTAAATCCAAGCGGATTACTTGAACTGGAAAGGTCTTGATATGATCAACACTTTGAAACGAGAGTGAGAAACACTCAGAGGCCTAGAGGCCGAGGTGCTCCAGAGAGCCCTCACCATATTTGAGACCCAAAAGGGTTAATCACTGAAATGAGAAGATTTTATGAATTAAAATATTTTAAGAATAAGAGTGAGAAACACTCAGAAGCCTAGAGGCCGAGGAGCTTCAGAGAGCCCTCACCATGTTTGAGACCCAAGAGGGTTAATCAATGAAATGAAAAGATTTTATGAATTAAAATCTTTTAAGAGAAGAGTGAGAAACACTCAGAAGCCTAGAGGCCGAGGTGCTCCAGAGAGCCCTCACCATATTTGAGACCCAAGTGGGTTACTGAAATGAGAAGATTTTATGGATTAAAATCTTTTAAGAATAAAAGTGAGAAACACTCAGAGGCCTAGAGGCCGAGGTGCTCCAGAGAGCCCTCATCTTACTCGAGACCCAAGTGGGTTACTGAAATGAGAAGATTTTATGGATTAAAATCTTTTAAGAATAAAAGTGAGAAACACTCAGAGGCCTAGAGGCCGAGGTGCTCCAGAGAGCCCTCATCTTACTCGAGACCCAAGTGGGTTACTGAAATGAGAAGATTTTATGAATTAAAATCTTTTAAGAATAAGAGTGAGAAACACTCAGAGGCCTAGAGGCCGAGGTGCTCCAGAGAGCCCTCATCTTACTCGAGACCCAAGTGGGTTACTGAAATGATTAAAATCTTTTAAGAATAAGAGTGAGAGGCCTAGAGGCCGAGGTGCTCCAGAGAGCCCTTATCTTACTTGAGACCCAAGTGGGTTACTGAAATGAGAAGATTTTATGGATTAAAATCTTTTAAGAATAAGAGTGAGAAACACTCAGAGGCCTAGAGGCCGAGGTGCTCCAGAGAGCCCTCATCTTACTCGAGACCCAAGTGGGTTACTGAAATGAGAAGATTTTATGAATTAAAATCTTTTAAGAATAAGAGTGAGAAACACTCAGAGGCTTAGAGACCGAGGAGCTCCAGAGAGCCCTCACCATACTTAAGACCCAAAAGGGTTAACCAATGAAATGAGAAGATTTTATGAATCAAAATCTTTTAAGAGGGAGAGTGAGAAACACTCAGAGGCCTAGAGGCCGAGGAGCTCCAGAGAGCCCTCACCATGTTTGAAACTCAAAAGGGTTAATCAATGAAATGAGAAGATTTTATGAATCAAAATCTTTTAAGAATGAGAGTGAGAGACACTTGGAGGCCCAGAGGCCAAAGAGAGCTGGGGAGCATCTCCCCATAACCAAGACCCAAGATGGTTACTTAGAAAACAAAAATTTTGCAAGCCAAAGTCATTTGCCAAGACCCTGTCTAAAAAACGAAAGAAAGGATAAATAGAAGTCTGGAAGTCAAGGAAAACCTCTTCGAGCCACCTGAAACTAGAGGTGATTCCTTGAAAGGGTGAGAGGTTCCCTGAATTTCTTGAGAAAATTCTTTGAAGGTTATGTAATCAAGAGACAATAATGGTGCAACCTACAAGACCAATAAGGGGGTTAGGATCGAGGCTTCTCCTCGAGAAACTAGCAAGAGAGAGAAAATTGCGACTGTGTGGGACCCAGGCGCAGAAATCGAAACGTCTTCAGTACTGGGGGCGGGAAAAATTTCCGGAGGAGAGCATTTCTGAAATTCCTCTCCAAATCAAGAATAATACACGTCTCTCCAGAAATGTCTCTGCGCTAGACTCACTTGAATTTTCTACTCTCACAAAAGATATACCCCTTTTACGAGAGTAGGGGGAGTAGATGATGCGGCCTAAAAATGTCATCCGATAA
The DNA here is from genome assembly GCA_963675135.1 of Galeopsis tetrahit. NCBI lineage: Eukaryota > Viridiplantae > Streptophyta > Magnoliopsida > Lamiales > Lamiaceae > Galeopsis > Galeopsis tetrahit. Next base: position 62,872,061 of record OY776121.1, on the reverse strand, counting down.
GAAGTCGACACGTGTATGGAGGATAGGATAAAAGTGGAAGTATTGGATTATGGAATACTCTCTGGATAAAGAATCTCTCCTGGAAGTCCCTCCGGAGGGAGCTCCACCCGGAGAGAAACATCAGGAAGACTTAGTCTTGATATGAATTGGTAGACCGAGAATATAGGAGAATTCCGCAAGAATCGGTCCAGGTTTGGTGAAAGAAAGACTTATTCCCTCCTTATCTTAGTGGAAGAAGTCCACTAGGGAGAGGGGTTTCCGGTTCTTCAGGAAGTGGAAGGGTGGAGGACTTTGTCAACTCAGCAGGCTAAGTCCAAGGAGTAGCTCCGAGATAGGAGGAAACTTTAACTTCCTCTTAAGAGGAAGTCCTCTATAAATAGGTAAAGCAAGATACATTTCAAGGTTAGACACTTTTACTTTGACAAGACTGAACATATTTATTATTATACATTACGAGATCTTTTAAGAGCTTGATCTGATAAATCAAGGACTTTGAGGTCCTTGTGATATACGAAGATTCATATACTGACTTGAGCATCGGAGTGTCCACATCGGAGACCCCTCCGGTGTGTCTTTTGCAGGTTCTTGGAGGATCATTCCAGAGGAAGCAGTGTACCTGAATTATTTCTAAACATTCGGGAACTTAGATATCCGACTCCGAGGACATCTAATCCGATCGTGCAATTCTTGGCACATCAGTGTGGAAGAGGAGTATTTGGAGGGAGGATCTGGAGGGAGGATCTTGATGAAATGAACTACTCCCTCATTCCACCTATAAGCTTTCCATTTTATCATTTTTGTCTGTCCGCTTATAAGCTTTCCATACTTGGTAAGTATTTTTTCTTACACTTTACTTTATATCTTACTTTTTCTCTCTATCTCCCTCCTTTCCCAATCATTCAACTTGTACTATATCTATTATTTAATCACTTTTCTTAATCTTTGTGCCCAAAAACTTGTACTATATCTATTATTTAATCACTTTTCTTAATCTTTGTGCCAAAAAAAAAAAAGTAGCCTAAAACTTATAGGCGGACGGAAGGAGTATTTGAGAGGTGAAAATATAATTAGTTAAATGAAATTAAAAAAAACCTTTTAAATAATCATACTATTTAAGTAGAAAAATTTAAAATAGCTGATTTCACCAAGTCCATCAGAAATCAACCGTGGGAGTAAAAATCGAATTTGATTAATGGAGAGTTGAAACATTTTTTATTCTTTGAGAAACATTCTTTTTAGAGAAAAACAGCCTCGAGAAAATCAAATTATTAAACCCGCCACTCTCTCTGTCTTCATTCTTCAACTCCATTCTTCCATCAAACTGAATATGGCTTATGCTGCCCTTGTTTCGCTTGAGCAAACTACAGATCTGCTTCTGAATCATGTCAAGCATTACAATTCCATTTCTGCTAATGAAAGAGAACAAATTGCATCCATCCGTCAACACGTGATTTACTTTATATCATTCCTTGAAAATTCCCCCGACAAATCCAACCACGTGGAACCTAAAATTAGGGATTTAGCTACTGAAGCTGAAAATCTTATTGAATTGTTTATGTGGAACCAAAATCGGATGAATTCGTGGAGATTTTCGCTATCAAGAGTTAGATTTCAGCGCCGCCTCAAAAGATTAACTCAGAAAATTGCTTCAGTCACTGGAGATACGATGGATGATCGACTCAGTCCTGCAATTTCATCACCAAGAGTTGCTGCGGCGGGAAAAAATGACGTGGTTGTTGGTTTAGATGAGGATCTGATAGCGATAAAGGGTCGGGTTTGTGGGGAATCATCCAAACTTGAAGTCATCCCAATCGTAGGAATGGGAGGAATCGGTAAGACTACTCTTGCTCGAAATGTTTATGATGATTCATTGATAATGGAGATTTTTCATATTCGTGCGTTTGTTCAAGTATCCCAAGATTATAGTGTGAGAAAAGTTCTTTCAAACCTTCTAGCTTCTATAAAAGCGTTGGAAGAAGAAATGTCAGAAGAGAAGAATGAATCTGTAATTGCTGAAAAATTGTATAAAAGCTTGAAGGGCAGGAGATATCTGATTGTAATGGATGACATCTGGAGCACAGAGGCCTGGGATGATGTGAGGAATGTATTCCCGGATGACAACAATGGAAGTCGAATCATGTTAACCACTAGGCTATCAGATGTGGCCGCTTACGCCAGTTCTGATAGCCCTCTTCATGAAATGAAGTTCATGGATGAAACTCAAAGCTGGAATTTGCTTAAGCAAAAGGTGTTCACAGACAGTGGAGATTGTCCTCGAGAGCTGGAAGACGTGGGGAAAGCGATTGCAGAAGGCTGTAGAGGGCTGCCCCTTGCTGTTGTACTGGTTGCAGGAATCCTGTCCACAATCGTTAAGTCTCGAGCTTCGTGGGAGAAAGTTGCAAATAATGTAAATTCAGTAGTTGATGGGAAATTGGACAAGATACTATCATTGAGCTACACGCTCTTGCCTCATCATTTGAGGCCATGTTTTCTTTTCATTGGAGGCTTTCCAGAAGATCACAATATCCATGTCTCGTGGCTCGTCAAATTATGGGTAGCTGAAGGCTTTTTGAAAGGTGAAAATGGATGTAAAAGCTTGGAAGAGGAAGCAGAGGAGTATGTGGAGGATCTTGTGAAGAGAAGTCTTGTTTTGATCACAAGTAGGAAGAGTGATGGAAAAATCAAGAGTTGCAGCCTTCATGATATGGTACGAGACCTGTGCATAAGGAAAGCTCAGGAGGAGAAGTTTCTAGTAACGGATATGTATGTTCTTACAAAAAAGAGAATAGATGAGCGACGCGTCAGTATTGGTCGTTGTCGTCTAAATGAGATACGGGGTCCAACCATCCATACAATTTTAGGCTTCCAAAATAGCGTGGTGGATTCTTCACTACCCTTTCCAGAAAGCTTTAGATTGCTCAGGGTATTGGACGTCACGCATGACAATTACTTGCTGCTTCTTCCACAAGTATTTGAGTTGTTCCATTTAAGGTACCTTGCTGCAGGATTTTCTTACATTCCTGCAGCGATATCAAGGCTTGAGAATCTTCAAACCTTAATAATTCGTCCAAGGATATTATTATTGCATGAACCAACTCCTTCATATTTGCCACTGGAAATTTGGAAGATGCAACAATTGAGGCATCTTGTGCTCCCTGATTTTTACATGTTACCTGATCCTGCAGATGAACAACTTCTTCCCCTTGAGAACTTGCAAACTCTTTCGCTTATAGCAAGTTTTGTATGTAGCAAAAGGATTGTGGAAATGATTCCAAATCTAAAAAAATTGGGAATTATTTATTTTAGAAATGAAGAGCATCACAACCTTGAAAATCTTGTACATCTGCATCAGCTGGAAAAGTTGAAAATATCTGCATCACAGATGTTTACTTGGCAAGGGAAATATCCTGCTTTTCCGAGGACACTAAAAAAGTTGACCTTAGATGGTGGACAACTCCCTTGGGAAGATATGGGAATTGTTGGTTCATTGCCTAATCTTCAAGTGCTTAAACTAAAGAATCACGCGTGTGATGGCGATACATGGGAAACAACTGATGGAGAATTTTTGCAGCTCGAATATTTGCTGATTGAGGGATCAAATCTCAGTCATTGGGTAACTGAAAACAGCCACTTCCCTAGACTCAAGTGCCTTGTGCTTCATTATTGTCCATATCTAACAGAGATTCCTGATGATATTGGAGAAATACCAACACTGGAAGTGATTGAGGTCGATTTCATGAGCCAATCTCTAATGAACTCCGCCAAACGAATACAAGAGGATCAACAGAGTTACGGAAATGATACCCTTCAAGTTCGCCGTATCCATTACGAATCAGGTTAGAGATGTATCTCAAAGTTGAATGAATTAGTCTTTCCTAGACTCAAGTGCCTTGCGCTTCACTAATTATGTTTTGTTTTGTTTTGTTTTGTTCATATAGTGCTTAAACACTACCTTGAGCAATGGGAAATGGAGATATACACAAGGGCAAGGTTCTGGCAAGTTGAAGAACTACGTAGTGTCACTTTAGAGGGCTGATCAGGGTTATGATATCTTATCAACAGTCTCTACAAGAACAAAGGCAATGAGAAAAATGATGGAGTCCGGTGAGACACATCGTGAGACGTATCACAAGATATAAAGGCCATTGTGCTCAAATAGAATATGCTTTCACTTTTCAGAGAAAATGCAATAGCAATTAACACCATTGCACATTTTCGTCGATCAAAAAAGAAAAGAAGCAAGTTACCGTTATTGCACATGCTACTTTCTTGAATCCACGAAGAATCTACTAATCGGACGTCCAAACATGCAAATGGAGAAATGGATAACTGAAAGTAGCCACTTCCCAAGACTACTGCTTCACTGTTGTTTCCTTCAAGTTGCTGCCATATTTATGATGCATTTTCCATCATGTTTGTTTACATCTATATACCTAGCGTTTTAATTCCATAAATCATAAGCCAAAATTATAACAGTTAAGACAAAATGTTCGATGGCGGCTTTGGTGTAGCATATAGATTTTTGGAGAAGAAAAAGTCGGAGGTTTGTCTTTTACGATTTTTGTTTTTGTCGTTAACGTTGTTGTTGTAATCTTAGTAATTAAACTTCGATTATTTCAATATTCACCTACAACAAAGGTTAATTCCATCCATATCTTAATTAGTAATTAACAATATTACACACTTTCTTGAAACCGTGAAGAATTTGCTTCCACTCTCTTTCACTAAATTTCACATGGCTTATGCAGCTTTTGTTTCCCTTGAAAAAACCACTGATCTCATCCTCAATCATCATAAGTATAACGATTTTTTTGGTGGAAGAAAACAAATTAAATCCATCCGTGAACACCTGAATCTCTTGATACCCTTCATTGAAAATTTCCCACAAAAGTCCAGCCCCTTGGAACAAAAAATCAGGGATTTAGCCTATGAAGCAGAAGATCTTATTGAGTCTTGTATGTTGAATCAATTTCAGATGAACTGGTGGAGATTCATGCTGTCAAGAGTTAAATTTCAACGCCGCCTGAAAAGAGTTAGAGAGGAAATTGGTTCACTCACTGCACAAATGATGGATGATAAACTCAATGTTTTAGCAGCTGCAAATTCATCATCAAGAGTTGCAGCCACAGCCAAAAATGATGTGGTAGTTGGTTTACATGATGATCTGACAGCAATAAAGAGTCGGCTTTGTGGGGAATCATACAAACTTAAAGTCATCCCAATCGTAGGGATGGGAGGCATTGGTAAGACTACTCTTGCTCGATATGCTTATGATGATCCATTAGTAATGGAGTCTTTTCATATTCGTGCGTTTGTTCAAGTATCTCAAGACTACAGTGCAAACGAAGTTCTTTCGAACCTCCTAGCTTCTATAAAACTGTTGGAAGAACAAACGATAGGAGAGACGAATGAATGTGAAATTGCACATGATGTGTACAAAAGATTGAAGGGCAGGAAATATCTGATTGTAATAGATGATATTTGGAGCACAAAGGCTTGGGATGAAATGAGGCATATATTTCCAGACGACAACAATGGAAGCCGAATCATGTTAACCACTAGACTATCTGATGTAGCTGCTTATGCCAGTTCTGGTAGCCCTCTTCATGAGATGAAGACCATGAATGAAAATCAAAGCTGGAATTTGCTTAAGCAAAAGGTGTTCCCAAATGGTCAAGATTTGGAGTTTCCTGAGTTGGCAGACATTGGCAAAGAGATTGCGCGAGGCTGCAAAGGTCTGCCTCTTGCTGTGGTTCTGGTTGCAGGAATCCTGTCCACAATCGTTAAGACTCGAGCTTCATGGGAGGAAATTACCAAAAATGCGATTTCAGTTGTTGATGGGCAATTAGACAAGATTCTATCTTTGAGTTACACACTCTTGCCTCATCATTTGAGGCCTTGTTTTCTATTCCTGGCAGGCTTTCCAGAAGATCACAATATCCATATCTCGAAGCTCATCAGATTATGGGTAGCTGAAGGCTTTTTGAAACGTCAGAATGGAGGTAAAAGCTTGGAAGAGGAAGCAGAGGAGTATTTGGAGGATCTTGTGAAGAGAAGTCTTGTTTTGATCACAAGTAGGAAGAGTAATGGTAAAATCAAGAGTTGCAGCCTCCACGATCTGGTACGAGACATGTGCATCAGGAAAGCCCACGAAGAGAAGTTTCTTCTAACGGATGGGTATGCTCTTCCAGAGATGACAAAAGGTGGGCGTCGGATTAGTATTGGTCATCCTCGTCTATATGATATTTGGAGTCCAACCATCCGTACACTTTTCTGCTACCATACCATCCTAGATTGTTCTTCACTAGCCTTTTTGGTGAACTTCAGACTGCTCAGGGTATTGGATGTTATACATGACAATTCATCGAAGCTCCCTCGCCAAGTATTTGAGCTGTTTCATCTAAGGTACCTTGCTTTAGCATTTGGCGATAAAATTCCTGCAGCAATATCAAAGCTTGTCAATCTTCAAACCTTAATCATTCGTCGAAGCACATACTCTGCGTTTCCTCCTTTTTTGCCACAAGAAATTTGGAAGATGCAACAATTGAGGCATCTTGTGTTCCCCCGTCGTTGCAAATTACTTTGTCCATCATACAGACTAACTCCTCCTCTAGAGAACTTGCAAACACTTTCAGGTATTGCAAGTTTTGAATGTAGCGAAAGAATTCTGAAATTGATTCCGAATCTTAAAAAACTGTCGCTTTTTTACTTTATAAATCGGAAGCATCACAGACTCCATAATCTTGAAAATCTGCATCAGCTAGAGAAGTTGAAAATAACTTGGAGTTTTTCTTGGCTTGGGAGATATCCTGCTTTTCCAAGGACACTAAAAAAGTTGACTTTAGTTGGTGGTCAACTCCCTTGGAAAGATATGAGCATCATCGGTTCGTTGCCTAATCTTCAAGTGCTTAAACTGAAGAACTACGCTTGTTACGGAGACACATGGGAAACGAGGGACGGAGAATTCCCTCAGCTCGAGTTTCTGCTGATTGAGGAATCATATCTTGAGAATTGGATAACTGAAAGCCTCCATTTTCCAAGACTCAAGTGCTTAATGCTTCATGATTGTCCAAATCTAACAGAGATTCCGGAGTGCATTGGAGAAATACTAACATTGGAAGTGATTGAGGTGGATACTGGAAATAATTCTCTAGTGAATTCTGCCAAACAGATACAAGAAGATCAACAGAGTTATGGAAATGACACCCTTCAAGTTCGCCGCATTCGTTTCTGATCAGGTTAGAGTTGTATCTAAAATTTGAATGATTTAATATAGGTTTATGCTATGCTATGATCAGCAGTTTCTGATCTTATAATTATGTAGTACAGTAAAATGGAACAATAGTACTGCATTGCATTAAATTTTCTGATGTTTATTGACATTGAAGGTGGGGAATTGAGATTTCTATTCTCAACACAATATATATATCTTTGATTGTGAGTTGCTTATATCTAATAAATGCAAAATTTCATTGACTATTACTAGGCTCGCATTGGTTATGCAAGTTAACCTATGGCTTGCTCCAACGGGAAAACTTGCTGGCTCGGTTGCTGTTCGTAACTCTCTTGATCCTCTTGGGTGCAATGAAGTTGAAGGTCATCATTTCCGTAACTCTGTTGATCCTCTTGTATCTGTTTGGCCGATTCTAGTAGAGATTTATTCAGATCATCCACCTCAATCACTTCTAATGTTGGTATTTCTCCGATACCATCTGGAATCTGTCCAAGATACAAACAATTACGAAGCACTAGGCGCTTGAGCATTGGGAAATGATCGCTTTCAGTTATCCAATGCTCCAGTTTAGATCCCTCAATTAGTAGAAATTTTAGCTCAGAAAATTCTCCCACGTATTGCCATCACAAGCGTAGTCCTTCAGTTTAAGCACTTGAAGAGTAGGCAACGAACCAACAATGCTCATATCTTTCCAAGGGAGTCGCCCACCAACTAAGCTCAACTTTCTTAATGACCTTGGAAAAACAGGATTTCGCTGTGGCCAAGAAAAACTCCCAAGTGCAGTTATTTTCAACTTTTCTAGCTGATGCAGATTCTCAAGATTGTGAAAGTCCTGATGCTCTTCATTTCTAAAATAAATAATAATTCCCAATTTCTTGAGATTTGGAATCATTTTCAGGATCCTTTCGCTGCATACTAAACTTGCTACAGCGGAAAGTGTTTGCAAGTTTTGTAGAGGAGTTTGTCCATCTGCAGGATCTGGTAACATATAATAATCGATGAACACAAGATGCCTTAAATTTGGCATCCTCCAAATTTCTTGGGGTAAATAGGAAGAAAATGGAGTGTAATCCCGCAACACTATCTTTGGACAAATGATTAAGGTTTGAAGATTCTCAAGCTTTGATATGGCTGCAGGAATATGAGCAAATGCTAAAGCAAGGAATCTTAAATGAAACAACTCAAATAATTGGGGAGGGAGCAACACATAGTTGCCATGCATGACGTCCAATACCCTGAGCAGTCTAAAGCTTTCAAGGAAGGGTAGTGAAGAACAATCCAGTAAGGTTCGGAAGCATAAAATCGTACGCATGGTTGGACTCCGGATTTTATCCAAATGAGAATGAGCAATACTAATGCGGCGCTCATCTTTCCTCCCATTTGGAAGAGCAAACCTCCCCGTTAGAAGAAACTTCTCTTCTTGGGCTTTCCTGATGCACATGTCTCGTACCAGATCATGAAGGCTGCAACTCTTGATTTTGCCATTACTCTTCCTACTAGTGATCAAAACAAGACTTCTCTTCACAAGATACTCCTCTGCTTCCTCTTCCAAGCTTTTGCGACGTTTCAAAAAGCCTTCAGCTACCCATAATTTGATGAGCCTCGAGACACGGATATTGCCATGTTCCAGAAAGCCTGCCATGAATAGAAAACATGGCCTCAAATGATGAGGCAAGAACGTGTAACTCAAAGATAGTATCTTGTCTAATTGCTCATCAACAACTGAGTTTACAGTTTTTGCAACTTTCAGCCATGAAGCTGGAGTCATAATGTTTGTGGGCAGGATTCCTGCAACCAGCACAACAGCAAGGGGCAGCCCTCGTGAAATCTCTCTCCCTATGTTTTCCAACTCCGCAGGACAATCTTGACCATCTATGAACACCTTTTTCTTAAGCAAATCCCAGCTTCGATCTCCATCCATCAACTTCATCTCAAGAAGAGGGCTACCAGAACTTGCATAAGCAGCTACATATCATGATTCGACTTCATCCGGGAGAATATTCCTTACACCTTCCCAAGAACTTGTGCTCCAAATGTCATCCATTACAATTAGATACCTCCTACCCTTGAGGCTTCTGTACACTTTTTCTTCCATCGATAGTACATGATTCTCCAAAAAAATCCTTGATATGAGGCGTGAAAGTATTTCATCAACACTACTATGTGATACTGTGACCCAAATACGAATATCAAAATACTCCATTGTAAGCATTTCGAGCAAGAGTAGTCTTACCGATTCCTCCGATTGGAATGACTTCAAGTTTGGATGATTCCCCACAGAGCCGACCCTTTATTGCTAGCAGATCGTCGTCCAAGCCAACGACCACGTCATTTTTGGGCGTATCTGCAACTCTGCAGGATGATGAAATAGCAATAGAAGCAGCAGCAGGAGGTCGATCATCCATCACATCTCCGGTGATTGAACCAATTTCCTCTCTTACTCTTCTCAGCCGGCCCTCAAATTCAGCTCTCCAGTCCATCTGACACTGATTCCGCATGAAATATTCAATAACATCTTCAGCTTCATTAGCTAAATCCCTGATTTTCCATTCCAAGCGGATTGCTTTCTCAGGGAGATTTTCAAGGAACGATATCACGTATTCACGGATGGATGTAATTATTTCTCCTTCATCACCAGAAATTGAATATTTGTGATGATGATGATGATTATTGAGGATGACATCTGTGGTTTGTTCAAGAGCCATATTTGGTTTCAGAGTTTTGTTTGTCTGCAGGCTTCGGTCATTATGCAAAAAGGGCCACTCTTTGTGATAGGGAATGGGTGGGTCTAATGAAATAAACAAATGTGATTAATACAGTATCTTCTTTAGAATTACAAGAAGAGGATAACAATAACAATCTTGTGCAGGTAAAACTCCTCCCATCCACTTCAATCATGAAAAGGGGTATAGTGTACTCTCAGCTGTGCTAATCCGTGAGATCGACTGTTAAAGATTGTTATGAAAGATAAAATATTTTAAGGAAACTAGGCTCACAATTTTTTTTAAACAATATTTGTACTTTGCTCTTTCTTGGTGCTAGTGAATATTGGACCTCAGTTTTTTTCCAGATATAACTATTAAATAGCAACAATACTAGCACAAGTATTTTGCTTACGGCGAACGAGAAGTTGTCCGACATATATCACCAGAGTGTCAAGAAAACTGTAGCAAATATAAGTAACAAAAACAATAAAGCAATTGTCAGAATGTGTTTGATCTCTTCAATATTTTCATGTTTTTGAACTGATGGGTTACAACTATTTACATAACCAACTCAAATTTGAAACCATTGTTGTTGGTGGCGGATTCAGAAATTTAAATTTGGGAGTACAATATATTTTTAAATAAAAAATGAGAAAATTAAAATTTATAGAGTTAATAGTTGAAAAAAGAAAATGAGTAAAAATTGGAATATAAATAGATAAACGAGTAAAAATATATTATTTAAATTATGTAGTGCATTGCATTAAATTTTCTGATGTTTATTGACATTGAAGGTGGTGAATTATATTTAACTTCTAACCGTGAATAGAGTGAGTAGAGTCTGCAAACACTCTTTTAATCTATAAATTAACATTATATACAATAAATATGAGAGTGTAATAACCTATAAATTTTCATTAACTTTATATTTTCACAATACCAATTTATTCCTTGCCATGACAAAAGTGGTATAACTCAAGTGATTAGAGCACCATGACTGGGTTCGAGTCATGGGAGAAAAAAAAAAATGAATGGGTATTTAAAAAAAAAAAAAAACTTTTCCCTCACACTTTTAACAATTAGCCAAAGGCCCTAAAGTCGAGTTTTCACTAACAATTAAAAAGAAAATTTCCGAACAGAACAGTAAAATAAGAAAAAAGAGATTATGAGGTTCCAATTCAAAGAACCAGTACCACTGTCGCTGCTCCGGCCGCCGCAAGCGGCGGCGTCGTCATTTTGTTCAGTGTCCCAACAGTTCTCTGAATTATCCTTACACGCTATTACATCCATTTGTGTAATTTTATTAGCATTTTGAATTTATTGTTTGTTACTTGCAGTTCATCATTTGGGATTGCATTTGATATAGATGGGGTGGATTCTCCGTGGTGCAACTCCGATTGGGAATTCACGTATAGCACTGAGAAGATTGTATGATGATTCTGGTACTCTATTTTACTTACGGTAATCTGTAAAATTGATTGCTTCGTTGCAGAGTGAGATTATGGGGTCGGGAATCTGGGCATAGCTCAGAGTTTTGAGATGAAAATCAGTTAATTAGTTATTATATGTGTTGTTTAATGATGTTATTGATTTTAATTAGTTTCTAGTATAGAAAGTATGGTGCTATTGCAGTTTTGTTTATCAAATACTATTGTTTGTGAACCATGGGCCTACATCATTGCTTTTAGTTATGTTTTCATGTCGCTAAGCAACCAGACATATTCATTGATTGCATATTATCAAAGAAAAAGATTGAAAAGTAGGAAATTTTCTTTATCGAAGTTGATGATTGAGATTAATGTATTTGTTGGTCTTGAAATGCTTAAGTGTTTCATGGAGCAAAGATGAATTTTAGAGCAACACAATATGGTTTCGACGTCATTAAAATCGAATCGTGTGGAGTATTGTGGAGATACTTGAGCATACATTTACTCTGTTCCTCCAGATTAGTATCTCAAATAATTATTCTACTTGATTCCTAAAACAGCCTGAGGCAGGGGTTGGGGTTTGGAAAGAGTTTCTAAAATCTTGGAAATTTGTTTTAGGGAATTATTCTTTTAATTTATAGTACTCGTGTTTGGGTTCAACTTCAAGAATCTCATTTTTCACAGAAAATAACAAAGTATGTCCTTAGATTCTACATGACATTGCTATATACATTTTTTTTAGGTCTACAAGAGATGACAGGTTCAATCTGAAGGGCTTCTTTTTTATATTGTTTAAGCAATTTCCTGACATGCTATATACTGCCTTAATTTTTTATTGCAGGTGCTTTGAAGATCCCTTTTTTATTTCTGACAAATGGTAGGTATTTGAAGTTTTCATGCATTTCAATCAGTGCTTTGACATGAAGCTTAGGTGTTCGCTTGGCTTACGTAGGAAGTAGATCGTTTTTTTTTTAGTTACCTGGTTATTTGTTAGTTTGTAGCTATATTGATTAGCCAGCAGGCAGAAAACTGCATTGCAATTGGTTGTGTTCAGAATTGTTCAAATTTACTTCTTTTTTTCATGCAGCACACCTTTTTTGTGATATTCATGCTTTGTTTGTTGAACTTCAATTGCCTATGTTTTAATTTGTGAGAAAATATTGGCATGCATACAAGACCTCTGCTCTTAGGCTGGAAGAACTAATACGATTATCGTGTGGTCTTAGGTGGTGGTATCCCAGAGTCCAGAAGAGCCGTTGAGTTGAGTCATCTTCTTGGAGTGAATATCTTTCCTTCTCAGGTACAATTGTAACTTTAACAAGGGGTGCTTGGTTCGAAAATCATGAATGGGAATGGGTACAGGGTAATTGTGGTGCTTAATGAGAATAAAAGATGATCAATTCACCTTCATCATACTTCATATGAGGTAATGAGACCCAAAATACACTACATTACCCCATTTTGATTAACTATCTCCCCTCCTATAATCATTTTTACACAATCATTCCACTATTCCTCAACCGACAATCTTTTGTTTGTCCCCGCATATTCCAAAATTAGAGCACGACAATGTAACCATTATTATAATTGTAATTCACTATCAATGATTCTCATTCCCATTGAAGAATTTGATCCAAGCGCACCCTGAGTTATGTATCCGTGCTTTGGATGTAGGTATTGCAGGGTCACTCGCCCTTCAAGACTTTGCTAAAAAGGTATATTCCTCTTTTTATAAATTTTCTTCAATCCCGCTATAGTTTTGCTTCGACTTTTCAGTACAATCATATCTGCATGTTTCTGGATCTATTTTGCCAAAAGGACTATTAAGTGAAATTTGATTACAGTGTAAGATAGTACCTCAGTTCCTATACAAGTTTACTGCTTTTCTTATCTCATGTTTATTGGTTACTTGTTGCAGGCATACTAGTGCTCATTATTAGTCACAAATTCAATGTCTAGTTGTCTTATTTTTGTAGATATGAAAATGAATTCATTGTCGCCACTGGAAAAGGTGAACCTGCTGTTGTGATGTCTGAATATGGCTTTAAGTAAGTTCTTACTTTTTGATTTTGATGATCAGACACGGTTGAAGAAACCAAATCTTCCTTAAGTACATTAATCTTCCTTCAGGAAAGTTCTCTCCCTAGAAGAATATGCATCACACTTCAATAACATTGATCCTGTAGCACAATACAAGTTGTGGAAAACGATACAGGAACCAAAACATTCAAAAGTTTCTGACAACATATTCCATAACGATTACTCACCAAAAGTCAAAGCTGCATTTGTTTTAAGTGATCCAGTTGACTGGGGGAGGGATATACAGGTATTTTTCGATGAACTTGTACGAGCACCACCACCCTACATACTTTCCATAACTCGAGGTTTCATTTTGAGCCAACTGACAAATTTTAGGTTATGTGCGATATTTTGACGTCTGGAGGCATTCCTGGAGAGAAGAATGGGAATCAACCACCTCTATATATTGCTGCTGATGATCTACAATACCAGGTTGATGATAATAGTTGTCGTAATATCTCCTGCTCTTAGTCATAGAAAGTGTCACATGTAAATCGACAAGAATGAGACTGATATTATGGTGCAGTAAATAAGTACTGTATCTTCCATGTTTAGAAATTCATGATCGTTAACTGATTACAGGCTGCATTTCCTTCAGAACGTCTTGGTATGGGTGCATTCAGAATAGCTCTCGAGAGTGTCTTCAACAGGTACCTTCTTAAGTTTCACTCTCTTGCACCCCACTCAATTTTCTGGAACAAGCAACACAAGAGTAGATAGGGCTGTAAGTTACCCCCTTTTTTTTTTAGGCCTGTCGACGTTCATGAATTGAAAATAGTCTTGTAACTTTCAGTTCTTCAACAATTTGGTCCATTGAGACATCCGGTTGACCAATCAGACTCTGTCACGTGGACAAATCAGACTTTGCCGCCGCATCAGCATCAACCAAATGTTTGACGTCCTGCAGCCGGTTACTAGACCAAAATGTTGAAAAGTTAAAGTTATATGAAATTTTCAGTTCATGAGAGTCGACAGGACTAAATCCAAATTGGGGATAACTTACGGGATTAAAAAAACTATTTTCCCAACTACACAATATGGTCTGCATTTGTCTACCAAGTTTAGACATGGCTAAGTACGGATTTTTTGGTCAATCTTTTCAGAATTCACGACAAACCTTTAGAATACACGTCTTTTGGGAAGCCAAATCCGTTTGTCTTCAGAAACGCCGAAACTATATTAGGACATCTTCTCCAAACTTCAGCTCCTGGTAATGTGAGAACAGAAAATGCAGATTCTTGGTCACCATCTTTCAGAACCCTTTATATGATTGGCGACAATCCTTTGGTAGACGTCAAAGGAGCACAACAGGTCTCTGTCTCTCTTCCAATACAACCTTTGTTTAATTTAAAACATGAAATACCATGTTGATCAATGTTTCTGAGACAAATTTATTGGTGATCCACAGGCAGGGTATCCGTGGTTTTCAATTTTGACACGGACAGGTGTTTTCCGGCAAAGGGAGAACCACACTCAGTATCCAGCTGATCTAGTAAGCCTAACAATGCTTTGCTATTCATTCCTCTCAATGGCCAACTCTACATCTCGATTTTCCAATCTCACACACAAAATCAAATTATTTGTATCATTTAAATGCATGACAAGTGTATTATTTACCTTTAAATGAATCAACTAACAAGCCATTGAATTTGTAATGTCTATCGATTATGCAGGTTGTTGATACTGTGGAAGAGGCGGTGGAGTTCATACTGAATCGAGAGTATGCTTCGTAGCCAATACAAGAACGTGTAGTGTCTGTAATTCTTTGATTCATTCATATTCATTCTCAACAGCAGAGCTTTGGATTAGATTAATAAGAATCCATAAGTTATTCAATCGAAGCTTTGTTCTGTTCAAGGATCGAGTATCCAAGATTTTGGATATGGGAACATCCGTTTTGATTTATTTATTTTTCCATTATTTGATATTGTTTTAGTATTATACTCCTATTTTATTTTACTTTTATATTACAAAGATGGCGCGGTTTGCGTTATTGCTTAAAATACAAAAAAACTTGGCTGAAACTGAGAAGAAGTGTACTAAAACATGTTTTATGAAGTATATGTCTGATCAATTCATATTATGTAAAATTTCTATAAAATAAAATTAGTTTCATCTCAAATAATTTAAATTATTATTCTCTTCATTGTTCTGAAAAGTGAGAATCAAATTTAGGTGTTCTCCAAATCATCATTTCAAAATTTAAATCATTCTTCATGGTTCTATAAAGTGGAGGATACCAGTACAAAATTCCTCCGAAATTACTCAAATTATTATTTACTTAATTAATTTGGTTTTATATGGAATTCCTTATGGATGTTTGTTCTAGTTTGAGATTTAGATTTAAGATTTTAAAATTCACTCTACAATTAATTATAAATCCTACAAAAGTCAACCCTATAAATCCTATATATATAAACACCTATAATTTTAGTATATTATAAAGTTAAAACATATCCTACTTAAATCCCAAAACAAACACAAAATATAAAAAACATTATGATTTTAAAATCCACTAAATTTTGAAACCCGAATTTCAAAATCCTCACAATCCCAAAACAAACATCCCTTAGCATTACATATGTAAAATATTTGTCACATTAAAATATATAGTAGTAATAGTTAATTTTTTAGAACTTTTTTTTTTTTAATCGTCTAAATTATAGATAGTGGTGCTTAATGAATTATTTTTTTGGAAAAAAATGTTTTTTTTTAAGTAGTTTGTTTCTAAGAAGAAAAACAAAATGTTGATTTATTGAAGTATGATGTGGATTTTCGTTTTTTCCTGTAATTCCCAAACTACCCCTCTTATCACCATACTGCAGATAAGGGACTGATCCGTTCTCCACACTCTCTCAATCCTCTGAACAATGGAAGCCACTCTCTTCACCTCTCGGCCTCCTCCACCGTCCTCCGCCGCCCTTTCCCTCAAATCTCACTTCAGAAACCCCCTCCGCACGTCCACCCTCCACCTCTCCAAATTCTCCCCCAAATCCCCAATTCTCCCCACTATCCAAGCCGCCATAAGCCGCACCAAGAAAGAAGAAACAGTAGACAAAGTGAAACAAGAACTCGAAAACTGCTTCCTCGTCGCCGGCATTGCCTACAAGGGTTTCACCGTCCAGCAATTTCAAGAACTCAGGACCCAACTCCCTGAAACCTCCAAACTCTTAGTTGCCAAAAACACCCTCGTGCTCAAAGCCATTGAAGGCACAAAATGGGAAGCTCTGAAACCCTGTATGAAGGGCATGAACGCGTGGCTTTTTGTCCACAGTGAGGAAATCCCGGCCGCTCTGAAGCCGTACAGGACTTTTCAGAAGGAGAAGAAGCTCGAAGAGAATGACTTCACAGGGGCTGTTTTTGAAGGGAAATTTTATGGGCCCAAGGAGTTTAAGGCGTTGGAGACTTTGCCGACAAGGGCCGAGATTTATGCCACGCTTTTGGGGTCTTTGAAGGGCCCTGCGTCTGCTGTTGTTGGAACAATTCAGGCTCCGGCGAGGGACTTGATCTTGGTGCTACAAGCTTATTGCAAGAAGCTAGAAGAGGAGGGTGGACAATAGTGGTGTTGATTTTGTTTCGAGGCGATGGTAAGTAATGTTATCTTGTAATTTGTTTAAAAGGGAAATTGTAGCATAGAATATTTTGTATGATTGATGATGTAATTGCTGATACTTTTTGCTTATTAAGATGCTGAAAGAGTTATATGTGATTCATTAATGGTATGGTGTGATTTTCTTATGATGAACATAGCATTGTCTTATAACGTATGTTGCCTGATCAGATTGGATATGTCTGATTTGCTTCAATCAGTTATGCACATTTTTGTATTGGCAATTAATCATCCTCCTGTTTATGAACTCTGTAGTATCAACAATTTGCACATTCGACAGACATTACTACTCAATGGCTAGTTTTGCATAAGTTTTGTATTGGCAAATAATCATCCTCCTGTTTATGAACTCTGTAGTATCAACAATTTGCACATTCACAGACATTACTAACTCAATGGCTAGTTTTGCATAAGTTTTGTATTGGCAATTAATCATCCTCCTGTTTATGAACTATGTAGTATCAACAATTTGCACATTCACAGACATTACTAACTCAATGGCTAGTTTTGCATAAGTTTTCTGAGTGTCGTTTGAGATGTGGATTGAATTGATATGATACAGTAGATGAGCCCATCTGAGATTTAGAGTTGGCCATTTAGAGGAAAGAATAGCATATCAATGCATTATTTGTGCCTTTGTGTGGTTCCCTTTGTCATGAAACACCTTTCCTTGACAAAATGGAAAATTACGTGTGATCACGAATAAAGGGTTGTCTCAGAAACTAGCCATTGAGTTTGTATAAGTTGGATCACGATGCTGACGAGTTGTAAATGGTTTATGCATGGTATGGTGTAATCTCCTTGAACCAAAACTCAACTAATCTCATCTTTCCTCCTGTTTAGATCATGAACTTATTGGGCATGTCTGATTTGAGCTTAGAGAACTTCGATTCGTTAATGTTGATTGTTGCCTTAGTTTAAAGTTGTTCTTTTGATACCTTTGTGTTTCGATTCATCGGAGAAGCCTGCTTTGTGACTGTTGTTTGGTACATATACAATCTATTGCCATTTAAAATTCTTGATCGTTAAATGTTAGAGGAGCTTAACAAATGAGAATGATAAATGGAGTAAAATGTGTGCATATTAATCTGTGTTCTACTGTTCTGAGAGAATTTGTTGTTTTGTTCTCCATATGATACATACATTTTCCTGCCTATAGGTTTGTTGTGTTGGTGACTGGAAGGTGTTCGTTTTGTAACTTGATAACGCGTCTTGGTTATCTGGTACACGAAATCTATCCAGATCAACCAGCAGGATTTGAGAGCATAATTCAACTTTGACATTTTTAACTTCTGGAATCTCTTAGTTGTACCACTTAACTTCTTCATTATATTGCCCTGGATGGATTTTGGAGTCTTGCGCTCAAGTATTTGCTATGTAACACGAATTTCCTGGGTTACTTGCCACTAATATCCACTTTTTCTTTATATATATATATATATATATGGACATCAGGTCATGGATGAGGAGCAAATTCAAGTTATTTAGATATTTGACTCAGAGTCTGGTCGAGTTGCTTGATTAAAAAAATTCAAAGTTCGAACCGGCTTGATTAAAAAATTCAAAGTTTGAAACTAAATCAAGCTCAGTGCCTCTGTTCTTTTGAAGTCAGTCTTGAATCGATAATTTACATCACATTAATTAGATATTTTATTATAATTAGGTGTATTGGTAAATAATAAGCATACTATGTGTTACGCCCCATGAACTAAAATTTTGGCATAAGAAAAATGACTTACAAAAATTCATTTGACAGTATAATACTGTACTTGACAACCAGCAGAAAACTCAAAGAATAAACAGTGTAAGTAGGATATTAACTGATGAAATATCAGTCATGTCAAAACTCAATTGATTCAATAGAAAAATGGCTTTGCTTGATGTGAAACTTTTAAGGTGTATTTAAAATTTTGTCCAAAAAAAAAAAAACACCAAAAATTAGATCGAATAAAGAGAGCTGTGAAAATTTTGCGTAGAAGAACAAAATTCATACAGTATAAAATTGAAAACAACTTCGAATAACTTAATTTTTTATTTTATGTAAATAATATAATAAGGAATATCGTAAAAACATTTTGAGTAAGTATAAAATAGATTTCGAAATTAAAAAAAGAAGCCATGGAGGTGATGATGCTAAGAAGATGAATAAAAAATCAAATTGAGAGCTATGATTTCCACTCCTAAATTAAAAAATCCAACTTCTCTCTTGAATTGACCAAAAAACTTTATAACTTAAGAACTGATCACTATTTTCAGGATGTCCAAAATAATAGAATGGGTAACTTCGACGAGGTGGAGGGAAATATTTCTTAAGTTATAAAGTTTTTATGGTTTAAAAAAAAAAGGCAAATAGATGAACCACATAAATAATAAAGGTGAAATGAAAAAGAAGAAGCAGGGACAGAATTGTCTAACCTGTACCTTCTCTACAGTGCAATTAGGCATAAGTCTGTACTAGAGTCGCATTAAATAGTTATAAAGAATGTCACATCAAACAGTGCGACTTACCGTGAAAGCACATCAAATTGGATAGGGAATTACAGGATGTTAATCCATGATGTAAATTGAAATAAATAAAAAAAAATCTGCAACACGGAATACGTCACTTATAAGTTATACCAACCCATCAGCCATTAAAACTCCCACTTCGAACTCGACGAAATCAAAAATCAAAACTCCAAAAACAACGAGGGCCCTTCAGTTTTTGAGCTAACAAGAAGGGCCTCTAAAGTTGTCGGGAATTTTAGGGGGAAATGGACGATTATACGAGGCAAATGATGGATTTGAAAACCCTGGTCACACGTACTCTCGAGAAGAAAGGCGTTCTTGCTAAGATCCGTGTGAGCATTACTGCTTTCCTTTCTTTTTCTTTTCGCCTCTCTCTATTTTTCTTGGTTTTGTGTGTGGGATTTAAGGGGTTTAAGTTGTTTGGGAGATGGGTGTGGTCTAAACATTTCGGCGATCGGAAATTTGAGCTAATTATCAAGGCAATTTAATATTTTTGGAAGTGGGTATTTGGTATTTGTCAAAAAAAGTTAGGATTTTGAAAGAAAAAATTGCTGTAGTTGATTGTAGTGTTTTTTTTTTTTTCTTGCATCATACTTGACTTCTTGCTTATATCATTAGATTCAGATTTGTAGCCTGGAAAATGAGATAAAGGAATGCAGTGTTGTTTGCATGTCATGGTTAAAGGGCATTCTTGGACTTTTTTTATGAGGTTTTAGCAATTGGTTGAATGATTCACAAGCTTTTTGAATTTAATGGTAGCTGCATTTGACTTTGTTTAACACTATGCGGCCTAATTGTACATGGTTTTGCTATTATTAACTTTGTTTTTATATCTAATCCTGCCTGCAGTTTTTGGCTGTTAAATAAGGCTAGCTTTGCCAATGAGTTGTTTAGCTTCTTACATTCAAGTAGATAGAAATTCAATAAAGGTGGAGTTCCTTAAACTGTTTATAGTTATTTTTGAAGGATTTGGTTTAATAGTCAACTCATCAATTGCAAAATATTGTATGATCCTTGTGTCCTTGTACACATATTTGCACACCTAATTATGAAAGACAACTGATTCTTTCTCGGTTTATTAGGCTGAACTGAGAGCTAGTGTATTTGAAGCCATAGAAGAGGAGGATAGAGTGATAGAGAAAGACCAAGGATTGCCTCCTGCACTTTTGGGTAGCTGCAATGATCGTGCAAAGCAGCTCCACAATTCTCCTTCTGGTATTTATTTGTTTCATTCTTTCCTACTAATGTATACTATATGTATCTGTTTGTAATGCCCATGTCATATCTCATCTTGTAGTCTTTCTGCATTGGCAACAAAGAACAAACAAGTTGTCTGACTTAGAAATTTATACAAAGTACTCCATTTATTGATTTGTATGATTGCAATTTGCAAACTGCAAATTCCAAATAAGAAAACGAAAAATCTGAATTATCTAAAAATATGCTGACAGGATAGTATTAATAGTGATTCTCATCTGTATTCTGACTCAAGAAGATTATGTGTCCTATTGGATAAAAGTTTTGTCAAGATTGTTGATACTTTAGTACATGCATTTTTTAACTTTTCGTACTGTTTTAAATTTTATGTGATTTTGTGTACTTAATCTCGTGATTGCAGGAAGACTTCTAACTGCATTAATATGTGAATATATGGATTGGGCTCAATTAAACCACACACTGAAAGTTTACTCACCAGAGTGTAATTTGGTACTCTCTCCACATGTTGCCACTTGTTCTATTGTCAGATTTATTTGTACATTTTTTAGTTACCTTCCTTTCTGTTTCAGCCAAAAGACTCCTGGAAATCAGAATTAAAAGAATTTAGCATCAAGAATGGGTATGACATTAGTCGGAATGGAGACAGTGGACCTCTGCTTTTGGATGTTCTTGAGGGGTTCTTGAAGTATGAGGTCTGATAAAGTTCCCTTTGTATGTACTAGATTTTTATGTAGGAAACCTGAAATTTCATTTATGTCCAATTGGGGAGTTAATTCTGTAATCCTTTAATAATGTTTTTGGTATTCAACAATTGACATTGAAGAGACTTGAGTTTTCTTTTTTTAAGAGAAATACAAAGTTAGAATTTTGCAGCTTCGTGATATTTCCATCTGCTTGAATTTCAAAACTATCTCATGATTCGAACTCATTACATATCATCTCATTATTTCTCAGTTTCTGACGAAATGTTAGCTTTCCCCTCATAATTGCAGAATTTATCTCAAGGAAGGGGCAGCAATAGGAGATTGACAAATCCAGAAGCTGAATCTTTATCAAACATGGAAGCTCGAAACATGAGAAGGCCTTCCTCGTCATCTGTTGTTGGGGGTTTACCTCCGCTGGGAAGGTTTGTTATCTATAATCATTTCCTTTCACTTTCTCTTTCCTAACTTGATCTGAAGTTTTTGTACATGATTTCTTGTTCTTTTTTATGCTCGCTGCAGGCCCCTTCCTGCTTCGCAATCATCTGGTAAGTAGTACAATTATTATGAAGTTGATTCTACATCACCAGTTGAAGGTGTTGTACTTATTAATCGTCTAACTTTCAGATCGTCGAGCTGGGTCGTCTACATCTGGTTATAGGAAAGACGAATACAATTGGAGATATGAGAATGATGAGCTTCCAGAAGATGTAGTCCGGGCTTCAGCTGCTTTAGAGAATCTTCAGTTGGACAGAAAAGCTCGTAATTTAACTTCATCTTGGAGGTTTGTTTCTGAACCTTGATTTCATCGTGCTTTACCCCATGCTGGAGATCCTGGAAATAACCTCATAAAATATACGGAAAATAGTTTTTTTTTTGTCCTGTAAGTTACCCTCATTTCAATTTTAGTCCTATCAATTTTCATGAATTGAAAATAGTCATGTAACTTTGAATTTTGCCACATCAACCAGATGGTTCGCCTCCTGCAGTCAGTAACGTGACCAAAATGTCAAAAATTAGAAATTAGAGGAGCATTTTCAATTCGTGAAAGTCGACAAGACTGGAATCCAAATAGAGATAACTTACAGGACTTAAAATAACTATGTTCCCTAAAATATACTAATGCACAACTCCAGCACATACGTACAATTCTTTTAGGGTTCAACTGCAATTAGCACAAATCATTCACATTTTCAACTGTCATAAAAAAAATTGCTGTTGTGTCAAATTGCCCCTTTAAATCGAGATGACGGAGTTTTTTTTAAAATGGTTTCTTTGGGAAGACCTATGTGTTCTTAACCTTGGTTTGTTAACTTTGTTGCAGGCATGCTGGTGATGGGATTCCCGATGACTCCAGCTGAGTAAACGAGATATAGGCATTGATCTTTTAACTTAGTCTGAGTGATTCTTGATTATCCAACAATGTGTGAAGTGATTTTATGTAAGATTACATGTGTTTTCTATGTATTTTTCAAAATTTCTTTATCTTCATATCAAATTTTACCCCTAATCTGATTGTTCCTTTTCACATTTGCTATCTGATGTTGAGTGTTAGTTTGAAAACTATTCGCAGTAGGGTATGAAGATTGTATTGACAACATTAGTGATTATTGTTTGAGACTGATGTAGGGTCTGTTGTTTTACCTATCTGTTATGTAGTTTGTTAGAGATGGTAGAGTTTACCGCTGCTTGAGCCAGTCTGTGCGCTTGCATGTTCCTGCTCCTAGGAATGTATACGAATTTGCACACTACAAATTCTTTTGCCAATTGTTGTATCCTATTTGCACAATTTCTCTCTGGGCCTGCTCCATGACAAAACTTTGAGCAAAGGCCTATAGCTTGCTGGGAGTCCGAGTGGATTACAATTTTCCTCCAATTTAAATTCTGTGCTTCAACTAAGGCTCTTTCTATGGCATGTAATTCCACTCCCAAAGACCCTCTTTGAGGGCCAATTTTGAGGGAAAAAGAAAAGGCTACTTCTCCTGCTTCATTAGTTCCAACTCCTCCAATCTCATATTTCCGTTGATCCCATTAAAAGCTCCATCAACCTCAATGGTTGCCACATCATTTGTGATCTCAATATCACTTTCTGGTCTTGTGTGTCCACATTTACCTTCAGACAAGATATATCGATAACTGTCTAAGTATACAAGTATTCTATCACCCACCGTTTTACTACATCGTCGTCGGTCTTCATCTTCATCATGTGTAATCTTACATCTTTCCCGCCATACTTCCCACGCGATGATGATCAATTCTTCCAATCCATCGTTCTTTCTCTCTTCATGTATGCGATCCAGAAACTGCACAGTGGTTAGATACTTACCTTTAAGTATTAGTCCCCATCATCCAAGCCCTTTCCATATGTGTCTCACACCCACACATGTAAATATCGCATGCATCGTGTCTGGCTTGAAAGCTCCACAAAGATAGCAATTTGGTTGTATCCCTTCGAACCGCCTTGCTAAGTTGCCTTCCGTTGCAATGCAATCCCAAGACATTTTCCACCCAAAAAATCGAATTTTTGGAGGGAGCTTTAATCTCCAGCAGATCTTCCACCATCTTGTCCATGAATCCCCCTCTGACCCCGATGTACCACCAGCTTTCTCGTACCTACTATCCCTAATGGCCCAGTATCCAGACTTAACTGTAAATTGTCCTTTTGTGTCATAAGCCTAGAAACGCTTGTCTTCTTCTTTTTTATCTCCCACCGTCGTGCGTAGTATTCCTTCGGCCTCATAAGGCAAGAAAGCCTGTCTAACCAGATTTTCATTCCATTCTCTCTTTTTATCAAGTAGGTCAATCACTTTATAACCGGTTATAATACGTGATCGAATAAACCCATCTTGCAGACCAAGAACCCAAGCATGTTTATGCATTGTGATTTTGTCTCCTTTACCAATAGTCCATCTTGTACCCCTTCTTATAACCTCACGTCCCGAACAGATGGATCTCCATATGAACGATGGATTTACACCAATCTCCGCCTCCATAATATCCTGATGTTTGAAATATCTTGCTCTCATCACTCTTGCCACCAGAGATTCAGGATTTTCAATGATTCTCCATACCTGTTTTGCTAATAGAGCCTCATTAAATTGAGTCATTTTTCTGAAGCCCATTCCTCCTTCATCCTTAGCTTTACATAGTGTATCTCATTTCATCCAATGGATACGATTATGTCCTTCACTCTGTCCCCACCAAAAATTAGCAATCAAAGATTTCATCTCCTTACACGTCTGAATAGGCAATTTAAAGCATGTCATCGCATAAGTTGGTATAGCTTGCAAAATAGATTTAATCAATGTTTCTTTACCCCCTTCAGAAAAATCCTTATTCTTCCAGTCATCAATTCTTTTCCTCATTCGATCAACTAAATAAGCGAATTGCATTCTCTTTCCTCTAACATAAAAGGTTGGTAACCCCAGATACAACTGATGACCTTGAGACGACCTGATTTTTAGGATCTCCTGAATGTCCCTTTTATTCTGCTCCAGAGTTAAAGGGCTAAAAAGAATTGAAGATTTATCAAAATTAACCTGTTGCCCCGATGCTGCCTCATATTCCTTTAAAACTTCCTGTAGAGATTGACCACACTGCTTCTTTGCTTTGAAGAAAACCACGCTATCGTCTGCAAAGAAAAGATGTGTGATCATGGGAGCACCTCTTGCCACCCTAATACCTTCAAGCTCCCCTTTCTAAGCTCTCTCCATCAAGCTGGAAGAGAAACCTTGGGCACATAGTACAAAGAGAAAAGGAGATAGTGGATCTCCTTGTCTCAATCCCCTCGAGGGGGTCACTCCTCCCACAATCTTTCCATTAACGTAAAATGTGTACTTTACAGTTGTTACACACTTCATGATAATACCGATCATCTTGTCCGGAAAATTCATCTTTTTCATTTGACTTTGAAGAAAAGCCCATTCAATCCGGTCGTAAGCTTTACTCATATCTAGCTTAGCCACTGCATACCCCCCTTTGCTTTTATTATGGCGAAGCCAATGCATACACTCATAGTTAAGCACAATGTTGTCTGTAATCAGTCTATCTTTTACGAAGGCACTCTGATTCTCATCAATAACCTCTGGAAATACCCCTTTTAACCTACCAGCTATAACCTTTGCAACAATACGATAACAAACATTACTAAGACTAATGGGACGATAATCACTTACAAATGAAGGCTTCTTTTTCTTTGGGATTAAAGTAATGATGGTTTGGTTCCACTCCCCAATATCTTTTCCTTCATTTAATAGTCCCAACACCTGACGAGTAACCTCATGACCCACTACATCCCACATTTCCTGAAAGAATCTAGCATTGAAACCATTCGGTCCCGGAGCCTTAGTTGGGTTCATTCCGAAAACCGCATCTTTTACTTCCATTCCCGAGAAGACACTATCCAACACCCTTTTCATATCATTATTAACCACTGGTTTTGTGTGCTTAGTGATGCACTCAATTTGCTCCAAAGAAGGATTTGTAGACTGAAATAATGACTCAAAAGTCAATGTCAACACCTTCGTAATTCCTTCACAATCCTTATACCATCTCCCGCTCTCGTCTTGTAATTCCATCATAGTATTTCTACTTCGTCTCTCAGTAGCTCGATTGTGGAAATAGGCAGTATTTCTATCTCCACTTCGCATCCAATTAACTCTCGACCGTTGGTGCCATATCTCTTCTTGTTGAGTAAACAACTTCTCCAATTGAGTTTCCAAACTAATATATTCATCCTCATTTTCGTCCTCATCGATCGCCTGCATTTCATTTGATAAGATCTTAACCTTCTTATCAATGTTACCCACTGTCTTCACAGCCCAAACTTTTAAAGCGTCCTCCATAATGCGCATACGATGTGGTAAACTCATATTTTCATTCACCATCTCCCAAACCCGATGCACCTCATGCTTAAAAGTTGCTTCAAGGAGCCAAGCATTTTCAAATCTAAAAATCGGGGTGGAACGTCTCCCCCATCTCAACACCTTCGCCGTCACATTAAGGGCAATCACCCGATGGTCCGAACCAAAAAACTGCAAGTTTTCGATCGAAACAGATTCAAAGCAACAAGTCCATGTCTTTGTAGCAATAAATCTATCCAATCTCTCCTTGATATTATAGGGCTGCCTTCTTTTATTTGTCCATGTAAAAAAGAGGACTCTTACATCCCAAATCAAACAAACCCAATTCATTAAGGGTATGATTGGTATGTGGTAATAGATTTGGAATGGAATGAGCATTCATGAGTCTATTCCTAATCTCACGATTGGTATGTTTTTTTATTTGGAATCGCGATTCCACAGGGAATGGTGATTCCCAAAAATAAAGAATTGTGATTCCTCTCCATCCCCCTGTCTTTCCCCATTCCATTCTGTGTGGAATTAATTATTTTTTAATTTTTTAGAATAAAATCATCACTTATATTTTATTTTTACAAAATTATCCTTCCTAATAATTAAATAAGATATTCATTAATCACGATCTTTAATCAAAACCTTGAACCCTAATTCACGCAATGATTTTCATAAACCTAATTCTCTAATCTCTACAACCCAATTGCCGGCTTCACGCAAGAAAAAAGATGTCAAGGAGTGAAGGACGTTGATTCTCTAAGAAAGAAGAACTAGACAGATGAATTAGAGAAATATCCAGAAGTTCAGTTCTATACTATATATATATATATATATATATATGAAACAAAAGAATAAGAAATAATTATAGATATAATTGTAGTTTAATTGTGTTCATTCATGATTTGAAAAGATATAATATATATAACAATATATATGATATATGCATATATATATATACATGGATCGTTTCTTGATTGCAGAAGAAATCGTAAGATGTTCACTATTTTTTCTAAATTAAAAATTATTTATCTAAAATTTTATTTTTATATTAATAATAGCATATTGACTAATTTAATATATTTTTATAAATATATATTGAAGGGTATTTTAGTTATTTAATATAAACCATGTACATTATTTTGCATCTCATTTATTATACCAATCATGAGAATGGAATCAACCAAGAAATGATTTTTCCATTCCTAGTTAATACCAATCATGAAAAATTCATTCAAACATTCATTCCATTCAGACCTTCATTCCATTCATGAGTTTATTTCATTCAGTCACAATTTCATTCAATCATACCAATCATGCCCTAAGTGTTTTCCGAAATCCCTCCATATTCTTCCTAATCAAACTATTAAAAACACCTCCCTTCTTCTCATTATAAGAAAGGAATTGGTTGAAGTCACCCCCAACCAACCAAGGTTTTCCTAGTTCATGAGTATCTCGTATACCTCTAAGAAGATCAAATGAAGACTTCCGACAATATGCATTAGGGTTTCCTTGAAAACCCGTAAAGTACCAAGAAATATCATTCCACTCCACACAAACATCAATATGATCACAAGAAAAAGATTGCACACTAAACTGGACATCTTTAGTAGCAAAAAGTACCAAACCACCTTTCATTCCATTGGCATTTACAACAAAACAGGAATGAAAATTAAGCAAAGTCCTCCAAGATTTCACTATTCTATCCGGGACTTTCGATTCTAAGACAAAAAACATGGAAGGTTTATTTAAAGCGACTACACGCCTAATTTTATGGAAAGCATTCGGTCCCTTCAAACCTCTTGTATTCCAGGACAGAACCTTCATATCGAGTCGCGGATCTGAGAGTCCCCAGAGGATAATTTGAAATAGCAAAAAAAAAAAAAAAAAAATCAATTTTGCAGATTCTCCCAAGAAAAAATGGGTATCATATGTGAATCTTGTTGAATGTTACTTTAACCTGCATAAAAATTAGTGCGAAGAAAAGATAGTAGTACTACGTTGTTATTATTATTTGAATATTTATTAAAAAAAATTGTCTCTTTGAACATTTGTCATCCATCCCTTTAAAAATCTCCCCTAAACATTTAAATATTTACACTCATGTCCTTACTTTTTACGGCATAAATAAAAGTTTCTCTCACCAATAAAATAAAAATAATCATAATATTCTTATTATCTCTCACCAATAAAATAAAAATATTCATAATATTCTTATTAAAAGTTAACTCTATCACATTTTTCTTATTGGTACGTACCAAAATTATTTGCACAATCTTAATATGAAAATAAACATCATTTTATTTTTAAAATTGTCACTAATTTTTTACATACATTTTATTTTATACCTCATCAAATCATCTAAAATACCCTCATTTATCTTACATCATC
This sequence comes from Galeopsis tetrahit, assembly GCA_963675135.1. Lineage (NCBI taxonomy): Eukaryota > Viridiplantae > Streptophyta > Magnoliopsida > Lamiales > Lamiaceae > Galeopsis > Galeopsis tetrahit. The sequence goes on along the minus strand of OY776121.1, from coordinate 62,843,338 downwards.
AATCACCTCATTTCATTTTTTTAAAAATCATGACGGTTAAAGTGTGTAAAAAATGTTGGAAGGAAGGGAGTAATAAATAATTTATATATTAAAATTCGTGTAAACAGTAAATGTTTAATTAATAATGAGAGGGAGAGAGCAGTAATAAATTGAGTAAGATAGTGGTAGCCATGTAGAGTGGGGAATGTGTAGTAAAAACTTTAAATGAACGTAGATTTTGAATTTAAAAGTAAGTATAATGAGTCTAAAAAATAAATTTTGGGACCATCCTAAAGAAAAGAAAAAAAATATAGGCATTTGAGAAAATATGGGGCCTTCTAAGGACAGTCCAATGTCGCCTGGACTATCAACAGTCCAGTAATCTGAGCCATCAGATCTGAAATCTTATATTTGATGACCTGCTACCTGTTGCATTTGGCGTCGCAAAATCCATCCTTGCATTGCACTTATTATCGTTTTTTGTCGCCCTATTACACTTTTAAATTAAATTTAATAATTTTAAATATATAATTATAAAATTATAAATTTATCCTCACATGATTAATAAAAAAATTAATTGATAATATAGAATCTTTATTTTAATTCTCATATCATTAATAATCATAATAAATTATCTTTTTTTATTTGAATGAATTGAATTTTAGGTTAAATTATTAATTTAGTTGAATTTTTTATACAAATTTCTGTTTCGAGATCACAAAATTGGGCGCGGCTATTGTATGTGCTATGGTCGTCGTCTATTCAGAATTCACAGAAAACCAGTTGTTACAATTTATGATCATGGAGTAATTGATATGTTTATGATCAGAAAATTAGCAAAGATACTTTATATAATCTAACAGAAAGAGATTCGTTTGAGTTTTTTAAAATCAGGAGAAAACCTACAAAATTTCATTCCGATTCCAAGTTCCAAAAAAAACTCTCTGCACATCCGCTGCTCGATCAGTTAATTATGTAATTTATATTTATATTTTTTATTTTTTTGTTCATTTTTAGTCGAATCATGAGTGTTATTAGTATGCCTAAAAAGAAGTATTCTCAAATTGTTGATAATTACTCCTAGTCTGTTTTTTCTTTCTGCACAATCACATTAACGCAGTATTCTCAAATCTCAATTGTTATTCTTATAAAATTTGTATGATTTCTATATGGTTATTGATTTATGAAATTTATTTGAAATTTACGAATTTTATTTATGAATATAATAAGATTCTGACATTTATTAATTTTATTTTTAATGTATATTTTGCAGATATGTCTTCTATATGATTATTATTATTGATTTATAAGATTCTTACTCTGTTTTTTCTTTCAGCACAATCACATTTATTATCTTAGGTATTATCATGATGACACAACTTCATCTAATAATACCTAAGATAATGATTTTGTCATTAAAAAGAAAAGACAAAAGACATCAATGGTGTGGATTAATTTTGAGGAATTTTTTGTTCATTCATTATAAAATTTCATTATAAAATTTCAGCATGTTTTATAATATTTTATAATATTTTAGGGGCTCAACATGAAGATGAGATTATTTTGAAAAATTGATGTATTTTTTAGTTGTAATTGTTGAAAGAACATTCTGTTATTATTTTTTATTTGAACATTTGTTATTACTCACGCACAATTCAAGAAATTGGCTGTTCAATTTGGTTATTTTCTTTGATAAAACAATTGGGCTGCACACTTTTAATTAAATGCTAGCCCAAAACATTCTCCACTTTTAATTAAATGGGCTAACATTGTTGGCCCAAAAAGTCTCCACTTACTCGGTTTGCTCTCTATCACAATTTCTTTTTTTTTTTTGACGTAAAGGAGGGACAATGTCACAATGGGCAACTTAGGACTGTTAGTGCCCGTAAAGAATTCAAATAAATTTATAATATATTTTAAGTTTAATTTGTCAATTAAAAAAATATTTGAAACATGTACTCCATAGTATAAATTTGTAAATTTGTTATTCATTTGAATCTAGGTAAATATTTTTCAATACACTCTTAACTCTAGAGGGCTGCAACATATAATTGTCTATGCATGAACATGTTTCAGAAGGTACACACTACACACCTACCATGAAAAGAGACTGACCTTTAACTTTTATTTATCGTCATTGCAAAAGACAATAGAATAAGAAATTATCTTATTCGAAACTTTATGGGAGCCGTGTCATCGAAACACTCAATATTATTCTCAAAATAAAAACTTTACTACCAACATTCCTTCCAAAATAAAAATGTGTCCTCAATAATGTAATTTTCAAGTCTGGTAACAATCAATCTAGTTACATTATACAAATCGGACATTAGGTCAATGTTCGTAAGCAACATTATATGGACACATAATTTTTAGAACTAATCGATGGTCTGATCATGACGTTTTCCTATAGTTCCATTCACATTTTCTAAAGTTTTTTTATTCTGATTTCACCAAAATTCTGCTTTCCAAAACATAGTTTGAGAATGACGTTTTAACACTTTGGAAAAAATAAAGTGTTTATTTCTACTAATTTATGAAAAGTGTCGCCATGAGACTATCTCACTTTGAATAAGATAAGTGTTTATTCGTACTAATTACTGTTAATGGTATTACTGATTACAATTTATGGTATTACTCGTTATTACTTATTGTATTAACGACTATAATAAAATCATACATATAATATTATTTTGTATTAAAATTAAAAAAAAAATACACATGAAAAAATGGAAAATAAAAAAAAAAAGTAAAAGGAAAAAAAACGAAGAAATTAAAAGTTTGGAATAAAAACTGAAAATGGGAGAAAAAGAGAAAAAGAGGAAAGGGAAGAAAACTTAGAAAGAAAAAAAATCAAGATTTTTGCCTAATTTCGATAGTTTTTTTTTTAAATTATGTTTTACGATTTTTTTTCTAAAAATATGGATGACTTGATGGTGAATCGACGGTAACTCGGTAATGACTTGACTACAGATTGTAAATATACAAATTAAGGTTGATTTTATTATATTTTGTGTAAATTAATAAAAGGATAATATAGTATTTTAAATGTAATTACTTTTTTAAAAATATTTTTGGGGTGAACTCATAAAATGAGGGGTGTAGATAAACGTGGTAAAAAATAATAATTTAGGGGTGAACTCATAAAATGAGCGGGTGCACATACCCGCGATAAAAAATGATTTGGGGGTGAACTCCTAAAATGAACGGGTGCAGATAACCGTAGTAAAAAAAGATTTGGGGTGAACTCATAAAATGAGGGGTGTAGATATTTTAGGGGTGAACTCATAAAATGAGCGGGTGCACATAACCGTGATAAAAAAGAATGATTTGGGGGGTGAACTCATAAAATGAACGGGTGCAAATAACCGTAGTAAAAAAAATGTTTTTTGGGTGAACTCATTAAATGAGTGGGTGTAGATAAAATATAAATAAAAAATTAAAATTGGTGTGTACCGATAGGTATCTTGCATGTACTCGAGTATCACCCTACAAATTAGGGTTGATTTTATTATATTTTGTGTAAATTAATAAAAGGATAATATAGTCCTTTAAATGTAATTACTCCATTTTAAAAAAAAAAAACTTCTAAGGTGAACTTATAAAATGAGCAAGTACAGATAACCGTGGTAAAAAATAATTTTGGGTGAACTTATAAAATGAGCGATTGCAGATAACCATGATTAAAAAATGATTTGGGGTGAACTCATAAAATGAGTGGGTGCAGATAACCGTAGTAAAAAAATTATTTGAGGGTGAACTAATTAAATGAGTAGGTGTAGATAAAATATAAATAAAATAATAATTTAATTCTATTAAAAAAATCTAATTTTACGTTCGTATTGTTTAATCTAAATAATAATATTATTAATTTTAATAAAGGATAAAATAGTAAATAATAAAATAAAATTTAAATAATTATTTTAAAATATTAAAAAAATGCAACAGGTATCAAGTTAGGGCGACACAGAGGGCGACACAGAGCGATGCAATTTGACATCCGAACTATTAATAGTTCAGGCGATACAAAAACTATCCTAAGAAAATCCCGAGAAAATATAGGTATAAAACAATTGGGCGTGGGATTAGGTTTGCTTTAGTATATTTATGAATATTGAATTTTATTATTATAGTACTATCAATCAATGCATGATGATTTATTGGGTTGGGTCACAAATTATTGCATCCTACATGCTTTTTAAAAGCGACACATACATTTTGAAAAGAAGAAAAACGTGTCATATTATAAACCAGTCTGATATGAATCTGATATTGTCTAAATATATTATTGAAAACATGATTGGAGTATGATTTAAGTGAATTGAAATTGAATAATTGAAATTGTATTCAAATAATTTAAAATTCAATTACATTTATAAATCTAATTGTATGCATGAATATCATCCTATGAAATCTTAAATTCTATTCAAATTTCGTCATTTAAATTACTACGCCAAGTTAATTCATCATATTTATATTTAATTGATTGCACTTATATTATTGAAATTAAATTTCAATGAATTGAATCAAATATTGAGATTAAAGATTAAATTAGATAAATTAAACATTAAAATCTAAGTATATTTGTACACTCAAAAGTTTAGATTTTACGAAAATTTCGTGTAACTTTTAAAATACACGAAAATGTCTTATAATTTCGATTTTTTTAATAAAATTGCCATGATATCAACTATTCTCAGTTTTTCTGACGTGACCACGTGGCAATTTAAGAATTAAGTAACGTCACTTAAAAAAATTGACAAAAAGATGTCCTGTAACTTGTTAATTTGTTATAACCAGTGAATAGGCAATTTTACTAAAAAATTTAGAATTACAAAGAAAAATTGTAAAATTCAAAACATACGTGCATTTTCATAAAATCATGGGAGACTCATGAGACATTTTTTGCAATAGATACTCTCTTGTCCAATATTAACACATTCAAGAAAGAGACAATTTTTTTTGAATAGAATCAAATGGATTTTAAAAATAAATATCATGCAAAGATAAATAATAAAATTTGCTCCTTTTTTTTTAAAATTACATTATATACCCACTTTTTTTTTTCTTTCACATGACTTAGACCCAGAAATTTAGAACTACTTGGTCACTTCATCTAATACATGTAAAGTATTAAAAAATATACTATTATTGTATTAAAAATGTATGTTACACTATGAAAAAAAAAATGCAATTCTCCATAATTTCAGAACATGAATAAATATACTCAAATTACATAAAGGGTATCACTATTGACACCCTAAAACATGTTATACACACTCCCATCAATTTAAAAATAAAAATAGATAATTGTTAAATGACTAAGTAACCTTTATACATATTAAAGATAATTTTTTTTTTTTAAATTGAAAAAATCTTAAAAAATGTAATTAAAATCTGAAAAGTATTTTAAAAGATTAATAAAATTTTAAAAAATAATTAATTTAAATAAATCAAATATTTTTTAAAAATAATCTTAAAAAATTAAATATTTTTTAAAAATAATCTTAAAAAATTAAATATTTTTTAAAAAGAAAAAAAAAATTATTCAAATAAAAAATTCAAAAATCACTTAAAAATAAATAAATTCATAATTTTTTTAATAAATCGTAAAAAATGATTAATTAAAATTAAAAATTCGAATAATGATAAATAAAATCTAAAAAATTAAAAATCACCTAAATTTTAACAATTAATTATAAATATTAAAAATATAATTGATTTAATTATTTTTTAAAATTTAGTTGAAATTTTTAAATTTTATTTATCTTTATTTTATTTTTAAAGATTTTATTTTTTAATTTAATATTGAGTTGATTTTTCTTTATTATTTTATTTAATTTTTAAAAAAATCATTAATCCTTAATTTTTTTTATTCGATTTATTTTTTCAGATTTTATTTAGATTTAATTATTATTATTATTTTCATTTTCTTGATTTTTTAATTGATTGTTTCATTTTTAAATGATATTTAAAATTTAGCTAATTTTTTAAAATATTTTCAACGTTTACACGTAATTTTATTGTATTATTGATTTTTTCTGTTAATTAAATTTTATATGTTTTTAAAGATTTAGTTAATTTTTATTAGTTATGATGGTTGAAGGGTAAATAGAAAATAATTGGGATAGGTATAATAATAAAAATTGAATTTTAAATTTTAATGGGTTGTGTTTAAAATTTGAGGTGGGTATAACATTTTATGGAGTGTTATTAGCTCCACCCTTACATAAATGATACAAAATTTAATGGGTTGTGTTTAAAATTTGAGGTGGGTATAACATTATCTACTCAAAGGTACAAAATTTGAAAAACTTTCCAACTCTAATACTGCCACTTTTTTTTAATACTGTCCACCACAATTTGAGTGCTAAAATGTCTTATTTGCCCTTGTATCTCATTTACCAAAAAAACACTTCAAATTCAAAGTGTCTTATTACTATCCACAATGAGATGCAGCTCCAATGCTCCATCTCTCTCCTCCGTCATTATTCAAACTCTTTCTCTCTCTCTAAAGTGGGAATTTATCTTTCTCTCCTCCCTGCTTCGTCTTCTAACAGCGTTGCCCGTTCGAACCACTCCTCTGCGTTTCACTACCGCCGTCGGGGTTTGAAGACAGAGAGGCCGCCGGATTTGTAAGAAGGTCGCCGCGAGTCCGCGACGGTTTGTAGAAGGCGGCGACGTCGTATGAAGAAAAAAGTGTCATACTCTCCGGCGAGGGCGGTGGCTCCGCCCGTCTTCGTCTTCGGCGATGGTGGCTACGATTCCATCTCCGTCACCAGATCTGTGTCGGTTGCGATCTGTAACAGATCGGCAAAATCGGAACCGATCTATACTCAACCGGTGGGTTTCTTCAACGGTGGTGGGTTTCTTCGAGGGTGAGAAACGGAAAATCGGCCACGGTGGGTTTCTTAGATGGTGGTGGCCTTGGGGTGGGTTTCTTCGTCCGACAGTGCCGATCTGCAACCCCTCAACTCCGGTGCGCCGATCAATTGGTCTTGACCTGCAACCCCGTTGGCCGCGAGCCGCCATGGACGCCGGAAAGCTTCCACCGCCGCCGTACAGATCGACGCGGCTCGCCATGGCCGCTGTAGCACAGCTTCGAGATCCGAGATCTAATATCTGAAAATTCAAAGGTTTGCCTCTCTCTTCACTTATTTATAATTTAATATTTTCTTTGGTGAATAAGAAGAAGAAGAAGGCGACTCCGGCTGCTCCGTCGGACTCTCCAGAGGATGCTCCCGACAGAGATGGAGGCGGATCAGAGTGCTAAAGTTGTGTTTTATTTTTATTTTTTTTTGGGTTTTGTTTTATGTTTTAGTATGTTATTGTGGGAAATAATGGTCACTGACTCACGACCATTTAATTTATTTGTATTATTACATTGTTTATTTTAAGACACCTTTACTTGTTATATTAAAAAAAATTATATATATTTTTTTTGGTAGAATTAATTTTGGATAATTGTTGTGATTTTTTAAAGTAAATGTCTGTATTTTAAAGGTTTGGTAGAATTGATTTTGGATAATTGTTTGTAATGGTTGGTTGAAGTCGTTCATTTTGAATTTAAAAATGAATCGTCTAATTGTGCAATATATGTGTTAATGTGCAATGTATGTGTTAATGTGCAATGTATAAATGTGCAATATATGTGTCAGTGTGCAATGTAGAGTCACGCAATATTATTAAATTTTTTGAATTAAAAAAAATGTATTTTAAATTTTTTTAATAAAAAAGTTTTAATTAAAAAAAATAATAAAAACAAAAAATTGAATAAAAAAATTCGTACAGTGAATAATTTTTTTGAATAGTTTTAATTAAAAAACTAATTAAAAATCCGTACAATTTAATAAAATAAAGTTGACAGGATGAAATTTTTTTTTTTTTTTGCAGGCGTTGCTTTTTTTACTTTTGTATAGTAATTATCGTTCAGGGGCATAATTGACAATTTATGTTGCTTTTTGTATTAGGGAATAACTATGTAGAGGGTGTGTACTAAACTGCAGTAGAACCCATTCAATTATAGTGTAGAGTATTTTCCCCGTGATTATAGCTATAAAAATCGTGACATGAATGTTGCATGGAGCCATGGAAAAAAGAACATCATTATCAAAAAAGAAAAAAGAAAAAAGAAGAAAGTAGAAAGGCGTGATTTTAAAATGGAATCAGCGTGGTTTAAAATGGCAGCAGTATTATGACTTTTTTTTAATATATTTTTCAGATTTATAAAATATATAGGTCACAGGACAAAAATAAAAATGTAAGTTATTGAACGAAAATTAAAATTAAAATATGGTATAATTAAAAGACATAAAAAAAATCCATAAATATTTACTACTCGAACCAAATCACGTGCCCATTTTGATTTCTCGGCAGCTTCTTTTCCTCGTGGCTCTATTCAATCCCTTCCTTCCCATTCTCTCTCTCTCTCTCTCTAAATCACTGCATAAACTTTGCTGAATTTCGAAATAAGCGTCAATACATTCATACATACATATCTCTCTCTCCCCCGATCCTTCAATGGCGGTTTTCAGCCGCCTTGTATTCCGAAGAATCGCCGCGGTTCGAAATTTCTGCGCCGACGTTGACCGACAAAGAGCCGCTTCAGCTCTTTCTTCAGCTCTTCCCCTTGAGAATTCCAAAGACAAGGGCAGAAATGTCCAGTGGGTCTTCCTCGGCTGCCCGGGAGTCGGCAAGGGCACCTACGCTGCCCGCCTTTCCAAACTCCTCGGCGTTCCTCACATCGCCACCGGCGATCTAGTGCGCCACGAGCTCTCTTCCCATGGCCCTCTCTCTTCTCAGGTCTCAATTCTCCTCTACGCTATTCCTTAAATTCATCGTGGTTACGTTTAGTTCTAAATCATGTGGATTACATTATCCACCAGCTACAGCATAGAATTATACTCCTTGTATCATTCTTGTATTTGAGCCTATGTATTGGTTTAATTTATTGATTTGTTAAGTGTGTTTTAGTGATGATTTGTGTTGGATGAGCTTATCTTAAACATGTTCTTAGCTTTGCCCCTAATTCAGCTTACAGAGGTGTTGTATACGAGTACTTAATTATACGAGTACTTAATTGCGTGAAATGGGTGTGGTATTAGTTCCGTATGTATTTCATTGTTTTAATAGATGCTAGTTACTCCACTATGGTGGGAGAGCAATGAAGCTTCTTAATTATAGCTAAAGCACTACTCCATTTATTCAATACTTCGAGGTTAAAATTTGGTTTTGAGAATCCTTGTCTATGTATTAACATGAACAGAGATGCATTACCGATTTCTGTTTTACTTTGTCATCTCTATAATATAGTTCTCCTTCCTTCTGCAGCTTGCGGAGATTGTAAACCAAGGAAAATTAATCTCAGATGAGATTGTCATAGATCTTCTTTCCAAGCGTCTTGAAGAAGCTCAGGCTAAGGGTGAGACAGGATTTATTCTTGATGGCTTTCCTCGGACTGTAAGACAGGCGGTAAGCAATAGCTTCTGGATACTTGTTAAGTTGCAAACCTGTTTGAATTGAACTGATAAAGAAATAACACCTTGGAGTATAAGTATTCCAATTAAGTAGGCTGGTTTAGGGTTTAGTGTAAAATTTGAAACGTAGAAGTTTATTTTATTCTCGCATTTGGTTGCTTAAAGCGTTGCATTTAAAAGGAATAATCTTGTAGTCATTATGTGTTTGTTTGAGGCAGGAAATTTTGGAGGGAGTAACAGATATTGACTTGGTAATCAATCTGAAACTTAGAAAAGAAGCTTTAATTGCAAAATGCCTTGGAAGAAGAACCTGCAGTGAGTGTGGAGGGAACTATAATGTTGCCTGCATTGACATCAAAGGAGAAGAAGATAACTCAAGAATGTACATGCCTCCTCTTCTTCCTCCTCCACAATGTCAATCTAAACTAATTACACGTTCTGACGACACTGAAGAAGTTGTTAAAGAACGTCTGCGAGTCTACAATGAATTGGTAATACTTCTTGTTTTAAAGGCTCTACTTTCTCAAGTTTTTTATTCAGTTCCTTTTGTTTGATCCAATTATTTTTGGGCATTGATTCTGTTTTTTTTGTCTTCACTGGAAATTGCGTGCAGATGTGACACAAATCGATAAGTATTATGAGATTATCACCCACTATCAAGCATATGATGAAACATGCACAGGAAGGGAGTTTTTATTTTATGAATCTGCAGCATTTGAAACATGAAACACTTAACTCCCAACAAGTTTTACACATTCATCACTAATTGTCTTTATGAAATAGAATAATTGGAGCATTAACAATGTACATATATGTATGAAAATGACACACAGATCCCTCCATGTGCTAGTGTGCTGTTATTAGATTATCAGTTGGACGACTTATAGATGAAATATTTAAATGTTAGATGTATATTATATATAAATATGTTACATTTTGAATTTCATGTGAAGTAATATTTGATCCGAAATTTCAGAGTATACCTGTTGAAGAATTCTACCGCCAGCGTGGAAAACTGTTGGAGTTTGAACTTCCTGGGGGTATCCCAGAATCGTGGTCAAAGTTGCTTCGTGCTTTAAATCTCGATGATCATGAAGACAAAAGAACAGCTGCTGCTTGATTTTCGTGATGCCATGGCAGTTTCTCTAGGTAAGCAAGTCATTCTTTGCATGCAAAATCATGCATATTAAGTACGAGTGCAGACTTATTTAGATACATAATAATAGTTGCAGAAGTAGTCAATAATGTATTTAATTCTTTCATAGGCATTGTAGAGTAAGATAAAATGGTCTTCTTTATAAGTCTATAGGGTGTGTATGTGTTGATGCTATAACTATGTAATGTTTAACAGTTTTGCATTTGTTGGTCTATGGAGAGCTGCCAATATGTGTCCGGACATACAACAATATATATATATATGGTGTATTTTACTTATATCATCTATATATCTTGGAATGTATTTTGAGATCAAGTTTATATACATCTCTCAGCGTCATTACATAATTGCTCAAAATTGCACATTAAATATAAAATCATGGATTAATATTATTTTTATCGAAATAGAGAAATGTCTCGAGACTTTAAAATTATCGATGAGTATAAAAATAATTAAGATTAAAAGAAAACAGTTCATAACGATCTAATATTAATGAGAGTAACAAGTCCAACTTGGACCTCCCAAGAAAATATTGATTTAGAGCCCAGAGGATACAAATTAGATTGCAAACAAAAGTCGTAAAAACTGAATAGAGGGTGTTTGCAATTGATTGTGCACTTGATATGTGAAAAGTTACAACAAAAAAAGCGAATAAACCAGAACTGCATGAGATTTGAAATACTTCAGAGAAATACATTCACATCGCCAGATGAGGTTCACTGGTAACTCAAGAAAACACATTCAACATTAATGTAATGTTGTCATTTCAACTCCAGAAACACATTCTGGAGTCTGTACAGAGTTTTGCAAAAAATCGGCTGCAATGTTATCCCTGATAAACTCGACTCTTGAAGTTCGACTCCCCTCGTGATTCTTGCCATTTTCATCTGGTTTATCTTACACACAACTGCATAGTCAATCAATTCATGTTTTGCTTCCAGGATAGAAATATTCAACACTACTATCCTTAATCCTGAAATGGAAATTATGAATCCTGTTCCTCGACTTGTTAGATCCATCTTGATGTCCTTTATTTGTAACAGTCAACTACCAAAACAAAAAAAATCACCAAAATCACATTCATATAATATAATCAACGATCAATATGCAGGTGCAGCATTGACAAATTCAGCCATTCCCTTGATGAATAAACTAAAAGAAAATAAAGGGACTCTTCTAAAATCTATACTGGCAACATAAGATAATACACATTATGTTTGTCCACAATATACCTGGCCATGGACGTCATTTGCTAAACCAGTAGCTAAAGGTTCAACCTTTATCACTACATCCGATATGTACTCCAATTGTAGAAGCAGATTAGGTTTATCCATAGTTGAATACACATCTTCATGGCTAAGAGTAATAAGCGAACTACCCTGTATAAGCATACAGTAAAACTTCTTCACAAAACTGGCAGCATAACTTGGCATAAAATGTGGAACAGAGAAATGCATATGGCAACTCACAAATTGGGATGTTAAACTATAGCAATAGTGCAGAAAATCGAGGACGAGGTTTGATGAGCCCTTAGCATCAACTTCCATAAGAGAGACATCATCTATGACTACAGTAATCTGTCGTTTGGGATCATGTGAGAGACAAACTTCTACTGCTTTATGAACCTCTCCATACAATGAAATAAGTATATCCTCGATGGTTTTCCCTCGATCTCGATCTCTATCTAATCAAATTATAATATTCAGTTAAGTATCATCAAATGGAATAACAGAATCTGATATCACACACATATTTCTAGCTTATTGCATTTCACATTGAACAAATGCATAGCTTTCTTTCATCTTCCGCATGAGATTCTTACCCCAGATGTTCCAAAATTAGCAGAACAAAACTAAAACAATGAAACTACAATAAAGCAAGATAATCTTAATCTTTCGCATGAGATTCTTACCCCAGATGTTCCAAAATTAGCAGAACAAAACTAAAACAATGAAACTACAAAGCGAGATAATCTTAATCTTTCGCATGAGATTCTTACCCAGATGTTCCAATTTAAGCATATCAAAGAACAGAAATCTCTTATTATCCCGTAGAACACTTAGATTGCAACCCTGTCAATATAAACAATTTCTGCTCATCAGAACTTTAGAATACCAAAATAAAATAGTAGTAAAATTTAATATTACTTGTGAAATAGAAAACTCCCAATCGTGGGCATTATCTGATTGTAACAAAGAAACTAAATTTACATATCACAAAAATTGATGCACAAGAAGAGGAGAAAGCTACCATTTTGCGGAGAACGCGATCGTAGTGAGAGAAAGGGTAGGCGAAGGAAAGGAAAACGACGACGTCGGAGGAGTTAGGAGGAAGAGATCGCTTCAGTAAGTGGTGCAGCACGAATGCTCCGGTAGTCTCCACGCTGTCCTCCACCAGAATCACCCTTCCGCCGCCGCGGCCCTTGCCGTCGATGGCCTCCTCCAGAAGGTTAGGCGGTACAGCATTCGCCATTACCAGTAGAACTGAATGCTAGTTGAATTTTCTAGGTCTTTTTGGTAGTTGATTTCGCAGTAAAATTGGGGGTTTTGAGTTTGAAGGCAGGGTTTTAGAAGCGCAGATTGAAAAGGGCTTTTGCAGTCAAGGCACCGTTTGGTTCGCGGTGTTCGAATTTTCTTTCTTTTTTTTTCCATAAAAAATATTCAAGTGGTTTGAAAATATTATGAAATCTTTCATGTCATTTATTATATCAAATGAATTGTCAATTTTTTTTTTCTATTTCATATTATATCTTTTATGGTTTCAAAACTTTAATATTTAAAAAAGAAAATGAGGTATATAGAAAATAGGTAAAATAATTTATTAATTTCTTTAATAAAACATGGGGATTTCGTGTAATTTTCAGAACATCACGCAAAATTTTCAAATTCAGAAAGAGTTTCGTGCAACTAACTTCTTTTTATTTGGGGGAAGAAATGATAGATTTTAATTTGTGGATAAATTGTAAATATTTGTAGTATGATGAAATAAAATGTGATTATATTAAAATTTAATGTTCGAGTGTTTTGTATAAAATTGTCTCAATAGTTCCGATTGAAAAAGGGATTGTGGTATTAAAAACACATTATAATGACATCTAAAAGCACACCTTACACAAAATATTATTCTGCATTAAATTAAATTGTATCACGGTGAGAGAAATTAAGTGGGACAATCGATTGATTTATACTAAAATTGGTGTATTAATTTTATAGAGAAATTAGTTGCACCTAATATCTACCCATTTTTGTACACATGCTTTAACCAATTGTGTATAATTTTCTACAAATTGCATACTACATTGGACACGAGGTTATAAGATTCTCTTGATTATTAGATGTGTCCAATCTAACTAAGTAGCAGCATACATGTATTGTTACTTCAAATTAAGCTACATGACAAAAGTGAGTTAGTAAAAACAGGTTAGCAATACATATTGACTTCGCTATCCTATTGTGCATTACACAGGACAATAGGTTTAAAGTCACGTTGTGTAGTACACATTAGGGTATCACTTAATGAATTTTATAATACCGGTTTAATAATAAAGTCGTAATTTTACAACGGTAACCATTAGAGACCGTCATTCCTACCCCTCTATATTAAAGAACCTTGGAGGCACCCTGTCTGGGTAAATACCGAAAGATGTCATCGACGAGTTTCACGATATCGATGGCCTTTACAGTTGATTCTTCGTCACCCTTTGTCGACGAAATGTGTCTTGTCGCCTCGTTTACGGGACGCTGGGGGTGATGGCTTTGACCCGCCATGATTTTTAGCTCAGTTCTCGTTTTTTTATCTGTTTATGTTTGATCTATTTTCGTGTTATTTTAATTTGGTCTATAGGAGTGTACCTTTTACCTTTGTCCAAATTTTGTTTCTAATGAGAGTTTTCTCGAACAAGATTTTAATGGCGCCCCGGCCTCTAGTTCGGCTTGTGAACATATAAGTGTAGATCTTTTTCTTTTTATTCTTAATACATAACCTTTACTAGCCAGTCTTGCCATAATACATTAAAAAAACGATTTTTTTAGCATCTTAACCATCCCTAATTAGCATTTGCTTTCACTAATTTCCTAGTTATTGTTCCATTTTATTTTTTTTGGACATTTCTCAAGATTCAACTAGCTAGCCTGAGTAGCCTCTAAACAGGCAGCATTTATTAGAATTTTTTAAAAGTTTAAAGTAAATACCAGCTGGCACTATCAATAATGTTTTATCGATCCTTTCCATTTTAAATAAATAAATGTTCAATACATTGAACTTAAAATTGGCAAATTAGCCATTAAAAGACGTTCTAAATTAGCTAAAAAAATAAATATAGAAGAAAAGATAGCTGTCAAAACTCTGTTTTCTTTATTTAAAATTGATGTTGAGGTTCATATCATATGCAGTCTCTAATTATCTCTTTTAATTTTAAAAATAGACTTCAGATATCACAAACTTTGCAGTCAATACAGCTGTTGTGCGTGTCAAAATTAAACTTCTTATATATCGAGTGTTAAGTGTAGTACAGAAAATAGTATTTATATAGTAAAAATATGATGAAAATAGTCATTTTCTTTCTTTGTTTATTTCCATTTCTTTACGGGAAGTGTGCTTTTTGTTTCGAAGAAGTGATAAAATTAGAGAAATTGCAACTTTATTATTTTTATAAAAATTAAATTAATAGTGTTCGAGATTAAAAGTGATCTTC
The DNA here is from genome assembly GCA_963675135.1 of Galeopsis tetrahit. Taxonomy (NCBI): domain Eukaryota; kingdom Viridiplantae; phylum Streptophyta; class Magnoliopsida; order Lamiales; family Lamiaceae; genus Galeopsis; species Galeopsis tetrahit. The sequence goes on along the minus strand of OY776121.1, from coordinate 62,828,034 downwards.
AACACAAAAAATTGCACTTCTGATAAAATTACAAAAAACACAAGAAAAGTACATACCGCTAATGTTTAAACATTATAAGCATTTATTCTATAAAAAAAGGCAACATAATTTGTGTCATTTGAAGATATTAGTCAAATTATTAATATGAGTTCATTTATACTGGATCACATGTTTAAATTATTTAATGAGTCAAATATAAGTTATATAACACTGAAAAAAAAAAAACATTATAAACAGTCCCTCTTGTATCTATTTTTTAAAAATCAATTGATATTTAAAAAAAAAAAAACTTGTTTTAAGCAGTGATAAAAACTTCCGTGACAATAAATCCTTATTGTTATTTTGTCTATCAAAGTCAATGTCTAAATCAAATCTTTATTATATATATTTGCAAACTTTTGCACTGCCACATGTCGCAATCTAATTGGTCTGACGCAATCTCTCTCCTCTTAATGGTCTCCATTTCAAAAATTATCTCCTCACCTCATTTTTCTCCTTTCATTTTAATCTTATCCATCCATTTAACTAAATTAATCTTAACCGTTCGATCTTTATATAAGTTCCTATATAATAACCCTTTTACTTTCATTTTCAACATTCATTTTCCTCCAGAATTCCTTGAGTTTGTCCTCTCCGTATTTCGCCAGTGAAATTTTACGATTATTCGCTGGTAAAAAAAATTCGACTATCATTTATAAATTACATTCATTAATCTTGATTTTGTCCTCTTCAATAATTTTTTCTGATCATCACTTATATATATATATATATGTATATTACTTTTATTCTCCTATGTTTCAATAATTTTAGTTTTGCAGGTTCCAAAGATTGCATGTATATTTCGATAGTGTCATCGGCTTGGCTGAATAATGGATGCAATTTCTCAAATTTTGAATGAAGACTGACAACATCGTTTTGCTTAATGTTTCTCAAATTGTATTGTATATAATTTTATGGATTAGGAGTTGTAAATTTTCCAGTTCTACAGATTAAAAGTTGTAAATTCTTAACTTCCCCGATAATCAAACATTTGAACAATCTTATGAATTTTTTGCTTAGTGTTTCTCAAATTGTATTGTATACAATTTTATGGATTAGGAGTTGTAAATTTTCCAGTTCTACAGATTAAAAGTTGTAAATTCTTAACTTCTCCGATAATCAAACATTTGAACAATCTTATGAATTTTTGTAAAAGACTTCTCAAAATGTTATAAAATTCATACTTAGTGCACAAGAATTGGAATCGAGGTTTGTGCAATCAACAAGCTATATTAATGGGAGTTAGAATTTACGACTTACAAAAGAAACCTAAAACTCTAAATTCTCCTATTTAATTTGTTTTGCTCATTTTAAAGATGATTGGAATTTATCTTAAATGATTAATATTTATTATTGTTGCATTGCTCACTACATGGCCTATTATTGTTTAATTTCATTTTTATAATAATTTGTAAAGTAAAAAAAATTAATAATGGTATATTTTCAAATAAATTTGTAATGATTTGAAATCTATAATTTTCATTTTAATGCATTGAAATACAAAAGCCTTTGAACCCGCATATTTATTAAAAAATCTATTGAATCATGCACGTAAAATAATCTCATAATCATATACCATATATAATTGTTAGTTATACTATATTTAATCAAACGTTATGTAGTCAATTTAAAAATTAAAATCTAATATGCATATCAACAATAACCAACCGGCCATTACATGAGTTTTATTAAAATATATATATATATATATATATATTTCTACCAATTTATAACTTTTAGTTTATTAATCAATTAATTAAAAATATATATTAATCAAATCTATATTATCCTCGAATATATTAAGTAACTATTCTTTTAAATCGCTGTAATTTCATTTCGCTATTGAATCATTCTTAAGTAACTATTCTTTTAAATTGGTTACTATGTTAATTTATTAAACAAGTAATTAATGCTAAAAATATGACTTTGTGTAATATTTATTTTTGTAACGGTTCCTTTAAATGTCTTAAATTATGTTAATTGATTAAAAAAAATTGTAATTAATGTTGATGATAACTCATCATTTTAAATCAATGTATAAATAATTAAACCAATATGAAAAGAGTATGAATACTTTGATTCATTTATATTGTACATAAAATGGTTAATTTAATTAGTAAAAATTATCTCAACCGTGTTTAAAAAAAAAAAGACTATCTCTACTTTATATTAAGGAAATTGGAGTGATATGCATTTAAATGAATTTACATCAAAACATATATATAATATTCTATAGAAGATGTAAATGAATTAATACATTTTTTTATTGAAGATTAAATGCAATGAAAATATATTTTTTTAATAAAGATTAATTAATAATCTTTATATGCATTAAATTTGTTGTAGTTGAATATTAGTTTTTATTCCTGAAATTATATCATGCAGCAATTTTGGAGCAATTTATTATTCTCCAACATATGGTAATTCCCTAAAATTTGAATTCACGATATGGTATTGTAGATATTAATATTAATCGAACATTGTGGTTTCGTTGTTATCATCACTCTTTCTTTGTTAGATATCATTCAACCCGCTCTTTTTGTTTTTGACTTCTTCCCAAAACGAATAAAATTGTCAAATAAAATTTTAATTTACCATGGATGGAGATTTCATAAATAGTTAAGCTATGTTCAATATATTTATTATTCAGTGAATGTATCAAATAATAAAAAAAATATACATGTGCAAAATAATTAATGTATCAAAAAATTAATCGTGGCTGTATTTTGATTCAATTATTTCTTTTTAAATTGGGAGTTGTATTTTGCAATTATATTGTTGTATGTTTATATACAAAATTTTTATAATTAGATTAATATTCGTATGAATAGTGCGGACTAACGGTTAATTATTTTTGTGTATACTCATTTTGTATTTTCTACGTGATATAATATATTGTACCGTTTATGACGGTATATGTTCATTAAAATACTATCATATTGTTCCGACGGTTAAAAATATTACAGATTTTTCACAAAATAAAGTTAATTTATGTTTATGAGAATTTTACTTTTAATTCTACATTTATCATCAAGTATCTAGGTAAAAAAAATTCAAAAAACATGATATACTATGAACATTAGTATGGTTGATAGATTATAATTAGTGTGTAATGATCATTGGTTATGATATATAGTATTATAATTTTAAATTATTTGGAAATAATTGTCAAGGTGGTTATAAAAAAATGAAAGGAAAAAACATACAATTTGAATACTTACCATAATTGCATGTGTCGATTTACCTGACCGTGTGCCCCCATAAATATATTTTCCCATTATACATTTACATTTACCTATTATATTTTTTGTTTGTTATACTTTAAATCATTTTAATGTCAACATGAGGTTTGTTATTAATTTTAAATGTCCCGAATCTGAATAACAATTATATTTTAGGTTGAATGGAATTCAATAAACAAAATGAATCTGCAAATGATCTAACTTTAGATTTTTCGTTTAGGTTAGTTTGGAATAATCAAGATCGCAACTGGCAAGTATTTTGAGGATAGAACTATAATTACTCTAACACATAAAGAAGTTCAAAATATTAATGAGACAGTGTTGACGATGATACTTGGTGATAAATAAGAATATTTGAATTCAGACCGTTCAAATTAAAATATATTTCAACCCCGCGTAAAATGCGGGTCTTACACTAGTGGAGAATATACACAAGACTCACATTTTGTTACGTAAGTTATTATTCATTTAAATAAAAAAATCGTAACGTTCAATTATGAATGCAAAGGTAGGTTACTATTTACTACTAGTTACTAGCCAACTCCTTTTTTCTCAAATCAAATAATTATAAGATGTATAACTGTTCTTCTGATTTGAATCTCAAATTCATCCAAAGTTCGTAGCATTAAAAAATCAATTTATAATTAAAATTAATTGATTTTAAACTCATATCAATGCAAATAATACTAATCAATGAATATATTTTAGATTCATCAGCGAGTAATGAGTAGCAACGCTCAGATTCAATGCGAAATATTTGGATAAATTGATTGATGTTATATTATTATGTTAAAAAATATATATTCAATTAATTAGTAGATTGAAAAATAAAAAAAGCGACATTTAATTTTAAAATTCGACTTTAATTTTAAGTCATCCAAAGTGGAAACAAACAAATTTTAGAGTTTTCTCAAATCCGGTTCAAATTAAAACAAAGTGAAAAAGATTCACTCACCAAATCCAACATTGGGAAAATAATAATAAAAAATAAAAAAGTAACGGCGAATTATTTTATACAAACCCATAAAATATGGCTTTTTTTCTTTTTGTTTCTCTCTCTTTTATTTTGGGAGATATATAAACTAATGTAAAATGCAAGTCCATTTTTTATATAATATTAATATATCAATATAATAAGCTAATAAGTGAAGAACACGGCTTTGACCAATATATATAATTATATGGATCATAGATATCGAATAACCTCGATTATGTCGTCATTGCATACAAAATTGCCGGCCAAAAAAGTATACCATATAGGAGTACTAGATTTTATTATTTACTTTATCAAAAAAAAAAATTGTTTTTAATGGTTGAACTAGTGTGTTTCGATCCTCTAGTCCTATTTATACTAAATTTATAATTTATTTTACATATAGAGAATTTATATATGAGTGTACACAATTTCTTATAGTAAAACTTGATTTCAATACAAATTTACTTATATTATTATAGTACTATAAAGTACATTTATTATAAATAATTTATACTGAAATTAAGTTTCATATATAACATAATTTCAAAAATAATACTCTAACACCATTTCCATTTCTTTACAAGACATGGTTTATTAGTTGAACAACCATTTCCATTGAATTTGGATTCGTGTGCATTTCGCCCACTTATCCAGAAGCGAGAAGACAATCCTACCCTCAGTTATGCTTTGCAAGATGAGGGGTGCGAAGGTATATTTGTCAAATGCATATTCTTCTGTCATGTCACCCCGGTCCGATATAACATTGTACTGAAAAAATGTCGGAGCGTAATAAGTTGGATATTTATGTTATTAGTACAATTCAGCCGTTAAAAATTATGACTAATGAATAAATTGAGAGTAGTCAATTCAAATGTAATTAAGTAGTATTATACAAACACGTTTGAACATTTATCGAGTTTTGACAAATTAACATTCTTTTATTTTAATGTATTTTGTTTAGTCTCACAAATTAACATTCTTTTATTTTAATTTATCGAGTTTTGACAAATTTTAATGTATTATACTAATGTATTTTGTTTAGTCTAATGTATGTGTCAGAATGAGCAGTGAATAGTTTATGTACTAGTGTTAATATAAAGTAGTGTTGGAGAGAAAACTAGTAAAATAAAATGAGAATAATAACCAAAAAAAAAAAAAAATGGTGAAAATAATAAAATGTCAAAAGATGAATTGAGAAGAGTTTATGGGAAGTTGAGAATAAAGGAATAAATTAGGACCAAGAGTGTAAAGAATGGACCAAGGGAGAAAATTTAGAAACCAGAACTAAAAAGAACCCCTGCGGTATGGCTGTGTATGCCTGTATCTAAATTTAACTTCACTCCCTCTTTCTCTCTCTTCTCTCTCTCTCTCCCCATTCTTGGACCCCCACTCCTTTTCTTCTTCTTCAGAGTACAACTCCCTGTTGCTACTCACATAATTTAGCACTCCTTCAAATTAAAGGAGAATATATATATATATATAGAGAGAGATATGGGATGGTTTCTTTGCTGTGGAAAATCAAAGAAGAAGGCAAATAAAGATCATGATAACAAGTCTGATGATCAGATCGCATCTATAGGTACTAGTACAAATTAATCAAAATTTTATGGAATTTTGTGCATTTGGGGTCTCACAATTCTAAAACTTTGAGCTTCTTTTTTTAGTATTTTTTTTAGAGATTGAACTATTACTTGTGATGTTACTTATCCGCATTTCATGTGAGCATAGTTTGATTTGGGGTTGTATCATTTTCTTGATCCAAGTTATTTTAGTGAGTTGTTTTCTGGAATTTGCTGTTTATTTCGTATTCTTGATGTTATTGTAGTTGTATTTTTTGTAAATTTCTGTTATGTGCATAGTGTCAGCTTTATTTTAAGTGTAGTTAGTTGCAACGAATAAGGTTAATAGTTATGCTCTGTGGAAAGATTAGATTTTTAAAGATTATGCCTCCACTTTACATTTTTGTTCCGGAGGATAATGTTTATTTTTAAATATAATTTGTTTAATGTGTATGTCTTGTTAGTTGTTATGCTGCATTTTGTTGCACTCTACGTCTCTCGCTTGGATAGCAACCCAACTAGCTTTATTTGATTGTCTTGAGAACATTAGTATTCAAGTTGTATAGGAATCTTTGAAATCCTTTCATGATTTGTAATGGTTGATGAAAGTACATATGGTCTTACGACACGTTTTGTTTGCTTTATGTCTTGTTAATCCACATTGTCCTTCTTAAGCTTTTAAAAGTGCTGAGGGCCTTGCATATTGTAAAAGATAGTTGCCATTCACTGTTGGTGTTTGACTTCCTGTAGTTTTGAATAACTTCCAAAAAGATGCATCATTTGAATTATACAAGCAGCTGTTGTGCATTGTGGTTTGGAAATCACTATTATTGGCTACTTTTCTTTGTTGTTTTATACTGTGTTTACATTTCTTTTGGCAGAAAAACTAAAGGTAAATCCATCATTTGACATAAAGAAGGAAGCTTCTAAAGATGGAGGATCCGGTCATATTGCTGCACACACGTTTACCTTTCTTGAGTTGGCTACAGCTACCAAAAATTTTAGAGCAGATTGTCTTTTAGGTGAAGGTGGATTTGGAAGAGTGTATAAAGGACGACTAGAGAGCACTAATCAGGTTTTTTTCTGTCTTGCATCACTATCGAATCTGAATGTCGATCTTAGATTACTGTGTTTGAGCCCCAGACATTAATTAATGATGGACTTTTCTAGTATTCAACTGTAAAATGAAGTTCTGTGTCTAGAAGACACAATCTAACTTTCTTTTAGTTTGTATCCTCGATCAACAAGTAGAACGAAGAAACAGTTTTAAATATCTTTGATGATAGTATAGTGCAACTCTTACGAAGTGATTTCAGTTTCAAGTATCTTTGAATCTGTATCAGTGATTGCAGTTGTAGCATTTGAATTATAGCTTTCAATGTGGTAAAACCTGTTTCCTCCTCGATGCGTTGTGTAGATTGTGGCTATAAAGCAACTCGATCGCAATGGTTTGCAAGGCAACAGGGAATTTCTTGTTGAAGTCTTGATGCTGAGTCTACTTCATCATTCAAACTTAGTAAACTTGATTGGATATTGTGCTGATGGAGATCAAAGACTTTTGGTGTATGAATTCATGCCTCTAGGCTCGTTGGAAGACCATCTTCACGGTATGCTTCTTATGATTTGGAGTAACACTTAATAATACTTTTCAGTTAAGTAGCTAACGTGCAACTAGTGTATACCTATGATTGGTTATGCCTAAATAAACTATGTTTGTTTCCTTAATTATTTACAAGGGACGGTAAATATCTTTACACGCTCTCAGTTGTACGCTTTGATTGATAGTTGATGATTGCATCATTTTACTAGTTTAAGAAGTTAATGTTTGTATTCTCCAGACCTTCCACCAGACAAGAAGCGTCTTGATTGGAACACGAGAATGAAAATAGCTGCTGGGGCAGCAAAGGGGTTGGAGTATTTACATGATAAAGCGAATCCACCTGTTATTTATCGTGATTTAAAGTGTTCAAATATTTTACTAGATGAAAATTATCATCCTAAGCTTTCTGATTTCGGATTGGCCAAATTGGGACCCGTTGGTGATAAGACTCACGTATCTACTAGAGTGATGGGAACATATGGATACTGCGCACCAGAATACGCCATGACTGGACAGCTCACGTTAAAATCTGATGTTTATAGCTTCGGAGTTGTCCTCTTAGAAATCATTACGGGCAGAAAGGCTATCGACAATTCATTGGCTGCTGGGGAACACAATCTTGTTGCATGGGTAAGACTTTAATGATTCTTGGCTAATATCATTTTTGATCCCTAAAGTTTATATTTTTTCCAGTTTTGGTCCTCTTCTCTCACTCACTATCAAGCACTTGTCGCATTTGATCCTAGTTGACTAATGGAATCAACTATTTGGGGGTGCTAAATGTAATTATTTAAAAAAAATCTTATTATTTATAATTTAAGTACAAAACTTTTATATAATTACATTAGCACCCCACATAGATGATCCAATTGACGGTCAACTAACGATGTGACCAAATGTATGTGGGTGGAAGTGTACTTCCTGGACCAAACTTGATAGCGAGTGAAAGAGGGGGATCAAAACTGGATAAAAGGAAAACTTTAGGGACCAAAAATGATATTATTAGTATAAGATTCTTCTTGCTCGTCTTTTAGTAACACATTTGCTTAGATTCAAATCAAACGAGACGTTGATATATTATGCTTGCAGGCTCGGCCTTTGTTTAAAGATCGAAGGAAATTTTCACAAATGGCGGACCCAATGCTCCAAGGTCAGTACCCGGGCAGGGGGTTGTATCAAGCGCTTGCGGTTGCAGCAATGTGCGTACAGGAGCAACCAAACATGAGGCCTCTCATGGCGGACGTGGTAACAGCTCTAACTTATCTTGCATCACAAAAATATAACCCTGCAGAGTCACAAAGACCAAGCTCAGGCTCGTCTACTCCAAGAACACGAAGGGAACAACGATAATATGTATAAATAAACCAATCTAAGTGCCACTTGACAAGTTTTGGTGTGTCGTGAAGATCTGTCGAAAGATTTTGTCTGAAAAAACCCCTACAGTGTTACAGATTATGTGAAGAAGATTTTTTTTTATTTTTCTTGTGTAGGTATATCTTAATTCTTGGCCTTCTTTCTCCTTTTTACCAAATATTATCCCATTTCCCACTCGAGTCCTAGTGTGTACAAGATTTCAGGACATGCCGACGGATCTTGTATCTAAATGTTGTTAATACAAATGACTTTCATATGTTTTCAACGGGCTTGTCCTATTTTTTAGGGATCATGTTGTGTAATACCCAACTCCACTCCATTCCTTTAAATTGACCCTATTCTCAAGGGATGGTTAAAATTTAGTATCTTGTACTTCCTCCATCCATGAAAAGTAATCCCATGGGAGTGAGGCGCGTGTTTTAAGAAAAAGGTAGATAAAGTAGATAAAGTAAGGGTATTATAGGGTCCATTGTGAATAAAGTGATTGTTTGTGAATAAAGTTGATGGCAATTTGAGTAATTAAGTGATAGTTGAAGGGTGATAGTTTCCACATAAAGGGTATGAGACTACATTTTGTGGACAAGAAATATAAGGCAAATGTGATTACTTTTCATGGACGGAGGGAGTATATTTTTTTTTAAAAAAAAGGTACAAGGACACATGATAGCATACTAACATAACATTATGTGTGGTATTTTATGTACATTTATCACAAATGTAAAAATAATTTAAATTCTTTTGTTAGATTTATGTATTAAAAAAATTCTATTAAATCTATTGAAATTTAATGCTAAATTTTAAACTTTCATAATATTTTAAATTTATCGATATATATCCATGCCGATATTTTCATGGGTGCCTTATTTCCGTCCAAGCTCAGCTACTTGTCAGTTTTGTATAATTTCAACAGATTTTGTCTGAATTTGTACATTATTTCCACTACTTGAAACAGACAAAGATCTAACCACAAGTCGGTTGCAACGTTGACAAAATTGACATTTAACAGCTGTACATAGACTTTCAGAAAGATTTCTGTTCAACAGCAACCATACATACATCCTCAAGATGCAAAACAATAACAAATTTGATCAAAACTTTAAAACCCATGTTCCTTACAATTTTTGTTTTTTTACTCACGAATAATTAATGTCATTGAATGAAAAAACAAACAAACAAACACAAATAATTATCAGTTTTTCTCTGTGATGAATTATAGTAAACAAAACTCTATATAGTTCCAGAAGTAACTTGAGTGATGGAAGGTGTTTCTCCATTTACAGTTACATTGCATTTCCTATACCTTCTTCTCCTCCACGTTATGGCCATTCGTCTCGTCCTTCTGTCCATCGTTCAGCGATTTCCCATCATTCGTCTCCTCAGGCTTCCCCTGTTCATTAAATTTCTCTTTTAGCACAATTATGTGGCAGCAGAATAACCAAACAAGAGTGACTCTGTGAGTTCAACTTAGCGAAGAAATATAGAGGTTGCATATTTTTCCGATAGCATTAGCAGGTGACTAGCCTGAAATGTCTTTTATAACAACACTAATGAGCAGAGATCGATCTTATGTTACTTTATCATAAGGCAATTCCAACTGGACGTATGACTACATAATTCTTTCTAATTTTATTTTTAGTTTTGATAGTTAACACTGTTAGTTTCGAGGTTAAAAGACTGACTTCAGTTTGTAGCAATGAACTAAAAGTATAGGTTTCAAGAGACAATATTATGTAAGCAAACTTATTAACTACAGGAAGAACAAGGCAACAGCAACCTGTTTATCAAACAAATAATACTAAAGTCATTGTGAGCATGGAAGAGAAGTGCATGACTCACCTTATTCCTATCACGCCATCCTAATCCGAATGGTCTAGAAAGCAAACTAATCTTTCTTGTAGGTATCTCAAGTGACGATTCTTGATTACTTTGCTGTGTAGATCTGCAAAAAAAAAAAGATAATTGAAGATGCTTTCATTTTGCACAAGGAATGGATTTACAATAGGAGGCTAAAGAGGGTGGAATAGATGTTGAATATGATTCAAAAATTAAAGGAACTGCTTTTTTTTTTAGTCCTGTAAGTTTGCCAATTTTTGCTTTCAAGACACTCCATTTTTCCGAATTGAATTTTGTCCTGTTAACTCTTTCAAAATTCAAATTTAGTCCTCTGAACAGCTACAGCGGATTAGTAACCAGTTTTGAAAGTTAACATGACAAAATTTAAAATACAAAATTATAAAAATTGAAAAAAAAAAAAGATGTCATGTCAGCTCAAAACAAGCCCAGGCGTTTACCAGTTGTAGCCAGTCAAATGACTAAAATGTTGAATTTTGAAAGTTAATAGGACGAAATTCGATTAAAGAAAGCTTGAAAGCAAAAATGGATCACTTGCAGGACTAAAAAAAAACTTTTCCAAAAATTAATTATAGTGTTTTGATTTTAGGTAATTAGGAGTAGTTTTTGTATTTACTCAACAATCAATTCAATAATCTAATACGTTGAAGAATAGGATGATTACCGAGGAGAAGGAAGCGGTTTGTTCTGTCCAGACTGGTACTGCAAGGTTGCCTCCAGCATCGACTCTGCCATGACTGCCCTCTTCTCCATTTCAGCCAGGGCTGCAGATGCTTCTTCATATTTTTCCTGCAACACAAACTCCATCAAATCATTTCAATGGACATATTAAAGCATCAAAATGCTCCTTTTAGCATACATTCTGAAATAATGATGCGGCAATCACACTAAACAACAGCTAATAAAAGGCAAGGAAAGAACGAGAAACCTCAAGGACTTGAGCAGCATATCTCTGGGCAGCAGCATCTTGCTCAGCAAATATACGAGCATCCTCTGTCACCTTCTGTTCTTGTTCTACCCTCATTAAAATCTGTAAATCAACCAAACGCAAATTGCCATGCAATTTAATTAATTAATAAATTAAGAGAAGAAAGAATTTAAGCGAAGAGGAGAAATTGTTGTTGAATCATATAGCAATATTCTTACTTGAAGCATGGCATTCTCTTGTTCCTGCTTATCAACAAGGGCTTGTCGAATCTCACCAATCTCTTCCTCTAATTGCTCAACCTAAAGTAGAAACAGATGCCCTGCCATCAGGTTTGATAATTACAAAATTTATAACAGGAGCAATATTCAAACTGGGGCTAGCATACAAGTTTTAAATAAATAGAAGGGATTCTGCTAAAATATAGCAGAAATATAATATCTCAAGTATGGATGGAGAGACAAAATATATCTTTCAAAAGAAAACCCTATACAGCTAGGAGCCTAGGAGGAAGAAATCATGAACAACTAGCATTGTATTACTGTGCACTTGTAATGTATTTCACACAACAAACATCACTCAGAAGCGATAAAAGATCAAACAGCTAAGCACATCAAGCTTCCTACATACTCTTGCACTCAATTGCCGCCGATTATCCTGTTTAACCATCTCCATTAGTGCTGTTTCGAGCTCTTCTGCTCTGTAAGAAAGTAAGTATAAACAAACAATCAGCTATATTTAACATATAGGCCCCACAAATTTACTTATCAAATGTTAGCATTTTGGTAACATGACAAGAGATAATCATTTAAAAGAAAATATAGATATTATGAGAAATTTGAAAACTAAAACCTCCACTGCTATTATGACTACTGGAAGATCTGATTGAAATAATATAAGAAATAGAGGTTACAATAACTTTTGTCAGTTTCTGATCCTAAGGAGACTTTGGCAATTAGAACGCATCTTATGTTTTATGATGAACTTTTTAGCAGATAATACGGGGAAAAAAAAACATGTATTTGAACAATTTGGGAAAATAGAGGTTCGGGTTCAAATCAAGCAGGTTTATATAAGTTGGAAAAGATTTTGAGTTGAAGACTAAATTTTTTCGATCCGGTTTTCCACTTTGGCAACAAAATAGCCATATTTTTTTTTTACAGAGAATTTACACGAGGGAAGTTTAGGAGGTTCCGAGGTTGTAGTAATGCATTCTTAGAGAGAGAAGTCAAAGATAAGTTGCCTTCATCATCCAAAAACAGAAATTAGTTTTTAATAAAGGACACGCTTAATAGGCAAGGTGGATAACAACCTAGAAGGAAATAGATATTTATCATAAGACGAGGAGCTGGGATAAAAACAAGTTAATCTACCTGAGCTGGGCAGATCTTTTGTCATCAAGCAGCTTGCACATCTCAACTTTAAGCCACACCACCTGAATGCAATCAATGGCTTACAAAGGTTAATACTAATAAGATATTACTACTAAATATAGTAATAAAATGGTGATTTTAAAAAATTGTAGAGATACCAAGTACTTGTTGACAGAAAATCACGATCCAGAAGTTGTACACCAAAAAGGGCTACTGAAACGATCCAAATTAGTATATACCAGCTACTTTGGTTTAGTTGATGTATGTGCTTAAGATACTGTTATTTTAGTTTAAAATTTTCATCATCTTAGTAATTTCAAAAGGAGCTGCCTGTAGAAAACAGTAAATAGCTTTTATTGATGTATTTATAGAGTGATAAGAGATTCAAACAGTTCTATGCTCACTCTTTGTTGATAATATTATATAAGTACAGGCAGCAGTTAAAGGTATAAAGGATGACCAAACTCTTCAAATACAATGTTCCTAAGTGAGAAACAAAGAGACAAGGGAAAAAGGAAAAAAGGGCTTATCGAAATATCTGTACATAATTTGTTTGAATGTAGAGAAAAACATATAACAAATACCTGCTCTTCAAAATCTTTACCAGAGTCTATCTCCTCTTCACCATTCAAACTAGTACACAAATCATCCAAATGTGACACATCACCATTCATCTGCAAGTCTTTTTGTTCTGGCTTATGGCTTCCTGTATTTACTGAACAGTCTGAAGCTGGATTCTTTTTGAAACTATACAGCTTAGAAGCTAGACCCTTAGAATCCTTCGAAGAAACTCTTAGTCCCTTTGCTCTTTCTTCCAATGCAGCCTTCACAGCAGGTCGATGTTTATTTCTTAATTCTTGTAATCGTGTTTCGTGAACATTTTGGTAACCCATGCAAGCTGTGAAGACAAGTTGACTGCTGTCAAAGGTGGAACCAGCTAGTGACTGAAGCAGTGTGATTGCATCTCCAGCATCCTTGGTTGTAACCAATGCAGGTCCTGCACAAAAACTGAGCAAAGATAAGCTTCATTCTGTACAAAAACCAATAAAATTTTCTGTAAACACAAAAGGCAAAAAAGCTCAGAAATTGTGCAACTTTCAGATATGATAGTATCGAATAAATCAGAATAATAATATCCCTAACCAGTACCATATAACTCCATTATAGCAAGGGCAGTCCGGAATAGCATGACACGGTTCCCTTGAAAGAGAAGCACGTCCCAGACTCTAAGAACTGAAGGCAGATTAAACTCATCAGATAAAGGTTCATTAATTTAAGAGAATCACACACACACACACACACACACACAGAGAGAGAGAGCTGACCACTTTCCCATGGAAGCATATTCATAAATATTGTGAGGAACCATGGCGCACTCACCCATGCCACCTGTACCCCCAGATAATCCAAATGGCTTACTGTTGCACAAACAAAGTTAATGAGGAGTGGAAACAATGAGTGATGGAAAAATAGAATTATGTAAAAGGGACGAACCCAATCTGGGAAATCTTTCACGCACCAACTCCTCAAAAACGAGTTGATCAACCTGACAAGAGAGAGAAACACGAGAAACCGTAAATTAGTTAAATATATAATGCCATCTAATCATGCTTCCTCAATTTCAAAAAGACACAATAAATTGGTAGAACTCAGCCCTCTATATTAAAGAACAGCTGGAAAACAATATCCAAGGAATACCTGAGATTCTAGCATTTCTTCTGAGTAATAACCATCAAAATAATCGTCTAGAATACCCATCAAAGTCCTGAAAGTCAAACACTATCTTAGATACTGTCAAGATTTATCCCAAGGATGAAGCATTTATTGAAAAAGTATGCAATTCCATGCATCTATAAGAAAAGGGGAAAAAAATCAAACAGAATATAGCATTTTACTAAATGGAACAAGATTTCAACCCACCAAAATGCATTTTCCTCTGGCATCAGAAGCAATAACAAGCCCGCAAAGAAATTCATGGCCTGCATGGCTCCAGGGAGAAAAACATAAAATATAATAAAATCAGCAGCGCCAAAGGACAACAAATGATCGAGGAAGATAATAGTATGATACTGGAAATTCAGGTCCTTATCAACAATTCATCTCTAAATTAACAAACAAAATAGGAAAGAGATTAGGAAAAGATGAGCACAGACTGCCTAGATTATATCCAAAGTATGAATCACTTTCAATGCAATTAAAAGGAGAATTTAAAAGTCTCTCAACAGTCAACATCCCAATACAGCAACCAATACTCAATGGCACGTTCATTTATGTTCATAATAATGTACAAACATTACCTGGCAATATCCAACAGAGGGATTATGGCGAGCATAAGCTGTAAGTAAACGTCTTAAAGCATTTCTACCATCCTCATCCAGAGCAGGATGACCAGGAAATGTTCGAGGTAAATCCTGTGTTAGAAAAGTGATAATAGTTGGATAGAGTATAGCAGTTATAAATACTACAGAATAGTGTGTCATAAAGTGATTCATAGCTAAAAAAGAATGAATAACCTTCTCAATTTGGGCTTTATATTTCTCAGGTATACCTACAGACGCTACATTTGCTCCATGATTCTTCTTCTCCAATTCTGTATTTTTACTGTCTACATTAGTCTCTGGAGCAAGCAAGTCAAAGTAGTACTTCTCCACTCGGCGTGCTTTGACACCAACAAAAGCTTGCCAGAGCTGTAACATCAAGTGAAAATAATAAATAAAATGTGGGGATTTGTTGAACAAATAGGAGTAAATTGCAAAAGTGGTCCCATATCTATTGGGTATCGGCGATTTTAGTCCCATACAAATCATTTTTTTCAATCAAGTCCCATAACTTTTAAAAATGATGCAATTTTAGTCCTACGTTGCAGGAATTATGCACGTGTCGCTCACATGAGCGGCCGAAATTCCATATAGCAACCGGACTAATTACTTGGCGTCGCTTACTTGCATATTGAGACCCCAACATATTAATCTCATTTTTTTTTTAAAAAAAATCACAAATTAATTATCATCCTAAAACAAAAAATTGTCAATGTTGGACTAAAATCGCAGCATTTTAAAAATTATGGGATTTAATTGAGAAAGTTAATCTGTATGGGACTAAAAATCGTCAACGCCCTATGGATATGGGACCAATTTTGCAATTAACTCAATAAATAGTCTATTAATCATATAAATGCTAATTTTGAATATAAATAAATAAAATAAAATTAGAGGATTTGATGTGTCTATATTACAGTATAATCGTAGTTGGAAAAAAAAAAAAGAAATCAAAGTACTTTGGCCATGAGGAATATAGTTAAGTGATAATCTACTTATGCATACCTCTCCCCTTAAAGCCATAGGAACCCCACCTTGGACTAGTAATTCCAGCTCTTCCTTCCAAGGAGGTAAAGTTTCCGCCCCTGTATCGAAAGCAGAAACGCCATCTGTTAAAAGGGTGTCCTGAATCGGGTCTGATTCAGATCTTTCCAAATCGTAAAACTCTTCCTCTGAGTCTTCTTCAGATGCTCCTTTTCCAGGTCTAGCCTCTTCGATGGGAGGAAGTTGCTTTCTGACACTGGAAGAATCTGGCACATTTTTTACTAAGTTGACCTTTTCCACACGAGAGCTCATAATATCCTCTATGGCATGAAGAGATGGTCTGGTCTCTGCCCATATTTGGATTTGATGAACTTTAGTTTTGGTTGCAGTTGATGCCTCTTTGTTCTCTTCACTCAAACTGCAACCATTTTTTGAACTATCATCAGCAGTTGAATTGACATTTGACTTTATGGCACCATTGTTGTCAGAAGCCCGGTTTGTAGCCAACAGAGAAGAGTCACATTGTCGTTCCAGAAAGTCCTGCCACCTGTCTGATCTCTCCTCCTCTTCTTCCTTAAAGCATATCAGATTAAATGAGAACTAAAATTGACCACTTTATGACAGTATTTCAGTTCCGAAATTACAAATTTTTTTAGATGAAGAATGAGTTGTAAGGATTTGAAAACCTTGTATATATTTGCATATTCCCGATATCTTTGTAAGTGCTGAGGTCTCACTGCAAACCCATAAGCATCTCTGTTTATGCAAGTCCAAAATCAATTAGAAACTAGAGTAATTATTTTTTCAGTTAAACTTAAACTGAAAGTCTCGATACTTTCCTGTATGTTTCCCAAGTACTCAAGACAATAGAGGAAAATCAAACTGAGTCAAATCCAGAATACTTTAAAAAAATCATTCATCCAGATATAGCTGCTTTCATATCCTTATAAGACAACCAGAATACAAAATATTCCTTCTTCAATTTGAATTTGATAGTTATGATATCATGTTTAAATTACTCAAAACTCTCTTTAGACCACAGTAAATTTTAGTTTTACTTGCGATTATTCCACAAAATTAGCCTCCAGAACCTATTTTCAACTGTGAAACCTACGAACTTAACTTGACAATTGACATTACACATTCACCACCTCACAGATTTGTCTCGATTACCAGTATTCAGTTATCATCACCTTTTTGGTTTATATTACTACAAATCAAACCAGCATTACTTCAAAACTTTGCCAATTATCCATAACTCAAAAGGTACTCCGAGTCTCCAATTTACTTGAAGAAAAGGCATTTCTTAAAAAATGCTCCCAAACATGATTTCATCGAATCGTCAGTAGAACCAAACCAAGAACCAGGATCATAAACTAAAATCTAAAACACACAGCTCTTCCTTTCATAAATCAATAGAACGGCTAACGATAGAGTAACAGATCAAAAGCAAACCAATGCAATGAAAGCAACTTGAGAAACAAAAGCAAGGTAGCACCAAGTAAATTGTGATACCTCTTGTGATCAAAAGAAATCGCCGGAGCAGGATTCACGGCAACTGCCGCCGCCCCCTTGGCCGCCATTGCCGGAGAACACCCAACTCCAGAGATCTCTTCCTTTCACTTAGATTTTGTATGACCCCAATTGATCTTGTATATCTCCGACTGAGATTTCTGAATCAGAAAATGGGGCCTCTTTTTTGTCAGGTTCAGATGCTTTCTCCAGTGATGAAGTAGCAGTGGAATGTGGGGTTGTTAGGGGGTAGGGCTAGCAGTATCACATGGAAAGAAGAGGAATCAAACACGTGATTTCTTAGCACGGAATTCCAGAGGAAATTCTGCAACTAGGGATGAGTAAATTAGCAGGGAAGAAGAGATTCAGAGATGGAGTTGACAATGTTGAGTTTCTAGTTTGAATTTTCCTCACCTTTTCTCCTCTTTTAAAAAATAAAAACATGGTTCCCGTAAAAAAAAAAAAAAAAAAACCATGGTATTTTTTTTTTTTTTTAACGGTCCAACGTGTAACGATTTTGCATTAATGATAATTAGGTTTGCACGCCTTGCATCATTTTGAGCTACACAAGTCCACATCTCTTCAAAATTTGCCTCTCTACCAAATAAAAAAAAACATGGTAATTTTTTATTTTATATTTTTGACGAAAATACTTGCGAAGTTGTCGAGGTCTTTTTTACAATAATTTAAAATGCTTGAAAGTTCAGTTGTAATTAGGGATAAAGATAATTATTGTTTTTCAATTTGTCATTTTCTAAGTACAAAATTTTATAAACACTCTTATTGATTATTGTTACTACTTCATCCCTGCACAATAAATTTTCCATTTTTTTTTTATTTTCACAATAACTTTCACACTTTTAAAATGAAAAATTCTTTATAAACTACACTCACACAATATCCTCAATTTTACACCAATGTTATTACTTTTTTGAAAAAATTGTTATTAGGTTCATTTCACTCTTACTTTTTACAAATATAAACTAGCTTTTTTTTTTTCTTTTTTTCTAATGCCCTTTCTTAATTTGAATTTTTTGAATTCATATATTTTAGTCAACATTAACATCTAATCAGCTTATAAATGCAGATTTTCGAAATTTGGGCACCTTCCAAATCTTCTCAATTAAATCATTATATTATAATTCACCTAAAGTCACGTTAATTTATATTGTTTTATAATTTGAAACTTTTTTAATTAATTAGATTTTCAAATTTATTTAACAGGTTCACATTATGCATAATTCAAATCATTTCCTAAAATTAGATTAAAATATGATCACCATTTTGCATATCACATTATGCTTATATGCCTAACGAAAATTATATAACATTTAAGTATAATTGTTATTTTTTTCATATAAAATGTGTGACAAAACCATAAAGTGTTAGATTCAGCTTCGATTTTCATCCAAGTTAGTAAATAACCACAATTCTCAAAACCAGATTGCCAAGAGAAGAGAAAATGAGGTATAATTAGATTTTCGTCAAACAAAGCTATCTCATAGAATTTCAGAAAGAGTTCTATCGTTGGAGCCTCAATTTCATGACGATTTGTGTAATTTAATATCCTCCACTGAGACTACCATTTCTAGAACAAAACTTCATCACAAATA
The DNA here is from genome assembly GCA_963675135.1 of Galeopsis tetrahit. Classification (NCBI taxonomy): domain Eukaryota; kingdom Viridiplantae; phylum Streptophyta; class Magnoliopsida; order Lamiales; family Lamiaceae; genus Galeopsis; species Galeopsis tetrahit. The sequence goes on along the minus strand of OY776121.1, from coordinate 62,808,668 downwards.
CATGGAGTAATTCCCATTACGAAAATTAAATAAAAAACATTAAACTATTCACACTCGATACTATGGGATCAGGGTTTATAGTCGAAAAATCTGATTTTAACCTCATTCAAAATTTATACGGGTCCAGTAGGAGTTATAGCAGTGTAAGCAATAAAGTAGACAACCAGCAACAAAAACAGTATTCAACAGTGTAAATCAGATTTGAAGTTCCACATCAAGCAAGTAAAGGACCCCATCCAAGAACACTAGAGAACATTTAGGGACAACAAGTATCAACTGCATCTGTAGCAATAGGACAACAAGTCTTCATCTGTGACGTATGAAAACAAGACACTAAGTAGCAGAAAGTGGTACATGATTGTAAACACTGTTCAAGGTTTTGCATATCATACCCAAATCGGGAACCCCTAGAACTTCGGCGATCATATGGTCCAACACAGTCACGATTATATAATCTTGGGTTCAAAACGGTCACGGATGTTAAGAGTTGTTACGGTGAGGTTTCGTCTTCTCCGGCGATGCGCGTGAGAGAAAGCATGAAGAAGTTCTTCGGTCGGAGAAGATCGGAGAAGGAGGTAGAAGAACGGCCACCACCACAAGGAGGTAGAAGAACGGCGACGGAGAACAGATCTGTTACAGTCGCGGCCGCTTCGTCTTCCTCGTCGGCCACGAACAGATCGGCTTCCTTCGACTTAACAGCGACGACCACTAGGGCTAGGCTAGGGCGACGACGGCGATCTGTAACAGAATCGAGTGAATCAAAGTGGGGTGGCGGTCATGGCGTCTTTGTCGGAGTGCTGCAGATCAAAATTTCAAAATCCAAATCAAAAACACAAAATCAAAGATAAAAAAAAAGCTCAGAATCCATTTATGTTGAAGAAAAACACGAAACGGAGGAGAAGACCGGAGAATCCATTTACAGATTGAGTCTTCATCTCCAAAATCTTGACAAAATAGATAGCCATTCAAGGTGGATGCGGCGACGATCTTCTTACATCGCCGCTTCGACCATGGCACCGACGCTTCGTCTTCTTAGAATGGCGGCCATGGTTGAGAGAAGATTAGGGTTTTGGAGGTGGGTAGGGTTTTGGAGGTGGGTAGGGTTTGGAAGTGTAAAATATGAAATGGGAATGAATGAGTTGAGTAAGAAGGAAGTTGTATTTATACAGGGGTATAAAGGGTTTTTTAGCACCCATTTTGAACGTAATATAAACTTTTTAAACTCGTAGTTTCTATTTGTTTAAGGTGCTATAGGAATGACTCTAATGGGGAAAATTCTCTACTTTTTTCCACGCATACATTAAAATCAACTCATTTCTTTACTTTATATATAAAAGTTTACAAAATTACTCCTCAAAACTCCACTCATAACTACACTTTCTTAATATATGTGCACATCTACCTATGAAAATTATTATGGGACGGAGGATGGAAGGAATACTATATGTAGTATAATGCTTGATTTTATGGAATTTATCGTTTGTTGTAGTTGTAGTCGTTCGGAAAAAGGAAAAGTTAATGGGTTTGACTATTTACACCTCCATTTTGGAGAGATGCACTCCCCCAATTTATACACTCTCTCAAAATTGGGTCACCCCCTTTAATTTTCTTTAATTGTCATAAATATCCTTCCCTCCATAAAATACATATTACTACCCACACCCTCCACATAAAACCCTAATTTCTTCTTCATCCTCATCCCTCCCCCAAACACCTCAACCACCCGTCGCCGTCTTCCATGCCGACACCCTCGCGGCACACTCGGCGGCCATTTCTGTAAAAAAAAAAAATTACAATGGTCGCCCCCTCTCTCTCTTCACCGGCGCGAACCCCTTCCTCGGCCGCCGTCGTGCTTCCATTTCTTTTTAAAAAAAAAAAAAAACTTCACAGCGGTCGCCCCCTCTCTCTTCTCTCCCTCTCTTAACCCGCGCGGCCCCCACTCCACCCCAGGTTTGTCCGCCCCAAATGTTAGAGTTTTCTGCTTTTATAGAAATCCCTTTTTTTTTACCATATAATGTCGACCAAATATACTCTCGTCGATAAATTGTTGTCGAAGAGAGTGTATTTGATTGACATTATATGGTCTTTTTTTTTTTAAATATAATTTTTATTTTTTTCGACCAATCGTTTTCGACCATATACACTCCCGTCGAAATTTTGTCGACGGGAGTGTATATGTTCGACATTGGTTGGTAGAAATTTATAAAAAAATTAATAGGGAATAATAATATAGGAATAATATATAATAGGAAATAATAATATAGGAATAATATATTTTAATTTAGTCCATATCTTTGTATATATGGTTATTGTATTTACCTTAATTATCTCTTACCTTAATTATATCTTTGTAAATACTCTTATAAATAGTGAATCATTCCTATCACCTCATTAACGGTGATCACATACCTATTCTCACATGGTATCAGTCTGACTCATCGAAACCCTAATTTTCTCTCTAAAGTCTCCCGCTAAATTTCTTCTCTTCCCTCCTCATGGCGGCGGCGGCTCCTACTCCCCCCACCATTCCTCTCAATGTTTTGGTTCATCTCTTGACAATCAAGTTGTCATCCTCCAACTACCTGCTCTGGCGTAATCAGGTGGTCTCGGTCTTGTCAAGTCATGATCTTATCTCTCACGTTCATGACACGACACCCGCTCCGGCGAAATCGATCACCACATCTGGTGAATCGGCTCCAAACCCAGCCTACATCGCTTGGTTTGAGAAGGATCAGAAGATCCTTAGTCTTCTTCTTTCCTCCCTTTCTGAATAAGCCATGGCCGAGGTCATCGGCTGTGCCACCTCGCGCTCCGTCTGGGCCGCCCTCGAGGCTGCCTATAGTCACACCTCGGTCTCCCGTATTACTCAACTGCGGAATCAGCTCATCTCCCTTCGTCGTGGATCCACTTCCGTCGACGACTTCAGCAAGAAGTTTCGTGCTCTTTGCGATCAACTCGCCTCCATTGGTAAGCCTGTTGATGATGACGACAAGTGTCATTGGTTTCTTACCGGTCTTGGCCCCCAGTTCGCTGGCTTCTCTGACACTCGCATGGCTATGTCGCCCATGCCTGCTTTTCGGGATCTGATCCATCAAGCCTTAAACTATGACCAGTTTACTCGTTCGATGGACTCCTCGTCCTCGCCCGTTCCAGCATTCTCTGTTTCTGCTCGCTCGGGTAAACCTTCTCGCCTTGGCCCCAAAGCCCGTAACTTCTCCCCTCGGAATTCTGGTGGCCAGGCGACCACTAGATCCTCGGCTGGTGGCTCGGCTTCTGCTCGCCGTCCTCCTACCTGCCAGATATGTCGACAACAAGGCCATTATGCCAACCACTGCCCAGACCGCTATGCTCGCCCTGCCCCCTCAGCGGCCAACCTTGCCCATGCTCTTGACTCTCAGTGTCACATCTCGCAGCCTCCAGCCTCTGATTGGTTCCTTGATAGCGGTGTGTCTGCTCACATGACTCCTCGCTCTACTGATCTGGATAATCCTCACCCGTATTCTGGTAACGATAATGTTATTGTTGCTAATGGTTCTACTATTCCAATCACTCATGTTGGGTCGTGTTCGGTTAATAAGGATGTTCGTTTGTTAGATGTGCTCGTCGTTCCACATCTTACTAAGAAACTGTTATCCATCAGTAAGCTTACTTCAGATTTTCCTGTTGATGTTTTGTTTACTAATGACTCGTTTGTCATTCGGAATCGGGCGACCAGGCAACCCTTGGCGAGGGGTCGGTATAGTCGAGGACTCTATGCCCTGGAGCAAGGTACTCCAGCCTTGGTCGCTGCTTTACGGAGCTCGTCGCTGAAGGCTTCTTTTGAGTGTTGGCATCGTAGATTGGGCCATGTTCCTATTTCTCTTATTAATTTGTTGAATAAAATAGGTTTGCTGTCTCTTACTTCTGTTTTGCCCAAACCGGGCTTATGCACTCCATGTCAGTTGTCTAAGAGTAAACACTTATCGTTTGCAATAAATGAGAAGCGAGCATCTCGTGTGTTGGATTTAGTTCATTGTGATCTTTGGGGACCTACCCCTGTTGCTTCGAATGATGGTTTTAAATACTATGTCATATTTATGGATAATTTCTCCAGATTCATTTGGCTTTATCCTCTGCACGCCAAGTCTGATTTTTACGATGTGTTTGTTCGGTTTCACACCTTTGTTTGCAATCAGTTTTCCACTTCTCTTAAGGCATTCCAGAGTGATGGTGGCACTGAGTTTGTTAATGGTCGTGTTCACGGATTTCTTGTCGACCATGGCATCCACCATCGCATCTCATGTCCTTACACTCCTCAGCAGAATGGTCGCGCTGAACGCAAACTTCGCCATGTCACTGAAACTGGGCTATCTCTATTATTTCAGGCGAGCATGCCTGCCCACTTCTGGGTTGATGCCTTTTCCACGGCTGTCTACATTATCAACAGACTGCCCACGCCTGTTCTTGGGGACAGCTCGCCCTTTCAAGTTTTATTCGGCTCTGCTCCGAACTTTGCCAACTTCAGGACCTTTGGCTGTCGGGTATTTCCATACCTTCGTGACTATGCTCTCCACAAGCTTGCTCCTCGCAGTGCTCCATGCATCTTTATGGGTTACAGTTCCTCTCATAAGGGGTTTCGGTGTTACGATCCGATCGCTTCCCGCTTCTACACTACTCGTCATGCTCAATTTGATGAATCTGTGTTCCCGTTCTCGGCTTCTCATGTTCCATCTTCGTCTGTTGACTCCCTTGAGATCAGCTCATTCGTGAAACCATCGGCTGCTGCTCGCCATTCTCCCTATGGTCTCTGTCCTGACCCACCAGACATGATCATGCCCCCTGCTCGCCAAGCAGCTCCGCAGCCTCCTGCTCGCCCTGCAGTTCAGCAGCCCCCTGCTCGCCCACTTCCTATCTCGACTCACCCCATGGTTACTCGTGCCAGATCTGGGATATTCAAGCCTCGTCACATTGCCGACATTGCGACCACCGGTCTCCTGTCCGCCCTCTTGGTCTCTGATGAGCCTAAGGGCTTCAAATCGGCACTTAAGCATCCCCACTTGTTAGCTGCAATGCAATCTGAGCTCGATGCCCTGCATGCTAATCAAACTTGGGAGCTCGTTCCTCGTCCTTCCTCCATAAACATTGTTGGTTCGAAATGGGTCTTTCGCACCAAATTTCATGCGGATGGTACTGTTGATCGCTACAAAGCTCGCCTGGTTGCCTAGGGCTTCTCGCAGGTTCCAGGCATTGACTTCTCGCACACCTTCAGTCCAGATGTCAAGGCCGCTACTGTTCGCATCATCCTGTGTCTGGCTGTTCGGAATCAGTGGCACATGCACCAACTCGATGTAAACAATGCCTTTCTACATGGAAAGTTAACGAACACTGTTTACATGGCTCAACCTCCTGGATTTGTTGATCCTCGCTTTCCCGACCATGTTTGTCGCCTCAAGAAGGCATTATATGGTCTTCGGCAAGCTCCTCTCGCCTGGTTTGTTCGCTTCAGTGACTTTCTGAAAACTTTGGGTTTTCTATGTAGCCGAGCAAATCCCTCGCTCTTCTACTTCAAACGTGGTACAGTCACTCTTTACCTCTTGCTTTATGTGGATGAAATTATTGTTATAGGGAGAGACCAGCATGCTATTCGGCGATTTATTCGCCGTGTCAACAAGGAATTTGCGATCAAGGATCTTGGTCGCCTTAGCTACTTCCTTGGCCTTGAGGTCACCTACTCGTCAACTGGTCTCTTTCTCAGCCAAGCAAAGTATGCTCGCGATGTCCTCTCTCGAGCGGAGTTGCTCGACTCAAAGCCTGTCTCTAGGGTTGGCAATGGGGCGGGTAAAAATCCGGACCCGCATAAATCCGGCCCGTACGGGGCGGGTAAATACCCGGTCAAACGGGTCCCGGGGCGGGTAAATACCCGGTCAACGAATACCCGCCGGGTATGGAACGGGTAATGGGATTACATATACCCGACCCGACCCCGACCCATATATATATATATATATATATATAATATTAATTTATTAATTCTCCCCTCTCCATTGGTAAGACATCTAACCATTCTAACTAATTAGATTATATAGAGTGGTTGTAGGATTTACTGTACTTTATTTCTGCGGATTTAGGATGGCTTCAAAAATGCCGATTTACTCTACTTTCAAAAAAGACTTAGATCCTTAGATTATTTATTTATTTTGTGATTAGTTGTTTATAACTTTATGTTATATTTAAAATTTTATGTTTTATTTGATGTTGGAATTGATATTTTATTGTAGTTTTAAGAGTTGATTTTAATGTGCTATTTTTTTAAAATAAATAGATTAACAAAAAAAAGTGATGGCGGGGCGGGGCGGGTTTACCCGCCGGGTTCACGGGACAAACGGGGCGGGTTTTGGCGGGTATTGAAGCGGGGCGGGGCGGGTAACGGGTCTAAAAAAGTTTGGCGGGGCGGATCCTGGGAAAGGCCAAACCCGTCCCATACCCGCCCCGTTGCCAACCCTACCTGTCTCCACTCCCCTCGCAGTTGGGGAATCTTTGGTGAGCTCTGGGGAATCTTTTGCCGACCACACTCTATATCGCTCGCTCGTCGGCGCGCTACAGTATCTAACGATCACTCGTCCTGATCTTTCATATGCTGTGAATCATGTTAGTCAGTTTCTACACTCGCCGACCACCGACCACTTCCTCGCGGTCAAAAGGATCCTCAGATATGTTAAGGGCACTATCAATTATGGACTCTCCTTTGGCCGGATTGGTGACTACTCGCTCGTTGGTTATTCAGATGCAGATTGGGCGCGTTGCACTGAAACTCGTCGCTCCACTTATGGTTACTCGATTTTCTTAGGTGGAAGCTTAATCTGTTGGAGTGCTAAGAAACAACCCACTGTTGCTCGCTCGAGCTGTGAATCCGAGTATAGGGAACTCGCGAGCACAACCCAAGAAATGATTTGGGTTACTCAACTTCTTCGGGAGCTTGGTCAGCTTCCTTCCTCGGCTCCAACCCTGCTTTGTGATAACAAGAGTGCCTTGTTTTGGAGTCAAAACCCTGTTGCTCATAAACGAGCAAAACACATCGACATTGACTGCATTTTGTTCGCGAATTGGTCTCATCTGGTCGCCTCATCACCAAGTTCATCCCATCTACTCTTCAGGTCGCCGACGTCTTCACCAAGAGTCTTCATCGCCCCAGTTTCGAGTTGTTACGTTCCAAGCTATGTGTTCGATTGCATCCACAACATCGCTTGACGGGGGGTAATAGGGAATAATAATATAGGAATAATATATAATAGGAAATAATAATATATGAATAATATATTTTAATTTAGTCCATATCTTTGTATATATGGTTATTGTATTTACCTTAATTATCTCTTACCTTAATTATCTCTTTGTAAATACTCTTATAAATAGTGAATCATTCATATCACCTCATTAACGGTGATCACATACCTATTCTCACAAAAATTATGATTTTTTTAAGTATATTTTGAAATTTCTGTATTTTTTTTAGTTTGATGGTCGTCGGAAATGGTGACGACGGTGGCCGGAAGTAGTGGTTTAGGGGAAGATGAAATAAATGACAGTAGGGGGTGCGTTCAGTAGGGGTGCATCTAGTATGCTGTATTTTAGTGAAAGGTATTTCTGATTTGTTGTCATATTATTTTATTAATATTATGAAAGGGGGAGTGCATCTCTCCGAAATGGAGGTGTAAATAGTCAAATCCAAAGTTAATGGGCATAAGGCCCAAAAGGTCCAAAGGCGGAGCTGATATAGGGTGGGACTATTTACACCTCCATTTCGGTTTAGAACACTCCCCCTTTGAATTTAATAATAAAATAATGAGGTAAAAAACCAAAAATACCCCCTTCACCTTTTCACTCCCCCATATTGACTACTAAATGCACCCCCTTCACCTTTTTATCCAGCCCCAGCCGCTGCCACCACCGCAGCCGCCGTCGCCGTCGTCGCCGCCGCCACCACCACCAAACAACAAACAAACAACAAACAACAAAATTTCACCACAAACAACAAACAAAAATAATCCAGGAACTTAGAAAATTTTCAATTTTTTTTTAAATTTTCGACAAACCAGTGTCGACCATATTCACTCTCGTCGACACCCTGTTGTCGACGAGAGTGAATATGGTCGACACTGGTTTGTTGAAAATTAAAAAAAAAAATGAAATATTTCGACAACTTTAAGTCGACCAAAATACACTCTCGTCGACAACCATATGTCGACGAGAATGTATATGGTCGATCTACAAAGGTCGAAAAAATTTAATTTTTAAAAAAAAAAAAAAAAATCGACACAGTTGGTCGACCATATACATTCTCGTCGACAATAATTTGTCGACGAGAATGCAAATGGTCGACAGACCAGTGTCGATGAAAAGAAAAAAAAATTACCTTTGTAGCCGGAAACAAAAAAAATTGACATTCGAGGAGAAAAGGAAACAAAAAAACCAAAGAAACGGAGAAAAAAGAGAAAAAAATGAAGTTTAGCAAAAAAAAACCCTAAACTTAAAATTCAAACCTGATGGGCGGCGGCGGCGGGCGGCGGACGACGAATCGGAGTGGGGCGGCCGGAGTTTGGGCGTGGGCAGGGGTGATGGGTTGTGGGGGTGGGTGCGTGGGCACGGATTTGAATATTTTTTTTTATTTTTTTTTTGTTTCTACTGCTGCTGTACGCAGCTTGAGAAAGGGGAGGAGGGAAAGGAGGGGAGGGCGGGGAAGGGAGGGGAAGGGAGGGGAGGGCGGCGACGGCAGAGGAGGGACGACGACGGCTAGAAGAAAGAGAGGGAGGGGAGTAGAAAAAAAAAAAAAAGGGTGAAGAATGATCGGAGAAGAAGGAGGAGAAAGAAGAAGGAGGAAGAAGGGGAAAATTAGGGGTGTGTTTAGTAAATAGATTTTTAAGACAAAAGGGTATTTAGGACAATTTGAGTGGGGGTGCAACTATCTTGACAAATTTTAGGGGGGGTGCATCAATCGGGGGGAGTGTTCTAAACCGAAATGGAGGTGTAAATAGTCCCACCCGCTGATATATTTGGGCCTATTAATAGCCTATTCAAGAGCTGAATTTAGGCCCACTTTCTAATGTTCAAATAGACATATGCATACACGGATTTGATGAGGACAGCCATCTGTAAAAAAAATCAAATTAATGATATGTGAAAAGTCGGAAATACTCTTTGCTCAAAAAAAAATTTAAAAATCCAATGATAAGTACACCCACTGTGTACTATCGCGAGAATACAGAAATGCAAATCAATTTTTCATCAAAATACTAAGAAAAAAATTAATAAAATCGTGGCTCAGGTGTTGTTAGAGTGATTGAAGACGATGGATAGTTTGAAAAAAATTGAACATTTCGACTTTGGTTTGTTCAAAAGTTGGTTATATTATGAAAAAAAATCTAATAATTACTATAATTTCGACTCTGGTTATTTTAGAAGACGGTGATATTTCGAAAATAAAAATTGAACCTGTTAATTGGAACAATATACCAATGTTTGAAAAAATATATATAAACAATTTTCGAAAAATTTTTATAAAAAAATGAACAATTTTTGAAAAAACAATGCACAAATGAACAATGTTAAAAAGAAGTTGTGAACCAATTTTCAGAAAAAATATATGAAGAAATGAACAATGTTTACAAAAATATAATGAATATATTACTCAAGTTCAAGCTGTCAAAAAAAAAAAAAAAAATTACTCAAGTTCGAACAAAAAAATCGTGACTCAATTTCAAAGAATCAAACTCAAAAATTGTTGTGTCGAATCACACATGCTCATTAAATTTTTTTTATCCAAACACATGTTTATTTTCTACCTTATACATAAATTTGGAACAAAAAATATAAATTTTCAAAAGTATAATCCATAGAACTAACTTCTATCCATGTTTTTTTTATTTTTAAATGGTCTTATTCTTCTCCCTTCTACGTGACAAATCGTCTTTTCTCTCATTCCATCTACATAAATAATTCGTCTTCTTTAAAGGGCACGTAGAGTGAGAGAGAGGAGAGTGGTGGGTGCAACAAAATATATGAGTAAAATAGCAATGGAGGGAGGTTAATATGCCTAAGGATAAATTGAAGTTTTCAACGTGGATGTACTTACTAATTTTATTTTAGAGTGAGGTATTCCTGATATACGCTTTAATAAAAAATTTGTTGTTTCCAAAAATAAATATTGACCAATCGGCTGAAGTGAAAGTGAAACTTTTTAAACTTAAGCTTCTTAAACTTATTGATACTTGACTAAAAAATAACTGCAGGTTATTTAATGTGAATTTTAATTATATTAAAGAAATTTCATCATTGCAAATTTGATACTCCGTATATTTTTCTCAATAAAGTTTTTATTTAATATAATTTTTTTTAAAAGTTTTCAAAATTTGTCAACTATTTATATACTATTTCAAAAGTTAATCAACACAAACAAGGTGAAAGTGCATGCTTTTGATTACGAGATCGATTCACCTTATTTTGACACTTCATGTTACCACTGACACTGTTACGATCAAAGGAACATTTTTAGTTATGAAACATGTCAACAGTGTTTTTCGAAATAAAATGAAGAGTGATTATCTATTAAATTCTATGACTCTCTATATTGAAATAAAATTGATTCTAATAAATTTTATCGACTAAAAATTGTAGGACGCAACTTATGTAAAAATAAATAAATTATATGTATATTCATTTTCAATTTTCAACTAACCATAAAAAAATTCTTACTCCGCCCTTAAACGTGTTGTTCAAATACTCATTCTGGCCTTCTGGGTTGTGAAGAAGACATTGGTATGTGTTTGGAGTATGTGGACCACCTTTTTATGTTTGCTCAAATAACCACATAATAGTTTTTTTTTTTTTTTTTTTTTTAAGATAATAGAATTACATATAGAAAATAAGTTACATTTCACGTGCCCCACCTATCCAAACAGTAAATTCTACCAAAAGATCACATTTTCCAGACTCAATCGTGATAGAGTGAAAGGATCATCGATCAAACCAGCATACCTTGAAACTCCGCGATCTAAAAAGATAGCAACGGCTCGTGCTACAAACCTCCCAAATCACATTAAGAACGGACCCAAGGGCTACCAGCTCCAAAAGGCACAACAAAGTGCCACCATGGAAAAACCCGAAAACGGGAAGAAAACCCATCATAACAGGGAAGAAACCAAACCAGCGGGGAAAGGGAAAATATCGAAAGCAGAAAATAACGGCATAGGAAGAAGAAATTAAAAAACGAACCTAAAAAACATAAGATCTAAACTAAGAAACAGACTAAAGTAACATGCAGAAAGGAGAAAAAACGAAAATAAAATGGGATCAAACGGATGACTCACCTGATCGGTCATCGTGGCTCCGACGGGGAGATTCACCCATTGATCCCAACTAAATCCCTGAAAAAGACCCCTTCGCCCAATGGAAAAGCGGTGCGGCGACGCTATAGGCGGCGCGGCGGGCGACGACTCTACAGGCGGTGCGGTGAGCGGCGGCGCTGCAAGCGGCGGGCGGCGGTGTTGCAAGCGGCGCGACGACTTACTTCTATGCAGAAGGTGGACGACGGATTATTTAGACAGTGATTTTGTGTGATTTTGTTTGGGGGTTGAAGATGGAGGAGTTATACGCAGGTTTTGGGGAGCAGATTTGGGGGAGAAATTTTAGAGAGAAGCGAGAGAAAAATTTAAATAACCACATTATAGTTGTATTACTTCATCACATATATTTGCACTCAATGCAATCAAACAAAATTGTTCACACATTATTTGAATCTTAGTTAAAAAAGATTTGGTATTTTGTGTATATGGACAAATCCATTTTAAAATTAATCAACATGCTAATTTGTTTATTAGTTTCTCTCATTCTTTCGCGTATTGTGTAGAGTTATAATTATTAAAAAGACTTGGATCTCTTTTCTTTTTAATCGTGTCAACTTCATAATATGTTAAAACTCTATAATCTTGCAAAAATATAATCTGCTTTCACCGTACATTAACTAAAATTTGAAATCTCGTTGTCAAGTATTAATTATTTTAGCATCAAACATTTGATTTCACAATACTAAACTAAGAATAACTAAGAACATAAAACAAAAGTTCTCAAGTCTCAACTCAAGAGAGAAGTCGGACTCTCATTGTAAGAGAGAAAATCGTAGCTTTCACCTTAGGAGAGATTGGGAGTCGATGAATAACATTATACATCGAAACAAACTACTGAATCCCAAAACCATCGGTGATATGGACTCAGACGTACTAATTTAATACTCACGAAGTGGAGAACAATCTATTTATCAAGGGTTTTAAATGGACCAACAATATTTGACAACACTTTTTTTATATATTTATTTTAAACTTTTGAAAATAAAATATGAGTTCCCTTTTTTAGTGGACGGTCACCGACTCACCACTCCTATTTTTATTAGTCTTAATTTTTCCTTTCACTATCGGAGAATAGAAATAGAAAGTACACAGAGAAAAATACGAGTTAATTAAAAAAATAAATTTGAAAAAGACTCTCAAGCTAAAATACAATTAATTATTCAAGGGACACATGCAATGTAAAATAGTGCATAAACAAATGAAATTGAGCACCACTCATAAAGTGACACGTAAGATGCGTCACTAATCATTGCATGTCGACTTGCGGCGTTAAATCGACACGCAGCAACAACGTCAATTATCATTTTTATTTTTTCACACGCTCGAAACGTATCTCTTTCCGTATCAGCATAATACCCTGCTAACGTAAGCCATTCCCGCTAACTTGAGCCCCCTGAGCCAATTTAACCCCCCATACCTCACCATGCCAGGCGCCCTAAATTCCACCAACTCCTTTCACCCCCACCCATCCTACCAATTCTCCAATAACTCCTCCGCCACCGCCGTCCGATTCACGGCCATCGTCCGGCTAAACCAATCTCCCCGTCGGTGGCGTAGGGCGGCACAATACGCGCCTCCCGCTCCGATTATTTTGGGCGGCTTTAAATCGCACCGATTTTCCTTCGATTCTAGAAACAGAGGAGTAGAGAGAGAGTTATTTCGCAATTGGAATACTAATATCGGTACTAAAATGTGTGCAATTGTTAATGGCAAGGTCGAAAACCTATCCGACGTGTCGCCGCCGGAAAAACATATCGAAAGTCCACCGACGAAGCTGCTCACCTTGCCTACAATGTTGACAATTGGCCGCGTCGCCGCAGTGCCGGTTATTGTCGGCAGTATGTATTGGTGTCCTTATTTTTATTGGTTTGTTTGAGTTTTTTCGTATGATTTGATTGAACATCTATTAGAAAATAATGCTGCTATAGTTTAACCGACATCATCGTTTAAATGATTATGCACAGTGCTATGATTGGCTGATTTTGGATATTTTGCTTCAATTAGTTTTACAATGATAGTGTATTTCATATCTGTGCTTGGATTTATGTGTTTTGCTGTATGAAGTTTTCTCCTTCGGTGCCAAATCCTTAATGTTTCTGATAGTGATATGACACTACCATTGCATGGATGAAAATTTAGCATATTGGGTATGATTAAGTATTTTTTAAGTTTTCCTATAAAAGGGTGAAATGCTTTAGTAGTAACTGATTGTATCAATTACTATAATGCTTACATTTTTCCTACATTTGACTTGAGTATGCAACTTATGTGTTTTATAGTGCCATTTTAAACAGATTATGGATGTAGTGAAATTGGCATTGTGTTTTCTCTGTATAGCCTTTTATGCTGAGAGCTGGTGGGGACCTGCTGCTACAACTTGCATTTTCATTGCGGCAGCCTTTACGGATTGGCTTGATGGATACCTTGCTCGAAAGGTGCCGGTTTTCAAGATCCAAACTTGTTTGACGCATCCTATGTTTTATGCTTTTCTTTGTTTCGTTGTCTACCTCTTCCTGCTGGTTTTGATTTTTTTGGTTAACAGATGAATTTGGGAACTCCATTTGGTGCCTTTTTGGATCCAGTGGCTGATAAGGTAACTGAACGCACTTGGCATTTGATCAAAGGATATTTTTGTTGGAAAAAGTTGTGTAGATAAAAATATGTGTGAACAATCTTTTATATTACATTTAAATAAAAAGTGACTGACATTGTCTAGAATACACATTGCTAGGGTAAAAGTTAGTAACTCTCTTCTATATGATAAGGAGTACGTGCTTCTTTCTGTAGAACCATAATTTTGCTTTCTTTCAGAGGAACTGATGCTTAACTTATTTCTGAAGGTCCAATTTTTTACTGCATGTTTGTCTTACATTGTGTTTATTTCCTCCCTTCCTTCAAAAACAAATGCAGCTTATGGTAGCTGCCACCTTGATCTTGCTGTGTACCAAACCTTTTGAAGCTGTTACGTTTGGGCGAGCACCGTGGTTACTGACTGTGCCTGCAATTACTATAATTGGTAGAGAGGTAAGAGCCGTACTGCAAGAGTTGTTATAATCATATCCACACTTCATTTGGATATTAGGGTGTGTTTGCAACTTCAATTAAAAAGTGTAGAATCTCTCTTTGATAAGCTGGTTAAACTCAGCTTTTTTGGGAAAAAATAGTGATGCTAGGTTTCTAATTGGATTTGCAAACACACCCTCAGTGGTGTTGTGGTCCAAAAAGTGCTCTCTTCACATTATAATGACATATGCCAAGAATCATGTGCCCTTTATCTTTATAATTGTGATTCAGATGGTTTTTAAATACATAAATGCATATACACATGTATGCATACTTTAATATGATTTAGCACATGCATTTAGGTGTTTTGACCAGAAAATATTCATCTATGTAGATCACTATGTCCGCAGTTAGGGAATGGGCTGCTGCTCAAGACAAAAAGCTTCTAGAGGTTTGAATCAGTAACTCATGACTTATGATTACAATTATAATTTCTGACCGGTTCTGGTTCTCCTTAAAAAAATTCACTCATGCTTGCAGGCGGTTGCAGTCAATAATTTGGGGAAGTGGAAAACTGCCACACAGATGATTGCATTAACCATCCTCTTGGCTACCAGAGATGGCAGGTTTTGCTTTCTTTGCAGCATTGATCAGTTGAATTAATTGGAAACATATATAGCAGTGTAGTTTGTCTGTGATCTAAAACTTATAATTTCCTGTACTCTCTCTCTCTCCTTCTGCAGTCTTGTAGGAGCTGGAACTCTTGCTTATATCGGGGTAGTCTTGTTGTATACTTCAGCATGGCTTGCCTTGTGGTCCTTGTTCGTTTATACTCAAAAGATATGGAAAGTGCTGCTAAGGTAGTAACTTTGCGCATCAGTTTGAATCTCGGTTCCTATCAAATAACTGAGAGCAGAGGACAAAACCGTTGCTATATGTATGAGGAAGTGGTCTATTCGAGATTCTTTAGCATCAAGTGAGGTTTAGTATCCAAAAAATATTGGACAAAATAATGTCGTCGCTCTTTCATCACTGACCTAATCGATGACCAACAGTATAAGTGCGCATTATTCATAATTGGTTGCACTATTAAGCAAGCCTTTTGTGATTGATCGAGCAAGCTAGTTAGTCATATTTACAAGCGTGAAACAAAAGTGTATCGGGTTATCCTATTCTTCGATGACTATATGTAATATACATACATCACAATGTTTGAAGTTTGATGTTATCATGCTCCTATTTAAGTTGAATTCTTATATGAGCAGTAATGCAGCTTTATTTAATACTCCAATCATGTCCATGTGACTTTCAAATTCTTGTATACAGTGATTTGCATATATAACCAATTGAGTTTTTAGCCTGTCGTGTGTATCATGTTTTTTTTGTGATGAAGTTTGGGCATATTTTAATTAGATTTTCTCCCACTCTCCTAAAAAATCATGATCCATGGCCCAAGTTTACAATCAATTCTCATCTCATAGAGTTAATATAAATTTAGGTTAAACATTTTAATTTATTTTTAAACAATATGAAGTAATCGACCCCAAAAAGAAGCCAAACCTATGCAGAAACAAAATTTAATATCAATAATCTTATTATAATTGCATCAATCAATATTTTTCTCTCTTTTTTTCCCTCATTGCACGTTTCATATGCCGGATGCACAAAGTTGTCACGAAGATCGCTCCCTTGGGCATCTGAAGATCGCTCCCTCGGGCATCTTTCTGGCATAGTCATTAACAATCTCAAATGTCCGTGAGACGACAAAGTGCAACTCTGTACACCTCTGCTCCGTGAAAAATTGGTGAAAATAGAAAATGTTTCACGATGAGCTCGTCTATGTGTTGGCATCTCCGGGAGTAACCCCGCCTCTTACTGAATGAATCGGGCCTTGACTCGAGCTGCGACTTATCAAATGTGAGTCGAGAAAGAGTACTATCACAGTGATATCATCGTGAAAATGTCTCCTCACTCCTCGATCAATCTTTTTCAGGTCTGAATATCTCATTTCTCTCTTCTTTGCAGCTTCCTGCAACGCAGCTTTAACTAATTTTCTAGCCACGCCCTGAAAAAGAAGGGAAGATATGCGTCTGAGATCACTTTTTGATAAAACAACCAATGCTTTAGTGAAATGACCGACACTAACAAATATATACTCCGTACTACTTTTTAGTGAAACGACTAAACCTTTTAAATATACACATACCTGGAGTATTACATATCTTCTTCAATGATTCTTCCAGGTCTTACCTAATACTTTTTAGTGACATGTTCTCGTATGATTATCACTTTTGAAGGGTAATTTTATAAATTTTATATATAAAGTAAATAAATGAGTTGACTTGTGTATATGTGTATAAATGAGGGTGTAGTTTATAAATAAGTTTTTCATTTTAAGGGTGTGAAAGTTATTGTAGAACGTCCCAAAAAAGAAAGTATGAAAGTTATTATGATACAGAGGGAGTACTTTTTAGTGAAACGACTAATACTAACAAATTAATACGGAGTACTACTTTTTAGTGAAACAACTAATACATTTTAAAAAAATACGGAGTAGAAACCAACGTGTATGCACGTTTTTATCTTCTGGTATATATTCAAATATAACATATCTTCTTCAATGATTCTTTCACATCTTAGTTAATTGACATGAAAATAGAAATCTTACACTGTGTGGAGAGTTGTGAACAATGTCGACTGCCTCTTGATTCGTAAGGTGTTCCCATAGCCCGTCTGAGGCGAATATAAGAAATTGATCCTCAGGTTTAAGTGCCTGAACATGTATTGATGGCTCAGCCAACAAGATTGGTTTCTCAAACGCTTCTGGAAGTCGGAATTTTGGTAACAAAGGGACTTTATTAAACTCGGGTTTCTTCAGGTAAGCATCACCGATTGCTCTAGAAACCTGAGAAGAAACCGAATACGTATTAGCCACATTTTCTTATTTTGAAAATGGAAAAGACTTGTATTAAAAAACAAGAACATAGAGCAAGATGCCACCTGAATAAGGCCCTTAACTCGCCAAACATTGTGCTTCAAAACAACAATCTGAGGATCGTCAGGATGCAATGAGCGTAATTCCTCACGAACAGATTCAAAGCTTGCATTATGTTCATATGATAATTGAATAGCTTTGACCTGTTTATCAGCCTTTTCTAATCTGGCTAATACCACTCTTGAATCTCCCGCATTTGCAATATATATCAGTCCACTGCATATAACGCCCACCAAACAACACGAACCAACCGAAGCAATTTGTGGCATGATTTCCCATTGCCTTCTGACCATAGAAAGAAACTCTTCGTCTGTCATCACATATGCATTTTTTATAACATCAGCTGTCATTTCCTGTTTTTCCGATGTAAATTCTGCATCACAAATAGCTGTCAAGTAAGTAAACATGAGCATTAGAAAATAGCATACAATCACATCATTTTTAAGCTTAAACCAGAAAACTAACACTGGGGACTTGGATTTTAGCGTACTACTGTAAGATCGATTTCACTGACAAAAGAATGTTTCAGAAGAATCTTCCAATTAAATATTTCAAGAATATTTTACATTACACAGCTCCTTGTAAGATCAGTTTCAACACACATAAACTGACAAAAGAATGTTTCGGAAGATTCTACCAACAAAATATTTCAAGAATATTTTAGTTACACATCACCTTATCATAAAAAATCATTTTCTTTAAAGATTAACTGCATTCATTAGTATAATTGTTCTATTTTTCATGAAGATCAATCTAATGAACAAAAAAAAGAATCATTCAACTCATTCATCTATAGAATGATAACAATGTAACTCTAACAATAATCTTTAAGAAAGCACAACTAGGATATAATTAATGGCAGGTAATATAGCAAGAAAACGGAACATACTCTTAATATTTTCAAAAAGTCGATTGGTTACAAACCGAGAAGCTTCAGGGCCACCATGCCCATCATAAACTCCAACAAATGTCCCTCGAGGCCCCGTTTCCATCATGCTCATTGGCCCTGATTCAACCTGACTCTGATCTTCCATTACATTATTTGCTTGAACTACGGCCATTGAAAATTCCCCATAATTATGAGTTCCTAAATCTTTGAACCATAATAAACCATCCTCTCGACCACTATGATCCCTTCCCCTACTGCTACAATTTTGACTTCTATTACAATTTTGGCTTCGATTCTCAAAAGAGGGAATCAAGGGCCTCAAGCAAGCTACATATTTTCTCCATGTAGTAGTCACCATTGTCTTCGCATGAAAAGTTATTTTACAATAAAAAAACTAATTCTTTCGTCACCAAACTATACACCAACAATTTTCCAACGCGCTTTTTCAACCCTAAATATCAAACCCAAATCACAATTTCCAAAATTCAATGCAGTCATATGATGAAAATAAAAACCAAGAAAAAAGAATTGACAATTACAGTTTGCAAAAAAAAAAAAAAAATTATCCAATCATATACAATAATGAAATTAAAGCTGAAGATAAATTATACACAACAATGTATACAACAGTACAGAAAATTATATCCACAACTAATTGAAATAAACAATATATACAATTGTTCAAACAATTATATTCACAACTAATTGTAAAGGAAAAAGACAATTAAATAAAGAATCGAAATCATAATCATAAACTAACCCGTCCATTTCAATGTTGGATTACAAATGGAAGAAATTACATGAAGGAATTATAAATTGTTAGAACAGAACAGAATTGGCGTTTGATGCAAATAAAATACATACAAGGCGATGTCGAGGCTGGGCAACGTCGAGGGTTTTATTTATGGAGATTTTCGTTTGTGAATTTATATAGGTAATTTATTTCCATAGGTTAGGGACTTGTCACTTTGACCAAAGAACAAACCTTTCATTTAGCCTCCTTTTTCTCATCTCCTCTTCCCTTTCCTCAAATTTCAATATACTAAAAAGATTAATAAATTAATAACCATAAATATTTTTCTTTTCTTGCTTATCACTCTTCTTGCCTTTTTTTTTTTTCCTTTTTTTTTTTCCTTTTCTTTTTGTGTCATACCGTGTGTATTCAACCGCTTATAATTATTGAAAAACGAGCTTATCAATTATCAATAAGAAGGAAAAAAAACACCCTTCAAATAAGAGTTATGACTTATCATATAAAAGAAAAATATACCTATCCAAAATTGATTTTAAAACAAAATTTTAAAAAATATAATTTTACCGTAATACTCTCATTGAAAAAAAATATTACAATATCCAATTAAGGGTTTTTCAATCTTTTACCAAATTAAGTTAGTAAATAAAATGTTGACTATACTAATAAACAATGTAGGTTACACACGTCCATTCCCTTGTTCATTGATGT
Organism: Galeopsis tetrahit; assembly: GCA_963675135.1. Classification (NCBI taxonomy): domain Eukaryota; kingdom Viridiplantae; phylum Streptophyta; class Magnoliopsida; order Lamiales; family Lamiaceae; genus Galeopsis; species Galeopsis tetrahit. Next base: position 62,788,941 of record OY776121.1, on the reverse strand, counting down.
AATTCAATATTTGATCGAACAAGAAACCTTTATTTCTTGTCCACGATGAAGGGAACAATAATCTTTTCATCAATTTAATCAAGAACTTGTTTTTAGATAAAGATGGTTTCTTATTTTACAGAGAGAAGGAGAAAGCGCATATAATTAGAAAATACAGTGCAAAATTGAGTTCGATCTCACATTGTATCTTTTTATAAAATTATATAATTATTGCTAAATAATTTTATTAGAAATTCTTATATGCAACGTATTACATTTATCTGGTGTATTACAGGGGTTTCTAAATAGGTCGGTGGATTGTATGTTTTGAATCACACTAAACTATAAACTATAACAATAGATGCACTTGAATATATTTAGAGAATATAAAGAGAGAGTTTGCTTGTTCTCTTCGCAGTAGATGATAAGAGTAGATGCACTTGAATATATATATATATAAAAAGTTCTTGTGTGTGGAAATAACTCAGAATGTCTTTTAGTCTTGTTTTTTTTAATTTTGAAACAAGAAGTTTGATATAGAGTATTGAATTTGAAAACTTATAGTATTGCAATAAATGTTCAATTTTATAAGCATTTTTTTTCATTTTTTGAGAAAATCAAGAAAGACGATTTGGTTTTTAAAAATGTTCAATTTGAATCTGATATTTTGTTTCATGTTTTTATGATTATTCTAATACTGATGCTCTTTATATATATTACCTGTCTTCTTATATACATTACAAATTGATGGCAATACACTTAAACTGATGCTCCTTTATATACATTATATGTTGATGGTAATACACTTAATAGTGATTTCACACATTATTATTTGGACGACCAAATTCTTGATTTTCATAAATTTTGGCGGAAATTTTCAAGCTACATAAATCTCTCAAAACATTTTGTTGAGTTTTTTCTACAGAAACTATAAAAAAAATTCTCCAGTTTTTGATAGAATTTTTTTTTTTTTTTTTGACAAAACTCGAAAAAAAACTTTTGAGATTTGTTTTTTTTTTTTTACAAAAAGAACCAGTGACACTGTTGTAAAACTTTGTGATTTTCGTTTATATTCGTGAAAATTTCAGTTTTGTCAATGAATTTTGAACAAAATTATGTTCAATTAGTTTGAAATTAAAAAAGTTTGAATGGAAAAAGGGAAAGGGAGTGTGTGAAAGAGTGAATAAATGGAAAATGGTAGTTATGGTATTTCATGGGAGTGAACTCAATCCAAATGTAAAGACATAGTAAAAGTGGTCATTTAACCGTGGCCTAATTATTGTATTTTTACCTCTTTCTTTTTCCTCCAGGGTCACGGAATTGAAACCACCGTAAAACTCGTAATTTTATTTTTTTCAATATCAAGTTAGAGTCGATATTTTATAAAACAATCTCAAATTGAATACTTTGATTTGATTTTGAGCCGTATATCATTAATTTACGCACATTATTTTTTTATAAATCGAATTAGAAATACAAATGTGAGCATACGTCATACTATTATTATTGGGAAAAGAGGGTTGGATATGTGGAAACGGCCCATTTGTAGTGATTTAGGCCCCACCTTCTTGGGCTTCTCAGCGAGAAAAGCTGAATAAATAACCGGATTTCACTATTTACACCTCCATTTCGTAGAGATGCACTTCCCAGATTTATACACCCCCAAAATTGGGTTAAACCCCCTTTAATTGTCATGAATACCCTTTCCTCCATAAAATTCCTATTACTACCCACACCCCCTAATCAAAATCTAATTTTCCAACATCAAACCCTAATTTCTTCTTCATCCTCATCCCTCCTCCAAACACCTCAACCTAATTTTCCAACATCAAACCCTAATTTCTTCTTCATCCTCATTCCTCCCCAAACACCCGCCCCCGCCCTCGCAGCCCACTCGTTCGGCCTCCATTTCTGTAAAAAAAAAAGAATTGCAGCGGCCACCCCCTCTCTCTTCACCAACGCGGCCCCTCCCTCGACCGCTGCGCTCCCATTTCTGTAAAAAAAAAAAAAAAAACTTCTCACCGCGCGGCCGCCCCCCTCTCTTCTCTCTCTTAACCAGCGCGGCCCCCACCCCACCCCGATTTGTCGCCCACCCAGGTTTGTCCGCCCCGTTTGTTAGGGTTTTCTACTTTTGCAGAAACCCTCCTTTTTTTTTCGAATATGTAATGTCGACCAAATATACTCTCGTCGACAACAAATTGTTGTCGACGAGAGTATATTTCGTCGACAAATATACTTTTAATTTTTTTTCGACCATATACACTCCCGTCGACAACGATTTTTTGACGAGAGTGTATATGGTCGACACTGGTTGGTCGAAATTTATAAAAAAAATTGTGATTTTTTAAAGTATATTTTTTAAATTTATGTATTTTTTTTAGTTTGATGGTCGCTGAAAATGGTGTCGTCGGCGGCTGGAAGTAGTGGTTTAGGGAAAAGGTGAAAAAAATGACAATGGGCAGGAAGGGAATGCGTTCAGTAGGGGATGCATCTAATATGCTGTATTTTAATGAAGGGAATTTTTAATTTTTTGCCCTATTATTTTATTAATAAATTGATTGAGGAGTACATGTCTCCAAATGGAGGTGTAAATAGTAAAACCCTAAATAACCCATTGAGTAAATCATGGGGAATAAAATATATGGACTGTATGAAATATTAATCAATGTCAAATTCTTAATGTGAAATTGAATTTTAAGTTATTTAATATAATATTAATTGTTCAATTAAATTTTTGATTCACTAAATTAGCATCGAATTAAAATTGTGACTCAATTGCATTATACAATTGACTGAATTGAGTGTACACAAGTGTGACTCTTAGTTAAATAAATGTCACATGCACCCGGTTTTGTTTTAATGACAAAGAGTGAGTCTTGTGTGGACTCAAGTGCATCCATTTAACAATCGGATCAGGAGCAAAATATAACAATAAAACACGAAATTTAGACATAATTAAGATTGTAGAGGTTGTAAAAAAATCTAAATTACAACAATATTTAAAAGTGGTGTTTTTATGTGTAAAGTTTAGATTAAATTGAATGAAGCGAGGGGTGATTTAATTTGCATTCTCCATTTTCCATTGGATATTCATTCTACTTTGGAAATTAAGGTTGGAAATAGGGCATGATCTCATATAGGCATATATATAGCACTGTTCATTTAATTTAAATTAGGTGGAGCTTATAATTTTTTTTATTATAATTAAAGTCGTCATGTTCGACCTAACGCTTGTAAATATATTGAGGTTTTACAGGGCATTTGCTTGATCTATTTAATTTCCCCCTCTATTAAAAAATATGATATCAGAATTTTTAACTCACTTATTTGTTTACAGGGCATTTTACTTGTCATCACACACACAAGTACCTATAGAGAAATAAACAATATTGGAAATATGATTTCTTGATTAGTTACAAAAGAGATTTACAAGAGGTATTTATACAAGAGAGAATTAGGTCTAACCTAACCCTAATGGGCTTTATAAGAGAGCCCATAGGAAACTAAGATGGGCCTATACAATAAATAAGAAGGAGAGTGTATTTACTAATATAGGTCCAATATGCCCCCTCAAGATGGAGTACCGTAGGATAGTCCAATCTTGGTCATAAGAAGCTGAAGGCGAGCACTGGAGAGAGGCTTGGTGAGGGCATCGGCAAGCTGGTCGGCAGTGGAGACATGCGAGATGCGGAGCCGAGCAGTTTTGACGAGGTCACGAACAAAGTGGAAGTCAATGGCAATGTGTTTCATTCGTGAGTGAAACACAGGGTTTGAGCATAAGTAGGTGGCCCCAATGTTGTCACAGTAGATGACTGGCACCGGAGAGTCAGGAAAGTGTAGTTCTTTAAGTAAGGATGTTAGCCATTGTACTTCAGAGGCCGCTGCGGCAATGGCTCTGTATTCGGCCTCAGTGGATGAGCGAGCAACAGACTTCTGCTTTTTGGACGACCATGAGATAGGGTTGGTCCCCAAAAAGACAACATATGCACTTGTGGAAGTGCGATCATCACAGTTGCCTGCCCAGTCAGCATCCGTGAAACAGTGGAGCGAGGAGGATGAGGATGGGGTAATGTTGATTCCAACATCCCTTGTACCATTGAGGTAGCGGAGCAGACGTTTGACGGCATTCCAGTGCGTGATGGTGGGTGCATGCATGAACTGAGATAGCTTATGGACGGCAAAAGCGATGTCAGGTCTGGTGAGCTGGAGATACTGAAGGCTGCCGAGCACTTGACGATACTGAGTGGAGTCAGTGGGAGAGGTGCCATCCGAGAGAGTAAGGCGAGCAGAGGTGGATAATGGAGTTTGGACTGGTTTAGAGTCGATCATGTTGTATCGGGCGAGCAGATCAGTGACGTATTTGCGTTGGGAGAGCAGGCATGACGTGGGAGAGCGAAGAACTTCAACTCCCAAGAAATAGGATAGAGGACCAAGGTCCTTGACTGAAAATTTTGTACTGAGGTCGGCAGCCACTCGGGCGAGCATGGGCGGGGAGTTGCCCGTCAGTATGAGGTCGTCAACATAAACAAGGAAGTAGGCGACCACCCCATTGTTGTTGTAGACGAACAGAGATTCATCAGAGTGAGTAGGGATGAATCCAATTTCTTCGAGAAACGTGCGAAGAGCATAGTACCATGTGCGAGGAGCCTGTTTTAGTCCATAGATGGATTTGCGAAGCTGACAGACATAGGTGGGAAATGTCTTGTCTTTGAAGCCCGGAGGTTGAGCCATGAAGACAGTGTCAGAGAGCTTTCCATGGAGAAAAGCGTTGTTGACATCGAATTGGCGAAGGGGCCAGTTGTTAGTAACCGCAATGCTGAGGACTGTTCGCACAGTGGCGGGCTTGACAACGGGACTGAATGTTTCAGTGAAGTCAACACCTGGTCGTTGATGAAAGCCTTTGGCGACCAGACGAGCCTTGTATTTATCTAAGGTGCCATCAGGTTTTCGCTTAATACGAAACACCCACTTGGAGCCAACCACATTTTGAGATGCATTGGGAGGAACTAAGTCCCAGGTGCCATTTTGGAGAAGGGCATCAAACTCAGCCGACATGGCTGCTCGCCAGTTTTTGTCCTTGAGTGCCTGTGACACACAGCTCGGTTCAATGTCAGAAATGATGACAGAAGTAAGCCCATACCTCGGATTTGGCTTGAACACGTTGTTCTGAGCTCGAGTTACCATGCGAGATGCAGGAGGTCGTAAGGGAGCATTGGTCGGCACAGGGATGTCGGATGTGGTGGCGAGCAGCGGGGAGGTAGGTGGGGTTATGATCGGCGGGGTTATATTCAATTGGTCGACCAGTGTGGGGTGCTGGGGAATGGTAGTGGTCGGCACTTGGTTGTGATCGAGGACGGTCGCGGTAGAGTGAGGTGGCAGAGGTGTGAGAAGAGTGGGCGAGGAGCTGAGGTCAGAGGAAGTGTGCGGCGAGGAGGTAGAGGTCGGCAAGAGAGATGGTTGAATAATGGGAGAGGGGGTGGAAAAGGGAAACATATGTTCAACAAATTGAACATGCCGCGAGGTGTAGATTCGGTTTGTGGAGCGATCAAGACAGAGGTAAGCACTCTGTGTGGGCGAGTATCCAATAAAGACACATGGAGTAGAGCGAGGATCAAGTTTGTGGGTGGTGTAAGGGCGAAGCAGAGGATAGCAGAGACAACCAAATACACGGAGTTTGGTCAGATTCGGGGGGCGAGTAGTGAGTTTTTCATAGGCAGAGATCATGTCAAGGTTAACTTTGGGAAGGCGATTTATGGTGTATGCTGCCGAGCAGACGGCATAGGGCCAATAAGTGAGGGGCAAAGAAGCATGATGAAGGAGAGCAAGGGCTGTGTCGACCACATGGCGATGGCGACGTTCAGACATGCCATTATGTTCGGGAGTGTGAGGTGGGGTGGTGAGATGTGCAATGCCATGAGTTTGAAGAAAGGGGCGAAGAGCAATGAACTCTCCCCCATTGTCTGAGTAGAAGGTTTTGATTGTGTTTTGATAGTTGTTTTCAACAAGAGTTTTGAATGTGATAAATGTGGGGAGAACATCTGATTTTCGTTTTAGAGGATAAACCCATATGTATTTGCTGAAGTGATCAACAAATAGCACGTAATATTTGAAATTATCAGGAGACAAGACAGGCGACGACCAGACATCAGAAAAGATAACATCAAGTGGTTTAGTGGACACAATGCTTGAATCATAAAAGGGTAATTTGTGACTTTTGATACAAGAACAAGAGTTACAATTGAAGTGTGTGGAAGGTGCACTAGATAAGCTGAGCTTGGAGAGGGTGTGAGCAAGGATTTTTGTCGATGGGTGGCCAAGGCGAGCATGCCAGGTAGTTGCTGTGGGGTGGTGAGTGGTGAAGGCTTGCGGGGAGGTGTTGGACATGTGTGCCGGCCAGACATACAAGTTATTGATACGACTCCCAACGAGGAGAATGCTCCCCGAGTGACCATCCCGCACCTGAAAGGAAGATCGATCAAAGACAATGTTAACATTATTATCACGACAGAGGCTAGAGACCGAGATCAAGTTTTTCGAGATGTGTGGGACAACCAGGACATTCGAAAAATTGAGAGACTCAAGTTGAGGAAACCGCATAGAGCCAGTGTGAGATATGTGTAAACCTTTACCGTCACCAATTTCAACATTGTCAGGCCCATCAAATGGTGAGTGAAGAGATAGGTTGGCGAGGTCGTTGGTGATGTGATGCGAAGCACCCGAGTCAAGAATCCAGTGCTCGGCAGGCTGTGCCGAGGAGGCTGAATGAGCCGAGTACGCCGGGCGAGCACCTGTTCGATTGTGGCGAGGGGTCGATGGATACTGTCCAGGTGGGCGGCGAGGACCAGTGGTTGGAGCAGTGGGCGATGAGGGAATCTCAGGGCAGGTGCGAGCAGTGTGCCCCGGTGTACGACAATATTGGCAGGTGCCAAGGTAGGGCCTTTGCGAGGGCTGGCGAGGACGAGTGTCAGCAGTTTTTGACCTCGAGTCAGGTCGCGAGGAGCGATGATGAGGTTTACCAGCAGTGAGCGCAGATGCAGGTATGATGGTCGAGGCCGGTCGCGAGGCAAGTTGAACCTCGGTACTGAGGAGCTTGTCGCAGAGCTCGGCAAACGAGATGGGCTGTTCGCGAGCTTGGATGGCATTTGCTATGTCATTGTAGGACTCATCAAGGCCGGTTAGGACCTGGAGGGTGATGTCCTCGGCATCAGAGGTAACGCCGAGGAGGGCAAGCTCGTCGACCACGGAGCGAACTTCCATAAGGAAGTCAGAGATCGGGCGAGCACCTTTGGACAGAGAGCGAAACTTAGTTTTGAGGGCAAGGATGCGACCTCTGGAAGGTTTTCCAAACATACTCTCAAGCATCGACCAGGCTTCACAGGAGGTTTTGGTTGATGCAACAAAGGGAATAAGTTCAGGAGACATGGATCCAACCATGGCCGAAAAGATAAGGTTGTCCTGACACACCCACAGGTCATGTGCAGGGTTGGGAACTGTGGTGGTGGTGCCGGCGACAGCTGGAAGTGTGGGAGGTGGGCATGGATGTGTGCCCAATACATAGCCAAAGAGGTTGTGCCCAGTAAGAAGAAGGCGAAGCTGAAAAGACCAAGCACCATAATTGGTGGAGGTGAGCTTCAAGGACATGTTTGCAAGGCCTTTAAAGGCGATTGGTGCCGGCAACTGAGAGGAGGCGGCCATTGTATCGAGTAGAGCAGCGGAGAGAGTGGAGAAGCAGTAACGAGCTGGGCGTCGTACGACGGATGGCGGCGGCACCTTAGAGACGAAGGCGACGGCGTGAGTGGGGAGCGGCAGCGGCGGCTGGGGTTTGCAGCAGCGGCTGGATTTTGTGGCGGCTGGAGTGTGCAGCGGCGGCGGCGGCTGGAGTTTGCAGCGGCGGCGGCGGCTGGAGTTTTGGATCAGGCGTGAGCCAGATGACTCGATGATACCATATAGAGAAATAAACAATATTGGAAATATGATTTCTTGATTAGTTACAAAAGAGATTTACAAGAGGTATTTATACAAGAGAGAATTAGGTCTAACCTAACCCTAATGGGCTTTATAAGAGAGCCCATAGGAAACTAAGATGGGCCTATACAATAAATAAGAAGGAGAGTGTATTTACTAATATAGGTCCAATAGTACCAACCCTAACACCCACTTAATATATTCACTGTCATCATAACTCGTGTTCACTTTCGTAACTATTAAACGTCTAATTTAAATACAGTCGATGAGGTTTCAAGTCAAGAACGTCACAATATGGCATTATAACAACATAAAAATGGGATTACAAAAATTGTGATCCATCTAGCTAGAGTAATTGAATCTGCAGCAATAGAAGTTATATAAACCTGCAATTAAATTAGTTATTCAAAATGAATTAGAAAAAAAAAAAAAAAAACATGTTACAAAAATACTATGGGCGGCATAAGGAGTCAAGAGGCGGTGCTGTAGTATCATAATTCAGAATCTTTATGGAGTATTTAATACTATACTCTCATAATTATAACAGTTAGTACTATTTTATATTAAATTATATTTTCATATGAAGACATGTTTTCAATATAATTTAAATAATTAAAGTTTCTTCTTTAGATATTCTAGAATTTTCAAATTATAAGTCGAGGCTATAGTTTTAGATGGTACGTTTTCTAACTTTTGTTCACTAATGTCAATATTAGGATTGTTTTATCTCATCTAAAAATTATTTTCTACCAAATTTTAACTTAGAACGTAAATGTTAATATATGTGAAATTAATTAATTTATATTTATTCCCTAAAAAGAATATTTTGTAACGTTTGCTTACTAATGTCAATATTAGGATTGTAAATGAAACAAAACTCTAATTTGATATATATACATTTGTTTTTATTCTTTATAAATATGGAGCTGAGTTTTGGAGATCTTATCAAATATAAATATTTAAAACACGTCAGATGAACTGTTTATAACTTTACTTGATTTTCTCTCTATATATTTTGTTTTTTTAAATATAATTAGGTGGGAAATTGTCCCGTTGTTGTGGACCTTATATTATCATTCCTTAGCACTTTTGGCTCGTGAATGAATCTAGCTAATTAAATGCCTCTACTTTATTAGACATTTAGAATTTAAAAAATAAAAAAGGGGCAACCTTTTCATTTTATTTTTTAGTGAAATATAAAAATAAACAAGTTGGTATAATTTAGTTGAAATAGATTAAGATTCGGGTCGGAGGAAATGGGAAACCATTAATTAATACAAATTCACCAACAAATGGAATATTATAGTCGAGGTAACGTCATAATAGATGAAAACAAGTAGACGGGAAATCATAGTAAACACTAATTTAAAAAGTTTGCATTGAATAAATGAGTTTTTGGATGATTATGTACTATTTTCCACCTAATACTTCACATGATTAATTAATATAATCTCGTGATATCTACTGTACTCTGCTGCATGTGCTCCTAAAAGTGTTTGTGTTTTTATTTCCTTATTCTAAACTACGATATGAGAATATATTGAGGTAATTTTTTTGTAAATATAATGTTGAGTGTTATATATTATTATGATAGATCGATTAAAATAATAAAAATTGTAAAAATGACGTATGAAGAAAAGGACAAGACAATGATATAAAACAGTTTTAATTTGTACAAAAATAAATAATTTTATTTAAATTTTATATATTTTATATATATATATATATATATATATATATATAAACTTAACTAAATCATGAATACCTATTCCTCTACCTCATCTACTCTTTCCAGATTCATCACTCTCTCAATCCGACTTGACAATGATAACTATCCATTCTGGCGCAATCAGGTATTAGCCTCTGTTCGTGCGCATTGTTTCGAAGACGTTCTATTGTGCACTGCTGTCCCTACGAATCTGACCTCCTCTACTTCGGATTCGGTTTCATGGCAACGGAAGGACCAATTCCTTCTCAGTTGGTTGTTAAGCTCTGTTTCTGATCAAATGCTTGGGCATGTTAGCAGATGTGAGCATTCTTATCAGGTGTGGATAGTATTTGAATCTCTGTTTCAATCGCAGTCTAGTGCGAAGGCAATGATTCTTCGATTACAGCTTCAAACCCTAAGGAAAGGAGATCTAAGCATTGATGAGTTCATCCTAAAGATGCGATGTGCTGCGGATGGTTACATCATGCTGGTCAACCTATTGGTGATGATGAATTGGTGCTATACATCCTTGGTGGTTTAGGTGCTGATTATGATGTTGTTGTGGTTTCTCTAACCACCAGGAGTTCTGTTCCCTCTCTACCAGAAACTCAATCAATCCTGCAGGCTTATGAAATGCGTCTTCATAGTCATAGTTCACACTCCATCCAACTCTCAGGGGGTAATATATCTTCTCCATCTCCTTCAGTTCATGCTGTCACTAGAGACAATAGAAACAATTCTGGAAAGAGCAAGGGAAGGATCTTCCCTAAACCTAAAGTTGTGTGTCAACTATGTGGGAGAAATTATCATGTGGCAGCCAAATGCTTCAAGAGGTTTGATCAGTCCTTTCATGGCATTGAAAGTACACACTCACGTTCAAATCCAACTCCTCCTCGCCATCCTCTTCTCACTCCTCCTTACCAGGCTCATCTGGCTCAGCAACAAGCTCCTTCTTCATATTATGCTCCACCACTTCAGACACATACTTTCTCAGGCCGCATGGACCCTGGTGCCTCCTCATCTGGTTCTGCAAACCCTAACTGGTATGTTGATAGTGGAGCTACACACCATGTAACATCTCAACTTGCAAATCTTCAAGTCAATACTCCTTATCAATGTATGGATTCTCTTGTTGTAGGCAATGGTGAATATGTTTCTATCTTCCATACTGGTTTATTCTCTGTGCCTACATGTGATGCATCTAAAAATATTGTTATGGATAATGTTCTTCATGTGCCTGCTATCACCAAAAACCTTATGAGCATATCTCAATTTCTTAAGGATAATGATGTTGTGATTAAATTCTATGCTGATTATTGTTTTGTTAAGGACCTGAAGTCTCACAAGATATTATTGAAAGGGGTGCTTAAAGATGGTTTATATGTGCTGGACTTTGGAGGCTTTGGCTACGTGCAGAAATATACTTCTTCAAAATTCTGTAATAATCAGTCTAGCTTTTGTGCTTCTGTTGCTTCTTTAAATAAAGATAAGTTCACATGGAAGTTGTGGCACTATAGACTTGGACATCCAGGAAATTCTACTTTATCTACTGTGTTAAAGAGTTTGAAGATTTCCTGTAAAGATGCTGAGGCAATGTTTTGTGATAAATGTAAACTGGGTAAGATGCATATGAAACATTTCTCTTCTGTTCAACATCATACCTCTTTACCTTTTGAACTCATTCACATGATTGTGTGGGGACCTGCATCTTGTTTGTCTATTGAGGGATATAGATATTACTTATCCACCATTGATGATTTCACACGATTTGTTTGGATATTCCCCTTAAGAGCTAAATCTGAAGTTGTCCAAGTGTTTGCTCAGTATATGAACACTGTTGAAAGGGTGTTTAAGATGAATATTCAGGCTGTGCAACATGATATGGGCACTGAATTTAGCCCTATTGATCGATTGGTGAAGCCTCTTGGGGTGCAAGTTAGATTATCATGTGCTTACTGTGAACAATGAGATATGATCATCGTTGAATTGGTGATTGGGGAATGACTTGTATTTATAGGAGTAATTACATTGTAACCTAATTACATAAATTTAGGAAGAGATAAATACAAAAGATAAATACAACAATATATGTCCTATATACAAGGAATGTTTGACTATTCCTTAATATCCCCCGTCAAGCGATGCGTGGGATGAGGGAAAACGCAGAGCTTGGATCGAAGGAACTCGAACGTCGGGCGAGGAAGGCTTTTCGTGAAGATGTTGACGAACTGGAGATGCGTGGGGACAAACTGCGTGGACAACTTTCCGGAGGTGACGAGCTCGCGAACAAAGTGACAGTCGATGTCAATGTGCTTAGCCCGCTTGTGAGCCACTGGATTCTGGCTCAGAAAGAGGGCACTATTGTTGTCGGAGAGGAGAACAGGGCGAGCAGGCAGAGGAACACGGAGCTCGCGGAGCAATGAAGTGAGCCAAACGACCTCGACAGCTGCGTTGGCTAAGGCATAATACTCCGATTCACAGCTGGAGCGAGCTACTGTGGGCTGTTTCTTTGCACTCCAAGAGACCAGATTCCCACCTAGGAAGATTGAATAACCATAGGTAGAGCGACGAGTTTCCACGCATCGAGCCCAGTCGGCATCTGAGTAGGCGACCACGGAAGAGTCTGGGCGACGAGTGAAGGAGAGGCCATAATTGATAGTGTGCTTGACATAGCGAAGAATCCTTTTCACCGCCGAGAAGTGGTCGCTGGTCGGCGCCTGGAGAAATTGACTGACATGATTTACCGAGAAGGATAGATCAGGTCGAGTGATGGTGAGGTACTGGAGGGCGCCTACCAAAGAGCGATAAAGGGTCGGATCCGAGAATGGATCACCAGTGCTGACCAGGGTCTCACCCGCGGCCAAAGGGGTGGCAATGGGCTTGGAATCTTGAAGATCTGCTCGCTCAAGAATTTCGCGAGCATATTTGGACTGCCCGACGAATAGCCCAGAAGAGGTGTAAGAGATTTCCAAACCCAGAAAATAGTTGAGGCGACCAAGGTCCTTGAGGGCGAACTCCTTGTTCGCCCGAGCAATGAAACGAGCTAGTGTAGATGAGTCGTTGCCAGTGACAATAATATCATCGACGTACAAGAGGAGGTAGACGATCGAGGAGCCTTGAAATAGGTAGAACAGCGAGGAGTCAGACTTGCACTCCTTGAAGTCAATGCCGAGCAAGAAGGAGCTGAACCGCTGGAACCAAGCTAAGGGAGCTTGACGGAGACCATATAATGCCTTTTTCAATTTGCAGACATTATCAGGGAGCCGAGGATCGACAAAACCAGGGGGTTGAGCCATAAAAACTGGTTTCTGGAGATAGCCATTGAGAAAGGCATTCTTGACATCCAACTGATGGAGGGGTCAGTTGAATCGAACAGAGAGAGCCAAGATAACCCGAACAGTGGTCGCCTTAACAACAGGACTGAATGTGTAAGAAAAATCCGTACCAGGGATTTGGGTAAAGCTTTGAGCGACCAGTCTGGCTTTGTGCCGCTCAATGGAACCATCAGTTTTGTACTTGGTTCGAAAAACCCATTTTGAACCAACAATGTTCGTATTCCGGGGGCGAGGAACAAGATCCCAAGTTTTGTTAACTCGCAGAGCATCGATTTCTTCCTGCATGGCAGCCAACCATTTAGGAGACTTGGCAGCCGATTTGAAACCACGGGGTTCTGAGGAGGCAGTGAGTGCACTAATCAAGGCAGTGGAGGCTAAGTGCAGAGGATACTTAGGTATGAAAATCCCAGATTTTGCTCGCGCGATCATTTGGTGCGTGGACCGTGGTTGCCGTGCTGGGGGGTCAGTGGTCGGCTGCGGCTGCTCGGCCGGTTCAGGGTCAGCAGGTGGCCCCGCAACGCGGGTTAGCAAAGGAAGGGGTTCCTCGCCAGGGTCAGAAGAGCATGCCGAGCAGGGGATGGTCGCAGGGGGAGGAACAGGCCCTGGCGAGGGATCAGGCGAGGAGTCAGACTCCGCATCCAGAAAGGATGAGACCACCTCACTGGTCGGCATGGGTCGAGCAGTACCTGAAAAGGGGAAGCACTCTTCATCAAATATGGCATGGCGAGTAGTAAAGGTTTTTGATGAACCAGGATCAAGACACCGAAAACCCTTATGTTGGCTACTGTAACCTAAAAAGATACATGGTCGACTGCGAGGAGAAAGCTTGTTCGAGGCATAGTCTCGAAGATAAGGGAATACTCGACAACCAAATGTCTTAAGATTTCCATAGATGGGCACAGTGCCGAATAAGACCTGAAAATGTGATAGGCCGCTCAAAACTGACGACGGAAGTCGATTGATGAGATGAACAGCAGTGGCAAAAGCATCAAACCAAAATTCTGACGGGGCGCGAGCATGAAACAACATAGAGAGCCCAGTTTCAGTGATGTGTCGATGTTTTTGCTCAGCGCGACCATTCTGCTGAGGGGTGTATGGGCATGACTTACAATGCTCTATTCCATGCTCGGCCATAAAGCTGCGAACAACTTTGTTGACAAACTCTGTACCACCATCACTCTGAAAAGCTTTGATGATCGAGGAGAACTGATTGCATACATACTTGTGAAAGGCGACCAAGGTGGCGAGGAAATCTGATTTTGCTCGGAGAGGATATAACCATGAAAAACGAGAAAAATCATCCACGAACACAACATAATAACAAAAACCAGAAGTAGCAGTAGTAGGAGCAGGACCCCAAAGGTCGCAATGTACTAAATCAAGAACTGCAGATGCACATTTTTCATTTATAGTGAATGATAATCGTTTACTCTTAGCCAATTGGCAAGGGGTGCAAGTTTTCGGATTTGGTAAAATTGAACTAACAGATAGATGCCCTAATCTATTCAATTCTTTAATAATGTCAAAAGGTACATGACCCAAATGGGAATGCCATAAATCAAAAGAAACACGGACGACACCAGGTTTTTTCAAAGCAGCGACCAAAGCTGGGAGTGCCCGTTCCAACACGTACAACCCCTGCTCACATCGACCCTGAGCCACCACCTCCTTGGTAGCCCGATTCTGAACAACAAATGTTTTGTCAGAGAAGCAAACATCAACCGGAAAGTCAGATGTGAGTTTGCTAATGGATAAAAGGTTCTTGGGGATGTGTGGTACAACGAGAACATCTAGAAGGCCAATATCCTTAGAAATTGAGTGCAAACCATCATGAGAAATTTGTAAGGAATTGTCATTACCAACAATAACCTCACCATTACCAGAATAAGGGGCCGAGGAGTCCAGGTGCGAGGTACTGGGAGTCATGTGGGCCGAGGCTCCTGAATCAACATACCAATCTGAGGAGGTCGGCGAGGAGACGGAGCAGGCCGAGTGGAAAGCCTGAGCAAGGTTGGCGGACGGGTCCTCGGAAAGATGGGCAGATGGGCGAGCAGTCTGGCGAGGAACTGGTCCGCGAACAAAACGCTGAGGGCATTTGGTGGCATAGTGCTCGCCGCGGCAAATTTGATAGCGGGGGACGTAGGCTTTATGCCCTCCGCGACCACCAGATGATTCGAGGCGACCACCACGAAGAGGCCCAGAAGGGCAACCACCAGTATGATCGCGTGGATTCGGGCGAGCAAAGAACGCGGCTGGAGCAGGCTCAACTGGATCAGGCTTATTCATGATCTAAAAGGCAATAGTCTAATGCAGTAAGTCATGGAAAGGAGGGACAGGCGAGAGGGCCATTCTGGTGTCAGCAAATCCGTTGAATTTGGGGCCAAGGCCCCGTAGAAACCTGTGCAACATGTCAGATTTGTCGACTGGCTTACTAATAGCGGCCAGTTGGTCGCATAATGCTTTAAAACGCCGACCATAATCGGCAACAGGAAGAGAATCACGCTTGAGGAGAAGGAGCTCCTCACGAAGCTGAGTGATGCGCGACTGGGAGGAGTGGCTGAAGGCATCCTCCAGGGCAAGCCAAGTATCACGGGCTGTGTCACATTGAATGACCTCGGCCAGAGTTTCTTCAGTGAGGGAGGAGAGAAGAAGAGCAAATACCTTCTGATCCTTCGATTTCCAAGCAGCAAAGGTAGTGTGAGTAGTGGCAGGGCGGGTGGACGAGCCATCCACAAAATCAAGAAGATCGACACAAGTAAGCATCGGAACAACCTACTTCTTCCATAGGAGGTAGTTGGAAGAAGAAAGTTTTACTGTGACCATATGAATGAGGACATTCATTGGAATTGATGATTCTGCCATTGAAGAGAAATAGGCGAGGGGAACAAGCTCGAAAAGGTAAGGCGGCGACGGCACAGAGGCGGCGGCGGCAGACAGAAAGAGAGGTGGAGAATTAGGGTTAGGGTTTTAGGTGCAGTGTTTAGGCTGATACCATGTGAACAATGAGATATGATCACCGTTGAATTGGTGATTGGGGAATGACTTGTATTTATAGGAGTAATTACATTGTAACCTAATTACATAAATTTAGGAAGAGATAAATACAAAATATAAATACAACAATATATGTCCTATATACAAGGAATGTTTGACTATTCCTTAATACTTACACTCACCCACAAAATGGTTTAGTGGAGAGAAAACATCAACATGTGACAGAATTTGACCTTGCCGTGCTTGCTCGTTCTAATCTCTCTATGGCCTTTTGGTGGCATGCATTCTCCACTGCTGTATATGTTATAAACATGCTTCCCACACCTATTCTCAATCACTCATCTCCATTTGCTTTGCTCTATCATAAGCCACCTGATTATCATTCCCTTAGAGTATTTGGATGTGCCTGTTTTCCTTTTCTTCAACCCTACAACACCTCAAAGCTTCAGTTTCGTAGCTCAAAATGTATATTCTTGGGCTATAGTTCCACTCATAAAGGGTACATATGTCTCCATGAATCAGGCAAAATCTACATTTCAGCTTCTGTTCAGTTCAATGAAACTAAATTTCCTTCTTTCACCTCACAAAAGCCTCAACATCCATCTCACTCTTTCTCTACTCAAATTCCCCACTCATTCTCTCCACATTATCATCCTCCAATTCATTCCCCATCTATCTCTCCAATCAATTCACCAACTGCCTCTCCAGCAGCTCCACATCAAAGATCTGCTACATCCTCCTCCAGCTCTTTTAGATACTTATTACCTTCATCTTCCACTCATCACTCATCTGCCTTACCCTCTCCCCCATCAAATCCACCTATACTCCAATCCAATGCTCATCCGTCTCATCCCATGCAAACCCGTTCCAAATCTGGCATCCATAAACCAAGGGTTTTTCTCACCTCTTCCCCAATATCTGAACCTAATTCTGTCACTGAAGCAATGCTTAGCCCAGAATGGCATCAGGCCATGAAGTTAGAATATGATGCTCTGATTGATAATGGCACCTGGAAATTAGTTCCACCATCATCTAACATTCATCCAATCACTACAAAGTGGCTCTTCAGGGTAAAGTATAAGAAAGATGGTTCAGTGGAAAGGTACAAGGGTCGTTTGGTAGCAAGGGGTTTTCAACAGCAGGCTTGGGTGGACTATTTCAACACTTTCAGTCCAGTGATTAAGCCAGTTACACTTCGCATTGTGTTCACCCTTGCTGTCTCCAAAGGGTGGTCCATTCAACAAGTGGATATCAACAATGCTTTCCTCAAAGGTCTTCTTCACGAAACTGTATATATTGCTCAACCTGAGGGTTTTGTGGACTCTCAACACCCCCATCATGTTTGTAAACTTCGAAAAGCACTATATGGCTTGAAGCAGGCTCCCAAGGCATGGTATGATACACTCAAAGTCTTTCTGATCGACCAAGGCTTCACTCATTCCACATCAGATCACTGCTTGTTTCACAGATTTCTTCATGGGAAAACTACTTTGCTCCTAGTATATGTGGATGATATATTGATAACTGGTGATGATCCAACACTTGTTCAAAGTCTCATTTATGTTCTTCATCGTCAGTTTTCCCTTAAGCACCTGGGGGGAGATAAATTACTTCCTTGGCATAGAAGCTCTGGTCACTCCTAAATCCATCACACTCACCCAATTGAAATATGCTACTGATCTTATCCCCAAAGCTCATCTTGCCACATCCAAACCTTGCTCAACTCCTATCTGCCATTCTTCACACCTATCTCTGTCTGACAGCCCTCCATTTGATAATCCCACACTTTATCGAAGCATTGTTGGTGCTCTTCAGTGTTAACAAACTTTCCCAGTTTTTGCAAAGTCCCACACAAAACCATTGGAAGGCTTGTAAGCGAGTCCTTAGATATCTCAAGGTCTCTCTCACTCATGGTATTTCTTTTTGTATGACTTCTGATTTCAGGTTGCAGGGATTTGCTGACGCGGATTATGCTTCGAGTGTAGATGATCGACGCAGCACGTCTGGTTTTTGCATCACTATTGGTCAGAATCTAATATCTTGGAGCTCTAGAAATCAAAACGTGGTGGCTAGAAGCAACATAGAGGCGGAGTATAGGGCCCTAGCGTTAGCTACAACTGAAATTCTGTGGATATCGAGCTTATGCAAGGAACTTCATATTCCAATCTCAACACCAGCTTAGGGATGGCAATGGGCCGGGTCGGGCCGGGTACCTAGATACCCGGACCCGACCCGTTTCAATTCGGGTCCGGGTCGGGCCAACCCGTTCGGGTCACGGGGCGGGCCGGGGCAAATCGGACCCGACCCATTATAATTTTTTTTTATAAAAAAAATTGAAAAATAATAATTATTTTTAAAAACATATAACATAAAATTTAGATTTGTATTGAAAAATAAATAAAATAGTGTTAGAAGCATGTTTATAAATTTATTTTCACATTTATGAAGGTGAATTATTGTTATATATATTAATAAACATCAAAATATTGAAGATATATTATATTTATATGTATAATATATATAAAAAAATTAATATAAAAACGGGTCACGGGTCCGACCCACGGGTCGAGGGTGATACCCGGACCCGCCCCATTTCAATACGGGTCCGGGGCGGGGCGACCCAAATAGCACGGGTCGGGGCGGGTCGGGGCGAACCGGGTTGAAATTGCCATCCCTACACCAGCTCTTCTGTGGTGTGACAATGAAGGAGCAATTACATTTGCCTTCAGTCTTGCATTTCACTCTCGAACCAAACATATAAAAGTGGACGTACACTTCTTACGGGAAAAATTTCAAGCTGCTCTTCTTGATGTTCGATACATACCTTCTCAGGATCAACCGACGGATCTCCTCACCAAACCGCTTGCTCCAGCTCGTTTTACTAGACTACGTGACTGGCTCAATCAATGTGGTCCAGTTTCTTCCGGGGCGTGTTAAGTATATCATGCATGCGTGCACACCATCAATATTAGCTTGCATGCAACTCATGCACATGCTAACCCTAATCGTTCTAATAGAACACTCTAGAGGAAAGAGTAGTTACCTAGTTGTTAGTTGTTATATTTAAAACAAGAATTAGTTAGATAAAAGGCTCTAGAATCTAGAGCCTCTATATAATGTATATAACATTCTATTCATCATAAGCTGAAAATATAGCTTTCAAACAATAACTACACATAAGCAAGATGTATTATTGAGATTGACACTTCATCAAACAAAAAAAAAATCATTTTTATGAAAGAAAAGGGGTTTTAAAGTTAATATCAGTTCTTAATTAACTAAAATTATGTAATGCCGGCATTGTAAAAATATTTATATATATACTCTAGTTGAATAAAAAAAGTATTATGAAAATAGGTTTAGAATTTTCACCATGAAAAAATAAGCATTCAGTTACTCGACTCACTTACTCAAGTTACTCAGATGGCATATAAGATGCTCAATTTAGTTTTCTCGCTTTTACAAATAATACTGTTATATTTTTTTTTAATTATAGAAAAAACTATTTATGTTTAGCTTGTTAGCAAAATTCAAAGAATTTTATGGGTGTGGTCCGTGTATATCCCGTGATTACTTTATTTTCACATATGATCGACATTTGTAGAATATTTTATTGTAGGGCTAGTCTTGGGTGAGACCGTCTCACGGAATGAGATTCGTGAGATGGTTCTCATATATAAAAAGTGATATAATGTTTAAGTAAAAAATGACGTTAAAAATATTATCACTTTTTACTTAAAAATTATCACTTTTTTTACAAATCAAAATCTGAAAAAAAATATGGATTATCCTATTCAAAATTTGAAATATGAGTTAAAAGGGATCTCGTCTCACAGAAAAAAAATCGTGAGATCGTCTGACACAAATTTATACCTTTATTGTAACCCATATCACTATCAATATTATAAAACGTTAATTATTTTTAATATGTGATTTCATTCAAATAAAATATGAAACAACAAAATTATATTACTCCATATTATTCCAAACATTCTAGAGTCATTTTTCTTTTTTTACAAAAGTCGAATGAGTTATAATGGGAGCGAAAGCTACTGATTCCTTTGGAGTTGGGCCCACAAAGCCCAACCGCCAATTCATTGCAAGCCTTATACAATAGCATCGTGCATCATCAAGTTTAATTCAAATAAACTCGCAAGTGGTTCATCTCCTCCCACGTGTCTCTTACCTTCTAAATTCTACAGTATAATAATTAACATAATTTATACTGTATATACATATATTTTTTTTTTTTAAAGTCTAGTGCTTGTTACATTTATACGTATCATGTATATAATTATATGTAAATTATCATTGCACAGCTGAAATTAAATTGGATTATACTCCCTCCGTCCAATTTTATTATTCGCACTTTCTTTTTTTGGTTGTCCTATTTTATTATGCACATTCCCTTTTTTAAAATAATACTATTCACAATTTCACATTACTTTTATCTCCACTCTCCAACCATCACTTATTTACTCAAATTACCACTAACTTTATTCATAAACAATCACTTTACCTATAAATGGATCCCACAACATCTCATCATACCCTCCGACTTATCTACTTTATACATAAACTAATCAATATTCATTAAAACATGTGCCCGAATAAATTGACATAATAAAATTGGACGGAGAGAGTATATAATTTTAGGTAATTTCAATTAATAAAAGCGTGGATTTAGCTTGGAAAGGATTTTTAATATTAATAATTATATTGTTGCTCACAAAATTGGTTAGGGCTTCAACTCTTATTTTCAAACTCTCAGTAATTTGTGCTTTTGTTTGAAGTTTTTAGAACAAATTTTCAACTCATTCAATTCAGAATCATCAAAGACATAGCACCTTTTGCTTTCTTGGCAGGTAGCCTGTTAAAAGCAGGCCAGTAAATTCAAACAAATTCAGATTTTTGAAAAATAAAAAAGTAGAAATTCAGAATTTTGGACTTTAATAATAAATGATGAAACCCATTGGAGATCAATAAAATTTGATCCCTTGGGCACTATTTTAACAAGTCATTATCCATGATATGATGCCCCCATGTATTTGGACAAAAAAGGTAAAAGCTAAAATAATAAAAATAATTAATCAAAAAAAAAAAAAAAAACATCAACGCTTATAGCCACATAATAATAAATATTTTAGGTTATACCTAAATATTAGATGTGATATCTACATTAGGACCAGTTTGAATATAGAGCCCTACATGAGACTTCTCATAACTAGATCAACACAAAATATTATTTTAGATTGTATAAATAGTTTACATGAAAATAGAACTTCAAATTAAATTTGAAAACTCGTGGAGTTTAATTAAGTTAAGTTAGGCGTGGTACATATTTGATGAGAGAATAATAAATATAAATGTTGCATGTACTACAAGTACTTGTATGGGTAGCAATTATGGATTCTTGAAATTTCTATTTAATTTTTATTAAACTATTAGGGTGAATGCTTATGTCATGATTAACTCTTAGTTTTTTTTTTTTTTAATAGATGAACCATCTTTCTCTTGCTATACTTTAAGTATTTTTAAAAAATCAAACTTCCACCAATATATGTCACCCATAATAGCATTAGAATAGTTTAAAAAATTATCTAGAATTTTCAAACTTTAGCATTTCTGTAAAAATAATCAAGTAAGTAGTTTTAATATGAAGCATGATTTCAACACAAATTGTTTCAACTTCGAGTGATTTATACCAAAATCGACTCCCAAAAAGAATCCTATAGTACTCCTTACATTAATACTTTTATAATATATTTTGTATCTCCTTACATAAATTCTTGTAAAGGAAATACAAATTTTATTTTTTATGTGGCAACAAATTGTTTAGACAAAAATTTAGAAAAATAGACCACTCCAAACTAGCCGTTAAGTAGAAAACGGTGGACCAGAGAATCTCGTGGGTCGGTGAAAACGAAATCCACCCTTACATGGGCCCAGGGGCGGCCCAATTAACACACAACTTAATTAAAATAGTAAGGGCATGTTTGATTTGGAGTGTAAATTCGAAAAAAAAAAAAAAGTACTCCCATAGCCGAAAAGTTTGCGGGAATTTTTGGACAAAAAAAATGTAATAATGAAAGTGTTGAGAGATAATTTTGTAAATTTTTATATATAAAATAAATAAAGTAGATGAATTGAGTATATAGTAGACCTTAAAAAATAATGACAGTAAATATGTATATATTGTGAAAGTGAAAATTGTGATGATTATTTTTAGTTTTAAGTATACAAATTTTTGAAGAAAAAAAAAAAACTATAAAAAATTTTGAGAAATGGATAGAGTACTTATTTATTATTAAAAATAATATATTTTCCACACACTCATGACTCACCTTTTTTGTTGGAGGGTAAATTCGATAAACAAAATTATGTTCTATAATTCTATACAAATTTAAAAAATACTAACAATTAAAAAGATATTAGAAGTATAACATAAAAGTTAGACACATATCATTACAAATTATTATAATCTTGAAATTAAAATTCCACATTTTTTACCTCAATAATTAATATAAATAAATTGATTCCAGCTTATCTAAATTTAAAATTATTAAAACAATTAATATAAATAAATTGATTCCAACTTTTTTTAAAAGTTTAAAAGTATAAAATTAATTTTAATACCACAAAAGAATTTTAACTCATGTTAAATATGTAAAATTAATTCATTATGCAACATGATACAATTAAACACAATTTTAAGTTCAAAATTTTAATTTAACATTTTAAAATATACAAAAAGTAGTACTTAAAATTAAATTATATATAAAAAAAGAGAAACTTAGGCTTAACAATTTTAAAATGACAAACCCTAATCATTTTAATAATTAATAATGTACAACTCCCTTACCTCATTTACCATAAATACCCACACTTCCTCCCCTCACTCTCTCACCACACTTTCCTACATACACTCTCTCTCTTTCTCTCTCTCTCTCTCTACAAATTTGTTGATTGCAATATGACGAAGGAGGTCTCGGAGCAGGGATCTTACGGCGCAAAGGACTACCACGATCCACCACCGGCGCCGCTGTTCGACGGCGGGGAGCTGACTAAATGGTCCTTCTACAGAGCTCTCATAGCTGAGTTCATTGCAACTCTCCTCTTCCTCTACATCACCGTTTTGACTGTCATCGGCCACAGCAGCCAATCAGCCGCCGACCCCTGTGGTGGCGTCGGAATTCTCGGCATTGCATGGGCTTTTGGCGGCATGATTTTCATTCTCGTCTACTGCACCGCCGGAATTTCTGGTTCGTTTACCTAATTTTGTTCTTGAAGAAAACTCCTCTCCGATTTTCATTTGTTTTTTATTTTATTTTTCCTGTTGAGGTGGGGGTAGGGTGGGGTGAGTAACTGAAAAGGTAACCGTATCTTTCGTCAGAGATATTTTGTGATCTTCTGCAAAGTTGCTAATTACGAAGAGATATAAATTAATTTAATATTTGTAAAATGTACAGGTGGACACATAAACCCAGCAGTGACGTTCGGGCTTTTCCTGGCCCGTAAAGTGTCGCTAGTGAGGGCCGTGATGTACATGGTGGCGCAATGTTTGGGAGCCATTTGTGGAGTGGGACTGGTCAAGGCCTTCCAAAGCTCCTTGTACAAGAGGCACGGCGGCGGCGCCAACGTCCTCAACGACGGCTACAGCACCGGCGTTGGTCTCGCCGCCGAGATCATCGGCACTTTCGTCCTTGTCTACACCGTCTTCTCCGCCACCGACCCCAAGCGGAGCGCCAGAGACTCTCACATCCCTGTAAGAACCATCTTGCTTCATTACTACGAATACTTTTTTATTTTTTAATTGCATTGGTATTTGGTTAATATGGATCTAATATTTCAATCTAATTGCATACTCATTTAATTTAAATATAGGGTTAATTGTTTTTTTTTTTCAAAGTTATTTTTATTTTTACAACTTGAGAATATTCTTCAAATGACGTGACGTGATTGTCTACGAAATTGGAAAATATTGAAAAAAGACAGTGTATAAAAATGTGATTAAACGGCAAGAATGGAAAGAAAAAACGGATTTACTAAAATTAGTATTTAAACTATTATATTTATTTATTAATGAATCGATTAAATAGAATATGCAATTGTGGGACACACGGACAGCTAACATTAATGATTTTTTTTTCACTTTTTAAAATTGAACAAGTGAATAGTGAAATCCGAGTCATCAAGTGTGCGTTACAACATGAGAAGGGCAAAACATGTGGTGGATGCAACTTTAAGAAATTCATGCCCAAAAAGAAGTTTTGGAATTTACTACCATTCATGAACCTTAGGAAGGGGGAAAAAGGCCCCCCCAAAATCACTCCATATTGTCTGTGTTTCTTTTTCAATATTCAGACAGTAGTATAATAATATCACAATAAATAATGGTGTGTCTGAAAGCTTTTGGGTAAAATACAAGATGAAATGGATCTAAAAGTATATTACCCTCAAGTAAAAGTCTGAAAGAATACATTTTGTTGTGTTATGTTGTTCTTTTTCAAGAATGGTATCGTATTGGAACTTGTTCTTGTTTACCAATTATATAACTTTTGAAGGGAGGCCATGTTGTCTTTTGCATGTGACACCAAGTTTCAGTGTAGATTCTTCTGGATTTTTACCATATAATTGAAGTAATGTTGTTGGTATGCTAGGTGTTGGCACCTCTCCCAATTGGATTTGCGGTTTTCATGGTTCATTTGGCTACGATTCCGATCACCGGGACCGGAATAAACCCTGCTAGGAGTCTTGGAGCTGCAGTTATCTACAATCAGGACAAGGCTTGGGATGATCAAGTAATTATATTTTCTACATTCACTTTTTTTACTAGTAGTAATTTTTTGAGTTTTTCTAAATTTTTTGTTTTTGTGCAGTGGATCTTCTGGGTGGGACCCTTCATTGGTGCAGCAATTGCAGCATTCTACCACCAGTTTATTTTGAGGGCAGGAGCTGCTAAAGCCCTTGGCTCATTCAGGAGCACTTCCCATAATTGATGATTTCAAGCAAGAAAATGGAACAAGAGAAGATCATGTTCATGTCAATTATAAATAATCCTTTTTCTTCAATGTTGTATGTTGTATGCTTAAGTAAGTTTTCATATGAGATTTCTTGGTTCCCTTTTCACGAATATTATCAATTTATTCTAATTAATTTACTTTGTTGTAATCTTCATTGGATTTCTTGTTCTAATTTAGTCATGTTTCTTCGTGCTTAATATTCACAATATGAATCAAATGATATACTATCAGTTATCACCAAATAACACGTGCTTACGAAAGTGGAAAAGTGTAATTGCCCCTCGTATAAATAAATAAATAAATGTGTAATAGAGTTTTCTAGAGCTTCTTTCTCCAAATCTATACAATAATATATTAGACGTTGGTAGGTACTTGTGTACTATTTTTCTATACTTAATACGTTGGCATTGTAAATGGCCTAGAATATTGTTAATGACATGTAAGTATAACCACATAATTAAATATGAAGAGGTTTAGGAGAAAACGCCAAGTGTATGGTAACAAAAGCAGTACTTATCCAGCTAAGTACAAGATCCAAGACTACTGTTAAGATGTAGAACAACTTTTGTCTTATTCTATATATAAAGACTATCATATCACCACTTTTATTGCTTGCATATTTATGGGCCATTTTGCATGTTAAATCCGGTAGTTTATTTACTGTTCTAAATAGCAACGGTAATAAATACTGGAATGGTTGATAAATTCAATATATTTTGTAAGGGTTGATAATTTTTAGGTTAGCAATTAAAATAAGACTATGATACTTACACAAAAAATATTAAATATTTGAATGAGTCAACCGGGTCTATAGCTTTAATTGATGTCTTCTGCGAAAATCATAATGATACCATATGAACAATAACTTAACGTCTCATTTTAAATTCATTATTTACTATATTAGTAGAGTTTAATGCAAAAAATATTTATAAAATATAATAAAATAATAACATGTTGTGTAATTTAAAATAACAAATGTTTTATTAAGACATTAAGAAATGATGAATTTAATTTTTAAAACATAAATTTAAAATGGGAGGGAGAGAATACTGTATTTATGACAACACAGAATTATTTGTAAAGAGGCATTGGCCAAATCAAAGTTGGGGCATTTTATATTTAAATAACTTCTAACTTAACGCAATACGAAAATTGTGGTTATGTTACCAGAAGTACCAAGTAGAGAAAAACAACCTATACATTGTTTTTTCACTTAAATTTGTATTCGAATTTATTTAAATAGAAGTAGACCTTTGCAAAAACCCAAATCAACTTCTTTGAAGCTACAAGCCTATAATCACTACAAAAAAGGTTTTTTGTTAGAGTCTATAATATTATAATTTTACTTTTATCAATTTTATCCAACACGTTTAAGGTATTCAAGTAATGGAGTAAAGTTTTTCCGAAATTTATAAGATTTTGGTAATTGAGAAGATCAAAACTGAATTTTTTGGTGTTTAATCCAACGAGGTTCTGAACCCCAACATGTTTTATCATTGCACCATATCTATAGGAGCAAAAAACGAAACCTTTTTACATAAACTACATTAGTAACCAAATCGAATTCAAACTCAAAAAATTAAGTTCGTTCGGGTTTCAGAGTTTTCAAAACCGAAACCTAACCTAACAATACATCAACTCAAGTTGTCTCCACTACATAAAGCTTTTAACCATCTTTATTAGACTTAAAAAACATAGGATAGGCGCATAAGCCTAGTTGATGAAGACAACCATTGACAAATCACAAAAGCATGCACTTACTCAGGTTAGGACAGCCCCTACTTATCATAATATTTGCTGCAAAAAAAGTGCATCTTAGCTTTCAATCTTTACTATCTTCTTTCACATTTGATGGAGACTTTTCCTGAACAAGAATATGCTTCATACTTAGATGAGCTGATAAGTCATTAATCATTATTCAGTTGAAGAAACTAATTTTTTAACTCAACTCCAAAAACAGATGTAATATTTACGGACTCAACTCGACTCGAAGAAAAGCATGCTAAGCAAACAACCTTCAAGAATCAAGTCTACTTAGGTAAACATGATGTACAAGAGGGTGTTTGGTCAGTTAATATGGTGTTCCTAATTGTTTGTCACTTTGCTAATATCAACCAAAATTTACCTTTTTCCTTTTCCACCAATAACCCTAATAAACACTAACCATCTTCTGTAATTATAAGCTTATTATATCATCAAGTAGTAATAAATAAGGGTACAATAGTCTTGTGAAATTCTAAATGATGAAAAAATGGTTTGTGGGAATGGATAAAACCAGACAGATAATTAGGAACGGAGGGAATGCTTTCTAGAGCATTTTTCGTCAAAGTGCTTTGAATGTAATGAAACTAGATATAAATCATATAATGCGTTGGTAGTTAACAGACGATGTTAAAACTTACAAGTTGCTTATCAATTTGCAAGGATGTAAAGAAAAGAAGAAAAAGAAGAGTCATATCATTAAATGTTTTTTAAAAATTCCATATACAAAAAATCTTACTAGCTGGGAGTGATCCTGTACCGGTTGGGAATGCGGGGGTAGGTAGGAAGATTGAAGAGGTACAACAGAGAAAGGAAAGGAATCTAACCGGAAAAGGCAAATCATTCAACTTCACATTTCATCCGATGAAAAGCTTCCTAAGAGGTCCATCCTTACGATCTTTGGAAGTTGATTCAGTTAATGCTAGAATTCTCCGGATTCCAGTTGTGGCTGCACCTCTACCTAGAGCAGCAGCCCTTGCCACAATCTCTTCCTTCAATGGGATGATTCCAGCAGGTGCTGCTGATGTAGGTGAAACTGAAGTGCTGGGTGCAGCTGGGGCAACTGCCTTGAGAGACGATGGTTGATACGTCCCTGCTCTACGCTTGTTATAATCGTCTAGTATGCTTTGTTGGTCAGTCCTTTTGAGGCCCTAATATCAGATTAAGTGAAACGAATGTAAGCACGATGATAATTGCATAAAAAAATCACGACCTTTTTAGGTTTTTTCAATTACAGATATATTTTTAAAATTTGCAATTCGACACACAAACTTTTTAAAATTTTGCAATCATATCGTATGACAAATTTCCGTCAACTTATGCAGATGTGACAGTCGGATCATTTTTTTGGAAAAATGCAAATAAATTCACGACCTTTTGTTATTATTTCAATTTAATCACAACCTTCTAATTTATTTACAATTTCATATACTGTCACTGTCAGCAAGAGTTGTCGAAAAATAGTCATGTGATAGAATTGCAACAATTTGAACGGTAGTGTATTGAATTGCAAATTTTAAAAACATATGTTGTTATTTATAAAACATGAAAATGTTGCGATTTATATTGCAATTAACCCAGATATTTTACAACAAAAATAAGAATCCCAAAATAAAATCACCACAGGAAAAACAAATTCATGAAGTTAATGATGGGGAACAATGACCTTAAGATCGAGAAGTCGCTGGAACTCTGAGGGACTGCCCTCAGGTAGCAGAGCACAGTATGTATCAGCAACAGAGTCAATAGGGGATAATATCACCTGTAGAATATTTACACAACAATTAACCAGGATATGGTGTAAAACCTCGTGAAATCACAAATTCGTACCTTTAATAGCGCTTCAGCTTTGCTCATTTCACGGCTTACAAATTTTGAGTAGCCAGATGCAGCAGATACCTGCTCAGAGAAGCAAACAGGCCAGTGACATGGAATTTCAATCATAAAATGGTGACAAAAGAGTGGAGGATCTATCCAAACAGGCTAAAAAACAGAATCAGGTGATACATTCAACTACAGTATGTATTATCATGCTATAAGATAGAAGCCATGGATGTCTAAAGTAGCAAGTTGGTATTACAGCAATATACAGAAATAATTAGTTGCTGCAATCTATTGGAGTTGATATTTTACCTGCTTTCCAAGTGAAGGAATTTCCAGAAGGATTGTTTTTACAGCTTGCGTATCCAACAACATCTGCAGATATCAAATACAAACACATGGTTAACAGCTAAATTTGTTTTGACCATTAAGTATTCAATAGATTTACACAAGGACAAAATCATTGAAATAATTATCACTCAAAATCAATTGACTGCTGACTGATAAAATCCATACTATTAAGTGAACGCATGCAAAAAATGTGCAGGAAAACAAAGAGAGTTAAAGCAATAAGTACTTGTTGTGCTCCCGTTTCTGAGATCTGCTTGCATTTGAATATATTGCTATAAAAACGTGGGCCAAGAGACGACGCAAGCTGCAAAGATCAAAGAACGAATTAGCTTAGAATCACGGGATAATATAAGATATATAATGAGTGGTTCAGTGTGGATCAGTTTCAGACAATTTTCATGTTGATTTTCGGAAAAACATTTATACCTATGGAGATTCTCCAACCATGCAGCATAAGGTAGAGAAAGCTATTTTACTAATTAACATTGGAATAAGGACCAAGAAAAAAACAGAAGTAATTCATATATATTCACCTTATCCAGAAAGAATTGGTAATATATAGGAGAAAGCAGCTTCCCAAGTACAGGAATGCTTGCACTCAGAATTGTATTTATCCCATTCACATATCTGCAGGAATACAAGGTTAACTCATAGAAAGGACTACCAGAACCAGCAATAACATATTTATGAAGGCATCTTACTCAGATTGGTCACCAACACTTTCAAGTGTGCCCCAAGGAACACGTGTCATTGCAGCCATCTCAGCATCAAACTTGGTTTCTATACCATTCACAAGAGTTATCAGTGCTTTCGTTATAACTGCAGAGAACTCATCCTGCACGAAACAGCAACATTATGAGATATGGATGGGGGTGGGGGTGGGGGTAGGGGTCGGAAGGAGTAACTTTAACAATATGAAATTTTATGTACCTGTACTTCAGACATGTCGATACTATCTGCATATTGAGGATCAACTATTTTGGACACACTTTCAGCCAATTCATCCGACTGAAAACATTTTAAAAGAAAAAAACAAGGGAAAAGAAGAATCAGGATAAAGTGAAGTAAAGTAAAGTAAACCTAAGAAATAACTTGAACGAAGCTATATCTGCAGCACACACTTGAACCTCACTCAGCGATATGTTAATTGGTATGGATTTAGATCTGAGAGTGATTTCGGATCTAAATTCTTAACTCGGGCTGCAGGTATGACTTGAACAAAGCTAAGAAATAACTTGAACATAGCTACTGATTTTAGCCCACATCAACTTCAATCTTTCTAATCTTAGTTCATACTAGGACTTGTTAATCGATCACTTCTTTAGATCTGAGAGTGATTTCGGATCTAAAGTCTTAACTTGGGACGCAGGTTTGACTTGAATAAAGCTAAGAAATAATAATAAATAGCTTGAACAAAGCTACTGATTTTAGCCCACATCAACTTCACTTTTTCTAATCTTAGTTCATACTAGGACTTGTTAATCGAATCAAATCGATCACTTCATCAGATCTGGCCTAGCCCATATCACAACGCTAATCAGAGATTATCACTTAAAGTTGCAAATGCCTAATAAGATCTTTTAGAAGGTCAGTCACAGTATTTCACGCACTTGATATTGGTCTAATATAATTTGATCTAGTGGAGCTCAACAACTAATTGCTGCAAATTCTAATTCTACAGCAGAGGTCTCAGTCAGTAGAATCTGCTGCTACTACTACAACTTAATAACTTGGATTCTGGGCAGCCTGTTGAGTATCACAGTACTTCTGTCAACACAACTGAATTTTTAACTTGCCAGAATTATTTGGAAACATATTCTACGATTCATTTAGTTCGACTAATTGATGCAAATAATCATATGATTGAAGGGCATAGTTTGAATAAAATGAACTCCATGACAAGAAAGAAAATTTTTGGTCAAAACAAGCCTAAAATTTCTATTCACAGCACTAACATTATAGCAGTGGGCTGTGCTGCATCACCCACTTTCTTATTTTTCTAACCCTATCATTCTGTATCTTTCTGCATTCTAAAACCAACCGACATTGCTGATAAATTAAGCAATTCAGACACTAACCGTCTTGTGACAATATTCAGCTGTGTTGACTATATAGCAGATCAGGCGTTCATCCTTGTCAGACGTCTGCAAAAAGACAGACAGTCAATTCTATTGCACATGCATAAGTAATCAAACTAAGTAATCATTAACCTTGATTTGACCATCCATTCCTGTGGCAGCTGCTACGATTCCTGTGCCACCCTTCGGCAATCTTGCAAAAAGCTTTGTAGCATATGCTTTAAGAATTCTTTGGAATACCTATGTCCAGAACAATAAAGTCTCAAGTATATGTACTGGAGCTGTACAATTGAATGCCTATACACACACCTATTTATATAATAGATGCAGAATAAAATGCATGTATGCGTCAAACTTCAATCCACAATATAAATCCATATATCCTCCAATCCTTAGAACAATCATAAGAAAGGTAGAAAGTTCAATATGATCTCATTTCATTGAAACTAAGTAATGTCACAATAGAGGCACTGCTTCTGCATCAAATCCATGAGTGAATCAAGATTTCTTATCTCGATCTTTTGTATTCTGCTCAGAAATTTCAAATATCAAGTCACATGCTTTGACACGCTGACAAAATTTGAAGAACTATAGTATACATAGTGCTCTAATATAGGAACTCATTCCTTGATAGGTGTTGAACATTTGTATCACCATGTGGAGGAATATTAAGGCTGAAAATTTAACCGGGCATTTTTAAATGGACAACAAATCCAGCCATTAGCATGCATGCACCAATGGAAATCAATAACACACCTTGAATAAATTAAACAGTGTCTGTTTTTTTGTCAAAGCACTGCATCTCTTTAGGCTCCTCCTTATAATCAAAAAGACCTTCATAATACAGCACAAGGATTAGTATTCAGTAAGCTCAATGAGATGCAAGAATAAGAAAAACATGAAAAATGCAAAAGAATAGTTACTTTCAAAACATAGTGGCATACAATGCTGTTCTAATATTTACTTCACAATAAGGGACTCATCAGTGCTCATGGTGAATTTGAATTGTACAAGAAACCAATAGAACCGGTTTGTTTTGGGTTTTGTAAACCAGGTTTTGGGTTTTTAAATCCTAATCCGATTCTACTTTGGGATTCTAAATCCAGTTATAAAAAATTACCCATACAAATGACCTATAAAATCTTATCAATCAATATCAATTCAACTACTCTTCTACTTTCACACCATCCAAGTACACTAATTAAATAATAAAACATCAATCACTCTTACACATTGATTTGACATAAAATTAAATCTTACCTTACTAAAAAACCCAAAAGAAAACACTTATCTTACTATTATTCAGGATTTAAAAAACTGGTTTTTAAAAGTCACTTAAACCCAAAACAAACATCACCTATTCACCTTTAGGTTTTAGCTCTACAGACTAAATTCTTCTACGGGTTATGAATAATGAAAATAGCTGTAATAATGCATTTCATTTTTCATGTCACTTATTGGAGGTCAAAGTTAGAGTTGGATGCAAAACTTATTGTCTTTAAGTTTCAGGAGTATCAGATTTTTTTTTTTCATTATACTTAACTAGATTTCCCTTTCTCCTTTGGAGGAGGGGCGTAGGGTAATAAATAATACGACCACATGGATAAAGCTGATGTTCCAGTCAAATGAAATAGCATGTGATGTGATTGTATATGGGGGAGAAATTTATCAAATTTAAGTACATGACAAACAATCGGACTTGCTTACAGCACAAGTTATTCAAAAATCACATGTTTACTGCTTACCATAAGCTATATAAAAAGTTCAAAGGACAAGAAGCATTGCCAGAGACAATATAATTTATTCTTATCTTCTGATGGCAACTGCACTTAGCAATTCAATCTAGGTCAGTTTCATCTGGTAGTAACATGCCCCATTCTTATAATTATGTATATTAAAAAGGACAACTTGAACTTCATCTCTCAAGAATAGGAGGGCTTGGCCCCACATGATGGTGACAAAAGACGGAAAACAAAGTGAAAACGGGCGAAGATTGAAGCCACCACACACATATTTCAACCAGTACCTAACCATGATTATCCCAAGTAAAGAGAGATTGCAGCATCTCAACAATATAAAAATATTTTCATGTCATTTTTCTTTCTAATTACCTGCATACTGCTAGATAAAATATTATTTTGACTTCCGTCTTCAACATTCCATGTTTCTTCCTGTAAAATATGATGAAATTCATGTTAATCAAGGAGAAAAAAGCATAACAGGGACAAAAAGTTTGAACACTTTCAATGAGCTAAACCTGGACAAGTTTCTCCAAATGGTCCATAAGAGACTTCTCTTCCAGTTCAACATATACTGCCAAGTAAGGCTCAAAGCATGATGAGATGATCCCTCTAAAATTGAACTGCCAGGTAAATCAATATCAGTGAAGTGAACACACCATGAGTACATTTTTTAGATTTGCATCAATATAGAAAAAAAACTGAATGTGTGGAAGAAGCAGATGATGGAGTCATATTTTGACATGCAGCAAGTAGGTAAACATTAAGTTGAGCATGAATTGCATAACAGAACCTGACCATCACAAACAAGAACCGAGTTTTGTGTTTGCCTAATCAATAATCTAAAGCAACCAAACGAAAAGAAATTAGGAACAGAGGGAAGGTGATACAGCGGCGGAAGCGTATAAAAGAAGATAAATACGAAGAACACAAAAACACACAAATCCGTTGATTCTACGAATATCCGGAAAAATAATTAAAATACAATCTTATCTTCATCAGAAGGACTGTTTCCGGTTGAAAACATAAATCCCATTAATTTTGAGCATCTAGTTACTCATAGGAAATTCAGATAAGAAACATTACCCCCGCACCAGGCACAGACAAATCTTTGAGGCCATCTTGATCCTGGAGAGGAAAATTAACTATTTAGGCAGGATTAACATATGCCTAATATATGTGACTAGTAGATTATATTAACTATACATAAAATAAAATCATGCATGCCTCATTCTCACTTCCGCCATGTGCAGCAAGCTTTTTCTCATATTTCTTTCGAATGTCTGAAACAGTCTGATTAGTTTTACCCATATCTTCCCCAGTTTCACTTCCTGGTTCTTTGCTACGACTTCCACCACCAAATTTCTCTGCTAATTCTTCCTCAAATTCCAGAGTCCTTTGCAATGCCTTCAAGCAGCAACCAATTAAAGCATCAGTTATTCAAAATCCTAAAAGAAGACATGTCTAAAATGCATGATAAATATATAAAATGTTCCATACACATTGAATGCAACACACAAAATTGCAAGGGAATAAAAAGTTCACCCTCAAACTTCTACAAGGTGATCAATATTTCCATGAAAAGATAATTGTTATGCTTTAAATTAATTAACGTATCTCCATGTCAAAAATAATGACAGAGTGTAATTGACAGATTAAGTTTTGAGTTTTCGCCCATATTAACAATGGATGAGGAAAAAAATAGACAACTGTAACATGGCTAAAACTATTCCTGAACAAACTGAAAGGAAAAATCAAGTTACACAAGCATTCAAGTGAATGGATATCTTAAGTCAGATAGTTTGGTTTTATGATTAACAAATGTGCTAGGGAAATTGATATTCAACTAACTTGAGGATATGGCGTATGGAAAAAAAACCCCAAAAACACCATTAAAATTATTATATATATAAACGATGTTACAGGCAGAATAAAAATATGATTAACAGAAGGCATAGAAGATGCATGCATTTGATGATAGACTTTGAAGTGCACATCTCTGATAAGTTATAAAAGGGCATCGCACCTGGTGCCAAAGATTGGTCAATTTGAGGATCACTTCAGGAAACAAGGTAATAAGAGGAACTTACTAGCAATAATGTCCCAACATCTGGCTTTTCATTAAGATTGTTGAGGATTTCCACGAGTTGCGTCCTGTTTACACAGAAATCCTTACATGACTTCATCATGACATTGTTTAGAACTCGCCAAGAAATTTTCACAAATTCTAGTTAGAAAAATGCAGAAAGTGGGCATTCTGTTGTTATCTCCTCAAAGAGCAAACACAAAACCAAATATCAAAGCTCCATTACAGAGGCTTATTGAACGAATATATTGACATACATATGGAATGGACAAAATGATGAAAGGAACCCCTCACCCCCTAGTGTTTGTAGTAGAATCATAGCCCGTACAACATAGGAAAAGTGTTGCCACAGGATAATATTTGCTTCTACGGATATCCGAATTCGTAAACATAGTAAAGGATAAATAATTAATCAAAGTTTATATTCAGATGTCCTCATATTGGTCCAACTAGGTTGTGAACCAAAGGAGAATAATCTGACCATGAGGCTTGACCTGTAAACACCAATGAGATAAATTACCATTTACCAACCTCGTCAACTTGCAGAACTGGATGCAAAGCAGATATGGAACATGCCATGAAGACGGGAAAATTTTCCAAATCTCCTCATTGGTTCTTAGTCGACGCTTGATCCAAGCGTATCTCCTTTCTGTTTTATCCAGCTTCGCCAATTCTGCCAAATATTGCCCACGTTTCAAGTTTTAACTCATCAACTCAACTTCAGAAAAGATTGAATATCAATAACAAAGTATACATGAAAATACTAGACAAACCTGCTCCCTCAAAAATTTGCTGATATGAAGTAAGTTCCCTGCTGCAGAAGTTCTTCACTAACTCTTCCCTGACTGATGGCTCCAAAGCATCAACGACCAGGCAAGCATCAGATAGCTGCTGCAGTAAATTAGTTTCCTCAGTCTCTTTCCCTGTACCTAAGCTGTAGAAGAGTCGTTAGGAGCAAGTCTTACCAAATCAATAGAGAACAGAACGAAAGGAAGAGAAAAAGAGAAAAGCAAGTATAAAGGACAAATAATGTTTCACATCACATATGATGGAACTCAACCTGACAATCTGCTTTAAAACATATATAACCACTAAAACAAGATCATCTTAAACCTAATCAAATCTTCTATAAATTGTTGGCATTAAACCAATTGCTGCGTATTGATCTTTATTTTAATGTACATTTCCAAGTGACAATAATCTACCCAAATATTAACAACGATTAAGAGCAGTGAGAAAAAAGAGTGTTGAACCTAACAACAATACGTTCACCAGCAACTAGACAGGTCCCATACAGGCTGATCCTAATGCTGGCTTGAGGCTGACTTTAAAAATGGGCCACTTAATATCAGAGTGATTTCGCTGTATTTATTTATTTAGTGGCTCTTCGTAGCAGTTCTTTATATCTAAATTTTATCAAGTAAGTACACAAACTCTTTTACATCGAGGAAGGCATGGCCTATTGTGTGTTCATGAGAATGAGAAGACTGCTTTGCCAAATGTTAATTTTAGTTCTTATTGTTAGTTTTTAGTTAGTTTTTGGGCCCAAGTTGGTTGACTATACAGCTATGAAAAAGGAACTGCCTAGGATCCATACAATCAACCAGATGGCAGCATTGAACTTTAGTTTGAGATGAGATGAGAAGGTATAAATAGCATTTTGCTCAGATAGATCTTTAAATTTCAGAAGTAACACACCTAGAGAAATCTGAGAATACATGAGACTTCAGAATTTGTTTGATGCTCTTAAACTTCTCCCGAAGCTCTGTGATCCTCTGAAAATCTCTATAAGCTTCAAAATGGCTGCATAGCTGGTTGACAGCCTGTAATATATTCAGAAACCTTGAAATTATGCGAAAGTATAACATGAAAAAATATAGTCTATCTGCAAGGCATCAGCAATTTCATCATAAACCTAAAAGAGAAGCTAACATATAACACATGAGATTAAACATGTAGAACTAATTAACTTACATGATGAAAAATATCTTAAAGCAAGAAATTAAGGGTTCAACTCGAGAGTGAAATTCAAATATATATCATCTGCATAACTATATTCTTCAATCAATAGCACATAGAAAGACTGCAAAACATATGCACACCATGTAATACCTCAAGCTGTGCAGCTGCCTCCTTGTATTGCCTTTTAGAAGCCATAGCTTGAAGTTGTTCTACCGCAGACACTGTCAAACAAACAAAAGGTTTTTGAAATAACATCGAATGTAGAAAGAAAAAATACAAACATATAATATTTTATGTACTCTTCATATAGAGCCAGGGTTTCATGATTCTCATGAGTCGTGACAAAATGAAAAGTAATGCTGAATCTGCCGATCTATGCAAAATACTAAAAAAAAAAAGCTCCAAATTCAAATAACAAATTGTGCCCTTGAATTATGGGTACACGGTCAGCTTCTTTTACAACTCATTTAAAAGCTGTGGTTACTTTAGCCTTTAGCGTATCTTATTTAAAATTATTTCTCAGGCATGAACAAAGCCATATATGGATTTTATTTTTTATTAAAATTCAGAATATCATATATAGCAGAAGTGGGCCATAAAAA
Source organism: Galeopsis tetrahit (assembly GCA_963675135.1). Taxonomy (NCBI): domain Eukaryota; kingdom Viridiplantae; phylum Streptophyta; class Magnoliopsida; order Lamiales; family Lamiaceae; genus Galeopsis; species Galeopsis tetrahit. Next base: position 62,751,537 of record OY776121.1, on the reverse strand, counting down.
TATTGGAAATAAGAATGTATATGGAAACAGGAGGACAGAAACAAAAAGCGGCCACAAAAATCATCTCCTAGAAGCATGATTATGCCATGATTGTAAAATTCTAATCCTCTATTCCCAGCATTCACATGTATTATGTTTTTACTTTTCTTCTCAACAAGTAGACATAGTTTTGCTCAAACAAGTAAATATGACTAGGCAAGGCATAAGTTCCCCTTCCATGTTAACCAGGAGATTTGCTAACAAACGTTGCCCCCATCAAAAACTTTAACATCGAAACTAGCTATCAAACTAATCTCATCTCTGCCGAAGTTGTTGACAGTTGGCTTTGCCGCTTTGATGAGCAGGACACAGCAAGAAAACAAATTCTTCCTGAATATCTAGATTGTGTGGATCATATATCAACTGCTCAAGCAGTAGATGAACAATATTTTATCTCATAAACAGTACCACTCAAAGTGAAAATATTGAAAGGGTTCTAAACTAAACTTTCTCCAGAGAATCAAGACTAAAAAGGCTCACCTAACATAGTAAGGCGATGAAGGGCAGTAATTGTAGTAGTTATATGCTTCTTTGCAAAATCTAATTTCTTGATGTCACGGCATATTTCCTGAACCATTGTTTCACTTTGCTCTGCTTTAGTTTTTATTTCTTGCATTTTGTAAATGAGTTCCTTCCAAATGGTAAAATTAAGTTAGTCAAAGAGCAACAGTACATAATATAAAACTTAAACAAAAATGATAAGGAAACCACAGGAAGTGTGAAGGAATTTGGATTTTTTTTTTAGAAGACAACTAACTAAAACAATAAGCAAACCTGAACTGCACGCGTAGCTGCTGCAAGATCCTCCCGGGCTTTGCTCCCTGAATTACTCTATTATGAAGTGGTGTAGCCATCAAATAAGTGTCACCAAGAAGAAATATTGTTGGAAACAAAAAAAGTTATGTTTTTCTATGAAATAGCCATCAATAATAACTAGCAAGAGTGATTAGTCTTTGCTCGCGTATCTCGGCCTCAAAGTTAAATATTGATCACTCTTCCACTGGGTAAATGAAGTAAAAACATCTACCAAAAATTCCAATAACAGAAGAAGCATTATTTTCAACATGCAGTCAGATGAAACTGCCTCGATTTCTAAATATGGCAAAATCAGAACTTCAAAACAATAACAAGCAAGAGTTGGTCAACAACCACTATAAAGATTAACAAAGTAATCAGAACTGTGTAGGCCAGAATTACTTATAGTCAATAGACTCAATACAACAAAAAATCATGTAGGATATTAGGTAAGTGGCCCAGATATATTTGCAGGCTTGCTGGACTGATTTCAAAATTCAACTCCTATGACAAAGCCTTCTTCTATTCAAGCCATTAAATCTAATCAAGGAGATAATAACATATGATCTCTTATGTCCATCACTTCATCATACGTCAACTGAACCACACTAAATCTAAATACTCCAACCAAGACAGCTCTATTAATGTTATTTCAATTAGAAACCTATAATGACAATTAATCAAGTACAGGCCATTAAATGTGATATCACACCAATTAATCATCAGTCAAAAAAGTAAAACATCAGAAAATATCAAAATTTATACTTCAAATTAGAACCAATAAATAAAGATACCAACCTGCTGACGAACAGCTGTCAAAATCTCAGCATCCACTCTACGAATTTCACTATGTATTTTCTGCATAAGTGGCTCAACACCAGATAGAGATGCCTCTGCATATGAATCAGCTTCTTCATCGTCAAAATTAAAATATTTGAAACATTAAATAGGACAACAACTGAAGGTTCAGGACACCACAACCACAACACAATAAACCCAAACCATCTGGTATATCTATTCTCATAAAGAAAATTTGGCCTGATTGAGTTTCTTAACATCGTCTGCACATATTATTAGTTTTATAATTTGCACTTCATCGATTAAAATACACACGAGAAGAAAATTGCAACATAACACTTGTTTTTTTTTTTTTTTTCATAAACGCTAAGTAATCTGAATCACCTTGTCCTGGCCACAAGTTCTCCGATTAGACTATATGACATCATATTATATTCCAATTCCCATAACAAAAAAAAAGAATGAAATTTCAATAATTCAGAACAAAATCTCTCCAACTACGGAGGGAAAAAATTGAAAATGCAAAGTAACTAAAAATGCATACACACACACACACATATATATATATTTATATGTATATGTATACGCACATCAACTTCTAACTTCCTAAGCATCATTGTGTAGGTAGGCGTTTCTATGAGTTTTTTACCTGTGGGAAACATCTGATTGATGTAATCCAAAGCACTCTGCTTATCAGCTGTCGCCATTATTCGCGATCAAAAAGCTGAAAGCCAATCATAATTCAATAAATTAGCAAATTACTCACTAAACAGTCCATGCTCAGCCATTGGATCTGGATCATTAGCTCAAACACAACTTTAAAATAACAATAAAATAACATCAATTAGAGCTTATAATACCTGGTGAATCACCAGTCTCCTTCGCGTCTGATAATCACACTGCCACGATCAATAATTCTGAACTGGAGACGAGTAATTGAATAGAGGAGAGATCTTTAATTTTTTTATCACTTGGTAGCGAATAGCAAAGCAATGGGAAAATGGGGGCGGTTCGTTCGAACCGGTTTTTCAGTATGAACTATGAAGGCGGGCCGGTCAAACGTCGTCGTCACTTTGGTTAATTTTGATTGTAATTTTAATTTATCAATCGATTTATTATTTTTAGTACTATTTATTACGTGATTAATATTTTCATTTTTTTTTCTCTATTTCCAGGATAGCATTTACATCTCTAAATTTAGTTTTTCTTTGTCATTTTATTTTATTCACATCTTAATCTAAAAATACGCATCAGAAAATTATTGTATATTCTATATTTTTTTTGTAAGAAAAAGTTAAAACAACAGATGAAAACTAAAATGCAAGCAACTAGTTCGAGTAAAAAATCATGGACCAAAATTTAGATATATTGAGGTTGAAAAAAACTTGAATAAGATCATCTGATAAGTTTTATTTATTATATTAAATGAGGTCTTGTGTAAAATCGTACAACTGTGAAATAAATTACAATGAGAGTATGACGTTTTAATATTTTAAAATGAAGTGAATATTAATTTATTATCCGTAAAATAGTCTTACACAATTTTTTGTCAAATATATTATCATGATTCACATACATATGGAACTGTGCAATTGGTCTCATATGCATAAAACTATCTCACACACAAAAAAAAAAAAGTCAAAATTTTATCTCTATTTTTTCCAATAATGACAGTGATCGAGTTACTCTTGAAAATTTAGAATTATATTAAAATGTATTTTTAAATATTATATTTGATTAGTAATAAATTGATACATAGATATTCCACATATCCCTAGATACTTTTGGTTGTATATGGTCTATATAATTTTTATTTTTCGTTTTAACAAGAAAAAAAATATTATATTCTGAGTTTTGTGATGCTATTTTATCAATACAAGTCATGCACAGGGAAACTGAAATATTGCCCAAAATAGAACTAAACCTTTGAACAACTGGAGTATAAAACAAACTTCCATCTCGTGTTGTATCTCGTTACGAAAATAAGAGACGAGACGAAATAAGATATCCCCATTAAATTACTGCATTGCATCAAAATAAGCAATGAGAGACTGTACAATCTTGACGATGATCCTCACTACCTAAGACTAAGACTATATATTACATTGCTAAAGCTTCTGGGTATATCTATTCAAGCCCGAGCTTCAATCTTCTACTGTAATTCGATCACCATGAAAGCTCATTCAGGTTCAGGTTCAGGATTTTCTGTGTAGAAAACAAACACAAAACTATGTCAGAGATTCTTGTTTACAAGCATGGTGTTTTGCTAATGAATCTTGAATCATACCTGGTACATCCTCCGGCATTGATGCTGAACTTGGACTTTCGTCCACAGTGCTATCCTCGGGTGGCACGTTAGGGTCACTCTCATCAACGTCCTGCATCATTTTAAAGCTTGTAAGAAATTCTTTATAACTGTTAAGTTGAATTGATACAAGATAGAAGTGTCACATTTGTCTTTGGCGAAAGTGCAGGCTTAGTTGTAGAAATGAAGCTGTTATTGGGAGACGGGCCTCCACTTCCACCGACTAGAAAATGGGTCATATTTGTTTCACCGAGTTCTCTCAATTTATAAAGCTCGGGTACAACAACTTTGCCAAGATCCGGCCTATCTTTTCGCCTTAATTCTGAACATTGAACAGCTAGTTTGGCGAACGTTAAGGTTTCTTCAACAGGCCAATCAGGGACAGCCGGATCCAACATCTCAGACAACGTCCCGTTTTCAATTGCACTGCTGATGTAATGAGTCAAGCCCATTGGAGGTTTAGCTGTTATTATTTGTAGTAGCACGATTCCGAACGAATAGACATCAGATTTCACTCCGAGCATTCCCGTTTGCTGATACTCAGGATCAATGTAGCAGAACGTTCCAGCTGTTGATGTCATCCGATATTGTGTAACATCATCAGCAACAGAAGGAGGGACAAGCCTTGCCAATCCAACATCACTGATTTTGCTTACGTAGTTTTGGTCTAACAGAATGTTTCCTGGTTTGAGGTCACGATGGACTAATGGCTCTGGTTTCGTCTGGTGAAGAAAATGTAGTCCTGTGGCTATCTCTGAAGCGATTCTGAACCGGAGTTGCCATGATAGGGCGCTCATGTTTCCTTTCCTGAAGAGACAGTCGTCCAGGCTCCCCCTAGCCATGTACTCGTACACTAGACAACCGTATTCGGGGCAAGCTCCAAGTAGTAGGACCATATTGGGATGTCTCAAACAACTCAACACTTCAATCTGCATAATAAGGAAAACTCATTCTTGCAGAGCAAAAATAAATTCTAGGCATTTAAGATATAGGGACTTGTTAATATATATAACCATTTTGGCATATAAAATGACTAAAATAACATTTTTATAAAAGACAGAGTTCAGTCTTCTTTTCATGCATATATGAAGCTCAAGACGTTGGAGGTATGAGCACGCTTTGAGAAGTTACACAATTTTATCTTTTTATATGCCACAATGATATTCATTTCCTATTCTTTTTTGGATTGACATGTGGCTATATATCTTCTAAAAGGATCTAAATCCCATATTTTCTGTATTGATTAAACAAGTAGACAGGGTGATGCTGTATTTAAACTTGTTTAAATAGTTTTTTTTTTTTTCTTTATATCTTACTTCTTGCTGAAATTGTGATCTTCCTTGAGCAGCATCTGGACGCAGGACCTTAACCGCAACGGGTGTATGATCGAGGAAACATTTGTAAACAGGGCCATAGCCGCCTTCTCCAATCTTGCGAGATTCAAGAAAATACTCTGTTGCCTCTTCAATTTCTTCAATACTGTATCTTCTGTATCTTAATGGTGTTACAATCAATCCCTTATCATTCTCATCTGTATCCTGAAGGGATCTCCTTTCAGAATTGATTCGTTTCTGTGATTCAAGTTCAGATATCCTATGAGCTGCTTGAGCATTCTCCAAAGCTGATTTGTACTTGGCTCTCTCTTGTTCAGCAGTTTGTCTTGCTGCTTCCTCTGTCATTCGAACCTCTTCTAGTCGTCGTTCTTCGTCTATTCTCCACTGATGAAGCTCCACAGCCTACAGTTAATATAATTTCATCAGTTGAAAAAGAAAGACATAAAGAAAGAAAGATAAAACTAGATGTAGTTTCATGATTCATCCTACCTTTTGTTTTGCTGTTAGAGCTTCCTTACAGGCTGTGCTATACATGTCCATAGTTTTCTGCAACTCAAGCTTTAGCCTTCTCATTTCAGCTTCCACATCATCCTGCATTTACAGCCTTTTAATTCTCACAAACTAATTTTCTTTCAAATTACGGATATCGTCAAGATAATGTTCTTACATTTTCAACCGAAGATGTTGAAAAATCAGTGAAAGAACTCAATTCACTGAATCTGGCCCCTGAGCGCATCGATCCAAAACTACTCTCCGAGCTAGTCGATACTCGTGAGGTTCGACATGAATCTAGGCCGTCAAAGAGCATACCACCCATTGGATCTATACTTCTACTATCAGTGCTAGGCCTCTCTGAGCTTATATACGATATATCAGTCTCGCACTCTGAAAGATCCATAAACATGTTTGGATTGTTGTACCCTCTAGTCGCAAATGGTGACCTACATCACATAAATAATTTAAGCTTGAGCCAAAAGGTTGAATCTGAGAGACAAGCAAGAATGTGTTTCATTACAGGAGACGTACCTGAATACATCATTGTCATCAACACCACCAGCAGCAGCCCTATGTGGCGGTGTCCTTTCTGCAACTGCTAGACATATTTCATGTCATCATATGATTGATCAAGAGAATATACAAGTATATATATTAAAAGAGCGACCAACCTCTCATACTAGGCATGTGTCTTGGAGTGGCACGTGCATCAGGGGACATAACTACAGCACAGCTATTAGCCTGCTCCATCATGCTCTGTAATTGAGGCATAAGAGGGGAAGCGAATGGTGCCATACGGGAAGCATTTCGAACAGATGAAATCTTTGTTTTCGAGATAACATAAACAGTGCAAAAATCGGGTGATCCTTTTGATACACTGGTCGGAACATCTACTGTCTTCAATCTTCTGCACTACGTACAAACAGTTATTCTATTAATGCACGCCTATAGTTATAAGATCGTACAAGATTTTTACCGTAAAATAAATGATGCAAGATCTACTAATGTAGTTTTTCACAAGGAGACAAAAGCAAAATCGCAAACATCACTTGAAACTACAGTACATATGGTTTTTTTTTTATATAAAGTTGTGATGTCTCGAGCTTCATAAACTCGAGACAGTGGATTTCTGAAGCATATAATCACTTAGATATCATGCGGACTTTTAAGCAGCAGAACTATGTGTAAGAAAGTTGTGTGATCTTCACCTGATGAAGCCATGACGAGACGATCCAAGAACCAAGTTTTCGATTGCAGCATGAGCAGCATATTCTGTTATTGCTTTCGAAATGTCTGTGTCCTCCAAAACTACATCAAAACACAGTATCTGCCAAAAATAATCAGAAAAAAGAACAATATCATATTCTTATACTGTTAAACCATGATCATCGGAATAAAGAGCAAAAACAAGAACATCATTTCATCAGCTTACATCTTTGCGAGCACAAAAGCAATGGAAGGTGACGAATAGATCTTCAGTCGCCTTCCCAAGAGCCTGTCTGTTGCCACCAGCTCCGTTTAGGCCAGTTAAGGCGTAATTATTGATGCCTGCATCCAAATAATTAACGCAACAGAATTTAGAGCATGCAAATTTATACACTGCCTTCACCTGGGCATTTCATCAAACACATAGCACTCAACCTTGTTCACTTAAAAAAGATTGCATCTACTTTGTTAAAGAAAAACCCCCATGTCAAAGCAATGATTAACGTACATGAATCCGCGGTGGACCTCTGGATAACGTGAATGAGGATCACAACTTGGCCTTTGCTGATGAGATTTTCAATAGCCCATTTGATAGCATTTTGGCTGGATTTATCCTTGTCAATGGCGACTGCAACAAGGCCATTGCGGCCGCCCCTTCTACCTGGGCTACTTCCCTTTTGATTTGGAAGCCACATTCTTTTTTCACTTTCATGAACGGATATTTGTTTCGATCTTCTTCTCAAGCTTAATTACTTCTCGGATTTTCTGCAAATGGAAAAAATCTGCTGCTTCCTTTTCTTGATTTTTCGATTTGGGTGTTAATTTTTGATTCAGATAAATTTTGTTTCTCTGAAAAACAATTAGAGACCATCAAAGATAGATTAACAAAAGGCATGCCTGAAATCTCTCCGGTTCTTGCAAAGAAATTGGATTAGTGGTCTAAATATAGTCAAAATAACGCCTAAATATATTTGTATTTCTTAGTTAAATATGCTTATCTTGTTTCCAATCAATTTCATATTCTCATTATATATTTATCACTCTTTCTACTCGATGATGATCCGGCTCGTAGTTGACCCGTCACAAATCTAAACACTTTGTATCATCTCGTGATTTATAATGGAATGAGACGAATCTGAATATCTCTCACGTGAAATCAAATTATTCGTTATTAGTTCGAATTGCAATTTTTTTTTTAATTGAGATTATTTATAATAAAATTTAAAAGTTTAGATTAAACTATAATTTGTAGAACTCGTGTTGGTATATAATCAAACTCTTTGATTTAGACAATGAACTTCGATTTGCTAGTGTGAAAAATAGAACTTTATAATTTTCTACAATTAAGACCTCGAAAACAATTTATTTATATGCATTGGTAAATCTTATTTATTCAAACCTGAAATGGCATGTATCCTATTTTATCAACTTTATTTGTTATGTTTCATTTCGCAAGCCCCTGCTTACCTACCGAAAAATCTACAACATTGATAATCAATTAATCAGTACGACTACTGACAAAATGACAAACATATATATCATGCATGCATGTTTAAGGAAAATCACATTATAATATTATACTATATAGTATATATATAATAACTTATTCAATAAATAAGGACATGTATACTTAAAAAATTGAAGTATGGTAGAATTTATTCATTTATTGTTACATATATATCATCATCCGGTTCTTTTCCATACATCTATTCTCTGTAAACCCTCCGTAGGGCTTGTGTTTGAAAAATAAATACCATCGTCTCTTACTACCCAATATCGCGAATGACTACGAGCATAGTCATTTTCGAGGTCAAATGCTTTAAAGCCTATTTCTCTCTTAATCCCGTACAACTGACACGCAAATAAAGTAGTACCCCAAATATTTCCACAAAAACTCCAATTATAATCCTGGTTTTTATAAAGAGCGTGAAATCCGAGATCATTATCTTTAGAAGCACAATGCAACCTCAACGGTGGAACATTGAGCGGGAGATTATTGATTATATGAATGTGATACTTCCTGACAATGAAGCATGATATGGAAAATGATGGGAAAATATTGTTTGATAGTATGAATAAAAGGAACAACACATTTTTCTTAGAGAATTTCATTTTGTAACTAGGTTAGGGTTGAAAGTTTCTTGGAGTTGTTGGATATTTGCCATCAAGTTTTCACCTATTTATATAGAGGGAAACGTACCATTTGAAAACACCTCATGCAAAATTTTAGATAATAATTCTAATTGGAATTTTTTAACTAATGTTTTATTAGAGTAATTTTATCTTAAACAAGCAGAATTTAAGCGCCTGAAATTGTTGATTTTAATTTTCAACTCATCTCTGATTGGTATAGTGTGTGATTATAGTATTATTAATGTAGTGATTGAAAAATAAGTCAATGTTGTTAAAAATTACAGAATGATAAAAATAAACATAGTACTAAAAATGTAAAAATCGTGTATACAGAATTAATTGTTTTTAATCGATTACGGGGTAATTGATAAAAACAAGCGTATAACTAAAATGTAAAAATGTAAAAATCGTGTATACAGATTAATTGTTAAAAACAATCGTATAACTAAAAATGTAAAAATCGTGTATATAGATAATAGATTACTTGCACAATTGTTTAAAATGCATAACTGGTTTTAATATTTGAATGGGTTAATTGCAAAAAAAAATCACCATATATGTTGTTTATTAATTATAACATATATTTTTTATTTGTAATTCGATACAATTCCTTTTTAAGTTTTACAATTTAATGCATTTATCTATTTTTCGACAATACATAAATGATGTCGAAGCCACATTAAAGTGTTACTCAAATGTCCACGTAATGTCATGATTGATGAATACAATATCTTTTATTTTAGATTATTTTGGTGGACCGTGATTTGAAAGATGTGATCTATTCTTTTGAGATTTTGAAAAAAGTGATAATAATTAAATTGGTTTACTCCCTCCGTCCCACAAAGATAACCACATTTGACTTTACACACAGATTAAGAAAAATCAATAAATGCAGTCAAATTTAGCTAATGTGTCAATTTTACCCTTAGAATCTCATACTCCAAAATCTACTAAGCATTAATTACTCTTATCAATTAGGGGTAAAATTGACAATAAAACATTTAATGCTAAAGTAAAAGAGGAAATGTGGCTATAATTTGGGACATCCAAAAAAGGAATACGTGGCTATCTTTGTGGGACGGAGGGAGTATAATATATTTTTAAAAATGATTTTTTAGTATTGTTTTTAGTTAGAAATGTTGTAAAAAAATTTAGTATTGTATTTCTTAGTGTTATCAATGTCTGAATATGTTGGAGTATCTTGTTTCCAATCAATTTTTGTTAGTCCTGAAAGGAGTATATAACAAGTGTATGGGGGTGGAATACACTTGTATGCAAATCTTTTTCAAACTAAGTAAAACTTGCTTTCAGCAAGGTTGTCCTGGACAACTCTTCTGATATGTATAACTCTTAAAAGATAATCAAACTACTAAGTACTATTGAGTACTTAGTTGAATAACTATCTAACTGAGTTATATGTGCGGAATAGTGGTTGACCCTTTTAGTTTAAACTCCTTTTTAGTTCTGAAATCTTCTTAGCACTTAATCTGTTTTTCAGGGGACTTGTCCCAATATAGTTTTTGCACAATCTTGAGTATATGTCTTTGAAATGTCAGTTTGTGTGCTTGTGTATGAATGTGTTGTTTGAATGTAAGTACTTTGAAAGTAAATCAACACAAGAGTTATAGTGGTTCAGAGACTCAAGCTCCTACATCCACTTTCTCTGATTGAACAGGATAATTCCTTATCTCTTGGAATTACTTGTTTTATAGTGCCAATGTGCACTTGATCAACCACACCACTCCTTGGTGCCTTGATCCCTAGGATATCAGAGTCCTAGTACTCTCTTCTCAACTCAAAACTTACTGTTCTTCTCTTAACAGTAGGTTCCTTACACTTCTACTACAACAACCTTCTATCTCTCTTTTAGAAAGGTATAAGGGTTGATGTTGGTTCCAACTAGGTTGAGATATCCTTTACAATGAGCTCGGTGTAAAAAGATAGGATATCTCTCTAAGCTTTGTATGGATATACAATGAAGTTCAGCTTAAGTTGAAGTGTTTCTATGAAAGCTTAAAGGTTTTGAGTTTTCTTATGATCTCAGGATTGTTGCTTCAGTTGGATACTAGTTGGTTGCCTTCAATGGTTTCCACACTTCATGTATTTATAGAACAATTTGAGGATTTTCCCGTTGGAGAGACAGCCTCAAAATGCCTATATTTGTCTTCCTTGAACTCTGCAACTGGAAGACAGTTTTTTGAAAGTGACATGTCCTTAATTTGGGAAGTAAACGGTTGTAAGCACGTTGTCTTGACTTTGAAGCACCTTTCCCAATGTCTGACTTGAAGATTCACTTGATCAAACATGGACATCACTTCTGATCATTGGTTCTATGATAAGGACAACATTCCTTATCACCTGGACAGTTCTGCTTATCAACATCAGCAGACTTTGCTTATCAGCAGTGTTGGCTTGGCTCTTTGAGATGACTTAGCTCTTTATCTTTCATAGCATGTCTCTTGATGGTTCTTGAGTGTTCATGCCTTCATATCAGTAGCTTTGATCATATCAGCACAGTTAGCCTTTACTTGGAACTGTTCTGGTTCAAGTGTGCTGAGACATCTCTGCTGGTTAACTCTTTTGAGCTTTAATATATACATCAGTAGACTTGGTCTTGATGATGTAATCCATTTAAATGGTCTTCAGAGAGGTTGTCTTTCTACTGATATGACTTGATCAGCACAGTTGTCCATTTAGGTACTTCAGCAGATTTTAGGATCAATTGATTTTGAGCCTTGAGGGGACTTAATTCTTGTATTCTTCTCAGCATGTATTCCCCCTCAACTAGTACATCTAATATACTAAGAGCTGCCTAACATTCCAACTTCTCAACTAGCCTATACTACATGTTCCAACATTCTTGAAACATCTTCATATCATTTTGACTTATGTATTTGACATGTCTTAAGAGGTTTTGGTATCTTAATCAAAATTCTCATTTTATTCCTAACAATTTCCCCATTTTTGATGATGCCAAAACCTATACATTCTATGCAAAGGTGACTTGACTACACTTATTACATATAACTTCAGTAGATGAGACTTAAGTCAAATTTCCTGAAAGAAACATGTTAGTGTAATCACAGTTTAAGTACAATATAGGTTCAAGTCAGACAAGTTGAGACAATGAGATGTTATCTCTTGATTCACAAAATATTCAACTATCATTCATATAATCATTGAGCATTACAAGCATGATGATAGTCAAATAAACTTATCAGAGCATAAATCAGAGCAATTACAAAGTAACATCATTTTGTCAAAGCAACAAATTACATAAGGAAACATGTAATCAGAGCAATTACATATATCAGGAGACTTGTACAAGTTTCAGCACAATTATCCATCTTAGCAGCCATGAGCAAATATCATCCAGTTCAGTAGATATGAGCATTAAAAAAGGAACAAAGAACACTTAGGCACTTAGCCATTCAGAGATCATCTTGTGGAGGAGGCACCATCCCATACTGTGCCCAGACCCTCTTCTTCAGGTCCATAGCCTCCTGGTTTGTTCCCTTAGGCCCAAGTATCATCCTATTCAACTTCAGTATTTGGATGAACTCTTGAAATATCTGAGACTAATCAATGAAGCCATTTTTCTTTGGGGGCATGTATATGATTGGTTCAGGAGCTTTGAACTCAATCCTTGCCATATCTGCAGCAGCAAGAAGTTGTTGATAAAGTTCCCTATGATAATCAATCATAAACTGAGTGAAAGTGGAATTGGGATCTTCTTCCATCCATCTGCCTATGACATAGTAGTCATAGACAAACTCCCTCTTGGCTTCCTCCCAATTGTCATTCAGTTGAATTGGAACCCATCTATCCATGTGTGGATATTTGGTATCCATCTAAATCAGCAGTTGGGGCTTCCGTTTGTTGTATGATGCTCTCTTTCTTCTAGGCTTCTGAAAGTCTGCTCTCTTCTTGTCTCTTGCCCTGTTAGCTTCCATCAATTGCTCTATTTTTTCTTAGGCTCCCATCAAGACAACTTTTGTTGAGTTTCAGCATCTTTTCCAAAGCCTTCCTCAAAAAGCTTTGATGGATCATTTGCCAGAACTGGAGTCTTCTTCTTTGGTTCTGCTCCAAAGCCTTCTTCAAATAATTTCTCAACCTCTTCTTGAATGTCAGCATCTTTGGGGCTTTCAGTAGATTCAGTTTTAGCAGTCTTGACAATCTCAGCAGATTTGTCCTTTTCAGCAGTTTCTTCAACTTCAGTAGTTTTGGCCTTCTTTGGAGTGGACTCTTCAATCACTCTGAATTCAGCAGGGAGTTCTAGGCTGTTGGGGAAGTCAGTGAAGCTTTCAGCTTTTCTCTTGTTTCCCTTAACCTTCTTGATTTGTCCTCTGGTTTGGACACCTTCAGTAGTGTTGTCCAATCCTGCTGATTCACCTCCAGGCCTTTGCTGAAGTCTTGCTCCTTCCTCCTGAGCTGAGGCCACAGAATTTTTCAGATCAATAGCCAATTGCTCATCCTCATCCAAATCTTCTAAGTTCTGGATTGCTTTCCCTTTTCCTTTGGGCTCAGGCACTTGCTCTTTTCCCTTGCTTCCCTCACCAATAGTCAAGGCACCTTTGGCCCTTGCTCTTTCTCTTTCCCCCTTTTTAGCAGCATCAAAGCACTGGGGCTTGAGATCACTCATTGTGGATGCCATCAGGGACTGTGCCAGATTCAGGGACTTCATCTCCTCAAACAAATATACATTCTCATCATGTATATTTTGCATCCTCTCACTGCTCATGCTTAAGAAAGCAAGAACAGGCTTCATCTTCTGCTCCACAACTTGCTCCATAGTTGTCTTGAGGGATGCATCCAAACTTTCTTTTAAAAGATCAGTGAGGTTGGCCACTGCTGATTCAGCAATCTTGGCAATCACTTCTTGAGTGAACTTTGCTGAAGCTTCTTTAACCATAGCCAGCCTCATCTCCTCTGCCCTTTTCTTCTGAAGGACACTTTTCTTGCCTATAGCTTGCTTGACAACCAGTTTCAAAGCCTTTACATTTTTATTGTGGTTGTCCATAAGTAGCTTTTGATCTTTCCTGACCTCCTTAGTGAAGGATTCCATGCTGGCTTTAGCTTTCTGAACTTCAGTGGAGATTGTTTGCAATCCAAATTCTACTCCACTGATTCTTGCCTCAATGGTGGGTAGCACCACCTCTTCAGAACCAGTTAGCCTCATCTCTACTGATGCAAGAGTTCTACCTTGCTTATCTAAGGCTTCTGAAGTTTTAACATGGGCAGATTCCACTTGATGGACCAAAGTATCCAACTTTGCTGATTGCTTCTCAAAAGCAATTTGTGCTAAACCTGTTTCAATGTCAACAGGAGCATCTGTGAAAATGTCATCAGCAAATATCTGATCAAAAGTGACACCTGTAATGTCAGAAAAATCAAACTTGTTAGCAAAAATACTCTCATCACCCTCAATTTCTTTTGCATAAGACTCTAATACATCAGCAGTCTTCTTCTCATTTTCAACTATTTCTTTTCTCCCTTCTTCAGTAATAATCTCACACTCAGGGTCAGGCCTCCTCTCATCAAGGGATTCTTGAAGTTCAGATTTGACTTCAAGAATAGCCTGCACCTCCTCACTTATATCACCCTCATTTAGTGGTACACTCACTATCTTAGTGATGATCACATCTCTCTCTTCCTCAACTCTCTCTGATTTGTTGACTAACTCATCCTTTTCAACTCCACCACCTAAACCTGCAGCTTCTTCACCCTCAATAGGGTTCAAAGAAGACAGTTGTTGGGAGATCACAGTGATTGGTTCTAAAGCGAATGAGTCATCTTGAATGGTTAAGAGCTGGTCAGTGTCTAACTCTACTGACACTTATGAGGTCTTAACCAAACCAGCTTCTAGTGGGGAGGCCTCAACATCATTAAGCTTTGCCTTGGGTTCAGAAGAACCTTCATTGACCGATGCATCTTTGGTTGTGTTACCATCTTTAGTCAACACCTCTGAAGATACAAATCCCTTCCTATGATAGGTCAAGTAATGGATTGTGGGCTGTTTAGGACCAGGGGGGTTAGGATCTGTGGGATCATCTTTGCTGTCATCATCATTAGAACTGCTATCAGGGTGCTTGATCCTTTTAGCAATCCTATCATTTTCTTCAGCAACATTGTCTGCTACCAACTTTGTAAAGACTTCCTCATCAGTAAGGAATCTTGTCTTTTGCACTCCAGCAAAGTGTAACGGCCTACTTTCCTCAATCTGCCACCAATTTGCTCCCTTATCTTGTATAACTTGAGCAATCTCCATGATTGTTTTGTCTTTAACCTCAACTAGAGCCCTTAAATCATGGAAGGTCTTTTGCAACCTTGGGAATTCAGCAAGAATGGGATACAAACTATCCACAGTAGCCCTGGCTCCACCTCTGAGCATACCTTCATAGGTATACTCCTCCTCATCTCCACTGGATTGGGGACTTTAGGTTATAGGGGAGTTGGCTCTGGGTTCAGTAGGGTTGGCTTCAAGATTGGTTTCAGGGATATTAGGTTTAGAAGGGTTGGGTTCAACAATGGTTGTTCAGGTGCCTTTGAGAGCAATGGTCCTGAAGGGGTTTTGCTCAGGGGAGTTGGCTCAAATAGGGCAGCTTCTAAGAATTTGGAATAATTCAACATGCATGAGTCAAGAGGTGATAACAGTCTTGACTCATCAACTGCAATATCTGCTAGCACATCTATGGGCCCTCTTTGTGTAGCTAACTCAGGAGAATATCTCTTGGTTAGGTTCAAGGGAGTGATGGGTTGGTTTTCAGGGGTTTTATGGGTGTTAGGAGTGTTGGTGTATACTGTAAAGCAAACTTTTAGTGGGCTTTTGTGACGTATATTCGATTTCCTTTTATCTGAAATAAATGGTTTTTGACATTTTTGCATTCTTTGTGATTACTTGTATGTCTGCTTATCTTGCATTGTAGACGATGTGGTGGGTTTGTAGTCACACAGAAGATCACATTGTCAGTCCCTTGTAAGATATAAACAATATTCACAACTGAGATAGTTATGGACAAAACTATTGGTTTAAGTTGTAGTATAAACTTGTTAGTGGTTTGTCTTAGCCATTAGTTTATACTAGTGCGCTGAGGCGTATTGAATGGATCACAGATAAGACATGTTCTTCTGTTCTGACTGTTATGAAGAACTAGAGGTCTTGGTGACTTTTATGATTCTTAACCCTAAGTGTGATATTTAGATGTGTGGGGTGCTTGTTCACTACTTTGATGTATCATAGGTGAGAATCTTGGTAGATTCTTCACGCTCCGTATTTTGGGTAGTGGCATCGCTCGCATGATGTCTACTTATTGGCATTAGGGCACCGTGTCCTGTACATCCAGGCTGATGATGTCCCCTTGAGGAAACTCATAAAGGATTGTCGTATTAAACCCTGCAGGTGGATTTAATCCGTACGACAACAAGGTTGAGTGGTACTACTCAAGGAATTATAGAAATGAATTATTTAAAGAAGTCAGAAGCTTTAATAATTAATGGACGTGCGATATCTTAAACACGGGGAATTATAATGTCTAATAGAAGCCCTGATTCAGTTCGGGATAGGACGGGAGTGCAACATTAATTCTCTAGTGGAATGAATTAATGTTCTCGGGCCAAATTATATGTTCTGGGCTGAACATAAGAGTAGTTGGGCCTGTAAGAAGCCCAAACCCTATACCTTCTAATGGATCCCTAGTCTGGCCCATGAACTTATAGAGATTATAAATAGGAGCCTCAAAATAGTTTTGAAACCCTAGCACACACGAAATAGAGAAAAATGGCTAGGGTTTCAAGGAGACGAAATTGAGGCACCTTCTCCACGTTTGATAGCACGCCGTCCACCCGGTGTTCGAGCGAAGTTGGGAGACAGACTAGAAGATCCGCAGATTGGAATCAACACCTCGATCTTCAAGGGTAACAGATCTAAACTATGTTTTAGAAGCATGTTTAGGTTTTATTTATTTGTTTATACGTTTGGCATCCGACAACGATCCTGGTGACGGACCGCCTTCGCCGGCGTGTTCCAGCAATTGGTATCAGAGCCTGGATTCGTGGATTGTTGGCTCTGCCTGAAACGTATGATTGTATGATTCAGTTTATTTTGTTTCACGTATGTATGCGTTTCTGTTGGTTAATTTATTTTTTCTTCTATCGCAACCCTAGTGTTATGTAATCGTTTTTCCCACCAGATAATAAGTGTGGGTAGTATAGGACTTTTTCATAGATCACTGTAGTAGGGTTTTGCTCGTTTATATTGTAATTTTTTGATCGTGAGAACGGGCGGTGTCGATGGAAGATCTGAAAACAGTAATCTGAGTTTTTCGGGTTATGGCCTTGGACGGTGAAAACTGTTTTGGCCATAACTTTTGACTCGGGTGTCTGTTTTCAGCCCACAAGACCTTTTCGGAAACGTCTTGACGAGATCTACAGGAGTCACGGCTATGCCGTGACGACGAGTGGCGAGGCCTAATTCAAAAGCCTTGATGAAGTTTTCTGCCAGTTTTTGTCGGTGGATGAGAATTCGAGGTTTTTCCATTGCGTGAGAGGCCGATGCGAGGCATCCGTCCGCGCCACTGTTTTTATCATTGTAATAGCTTATAATAGGCTGTTTTTGATAAGTTTTCAAGGGGTTGCGATAGATGTGCATTTATTTATTTTTGCCTATGTTTATCGCATCTTGTATTGTTATGGCATGCATGTATTAATTTTTGTTAATTTGCTATGCCAATGAATAATCTTCATGTTAAAATGACTAAGTGAGATAATTAAATTTTAATTAATTTATAGGCCTCCACAATTGGTCTTTAAGTAAGGTGTATGTTGCTCGTGGGACCTTGGGAGTCTTCCCCTAACGGGTGCAACATTCACGAGCTTACTAGTTAAGACTTCTAATAAAACTGTTTTAATCTTTAGATGAAGTGTGTGATCTTCCCTAACAGATGTGTCATCCATGAGTTCATCAGTAAAGAATAATTCAAGATAACTGTTGTTAAATTGTGGTCATCACTTAGATGTGAATTTGAATATAACCCCCCAACGGGGTCACTGTTCTAGTTCACATGGCCAGTTAAAGTTCGACTGTTAATTTCATTCGTCATAAGGATAAGTTGACGTGATATTGAGATTAAAGACTGAATGTCTGGTCAATGAATACATGTGTAAACGACCACCCTAACGTGGCTTGCATATGTGTTTGTTGGGCTGTTGGAGGTTGTGTTGAATATTGGTTTTGAAGGTTTCCAATGTTTTATGCTTCAAACTTATGTGATTCATTGCTTGCATTTTATTTATTTCAGATACATTATGGTGACATTCAACCCACTTATGGTTATCTTAAATCAAAATAAGCTTGTTGGTCAAAATTACTTGGATTGGAAAAGAAATTTGGACATTGTCCTAGTTGCTGATGAGTACAAGTTTGTACTCGATACACCTGCTCCTGCCCCTTTGGGAGCTGAATCTACTGAAGAGCAAAGGGAGGCTCATAAGAAGTGGCACAAGGCTGATGAGATGGCTCGTTGTTACATTTTGGCCTCGATGTCAAATGTTTTACAACAGCAGCATCAAACTATGTCTAGTGCCGCAGCTGTGATGTTGAGCCTCAAAGAGCTTTTTGGTGAGAAAGATAGGGCTGCCCGCTTTGAGGCTATGAGGAAGATCATGTCAACCTCTATGCCAGAGGGAGCGTCCGTGAGGGACCACAGTCTCAAGATGATGGAATATCTGAATGAGATTGAGGTCCTCGGAGGGTTAATCGATAATGACACCAAGATCGATATGATCCTACACTCGCTCCCAAAGTCTTTTGAGAACTTCCGTGTAAACGCGATCATGAGTAAGAAGGATTATACTTTAACCGAGCTTCTTACGGAATTGGTCGCGGTGGAGGGTCTCATGGGTAAACGACCACAAGCCAATGTTACTGTTCAGGCTGGACCTTCTTCGTCTAATGGCAAGAAGAAGAAAAAGCCTTTACAGAAAAAGGGTGGTGGTGAAAGCAGTGGGAGCAAGAAACTAGCACCTTCTGGTGGCGTGAAAAAGCCGAAGGGCAAATGTTTCAAGTGCAACAAGACGGGACATTGGAAGTCTGATTGTCCTCTTTTGAAAAAGGACAACTTTGGTACGTCTCTCACTTTAGTTGTTGAAACATGTTTTGCGGCTTGTTCTGCCTTTTCTTGGGTAGTAGATACAGGAGCCACTGACCATGTTTGTTACACCTTGCAGGGGTTTCTGCAGATAAGGGAACTGAGTGAGGGCGAGATTACTATTAGTTTGGGCAATGCTGCGATAGTATCAGTGGTTGCAGTGGGAGACGTGCACTTATGTTTTTCTAATTCTGTTTTAGTATTAAAGAACGTTTTGTACGTGCCGAATTTTCGGAGAAATTTAATTTCTGTTTCGAAGTTATTTTTGGATGGATGCTCAGTTGTTTTTAATGACAATGTTGTTATTATGAGAAATGACTCTTTAATCTGTTCTGGCACGTTAGAAAACAATCTTTATACTATTACGTGTGCATATCATACTGTGACTGAAGCTCATTCATCATCATCATTAAATAAGAGAAAGGAACCTTCTAAGTTGAATCAAACATACCTTTGGCATCTAAGATTGGTTCATGTCAACCTAAGAAGGATTCAAAGACTAGTAAGTAGTGGGTTTTTGGAGTCTCTCCAAGTGGAACCATTCTCAGTCTGCGAATCCTGTTTGGAAGGCAAGATGACCTCGAGGCCTTTTAAGGCCAAGGGTAATAGGGCTAATGATGTGTTGGAATTGATTCACTCTGATTTGTGTGGGCCTATGACTGTTCAAGCTAGAGGAGGCTTTGAGTACTTCGTCACTTTCATTGACGATTACTCAAGATATGGATACATCTACCTGATGCGCCACAAGTCTGAATGCTTTGGCAAGTTCAAAGAATTTAAGGCAGAAGTGGAGAACCGTCATGGTAAGAGTATCAAGTCACTGCGTTCTGATCGTGGTGGCGAGTACCTTAGCAATGAATTTAGGCAATACTTATTAGAGAACGGGATTAGATCCTAGCTCTCCGCGCCTGGTACTCCGCAACAGAATGGCGTGGCTGAGAGAAGGAATAGGACTCTATTAGATATGGTGAGATCGATGATGAGTTATGCTTCATTACCTACCTCTTTTTGGGGTTATGCCTTGGAAACAGCAGCGTACCTTCTAAATTATGTACCTTCTAAAGTGGTTCCAAAAACCCCGATTGAATTGTGGTCTGGGCGAAAGCCTAGTCTAAACCACATTCGGATTTGGGGTTGTCCAGCACATGTGCTGAACAAGGAAGCTGATAAGTTGGCACCTAGAACTGAAGTACGGTTGTTTGTAGGATACCCTAAGGGAACGAGAGGTGGTTATTTTTATAGTCCTAATGATCAGAGGGTGGTGGTGAGTACCAATGCCCGATTTTTAGAAGAAGACTATATGAATGAGCATAATTCCAATACTTAGATCATTCTAAATGAGTTGAGAGGAGACAATGGCACACCGAGTGTGCAAGAGGAAATACCACAAGAGACTGCACAACGTGGCGACTCTGATAAACCTTTGTATACATTGCCTCGTCGTAGTGGGAGGGTTGTTCGCCAACCTGATCGTTTCATGTTTGTGGGAGAGT
Organism: Galeopsis tetrahit; assembly: GCA_963675135.1. Classification (NCBI taxonomy): domain Eukaryota; kingdom Viridiplantae; phylum Streptophyta; class Magnoliopsida; order Lamiales; family Lamiaceae; genus Galeopsis; species Galeopsis tetrahit. Next base: position 62,730,794 of record OY776121.1, on the reverse strand, counting down.
CTATTGACTTGATTCCAAGCGATGAACATGATGATAACGACCCCTGGACATACAAAGAGGCAATCAAAGACAAAGATGCAGAGTCTTGGCACAAGTCCATGGATTCAGAAATTGAATCTATGGATGCTATGGAAGTGTATGACCTAAGTGAACTTCCCCACGATAAGAAAGCTGTTGGGTGTAAGTGGGTCTACAGACGTAAGAGAGGGTCTGATGGGCAGATTACTGCTTTTAAAGCACGGTTGGTGGCAAAGGGTTTTACCCAGAAAGAAGGAATCGACTATGACGAGACCTTCTCACCAGTAGCCATGCTAAAATCGATCCGGATTCTCTTATCCATAGCTAATCACATGAACTATGAGATTTGGCAAATGGATGTTAAGACAGTTTTCCTTAATGGAAATTTGGATAAGGACATCTATATGCAGCAACCCGAGGGTTATGTGAAGAAAGGCCAAGAGCATCTAGTCTGGAAGCTGAAAAAGTCTCTTTATGGGCTAAAACAAGCTTCCAGGTCTTGGAACATTCGTTTTGATGAGGTGATCAAATCTTTTGGATTTGAACAATGTCAAAATGAAAGTTGTGTGTACCAGAAGAGTGACAGAGACGTAGTGGTATTCTTAGTACTATACGTAGATGATATTCTTCTTATTGGCAACAATGTGAAAGTATTATCAGACGTAAAGGTGTGGCTTTCAGAACAGTTTCAAATGAAGGATATGGGAGAAGCATCGTACATTCTTGGTATTAAGGTCACTCGTGATCGAAAAAAGAGAATGTTGTGTTTATCTCAAGCGTCTTACATTGATACTGTGATTGCTCGTTTTGGCATGCAGAATTCCAAGAAGGGTGTACTACCTTTCAGACATGGAGTCCCTCTATCTAAAGATATGTGTCCTAAGACACAGAAGGAGATAGAGGAGATGGCTAAGGTTCCTTATGCTTCGGCTGTAGGAAGCCTTATGTATGCGATGCTGTGTACGAGGCCTGATATTTGTTATGCAGTCGGCATGGTAGCAAGATATCAGTCTAACCCTGGTCAAGGACACTGGACTGCTGTTAAGCATATTCTCAAGTACTTGAAAAAGACTCGAGATTATATGCTAGTATACCAGTCAAATATTTTGATTCATTTGGGTTATACCGATTCAGATTTCCAAGCTGATCGAGATGAACGGAAGTCAACCTCGGGTTATGTGTTTATGCTGGGAGGCGCAGCCATATCTTGGAGAAGTGTGAAGCAGAAATGCATCGCGGACTCCACTATGGAAGCCGAGTACGTAGCTGCCTCAGAGGCCACAAAGGAGGCTGTCTGGCTGCGTAATTTCTTTCTGGAATTAGGGGTATCTCAGAGTATGCCGATGTGTATCACTGTTTATTGTGATAACGCAGGTGCAGTGGCAAACTCGAAAGAACCTAGAGCCCACAGAGCAAGTAAACACATAGAGCGAAAGTACCACATTATACGAGATATCGTAAATCGAGGAGACGTGGCTGTAGATAAGATTGCGTCGTTGGATAACTTGGCTGATCCTTTCACAAAGACGCTGGCAATAAAAATCTTTGAGAAACATGTAGAGGGTCTTGGTTTACGATGTATTACAAGCTAGACTTTGAGTATAAGTGGGAGAAATGTTGATGTCTTTATGTGTATACTAAAAGTTAAGCTTTAGTATAAGTGGGAGATTGTTGGTGTATACTGTAAAGCAAACTTTTAGTGGACTTTTGTGACGTATATTCGATTTCCTTTTATCTGAAATAAATGGTTTTTGACATTTTTGCATTCTTTGTGATTACTTGTATGTCTGCTTATCTTGCATTGTAGACGATGTGGTGGGTTTGTAGTCACACAGAAGATCACATTGTCAGTCCCTTGTAAGATATAAACAATATTCACAACTGAGATAGTTATGGACAAAACTATTGGTTTAAGTTGTAGTATAAACTTGTTAGTGGTTTGTCTTAGCCATTAGTTTATACTAGTGCGCTGAGGCGTATTGAATGGATCACAGATAAGACATGTTCTTCTGTTCTGACTGTTATGAAGAACTAGAGGTCTTGGTGACTTTTATGATTCTTAACCCTAAGTGTGATATTTAGATGTGTGGGGTGCTTGTTCACTACTTTGATGTATCATAGGTGAGAATCTTGGTAGATTCTTCACGCTCCGTATTTTGGGTAGTGGCATCGCTCGCATGATGTCTACTTATTGGCATTAGGGCACCGTGTCCTGTACATCCAGGCTGATGATGTCCCCTTGAGGAAACTCATAAAGGATTGTCGTATTAAACCCTGCAGGTGGATTTAATCCGTACGACAACAAGGTTGAGTGGTACTACTCAAGGAATTATAGAAATGAATTATTTAAAGAAGTCAGAAGCTTTAATAATTAATGGACGTGCGATATCTTAAACACGGGGAATTATAATGTCTAATAGAAGCCCTGATTCAGTTCGGGATAGGACGGGAGTGCAACATTAATTCTCTAGTGGAATGAATTAATGTTCTCGGGCCAAATTATATGTTCTGGGCTGAACATAAGAGTAGTTGGGCCTGTAAGAAGCCCAAACCCTATACCTTCTAATGGATCCCTAGTCTGGCCCATGAACTTATGGAGATTATAAATAGGAGCCTCAAAATAGTTTTGAAACCCTAGCACACACGAAATAGAGAAAAATGGCTAGGGTTTCAAGGAGACGAAATTGAGGCACCTTCTCCACGTTTGATAGCACGCCGTCCACCCGGTGTTCGAGCGAAGTTGGGAGACAGACTAGAAGATCCGCAGATTGGAATCAACGCCTCGATCTTCAAGGGTAACAGATCTAAACTATGTTTTAGAAGCATGTTTAGGTTTTATTTATTTGTTTATACGTTTGGCATCCGACAACGATCCTGGTGACGGACCGCCTTCGCCGGCGTGTTCCAGCAAGGAGAGTTGGGCTCTGAGTGTTTCTTATCCTGAAATCTGGATTCAGGAGTGCCAGCTTCAGGAGAGTTAGACTTGGACTTAGTCATTGATTTGGATCTACTCTCAGCCCTACTTTCTCTTAGAGCTAGTTGCAAGGTCTTCTCCTCCTGCAACTCTTGCATTTTCTCAGAAGGCTTGGCCCTTCTCTTGCTAGCTCTTGAGCTCCCACTACCCTCCTCAGAGACAACTTCCCTGGCCCTCTTCTCACCCTTCTTCTTCTTCACCACCATTGGAAACCTTTCCCTTATCTCCTCAGAGTCTGAGGGCACTTGTACTCCTTCAGCAACAACTTCATCCACCTTTGCTGAAGCACCAAAATTTTCTTCTGAAGAGATGTTGGATAATTTCTTGGTTTTGACAGCCCTTGCTTTTGTTCTGGGCTTCATCTTGGGCTTCTTTTCTACCCTCTCTTCAGCAGGTTTGGCCACCTGCTTCCTTCTTTTGTTCAGATTTCTTGCTGAGCTTTCTGAACATGATCTTCTGGGCTGGAAGGGACTTTGCAAAGGTCTGCATCTTTGAGTAATGAGAGAACCTCTCTATCAGCAGACTTGCCCTAGTGCAGTACTTTAACTTTCCCTCCAACACCACCTTCATGTGAGATTTCACTTTGAACTTGGCATTTTCTTTCATCATCTCACCCATGATGAAATCTCTCCAATTAAACTTGATGCCCTTATCACTGGCATCAATCACTACAGACATGATCCTTATTCTTGGAGAGCTAACTTGCTCCAAGCTTCCAGTATTGCTCAGAATACTCTTTTTAATCAGAAATCTAAGTGGCCTTGAACTGGCAGCCCTGGAGCAAGAGATGGACGAATGGATTAGTTTCTGGTTCTCTTGGGTAAGACCATGGAGCCCAAACGACGTCAATCATATGAGAAAGGTCTGGACAAGATGGTACGGGGTTCCACTTCAGGCATGGAACCCTAGGTTTTTCAAGGTTGCAGGATATGTAGCAGACACATTCGTTCAAATGGATGCAAGAACCGAAAAGAAAGAAAACATGGAGGTTGCCAGAATCCTTCTATCGATCCCCTTCTTGAAGAACATCAATATAGTATTCAAGGTTGAAATCGATGGAAGGGAGTTTAAGATTAAAGTCATTGAGGAATATCCACGTGATTGAGATAACTATAAACGGCACAAGATAGAGTCCTCGTCTGAAGAATCAGCATGGTTCACCGAGATTCTAGGTCTTTAGCCTCAAGCAAGGCCTACGCGATGGCGCATGGCCGGAGCGAACGGATTGAGACGGAAGGCGAAGAGTTAAATTCGACATGCAGGCGTGTGGAAAAAGGGGGCGAAATCGAGGTAGAAAGGAACATTCAATTAAATGAGGCGGCTGTCCAAGACATCGGGGATAGCAATAGATGTACAGACGCAAATCTAAAAGCGAATTCAATGATTATGCCGCCTACCGTTGGAAGCGACGCCTGCGGGGCCTACATGTGGGGGACTGAACAGGCTGAATGCAGTCAGAATCGAGAAGGGCCCGAGGAGACGTTAGCGAACGATACTGGGCTGACACCTCATGGGCCTGAAGAACTGAGTAAACAATTAAAGAAAGGCCCAACAACACATATGCAAGAAAATGGGCCGACAGAACGTGGGCCTGGGGAATCTTTTAAGCAAGCAGAAAATACAGAAAGCATGGAAGGAGAACCCGATATTGAACTAAGCCAATCCGCAAAGATACTTTCATCTAACAGTGGGGGCCCAGCACTTGTCCCAGGCCCAGTAAAAGATGTGAGCCCAAAAGGAGACCAAATACGCACCAGACCACAAACTCAAGTCCCGAGTCCTGAAGAAACAAAGGCCTGCAATAGCAAGAGGGGTGGGAGCGAACGCCCTTATCGAAAACCAAAAGTTAAACCTAGCAAGAGGGCAAGGAAGAAGGAGGAAAGCTCAAAATTCGGCGAATTTCTTACTGATTTAGCAAATTCGGAAGAGAAAGGAAAGATGAAAAATCATAAAGTCGGAACAGGGGACGCAAAGAAGCTAGTATACCTAAAGCCAGGCGCACAGGAAGAAGCGAGCTTAATTCGTCAGCTGGGATCTCAAATGGACCTTACGTATGACGAGAACGAGGAACAGGTAACTAAATATATCATGGATCTAAATGGAGGCTTGGGGGACTATGCAGGTTGTGCTCAATGAGGATCTTAAGCTACAATAGCAGGGGGCTAGGGAGCAAGGCAAAAATAAGGGAGGTCAAAGATCTTATCCAGAAGTACGGGGTTGACTTTTGCTGCTTACAAGAAACCAAGAAAGAAAAGGTGGAAGAACTCATGTGTAGGGCAAGGGCAAGATTAAATGGGCATTCAGAGAGGCAGAGGGTAGATCCGGGGGTATCCTTTCAATTTGGAATGCGGAGAAATTTATGGTGTCGAGCAGTTGGCATATGCAAGGGGGAGTGGTGGTAAATGGGGTATGGGGACCAGAAAGAATGGACTGATGTATAGTAAATATTTATGCTCCGTGCCCACTGGAGGAGAGGATGGAACTATGGGACCGGGTCCAATCCGTTCTCAGTCAGAGGCAGTCAAGCCGGGTATGTATCGCTGGAGACTTTAACTCGATTAGACGTGATTCAGAAAGAGTAGGAAGAGGGCAAGGGTCGAACAGAAGGGATATTGCGAAATTTAATGAATTTATTAGCAACTCGGGTTTGATCGACATGCCCCTCCATGGGAGATCTTTTACATGGTATAGACCCGATGGGTCATGCAAAAGCAGACTGTACCGGATTCTCATCAATCATAGCTGGCTATCTACCTGGCCAAGTTCATCTCAGAAGGGGCTGCGTAGAGCACTATCGGATCACTGTCCAATGTTGCTTGATTAATCATCCAAAGATTGGGGACCGAAGCCGTTTAGGGTCTTAAATGCGTGGCGTTTTCATCCGAGTTTTAAGGACTTCGTCAAAGAGAAGTGGAGGAGCTACAGGGTGGACGGCTGGGGCGGATATGTCCTAAAGGAGAAATTCAAGAGTCTAAAAGCTGACTTGAAACAATGGAATGCTAAATCATTCGGGTTTATTGACTCAAACATCGAAAGCCGAAAAATAGAGATCCTTAAGCTGGATATGATAGATGAGGCGCTGGGGTTAGACGAGCAAGAAATCTCAAAATGGAACGAAGAACGAGCGTATCTATTTGCTGACCATAAAACAAAGGCCAACATATTGCAGCAAAAAGTGAGGAATAGATGGTTAAGGGATGGAGATGCGAACACAGGGTATTTCCACAAATGTATAAACAGCCTCAGAAAACGTAATGAAATGACGGGGCTCAAGGTGAATGGGGACTAGACAGAGGAGGTCAGTGAGGTTAAGAAAGGAGTGTTCGAGTACTTCAAGGAGCATTTCAGAAAAAACCAAAACGTGAGGGCAAGATTGAGCAACGACTCCTCAAACAAATCAGTAACGGAAGAGGATAATAGCAGTTTGGTGGCTGAATTTTCGGAAGCGGAAGTTAAAGAGGTGATTAGTGTGAAAATTCCTTGAAATTCATATATTTAATTTGCATAATTTATAGGATTTCATGCATAATTTACATTAAATTGACTAATTGCACTTGATTTGGAGAAAGTGTATGATTTGCTATTTTTATAGGAAAAATGAGCATTTATAGAGCAAAATACACCTCGATAATTTTGTAAAGTCAATTGAAGGAATAATACGAGAAGGAAGAAATAATAATTGGGCTTGAAGAGTGGAATTGAGGCCCAACTCTATTGCATTTAAATCAAAGCAGCAGGAGACCATTTAAAGGAGTCCATTTGCTTGTGGGCTAATTCTTGTCCCATGCGATTAGAAGAAAATTAAATGGGTGTTAATATGAGAGTGGCCCACTCTCATTAAATCCATTCCAAGAGAAGCAGCCCAGTTGGTTAATTAAATTGAGGATTAATTCGGCAGCCATCAAGAGGGTAGCTGTGCCCATTTACAACAATTGAGGGAGGAGCCCAAATATATATTTTGATCAATTGCAAAACAGTAGCGAATTCAGCTGGGGGAAATACACACAGACGCGATTGGCGAGAAAAATAGGGCTCGACTCCATTGGGGGGAGAAATCTCTTCTCATCCCCACCACTCCACTCATTAGATAGTTTAATTTGTTATTTCATTTCGTAGATAGATTTCAATTTAGTATTTCATTTTATTGTTGGTGAGATTGAAGTATTTGAAGGCAATAGAGGTGTTTTCTTTCCTTATTTCAATATTAGTTGGTTATTTGATTTTAATTCATGTTTTGTAGTTTAATTTTCATGAGTTTTATTCTAGTTGTTAATTTAGACATGGGCTAATCTTCAATTGCCTTGGGTGTGGATGTTTTGATGAGAATTTAGTGTAAATTGTGGATTAATTGCATGATGAGCTTTTAATTTTGGTGTTTAGGTTTCTAGGGTTGTATTTTGATGATTCATTTGGTTTATTAACCCTATTAGCAAGCATGTTCGATTATGTTTATTGCAACGAGAGTTGGGTAGCATGATTGGGAGTGTGAGTGTGAGCTTTGATCAATTGAATAGAAGTTAATTAGTAATTAGCTCACCCGAGAGGGGCGTTAAAGGCTAGACCGACAACCTTAGACACTAAACGAGTAGAGGTCGTCTAGGAGTTTGGTGAGAGGGCGTTTCATAAGCATTAGTAACCGTGTTGAAAGTGCTTATGAAACACTATCTTAGGGGATTATGGTATTTGGTTAGATCCTATAATTGCTAATCGATGCACGATGTTTACCTATGCCTTTCGAGGGGGTTTGCACACTTATGTGATAGCCTTTAGCTTGATCCAAAATTTGTAGTAAAATCATGTAATTGGTTCGCTAGTTCACTTAATTGCTCACAAAACGGAAACACCCGAGACAATACACTTCTCTTGCACTTTCTATCGAAAGTTAGATAGTTCGTTATTTCTTTTGTTATATTCTTGTTATCTTAGTTAATCTAGTTTAATACCTTTGTTTTTAAATCCCGAAAATCCAAACATAATCATTTAGTTACTACAATAGCATGATAACTTGCAACTTTAGGGACTCATTTTCACTTAATTAAGTCCTTGGAACGAAAATCTACTTGGGGACACTTATCTTACTACTAACGAGCCCATACGCTTGTGGGGATCGTATAGTTTTAAAAAGTGCAAAAATAACATCCAAGTCAATGGCGTCGCTGCCGGGGATTTAAGCGAGTGTTGTTAGTGAGACTTAGAGTTTGTTAAGTGTTATTGATAGTAGCATTTCTTTTTCGTTTCTCTTTGTGGGCTTTGATACTTTGTTATTTTGTAGGTGTGCACTTCATTGACTAAATGGATGGATATAATCAATATCCGTTGAATCATTGTTATGATCAACGTGGCATGATTTATCCTCCACAACATGGAGATGTGAGCTACGATGATTGGAGGAACTTTGATCACCATTATCAAATGCAATAAGTTCCCTCCTATTATCAAGATTGGAGGAATGAAGAAGAATCACCTCCTCCTCAAGGATATTACCCGCCACCTCCACATCAATACCCTCCTCCTCAACACTTTGATCCACCATTACATATCCTCCTCCACCACCTGAAGAATTGTATCGTCCACCTCCTCCTCCACCTATGGAGGAACTTTGCTTTGAATTCCATGGAGTTTCAAAATGAAATTGGTATGATAGTGGGAGCAGCTTTGAGTACGATTATCAAATGCAACAAGCTCCTTCTCATTATCAATATCAAGAGTGGGAAAGCAATGCACATTGGTCACCAAACAATGAGGAAAGTGATACTACAAAAGAGCTCATTGCACTCGTCTTGGAAAAGATGGAAGCAAGTGAAAAAAGGAGGGAAGCAAATGATAAGAAGATGGAGGCAACCGACAATCTTCTTGCTCAACTCACAAATAGTTTCAAAGCGACAGAATTTCAACTTGGACAATTGGTCATCGCCGTGAAAAAAATGCAAGAAGAGGAGAGCTAAAGTGAGGAGAGTGAAGATGTCAAGCTCATTGTCAAAGGAGATGAAGAGAAATGTCCTCTAATGGACATGAGCTACAAGGAACAAGAAAATCAAGAAGCGCCACAAGATGAGTTGGAGAGTGAAATGAGCATTTCTAAACCTTTAAACTCTTCAATTTGCACTTTATTTGATATTAATGCTTCTATTGATTTTATTTTTCCCCTTGATCATTTTGATTCAAAGAAAGAGTTTGAGAAGTGCTTGGGCATTCTTGAACTAAAAGAAGAGAAATGGAAAGAGGTGGTGTGGAAAGAGCAAGAGGAGCCTACATTGATGAAAGGATGGAAGAAACATATGGATGAACGGTCTTCCATTCATAAGAGCCTCATTGAGTTTGAAGCTCAAAGGTTGAAATACAATGGGAAGGAGGACCGATATCCATGGCCTTTCCGATGAGTTCTTTTATTTCCGTCCGGCTTGAAGACGTTAAACTTAGCGCTAAATGGGAGGCAACCCATTCTTTATTGCTTTCTTTTATTTTTAGATTTGTAGCTTGTTTGATCTTTTGTTTAGTTTTTGTTTTGTAGGTTGAGTGTTGTGTTGGTGGTCAAGGATGAGAGATATGCATGGTGGAGCTCAAGAGTAGTGGTGCTTTGGTGCTAAAGGTCGAAGGGACAATTGGTTGCGGTAGCTTGCTTCTTTAGTGAGCTTCGTTGGTGGCAAAATTCTAAGGTAACACGCTCATTCCCAAACTTTGCATTCAACTAGATAGTTTCATTTAAGTTTGGGGGGAGATTTCGTGTGTTTACCTTCATTTTTATTGCACCATTTGTCCTACTATATTGTGTAACTTTGTTGGATGAGATTTATTGTGGATTGTTGGTGTTTGAGACATAATTGGTGGTGATTGTTGGTTTTTAAAGTTTGGTTGAGCTTGTTGGTATTGATTTATGCTTGCTTGTTCACTTAATTTTGTGAAGATTTGTGCTTGGTTTGGTGCTCTCAATTCATGATTAGACAAGCTTGTGAGCTTTAGAGCCTTTAGACTTTCATATATTTTGGTCTAATTTCCTTCTTGTGAGTATCATTCATACTTGTGTGCTCTAGAACTTGCCAATTGTCTTGTTTGAGGCTACTTTTTGTGTGAAATCTTTGGAAGTGATATAAGGCCATCTTTGTTTTGAATAGTCACTTGGCCAAATTTTCCATACCAAATGAAATTTATCCGTAGTTAGCCACTTTGAGCCTATTGACCTATATTCTTTGGCAACCTACATATTTAGCCCATTGTCCATCTTGTATGAGCTTAATTTTCCTATGAACTAGTGGAGCTTGAATGTTGACAAATGTGGTTGAATTGAGGTGAAATATGAATTTGGTGGATTTGTTTGGTTGGAAAGTGAAATGTTGAAAAGAAAAAAAGATGAATTGTGAGTTGTGCATAAAAAACATTGAGTTGATGGGAAAAAAAAAAGAAAAATAAAAAAAAGAAAACTCCCTTGTGCACAAGAATTTGGTAGAGCTTGAAGTTCAAAAGTGTTCAAAAAGTTTTGGTGGTGAAGAATGTGCTTAAAAAGAAAAGAAGCAAAGTAAATTGTGTGAGATTGGGAACTTTGAGTTGCAACTTGATCAATTGTAACTTTCATTTTCACTCCACTAGTTTATGAGTCACTTTATTCAAATCTTCCACACCCTAACCAAAGAGCCTACATTACAACCAAATGTGAAGTCCTTATTGATTCATTGATTGAGCACATAACATGTGGTGGAGAACTTAGACATTTGGCAAGCATATGGTAGTGCACTTGTGTGATTTGATGTTGAGAGCATACACTTCCTTGATATACACTTTGAGTGATGAGTGATACACTTACTTGTGAGGATATTGTGAATTGAACACTTAATCTTGCATGGATTTGAACATAACTTGTGAACTTGCTTGTTGATTTTTCTATCTCAAAGCTTGATTGAATTGATGGATCTTAACAATCACTCATTCTATTTTGGCTTGAATGAATTCCTTCGCAATTCTCCCACTCCTTCTATTTTTCTTTCGTTGCTCGAGGACGAGCAACACTTTAAGTTTGGGGGGGTTGATTAGTGTGAAAATTGCTTAAAATTAATTTATTTAATTTGCATAATTTATAGGATTTCATGCATAATTTACATTAAATTGACTAATTGCACTTGATTTGGAGAAAGTGTATGATTTGCTATTTTTATAGGGAAAATGAGCATTTATAGAGCAAAATACACCTCGATAATTTTGTAAAGTCAATTGAAGGAATAATACGAGAAGGAAGAAATAATAATTGGGCTTGAAGAGTTGAATTGAGGCCCAACTCTATTGCATTTAAATCAAAGCAGCAGGAGACCATTTAAAGGAGTCCATTTGCTTGTGGGCTAATTCTTGTCCCACGCGATTATAAGAAAATTAAATGGGTGTTAATATGAGAGTGGCCCACTCTCATTAAATCCATTCCAAGAGAAGCAGCCCAGTTGGTTAATTAAATTGAGGATTAATTCGGCAGCCATCAAGAGGGTAGCTGGGCCCATTTACAACAATTGAGGGAGGAGCCCAAATATATATTTTGATCAATTGCAAAACAGTAGCGAATTCAGCTGGGGGAAATACACACAGACGCGATTGGCGAGAAAAATAGGGCTCGACTCCATTGGGGGAGAAATCTCTTCTCCTCCCCACCACTCCACTCATTAGATAGTTTAATTTGTTATTTCATTTCGTAGATAGATTTCAATTTAGTATTTTATTTTATTGTTGGTGAGATTGAAGTATTTGAAGACAATAAAGGTGTTTTCTTTCCTTATTTCAATATTAGTTGGTTATTTGATTTTAATTCATGTTTTGTAGTTTAATTTTCATGAGTTTTATTCTAGTTGTTAATTTAGACATGGGCTAATCTTCAATTGCCTTGGGTGTGGATGTTTTGATGAGAATTTAGTGTAAATTGTGGATTAATTGCATGATGAGCTTGTAATTTTGGTGTTTAGGTTTCTAGGGTTGTATGTTGATGATTCATTTGGTTTATTAACCCTATTAGCAAGCATGTTCGATTATGTTTATTGCAACGAGAGTTGGGTAGCATGATTGGGAGTGTGAGTGTGAGCTTTGATCAATTGAATAGAAGTTAATTAGTAATTAGCTCACCCGAGAGGGGCGTTAAAGGCTAGACCGACAACCTTAGACACTAAACGAGTAGAGGTCGTCTAGGAGTTTGGTGAGAGGGCGTTTCATAAGCATTAGTAACCGTGTTGAAAGTGCTTATGAAACACTATCTTAGGGGATTATGGTATTTGGTTAGATCCTATAATTGCTAATCGATGCACGATGTTTACCTATGCCTTTCGAGGGGGTTTGCACACTTATGTGATAGCCTTTAGCTTGATCCAAAATTTGTAGTAAAATCATGTAATTGGTTCGCTAGTTCACTTAATTGCTCATAAAACGGAAACACCCGAGACAATACACTTCTCTTGCACTTTCTATCGAAAGTTAGATAGTTCGTTATTTCTTTTGTTATATTCTTGTTATCTTAGTTAACCTAGTTTAATACCTTTGTTTTTAAATCCCGAAAATCCAAACATAATCATTTAGTTACTACAATAGCATGATAACTTGCAACTTTAGGGACTCATTTTCACTTAATTAAATCCTTGGAACGAAAATCTACTTGGGGACACTTATCTTACTACTAACGAACCCATACGCTTATGGGGATCGTATAGTTTTAAAAAGTGCAAAAATAACATCCAAGTCAAGAGGCAATTGAAGCGTGCGATAGCTCAAAAGGTCTGGGGCCCGATGGATTTAATTTTGGATTTCTAAAAGAATTCTGGGAGCTCTACAAAGGAGATCTTATGCGACTTATGGCAGAGTTCTATCAAAACGGGAAGTTGGTTAAAGGTTTGAACCTAACGTTCATCGTGCTTATTCCCAAAAAAGATGCAGCAGAGGAGTTAGGTGATTATAGACCAATATCTCTTATTGGTGGGATTTACAAAATCATAGCAAAGGTACTATCCAAGAGACTGAGCCAAATGCTAGGATCCATTATCTCCGACCAACAATCAGCGTTTATTGGAGGAAGACAGATTGTGGACAACGTGGTAGTACTCAATGAGGTGATAGAAGATGTGAAGAAGAGAAAGGAACAATGCCTGATTTACAAGATCGATTTCGCAAAGGCATACGACTCAATCGAGTGGGGTTTTTTGAAAGCAATTATGGAAAGGTTCAGATTCAAACAGAAATGGATAACATGGATAATAGAATGCGTATCCACAGCACACACATCAGTGCTCGTGAACGGCAGCCCGTCAGGCGAATTTAAGCTAGAAAGAGGATCGCGACAAGGCGATCCACTATCACCGTTCCTATTCTTAATTGCGGCAGAAGGAAAGAGCATAATGCTATCAAAAGCAATTAAATCTGGCGCCTACGATCTAATTGAAGTGGGTAAAGAAAAAGTGAGCATTTCACACCTCCAATTCGCGGACGACACAGTGTTCGTGGGTAAGGCAAGTCTAAAAAATGCATGGTGTTTACGCAGATTTCTGGTGAATCTGGAATCAGTATCGGGTTTGATGATCAACACAAGGAAATGTTGCGTTTATGGAATTAATATAGAGGATGCTAGGCTGGAGGAGTTTGGAAATATTATGGGGTGCAATACAGGGAGGATACCATTTGTCTACCTTGGAGTTAAAGTTGGATACCTGCATAGAAAGGTAACAGACTGGGATTATATGGTTCGGAAGATACAAAAACGCTTGAGCAGGTGGGAAGGCAAAAACATATCCATTGGGGGGAGCGCCATCTTGGTAAATGCGGTTCTATCATCTATTCCAACTTATTTTATGTCCATTTTCTGGGTACCGAAAAAGGTCTTGAGTGATATTACAAGCCTACATAGGAAATTCTTTTGGGGTGGGGGAGAGCAATCGAATAAAGTTCCATGGGTGAAATGGGACACTATATGTAGTCCTAAAATGAAAGGGGGCTTAGGGGTAAGAAATCTAGGGTGGTTCAACAAGGCTCTATTAGGTAAGTGGGCTTGGAGATACTTCACAGAGAGGGACAGATTATGGTGCAAAGTGATTAGATCAAGATGGGGGGGGGGGGGGTTTGAGAGGGATAGAGGAGGGAGGCAGTTGGAAGGGAGGGGGGTTAATAGCCAGCGGTTGGTGGGGAGATATAGGTAGATTAGTGGAGGGAGGTGCAGGGGAGGGGGGCTGGTTTTGGGGCAGCATGGTGAAGAGTATAGGAGAGGGCAAAAACACATGGTTTTGGGAAGAAAAATGGGCTGGGGAGAGTAACCTGAAATGCAGTTTTCCTAGACTTTACAACCTATGCAACAATAAATATTCCAAAGTGGGGGAGAGGGGAGAGTGGGGCAATGGGGTGTGGGGGTGGAAGTGGAGTTGGAGAAGGGAATTATTTGATAGAGAGATTTCTATGCTAAACGATCTGATTTCTTTGATTAACAGGAGTAACCTTACACAGGGATCCACAGAATCATGGAGGTGGAGCCACTCGGCGGAAGGAAGGTACACCACTAAAGGAGTTTATGAGTGGCTTAGACAACTACATACTTAGGATAACGACGCGGAGAAGGAGGAGTTCAAGCTGCTATGGAAAAGCTATGCGCCATCTAAAGTTCACATAAACTCATGGCGTACGATATGGGATCGACTTCCAACAAGGGTGAACCTTAAGAAGAAGAAAATCATCGCGGAGGAGGCTTGGTCATCATGTGCTCTTTGTAATGGGTCGGAAGAGACGGTTCAACATATATTCTTTGAGTGCTCTTTTGCATTTAGAGTGTGGACGAGCTGCCTCAACTGGTTGGGCATCTCTACGGTTCTTTCGGTGAATCCAACATCGAACCTTATGCAGTTCAGCAGACTACTCAAAGGTAAGAACAACAGAAGAATCGCGGTCAGCATCTGGGAGTGTGTAGTGTGGCTCATGTGGAAGACTAGGAACAAGTTGATATTCGAAAACGAAGCAGCAAATCTGGCCCTTTTGATAGAAGAGCTCAAATCCAGGTTGTGGAGCTGGGGAAGGAGCAAAGGTTTTCTGAAGACCGGGACTTACACAGATTGGATCACCCAACCTAGAAGGGTGATGTTTGCTTAATTCTGAGGCATGATTACTGTACTTTTCTTCAAAACTAATACTGGAATGTGGATGTAATGATAGGGTATATCTTATACCCAGATCTTGAATTTGCAATAAAATTTAATTTTAAAAAAAAGAAGAGTACTTCCTATCAGAAGTGGATACAATTCCATAACAATTGGCGTCGTCTGTGGGAAGTCGAAAGATAAAGGCAAGAATCAAGAAATGTGGCCTTTTGGGAAATTATGAGAGTTGTACTGTGCTGCTTTACTTTTGAGTTTCCACAAAAGACCTCATACCAATAGAGATACTATTCAACCCTTTTATAGCCATAAATCCTTTTGTGCCTTTCCGATGTGGGACATTTGTTTGATCCTCTCAACATATTATATATTTATCACTCTTTCTACTGACCTGTCCTATCCCGTCTCGTGATTCATAATGGGATGGGACGAAATTAAATACTCTGTATGCTTGACTGTCTTGCCTCATGATTCATAATGGATTGAGAGGAATCTGAACACCTTTTACACAAGATCCAATTATCTGTCATTGGTTCAAATTGCATTTTTTTTTTTTTACAATAGGTAGAATAACAGATAGGGAAAAATTACATTTCAACGCCCTCACCTATCCTTAAAGTAAAGTTCTACCAAAAGACCACATATTCCAAACTCAATCGTGAGAGAGTGGAAGGATCATGATTAAGTCAACATTCCTTGAAATTCTGCGATCTAAGGAGATAGTAAATCGACTCCAGAGAAGGAACAGATTGTCGCACACAACGACTCATACAATATACCTCCCAAATCTTATACGTACGGACCCAAGGGCTACCAGCTTCAACAGGCACAACATAGCGCCACCATGGGAAAACCCGTAAACGGGAAGAAAACCCATCTTATCAGGGAGGAGACCATAACAACAGGGGAAAACTAAAATACAATAACCGGAAAATAACAACGTAGGAAAACACGAGATCTAAACTAGGAAACAAACTAAACTAACATGCAAAAAGCATAAAAACGAAAATAAAAATGGATCAAACGGATGACTCACCCGGTCGGCCACCGTGGCTCCGACGGGGAGATTCACCCATTGATCCCAACAAAACCCCTAAAAAAGACTCCTTCACCCACTGAAAAATCTGAACATAGCGGCGACGCTACCGACGGTGATGCAGGCGGCAAGGCGGCTTTCTTTCGGCGACGATAGCACCACACGTGAACTTGGAAATGATTTACATTAGGAAGAGGGGGAGATGGTCGGAATTTTTGTAAGTCTTGTGGACGACGGTCTTGTGGACGGCGGAAAAGAGGGGATAAGCTTACAAAGTAAGCTAAGAAAGGGAGAGAGAGAAGCTCTCACAACATTAATTATTAATTGAGAGTATTTATTATAAAATTTTAAAGTTTAGGTTAAACTATAATTTGCAAAAGATTGTAGGTAATTTTTTATATTAGATTATTTTTTAATCACACATACATCTCTTGCAAAACAAAGCATGATATAGCCTCGTGTTGGTGTATTGCCAAACTCTTTGATTTAGACAATGAACTTCGATTCGCTAGTGTGAAAATTATAACTTTATAATTTTCTACAATTAAGACCTCGAAAGCAATTTCTTTATATACACATTGGTAAATCTTATTTAGTTCAAACCTAAAATGGCACGTATCATATTTTATCAGTAGTTTGGATAATTTATTTTGGGTGGGTCTGCTATGGACTCGAGTGCATGTTGTGCATCCTAATCCATGTTGCACTTTTCAGTTTAATTACTGACTTACACTATATATATATAATAACTTATTCAATAAATAAGGACATGTATACTACAAAAATTTGAAGTATGCTCGGACTTATTCGTTTATTGTTACATATATATCATCATCCGGTTCTTTTCCATTCATATATTCTCTGCAAACCCTCGGTAGGGCTTATGTTCGAAAAATAAATAGCATCATCTCTTACTACCCAATATCGCGAATGACCACCAACATAGTCCTTCTCGAGGTCAAATGCTTTAAAGCCTATTTCTCTCTTATTCCCGTACAACTGACACGCAAATAAAGTAGTACCCCAAATATTTCCACAGAAACTCCAATTATAATCCTGCATTTTATAAAGAGTGTGAAATCCGAGATCATTATCTCTAGAAGCACAACGCAACCTCAACGGTTGATGATTGAACGGGAGATCATTGATTATATGAATGTGATACTTCTTGACAATGAAGCATGATATGGAAAATGATGGGAAAATATTGTTTGATAGTATGAATAAAAGGAACAACACATTTTTCGTAGAGAATTTCATTTTGTAACTAGGCTAGGGTTGAAAGTTTCTTGGAGTTGTTGGATATTTGCCATCAAGTTTTCACCTATTTATATAGAGGGAAACGTACCATTTGAAAACATCTCATGCAAAATTATAGATAATAATTCCAATTGGAATTTTTTTTAACAAATGTTTTATTAGAGTAATTTTATCTTAAACAAGCAGAATTTAAGCGCCTGAAATTGTTGATTTTAATTTTCAACTCATCTCTGAATGGTATATTGTGTGATTATAGTATTATTAATGTAGTGATTGAAAAATAAGTCAATGTTATTGAAAATTACAAAATGATAAAATAAACATAGTGCTAAAAATGTAAAAATCGTGTATGCAGAATTAATTGTTTTTAATTGGTTACGGAGTAATTGATAAAAACATTGACAAAGTGGGATAGCTCAAGTGGTTAGAGCACCACTACCTAGGCCTTAGGTACTGGGTTCGAGTCATGGGGAGGGGAAAAAATGGATGGATGGGTATTTAACTTTCCATCAAAAAAAAAAAAAAGTAATTGATAAAAACAAACATATTACTAAAAAGTAAAAATGTAAAAATCGTGTTAACTTTCCATCAAAAAAAAAAAAAGTAATTGATAAAAACAAAACATAATTGTTTATGGATGGGTATTTAACTTTCCATCAAAAAAAAAAAAAGTAATTGATAAAAACAAACATATTACTAAAAAGTAAAAATGTAAAAATCGTGTTAACTTTCCATCAAAAAAAAAAAAAAGTAATTGATAAAAACAAACATATTACTAAAAAGTAAAAATGTAAAAATCGTGTATATAGATTACTTACATAATTGTTTAAAATGCATAATTGGTTTTCACATTTGAAAGGGTTAATTGAAATATATCAATTACAATATATATATATATATATATATTTATTTATTTTTATATTCGATACAACACTTTTTAAAATTTTACAATTTGATGCATCTCTCTATGTTTCGGCAACACAAAAATAACGTAGATATCGAAGCCACATTAAAGTGTTACTAGATGTCCACGTAATGTCATGATTGATGAATAGAGTAAAAAAATAATATGTAAAATTTCAAATTATTTTAGTGGACTGTGATTTAGAGGTAGCCGTTTTGAGTGTGGAGGAAAAAAATAATTAAATTAGTTTATATTACTGCCTCCGTCCCTGAATAAATTTTCCACTTCTTTTGGATGTTTTAATTAAGAAATATGATAAAATAATAGATGTAGTACAAGTGATGTGATGGTGAAAGAGAAAATAATAGATTAGTAAAGTATTTAGTTTATATTACTGCCTCCGTCCCTGAATAAATTTTCCACTTCTTTTGGATGTTTTAATTAAGAAATATGATAAAATAATAGATGTAGTACAAGTGATGTGATGGTGAAAGATAAAATAATAGATTAGCATGAGATGAAGTATAATAAAATAATAGATAAAGTATAAGTGATATATGTGATTGGGAAAGAGAAAATAATTTACCAAAAATGAAATGAAAAACTTATAGTGGAACATTTAAAAAAGGAAAGTTGAAAACTTACAGTGGGACGGAGGGAGTATATTTTAAAAAGCAGTTGTATACACTATTTTTACATTTTAGACAATTAATCGTACAAGTGATTTTAGACAATTATGCAAATTGTTTTTATCACTTAAATCAGTTGTGCAAGTAATCTGTATACACGATTTTTACATTTTTAGTGTTATGTTTGTTTTTATCAACTAATCCATTAAACAATTATATATATAAAAGTAATGGTAAGAGTAGTCTCTAATGGAAACGAGTCTATATAAAAAATTGAGTTGATCACGGTCAACCAACTTTTTTTTTTTTTTTTTTTTTTTTTTGTTGTTGGGTGTTACACTTTTTAAAATAATATTTTCAGTTATATTGACGTACATTATTTTGTAATATTATTGCACTTTTTACTTATATAGACGTGTACTTTTCAGTAAAATCGTGTTGCACTTTTCAGTTATAATAACTTACATTTTTTTATTAAAATATTGTGTTGCACTTTTCAGGTATATTGACATGCACTTTTTAATAATATTGTGTTGCAACTTTCAATTATACTACCTTGCACTTTTTAGTTATAATGACTTACACTTACATTTTCATTAAATATTGTGTTGTACTTTTCAGTTATACTGACTTGCACTTTTTAATAATATTGTGTTGCACTCTTCAATTATACTGACTTGCACTTTCTAGTTATAATAACTTACGTTTTCATTAAAAATTGTGTTGCACTTTCAATTATAGTGACTTACATTTTTTAATAAAAAAATGTGTTGCACTTTTCAGTAATATTGTGTTGCACTTTTTAATTATAATGACTTACACTTTTCAACACACGTTTCAGAAAAAAAAATTGCAAAAATAAAAAAAATTGACCAAGTTAACTCAATTTTTTGTATAGAATCGATTCTATACAATACCAATCCTAGTATAAAATATGACGGTGAGTTTCCTATGAAATCTACCACCTGTGTAAATTGCTTATACATCTTATATGCATAAATATTTTATGTAAGTGGTGGATTTCATAAAAAAATTATTATCATTTAGCTTATATCAAAATCATAAATATATATATATATATATATATATTTTGTGGTAAGGTTCTTTTTTTTTTTTTTAAATATATATTAATATCTTTGAAGAGAGTTAATATTGAGGAGTACATGTCTACTTGCCAAACTTTTATTCTGATCCTTCTGATTACTTGTCTACTAGCATTGTTAAGCGAATCAAGTTGTTTATGAGCTCGTTAGACACTTAATTTATTAACGAGTCAGTTCAAGCTCGATTCGTTAGACTCAATAATAAATTTTTTTTTAATTCTATTAGGCTTGTTAGATTCGATTCAACTCGATAGGTTCACTTAAGAGTCGAGCTCATTTTTACGCTCGTTAATGTAATTAAGCCAAGTCGAACTTGGCTTGACAAGAACTTGAATCGAGATCTTCAGGTACTTGCTCGAATAACAACTCAATCTTAACTAATCATGTAATAAGCGACTCTCTCTCTCTCTCTCTAAATTTTTTTTCTCTTGCTTCTCTCTAGAAACATTCTTCCCCAAAACCACCGCCTATCTCCTTCCTCCTCAATAACCCAAAACCACCGTCTATTCTCTTCATCCTCAATAGCCCAAAACTACTGCCTAAATAATCCGTTGCCCACCTTCTGCGTAAAAGTAAGTCGCCGCGCTGCCTCTGCCTCACCGCCTGTAGCGCCGCTACACTGTCCGTAACGCCGCCGCACCACCGTTCCGTTCAGATTTTTCAGTGGGTGAAGAGGAGTCTTTTTCAGGGATTTAGTTGAGATCAATGGGTGAATCTCCCCATCGGAGCCACGGTGGCCGATCGGGTGAGTCATCCGTTTGATCCCATTTTATTTTCGTTTTAATGCTTTCTGCATGTTATTAGTTTTTTTTCCTAGTTTAGATCTGGTGTTTTTAGTTTCGTTTTCTTCCTATGTTGTTATTTTCTGCCTTCTGTATTTTTATTTTCCCCTGTTATTCTGGTTTCCTCCCCTCCCTGATGAGACGGGTTTTCCCATGGTGACACTTTGTTGTGCCTGTTGGAGCTGGTAGCCCTTGGGTTCGTTCTTATGTGATTTGAGAGGTTTATAGCACGACGGGTTGTGTGTTGTCTTCTTAGATCGCGGAGCTTCAAGGAATGCCAATTTGATCGATGATCCTTCCACTCTCTCACGATTGAGTCTGAAAATTGTAGTCTTCTGGTAGAACTTTACTGTATGGATAGGTAAGTGAGAGCGTTGAAATGTAATTTTTCCTATCTCTGTAATTCTACCTTTAAAAAAAAAAAAAAAAACAACTCAATGCAATATATGTACTCTTTTTATTTTAATATTTAATCCTTGATTAGTTATGATTCTGATTAATTAGCTATTGCATCACCTAAACTATTTAATCCCTGCTCCATCAATTAAAGAAGATAAGGTAAATGATCTATCACGATTCATGACGTGGTGGAATAATAATTTTATTATCAATAATTATTAATTATAAATTTTTATTATTAATTCATTGAAATTAGTATATTTTACTTTTTTTTTAAAAATTATAGCTAACTCATTATCTAATTTCATAATATATATATATATTAAAACAATAAAATGTAAAAATGTATAGTAATTTTGAATAAACAATCCATATGTATAAAGTATAAATTAATAAAAATGAAATGATAAACAAAAATACACAATAGTTAACAACATAATTCCAACAAATTTAGTATATTAAATTTTGAATTTAGATTTTTTTATAACTGAAACGACGTCATTTCACTCAGAAAAATAAAAAAATTAAATTAAACAATATGCCAATTATATTACTCCAATTTGTAAAATAAAATAAAACAATAAGGCCATATTTTGACTGACCATGACTATATGAGTGGAGTCCACGACATCAACGGCTTTGATCCTAATTAATTTCCATTATTCCGATTTCCTCTGCAATCCAAGCCCTAATTTTTCACAAAAAAATAGTTGAAAAAGATGCATCTATGGCCATCGATGAGGCTGAGGGACTCCTTCAAGAAAAATTACCTCAATAAAATAGAATGGAATCTTCACCGGATGAACTTCGATCAGCAGCGAAATCCGCCCAATAGCAATCAGCAGCAGCTGTTGGAAACTCAGAAAGATGACTCGGAAAGTTCAGGTTGTGGTGGAATTGATCTCTTATGTAGAGAAATTATCGTGATTCTCTCTTGCTGCTACTGTTGTTTCTGCTGCGGAGGTAACCCCCTATATTGCCACTCTCTTTATCATTCTCTGTATGTCTGGAATTTAGGTTTTGGATTCCCTGGTAGTTTAATGATACCCATTTGATGATTTCTTTTAAGTTTGTTATTGCCATTTTTGCTGTGTTTTAGCTTCATATTCTAGATTTCTTTTTATATGGAAGTTTTGTTGAGTTGAACAAAAAAAAAAGTTGCTCCTTTTAACTTTTATTTGCTGAGTGGTAGAGTTTAACATGAAATTCGGCTGAGATAAGTTTGATAATTTTTAGAAAGATTGTGAAATTATTTTGCAAAAACTATAACGTTAGTATAAATTAGAACATGGAACGTTGGTATATGTTTAATAATTTTGTTTTCATAATCTAGAAAAGGACGAGTGTGTGCTTGAGATTTGAGAGCTTCGTTCCTTTGGATTTTGAATCTAATAAAGAAAAGTTGTGAAGATAGTTGATATACGTGGATTATAGTATATTACTCAGGGGACTTGTATGCATTAGAGTTACTATAAAGGCGTGTTGCCTTCATGGATATTCCAAGAGACCTGTCCAAGTTAAGCTTAGAGCAGAAGGGCCTTTTCCAATAGATCTTAAGGATGTAACATACGGGTTTTATCTTGGTCATTTCATAATCTTATCAAACCAAGCTGAGGCTAGAAGAAAGTTTGTCCGTAAAACTTAAAAAATAATAAGATTGCTATGATCAGAATTTGATCGAAAAGCTCTCAAGAACTAGGATATGAAAGAATCGCATTCAACATCTTCACTCTTACTAATTCAAATTTCAGTAGAAACTACTATGTATTATTACCATTGCAGGATGCTTACGAAGGTGGGTTGCTCGTTATAACTTTTTAACTTAATTTCACTCTGTTTCATGACAATAAAGTTGTAGATACAAACTAGATTAGGATTGTGGACATCATGGTCCTCATGGATGAGCTTAGCTCCCCATGTTCTGAAAAAATGTTTTCAGTTCCGAGTTTTGTTCAGTATGTTTACCTGATTGTAATTCGTGCAAGTGCTGTCTTCTCCTTCAGCATGTGTTGTCGATGAAGAAAGATGAGACACATTGAGAGACACCAAATCTGGGAACCTGGACATCTATTAGTCTTAGCGGATCAACCCGAGAGACACTCTACTTGTAGTCATGCTCTCTTTGACAACTACAGGACATTGTTGATCCTGGTAATACCTACTACTCAATTCGGCTTGTTAAAGTTGTAATAAAATTAATTGAATACAAAAAGTTGTTAATAGCTGAAATAACACATAGAGGTACTTGTTGTAAATAGGAGCTTGCTATAGCTAGCCGAATCAATTATGATAACATTAAATTAGATTTGAATTATTCTGTTGAGCTTGACCATCTGTTTGAAACGGGGGTTTACGTGTGATGGGAAAAAATTCCTGACTTTGAAATTCATGGACTCGGAAATTCTTAAGCATGGTTAAATTTTTTAAATGTATGTAGGTTATGTGGTTGTGTAGGATATGGTTTTGTGGACATGTTGCATCAATGCTGATGATTGCATGTTCAGATGAGTACTATTGAAAAGATTAAAATGAAATGGTGAAGTATGTGAAAAAAGTTGCAGGGTTTAAGTGTAAGTCATCTATGACTTAGTCTTAGGTTCACGTGAACTCCCTTTCCCAAAAAAATATTCCATAGCTTACATAATACCTTTTAGCCTATTTTTATTGTGTTACAGATAGTTTCATGAATCTCATTTTGTTAGACAAGTTTCAAACCGAAATATAAAACTAAATAACAAATTCAAAGCTCACTTTCAAATGTTAAATTGCAATTAGGTGGTCTAAACCATTGATTGTGTCACATTACATGTCACAAAAAGTAAGATAATTTAAATATGTGAAGCAATCACAATAAAATACAACACAGCTGAGTTTGCCAACTGCAACTACTATTATCCTCAAGCGTTTCATGTGCAATTTGTCTTTTGTCCTCTTTTCAATCCCCATCACTCTCCAATAATACTAGAAATTCCACCCCCCCTCCCCCCTCTCCATACACACAAACACGTACAAACACGTGGAAGTAATTTTTTTTATATGAACTAGGTTCATGTAAGTTATAACGTGAATTTGCTAATACCTTTTATCATACAAAGTACCATGCTTTAATCATTGAAATCAAATATTTTAAAAAATGTAATGTTAAAACATTCTTATTTTTACAAAAACAGTTCACGTGAAACCTACCCAGAAAATATTTTGTTTAGAGGATGCTATAAGAATTGTATTAAGGAGAATAGGTAATTTTAAAATGAATAGAAGTAAAATCAGTTTAAATACCAAACAACTCTAATGTACTTCGATAAAGTAACACTATATACGATTTTCAAAATTAAAGAAGGTTGGCAGCCCTATGATTTTATATTAATGACTTATATTAATAGTCTAAAACTTTGGGCATATTTTATTTGAGATTACATAGGAGGTGGAAATCGAGAAATCTTGAATTTTAAAAATCTTACTGAATTTTATTTTGAGATTTTAAGTAGAATATAATTTAACTTTATATTAAATTAATTGCGTAAGAAATAATATAAAATTTATAATTTTTTATATTGTAAAATTTGAATTTTAAATCTCGAAACTAGAATAAGACCGGTCCGACCCGGTAAATCCCAAAACAAGTCGCAATTTTCCCATAGATATTTATGCATTCAGTCGATTGGAGCGGACCATCCAATCCAATTGAACAAGAAACAATAAATTGTAACCAACTAATAACTCCAACGCCATTTTCAATTTCACCTACCTTAGACTGGTACGTACCCCACCCCCACCCTACCTCCAATGCGCTGAAGTACTGAATTCTCTCCTCGCAATCGATACTCCATTTTTTTCAATCAATGTCGAAATACAAGCACCCCATAGCAGAAGCCAACGAGTCGAGCCCATTCGGCTCACTCAGTCCGCCCGAATTCTACGCTCGCCACTCAGTAACTCACGATTCCGAGTACATCACCAGCAAGCAAAACCTCAAGCTCTTCACCCAGTGGTGGACCCCTCAGCAATCCACCCCTCTCAAAGGCATCGTATGCGCCGTGCACGGCTTCACCGGCGAGTCCAGCTGGTTCGTACAGCTCACCGCCGTACACTTCGCCAAACACGGATTTGCGGTCTGCGCCATCGACCACATGGGCCACGGATTCTCCGAGGGCCTCGTCGCGCATTTGCCGGACATCAACGTCGTCGTCGATGAGTGTATTGAGTTTTTCAACGGCTTTCGCGCCAGATACCCGGCGGATTTGCCGGCGTTTCTGTACGCGGAGTCTCTAGGTGGGGCGATCTCGTTGCTTATCACACTCCGCCGTGAGGGGATTGTGCCGGCGAAGAGGTTCGACGGCGTCGTTTTGAATGGGGCAATGTGTGGGATTAGCGACAAGTTTAAACCGCCGTGGCCGTTGGAGCATTTCCTTTCAATTGCAGCGTTTCTGATACCTACTTGGTGCGTGGTTCCTACGCGCGGCTCCTTGCCTGACGTCTCGTTTAAGGTAATTCTTGCTTTTGTTTTTAATTCCTTTTTCTAAATTTTGATTGTTTAGTTATCTCTTTAGGCAATTTTAATTGGGGCTTGACAGTATATATAATTTATTAGTTGGGAAATGAGCTAGAAAATGTGAATTTCAATTTTCCAAGCCCAGATAAAAACCTGAATAAATCAGTTTTTTTTTTGGGTATATTATAATCTGACCAAATTAAATGTGTTTTAATATTGAAGTATAAATTGAGTAGATATAAGGGTAACATTTATGTGCACATGAATGCATTCCACCAAATTTTGACAAACTTCCTATTTTTTTTTTTTTTGCCAAAGTAATGAAAACAATAAGGGGGAAAAAGTAGTACTCCATTTACAATGAAAGATATTAGTATATTAAAAAGTTCTAATACTTACAAATGAATACTCTTTTATATAAATTAAGGGAGTGTTTGATTTAAAAATTTCAATGCAAATGATAATGAGAATAATTGACTACTGAATTACGTTATTAGTGTTTTGATTTTTTTTTTTTGATCAGTTAAAAGGATTCTTTATTGCTGAAAGGGTAAAAGATATGCCCTATATTGTTCAGAACATTACAGCTTTTCAAGTATGGCTTAATAACAGTAGCTTAGTTTTATACATTCAGCAGCCTCCTAGGATTAGATACCCAGTCAGTGTATTCCCCTGTTTTTAAAAAACATTTGCTTCTTCCCCAACTCCATAGTCGTGCTTTTAATTCTTCCTTCAGCGTCTCCACACATGCTTCACCACTCTCGAATATGATCTTGTTCCTAGTCTTCCACACGAGCCACACAATGCATTCCCAAATACTCACTGCTACTCTTTTCCCTAATTTGCCATTAATGAGCCTACTAAATTGTAATAAATTCTGACCTGGATTAATCGCGAGTGCTGTCGATATACCCATCCAATTGAGGCAGCTCGTCCACATCTGGTTCGCGAACGGATTTAATCTTGGAATATATGAGGACAAAATTATTGTTGGTTGAAGAGTAAATAGCATGAATAAGGAGAACTAATTATAGGTTGGGAGCTAATGAATAATTTATTTTGAATTTCATTTCGCCTATCATCATATTATGAAGGGACTACTTTTTATTTCCATTAATCACCCAAATTACTTAAAACTCATTCCTATTACCCAAGAATTACTTAATACCCATTCCTGTTGAAGAATTATTTTTTCATAAAATAATTTACCTTTTTGTGGTCAAGATCAAAATTTGGTCAAATTTGATGGTACACCCAAATGTACCCAAGTTTTTGTCTAGTTATTGGCGTTTTTTTATGCAGTTGACCAATAAAAACAGAAAGATATTACTACTAGACTAGCAGTAAGTTATTAGAAGAAAAGTGAAAAAAGGGACAAGGTAAGATCTTTTTTGGCAAGAGAAGCTTGATATATAGATTTCAATGATGATGCTTTATTCGATTAAATCATGATTGTATTCAATTGGTGGTGGATGAAAAGGTGGAGTGGAAGCGGAAACTAGCGATTGCAAGCCCAAGGAGGCCACTGCAAAAGCCACGCGCCGCCACAGCACAAGAGTTGCTGAGAGTATGCAGAGAGGTGCAGGACAAGTTCACCGAAGTTGATGTGCCGTTTCTGATTGTCCATGGTGGCGATGACATTGTTTGCGACCCAGCAGGCGCACAGGAGCTTTACAACCGTGCAGCCAGCAAGGACAAGACCCTTCGAATATACCCCGGGTTGTGGCACCAGCTGGTGGGTGAGTCTGATGAGAATGTAGAGCTCGTGTTTGGGGAAGTTGTCGACTGGCTCTTGACTAGAGCCGAGCGTGCTGCCTCAGCCCCGGTCGAGGGTTGATGGTGCTAGCTGTACGTGGTGGTTGATCTATTAGGCCGATAATTATAGATTACAATAATGGAATAGGTAGTTGATGGATGTATTTGAGTGATGTTGGGATTGATTGAATAATTGTTGATGTCAACTGGAGATCAGTTTTTCACAATTTGATCGGTAATTAAGAGATTGTTTGCAAACTCTACTCATAGTTTATAAACATTTCTCAAAAGTTAAAGTTATGAGTTTGTAAAAATATGATGATTCTACCCTCAGTAGTTGAGTTTTAAAGTTGACGAGATTATAGACAAATAGACTAAAATGACAAAAATAGAATGAGAAACTTATTGTGAAACATATTAAGTTTACCATGAGACGGAGAGAGTAATTTTTTATGTTTCCAAATTTATTTCTTTTGATGTCAGTTTCAGAAATTCACAATACATATCTCCAAGTAAAAATGGTCAATTCCAATTGATGGGAGCTAAGTTCATCAATGGTGGATTTTAAGGTATAAAAAACTGACTAACTAAATTGTGGGAAATTATAGTAAATAAAACGTTAATTAAATGAAAATTAAAATAAATTTGACCTTAAGTTAGAAAAAGAGAAGTTGGCATTCATGTTGGATTTTAATGTATCAAAAGAGTTTGATACCATAAATACAATTTATTATTGGTATTTAAAACAATGAATATGACACTCCCTTCATCCCCGGGCCCCAACTATTTGTAAACACATAGTCACAAACATTTTTAAGAATAAAATATAGCAGTATTTACTTTACTCCTCATATAAATTAGGGATAAAAAAGTCAATTCAATGGAGTTAATGGAGGAGAATTGAAATAAGTGTGTACTATCAGAATGAGAGAGAGATTTGATTAAAAAAATTATTTATGTTTACAAATAATAGTGTGACGTATAAATATTATTAAAATAAAAAACTCAACACTTTATTTTTGACATAATATTATAAGGTAAACACTATAATATCGAAAGAGCATGTCTTGTGTGATCCCACTCATGTTTCGTATGACGGATAAAAAATACACTCGCCCTTTAGTATTTTACACCATTTTTTTGACACACATTTAAAAAAAAAAAAGTAGAGACAATAAAAGGTAGATCAAATAAAAGAAGAAAATCTAGGACCATAAGTTCACAGACCGAGTCAGAGGCCGGAGCGCCATTAAAATCTTGTCTGGGAAAACCCTCTTTATGGACAAAAAATCCGGGAGTAACCCCTCCAGACATAGTCAAGGCCAGTCTTGGCCACAGTATCAACAGCCTGATTGGCCTCTCTGAAGACATGCGTGTATCGGATGTGCATTTCCTGCGTAAGAGGATGTATAATATAAATTCACACTTTAATTATATACTTATATTGTGGAAATAAAGTTTATGATTTTTTTTAATGGTGTGCAAAATGTTTATTGTTTAGTGACTGCAGTAATATTTTTCAAGCTAAAAACAGTACTTTTGATAAAATGAAAATGGTATTAAAAAATACTCCAATTTATTTCATGCATTATAGTTATATGCTTAAGGCATTAGTACTGTTATTTATCAAAATTTATTTATCGGATTTTATTTTAGGAGCCTCCCTCCGGACAAGGACGCAATTAATAAAGTCAAACCTTCGCAAATCTGATTCACTCTGCCTACATGGCAACGTATTATTCGTCCACGTCTATAATAACCCCAATTACAACCCTCCACGTGTCGTGTCTCTTCTTGCGTGCTTTTCGTGTCGCAGCACCGCCATTTTCACACTCGTAGTCATACTTCCCCTCACACAAACAAATCGTATAAAAAGGGACGAATTTTCAAGAAATTGCAAGTCAATTCTTGAAATGGCGATGAAGTCTCTAATATTTCTCTCAATCTTGCTCTGTTTAATCTGCACACACATTTCTGTCTGTTCTTCAAAATCAGAACAAGAAGAAGATGAAGATCTCAGTTTCCTGGAGCAACAAGAGCACAAGGAATCGCATGATTCGCATCCGCGAGACTACGAGAACTACGACGATCTCGACGACGACGAATCGGCGGCGTACGGCGACGACGAATCGGCGGCGTACGGCGACGACGACGGCGGCTACAATCCGCCGGAGGTGGACGAGACCCACGTGGCGGTACTGAAGCAGTCCAACTTCAGCGACTTCATTGAGAAGAACAAGTTCGTGATGGTGGAATTCTACGCTACGTGGTGCGGCCATTGCCAGGCCTTGGCGCCGGAGTACGCGGCGGCGGCGACGGAGCTGAAGGACGAGGCGGTGGTGCTGGCCAAAGTCGACGCTACCGAGGAGGCGGAGCTGAGCCAGAAGTTCGATGTGCAGGGATTTCCGACCATTTACCTCTTTGTAGATGGGGTTCACAAATCTTACCCTGGTCAACGCACTAAGTAAGATTTATAAGATTTTGTTTTTCAATTTTTGAATTTTGATAGTATATATTTTTCAATTTTTGAATCTAGGTTGTTGGTTAGGATTGTAATATTTGCAATGTTCATTAATGTCAATCCTCTGCATTTCCTGTTTTTAGCATCTAGTGAATTAGATTCCATGATCTTATCTTGAAATTTTGGTAGAAAAGAGTGATTCTTCTCATCAATCTAACTAAAAGAATCTGTTTTTATAGCCTCAAGAGTGCCTGAGATGTTTGTACTTGTGTGTATTTGAATCTAATAATCATTAACTTTACCAAGTTACGAATTCGATTATTGGTTAGATGGTGGAACCATGTTAGTAGGTTTTTCGGGTTTTGTAATGTAATGACTTGTGTTGCAGGGATGCTATTGTTTCTTGGCTGAAGAAAAAGATTGGTCCTGGTTTGAAAAATATAACAACAATTGAGGAGGCAGAACGCATCTTGGTGGATGAGGACAAAGTAGTTTTGGGCTACTTTGAGAGTTTGGTGGTATGATCTCCATTGCTCTTATTCAGTCTTTCGTAATGATTGGTTTTGGACTATTCGTCTTTCGTAATGATTGGTTTTGGACTATTCGTGTCTTATACATACGAAGACACCTGTAGCTAAATAAATTAAGGTTGTATTTGGATGGAGGGATTTGGATCTACGGATTTATAACCGTGTTGTTGCATTGTTATTCTGATGATTTTCGTATAAAATTTCAGGGTTCAGACAGCGAGGAACTTGCTGCAGCTTCTAAGCTCGAAGATGATGTCAGTTTTTACCAGACAACGAGTCCAGATGTGGCGAAACTTTTCCACATTGATCAACAGGCCAAACGCCCATCCTTGGTCTTGCTTAAAAAAGAAGCTGAAAAACTAAACAAATTTAGTTAGTTCTCTTTGACCCAAAATCTTTTTAGGAATTTTAACATTTAATTTTTATGTGACCATTACATTTATCATCAATTCTCTATCAATTCAGGTGGCCAGTTCACTAAATCTGCAATAGCTGAATTTGTGTTTGAAAACAAGCTTCCTCTTCTTATCAATTTAACGCGGGAGAGTGCTCCTACAGTATTCGAGAATCCAATCAAGAAACAGGTAGCTTGCCTTTTTTCCCTTTTTCTTTTGGCACTTAAATTATATATAAGGACATTGATTCATCCGTGTTTGCTTCATTGGTTATTTCTGAAATACAGTTGATACTTTTCGCGCCTTCCAAAGACTCGGAGAAATATTATCCCATATTTCGAGAAGCAGCAAAGCTTTTCAAGGGAAAGGTGAGTACATTACTTATTGATTTGTTTTGAATAATAACATTCACATTTAAGATAATTGATTTCTGATTTTCTATTAGATTATTATCTCATCAAATCACTGAGAAATCTCTTGTTCAATGTTTTACAGCTTATATCTGTTTACGTGGATTTGGACCACGAAGATGTTGGAAAACAAGTTTCAGAGTACTTTGGAGTGAATGGAGAATCTACAAGTGTAAGCATAACATGAAGCCCTTGATAGTTAGAGAATCGAATGTTGGATAATAATTAGATTATTTGATGCAGGTTCTTGCATATACTGGAAACGATGATTCTCGTAAGTTCTTATTTGATGGTGATCTGACCACTGACAATATCAAGGTTAATCTCTCTCTCTCTCTCTCTCTCAGAAACAAAATGGGAGTGCAGCCTAACTCGTTCTGTTTAATGTGCAGACTTTTGGGGAGAAGTTTTTGGCGGACGATCTCAAGCCCTTCCAAAAGTCGGATCCTATTCCAGAAAGCGTAAGTTCGCATCAGTTAACTAGTGCTCTATTATGATGCCTCGATTCCAACTTCATTATTTGTATGCAGAACGATGGGGATGTCAAGATAGTCGTGGGCAACAATTTTGATGAAATTGTGTTGGATGAGTCGAAAGATGTTCTTCTCGAGGTAAAATTTTAACCATTGTGACGACTGTTTTCAAGAATTTATTAGTGTCGAGTCTGATTGGACAAGATATATATGCTCCATATACCCGACCTCACAAAGACTTAGTCCGTTCGGTTGAGCTTATAAGCTCCATAAAACTGCTTATAAGATGTTTAGCTTATTTTGGTGCTTGCTTTGCCAAACGAGCTCTTAATATTGAATCTGATTATAGTTATATGCTCCCTGGTGTGGGCACTGCCAAGCGTTGGAGCCTATATATGAAAAGCTGGGAAAGTATTTAAGAGGCGTCGATTCCCTCATCATAGCCAAGATGGACGGGACGACAAACGAGCACCCACGTGCCAAGGTATTTCTCGTGGCAACTACCGCACTATTGCCATCCCTATTTTTCACAATCCCGTTAACTACTAAAATGTTTGATGCGAATTTCATTGTTTTATTTGCAGTCTGATGGATTCCCAACAATTCTTTTCTTCCCTGCTGGCAACAAGAGTTTTGATCCGGTTAGATTCATTGCCTTCTTCATTCAATTCTTTTGCTGAATGCTTCTTGTATAAATCCTAAATTCAACATTAGAGGGACAGCTTTTTTATTTAATTATAATCTTTGTAACACGTTTTCACAGATTACGTTTGAAGATGAGCGTACTGTGGTTGCGTTCTACAAGTTCTTGAAGAAACACGCGTCTATTCCGTTCAAGCTTCAAAAGCCAGAGAAACACACTGCTTCAGATACTAGTCCTAGGCCCGAACAGAGCAGCAGCAGTGATGTGAAGGATGAGCTCTGAGGGAACCAATTTTTGTCGGCTGGCTCGACTGTTGAAGTGCTGCTTTGGAACAGAAATTAAAGTGGATGACTACAAATGTGGATCAAAATACATATATAGTGTGTCCGAATTCATGAGATCAGATTAAGGACATTTAGTTCTTGTTATAGTTGGTTATTTACTGTAAAGACAGGATAAAAGGCAGTTGCTTATGAGTTTTTTTGTTCTAAAATAGTGAAATGAATCAAGAGAAACAAATATATGAAGCTTGTGAATTTTCAATTTTCATTTCAAGTGCCAAGACAAAGCAAAGCAGATAATGCTGTAAAAATATCTTTAAAATGCATATTACAGTGATGGTATATATAACTAGTTATTTTAAAAAATAGACACAGTTTCTTTGTATCACCCCAATTATAATAATTGAGCAACCCCACAACCAATTAATCTAAGCAATAATTTAACAATATTAATATTCTTAACTTAAAATTAATTAATCTACTTATATATACATAATACATGCATTTATCAGTTCTACAACTATATATATACAAATTAACAAATATCCCAACAATATAATCATGAAATTTACATATACATGTATACTAACAACTATATATATAACAATCATGAAATATCCCAAAAAAACACTTGATGAAAAAGATCCATTTGATCCTTTCATTATTAAAAATATAACAAAACATCATTGATATGTTTGAGTTGCAATTACACACATATTTCATCAGCTGAATCGAAATTCATACAATTTTAATTTTACAAAAGAACTTAGTATACAACAAATAAAGTATAGTAGTAGATAATCAGCAGATTGGCAGGGGAGCACCATTCCATTCCTGGAGACATTCCAGCAATGGATCAATCAATTTCCCTTCACATATAGCAGTGAACACCTTGTCAAACTCTTCACCAGGCGATCGAACCTTTTCGCCTGTAAGGAAGTTGGTCCCCACCTCTCCCCTCACAAACTTGTATAATGGCAATGACCTGCAGTTCTTGATCCTGTTTTCAATGGCTGGCTGCCCATTTTCCAGCTCAAGTCGAGCACCCTCGACTTGTTTAGGCAAAAGGGCCTTCAGTTCTGCCTCAAAAGCACCAATCTTGTGGAATATGGAACTGCTGAAGTTGTTCTCATCATCACCGTTGGCTAGGGCGTGATCAACGAGCACTTGCCTCAGTTTCTGCATCAGTGGGTAGTTTTCGCTGCATGGATCGTCAATGTAGGCAAAAATGTACTCTCTGTCAACCACATTGAGCAGATCCTTTTCGCAAAACCTGGATGGATGAAGCTCGCCACTGTCTGGCGCCGTAGTTAAGACCTTCTTAGCCACTTGGCTCACTGTGTTTTTCACTGAATGCTTCAGATTCTCTTCCAAGTGTCTTAGGTCAATGGCTTGGCACAATGCTACCAAGTAAGTAGAAGACATAAGCTTCAGGATCTCGATTGCCTCCCCTGTTTTACGCGAAGAAATTAGGCCTAATGAGTTCACGTCCTGGTTGTGTTGCTCCGCGCTTTGGACATGGTTGGTCACTGGATTGGCGAGAAATTGTAGCTCAGAGCAGTACGCAGCCATGGCGATTTCTGCACCCTTGAAGCCGTAATCAAGGCTTGGATTACGGCCTCCTGATAGATTCGAAGGAAGGCCATTGTTGTAAAAGTCATTTACAAGCTCAGAGAATTGTGCAAACATGAGCTTTCCTATTGAAGCAATTGCCAATCTTGTGTTGTCCATTGATACTCCTATAGGGGTACCTTGGAAGTTTCCACCATGCAATGCCTTGTTTCTAGAAACGTCTATGAGTGGATTGTCATTGACAGAGTTGATCTCTCTTTCAATGGATTTGGTTGCGGCCCGTATGACCTCAATCTGCGGGCCGAGCCATTGTGGGGACGTGCGGAGAGCGTACCTATCCTGTTTAGGCTTCTGCAAGGGGTCCACTTCATGCATCTTTTGTGCTTCTTTCACATATGAGCTCCCATCAAGGATGTGTTCCATTATAGCTGCAGCTTCTATCTGCCCCGGATGGTGCTTCAATTTGTGAGTCAAGTGATCCGTAAACTCGGGCTTTCCCTGCATGACTTCAGCAAAAACAGCCGATATAACCTCGGATAAAAGAGCGAGGATGTTCGCCTCAAACAGGACTATGGAAGCCAGGCCCGACCCAACCGCGGTCCCATTGACTAATGCAAGGCCTTCTTTGGGTTGCAACTCGAAGAAGCCCGAGTTGATCCCTGCCCGGGCGAATGCCTGGTCAGGGGTCAATACTTCGCCATCAGGCCCGATGGCCTTGGAATTGGGCCGGCCCAATAGGAGGCCGGCGATGTAGGAGAGTGGGACGAGGTCACCAGAGGCAGTGATGGTACCCCTGAGGGGTAGGCATGGGGTGATGTTGTGGTTGAGGAATTTGGTTATGGCTTCCAACACTTCAAACCTAATTCCTGAATACCCTTGAAGCAATGTGTTGATTCTTACAAGCATTGAAGCCCTTGTAGCTGAGTGAGGCAGAGTGTGGCTTGATTCAGTGTTATTTCCAAATATTCCAGCATTTAGAAACCTAAATTATAATAATATTATTAACAAGACACAATAATTAATTAAAATACATAACACTAATTAATATAGCATGGACAAATCTTCTATAGTAGTAAAATACAATTACTGTTACTGGTGGTTACGACACAAATATAAAATACAAACTTTTTTTGGAAGGGACAAATATAAAATACAACTATAATGATAGGGTACCACACATAAATAAAAAAATATTTTTTTAAATGGATTTTTACTAGAAACAACAAAACTCGAAAAAAGTCATAATAAATTGTCACGTGCAATGATGGGGGTATTTATAATATGCATGCATGTTGTTCCAACGACACGTTTTATAATACGGCCACGATACAGGAGTATGACAAGTGTGAAAAAGTATTAGTAATATAGAGTATATTTTTGTGTAAAATAATTACACAATTATACTTAATGACGTGGTCATTCTACTATTTAAATTATATATTATACTCCATTCACACTAATTATCTAGATCTTCCCCAAAATATTAATTACAAATTAAACCACCAAAAATGTAGGCGAACTCATTATTAATCCATTAGTACTAGCTTCTCAATAATATTGTCCCCCCATTATAGAATTATCATAATTTCACACCTAACTCTCTCTCTCTCTCTATATATCCATTAACGAAATCCATACACATTTTTTTTTTAATTTAAATTAAATTTTTGAGTTGCAATTGAATATATACATTGATCACATGATATACTAGACTGATTGACAAAAGAAATCGCAAGGCCCAAAACAATTAAGCATTAATTTGCAACCAATATTTTAGATGGTAAATTAAACGAGAGACATAAATTAAAGCATGCAGTTAGATTTTTTGTGTGATGGGAATAAAATAAAAGAATTAATTAATTAGTGTACCTAATAAGTTCCTTTTGCAGGGCGCCTCCTTGTTTGGTTCGCCTGTGTGAGGTTGCACCAAAGCCAGTTGTAACGCCGTAACTGTCCGTTCCTTTATTCATGCTCTCCATCACCCAATCACTGCTCGCCTTCACACACTCCCTCGCCGTCTCCGCTAGCTCCACCGTCACCGCCGTCTCCTTCGCCGCCACCGCCGCCACTTGCGCTATCGTCAGCGTCTCCCCTCCTAGCCGCACCACCGGCTTCCGGTAGTCCTCCACCATGCGCTTCACTTCATCGAGGTGGCTGCCGCTAAGCGACTCCGCCGCCGCCTTCCAGTTTAACGGATCCTCATTCCTCGCTTTTTCCATTTTAATTAATAGTAATAATTAAAATTAAAAAAGATTGAAGATATTTATATAGGAAAATGTTGATAAAGCTAGGGGGTTAGGAAATTTGCAAAGCTTGTGAAATTGCTGAATTTCCTGAGTTTGTTGGGCTGGTTTTGGTTTGTTTAAATAGAGGCGCAATAGGCATTGTGTGTTGGTTGAAAATCGGGTGTCGTCGTTAGATCAGAATTGGAGTCAGCGGTTGCGATCGTGACACGTGTTAATATGTGGAATTGGTGTGCATGGTTGGTGGGGTGGGGTGGTGGGTGGGATTTGGTTCATGGATGTAACATAAACGTCATCTTCCATTTTCATCAACAATTTACGATCAACAAATTTTACCTAATTTAATTAATTATATCATAACATAATACTATAATTATTAACGTTATGTTTACTCAATAGGGTGAAATTGTTGAGAAATTTTTAATCTAATTAACGTGGTAACTTGTTTGTTTCACCCCTGCTTTATTTTCATCAATTACTCCCTAGCTTCATCCTCCCCATTAATTATAACCTACAAAATTAATATATACTCTTACATTTTACTGCACTAATAATCACTCAAAATATCTTTATTTTATTTGAGTTCACTCTTCACTTAATTCATTTTTTCTTAATTTTTGTATATCATTACACACGCGCATAATCTAAAAAATGAAGGATATGTTACATGAACTTGTGAATTTGATGAATTTCTTTTTCGATTCTCAATCCTCCGTCCTTTTTTATTAGATGTTCAAATAATCTCAAAATGAATGGATATATTTATATGGAATCAATTTGATGATTTTTTTTTTACTCTTAAAAAAAATTATCTCATTTAAAATTCTAAATTAAAGTGTCAAATTTATTAATTTATATTAATTCTCTAATATTCTACATATTCTTTTTATTGTTTTGATTTATTTGGACGGGTCAAACAAATTTTAAATAGTTATGTCAATTTTGGGCAGATATAATTAATGGCCTCAAAAGCCATTTGCGATCGAATATTATTGTCAGCTTGTGATATGATCTTTTGCATTATAGATTTAATTCCACTTTTCTGAAATTCCAATTTTTTATGTTGTTGATGTTAAGCATAATTGCGTGAATACTTTTTTAAGTTACTGTTCGAATGTTTTTAGTAATCTTAATAACCATAAATATATTTATGTGTATTCATTTTGAGCTGTATAATTTCAATAAATTACCAGAATTGAAAAATAAAAATAAAATCGTTGTTTGTTTGTTCTTTACATCATTCATATATATATGCAATAAAATTTTAGTTTACGTTGTCAAATTCTTCCTAATTAATGTATATATCCAAATTAATGTTATTTTAATTAGATTAATATGATGCACATATAACAATAAAATTATTAACTTCCTATTATACATTTAATTGGTTCAAAATTCTAAATAAAATTTTAATTTTAAAACTATTATTATCTAAGTTAATTCTTGATGTAGCGTGTGGAGAAACAGTAATGACATTTATAATATCTGGGGAAAAAATTAGGAGTCTGCGTGAGGGAGACAGAGGAGGTCACAATTGACAGAATTGAGAAGATAGAGAGAAGAGCTAAAAGAAAAGCTCTAAAAGTGGCAGAAAAATTGAAAGGGGGGAACATGAGGTCTGATTAATGAGAATTCTTAGCTTCAATGTCAGGGGGTTGGAGGGAGGGAAAAAAGAAAGGAAGTAAAAGAGATGATCCAAAAAAATAACATTGATCTGGTTTTCATACAGGAAACCAAGATAGAAAAGATGGACAACTTCATTTGCAAATCAGTTTGGGGGCTGACAAAATTCGATTGGGAAGCGCGCCCCGCCGAAGGGAGATCCGGAGGAATACTGACAATCTGGGACGAGGAAGTTTTCACGAAAACAAGCTCGTGGCACAGAAGAGGTTTTCTCATGGTAAACGGAATATGGAAACAAGACGGGAGGCTATGCATCCTAGTAAACGTGTATGCGCCGTGCAATGGGAGAGAAAAGAGAGAAATTTGGGACATATTAAAAGGGGTGGTCGAACAAAATCAAGAAGCGTACATATGCATAGCGGGGGATTTTAACGCAATAAGGAGAATGGAGGAAAGAGTTGGAAGAGGGGAAAGAGAAGACAGAGTAGATATGGAAGCTTTCGAGGAGTTCATCACACAGGCTAATTTACTGGATATTCCACTCACCGGAAGAAAGTTTACTTGGTTTAGACCGGATGGCTCGTGCAAGAGCCGCCTAGACAGAATGCTGGTAAATGAGGCGTGGGTGGAAAACTGGCCGGACGCCAAATTAAGTGGCCTAGGTAGATCTATATCCGACCATTGCCCTATTTTCATCTCAAACACACGAAAAGATTGGGGGCCAAAGCCGTTTAGGCTGTTCAATGCTTGGATGAAACACCTGAATTTCAAAGAGTTCACGGAGAGGAAATGGAAGGAGTACGACGTTAAAGGCTGGAACAGATACATTTTGAAGGAAAAATTAAAGCGCCTCAAGGACGATTTAAAGGGGTGGAACAAAGAAACCTTCAGACAACTTGAGACGAATATGGAGGTCAGTAGGGCGGAAATTAACAGACTGGATGACCTGGATGAGACAAGCGGATTAAATGACGGGGAAGAATTAAGGAGAAGAGAGCTTTTAGCAAGCCTTCACAACAACTTGAGGTCTAAAGAGGACCAACTATTTCAAATGGCAAAAATTAGATGGCTTAGAGAAGGTGATTTAAACACAAAGCTATATCATAGAGTTATCAACGGAAGAAAGAAGGGGAATGAAATCAGCGGACTGTATATTGATGGCCGATGGACCGATTCGGTCCATGAAGTAAAAAACGAGGTTCATAGATTCTTCAGTTCCCATTTGAAGAATGAGAGGTTCAATAGACCAACAATGGCGCCTGGGCTGTTCGGAAAGAAGCTGGAGGAGAGTGATAATTCTGTCCTAACGGCAGTTTTCGAAGAGGCGGAGATAAAGGCAGCAGTATGGGAGTGTGATTCGAACAAAAGCCCTGGACCGGACGGTTTCACTCTGGACTTTTTCAAAAATAATTGGGAGTCATTAAGAAAGGAGTTAGTTGATATGTTTGCAGATTTTCATAGGCACGGGAAACTGGTGAGGGGAATTAATCCATCATTCATCGTCTTAATCCCCAAAA
The DNA here is from genome assembly GCA_963675135.1 of Galeopsis tetrahit. Taxonomy (NCBI): domain Eukaryota; kingdom Viridiplantae; phylum Streptophyta; class Magnoliopsida; order Lamiales; family Lamiaceae; genus Galeopsis; species Galeopsis tetrahit. Next base: position 62,691,205 of record OY776121.1, on the reverse strand, counting down.
AACAGGGTGCTCAATGCCTTGAAGAGTTTCGACCTATTTCCTTGATTGGAAGTATCTATAAGATAATTGCAAAAGTCCTAGCAAAGCGCCTGGCGAAGGTAATCGAACAAGTTATTTCTGAATGTCAATCAGCCTTCATAAGCGGACGTCAAATTCTTGATGGAATTCTGGTGGCCCACGAAGCTATTGACGAAGCAAAAAAGAAGAGGAAAAAAAGGGTGCTTTTTAAGGTTGATTTTGCCAAGGCATACGATTCGGTTAACTGGGTATTCTTGGACGATATGATGAAAGGCATGAATTTCTCACCTCGATGGCGAAAATGGGTGATGGAATGCGTATCCACGGCAAGTGCTGCTGTGCTGGTTAATGGGAGCTCGTCCGGCGAATTCAAACTAGAGAAAGGTCTAAGACAAGGAGATCCGTTATCCCCCTTCTTGTTCTTAATAGCAGCAGAAGGCCTGAACATGTTGGTGGAAAAAGCAACCGAAATAGGTGCGCTAGGGCCAATTCAGATGGGTAAAGATAAAGTCAAAGTTTCATTGCTTCAATACGCTGATGACACAATGTTTCTGTGTAATGGAAAGTGGGATGACATCTTAACGATAAAGCATATTCTGAAATTATACGAACTGATCTCGGGCCTGGGTGTAAATTTCGAAAAGTGCAGATTGGTTGGAATTTTGTTGAATGATTCTGAAAAACAGGGGATGGCTGAACACCTCGGGTGCAAAATCGGCAACCTACCTCTAGAGTTCTTGGGGCTGAATGTGGGAATTAATCACCACAAATCTGCTGCTTGGTCAGGCCTGACCAACAAAATAAAAAATAAGCTTGCCAAGTGGCAGGACAAGCAGCTGGCATTGGGGGGTCGAGCAACCTTGGTACAAGCGGTTCTTGCTGCCATCCCAATCTATTATCTCTCGTTATTCAAAATACCAAAGACGGTGTTAAATGAAGTTAGAAGCTTACAAAGGAATTTTCTATGGGGTGGAGGAATTGGCGTAAACAGAAAAATCCCATGGGTCGGATGGGAGGAGGTGTGTAAAGAGAAAAAGAAAGGAGGGCTCGGCATTAGGGATTTACATCAATTTAATATAGCCTTGATGGGCAAATGGATTTGACGAATGTTAACGGAAAAAAATAGATTGTGGGTTAGAGTGCTCGAATCCAGATACGGCGGCATCACGAGCGAGGAACCGGAGCACCGCAGAGGGGGCAGGGGGTGGAATAGTAAATCAAGCTGGTGGAAAGACTTAAAAGGAATTTACGATACGATAGGAGGAAAAGAGGCAAAACACAAAATCAGCAGAGTAGTGGGTAACGGGGCAAACATACGTTTCTGGAAGGACGAATGGACGAAGGGTGATGGTACCTTAAGCGAAAAATTCCCACTCCTCTATAATCTGAGCAACCAGAGGGAGGAGTTTATTAACAGTATGGGCAGTTGGGAAGGAATGGAGTGGAAGTGGGATTGGGCGTGGTCGAGGGAGTTAAATACACTTGAAAATAATACACTAACTAATCTTTTATGCCTTTTGGACAGGAGCAGGCTAGTGCAAGGAGGAGAAGATACCTGGACCTGGGAGCTGGCACGCACTGGAGTTTATTCGACAAGCTACGCATACGGACTGATAACGGAAGACGGGAGCGAAGAAACAGAGGAGGACGAGGAAAAACCGGAATACGAAAACCTGTGGAGAAATTTCGCACCAAGAAAGGAACAGATGATAGTTTGGAAGGCAATCAAAGAACGTTTAGCAACGACCGACAAACTCAGACGGAGAGGAATTCCAATGACGGACGAGGAGGCGCTATGTCCAATGTGCACCCACAGTATGGAATCCAACCGACACCTGCTTGTGGAGTGTAGTTTCGCCACAGGTCTATGGAACGAATGCTACAGATGGCTCAAAATTTCCATGGTCCCAAATATTGATATCGCCTCAAATTCCCTGCAGTTTATTGAGGCATTGGGGCACAGAAAGTCGAGCAAAAAATTGATGTCGAGCCTGTGGACGGGTGTAATATGGGAGATATGGAACGCAAGGAATGCCAAGAGATTCAGGGAGGAAGCCCAGGATTTAAAGAAATCAGTGGAGAAGATAAAGTTCAAACTTTGGTCGTGGATAGGCGGTTTCTATATGTTAAAATCTGACGCATCAATTGCAGCATGGTATTGTAATCCTTTCGCCTGCATAAATGAATAGAAAGGACAGAAAACTAGAATAGGAGAACTGATACAAATATTCATGAGTATATAAGATTGGATGATGTACAAATATGGGCTTGAGCGCCCTCAAAAAGCTCAATTATGGAAATACATAATACTTTTACCGTTCAAAAAAAAAAATTATCTAAGTTAATTAAATTAATTTAAGAATAAATTGAGAAAAAAAAAAGTAATTAACTTACATTAAAATGTGTAAAACGAAATTTAAATCGTAAATGAAGTGGAAATTCAAAACCTATGTAAATAGAGGTATAAAATATACAATGAGAAGTAATATCAATATCATTTTTACATTGCTTAAGCAAAATAAATGATATTAAATGATGTATCTTATTTCAATTCCTTTATTATAAGGTTGGTGTGTCGTCGACTTGTCGTCTCAATATTTACATTTTATTTACGTGCATAACCTTTCCTTTTTGGTATGTGTTACTATCCATAAAATATGTAATACGTACCTAATAAATAAGCTTTTTTTTTTAAGTTGATTGCTGACCTAATATATTTGGCAAGGTTTTTTGTTTTTTTTAAAGTTCTATGTTTTTTTATAGAATCTACGTCTCATTACTTCATTTTTTTTTAAATCTAAAAAAGATAATTTAATTTACATTTTATAAATTCAATTCGGAAATTAATTAATTTACGTTTTTATCGAAGACACCAAAACGGCATCGTTTGCACTCACACCTTTGTCATGGATACATAAAAATTATGGGAGATCAATGCAAATTGTAACGTGATCTTGGTCGACTTGTATAGAGTGGAAAAACAACCAACCACGTGGATTTTTTTTTTTACAATTCACTATTTATAATTTTGCAGAATGAAGAAAGATAGCGTAAATTAACCAATTTACGAAATTATGGCCGGGGCATAATTTTTTTTTAAGGTTGTTTTTCAAAAAAATGTTACGGGGCGTAAATAAAATTCCTCATTATTGGACGTAAATTAATCAATTTATGAAATTATGAAACGTAAATTAAATATTTTTTTTTTGACTTTTTAAAAAAAATATAAAAGTTACAAAACTTAAATAATTTTTATCTCTGGTTTTATATTACAATACTTACATAGGTTTTAAATTTATTCTAAACAAATATCCGATGTTAAATTTAGGTTTTTTTTTTAAATGATAATCGTTTGAATGCTAATTTGATTTACAGAATAAAAAAGGTTGATATAATATTCATTGAATCTATTTAATTTTTCTCTCTTGCTCCTATAATGTATACATATTTTATGATGACTTATTTCACAGAGAAATTGGTTAAGTCTAAAAGAAATTCAAGAACCACGGCACGATATTATATCTTTAAAAAAATTAATGGTCGTGTAAATGTGTAATGCAGGGCCCGGCCGTCACGGCATTAATTGGGGTGTCCAACGGACGGTTTGATTAATTAAACCGTCCACAAATGGTAAACCAGAGTATAAACCATTCTTTTATTTTAAAATCGTAAATCAAACAGTATTTATAAAAATCGTTTGGTTTGAAATCATATAATATTTCGGTCAGTTTTGATCGAACATAATTTTTTTCTAATTTTTTTTCTACACAATAATTAATAAACATGTAAAACGCAATGTCAAAAGGGGGAGTTATTATAAGAGTCATTTCACTTATAGAAACAATAAATAGAAACAACATTTTTTAAAGTTAAAAAAAAGAACAAAATGGTGGATAGATGTACAATTGTACCCTTTCTTTATAATTACATCCGAAAATTCATAATTTGAATAATATGAAATTATATTAATTGAATAAGATTTCATAAATACCAAATTAATAACTACACTCTCAAAATTCAAAACATTCCTAAAATTGAGCTGGAGTTTTGGAGAAGTTAAATTACAGAAATATCGAAAGGCTTTTTAGATAAAAATCTACTTATAATATTAAAGTTTTAAATAAATTGAAATATAAACATACCATGAATCTTATACCGATGATATATATATATATATATATTCAAACAAATAAGAGTTTAAAATCAAAATATAATAGTATATAATTTAATATACAAGAAAAGTAAATATTCGAATTAAATTATATTTATCAATAAAATATTAATAATAAATTATTGTCATGTTAATTATTGTAACTCCTCCATTAAATTAGGAATAACTACTAATAAGCATTAATTTTAAATTAAAATGAATTAATGTTATCTTTAGGGAAACTAAAAAAACCGTTTAAGCACAACAATCGACAAAATTAAATAAGCTTGATATAAAACTGTATCAAACCAAAAATAAAGAAGCACAAACTAATTAATTATTTAATTAACAATTAACAGAATATATGCTTGGTGATATGCTAAAAAAATATGCACATTTATATATGCAAAATCCACAAATTTTATCTTCATTTATAATTTATATAATCATAGTATTATTATATAAACATGGTGTTATACCTAAAAAATATATATAATATAATTAATATAAGAAAGCTAAATATTTTGTATCAACATAATTTTTTTGCAGAATTTATATCAGTTTATAATTTATATATATAAAAAGATTTTTTTAGATAAAATCTACTTATAATATTATTCTATTAAACTAATTAATTTATTATTTATTGATTAAAATAATATAGGTTTGGTGATATGCTAAATAAAAATGCACATTTGAATATGTGCATCATATATTCTGCATATGTCCATTTTGCATCTGAATAAATACGAAAATAATATTAATTGATTGCATATGTGCGGATGATTAATTGGATGTGGAAATAAAGTTACATCTATAAATGTATATTAGTAAAATAATATAATAATTGTGTTCGTTTCGATTGGAGGGGGATAAGGGTATATAATACGAAACCAAAAAAAAAAAATTATAAGAAATATTACATATAATATGAACAATACTAAGAGATAAACATCTCAAATATATAATAAAAATACAAATGAATAAAAAAAATTTAAGATCACATGGTAAGCTTAGGAATATTTCATCTTCTCCTTCTAAAAAAATCTACTCCAATGTTAAATCTGCATCCCAAAGCCCTTCTTCTGAATCATAATTAGGTAGATTGTTGTCAGTTCTAGCTTCTCTTCCAATCAAATCGTATGAATTCCGGTCTAATGAATTCCTTCTCTCCCAATCATAATTCATAGCCTTCAATTCAGAATCTTCTAGACAAGGAATTTCATCTGGTACCGTAACAGATGGAGAGAACACCAACTACAGACAAGAACAATCACATTCCTTATGTCAAATTATACAGTGAATAAATCTAACAGGAAATGAATCTCGAGAAAATTATACAGAAACAAAATCAAGGCCAACGAAATTAGTCAAATTTTTAGATAACTCGTCCTCCTCACCTCTGCAACCACAAATCCGCCGAGATCGACACATTTTTGAACAGATCGGCCCGCGCTGCCGCCACCGTGTTGTGCCTGCGAAGAGCGACGACCCACATCGAATGGTCGAAGCGGCCGATTCTTGGGCCTTCGATTAGGGGTCCGAATAAACTCGTAATATCGCCCACAGATCGACGACGATTTCAACCCACAAAGTCGGCGGACGACGGACAACGATCCGGTGAACAACTCCGGTGAGAGTTACGGTGGCAAGGCGGAGCGGCCATGGTGGGAGCAAGATAGGGTTATGATTTTGGAATCGGTGAAAATAAGAATGGAAATTAGTTGTCAATGGGCATACGAAAGGAAATTTTTCTATTTAGGAAATTTTGGTAGTTTTGGAATTTTGGTAAATCTCGAGTAATTTACGGAAGTTGGGGAATGAAATTTAGTTTGAATTTGAATAATATCAAATTCTTGAAAATGGTATTTCAATTTCAAATTTAATTATATTAATGAATTAATATTGTTTTATAAGATCAAGGGGCATAATTGGGTATTAACAAGTTAATTTGACCTTAATTATATTGTTTTAATTTGTTTCCTTTATTTGAATATTGGTCTATAGGAATGTCCTTCTTAGTGATTAAACTCATGTCAAAAAACAAAATAAGTCGCAATAATACGAAATGTAATTCCAATAGACGAAATGCAATCATAAAATTTAATACAAAAGAAAAACAGACTAGGGTATCTAGTTCTAGGCTTGGAAGTTGGAATTTGATTATTGTGTATAATATTAGTATTTGTTTTATTAGTTGAAAAATCATAAAAATCTTGCTTCCATAAATTATAAATAAAAATATAATATTAGTTCGATTTCTTCATTAGTGAAAATCGTAAATCGAACCATACTAAAAAAAATCAATTTTCAAAATTAAAAATTGAACCGTAAACAAAAAATCGAACTATATTTAATGATTTGGTTTGATTGATCGGATTCATCTAAACCATACTTGCACAATACTTTGCCCACCACTTGGCATTAATTTACTAGTTAGAAAATATGTGTACTTCAATTTTCCACCCTTTTTTAAATTAAAGGAGTTTAAAATATTTTGATGTACTCCCTCCGAGGAACTTGCACCTCTGGAATGACACACATTTTAATAAATGTGTAAGAAAAAGTGTAATGAGTGATGTTTTGAATGATAGTTTTGTAAACTTTTATGAATAAAGTAAAGTAAAAGGTAGATTGAACATGAAAATCAATGTCATATGGATAAATATGTGCATATTTTGAGGGTGAGACCCATGAGGGTTATGAAGACATTTTTTTTATATAGTGTGCAAATTGGTATGAGACATCCAGGAAAGTGTGCAAACTCCTATAGAACCGAAAAAGTATACTTTTTTAAAGGCTAACTCCCATAGTGTATACGTGGAATTGCCTACCCATAATAATTTTTTTTTTCAGCCGCTTTAATTTCCTCTTTCAAAACTAATTTTATTATAAAACTAATTTCAAAAGTAATTTTTCAGTTGCCTATCCACTTTTTTATTACTAATTTTATAATTGTCTCTATCAAACTCATTTCAAATTAATATTACTAGCGAAAGGTCATCACACACCAATACCAATGGACATTATAAGCCTCCAAACAAAAAAAAAGGGTTAAATAATGTGTTATTATTAATATATAATAAAATAATAAATAACTCACAAAAAAATATTTAGTTTCATTATTCAATTTTTTAAGTAAAGAATGTGTTAAACTTTAAAAAATGCAACACAATATTACTAAAAGATGTAAGTCGATATAATAAAAAAGTATCACACAATATTTACTAAAAATATAAGTCAGTATAACTAAAAAGTGAAACACAATATTTCTAAAACGTGCAAGTCAGTATAACTGGAAAGTGCAACACAATATTAATGAAAAGTGTAAGTCAATAAAACTAAAAAGTGCAACACAATATTATTGAAAAGTACAACACAATATTATTAAAAAATGCAAGTCAGTATAACTGAAAAATGCAACACAATATTTTAATGAAAAGTGTAAGTCATTATAACTGAAAAGTGCAACACAATATTATTAAAAAGTATAAGTTACTATAACTGAAAAGTGCAACACAATATTATTAAAAAGTGTAAGTCGCTATAACTGAAAAGTGCAACACAATATTATTAAAAAGTGCAAGTGGGTGTAACTGAAAAATGCAAATTAATATTAATTAAAAGTGTAAGTCACTATAATTGAAAAATGTAAAAAACCTGTTTATTATTGAGTATGTCAACAATTTAGTTAGTAAATTACCTATTTTATAAAGTCGAATTACACGGTTTGAATCTGTCCCCCTTTTTTTTTTTAATTGAACAATTTGATTAAAACGACCAAATAATATTAATGATAATTACTATAAATTGTAGTTGTAAAATATCACATATTTTTGTATGTTATTAATGTTACACATTTTATTAGTTATTACTTACATTTATTATTTATTATTAATGTTACACTTTTTTATAATAACAACTTTGCACTTTTATTTATTATTAATGTTACATTTTTTAGTAATTACTACGTACTTACACTTTTATAATCGAGAAAAATATTTATAAAAATTAAAATAAGTGTAAACACTAAAAGAAAAAAAAGGAGGGGGAGGGAAAGGGAAAATATAATCGAGAGCACAGGAGTACTGTAACTCTTTTTTAAAGGAATAAATGCATAAATAATTAATAAGGATTTTTTACAATGTTTCGGGATGACGTACATTAATAAAATTAAGAATTCTAAAACCTTTTTGAGCAAAGAGGAGTAGGTCGGAAATTTCCATATATAAATAGTTTAATTAGATGTGATTTTCCCTTGTCAAATTAGGAAACAAAAAATGATTTGCATACGTTTAAAATTTCACTACAAAATAATGGCCAGAAGGCAACGGCAAAAGGCAACGGCAGGCTACCGTTGCCAATTGGCAACGGCATTGATAACGGGAAGGAAAAAGGCGACGGGGGCGGGTGCCGTTGCCTTAAGGCAACGGATAAGGTAACGGGAGTGGGCCCCGTTGCAAAAAGGCGGCGGCATATATGGCCCGTTGCCAAAAGGCGACGGCAATGGGCCCCGTTGCCATTTGGTAACGGGCCCCCACTCGCTAAAAGGCAACGGCAGTAGGCCCGTTGCCTTTGCCGTCGCCCTAATTTAATTAAAAAATTCATTTAATGTATCCAAGTCAAATGAGATATTGATTATTGAGTTGGCATATATTTAAATTAATCAAATTTTACAATAAAACTAACCACATAAATTAATTAAATCATGTCATAATTTTCTCATGTTCGATAATAAGAAAATGCAATAATTAGAAGAAAATTATATAGAAGTAAGGTAATTCTAAATAAAGAAATTTAAAATTTTATGTATATTTAAAAAATTATTTATTTAATTAATAAATTATAAGTTTACGCGTAAAATGCGGGTCTTACACTAGTTCATAATAAATATCACAAAATTGATTCTATGGATATAATATCTTAATTTTTGTTTTAAAAATGACGAAAATTTTAATAAAATCTTGAATTAAAATTTAACATGAAATTTTAGAAATTATTACTAACATACTATATATTATTGATATATTCAATTAAAAACACGATAAAATTCTATGTATAAAATGAACATATATAAATATTGGCTGACGAATAATAATTCATAACATAATACAATATAAAATAATTAAATATACATGAAAAATTAAAATTAATATCAAAATGATGATCTATAAGGTTCAAATATATTAGATCAATTTTTTTTTCAAACAATTTTAATACTAACTTAATTATCACATTAATGTAATTTTTGATATAGTTATCCTTAGGGGTGTAAGTGAGTCGAGCCTACTTGCGAGCTACTCGTGCTCGACTCGAAAAAAGATCGAAATCGATTCGAAGTTAATCGAGTCGAGTCGAGTTTCGAGCTACTCAAGTAGCTACCGAGTTCGAGTTCGAGTTCGAGCTCATAAATACTCGGCTCGAAAGGCTCGCGAGCCTAATCGAGCTTGAACAATATTTACTATTTTGCCATTAATATATAATTTATATTTATATACGAGTAATCGAGTCGAGTCGAACCGAACCGAGTCGAGCTTGAGTTTATTTTACAAAAAAATATGTTTTAAAATTAATTTTGAAAATTAGATAGGTAATCGAGTCGAGTCGAGCCGAGCTCGAGTTTATCGAGTTTCTTATCGAGTCGAGCTCGATCTTCAAAATTTTAGGCTCGACCGAGTCGACTCGAGTATCGAGCTTCGAGTATAACAATCGAGTTGGATACACATATCATTCATATATTTAAAAAAATAATAACTCAGCACTTCTCGACTCGACTCGGCTCGTTTACACCCCTAGTTATACTTAATACACATATCATTCATATATTTAAAAAAATAATAACTAAATAAGTTGGGTGAATTGAGAAGAGAAAAAACTCTTACGTACGCATATAAATTTAAAATGAACTCGTTAATTATGGCACGGGATCTCTTGTTACACTACTCGGATGAAGGACACGTGTCATGAGAGAGAATATGAGGATGGAGAACACTAGGCATGTATTTTATATGAATGTATGTTTTAATTAATTAATTAAGTTATATGAATTTATTTGTTAATTAGGGTGTTAGAATTATATATATAATTGTGTTATGTCTATATATGAATTTATTTGTTAATTAGGGTGTTAGAATAATTATAATTAGATTATATTTGGAATTATATTAATTAATTTTAATAGAGTTGGAGGAATGAGACGTTGGTTGTTAATTTGTGTGTTGTAGACGTACGTCGATTGACATGATGAATTATTCAAGTCGTAGTTGGATGTAATTATAATGTTGTGAATTGAAAATTAGAATGAATTTAAATGATGTGATTAGAATAAATTTACATGTATAATCGAAAATAATTATACTCAATGTTGTATGTAATTATAATGTTGTGAATTGAAAATTAGAATGAATTTAAATGATGTGATTATAATAAATTTACATGTATAATAGAAAATAATTATACTCAATGTTGTATGTAATTATAATGTTGTGAATTGAAAATTAGAATGAATTTAAATGATGTGATTAGAATAAATTTACATGTATAATCGAAAATAATTATATTCAATGTTGTATGTAATTATAATGTTGTGAATTGAAAATTAGAATGAATTTAAATGTTGTATATTGAAGATTAGAATAAATTTAAATAGTGTAAATTAATTAATGATACCGTAATTAAATTATTTAATTTGAAACACATTATAATTTAATTTAGTTAATTCTCGTTTAGAAATAAATATGATATGCTTTGACAATTTAATAAGCAACAATTAAACTTAAAATGGATTGAAATAAAGAATTGAAACTAAAATTAAATTGAATATATATTAATTGTGTTCACAACATGACGACTAAAGCTCCTAGCCTAAACGGCACACAGGGGGTGCCCAAAACTCTACAGGACCGAGAGGTCCCGTGTTCGAAACCCAGCTGGAGCGAAAAATCGCGAATATTGGTGGCCTAATGGTGGGGGGTGTGTTGGTTGCTTAAAAGACCTGGGTTCGAAACCCAGGTTCTCATTTTTTTAAAGGTAACAAAAAGGCGACGGCCTCCACGCCCTTGCCAAAAGGCGACGGCCATATACCGTTGCCAAAAGGCAACGGTTTTTCCAAAGGCCGTTGCCTATAAAATAGCAACACCTCCGCCGTTGCCTTCTTCATTAGTGAGGGGGAATCCGTTGCCTTCCCCCTCGTCATTTTCACTATTTTTTGTAGTGTTTGTACATAAAAAGAAATAGATTGAAAATTAATTGCCGAGGTGTTGGATGAGCAAAAACATTTTTAAGTAAAATGTTTACAAATTTAATTTTGGTGTCAAATCAAGTTAAAATTGAGTGTATCTCTTATCCTTTAATTCTAATTTACTAATTGGTGAATTTTGATATGTTAAGTAACTTAAGTTATTTAACAATAGAGTGACTCGAAAATATTAATTAATTGAAACTTTGATTTTCTTCAAGTCGTGTATTTTATTTTAAAAAAGGTTAATGCACGTATGCATGGTTTTGGGAATTAACAATGTTTTTAATTAAACCCGTGGTTATCCAAATAATTTTTGTGTCATGCACAATTTACCTTAGCTATTTTTAATGTATGAAATATTTAGAAGTATATGTTTTTGTGCATTTTTTTTTTGGAAGGTAGATATGGAATTTATCAATGAATACAAGGGCTGATGAAAATCTCGAACACTGTAATTTCAGAAAAAAAAGATGAAAGTAAAAATCAATTACATTAAGTATGAAACATTTTAAAGGGAGCGTATGTAATTTCAGAAAAAAAGATGAAAGTAAAAATCAATTACATCAAGTATGAAACATTTCAAAGGGAGCCGCTCCCAGTCATGAAGCGAATAGCCTAAGAATGAAGGATCGATTGTGAGCTTTCAACCATTTCCAAGTACAATTTTTACTTGATATCGTCGATAATCTCATCCGTATTCGATATTAATTTGTTGAAAACGATGTCATTTCTGACTTTTCATAATTTCCATACTAGACATTGTCTTAGTAAATCGAAGAACCTCTTGACATTTGAATTCTTCACATAGTTGACAGATGTAGAAAGAAGGAGGCCGGGACATGCAATCCAGTTACAAATCTGGAGAAGAAATAATCAAATTGAATTTGAAGTAATGGAAGTGCAGTTATAATTGGGTAAGTGATAACAACACATATGATCAGTTAGTTGAATACGATATTGGATCTATATTAGTAAATACACTCTCATTCTTATTTATTGTATAGGCCCACCTTAGTTTCCTATGGGCTCTCTTATAAAGCCCATTAGGGTTAGGTTAGACCTAATTCTCTCTTGTATATATACTCATTGTAAATCTCCTCTACAACTAATCAAGAAATAATATTTCCAATATTGTTCGCTTCTCTATATGGTATCATCGAGTCATTTGGCTCACGCCTGATCCAAATCTTAGCCGCCGCCGCTGCATACTCCAGCCGCCGCCGCCGCTCCTCTCTCACTGCCGCCGCTGCCTTTGCATCAGTAGCGCCGCCGCTGCCTTCTTCTCCGACGCACCACCGTCGCCATCCGTCTTACGACGCCTCACTCCGCTGCTCCCTCTCACCAATGGCTGCCTCTCCTCCATCGTCGGCACCAATCACCTTCAAGGGACTCGCAAATATGTCCCTGAAGCTCAACTCCACCAACTATGGTGCTTGGTCCTTCCAACTTCGTCTTCTCCTCACTGGACACAACCTCCTAGGCTATGTCTTGGGCACACATCCATGCCCCTCGTCCACATCCCCAGCCGCCGACGGCACCGCCAACACCACTGTTCCAAACCCGGCACACGACCTATGGGTGTGTCAGGACAACCTCATTTTCTCGGCCATGGTCGGATCTATGTCCCCGGAACTAATACCATTTGTTGCCTCGTCAAAAACCTCTTGCGAAGCCTGGAAAATGCTTGAGAGCATGTATGGTAAGCCCTCGCGAGGTCGCATTCTTGCCCTAAAAACCAAGTTTCGCTCACTGTCCAAAGGTGCTCGCCCGGTCTCCGACTTCCTCATGGAAGTTCGCTCTGTGGTCGACGAGCTTGCTCTCCTCGGTATTTCCTCTGATGCCGAGGACGTCACTCTCCAGGTCCTAACCGGCCTTGATGAGTCCTACAATGACATAGCAAATGCCATCCAAGCTCGCGAACAGCCCATCTCGTTTGCCGAGCTCTGCGACAAGCTCCTCAGTACCGAGGTTCAACTTGCCTCGCGACCAGCCTCGGCCATCATACCTGTTTCTGCTCTCACTGCTGGTAAACCTCATCATCGCTCCTCGCGACCTGACTCGAGGTCAAAAACTGCTGACACTCGTCCTCGCCAGCCCTCGCAAAGGCCCTACCTTGGCACCTGCCAATATTGTCGTACACCAGGGCACACTGCTCGCACCTGCCCTGAGATTCCCTCAACGCTCACTGCTCCAACCACTGGTCCTCGCCGCCCACCTGGACAGTGTCCATCGACCCCCCGCCACAATCGAACAGGTGCTCGCCCGGCGTACTCGGCTCATTCAGCCTCCTCGGCACACCCTGCCGAGCACTGGATTCTTGACTCGGGTGCTTCGCATCACATCACCAACGACCTCGCCAACCTATCTCTTCACTCACCATTTGATGGGCCTGACAATGTTGAAATTGGTGACGGTAAAGGTTTACACATATCTCACACTGACTCTATGCGGTTTCCTCAACTTGAGTCTCTCAATTTTTCGAATGTCCTGGTTGTCCCACACATCTCGAAAAACTTGATCTCGGTCTCTAGCCTCTGTCGTGATAATAATGTTAACATTGTCTTTGATCGATCTTCTTTTCAGGTGCGGGATGGTCACTCGGGGAGCATTCTCCTCGTTGGGAGTCGTATCAATAACTTGTATGTCTGGCCGGCACACATGTCCACCACCTCCCCGCAAGCCTTCACCACTCAACACCCCACAACGACTACCTGGCATGCTCGCCTTGGCCACCCATCGTAAAAAATCCTTGCTCACACCCTCTCCAAGCTCAGCTTATCCAGTGCACCTTCCAAACATTTCAATTGTAACTCTTGTTCTTGTATCAAAAGTCACAAATTACCTTTCTATGATTCCAGTATTGTGTCCACCAAACCACTTGATGTTATCTTTTCTGATGTCTGGTCGTCGCCTGTCTTGTCTCCTGATAATTTCAAATATTACGTGCTATTTGTTGATCACTTCAGTAAGTACATATGGGTTTATCCTCTAAAACGAAAATCAGATGTTCTCCCCACGTTTATCACATTCAAAACTCTTGTTGAAAACAACTATCAAAACACAATCAAAACCTTTTACTCCGACAATGGGGGAGAATTCATTGCTCTTCGCCCCTTTCTTCAAACTCATGGCATTGCACATCTCACCACCCCACCTCACACTCCCGAACATAATGGCATGTCTGAACGTCGCCATCGCCATGTGGTCGACACAGCCCTTGCTCTCCTTCACCATGCTTCTATGCCCCTCACCTATTGGCCCTATGCCGTCTGCTCGGCAGCATACACCATAAATCGCCTTCCCAAAGTTAACCTTGACATGATCTCCGCCTATGAAAAACTCACTGCTCGCCCCCCGAATCTGACCAAACTCCGTGTATTTGGTTGTCTTTGCTATCCTCTGCTTCGCCCTTACAACAACCACAAACTTGATCCTCGCTCTACTCCATGTGTCTTTCTTGGGTACTCGCCCACACAGAGTGCTTACCTTAGTCTTGATTGCTCCACACACCGAATCTACACCTCGCGGCATGTTCAATTTGTTGAACATACGTTTCCCTTTTCCACCCCCTCTCCCATCATTCAACCATCTCTCTTGCCGACCTCCACCTCCTCTGACTTCCGCTCCTCGCCCACTCTTCTCACACCTTTGCCACCTCACTCTACCCCGATCGACCATGTGCCAACCACTACCATTCCCCAGCACCCCACACTGGTCGACCAATTGAATATAACCCCGCCGATCATAACCCCACCTACCTCCCCGCTGCTCGCCACCACATCCGACATCCCTGTGCCGACCAATGCTCCCTTACGACCTCCTGCATCTCGCATGGTAACTCGAGCTCAGAACAACGTGTTCAAGCCAAATCCGAGGTATGGGCTTACTTATGTCATCACTTCTGACATTGAACCGAGCTGTGTGTCACAGGCACTCAAGGACAAAAACTGGCGAGCAGCCATGTCGGCTGAGTTTGATGCCCTTCTCCAGAACGGCACATGGGACTTAGTTCCTCCCAATGCGTCTCAAAATGTAGTTGGCTCCAAGTGGGTGTTTCGTATTAAGCGAAAACCTGATGGCACCTTGGATAAATACAAGGCTCGTCTGGTCGCCAAAGGCTTTCATCAACGACCTGGTGTTGACTTCACTGAAACATTCAGTCCCGTTGTCAAGCCCGCCACTGTGCGAACAGTCCTCAGCATTGCAGTTACCAACAACTGGCCCCTTCGCCAATTCGATGTCAACAACGCTTTTCTCCATGGAGAGCTCTCAGACACTGTCTTCATGGCTCAACCTCCGGGCTTCAAAGACAAGACATTTCTCACCTATGTCTGTCAGCTTCGCAAATCCATCTATGGACTAAAGCAGGCTCCTCGCACATGGTACTATGCTCTTCGCACCTTTCTCGAAGAAATTGGATTCATCCCCACTCACTCTGATGAATCTCTGTTCGTCTACAACAACAATGGGGTGGTCGCCTACTTCCTTGTTTATGTTGACGACCTCATATTGACGGGCAACTCCTCGCCCATGCTCGCCCGGGTAGCTGCCGACCTCAGTACAAAATTTTCAGTCAAGGACCTTGGTCCTCTATCCTATTTCTTGGGAGTTGAAGTTCTGCGCTCTAAAACTTCATGCCTGCTCTCCCAACGCAAATACATCACTGATCTGCTCGCCCGATACAACATGATCGACTCCAAACCAGTCCAAACTCCACTATCAACCTCTGCTCGCCTCACTCTATCAGATGGCACCCCTCCCACTGACTCCACTCAGTATCGTCAGGTACTCGGCAGCCTTCAATATCTCCAGCTCACCAGACCTGACATCGCCTTTGCCGTCCATAAGCTATCTCAGTTCATGCATGCACCCACCGTCACTCACTGGACTGCTGTCAAGCGTCTACTTCGCTACCTCAGTGGTACAAGGGATGTCGGAATCAACATTACCCCATCCTCATCCTCCTCGCTCCACTGCTTCACGGATGCTGACTGGGCAGGCGACCACGATGATCGCACTTCCACGAGTGCTTATGTCGTATTCTTGGGGGCCAATCCCATCTCATGGTCGTCCAAAAAGCAGAAGTCTGTTGCTCGCTCGTCAACTGAGGCCGAATATAGAGCCATTGCCGCAGCGGCCTCTGAAGTGCAATGGCTAACATCCTTACTTCAAGAACTACACTTTCCGATTTCTCCGGTGCCAGTCATCTACTGTGACAACATTGGGGCCACCTACTTATGCTCAAATCCTGTGTTTCACTCACGAATGAAACACATTGCCATCGACTTCCACTTTGTTCGTGACCTAGTCAAAACTGCTCGCCTCCGCATCTCGCATGTCTCGACTGCCGACCAGCTTGCTGATGCCCTCACCAAACCTCTCTCCGGTGCTCGTCTTCAGCTCCTTATGACCAAGATTGGACTATCCTATGGTACTCCATCTTGAGGGGGCATATTGGACCTATATTAGTAAATACACTCTCATTCTTATTTATTGTATAGGCCCACCTTAGTTTCCTATGGGCTCTCTTATAAAGCCCATTAGGGTTAGGTTAGACCTAATTCTCTCTTGTATATATACTCATTGTAAATCTCCTCTACAACTAATCAAGAAATAATATTTCCAATATTGTTCGCTTCTCTATATACGAAACCCTTAAACACGTTGCATGCCATATGAATTTATTTCAATTAATTAATAAATCTGCATGTCGGATCGATGTACCGTGCGTAATATGTTAAATTAATTAGCTTAATTGCATATATGCTAGATTATATTTACATATCATCTTGTAACTATTTTTTATTTTATTTTAATATAGTAGGACTTTGAATACATATATAATTAAGCATCTGACATTCTAGTTCAGACTTCACTATCTAAAATAATCATCACAAAAATATTACGTAATTATTTTCTAATACTAATAAAAGGTTGTCACGTGAGAAGGTCGGAATTCTTTTATTTCTTTAATAAGGTCACAAAAATAATAAACGTTGTCAAAATGAAAACCATGAGCACAAAATGAAAACGTTGTTTAAATTTGAATCCTCCCACCCACGACTTCTCTTGACATTTTTTTTATATGTATGGAATTGAGGGTATACTCTAGAATTTTAAATATATTTTTAATTGTTCAATTTAATTTTTAATTTATTGTATTAAAATTAAATCAAAATTGTGACATAATTGCAATTAGATACACATAAGTGTAACTCTTTTTTTCTTTCAATAGTTATACTATGATATATGAAATATAAGTTAATTGAATACAAAAATAATTTACACAAATCTCAATATTACACATGAAATAAAAACACTTTAAATAATTTATAAAACCTTTATCATTATTTTTAGAGCTATATTTTTATATGCATCCAAGTGTATATATACA
Organism: Galeopsis tetrahit; assembly: GCA_963675135.1. Lineage (NCBI taxonomy): Eukaryota > Viridiplantae > Streptophyta > Magnoliopsida > Lamiales > Lamiaceae > Galeopsis > Galeopsis tetrahit. The sequence goes on along the minus strand of OY776121.1, from coordinate 62,673,403 downwards.
CTCGACCCGCCCGAGGCCAGTTCAAAAAAAACCCCTTTTACTTTTATTTTGTCACGCCTCAAAATTTAAAAATACAAACTTTTTAAAAAGTTGTTATAATAACTAACTTGAACAAACCGATAATTGAATCTCAAACTCACAACGATAAAGTAAGGAGTGCAACGACTATTATTTAAAAGTACGTTAACTATAGCTAGCAACGAAAAACAGTTAATACTAGCTCCCTCCATTCCTAAAAAGTTTGCGGAGAATCTTGGGCGCATAAATTAAGAAAAAAGTGTAATGATGAGAGTATATAAAGTAAATAAAGTATGTGGATTGAGTGTATGATGGACCAAATTTGTCACACTTACGACTTTGGTGCACTGTCCATTCCACAAGTTTTCATTCCTCTCCCTCCACATTCTCCACAAGATTCCAATAAAGGACACAACTTTCTCACTATTCAAGCGTTCGAGCATCTTTCAAAACTCGTTGAAATAAATAAATGTATTTTTAAAGATATATCCAAGTTATTTCAGATAAAAGAAATAATATTAAATGTATTTTAAAGATATAAAGTCATTTGAAATATATTTGTGACTTTCTAAAAAAATTGGATTAATTAGTTTAATCAAATTGTGAGTGTATTTTTAGCAATTTTGAGGGTACTATAGGCAATTTATGAAGCTTGCGATTTTTGGGTTGAGATTTATTTATACGAGACGTAGTTTTAGGGTCTTTCCCAACTCTCTCTAATATTTTCATACCAACACGCACTTTATATTGACATTAAACATCATCCATGCATTTCTACTTAATTAGTATTTATCACGTATCTACATAATTTGTTTAATACCGAATTATTTAAATTAATGCTACCTAATCAAGTTATTTTTAGTTCTATCCAAAATCAACATTTTAGAATATCAACAATTATTTGTATAATTTGTTTTCGGAGTTCTAGCTTTCAAACAGAATCTTCAAAACCTCTTTTTACTCCCATCGAATCTCATAATATAGTGGTGCTTAAAACACCTGAACTATTTCGTCTAATTTAATTAAACTTTTAAAAATAAAAGTTGCCTAATTAATTCTTATGGGGTACTGCTGGAATGTACCCAAATTGGCCAAACACACCTAAACTTCGTTTTGAATTAATTAAACATTTTCTTGCAAAAAAGATTATGATTATTATTATATTAAAAAAGGAAAAAAAATGTCATTCTCATCACCAACCCGCTCTAGTTTTTGTACAGATTGTCTTGTGGTAGGTAAAATGATTATAGAACAACTTTTGATGCCTTATTTAAGAATTTAAGTCCCCACCATGAACCTATATATGTGACATGAGTCAAACAAGTTGTATTATTATACATTTCGGATTTAAAAAGACCCAATTTTTCATCTTACAAGTTTCAGTTACATATGTCATAGTTTATAACATCACTACAAGAAATTGGGGGAATAGCGACGAAAATTTTACGACAAATCTAAATTTCATCGCTAAAATCATTTTTTAGCAACGAAATATAAATTTTCGCTGCTAAATTTTTAGATTTAATATTTGCAACAAAATATATATATTTCATCGCCATATTAACAACAAATTGTTTCATTTTGTTGTTAATAATCAAAACAACAATGAAAATTATATTTCGTCGCTAATATTTTGCGATGAAATAGAAATTTTCGTGGCTAATTTCTTGAAATTATATTTTACAACAAAATTTATATATTTCATCGCTATATTAGCAACAACTTGCTTCATTTTGTTGTTAATAATTAGAAAAACTATGAAAATTATATTTCGTTGCTAATATTTTGCGATGAAATAAAAAAATTCTTGGCTAATTTTTTTAAATTAATTTTTGCAACAAAATTTATATATTTCATCGCTATATTAGCAGCAAATTGCTTCATTTTGTTGTTAATAATCAGAACAAAAATGAAAATTATATTTCGTTGCTAATATTTTGCGATGAAATAGAAATTTTTGTGGCTATTTTCTTGAAATTAATTTTTGCAATAAAATTTATATATTTCATCACTTTATTAGCAACAAACTGCATCATTTTGTTGTTAATAATCAGAGCAACAATGACAATTATATTTTCTTGCTAATATTTTGCGATGAAATTGAAAATTTTGTGGCTAATTTCTTGAAATTAATTTTTGCAACAAAATTTATATATTTCATTGCTATATTAGCAACAAATTGCTTCATTTTGTTGTTAATAATCAGAACAACAATGAAAATTATATTTCATCACTAATATTTTACGATGAAATAGAAATTTTTGTGGCTAATTTAATGAAATTAATTTTTGCGATGAAATTAAAATATTTCATCGCTATACTAGCAACGTATTGCTGCATTTTGTTGTTAATAATCAGAATAACAATAAAAATTATATTTTGTCGCTAATATTTTACGATGAAATATAATTTTGTGTGGCTAATTTATTGAAATTACTTTTTGCGATGAAATAAAAATATATCATCGCTAAACTAGCAACAAATTCTTTTATTTTGTTGTTAATAATTAGGACAACAATGAAAATTATATTTAGTCGCTATTATTTTGCGATGAAATAAATTTTTTGTGGCTAATTTCTCTGAATTAATATTTGCAACAAAATTAAAATATGTTATCGCTACACTTTTATCAAATTATTTTATTTTGCTGTTAATAATAAGAACAACAATGATAATTATATTTTGTGGCTAATATTAAATCAACTATGCTTGTTAAATCAAGAAAATCGATTTATATAATTAAATGTTTAATAATTCTCCAAATTTTATGTCTTATAAATCAGTATGAATGTTTATAAAAATATTTATAAATATGATGATACAAATAAAGATGAACATAATTAGAGATGGGAGAATGAAGATTGGCTGTAATATTTATTATTTTTTTAAAATTGTTAAAGTAATATTGATTTTTTACAATTGGAATGTTTTAAAAATTACAATATATATACACATGTATATATACATATATAATTGTTACAAGTTAAAAATTAATCAATTAATAAATGTGAAACAAATTATTAAATGAGTAAAAATAACTAAATTAGTAACAATTGAATACATATATAATTAATATTAAAAACTGAACCAAAGAGCTGTCTGCCCGAATGGTAGCTGGGCGCCCATCCACCCGGGATCAATTCCCACTAAGACCAAATAAAATATTTATTTAAATAAAATGGGGGAGGGGGTATGTGGGTGCGGGTCGGGTTGGGTTGGGTTGAGTTGGGGTCGTTTGGGGCGGGGCGGGTGTGGGTTGGGTACGGGTTGGGGCGGGTCGAGTGTTGGTGCGGGTTGGGGCGGGTCGAGTGCAGAAGTGTGTTTAGAGAACAATTTAATTGGTTCAGTTGGGGTGGGTCGGGGCGGGTCGGATGTGGGTGCGGGTTGGGTTGGTCGAGTTCGAAAATGGGTTTAGAGAATGATTCGTAAATCGGATATCGGAAGTGGGTTTATCGCGAGATTTGTTGCTATACACCCGTCGCTAACGTGTTTACGACAAATGTTTGATTTTCCTCGCAAACATTTTGTGTTGAAACTCATATTTTTGTCGGTAACATTTTGCGATGAAACTTATATTTTTGTCGCTAATATTTTGCGATGAAACTCAAATTTTCGTCGCTAATATTTTGCGATGAAACTCAAATTTTCATCGCAAACATTTGCGACAAAATTAATTTTTTTTGTCGCAAACACGTTAGCGACGGGCGTATAACAACAAATCCTGCGACAAAATGATTTCATCGCCAACTCACGTTAGCGATGAAAATATTAGAATTAGCGACAAATGTTTGATTTTCGTCGCAAATATTTTGCGATGAAACTCATATTTTCGTCGCTAATATTTTGCGATGAAACTCAAATTTTCATCGCTAATATTTGCAACAAAATTAATTTTTTTGTCACAAACACGTTAGCGACGGGTGTATAGCAACAAATCCTGCGACAAAATTATTTCATCGCTAACTCACGTTAGCGACAAAAATATTAGAATTAGCGACAAATTTTTTCGCGGCTAAATTGCAGTTTTCTTGTAGTGCATGCATATATAATAATACATAAAATAAATATTCAAACATTTATCTTCTAAATTGTTAAATACGAGTATTAATTAAACTGCAGTGTATCAATTGGGGAAACTAAGTAAGTTTATGTCCTAAATCTCCATTTGTTTTAAAAACTTAATTAAAACATGCTTAAATTTAAATTTTAAGTTTTTATAAATAATTATTTTTATTATGTTATGAGCTTTGGTGTTTATTTTCCACTTATAACATGTTTAATATGTGTATCATTAATTTAATTTTAATTATCGCAAATTATATTTTGATACCAGGAGGCCCAATAGTTATTGTGTGTAGCCTAATAGTTGGATGTTTCAAGTAAGAAGCCCAGAATTGACATTAGGATTTCAAATTATTTTATATAAAAAATTGAATAAATGAATTTCGATCCACAATATTAAATTGGGTGCGGCTAAAGACACCCAAGGATCCTATGAGGACACCCACAAGGATCCTATGAGGACACCCACGCAATGAGGACACACACAAAACAGATGAGGACACCCACGTGAAAAATTTAAAAATACGATTTTCCATTAAAATCATTAAAACCCTAATCCATCAACTCATTTGGTACACCCACCCCATTTTCGCCTCCTCATCTTCCTTCCCATGTCTCGTCGCCGGCAGCCTCCGTTTCGCCAGTGCCGCTCTCGTCGCTGGCAGCAGCGTCACCCTCTCTCTTCACGTCTCCTCTCGTCGTCGTCCCCGTTTCGCCGGTGTCGTCCTCGTCTCCCCACCCAACATGCGCGACAACGCCGTCCTCTCTCCCAACGTCGCCGCGGCGCAGCTTCGTCTCCCCTCCCCACGCGGCGATAGCGCCGCCCTCACTCCCCACGTCGCCGTCCTCACTCCCCACGTCGCCGCCTCACTCCCCATCTAACTCGCGCGACCAACCCCTCTTCTCCTCCCTCGTCCGCTGCGGCCGCCGTCGCCCTCCTCCCAGAGACGCGGCCGCTCACACCCCTCCTCCCTCCTTCACCACCGCCGTCCGTTCCATGTAGGATTTTTGCAAATTTTTGGAATTTTAGAAAATTTAGGGTACGGTTTTTAGAAAAATTAGGGTTTTTAGAAGTTCGTGATTTATTTTCGAACATATTGAGTTTGTTTTGGAAATTTTTTCGAGCAATCTGTGTTTGTTTTGGAAAAAATTTCGAACATTTTGTTCGGTCTTTTTTTTCGGACAAATTTAAGTTGTTTTGAAATTTTTTTCGAACAATTTGTGTTTGTTTTGGAAAAAAATTCGAACATTTTGTTCGATCTTTTTTTTCGGACAAATTTAAGTTGTTTTGGAATTTTTTTCGAACATATTGAGTTTATTCATTAAAATTTTTTGAAAATCTCAACTTTGTTTGGGTAAAATTTTCGAACATACTAAGATTTTATTTTTATTGTTGAAATTTTGGGTTTTTAGAAATTTTTTTTGTTGTTAAAATTTTCGAACATACCTCTGTATTGGGCCTTCCTATAGAATTTTTATTGTTTTGGTGGTGATGGTGGGGATTCGAATGATTTCGGTGTAAAATGATGAATCAAATGTGAAATGTAATGGGTGGGTGTACTCATTCGTACTTTTTTTAAAAAATGTGCAGTAGGGGTATAAAAAGTTTGCATTAGTGTCCTCATACAATCCTTGGGTAGCCGCGCCCTATTAATTTATTGCTTAATTAATACGTCTCTAACTTAATGGAATTTCACAGTTCCGATATTATTAATTTAAAGAGGCTCTACTGTATTTTTTTTTTTTCTCTTTTGGAATGGAAGAGAGTATATATATATTTTTTTTTCGAAATAATATTGAAATAATAATAAATTCTTCGGGAATAATTAATAACCCAAAATCCAACTACGAAAGTCAGTGCCGTATATAATTTTAATTCTTTGCATTTGAATCCCAAGTCTTTTTTGTGATGGTCAAAGCTGATCCCTAGACATTTATGTAACTGTAAAAGGTAAATATTTAATTAATTATTTAAATCAAATTATATTTGCTTTAAAAAAAGTTATTTAATGGTAAAACGTGGATTCAATAATTAACTGAAGTTTCTATAATAATAATAAAAAAACATTAATGTCTAATGTTCATCTTCTTTACATACACAACCGTGCATTAGTGCATATAAATAATTAAATAATCGACGTGTTTATATATATATTAATAAAAGATCATATAGACTCAAAATAAAATTAACATTATATTTAATAAATTTCATGAAAAATAAAATGTATAAGATCGTATGTATACATGTGCATGCACTTTGATAAACTTTTAGGTCATAATGTCTTATGGGTTAAGTAAGTTGACATAATCATACTTGACCTATTCAATTGCTGAGTTTAATTAGAACCACTCCATTGATAATATTCAATCATGTATACTAATATCCACAAATATATTATTATAATGTATCACAAGAGTACACGTATAGACTTATTTTAATTTTCATGCAAAATTATTTAATTAAACAATGTTCATATGAAGTAGTAATAAATTTGTTTTGATAAATAAACTATTCTACGAGTGATTTGAAGAGACTGTTGCTTTGTTTCCTGTCTCTCAAGTCTCAACGCATGCGCTTTCTTATCAATTAATCATATTCAACATTTTTTTGTTAAATTTAATTTGTTAGAATTATTTAGTAATTGAATTGAATTAATTATAGTATTACTTTTGTTTTCGGAGATAATTTGCATGTGCATTATTGTTCTTTGATTTAGTTGAACTTTCATTCTTAAATGAATTATTTGCATGTTAATTAGCTTCAGCTTCAGCTTCAGCTTCAGCTTCAGCCTCTATGTATATTAATCATAAAACTAATTTGAAATGTTTTAAAAGAATTGAGGTGCAAATGAATCTTTTAAGAAAATTGTATTTACCAAAGCTCAAAAGCCAAATGTCTTGAGCGAGAGTGCTCTATGACTTTTACATTCTTTTGTATATTGAATCAAACAATACAATTATTCAAGAAGCTAATATTGTAATGAGAAATTAAAAAATATATATGAATTGAAATATAATACTCCGGTCCTTTCATCCAATTTTATTATTATTCTTACTTTCTTTTTTTTGTTGTCTGGTTTCATTTATTTTATCCACATTTTGAAAATAATATTTTTCACACTATTTTATCTCCCATCCCTAGCTTCTACCATCCTTATTTGCTCAAATTATCATTCACTTTATTCATTTTATTTATAAATTGACCCCACGATATACATCATACTCCCAATTTATCTACTTTATACATAAATTAACTAATATCCATTAAAACACGAGTATGAATAAATGAGCACAATCAAGGGCGGGGCCAAAAAAAATTAGGACGAACTGAAAGTCTGTAATAAAGAGGTGAACATATCGGCGAGCAGTGACAGACAACGACGATAAGAAGGAACAAAGAAGCAGAGGCCGTTAAAAAAGGAGAAATTGCGAAGCGGCGATCGAGCATAAAATTTTAATTTCTATAAAAAGTTAAATACATGTATTTTGCAAATTATTTATTAAAATTGAATACTCCCTCCTATTCAAAATATATGTCATCCTAAGCTCATGCACACATATTAAGAAAACAATTGACTTCTTATTTTACCCTTAATCAATGCTTGTAATTTTCATTAAAAAAAATATATGTATGTAAATATTTATTGATCTTAAGGATAAATTTGGAATAAATGCAATTAATTTGCATTGAAAAGTGCAAAACGACTTATATTTTGCAAAGAAAACGAAAGGTCAAAACGACTTATAAAATGAATAGGAGGGAGTATGATTTAATGGTAAACTCTCCCTTTTATCTTTGAAAATGTCACAAGTTCAATCACTAAATATAAATATATAATCATAGGTATTGTATATACCGTATCATTTAAGTGGAATTAATGTATTTCTCTTTTCTTTACAGAGATGAATTTTAATTTAACTTTATTTGAAATCTGCATTCGAAAAGTTTTATTGTAAAGAAAATAAAATTGAAAATATTTTTTACATACTAAAAAAACAAAATTATTACATCAGAAAGTACATCAATCTTGAGACAGAATAGCAAATGAAAAAACACAGCCTCACACTATAAACCAAAATAATCTAACGTTGGGCGACCACATTACATGTGCGCCTCGCCCACATAAAAGAGACATATGAAAACGAGCAACACAAACGCAGAATATGAACCCCCAAATAAGACGTACAGATCATTAAATAAGTAGGGAATTGAGATTTTACCTCCATATAAGTATTCAATTATTGAGTGGTCTATTACTCTATAGTCAATTAATTAGTTATAAAATACCAATAAATAGTACATTACCAGCCTGCAAAGTCTACAAAATATAAGTTGTAACCGGCCAATCTCAACCTGGACACAGGCCGATCCTAGGAATATTTGGGCCTGAATCTAACTTTAAAAAAAAACTCCGTCCTTTCATATTTTTTATTTTATACGAACTTATGAAACATAATATAATTTTTTTTTAAAGGACTAACAATATATTATTTTTTTTACACATTTTAGAATTTCTAATTTTTAGTTAATATATTTTTTAAGATTTTAAGAGATTTTTCAGATTTTTAATGTAATTATTATAATTTTTAGATAATTTAATGAAATTTTTAGAATTTTTTATTTAGACAATTCTAGATTTTTTTTTATTTTTTATACAAGTAATTTTTAATTATAATGAGATTTTAAATATTATTTTTTAATTTACAAATTTAAAGGATGCAAATTAACCATTTGTCCTAAATCTCAATGTAAATTGGTCACTCTAAGACCTAAATTGAAAAAGTGATAACTTAAAAAGATATAAATTGAATTAGATCTTTGTTGATATTTTTTCTCCTAATTTTTCCTTCCCTTCTTCTTTACTAATATTTTATATTATAATATATATATATATATATATATAAAGATATCTTAAAAAATGGACCTCTAAAAAATTGATATATTCCTGGGCCTGTATCGGTCGCCTCGTTGGCCTTACATTAGGACCGGGCCTGCCTGGACGATAGGTTTCCAATTAGATAGATTACAGAATTTTAATCTTTGATTGGGTACGGTAGGTGTGGAAAGTAGAAGCATGCCCCTAAATTTTTTAACCAAAACTTAATTTACAAATTAAAAAATTTATATTGCCCCATTAAAACTCTGATTTATGCACCATAATTTCAACTTTATTCTCAGTATTGCTATAAGAAAGCAAAACCAATACTTCCATTCGGAAAAAAAAAAAAAAAAACATGTACTGCCATTAGGGACGGTGCCACGTTTTACCGATTTTTTTTTATATATATATATGATAAATATTTTATAATAATTATATACTCCGTAATATTATGTGATAGAAGCAGAAATCAGAGACTTGAGGCTAATTTAATCATATGATGACCATTGGGCCATGGCCTAATTTTTGTTGTATTGTTGTTCTTATTAATTAATAAATGATTATTGGACTCGAGTGCACAACATGCACTCAAGTTCACAGCAGATCTACCCATTTACAAACATTTTAGGTACCATCATATATATATATATATCTTAATCTTATCTTAAATATCATATATTTACAAACATTTTAGGTGTCATTCTTATTAATTTCACCTTTTTTTTTTATTAATCATTAATTGTAACCGTGTCTATTTTTTAATCTTAACTTTTGAATATTAAAATTTAAATGAAACTTTTTGATATATGAAAATAAAAATATTTTTTTTATTTTTTGACACATACATATTAAGTATAGACGAATAAAAAATAAATGCTTGCATACAGAGTTTGAAAGGAGTAATATATTTTTTTCATGTGTTTTTTACTTAAATTTATTTCTTAATACTCCAAAAATAAATTATTTCTTCAATAGAGTCAATAATATGAGTTGGTCTCCTGTGCACAGTGTGCACGTGCACACTAATGCACAGATCAATTTTATATCTATTTATAAAGGCAAATAAATATAACTAAGTAATGAATGAGGTCACAGGTTCAAATCCTTTTAAACTTGTTTTTTTTTTCCTTTTTTTTTTCCAAACTTGTTTTTTTTTTCTTTTTTTTTCCTTTTTTTTCGTTTGTTTTTTCATTTTTTTTTCGTTTCTACTTTTCATTAATATTTTTTTTTTCGTTTTTTTTCTGTTTTTTTTTTTCGTTTTTTTTTTCCGTTTTTTTTTTTTCATTTTTTTTTTCGTTTCTACTTTTCATTAATATTTTTTTTTTCGTTTCTACTTTTCATTAATAATTTTTTTTTTCGTTTCTACTTTTCATTAATAAAATTTCCACTTTTCACTAATAAAAATTACCACTTTTCACTGATAATAGCTACCACTTTTCAGTAACAAAATTTCCATTTTTCAATAATAATAGTTACCACTTTTCAGTAATAAAATTTTCACTTTTCAATAATAAGAATTACACTTTTCTGTTAAAATATCTACCACTTTTCAATAATAAAAATTACATTTTCAGTTAAAATATCTACCACTTTTCAGTAACAAAATTTCCACTTTTGTAATTCTTATTATTGAAGAGTGGTAGATATTTTAACTTAAAAATGTAATTTTTTTTCACTGATAATAGCTACCACTTTTCAGTAACAAAATTTCCATTTTTCAATAATAATAGTTACCACTTTTCAGTAATAAAATTTCCACTTTTCAATAATAAGAATTACACTTTTCTGTTAAAATATCTACCACTTTTCAATAATAAAAATTACATTTTCAGTTAAAATATCTACCACTTTTCAGTAACAAAATTTCCACTTTTGTAATTCTTATTATTGAAGAGTGGTAGATATTTTAACTTAAAAATGTAATTTTTGTTATTGAAAAGTGATAGATATTTTAACTGAAAAGTGTAATTCTTATTATTGTAAAGTGGTAAATATTTTAACTGAAAAGTGTAATTCTTATTATTGAAAAGTGGTAGATATTTGAACTGAAAAGTGTAATTCTTATTATTGAAAAGTGGTAGATATAATTCTTATTATTGAAAAGGGGTAGATATTTTACTGAAAAGTGTAATTCTTATTATTGAAAATTGGAAATTTTGTTATTGAAAAGTGGTAGATATTTTAACTGAAAAATGTAATTTTTATTATTGAAAAGTGGTAGATATTTTAACTGAAAAGTGTAATTCTTATTATTGAAAAGTGAAAATTTTGTTACTGAAAAGTGGTAACTATTATTATTGAAAAGTGGAAATTTTGTTACTGAAAAGTGGTAGCTATTAATAGTGAAAAGTGGTAATTATTATTAGTGAAAAGTGGAAATTTTGTTACTGGAATAGTGATAACTGTTATTAGTGAAAAGTGGAAATTTTATTAATGAAAAGTAGGGACTATTATTATTGAAAAGTGAGTAATTATTGAAAAGTGAAAGTTAGTAACGGAAAAAAACAAAAAAAAAAAAAAAAAGAAAAAAAAAAGAAAAAAAAACGAAAAAAAAACGAAAAAAAAAGTTTTAAAGGATTTGAACACCTCATGCTTATGAGAATTGTAAATTAATTAATTAAGTGATGAGAATTGTAAATTAATTAATAAATTAAGTGATGAGAATTGTAAATTAATTAATAAAATAATGGATTATAAATTAATTAATTAATAAATAGAAAAAAAATAGAATTATAAATAAGTAGAGAAAAATGGATAATAAGTTAGAGTCATAAGGACAAAAGCATGTGCACCAAACCTGTTTTGGTGCACATGGTGCATTTGAGAATTTCCCCAATAATATAGATTGATGGTGTATTTGAGAATTATTGTCTAAGTTTTTACTAAGAATTGCAAAATATTTTAACAATTTTTTAAATAAAATGAAAGACAACTTGTTCAATTTAATTTAATGAAATGTATTGACAATTTTATCATATAAAATTTTAATGAATATAATAAATACATATTATTTTATCTTTAAAGTAATGTTAATCGGGTCCCCCTACCAAAATTCCCTGGCTCCGTGACCGACTGCCATTCAACAAATTTCAACACAAAAGTTCAATATACTGCATTTTGCAAAATTTTCAGGAAAAAAAATCTAAAAAGTTTCATATTTTGGGATTTTTTTTTTTGAATAAATGGCCAGATTTCGGAATTCTTTTTCAGAAAATAGCCAAAATTTCAGCACACATTAGATTTCGGCCAAAAAAAAAAATTGAAATAAGAAAAGAAAAGAAAAATCCAAAATCCCCCTATTTCTTGACAAATATTGATCAAAATGCGGGTTTTTTAATTAAATATTAAAGTTTCAAATATTTTTTAATAATACATTAGTGTTTGGGGAGGTTTTAACAATATAAATAGGAACGCCCTTTCCTCAATTCTGACATGACAGGGATAAAGTGAACAGACAGCATAGGACAGAAAGGGGCGCCGTTACAAATGGCGTCATTCTGAACCCCTACAATTTACCCTGCAGCCCTACACCTACTTTTGACAATGTTACTCAATTAATACCAAAACAAACATCTGTTTTTTCAATTCATATACAGTCTACCTCATCACTCCTTCAATTTAGTTTTTATGAATTATAATAGTCCAGTTGCCAGTTTCTTTGAAAAAAAAACATTTATTTTCCGAGCGTACGATGTACTTTGTTTGTTAGTTTCTTTCAATTGACCCATTTTTAATGGAACATTGACACATTTGTAAATGTTTTAACATAAACATTACTCTCTCCGTCCCAGGATTTTGTGCATAGTTTGACCGACACGAAAATTAAGAAAATAAAATATAGTGATGTGTAAGGTAGAATAAATGAGGGGTATTATTGGTAATTTATTGACTAAAGTGAGTGGAGATTTGACTAAAGATATAAATTGAGTTAAGTTGTGGGTCTCAAAGAAAATAAAAGAGGGGTAATATTGGTAAAAATTATGTGAGTTATTTCTTTTTTTAGAGTATGCAAATAATGTTGGGACGCCCGTTAAGGAAATTGTACAAATAATCACGGGACGGAAAGAGTGTTTTAACATAAACATTATTTTAGGTAATAAAGAAGATAAAGTTATTTTTAGGAGAGTTATAAGTATTTTGGATGAAAGATTTTTTTTAGTAACGGGTAAAAATTAAAAAGTAATGACATGGAGGTGTAAATACGAGATGTTTGGGTTTGAGAGAAACTTTTAAAAGAGTAAGAAATTATTTTTTTTAAATAAAAAAAATGTTCAATTGAAAATGAAATGTATATCTTTAATAAATATTTAAATAATTAATAATGGAACAAGGGGAGCAATAATTATAGTCGACACACAATTGAGAAAATCGAATTTTGGAACTGAATAGACAATTTTTTGTTTAATTGGTTCGGTTAATTTGGTCAAAAAATTGGTTCGGTTATAATTTTTTAAGAAATTTGATAAATTGGTTCGATCGATTTTTATTTTATGAAACCAGTATAAATCGAACCAACCGATATTATATATATAAAATAAAAATTACTTAATAATTACTATCCAAAATACTACTACATCTATTTCATAGTAACTTTTATCCAAAATCATGCTTCATTTTTTTTTTACAAGTATTTATGTAACCAAACTATGTCAATACTCATTAAATCCTCCCACTTTGTGACCGGAATTATGATGAACTTGATCATGGTGAACTTTGATGAACTTGGTAAAATTTTTATTTGGATTGTAATTGTAATTTGAATTTGTTATTTTATTTTAGTTGGTTTGTGATCTGAATTTGATTTTAGCGTGATGAATGGAAGAAAAATGTTTGCATAACTTTGGATATGAAAATTGCTGAAAAATTAAAATTTTATACAAGAAAATCGAACTAACAAAACTAACCTTTTTTCTTTAAATTCGATTTGGTTCAATTTGATTTTGATTATAATTTAAAGAAGTTCGATTATTTCGGTTCGATGGAAAACCACCCCAAAATTAATTGAATCAGTTGAATATCCACCCTTACTTGTAATTATGCACAAACACTTTTACTTCGCCCTTCTATAAATTACAAAAGTCATATGTCTAAAAACTATTTAGAAAAAAAATAGTTATACTTAAAAGGTCAAAAGTTTTTCTAAATGATATTATTATAATGTTTTATAACAAAAAAAATAATGTTTTTAATAAATACAAATTCCATGGATTAAATTAATACAAAAAAATTAATGTTTTATAAACACAAATTCCATGGATTTTTATTTATCGAGTATAATCTCTATTTAACCCTCTAATTTTACCTTTTAAAAATTTGGATGCCCTTCTTATTGGTGGTGTTGTTAATCATGGCGAGGTTGATTCTCTTTATTTTGTACAAAGAGTCTTAATTTGAAAGACTCAATTTTGAGAATTATGGATATACAGTATAGTTTAGGCTCTCATTTTGTCCGATTTGATATAATTTTAATGTGATTTACCCTCTTAGAAATGTCATAACTCATAAATGAATCATTCAGAATAAAAACGATCACATTATTAGCAAAATAACAATTAACTCTTTTTGATTTTTGAAATATAAATTTCATTATGTAATTGGAACTTGTTTAGCAAAATTATTTTTCTAGATGAATGGTGTATATCCTAAGTAATTGTTTTTCTAGTAAACTTTTGAAATAAGTCAGTTCTTAATATGGAGAAGCATGAATGATTCATTTGAGGTATTTTGAATTCACTATATGGAAATATTTCCACCAACCAACTAACTAACATCATATATGATTTTTTTTTTCTTAAACGCATATACATATGAATTAAGAATTGACAATTTATTCATGTCAATTTATGATATTTACAAGATTGAAGGGGTGAAAGTATAAATTAATAGTAATATATAGTCGCAAAACTTGAAAGTTGAGATTTCCTTTTTAAAAAGGTGGCGATTCTATTTTCAAAGTAAAAATAAAGTAATTAGCATATAATTATAGATCAGATCCATAATTTTTTTTTAAAAAATAAGTACATAATAAACTAAACATAAATAATATTTTTTACATAACATAAAAATATGCATAGAAACACATAAGATTAAATAAATGAAAAGAGAAAATTCTCCTATGCCATTGAGTTGCCAATTTCAATTATATATGTGCACTCAAGTATCATTCAATGAAAAAAAAACATAACAACGTAACAACGGTATCAATAACAAACATAACAAAAAAAATAAAAAAAATAGCAGTATCACTTTTAAAACGTAACACCGCCTCTTATACAATTTGGGAAAAAAAAAAGTGAAGCGGATAACTTTTATGGTGAAAATACTATAACACATTTTCATTAAATTGTTGCGTTTCAAAAATAATGTGGAAAATCGATTTCAAACTCAAATTACTCTTCTTTTCCTAGTTTTTTTAAAAAATGAGAGATTTTGAGAAAATTTGCCAAAAATAAATATCTCAGAATAGTGAGGGATAAATCTGTATTAATAGGAGATATTATAGAAAATCATAAAATAAATAAAAATCAATTGCATTTAACTCACAAGTCTATAGACTATAGCTATAGCGTTGGTGACCCACACAAAAACAGAGTAGCGATTTTTGGCCAAGTCATGAGCAGAACGTGTGTCTTCCTTTTGGCGGTTTGCAGTTGAGTCTCTTCGTAACTTTCAAATTCATTGAAAACTTTTCCTTCTTAGTTTCCATCGTAATCAACCACAGATCATCATTACTTTTTTCTGTTTCTTGTCTCTAATTGCGTTTTTTGGCATTTAATTCCATTCCTGCACTGTCATTTACAGAGACAGATTGAGAGAGGGAGACAGAGTAATGGGGTTCTTCAGCAGTTTACTCGGATTTTTTGGTTTTGGAATTGGATTCCCGCTTGGTCTTTTTATTGGCTTTTACTTCTTCATTTACTCTGAATCGGAAGATGTCGAGGTAATTGCTGCAACTTGTTTGTGTGTTTTCTGCTATTCTACTGTTGCATTGACTGAATGGGAATTTTGAAAGGTTTTTCCGTTTCTATTTCTTAGCTTTTCTGTTTTGTGTATATGATAAGAATATGATCCAACGTTTAGTTTGAATATGTGTGCGTGTTTGATCGCTTGCTGTATGTAGGAATTTCATGTTTTTCGTTTATACGTTTGCATTTATTTTGAATTTATTCAACGCAAAATAGCAAATGGAAAAGTGAATTCGGATGAACTGGCGAAGATAGATTGAGGCATCTAATCCATAATATACATACAGGATCGTGTGATATTTGAAATCTTATGTCGTGTAATTTTTGTGAAGGATTTCAGTTGCATCTTGTGATTGATGAGTGTAAATTATTGATCTGGTATCCTTTCGAGCACTAAACGGGGAAAGAAAAAGAAATCAGTTATGAACATTGATGTCATCAATCAAGAACTTTATGTATAGTTTTCCAAAATCGATCATGGATTTTCTGTTTTTATGTAGGGGAAGGAATTGTTTTCAGAAAGAAAGATGATCAAATGCTGAATTAGTCCAGTCTTCATGTTTTACCAGAATTTGATCACTACTTAGGAGTTAGGAGATAGGGATGGTTAGAGGTCTGCCAAACAAGCCTACTTAGGAGCTATGAAGGTGATATTTTTTCAAATAAGTAGGCGGTATTTTTTCAAATAGGTTTAACAAAAAGCTTTGTCACCAAGAGTACGAATGTGAATTAGTTTTGTTGGCTATTTTGTTTTATTTATATGCTAGGTGGAATTAGATGCCTGAGACCTTCTAGATACAATATGGATCATTGGATAATCACCTCTTATTCTTGATTTAACTGGAGAATTTATTTATGATGTGGGATTTAAGTTTGATAAACATTCTCAGAATTTATTAATGTAAAATCGGTTCTAGGATCCGGTGATTAGGCCACTTTGTGAGCTTGATGCAGTTGCATTAGAAGATCTTATGCCTGAAATTCCCATGTGGGTGAAGAGTCCTGATTATGATCGAGTGAGTATAACTATCGTCTTGTTATTCTCCTGCCAATTTATTCATAAATTATGCATACTTGGAGAACATGATGTGGCGAATGTTTTCTGCAGGTAGATTGGTTAAACAAATTTATATCAGATATGTGGCCTTTCTTGGACAAGGTATCATTCTTGTTACTCTCACACTTATAATGCTTATTAACCAAATAGACGTATTTTATTAATCAACGATTACAGGCAATATGCAGCATAATTCGAAGCACTGCAGAACCGATATTCGCAGAGTACATTGGTAAATTTCAGATAGAAACTATCGAGTTCAAGAATCTAAGCCTTGGGAATCTTCCACCAACTATTCATGGTGAGTTTCTTTGGCTCCCACTCTTGATTTATCGACAATGCATCTCAATAATATCTGTTAGAACCATGTGAGAAATCCATGAATATTTTGACATAGGCAAAAACTTCTACGCAGCAGTTCTTAATACCTTTTCAATATACAACTTCATTTTCAATTTTGACCCAAATTTAAGTCATATATATACAAATTCATTTTCAAAATATTTTGACATAGGCAAAAACTTCTACGCAGCAGTTACACCGTGTAATTGGTGCTACTTTGCCTCAATTTTGACCCAAATTTAACTTATTCACAGAAAAACAAAAATATAATGAGAAGTATTAGTTCATATGAAAAAAAATATTAGTTCATACAAAAGACAGTATTAGTTTGTAGGTTGAACAATATTAATACCTTTTCAATATACAACTAATACTTTTTCACCATGTGAACTGATTTTTTTCATCACATGATAATACTTCTCTACCGTTTTTCCTATGGTTCGCGAAAATTTAAAATAAAAAACGTTTGGTTGATATTTTTAGTCAAAATTGCATTTGCAACTAGTGCATCAAAGTGTTACTCTTTAACTTGAATTTCTTGATTTGTCTTGACAGGTCTTAAAGTCTGTGAAACGAACGAGAGGGAACTGGTTATAGAACCGGCAATCAAATGGGCAGGGAATCCAAATATAATTGTTGTGGTGACTGTTGCATCTGTAAAGGTGACAATTCAGGTTAGTCAAGCTCCCTCAAATGCTCCACGATTAAGAACTATGTTGTTTTGTGAGTTCCTGTGAAAGGAATATAATATGTTCTCATGATTAATATTGTTAATTTACAGTTGGTCGACTTGCAAGTATTTGCTGCACCTCGGGTTACTATGAAACCACTTGTCCCTACCATTCCATGTTTTGCCAACATAGTGGTATCATTGATGGAGAAGGTAACTAATCTAATGTTTATGTTGACTTTAACTAATTATTTCGAGTCTATGTAGTGTCTTAATCGGTTGTTTTCTATGCATACAGCCACACATAGACTTCGGAGTAAATGTGTTGGGTGGGGACGTAATGTCCATTCCTGGCATTTATCGATATGTTCAGGCAACACACTCTGTTTCCTTGTTTCTTTTTTCAAAATTTCTCCAATTTCTGTACTTAAATTAACAATCTCTTGTTCAATCTTGTTGGCAGGAAAGGGTTAAAAAGGAAGTTGCTAGTCTTTACCTTTGGCCCAAGTCTCTAGAAATACCAGTTCTTGATGCTTCAACGTGAGTTGCTCGTTTACTTTACATATAGAGTGTTATTATGATCTCTGAATTTTTCTCTGTTTTTTCCAGGGTGGCAATAAAGAAGCCCGTTGGAATTCTGCATGTGAAAGTTGTACGAGCAATGAAGCTTCTGAAGAAGGACTTACTGGGCTTATCTGATCCTTATGTTAAGCTCAGCCTCAGTGGAGATAACCTCCCAGCCAAGAAAACCACTGTCAAGAAGAAGACATTGAATCCTGAGTGGAACGAGGAGTTCAAGATTTCAGTCAAAGAGCCTCAATCTCAAATGCTTCATATAAATGTCTTCGATTGGGACAAGGTAGTAACTGTTTTCTTGATACTAACAAAGAAGATATCACATGAGGCATACAAGCTTAAGCTTAATACTTTTGGCATTGTGTAACGAACTAACAGGTAGGCTCACATGATAGATTGGGGACCCAAGTTTTTCCTCTGAAAATGCTGATTCCAAATGAGACAAAAGAAGTAACGCTCGATTTGTTAAAAGATACAAGTGTCACTGATCTTCACAACAAGAAGCAAAGAGGGCAGCTCTTTCTTGAGCTTAAATACGCCCCGTTTAGAGAGGACAACGACAGTTTTAGTGGACTTTTGGACAGCTTCAGTAGGAAAGACAGCATAATGGACAGGGTACCGAGCAATATAAGCACAATGGGAGCAGGCCTACTTTTAGTGACCGTCCAAGGGGCACAGGATGTAGAAGGATCACGTCATAATAATCCT
Organism: Galeopsis tetrahit; assembly: GCA_963675135.1. NCBI lineage: Eukaryota > Viridiplantae > Streptophyta > Magnoliopsida > Lamiales > Lamiaceae > Galeopsis > Galeopsis tetrahit. The sequence goes on along the minus strand of OY776121.1, from coordinate 62,654,125 downwards.
TATGTTGTATTGATCTTTAGAGGTGAAACAAAGAAATCAAAGGTACGCCTTTTTTTGGCTTAATTGTAATCAAAATCATATTTTTTGGATAATTGTGAATCGATATACCAACTTGAGTATCAGTTGCATCCCTAAAGTTGGGCAGTTTGAAGGTTGCTCGAGTGATGACTTGATGACTTGTATTGAATATAAGTTATCACTCGAGCAACATTCAAATTGCATTTGTTTTAGTCTCTTTTAACTGAAAACTTGTGGGTTTAGATGATAAGAAAAAGTCGGAACCCTCTATGGAATGAAGAGTTCCAATTCATGCTAGAAGAGCCTCCGCTGCAAGACAAGTTACATATAAAGGTTATGAGTAAACGGACAAGCATCAGCTTCCATTCGAAGGTTTGCTCATCCTTTCGTCTACTTTTTTTTAACGACTCGTAGTTAAGGTATAACTACAAACCTCCCCTCTTTGATTCTTGTTCATTGTAGGAATCTTTAGGACATGTGGATATTAACCTTGCTGATGTAGTACACAATGGACGTATTAATCAGAAATACCATTTGATTGATTCCAAGAATGGAGTTATACACGTGGAATTGCGATGGAAAACCATATGACAAAAGGCATGAGGGATACTTGTAGTAATGAATCAGGTGAACTCCGTCAAAGTGCAGGCATGAGGGAAACGTCATGCATAAAGTACATGAGGTATACATTTTTGGAGGCTAAATTAGTCATTTTCATTATGAAAAGATTTGACAACAAAGTGTGGTCTTGTTGTCATGTAAATTGAACTGAATTGTTGGTTGTCACTTGGTTTATTATCAGGGGCTCTTTAAAATTATTTTATTGAATTATGAATTAATTTTTAAGAATAGAAGATTGACAACCTTCATAAAAAATTAAAAAAAACATGGTTACTGATTAGGGCTTCGTGTTTCCAAACAAGTTAAAAGCAAGAGCCCGTTATTTGCACTTCTATAATTAATAGATACATCCACTATATATTTTTTATTTTAATGCAATTGTAAGATACTATATTACCCTTAAATCTATATTAACTTAATTTACTCAAATTCAAATCCTAATGTTTTTGTTTAGAAAAATTTGCTGTTGAGTGTAAAAAACATAGATTGCATTTTTTTTTTTTTTTAAATTGAGCTAATTTTTTTATTGTAGAAATCAGATTAAAGGGAAAAAAAAAACAGAATAATGACCCTGTTCGTTTAACATAAGCCGAAAATCATTGTGGGCATTCAGCCAAATATTCTTTTTGGGGTCCAAGAATACCAGAATGAGCAACATTTTTTGAAACTGATGATCAAACGAAAAAAAAAAACTACGGAAATGAAAGCGAATGGACGAATGGGGTTGAAGCTATTAATTGAGCGGGTGTATCTATCAATTGTAAGTGTAAATAACCGGAGTCTAAAAGCAATTGGTTGACCCCAATCATTATTCTTAAAAAATGGGTTGGGCTTGTTGTTTCCAGAAGAAAAACAAAAAGGATTTGACTATACGCACCTCCATTTCGGAGAGATGCACTCCCCCTTTCAGTATATTAATAAAATAATAGGACAAAATATCAGAAATACCCTTCTTTAAAATACAGGTTACTAGATGCACCCCCTACTAAACGCACCCTCCCTACTGTCATTTTTTTTCACCTTCCACCTAAACCACTACTTCCGACCGTCGCCGACACCATTTCCGACGTCTATTAAACCAAAAAAAATCAATAAATTCCAATATATACTTAAAAAAATCACAATTTTTTTTATAAAATTTGACCAACCAGTGTCGACTATATTCACTCTCGTCGACACATCGTTGTCGACGGGAGTGTATATGGTCGAAAAAAATAAAAAAATTTTTTTTTAAAAATTTGACCATGTAATGTCGACCAAATACACCCTCGTCGACAACAATTTTTCGACGAGAGTATATTTGGTCGACATTACATAGTCGAAAAAGAAATAAAAGGGTGAGTTTCTGCAAAAGCAGAAAACCTAAAATTAAAATTTGGAGCGGACAAACCTGGGGTGGGATGGGCCGGCGTCGGCGGCGAATCGGGGTGGGGTGGGGGCCGCACCGGTTAAGAGATGGAGAGAAGAGAGAGGGGGCGGCCACGCGGCCGCTGAGAAGTTTTTTTTTTATTTTATTTACAGTAAAGGGAGCTCGGCGGCGACGACCGAGGGAGGGGACCGCGCCGTGAAGAGAGGGAGAGAAGGGAGGGGGCGGCCGCGGCAAATATATATATATATATATATATATATATATATATTTTACCGATTTGGTCGCAAGGGCGGCGACGGCTGGTGGTTGAGTTGTTTGGGGGAGGAATGAGAATGAAGAAGACATTAGAGTTTTATATGGGGGTGTGGATAGTAATAAATATTTTATGGAGGAAATGATATTTATAATAATTAAGGGGATGCATCTATCTTAAACCGATTTTAGAGGAGGTGCATCAATCGAAAGAGTGTATCCATGTGAAATGGAGGTGCATATAATCAAACCCAAACAAAAAAGAAACAAAATAAAGCTGAGGCCCATCAAGTTCGAAGAATAAGTCAAATGAATTATTTACTTTACATATCTATTTTATACCTAAATGATAAATAAGTTAATTATTTTATTTTATTTTGGAACCGTCTTGATGTAAAATGCCAAATTTTATACCTTCTTCACTTTTTACTTTACCTATCTATTTTATATATAAATGATCAATATTTTATAAAACTTGTGTTAAATGAATCATACTTATAAACGTAGTACAAGTTACGACGAATTTCTCAAAATATTTTGTCAAAGTAATTAATATGTCAATTTATTCCATATTCTTAATTCACTTGAATAATTTTTTATTATTTGACTGGCATGTTTCTAAATATTCGTAAATTAGAAAGAAAAAAAAAAAACACCCTCCCCACAACTTTTTTTTTTCAAGAATTATTTTTGTAATTTTTGAGAAAAAAAAATCATCTTACTTAATCCAATTAGGTATCGTACGTTTGATAGATATATTTGAATATTTAATTCTAAAAAAATTTGAGTTGCTACAAAAATATGATCAATTTAAACCTGAATATCTTAAACGAATCAAATTAAATTGCATGTGATATATCTTTCGATTATTTGGTAGATATACAATCGAATTTATATTTACTGGGTATAAATTTTATTTTCATCTGATCTATGTTTGATCACTCATTCATCCTGAGTTCTACTCTATCAAATTGGTGTTGGAATTAATGGGAATTAATTGGGTTTTGACACCCTGATGTTAGACGGACTAAACGTTAATTAAGAAATAATTGAACGTGACACAGTCGATCTACTCGCGGAGTAGATGAACGTGGTATATTTAATATCTCAAAACCGAGTTAAGGTGAGTGAGAAATTAATTGTTGAACTTGGTCTTCAAGATTTAGTCTTCAAGACTTATCCACGTAAGAGATATTTTCGTGATTTCCTACGATTTTCTCAATATTCCCACGATCTTCTCAACAACCTCCTAGGGTTTCTTCTGCCTATAAATATCAGACTCTTCCCTCATAAATCCTTACGCTGAAATTCGCCCCTCTACCCTTCTACTCTCCTCTCGTCCCTACGCAGTGTGTTGAGCTCCCGAAAGCCTTACACTGTTCTTTCTTGTGCCGGATTTATATCCGAGAGTGTTCAGTTCGTACTAAGTACGTTCGCCGAGACTTCTTATACAGTGGTGCTACTGTGTAAGAAGTAAAAGTCGTTTTACCTTTGGGAACGGAACGTCGTAACAGTCGAGCACTATCCTGGGCGTATTCTGTTCTGCGGGAAAAGGGTTTCCCTTGACTCGACTTATTTGTGTTATCATATTTGTTATCTGAAATTTTCGATATTGCAGGTTGCAGTTTACACGGCGTAAGAAGTTTCCAACAATCGCAGAACAGAATATCTATTAATTAATTTAATTTATTGGATAATGAATTAATTAATTAAAGCTTTGGATTATAACTGCAAATATTGAAATTTAATCGTTAATTAATTATTTGACTTAATTAATTACTGCAATATTAGAAGAGAGAGAAAACAAATTTAATTGGTGGATTAATTCCTATTGAGAGAGAGAGAAAACATATTAAATTGGAATTGGTTCTTGATTTTGTGAATTATGATTATGGAATTGGAAATAATTTTCTGTTTATTATATTAATTAATTTATTCATTGAGTTGTAGGCGGCTTTCTCGCGGGATGAGATTTGGTGATTGAAAACAATTTGTTAACTTGGATAGATATCAATTCATCAACTTATTTATCTTACGGATAATTAATTAATGTTTTTCGAAACTACTGCATATTTCGAAATTTAATCAGGTACTCTCTCTAAGCAGAATAGTATTTAATACGGAGTGATGGAGGCGGTATCACCAGCGTTCAAGTCGGCGCTCCGATCATGATTGTTCAAGCCGGCGCTCCGATCATGATTTGAATTCATGCAGTCTCTTAAGAATTGATTTCTGGTTATTACATTAATTAATTTATTTATTTTAGATAACTAATTAATTGAGTTTTGGATAATTTACTCCATATGAAAGTTTCCTTCCATTGAGTTGCAGGCGCTTACTCACAACCATGGATTTGAGAGATCTGAGAGATCGGGTGATTTCGAGACAATCCATTGAACTGCAGGCTTTGAGAACAGAATTGATTTCTGCTAATTAATTACAAAATAGAGATATTAACTGATTAATTAATTAATTAAGTTTTAAATAATTATTGCAGGTATTTACTCCTAATAAAAGGAAAAACCGCTGCAATTTTACTCCAATTTAGCAATTTTACTCCAATTTAGAGAGTTGGTCTAAACCTCCAGATGTTCTGGGAGGTGGTCTCCATCCATTGAGCTGCAGGTTGGGAGGTGGTCTCCATCCATTGAGCTGCATGTTTCTGCACAACGCAGAATTCTGAGAGGACGCTTGAAAATTCAATTAAATTGGAATTATCCATTAAGCTGCAGGCGCTTACTCGCTCGCGGGGCGTGCCTGGAAATCCAATTAAATTTGAAATTACACATCAATTAATCTATAGGATTAAATTAGAGGATGTGCGGTTGAATTGATTAATTACCGTAATTAATCAAAGAGGATTAAATTGGATTTAATTAAATCAATTAATCGAGAGGATTAGATTGACAATTAATCAGGAGTATCAAAGTATATTTGTATATTTGATATGGAGCATGGCTTCGTTGGAGCATGGCTTCGATGGAGCATGGCTTCGTTGGAGCATGGCTTCCTTGAGTTGGAGCATGGCTTCGTTTCCTTGAGTTGGAGCATGGCTTCGTTGGAATTGGGACAGAGCATGGCTTCGTGGGGAGCATCTCCGTCTTGGACATAATTAATGTATTCTGAGAACAGAATTGACTTTGTCAATTAACTACAGAATAAAATAAATTAATAATTAATTAAAATTTGGATAATTACTGAGGAATATCCAAATTTAATTATTAATTATCTCTAGGAATTAAATATTTGTGCTCGAGAGCATAAATTTGTTTTGAATTTAGTTCAAAAGATTTTGACTAGTATAATTTGATCGAAAATTATGCTCGAGTCACGAGTGACAATAAAAGTCACATTTGAAATTGAATTTAATTTTGGTATGTTGACCAAAGATTAAATTAATTTTGAAGTTGGAAATAATTTCAACAAAAGAAAAAACCAAAGATCGATTTTTCAATGTATCGAGGTTGTGTCCAAATTTGGTGAATAAGAGAAATTCACAAATAAAGTGGCAAGCAACTCGAATGTGTGGATATGCATCTCCTCACATGGAAACATTCAAATGTGAGGGAGAGAGGTCTCCGTCGACATGTTTGAATGAAAAGGGTAGCTAAGGTGTGACCTTAAAGCTAAATATGGAAAAACCTAAAATGGTTGAATTCAGTGGAATGTTTTCCACAAGTAATGTGGATTTGTTCGTCATGAAAAATCACATTCGAGTAAAAGCTCCACACGAGGAGGGAAAAAGTACTTTATTAATTTCATTGATGATTGTACACGATTCTGCTACGTTTATCCTTTAAGAAGTAAAGACGAAGCTATAGAAGCTTTTAAACGTTATAAAAATGAAGTAGAGAATCGATTGGACACTCGAATTAAATCAATTCGTAGTGATAGAGGTGGAGAGTACGTAGCTCCGTTTGAACAATTATGTATTGAATCAGGGATTATACATCAAACGACAGCCTCTTACTCACCTCAGTCCAATGGTGTTGCGGAAAGGAAAAACCGAACACTAAAAGAGATGATGAACGCAATGTTAATCAGCTCTGGTCTACCTCAGAACTTGTGGGGGGAAGCCATTCTGTCGGCTAACCACATTTTGAATAAGATTCCTCACAAAGCTAAGGATCAAACTCCTTATGAAATATGGAGGAAACGAAAACCTTCATACCAATACCTCAAAGTGTGGGGGTGTTTGGCTAAGGTTGAAGTACCGCTTCCTAAACAAGTTAAAATCGGCCCTAAAACCGTCGATTGTATCTTTATAGGATATGCTTCAAACAGTAGCGCCTATCGATGTCTGAGTCACAAATCCGAAGTACCGGATATGACAGAAGGCACTACAATAGAGTCAAGGAACGCAGTGTTCTTTGAAAGTATCTATCCTCTTAAGGAGAAAGAGGAAGTGAGTTCGAGTAAGAGAACTCTCGAAGCAACAGACGACACTGTTAGTCCTTCCACTCAAGAGAGTGAAGAACCGAGACGCAGTAAGAGAGCTAGAATTGATAAAGATTTTAGTTCAGACTTCATTACTTATGTTTTGGAGGAAGATGAACCTAAAACTATCAAAGAAGCTATGGCAAGACCAGATGCACACCTCTGGAAGGAAGCCATAAAAAGTGAATACGAGTCTATTCTCTTAAACCACACATAGGAGTTGGTTGACCTCCCTAAAGGTTGTAAGCCCTTAGGATGCAAGTGGATCCTTAGAAGAAAGTACAAAGCAGATGGATCTGTTGATAAGTACAAAGCTCGTCTTGTTGCAAAGGGGTTTAAACAAAAGGAAGGGTATGATTTCTTCGATACATACTCACCAGTGACAAGGATCACCTCCATTCGGGTGTTAGTCGCCATTGCTGCGTTGCACAATCTCGAAATACACCAAATGGACGTTAAGACGACATTTCTTAATGGTGAGATGGATGCTGAAATATACATGGAGCAACCTGAAGGATATGTTGCTCCGGGAAACAAGAAAAAGGTGTGCAAACTCGTTAGATCACTGTATGGACTTAAGCAAGCTCCAAAACAGTGGCACTTGAAATTTGACAGTACAATGCTGTCAAATGGGTTTCAAATTAACAAATGCGATAAGTGTGTGTATGTGAAGGATACACCAACTGGATATGTTATTGTGTGCTTATATGTCGATAACATGTTAATCATGAGTAACAATCACGATATCATAGTTAATACGAAGAAAATGTTAAGTAGAAACTTTGACATGAAAGACATGGGATTAGCAGATGTGATTCTTGGAATCAAGATAGAGAAAACGTCCAATGGAATTTCCTTGACACAATCTCACTATGTGGAGAAGGTACTAAAGCAATTTAAGGCCTTTGACGATCCATCTGCTAAGACACCTTTGGAACTCAATGTTCACTTGAAAAAGAATAGAGGAGAACCAGTGGCTCAACTGGAATACGCAAGGATCATTGAAGTGTGATGTACATCACGAACTGTACACGCCCTGATCTTGCATGTTCGGTAAACAAGTTGAGTCAATACACGAACAATCCAAGTCATGAGCACTGGAAAGCATTGAAAAGGGTATTAAGATACTTAAAGTACACCCTTGATTATGGGCTTCACTACACAAGACATCCAACTGTAGTCGAAGGATACAGTGATGCAAATTGGATATCAGACACAAAAGACTCGCTGTCCACTAGTGGATATGTATTCACTATTGGAGGAGCAGCAGTGTCGTGGAGGTCCAAGAAACAAACATGTATTGCTCGTTCCACAATGGAATCAGAATTTATAGCGCTAGACCTAGCCGCTGCAGAGGCTGAATGGTTGCGTAACTTTCTGGAAGACATTCCATGTTGGAAAAAGCCGGTACCTGCGGTGACGGTACACTGTGACAGTCAAGCTGCCATTGGGAGAGCTACGAATGTCATGTACAACGGAAAGTCGAGACACATACGTCGTCGACACAACTCCGTTAGAGAATTGATCTCCACTGGAGTAATGTCCATTGATTATGTCAATACGAAGGACAATATAGCGGATCCGCTCACGAAGAGCATAAACCGAGATCAATTGAACAAGCTGGTAGAAGGAATGTGTCTAAAACCCACAATAAAAACCAAAGCAGTGGTAACCCAACCATGATGACTGGAGATCCCAAGAACTTGGTTCAATGGGAAAACGAAGCTGTGGAGGTTAGTGATAAAACACTTGAAAATTACGACTATTCCGGACAGCACTATCTTAAGTGTTAACGACCCGTAAGATGTGGTAAAGGCTGAGTCTTCGACTCTTAATGATTCCTAGAGTATAACGGGATACTCGAAAGGAAGTTACCTATATAAATGAGAAGTGAGGGCCGCTTCGACCAAACATTTATGAATACAAAGGACGTCCATGGCCAAAACGGACAAAAACGTGAGAACGTTACAAAGACGAGATTGAAGTGTGCTGACATTGTTGTCTAGGTATACACTTTGGAGGAATAGTTCAAGGCATCGCGTCCACTAAGCCGCCGGTATATCCGATAGTGTTTGGCTACGGAAAGTTCAAGGCCAAAAACCACTTATCCGGAAGCACGGAGATCTCACTCGAACTGAACACTGAGTCTGATGTTGTATAGATACGATTTTCACTCATGTGGGGGATTGTTGGAATTAATGGGAATTAATTGGGTTTTGACACCCTGATCTAATTTAACTAATTAGACGGACTAAACGTTAATTAAGAAATAATTGAACGTGACATAGTCGATCTACTCGCGGAGTAGATGAACGTGGTATATTTAATATCTCAAAACCGAGTTGAGGTGAGTGAGAAATTAATTGTTGAACTTGGTCTTCAAGATTTAGTCTTCAAGACTTATCCACGTAAGAGATATTTTCGTGATTTCCCACGATTTTCTCAATATTCCCACGATCTTCTCAACAACCTCCTAGGGTTTCTTCTGCCTATAAATGTCAGACTCTTCCCTCATAAATCCTTACGCTGAAATTTGCCCCTCTACCCTTCTACTCTCCTCTCGTCCCTACGCAGTGTGTTGAGCTCCCGAAAGCCTTACACTGTTCTTTCTTGTGCCGGATTTATATCCGAGAGTGTTCAGTTCGTACTAAGTACGTTCGCCGAGACTTCTTATACAGTGGTGCTACTGTGTAAGAAGTAAAAGTCGTTTTACCTTTGGGAACGGAACGCCGTAACAGTCGAGCACTATCCTGGGCGTATTCTGTTCTGCGGGAAAAGGGTTTCCCTTGACTCTACTTATTTGTGTTATCATATTTGTTATCTGAAATTTTCGATATTGCAGGTTGCAGTTTACACGGCGTAAGAAGTTTCCAACAATTGGGCATTAATGTCTCCGGATAACCGTTGCTCTGAAGAAAATAAAAATAAAAAAGGGCAACTTAGATATGATATATGTAGGTAGAATATATGATTAAAAGATTATCTAAACACCACTTAATGGTGCTTAATTTCTCTAAAACACACCACTTAATGGTAGTGATTAACATGAAGATCATGTCACCGTTGGCAAATTGATTGGATCAGTTTGACTTATAACATATGATGATGAATGCACATGCATGTGACATCATCATAATTAAGTGGAAAACTACTCGAGAAAATGCTTGACTATCCATTAATTTTGATGTGCATAGCCACTACATAAATTATATTATTATACACCAAAGTATAATAGAAGAAAGGTGACATAAGAAATGCTCCATACTTTTTATGCATCATAATCATCATCTATACCTCTCCACCATGCTCTAGATATTATTTAAAATTAATTGTCTTTATTAATTCACAATTTTTTTAAAAAATAATAATTAAGGTTTATATGTAGTAATTTATAATGATGCTTGCTTCCACGCCACCTTCAACAAATAATGATGTTCACATGTCCTACATGCATAATTACGTATTGTGCCGTTTAATATTTACAACGTTATTTCTGTAAAAGGAAATAGTATTATTTTATCATGAAATCGCATACCAATTAATTAATGACTTGATCGAGTGTATGATTTACATCTTGGATATAGGTATAAAATATTTCTTTTATGGATGAAATGAAACTTTTATTCAATCAAAATAATTACAATTCGATCAATTTTTATTTTAAGTTTAGAAGGAAAATTATACAACAAATCTAAAAACTATTCATGGAAAGATCGAATAACAAAAACATAAAGAATTTGAGCGATTTTTTAGAGTAGCTAGATCTTGATGCAATATTCATCAATATTATCGATTACAAGCCACTATATGTTGGAATTTTTGAGCACCCAACAATGGCTTTACAAAATTGACAAAAATAAATAACAGAATTATAAATACAATTAAATTAATATTTACACACAGTCTTCGATTTTCCTCCTTTAGCAACTTTCCAAAACAGGCAGGTTCTTGAAATCAGCAACAGTGACCCCATCTCACGAACAATAGGAGCAAAGTTAAAGTCGAGTCAAAAAAACCCTTTTCCCGCAAAACGAATACGTCCCGGCTAGTGCTCACGGTTTGACGTAACGTCTTAAAAGGTAAAACGACTTTCGCCTCTATACGAGCAGCACCACAGCGTATAGAGTTCCAACGAACTGAATCGACACGAAAATTGGACTACACTCTATATGTTTGATGCAAAATGTGTGATGTTATGATTTTTCTAGAAAATCTCAAGTGAGGTGTGTAAGAGTGTTTTTGCAACATAAAACATGCACCCTATTTATAGGCATGTTCCAACATGTGAGGGGTCTCCACATTCATTACGGCATTCATGTAATTTGTAACGTCTTGCGGTTACAAGATTTAAATGGATTTGTAACTCATTTGCGGTTACAAATTCATTACTGAAACGTCTATGAACCTGGACATCCGAACATCCAAGTTCATCACAATTTGTAACGTCAATGTACCTAGACATCCTCAACGTCCAAATTCGTCATAGTTCAAATTCAACTTTTAAATTTATTTGGGTTAACCCAATTTCAAATTGGGTTTCAACTTTCTGAAAACTTGATTTGTATGAACCAAGCCCAAATATTCAAGTTCCAAAATTATAGATGGGTCTGAAATCCCAAATTTAAAACTCACGAGTCACGAGCCCAAGACTAGGCCCAAGCTCAACCGGACGAGCACACACGTGCATCCGTATAGACTATTGGATTGCTCCTTAGTCACTATTATTTGAACCATTGTAACACCCTCCTATTTATAAGGAGTAATTAGCCCCATTAAACTTTCAAAGTTTCAATGTGGGACAATTAACATGATATAACACTTTATCCTATAAAGTGTATTATTTGACGTTTCAACTTCGTGAATTAATTTCTCACTCACCGAAATTCAATTTTGAGATTTTAAATACACTACGAACATCTACTCCGAGAGTAGGACGACTTTATGCCATTTAATTTCCTTGAAATTACATTTATAGCCCTCAATAAATTAGTCAAAGACGAGTGTTCTCCACTCTCATTTTAAAATCAATTAATTAATTAAAATTAATCAATTTCTAACCAATTTCTCCAACAATCCCCCACATGAGTGGAAATTACACCTACAATTATGCAGACTCGCAATCCAGTTCTCAAGAAACACTATTGCATCCGGATAGGTAGCTTGTGGCTTTGAACCTTCCGTAGTCAAACACTATCGAGTACACCGGTGGCTTAGTGGACACAATTCCTTGAACTATTCCTCCTTGGTGTGTACCGAGACAACAGTGTAGACACAATAAAGCCTCAATGCCTTTTCGTTCTCACGTTTTTGTCCGTTTTGGCCATGGACATCCTTTAATTTAATAAATGTTAGTCGAAGCGGCCCTCACTTCTCACTTATATAGGTGATCTCCTTTAGAGTATCCCGTCATACTCAACCTCCTCGAGGCATTAGGAATCATTAAAAGTCAAAGACTTAACCTTTACCACAATCTTACGGGTTTCGACACTTGGTGTTGTGCTCTCCAAGGAATAGTCGGGAATACCAAGTGTTTCCAACAAACATTCACAGCTTAGTTTTCCCATTGAACCAAGATCTTGGGATCTCCAGTCAACATGGTTGGGTTACCACTGTTTACGTTTTTATTTGTGGATTTTTGGACTCATTCCTTCTAGCACATTTGTTTGATCTCGGTTTTAAGCATTTTGTAGCAGATCTGCTTGAGACCAAACATTTTAAATACCCCCACATTTTGAGGAATTTACAAATCCACCTCTAATTTCACACACTTCAAATCACATACGTCTGTGTGACTTAAGTGAAGAGGTCTAATGTTCCTTTCAAAATTAAATGACAATTTTTGTCAATTTTTAAACTTCCACACATATCATACACCTTTTAGGTTTATTGATATTTGGAATATTAATAAATCATAATTTATTAATCTTTTTATAGCTTTAGATTTACAAAAATCTCAAACGCTATAAAGAGGAACATTTAATTACATAAATAATCGTAAATGTAATTTTATTCATATGTTATTTTTATTATAACATTTGACTATTCTCCGATTGTATTTTTCAATTCGGAGTTTCACAAACAAGTCGTAGAGACTCATAGCACGAACTTCTTAGTTCCGGCATCCTCGATTTTGTTCTTTCGTTCCAAAGACTCCCACAGTTCTTTGGCAGTACGAACCGACTGGTACACGTTATACAACGCGTCAACTAGTCCTCCAAGGACATAGTTACGACTCATAAAGTCACAACGACTCATAAAGTCACAACGACCCATTGGTCGTAGACAACATGTTTAGCATTATCCGTGTCGTTTTCATCGACCACGGGTGGATCCTCCCAGGGGAACCTTGCTAATTATAACGTTGTTATCGTTATCTCCGTCGTTAGCCATTGCTACGAGTACAATATTCATTTTGCGATTGTTGGAATTTTTGAGCACCCAACAATGGCTTTACAAAATTGACAAAAATAAATAACAGAATTATAAATACAATTAAATTAATATTTACACACAGTCTTCGATTTTCCTCCTTTAGCAACTTTCCAAAACAGGCAGGTTCTTGAAATCAGCAACAGCGACCCCATCTCACGAATAATAGGAGCAAAGTTAAAGTCGAGTCAAGGAAACCCTTTTCCCGCAAAACGAATACATCCCGGCTAGTACTCACGGTTTGACGTAACGTCTTAAAAGGTAAAACGACTTTCGCCTCTATACGAGCAGCACCACAGCGTATAGAGTTCCAACGAACTGAATCGACACGAAAACTGGACTACACTCTATATGCTTGATGCAAAATGTGTGATGGTATGATTTTTCTAGAAAATCTCAAGTGAGGTGTGTAAGAGTGTTTTTGCAACATAAAACATGCACCCTATTTATAGGCATATTCCAACATGTGAGGGGTCTCCACATTCATTACGGCATTCATGTAATTTGTAACGTCTTGCGGTTACAAGATTTAAATGGTTTTGTAACTCCTTTGCGGTTACAAATTCATTACTGAAACGTCTATGAACCTGGACATCCAAACGTCCAAGTTCATCACAATTTGTAACGTCAATGTACCTAGACATCCTCAACGTCCAAATTCGTCATAGTTCAAATTCAACTTTTAAATTTATTTGGGTTAACCCAATTTCAAATTGGGTTTCAACTTTCTGAAAACTTGATTTGTATGAGCCAAGCCCAAATATTCAAGTTCCAAAATTATAGATGGGTCTGAAATCCCAAATTTAAAACCCACGAGTCACGAGCCCAAGACTAGGCCCAAGCTCAACCGAACAAGCACACACGTGCATCCGTATAGACTATTGGATTGCTCCTTAGTCACTATTATTTGAACCATTGTAACACCCTCCTATTTATAAGGAGTAATTAGCCCCATTAAACTTTCAAAGTTTCAATGTGGGACAATTAACATGATATAACACTTTATCCCATAAAGTGTATTATTTGACGTTTCAACTTCGTGAATTAATTTCTCACTCACCGAAATTCGGTTTTGAGATTTTAAATACACTACGAACATCTACTCCGAGAGTAGGACGGTTTTATGCCATTTAATTTCCTTGAAATTACATTTATAGCCCTCAATAAATTGGTCAAAGACGAGTGTTCTTCACTCTCATTTTAAAATCAATTAATTAATTAAAATTAATCAATTTCTAACCAATTTCTCCAACACTATAAACGCACTATTCACTATTTTCAATAAGTGAAGTTTTCATGAAATTTATTGAAATTAAAAAATAGTATATATTAATAAGTATACTATCTTTTATTAAATTAAAAATTAGGAGTGAACGTGTAAAAAATATTAAATCATCATTTAATTATGTAATTTTTTTGTTTGTTAAAACTTCATTTATTAAAAAAAAAAAAGGAGGGTGCAGTAGTCAGCAGATGTATATTATAATATCTCGTTGCATTTATAGCTATAGCTGCTATATTTTAATGAACATAAATAATTACTCCAATAAAACAAAAATATCTCGTGGAATACTGCAGAAATTGTGTGGACGTTAATTAAAAATTTGCCTAGGTTTGTGACCCAGTTTGCAAAATCCTATGGAATTGATGTTATCCAAGTGACGATATATAGTCAAAGTACGTAATTACTCGATTTATTTATTTAATTAAATACACCCAACCTACAAAACAACAAAGACAGCCATTAATTAAATCATAATACTAATGGGAGAGCACCATGCAATATAAATATACAAAAGGGAATTTGAGACATCGTTCAGATTGATAATAAAACTAAATAATAAGATTGTAATGAAAGAAATAAAAGAGGAATTTTATAGGAAGAATTTGAATATGGGAAAGAGGAATAAATGAAAAGAAGGAAAATAATTTTGAAAAAGTGAGCTTTCTAGTTGACTTGCCCTAGAAAGTCTGCCAAATTTAGAGGGATGATAGTAAAAGGGAATCATATAACTTTAATAAAGGGCTTATGCATTAAAGGATTCCATTTATTTACGGATCTCTATATATTTTAACTTGATGACACGTAAAAATATATATATATCGATAATGATGTATTATAGGAGTATTAGTACATTAATGTATGATGGATAATTAAAAAGTTAAAAACTTGTATGACTTATTTTTATCACATTTATATTGTATCACTCGTAAACTTATGATCCTATTCGTATCATGATTTAAAGTAAAATAACTTACACTTATTTTATTAATGAAACGATTGATCTTGAAAAACAATATATCTTTTAAATTATATACTCTGATATATTTTTTCAAAAGGGACACTTCAAATGAAACCGATAAAATATTTTATCTCCTCATGCAAAAACACACACAACTCTATATGATTAACCATTATATATATATATATATATATATATTGATAATTACATATAGAAATGAAAGAGGATCCGGGTCGGGTTGGGAGGCATGTGTATTCTCAAAAGGAGGTGTGAAATAAAAAAGAGAGAGGCATTTTGGTTCGTAGTTGATGTTGTTTAGTGGGGGAGAGGGAATAAAGTCTATTTAGCAGTTTAAAAAGATAGAGAGCATTTTCCCTTTTAAAAGGTTGTCTTTTAAGAGAGTAAAAGTAAAATAAAGTGGGAGGAATAGAGAACACCACTACTCAACATCAAATTGTCATACATATATGCCCTTTCATTTTTTTCTCTTTTTTTTTTTTTTTAATTGTGGGATATTTGATTCTGCACTAATTTTGAAGTTGAGAAGGTATAAGGTTGGCCAAGATTCTCCATTTTCAAAACATATGCTAATAGGATAATTTCTTTTGATGCCCTATTTATGTTCCTCTCCCACTTCTTGCTTGCTGAGTGCTACAACCATTAATGGGAATTTGGCACAAGTAAAATATTATTCCTTATTTTAAAATAATAATAATTATTATTATAGTAATTTTATTCCGATACTCGTAAGAAAATAGTGTAAATGCATTCTTTAAAAATGTTAAGCCACAAATTAAAATATTAGTTGATGAAGAAATCTAAAACAAATTTGATCATCAATATTTCGGTTTATTTTAATATATAGATACGGATTTTTTTTAATTTTTTTTTTTGGGTGGGGTTTAGCTATGATAGCAAAATATTAGGAATTTAGGAGTAATTAGGTTTATTGATCGATGGAGACAATTCTAAGGGGGTGTACTAATAGTCAATAAACGACTACTACAACTCACATCATTTTGTATGGATTAGAGATTAGAGATGTGTTCTAATACGAAAAGAGTGTGTGTGGTTGCAGAATGGTATCGACAAACTATTACTCAAACCTATATGTTTAATGTAATTATCATGTGATGTGGTTTTATTGTCCCCCTTCATTATTTTTGGGTGACCCAAATTATGATCAATTATCATATTGAGTACTATCAAATTTATGAAAGACTAGATAAGCTTCAATTGGTACATTCATTGTTAGTCAAGATCTTTTAAAAAATTATACTACATTCATTTCACTTTAACTGTCCTCTAGAGAAGAAAAAAAAATTCAAAAAATTTGTTACTTTTAATTTTTTAAGAAATATAAAATGTCTTTTTCCAACTTTACAATTTTTTAAATTTCTGTGATAGGTCGAATAGATGATCATAAAATACTCATTAATAATGAATAAAAGGGTATACTCTGTATTAATTATTTTATACAAATAATTATTAATATTAAATAACTTTTCTTAATATATATATGATGAGCTAAAAATGTAATAAAGTCTAATTTTTTTCCCCATAAGTCAACGTATGCAAAAGACGTTGTTTGTATATTGGGGGTAGGGCATAAACATTTCGATGTCTCAATTGCAAGTGAAATGTTAAAATGCTATTTTTTTTTTAAAATTAGTTCGTTTTAGACCATTACTTTTACTAATTGTAATCTGATTGCAGTCTTGACCCATTTGTAAAAAGATAGTTTAAAAAAAAAAGCAATATATCGCTCTAAAAAGAAAAGCAATATATCATAAAATTTTGAATATATATAGAGAGAGAAGTGATATTAGTATTTTTAATACTCCCCAGCCACCAAGGTTTGTTTAATTGGTTAGGTTTTATGAAAAAATGTACAACATTGATAGATTATATCATGATGGCACTTTCTCGAGTTATTTTATCACGAGTTTTACATAAATTGTTAGAGATATTCTATAAATCACGGTGCTTAGGGGATTTGATAGACGTACTAGGAAGGGCTCACTTTCAGAAAAATTATTTTTCAGCATGACATGTGACTTGCTCAGGTCACCACTGTCCAAGCCTAGTTGAGCATCATGGACTTGGGGCACCTTCATACCCATATATGTGTCATTCCACTGCAATTTGGAGAGCACTTTGGGGCAAGTTGCCCACGTCGAAATGACTCTCGTCTTTTGGGGTCCAGGGCCCGTCACATTAGACATTCTAGGCAGCTTGACCCACGTGTTTGGTGTCACGATTCACACTGGGATCAGTTTCCTAGACACCTTTCTCCAGGCCACTAAAGTTAAGTTGGGTTCGCAGTCTTTGGAGTTGTGGAGGACGTGCTTCGTCACAGCCATTTGGTCCGCGTCTGGACTCTGCAGAATAGAGTGATTTTCGATGGGGTTTCGTCCTCTGTTAGGAGATGCATGGCTTAGATCATTTCAGGTATCAAGGAGGCCAACAACATTGGTAGGGGTTATTCGGACGACACAGATCAAGATCTACTAATTGTTAGGGCTCTTGTTGTTTCGAGCAAACATAGACCGACGAGACAAGACTTTTCTGTGGTTTGGTTCCCGCCTGATCCGGGTTGATACAAGGTTAACACGAACGACAATGCTACTTCTCCCCTTCCCCGGGTAACTTGGATGCGAGGGATGTTTTCACAACCTTCAGGGGATTATTAGTGGCTGTAGTTGGGGTCTCTCTCTTGAGGTTGAGCTGACTGTTGCTCTTATGGTCAACAAGTATGCACATGACCAGGGATGACACTTCCTTTGGATTGAGTCGGACTCGACACTCACGATTGACACTTTTATGAGCTCCTATCCCTATATTCCTTGACGTATGCAAGGTCTTTGGAGCCAGATCCACCCTCTTACGCAGGACATGCACATCAGATACTCACACGTCTTTAGAGAGGCCAACCAGGCGACAGATGTTGTGGCCAAGACTGACCTTGATTGTGTCTGGAGGGGCTACCCCCTAGATTGTTTACTCTAATTTCTGCATGATGTTTTTTTTTTTGATCAGTTAGAAGGATTTTTTATTGCCAATATAATATAGGGTATAAGATATGCCCTACATTGTTCAGAACATTACAGCTTTTCAAGTATGAATTAGTAAAAGTAGCTTAGTTTTATACATTCAGCAGCCTCCTAGGATTAGATACCCAGTCAGTGTATTCCCCTGTTTTTAAAAAACATTTGCTTCTTCCCCAACTCCATAGTCGTGCTTTTAATTCTTCCTTCAGCGTCTCCATAGTCAGTGTATTCCCCTGTTTTTAAAAAACATTTCTGCATGATGATTTATATTATATTTTCTATAGACATTGAATTTTAGAGGAGTGTACTTTTTTCCTTTATCTTTATCCATAAGGAGGGTTTTTCCAAACAAAATTTTAATGGCACTCCTGCATGTGACTCGACTTGTGAGCTTATGGTCGTAGGTTTCTTTTTATTTTATTTGATCTACCTTTTATTGTCCATTTTATAAATAAAATAAATGTTTGTGATTAAAGTTGAATGACTATTTGAGATAGATTCTCTAATTGACATGTTAACTTATAAAAGGTGTAATTAATCATGGTTTATTACTAAATATTTGCAGGAAAATTATTTACAATAACCCTTAAAATTTTGTTTGCAACCTATATATGCACAAATGGGCGATTGATAAACAATATTAGTTAATTCAATTAAATAGCATCACAGTTTATTACTAAACCGTTTTAGTTTAAATGTATTAGAACAAAAGTATCACAAAAACATTGAAGAGTTCTTGAAACAATCATAATTATTGTGTGTAAAAGGCATCATTGTTTGTCACTAAACAATATTAGTGCGAAAGAGTGCTTGATACAATATTAGTTATTTAATGTGAAAGGATCATTGCTTATCACTAAATTGTCTTCGTGCATAAGAGTTCTTGAAAAAATATTACTCCAGTTATTTGATGTAAAAGGTAACATTGCATGATTGTCACTATAGAATATTAATACAAGAGTTTTTGAAACAATATTAGTAGTTATTTTGTGTAAATTGTATCAATGTTTGTCACTAAATAGTAGTATTAGTACATAAGTTAATTCACCCAAGCACCTTCATCTATCTATCTGAAAAGTGGGATCAAGTTGTGAAAAGAAAACCAAGATCACCCTTTCTTCATAAGTGAATTCTCGAAAAATTAAATTTGACAATTTCTTTAGGTTTTAAATGATGATAAGTAAATTTGACATATTTTTTATTTTTTTTTAAATTAAATTTTGACAATTTGTTGGTGAGATTATATTTGACAATTTCCTTGTATATAATAAATCAATGAAGACGAAAAATCATGATGTGATTTTCGGCACTTGATTAATGATTATTTATACTCCATATATTTTCTTCCAGAAAGGCTGTTTATTAGAAATATTCATAATTAACAGTTGTCCTCGTGGAAATAATTAAATTTAAAAGAGAACACATTGTTCTCGAGTGCCAAACTTTGACTAATTATGCATAATTGCCGAAATCGATGACCTCTGAAAAACTCAACATTTTGAGCTTACAAATGGAGTATTCATTGGATACACGAATTTATTTATTTATTTATTTATACGTACCATTATATCATTACATGTCGATTACAATATTTTATATGAATCATTCTTATTAAGACTTTTTCTTGAATGATTTTTTTGGTCTATGGGTTAATGATGTGCACGTGTGGGTAGTGGGAATACACAATCATCATCATCGATGTTTTTTTACCAAACAAAAAAAAAATTAGTAAAAAAAAAATCAACTACTTTGACCCTTCCAATCCAAGGGGTCATATTCATCGATTTTTACACTTTGAGTTATTTTTTCTCAAATGGAAATGATTATAGACTTATAGTGACCATTTTTGGTCAAATAAAGAATAATGACAATCATATCCACTTGAAAAATCTCAATAGTCAAATGAATTTTTGGGGAGGAAATTAATTTATCTGTACCAACCACTAAACGTGTGTTTTATTAGTTGTTAAGGTTCTTTTAATACACTTTAATATTTTAATCTTAGTATAGTATTACATTCGTAGATACAATTACACAATGGTGGCATTCTTGGTGAAAAATAAGGGTTGGTCTGCTATGGACTCGAGTGCATGTTGTGCATCCTAGTCCATGTGCACTTTTCAGTTTACTGACTTACACTTTTTGGTAAATGGTGTTGCACTTTTCAATTATTACTAAAAATATTACTCCGTATTATACAGTTTAATAATTGAAAAGTGCAACACCATTTACCAAAAAATGTAAGTCAATGGTGCACAGCATGCACTCGAGTGCATACTAGACTTTACCGAAAAATAATTATAGGTGTGAATAACTATTTTGTGTAAATTTACCTAAAAATATTTGTCTTCCCATAAATTTCTCATTTAAATAGTGCTAACATTGAAGGTTGTTGGTAAAATTGCAGTACAAATATATCAATATGTATTAGAATTTTGAAAAAAAAAAATCGATTGGTGTAATGTCTAGCTAACTTGTGATTGTTGTATGGGGGTGTTGATTCAATCATTCAGTGTGTTCATTCTTAAGTATTGATTAAGAATTTTTGTAATTTTTTTTAAGAAAAAATGTGCATTTTAGAAATTTTGAATATGAGAACAACAAGGACGTGAATCCATTTAAAAGAAATAGAATGAAGGTTGGACTTTGGAAATAATTTGCAAAACTCCATAGACAAATTTAAGTACGTATACAAAATATGAAACTACATTTTTCTAAAATAAAAAATAGAGAATTACAATTCAATTCATTTATATAAATCATAAGTGGAAAGGGAAAAATAAGATTCAAGACTCCGAGTTTAACACGTTTTGAAAACACTAACCATCCTACCAACATGTATATAATATTAAAAGAATGTTCGATTTCAACTATTCAAAATTAGAAAAATACGCAAACATCGATTTGAACTTCACTTTCAATCGCATTTTAAGACAATGTCTGAATTGAGTTTAAAATTTGATTTTAGAATTTGTAAATTTAAACCAGCTTCTCCTTTAAGTTTCTAAATTTCGATTTTTAAAAAATCACCACCACAAGCGAGATGTCCCGCGTGGCATGCTCCTCCCCAAAATTTCTTGAAGATTAACACAGACGCTGCTGTGTTCACAGATTCAGATGAAATGGGCATTGGCTTAGTTATTCATGACAACAACAGGGACTTTGTGTGTGCAAAATCAATTCGTATACAGTGACGGACCCAGAAATTACAGATTGGAGGGCCCAATTTACATTAATACAAAAACAAAATATTTATATATACAAAAAAATTATTATAAATTTTTCAATGCATCTCATTTCATTAATTTAAATTTAACAATTTTTGTTATGTTTTGAAAGAAAGTAATTTTGATTGTTCTAGCTTGTGAAAAAGTATACAACTTCGATTGTTGTTGAGACTTTAGCCACTATTAGTCAAATGTAAAACTTAAAATATACTCCCCCGTCCATAGTGATTTTTATATTTTGATTGACTCACTTTTTAAAAAATGTAAATTTAGTGGAGTGTGAGATCAAATAAGTAAGAATCGGTTTGGGTGATTTAATAAAGTATAAAATAGATTTCGTGAGGTCTAAAAAAAAAAAATAGTGACGTGTATTAATAAGAGAAAATGTGGATATAAAATTAATAATAATTTTAAAAATAAAATGATATAGTAAATGTATCTATTTTGTGAATTATTTTTATATTTGACGTGTCCAAGTAATCTGATGAGAATGAGGGTGGTGGGCTCAAAATTACGTATAGTCGAGAGCCAGATTGAAGGGCGGTCCAATGGATTAATCTTTTATTTTGTTGCCTTATTTTTTAGAATATAGATATGCATTATATATTATTGGTTAGTTTGTTACGATATTTGCATATTTTGTGGAGTAAATAATAGAATTTATTTTGTAAAATAGTTTGCAGCCTGTTTCTTTCTTGCCTGACCTAGGGAACTAGGGATTATAGATTTATTCTATTGTGGTTCTCATCATAATCTTAAAACATAAAAAAATAATATAAATAATTATTAAAAAAAAATATAATATATATATATATATATAAATTGGTGGGGGCCCAGTGACCCCCTGGGCACTTACTGGGTTCGTCAATGTTCGTATGACTGGTTGTTTTTTGACGGAGGAGGTGGAGGCGATGGGTGTCCAAGAGGCCTTATCATGGATTAAACTAATGGGAATCGAGAAAGCGATAATCGAATCAGATTCCCTATTGGTGGTTAATGCAGTGGCAGCGGAAGAACATGGACGTTCGACCTTCGGTGAATTGACACGACTGTGTGCGGAAGAGTTGGAGAATGTAAATGTAGTTTGGGTCTGTAGAGATGTCAACATTATAGCGCATCGAATTGCTAGAAGGGCTATTCAATTTTCGAGTCCTTATCTTTTGGTCGAGCGTCCATCGTTTGTGGATAGCCTTTCCGAAATTTCGTGCATTTGCAATTAATAAAACGAAAGTCTTACTTTCAAAAATAAAAAAAATCACCACCACAACATCTAAAAATTTACTATCACACATTTCAATATAAACGTTTAACCCCCCGGACACATATTTAAATTAAATTATATTCCACACCATCAAATTATAATAATCACGTTCAACATCAATATAATAATGCAACATCATTCATCTCTTACACATTAAATTGAATAAAGTTAAATTAAAATTTCAAAATAAACACACATCTTATTTTTTTTATTTTTTATGTGGATTTCAAAATCATCTAAATATCAAATTTTCATTTTTCAAAATCTCTGTAAACCCAGAAGACCTAAAAACACAATCTTGATTATGCTTCAAATCTTGGAACCGATTATATGATTCTTCACATTCTACCTAATAATTGGACACCCCTAAGATAGAGGGGAATATTAGATATAGCCTAATTCCATGTAATTTCTTTCAAAAAGATTGATGTATCATAAACCACAATAATGGACATAATCTTATCATTTAAAAGTTGACAATTGAGAAAGACCCAAAATAATAATACTACTAAAAACCTTAACAAAGGTCAAAACTCTCCATAAAGTACATGCACACATATATTTTCTTTTAAGTATTGTACCAAAATTTGTACTAATATTTTTCTACTACTCCTACTACTCCTACTACTACATACTACTTTGATTCTCTTCAGACAAACCCTTTGCAAGGTCAAAAGCCCCATCCCCACCCCTAATCAATACAGCCCACAAAGTTACAAAACAAACAGCAGAGGGTCAGCTCATCTCTTCACACTCCCATTCATCTACTCATAATTCTCTCTCTCTCTCTCTCATGGCCGCCAAGAACAAGTGTAGAGTAGTGAAGCAATTTCCCTCTTACATACGTTTTATATAATGGCCTTTTTTCTCCATCTACCATAAAAACAGAGATCCGCATCAAGCTCCCCTTGTTCTTCCTTTCTTGATTTGCGTGCTTGACTATCTTATCTCTCTATTATTTTTCTTGTTCAAACTAAAGGGCTGCTCTTATTCAATCTTGTTTGCTGAAATCACATTCAAGAACTCACCTTTCTTGCAATTTCTTGAAAAGGGTTTCTCTCTCTCCTCACTTCTTGAAAAGGGTACTTTTTTGTGAAGAAGAAAAGAAAAATTGAAATGGGGAGTAAATGGAGGAAAGTTAAGATAGCTTTTGGGTTGAATCTGTGTGTGTATAGTCCTAGAAATCATGTAGCTGACAATGATGACGATGACAACTCCCAGCCGCCGTCTGAGAGGCGGTCCGACGCCGCACTGATTTCGCCGCCGGGTGACTGGACATCCTCTCCGGCGACACAGTCTTCCAATAGGCTGAGGCTCTCCAAGAGCTTGAGCAGATCTTCTTCTAAGGTTGTTTTTCTTTTTCCATATTTCTAAGCTTCAGTTTTCTGATTTATGACAGATTTTTACTTTTTACCCCTTCAGACTATGGTTTTAGATGTACTAGTAGTATTATTTATGCAAATATCAATCATAAAAAGGGTAAAAATTGAATCTTTGCACTGTGTAATTCTTGATTCATTTGAAACTTTGTTACTATGATTGGACCCTGAAAAGATTGAAGAATCAGGGCATCTTATCCCATTTCTGATAAATTGCTGTATATACCTTTAATGCTGCATCTAATTCCAGTTCGGATTTCCTGTTACACCTCTTGGATTGGATTGAAAATGGAATCTTTCCTATGTGTCATTCATAGTTGTAATACGAAATCCAAATTGGCTACCTCTTTTTTGTTCAATATTCTCATCGGTTTCTATTTTCATTCTCAGAAGACTTGTTCCATATGTTTGGCCTCGATGAGACGAGGTGATGGCCAAGCTATATTCACTGCAGAGTGTTCACATTCCTTTCATTTCCATTGCATTGCATCAAATGTGAAGCACGGAAATCAAGTTTGCCCCGTTTGCAGAGCGAAATGGAAAGAAATTCCTTTGCAAGGCCCCAACCCCGATCCAAGAGGAAGAATAAATCCAGTAGATTGGCACCAAAACAACGATTTCATGACTGTTATCCGTCGATTACCCCCTCCTGCTCGATCAAATTCTGCTCGCAACGTTCCACCAGTGTTTCAGATCCCTGAACCGGCAATCTTCAACGACGATGAGTCATTGGATCAAGAAATCAACCCTATAGAGAGAACCTCATCAAATAAGACTCCATCGGATCTCAATGAAAAACGAAAAGTTAGCATCAAGACGTTCACGGAAGTTCCGGCCATTGCTAAGTCGAGCTTGTCAGACAGTTTCACCATCTTGCTTCATCTGAAAGCCCCCGTTTCGAATTCATGGCACAATACCAACAGGATGCCAAATATCTCTCAAACGTCTCGTGCCCCCGTTGATCTCGTCACTGTTCTTGATATCAGTGGAAGCATGGCTGGTACAAAGCTTGCTTTGCTCAAACGAGCTATGGGGTTTGTGATACAGAATCTCGGCCCCAATGATCGGTTGGCTGTGATTGCTTTCTCTTCAACAGCTCGACGCCTCTTTCCTCTTCGTAGAATGTCTGAAACTGGACGGCAACAAGCTTTACAAGGTGTTAACTCTTTGATTGCCAACGGAGGAACTAACATTGCTGAAGGCTTGAAAAAGGGTGCTAAGATAATGGAGGATCGACGAGAAAAGAATCCCGTTGCTAGTATAATACTATTGTCCGATGGACAAGATACATATACTGTCAACAGCAACCAGAATGCTCCAAATTACCAGCTGCTTCTTCCTTTGTCGATTCGCCCTGATGAAGCCTCGGGTTTCAAGATTCCAGTTCATGCGTTTGGTTTTGGTGCTGATCATGATGCGTCGTCTATGCACTCGATTTCAGAGATTTCTGGAGGAACATTTTCGTTTATCGAGACTGAAGGGGTTATCCAGGATGCATTTGCACAGTGCATTGGGGGGCTTTTGAGTGTTGTGGTCAAGAATCTGAGTTTAAGAATAGAGTGTGTCCACCCAAGTATCCATATCGGTTTTTTAAAAGCCGGGAGCTACCCTAATCGTGTTCTGTCAAATCAAAGAGTAGGGTCGATTGATGTCGGAGATCTTTACGCGGATGAAGAGAGAGACTTCTTGGTTTCTATAAATGTTCCTATTGAAGTTTCAAGCAATGAAACTTCACTATTGAAGGTGAAGTGTGTGTACAGCGATCCATTGACGAAAGAATCTGTGTCGTTGGAAGACGAAGAGGTGAGAATCGAGAGAACCAATGTGGCTAGACGAGAAGATGCTTCAGTCGAAGTGGACAGACAACGGAACAGGATCCGAGCAGCAGAGGCTATGTCTCAAGCACGAACATCAGCTGAAAACGGGGACTTAGTTGGAGCCGTTTCAATTCTTGAGAACACACGAAAAGCTCTGTCAGAAACCGTGTCAGCTAAGTCTCAGGACAGGCTGTGCATTGCACTTGATGCAGAGCTTAAGGAAATGCAAGAGAGGATGGCGAGCAGACATGTTTACGAGGCATCAGGACGAGCTTATATTCTGTCTGGACTGAGCTCGCACTCTTGGCAGAGAGCAACAGCTAGAGGAGATTCAACGGATGGATCGAGCCTCGTTCAATCCTATCAAACCCCATCAATGGTCGAGATGGTAACTCGTTCTCAAGCCACATTGTTGGGGAGCCCTTCGGCTCAGAGGCTTCTCCGACCAGTGTGGTCGTTTGCTTCACAGCCCAAGCCAAGGTAGTAAGTTACTAAATTGGACTTAGGGTATCGGGTATTTCCTTTTTGTCCTGCATCGTGTTTTTTGTTTAGGGTGGGTGAAAAACACAAGAGACGAAGGGGATCGAAGTGTTTGATATTGCTATTCCTGTCTGATTTTGTGAAGAAATAAGCTCTGTAAAGGGTGCAGCAGTAGTATATTGGGGAAGGAAGATGTAGGTAGGATAACAGGTGTTTTTGTTAGTTTAATTTGTGTGATTGTTGGGGGTGATGTAGATAAGGGAAGGGGTATATTGGGTATTTTTTAGTTAATTTGTAATACTCTCTACTGAACTATCCACCTCTTTATGTAAGAATTGCAATGTGATTTTGTTAACTTCTATTCATCTTACTACAACTCCAACCATCAATTATTTAAAGAACAAAAATAAAATCCATTATCTTGATTCAAAAATCCCAGAACAAACATACGTTGATCTGAATTAGGCCTAAAATAAAATTTGAGTCTGTTGACATATCCAGTTTAACCATAGATATCTCAACATAACTGCCAAACGAAACCTAAAAGCAAAAATAAAACAGCTAACCTGTTTGAAATATGATTCAGAAAAAAGGCAGACAGATAGTATATCTTTACAGTTCATTCCTAGTTGACTTGAACTTCCATGATTAAAAAGCAGCTTCCTTTTCTAATTCACTTTTATCTCTTCTCCATCTGCCTTTAGAATTTCTTGTTTTATGCTGCACCTTTTCTGGGCACCCGCAAATCACACATTCTGCAACATCTTTATCAAAATAAAAATAATCCAGAGAAGAAAAAAAAAGATATCATTGCCATTCCTCGTGCAAACTG
Source organism: Galeopsis tetrahit (assembly GCA_963675135.1). NCBI lineage: Eukaryota > Viridiplantae > Streptophyta > Magnoliopsida > Lamiales > Lamiaceae > Galeopsis > Galeopsis tetrahit. The sequence goes on along the minus strand of OY776121.1, from coordinate 62,626,710 downwards.
TAAAACTGAGCAATATTTTGAAAATTTGAGTTTGATTACAGATAAGGCTTTGAAATAAGTTATCCACGATCATCTACGGTTTCTTAACAGCTCATCTTGCTACTAAACAAGTTTTACTTGTCGATTTGCTTCATTTGCTTTCACTAGGCCTGGGAATTTTCTTGTATTCAAAGTTTTCTGTGTCAACCTTCTGCTGCAAAGCCTGTAAAGAAACATCATCTTAAGTGAAATTAATCCACATATTCCATTTGAATTACACACACAATAGGTTACCTTTAGTTCTTCCTCTAATGAAGTCTTTTTAGGTTCGTAAGAAACCAAAGGTCCGGTTCTTGATAGTGCTTTTCTTGTCTCAATAATCTCCCATTCTCGGTCATCCCTCGTTTTAGCAACATCCTTGCTGGATAAGAAATTTTAATCTTAGAATTAAATTATTCAATAATATTATCATAGTACAGAGGAGAGCTTATACAATTAAACCAATTTACATGATCATCTAAGATTACTACAGAAGCCTGGGGCATACATTTTGCAAAAGTGCAACCTATAAAGGGAGTAGGGGATGTAAACAATAATGATTTCTCAAACCAAAAGAATCGTGTGACCCCATTTCGAGAAATGGCCAATCAAAGCATGAGCATAACTCCCAACCAATTATGACATTTAACAATCTTGTGAACTACGTAGATTCTTGTGGGAGTTGGGACAAACTAATACTACCAGATAAAAGATTATGATAGAAGTCAAATAGCATCCAATTTCAAACTAACCTTCCTTGTAAAAGATGGCCAAGTCCTAGTGCGCCAATAACAGTGACTGAGATCATCGGAAGACCATATCTAAAGAATGGTGATTTCCTGCCCCAACGTTTGAACCTGGAAGTCGAAGTCTGAAACCTGGGGGTGAACGGTGCTGGTTGGTTGTTTACCTTTGTGGGCTTGACCGAACTAGTATGAGAAGTCGTCATATCCAATTAAATACACCTATATTATAAGTCCAATGAACTCTGTCAAGAATAAAATCAATGCTCTTTGCAGATTCTTAACTTGTCAAACAAATCCTATTATAAGTCATTAGGGTCTATCAAACCTTATTAACTAATGGATATGCATTAGACACAAGCCATGACTACAATAAAAGGAATTACAAGATCAGTTTTCAATAATTGCCGTATTGTCACACCATCAAGGATAGACAATACACATGATCTAAAAAGAAAAAAATATAGCAACAACCCCCATATCACATAACTTCATGTGGACCTTCTCTTCTGTGGACTAAGTATCAACAGAACTCAGATTATTTAACAAACTTTTAGACTAACATATGGGGAAGATATATAGCTTCATCTGCCATGGAGAAACCAAATTAAGGGGGCGCTCAGTTGAAAATTCCTCAATGCAAATGGCAGTGATCCCATTTTGATGAACTACCTTTGTCTCCTATAATCATTTCTTTGTAATGCTAACAATGTAACAATCATTCTCATTGTAATTTACTATTCAATAATTCTCATTATCATTCTTATCCAAGAATTTGAACCTTTTTTCTTTTTCTTTTTTGCATTAAAACAAAAACCATATACATCAATGCAAATAGGGGTTGGTAAAATCTCAATTGATTCACAGATTAAAAGCTACAATCACGGAATTCAAATTACCATTTCCATATTATTACCTAAATTAATGAGGAATTGGATTATACAACTTGAAAGAAATTGAGCTTCAAGTCAAAACAACAAACTCAAACACTAGACAAACAAACAGGGGTTTTTTCACATCGATTTTATTGAAATAGAGATTGCAGAGGCAATTACTTACCTTCAAAACATGACAAATTGGATTGGAGGAGTCTTGCTACTGGCGTGTGGCGTGTGTGTGAGAGAGGGAGAGAATCTCTATGTTTCCCCTAATAATCAAGATCCTACAGTGCCCTTCCCAAACAGGTTCCCGGGAAATTAAGATATTCTTCAAATACGATCACCAACAAAGTTCGCCGGAAAATCAATAAATTGCTTCAGAGTACGAAAATGCAGACGGAAAGCCGATGTCGCGAAAGAGAACGAGGCTTGTTTGGGCTGTATGAAGCCTAAATTATGTTTGGGCCTGATTCAATGAACATGGGCCGGTCACCAAATCAGGCCCGCTTTTTTATGAGAAGAAAATTGCTGTTATTATTATTAATATTATTATGAAATTTAATTTAATTTATAGTTAACTTATCTTATATTGATATTTAAACTTATACCTCAGTTGATCACACATGATCTTTTGAAATTAAAATTGCGTTAAATTAATATTTCTATTTTATTAAAATTTGAAGAGCCATAGTTATATAAATTTGATATTTATCTTAATTTATGATAATATTCCTGATATTATTTATATGTATGCAATGGTACACAAATTAAGAAAAGTGAATTTAGAAGGTATGAGGTTAAATAAATGAGGTTTATTTTGAGTGATTTAGTGTGGTAAAAATGTAAAAAAAAAAAGTGTGCAAATGATATTGAAATGGATAGAGAAAAAAAGTGTGGAAAAAAAGGGGGTGGGAGTATTACCTTGAATTGTGATGAACTTTACTTTTATTGCAATATTCTTGAGTAAATACATAAAATTCTAGTATGATCATGTTTCTTAAGCATATATAAATAGCATCTAAACCTCAAAACAGATGGAAAACTAGCTAGTTTAAAATTCAATTAGCTAAGTTACTATGATGATCATGGTCATGTTTCTTATCTAAACAAACTCTTGTTGATGATGGTTGATGATCTTCTTCTCCATTGCAAGAAAAGCTAGTAGATTTGAGGTCGAAAGATTTGGTCTTAACTTTCAAGTTACATTTCTTGTAAAAGTCGATGATCCAGCTTCTCTTCGTCTTCGCAATCTTATCTATCTCGTCTTTCATATCATCGCATTCCTTTTCAAGCTCGTTCACACGTTCCTTCATACCCCCGAACTTGATGCTTCCAGATTTCACACCCTCATTCCTTTGTCCCATATTTCCACTTAAATCTTGCGACTCTTCTAGGTTATCCGAGAAAAAGTACCAGCCTGCCACATATGTGCGTAGACGAAGCTGTTCAAAGAAAAGAACTTGGACAATGACTCGCAATGGCAGCCTCTCGTTTTGAGCTGCGTGTGTGCTCGCATCTATTGAAAGCTTCTGGCAATTCATCAGCCTGCACACCTGTTCCCTTTCCGACTCTGTCAGCCACGGATGCCCCTGTGTAAGTTCGCAACATTTTCATCAGCTTTTGAACCAAAAAAAAAACAACACTAAATTTTACTATGTCCTATCATGCATGTTAACAAGCAAATAGAGCAACCAAGAAATTACTCAGTTCTCTGTTCCATTCCTGTCCCACTCGTCTTTGATTGTTACTAAAAAAACTTTCTATCAGGCCATTTAACCATATACTACATCTGTGTTTCATCATATATTTCACAATCTGAATTATAATTAAGTTTAACATGTGTCACGATGGTAATTGCATCTTCTATAGTACTACTAGTTAAACATGCCATTTCAACATTTACATGTTTATTGATGGACATATAAGTCAAAAATAGGAATGAATCCAAAAAAAGAAGCTAGATTAGTAGATTACCTTCAAGTATATGTCAACAGCCCGATAAATTCCATCATCCAACGGCCTGGCATAATCGGGCATTGCAGAAGCTAATAACAGAAACTTTTCGAGTGTCAAGTTGGCATCAGGAGCAACCTCAGCTAGATACTCGTCTAACAGATTAGCCACCATTGTTGTCAAAGAGAGTGATGTAGAACCACATTCCGGATCCACCAGCTCGTCCTCCTCTACTATGTTCGAATCAGCATCATCATGATCAAGAGACAAGAAATGATCAACTATCCGCTGAACACATTCAACGTCATAGAGTGTATCCATGGAATCGCTCGTATTTGGTATAAGTAGGTCCCGCAGAGATGCATCTTCCAATTGCGCCCCTATCCTTCTTTCCAACGCCTCTCTGCACGATGAACTAACTTGCAAAATCATGCAAGTACGTAAAAGTTTAAGCATGAACTTGGTTGGCGTGGCGCCCTTTTGACTAGGGAGTAACTCGACTATCTCTTCAATAAGAGTCCTTTGTTCTGTTTCAGACAAGGTAGGGACAAACATGGGCTTTCTCCCACCCAAAGGGAGATATCGTCTAGCATAGAACATAATGGGGCGGGCTATTGCATCTGGTGCCATCCCTTTACAACAAATAGCCATTATCAACCTCTTGAATAGAGCAAGTTTAAGAGATGCCATATCATCAAACCACCAATCATCCAATGGGGACGAAGGTTCAGAAGACGAGTGGATTCCGTTCCATGGAGATGTACCTAATTGGGTACGAGTGGAACCATGGGACCATCTTAAGTCTGCACAAGCTTTGGCAGCAAGGGAATCAATGCATCTTGAGACTATATGAAGTTCTTCCGAGATAGGAAGTGCTGCATCACACGCTTGCAGGACTCTAATCGTGTCGGACCAATTTGTCAACACTTGATCAAGGAATGTTACAGTCTGTAGGATGAGGTTTCCTTCTCCTGTCATTTGGAGGTACTCGGCTGTGCACCTGAGACCAACTACGTTCGTCGCAGTAAGGTCGATTCTACACCCGTAACAGAACTTGGCTACATGGAGAAAGGCCTCGGCTCCACCGGGCAAATGGGGCAGAGATACAACACATTTGTTTGGCTCCTCCTTCTTGTGGTATAATTCTTGGATAAGCTTTTCAAGCAATTGGCTCTTTGTCATTAGAGGAAACTAGGTGGTGACAGGGTTAAATTAGTCATTCATTGAGCAATAGGCAAATGCAATGTAAAACTAAAGAAAATGAAACTGGAAGCCATGAAAACAGACCTTGTGAAGATGGAAGGAAATTTCTCCAACTTCAATGCAAACATCACTAGGAAGGCCATTGCTACACACCCTAAAACCAAATTCACATAAACTCTCATCACTAATTATCTCATACATAAATTCCATGCCCATTTCAATGTTAACCCTCATAATCCATCCATGCGACCAAAATTAAATAAATAAAAAAACCCAAAATCAAATAATAAACGTTTTAAATCATGGATCCAAGAAAAGGAAATTAACACTTACCAACTGTGTCCCTCCAAATGAAACACGTCTGCTTTCGACATGATGCATGCAATTCACCGATTTCTCATCACAATCTCATGAAATTAATTTTCAAACACCCAAAATGATCAGGGAAAAAATAATCAAAGGGCAGAGAAAACTAGTAATCAAAGAACATGAAAATTGGATCTTTGTCTATTCGGTTTTTGTTCATGGGAAAGCAAGATTAGAATAATGGGAATGTCCCGAGTCCAATGGGTGGAAAATCTAGTGAGAGAAATCAGTTACAACATCATTTAATCAAATGGGACTGTTTGGATTATGCTGCATTTTTAAACGTAACGCCATAAATAATCATCAAGAAACGAATTTTATTACTGTAATTTATTACATTTTTAGCTAAGAACATTTAAGGTGATGGCCCTAGTTTGTCTTTTAAACTTTTTGGTCAAGAAAATTTAAGTTTGAAATCTACCATGCCCGATAACTTCTCCACATTCTAGTCGTTACTTAAAAAAAAAAAAATTGGGTATGACTGTGAATTCTAGTCGTTACTTAAATTATTAAAATTTAAAATTTTTATTATTTTAGCACACGATTCTATATGATATCATATGTAAAGGAATTTCGAGAATTTCGAAATGGTAAAGTCTAGTGTGCACTCGAGTGCATGTTGTGCACCCTAGTCCATGTGCACTTTTCAGTTTTACTGACTTACACTTTTTGGTAAATGGTGTTGCACTTTTCAATTATTACTAAAAATATTATTATACAGTTTAATAATTGAAAAGTGCAACACCATTTACCAAAAAGTGTAAGTCAGTAAACCGAAAAGTGCAACATGGATTAGGGACCAGGGTGCACAACATGCACTCGAGTCCATAGCAGACCAACCCTTTCGAAATATCTCCACTAGCTAGAAGATCGAATAATTCAAATTAGGCAAACAGATTTATGAAAATTCTCATGTTATCGTCCATAATCACATGTTATCACTATTTTTTTTTATTTTGAAATGTATACACAATATTAATCGGAATGATATGAATGCCTGCGTAGTCTTACTGAGAATTATGATATTAATTGTCGTATTGCAATCCATCGATTTTCGGAATTATGAATATCAGGGCAAACATGTGTCTGATCCACCGTCATCCACGAGAATGTTCCTTCTGATTTTAAGTGTTTTTAACTTGAATTTTTTCATGGAAAACTACTCCTTGAATCAATAACTTATGTGAACTCTTTTATTTTTCTAGTATTCATGTTGTTGTATATACGAATTGTCATATCTATATATAGTATTACTATTGTGTATACAAAATATCAATGTTTAAAAATTAAACATTTTCAATCAGAAGCGATAAATGTAAAAATTAAATATTTTTAATCAGAACGCTTCGTGTACAAAATAGTGACACTCGAGAAAAAATCTTAATGTAAACTATTTTTTACGTAAATTAAAGTATAAGATGTAAATTAAAACCATTTAATAATATTGTACCATATATAGATATGAGAAGATAAAATAATGAATGTTTCACGGGAATTTTGGTGCGAACCCAATAGAGCGGATAGCAAAGGAATTCTTCGAACTGGGTTTATATAACACCTCCCAAGTTCTTCAATTTAGACATTATTATTCATTTGGTAAAGTTTTATGTAAATTAATATTACAAAAAAAATTGGTTTTTGATCTTGAGTAAATTGTTATCATGCACTTCGATTTACAGTTAATATTTTTTAATAAAAATAATAATGTGTTAATATCAAACTAATATTTTTTTAATGAAACAACTAATTATGCTCCTTCAAATGTACTTCATTATCAGAGGCGAACCCAGGATTGACGGTGAGGAGGGCCAAATAAAATATTATTCAACATTATTATATGTTCGATAATAAAATTAAAATATTTTATATGTACGTATATCCTTATTCACTATTAAATATATTAAAATAAATAAGTCTCCGAAGTCTATACTTTATAATCATCTGAACTAAAAATGGAAAGAATTAATGAATTGCAAATAAATAAAAATTGAGAAGAATTTGAATTCTTAAAGAATTTTGTATGTATTTCCGCTACTTATGTTGTGAACTTATTAAGACGTGAAAAATAACATAACTGGTGAAAAATAAATTATAATTCCTAGTTCTAATCCTTAAAATATAAGAAATTGAAGTGAGTCGCTTTTACATTGTATGGTGCAATTGATCCACAATTTTAACTTGATTTTAATGTGACGGGTCAAATAATTAAGAATATATCAGAATTTGTTAATTAAAAAGTATATATTTGAATCAATTTGTATAAAAAAATATAAGAAATTGAAATATATGTTAATAATAATATTTGAACTTAAGGATCGTGACTTAAATGGTGAAGAAGAATTTAATCAGTAGATCCATTTTTTTAAAAATAAGCTAAAAGTTAATAACAAATAAATTTATTAATTTAATAACTAACTAATACCTATATAATAGAAAAAAATAAAAACTTGAGGGGTCCTTGGCCACCCAAGGATGTAGGATATGGGTGGATCATTTGACACTATTACAATTACTACTAATTCAAAACAACACCGGGTATTCGGTCCTTGAACCGACTGGAGGCTCTGATACCATAAAAAAATTCCGTCTTATCTAAAAGTTCGAAGATGTAGAGAGGTAGGGAATTAATTCTTGTATATTAATTCCTATAAAATGTGCCTATGATTTTGAGTATGGAAGAAATATAATTAAGGAACGTAATTAAATTCTAGAGTTGGTCCGATGGTGCACACTTATGAGTATGCTATATTTCAGGCTTTAGACTCTAAATTCTCAAAGTGCAATCAATTTATACAGAGTTTCGCTCTAATTTTAATTGATTGACAAATAAATTAGTTACTTTCTCCGTTCTGGAATAATTTTCATATGTAGGTGGACACGTAAATTAAGAAAGTGTAATAATGAGTGAAGTTTTGAAGGATAATTTTGTAAAATTTTATATATAAAGTAAAGAATGAGTTCACTTTTATATATATGTGTGAAGAAAAACCAATGACATTTGTGTAAAATTGAGGATATTGTGAAAGTGGAGTTTATAAAGAGTTTTTCATTTTAATGGTGTGAAACAGTGGCGGAGGGAGAATAGAATTTGGGGGTACAGCTGTACCCCAAATTGAGATTTTTTTTTTTTTTTATATTTGAGGCTTAAAAAAATAATTGTATGATGTCAACCCAATCCGCATCCCCACAATTAAAAGGCTCAAAAAAAATTCATAACTATAAAATGCACTTGACACTTAGTCTATACAAGTACGAATATTACACTTTCTGCATTCGGACCATTCTGCTCTGAACTCCCAACCATTTCTCTAATTGTTAATTCATAACTTTCTTCATTCTGCTCTTAATTATAAAATGCACTTAACACCTAGTCTATACAAATACGCATATTTTATATTTATGGAGTAATTACTATTTAATTTGATTAGTTGTTTAATTTATGAATAGATTTATTTTAGTCTATAACTTATAAGTTATGAATTAGAGTTTATATAATAATAATTATTTTACTATCTAATTCAATTAGGAATAAGTTATGAATTACCAATTAGAATTTGTATTATAATTACTAATTTGCTACATTATGCTAAATTAATTATTTTCAACTCACTATCTAATTCAACTAAAAAATAACGAAAGATAAACTTATATTAAAGAAGCTTAAGACAACGAAAAAATAATTCGATCTTCGAGAATTTATGTTCAAGGGAATGAAATCTCAAGAAGCTCCTTGCACTTTTCCAAATAGATGAGTCTCAATGGATAGGGAGTCTTCTTCAACCCCATCATTTAATTCACCTCAAATTCAAGAAAATAAAAGGAGTATAAGTCTATTTTTTTTTATTTGAAGGTTATGTAATTTTTTTTTTTAAAATTTTCTCAAATCGTATGACTTAATATTTTTCACACTCCCGAATTTTAAATCCTAAATTCGTCACTGGTGTGAAAGTTATTGTGAGACGTTCGAAAAAGAAAATGTGAAAGTTATTGTGGAAACGAGTGAGTATCATTTACCGGATAACAAAACTTAACAAAAATTTAGAAAATGGGCCTTAAATGTCTGAACCGATAAAGTATCCGAGTTTGGACTGATCCGGTTGACTCATGTGTGCGTGTGATTTCCCCCTTTTCTTTTAAGTTTTAAACTTAAAAAAAAAAAGACTTGACAATTTCTTTTGTGTATTGAAAGAATATCAGCTAGATTAAAATAATGTATTTTACTCACGTATTCTCTGACTTGATTTTTTTTTTCCGACTACTTAATGAGTTTTAACAAAGAGGGTGTCTTATAAATCTTCTATTATTTGTTTTAAACTTTCAAAATACTATCTTAAAATTTTAAGCTTTATGATGGTTGTAATTGTTCACATTTCAATTTTCTTAATATAAACAATCCATAAAGATCGAGAATATTAAAAATGCTAAAAAGAGTTATTATATTTTTCTAATATTTTCAATTTGCTAGTACATGTTTTGGTCCTTCCGGACTTGTGTGCTCAATAAACTTAAGTCAATATAACTACTATGTTCATAATTTGTTTGGGCTTCGTGACTTAATGACAAAATACTTGTATATTTGATATTCCTCCTTCCATTTATAAGTTTTTAATTTTTCATTTTGATCCATTCATTTATAAATTTCTCATATCATTATTAAAAAATATTTTTCATTTTTTATTCTTATACTTTATTTTATATTTAAAAAAATTCTTAATATAGTACACTTTATATCACTTATACCATCAATTATACTACTCCCTCCGTCCAATTTCATTATTCTCACTTTCGTTTTTTTGTTGTTCAATTTTATTATGCACATACCCTTTTTGGAAACAATATTATTCATACTATTTTATCTCCACCCTCCTACCATCACTTATTTACCCACTTTGTCATTCACTTTATTTATAAACAACCATTTATTTATAAATGGACCCCACAATACTCTATCATACCCTCAATTTATCTACTTTATTAATAAACTAATAAATACTCCCTCCGTCCGCCTATAAACTTCCCATTTTACCATTTTGGTCCGTTCGCCTATAAGCTTCTCATACCCTTTTTGGTAAGTACTTTTTCTTACACATCACTTTATATCTTACTTTTTCTCTCTATCTCTCTCCTCTCTCAATCACATCACTTGTACTATATCTATTGTTTAATCCACTACAAAATATTGCCCAAAAGGCATCGGCAATTGGCAACGGCAGGCGGGCCGATGCGAATTGGCATCGGCATTTAATGGCCGATGCAAAATGGCGTCGGTAGTGGGCCCCGATGCGAAATGGCATCGACATTTAATGACTGATGCAAAATGGCATCGGCAGTGGGCCCCGATGCCATTTGGTAACGGCCCCCCCGATGCAAAATGGCATCGGCAGTGGGCCCGATGCCTTCCCCGTCGCCCTAAATGAGTATAAATCGGCCAAACACCTCTCTTCCAGAATGTTACAGCCGCGCCCCCCCACCTCCATTGAGGCGAGTTTTACACCTCCACCCTCAAAAATCACCTTCGTTTGCGGATCGAACTCGGTTCTTGGCCATTTGTGTTCTACACTTCGACGGGAGCATTTTTACGGTAATTTTTTTCGTTTTCATTGGTTAAATTTGAAGTTATATGTGTATATATAGTTTTAGTATATATATGCATATATGTTGTATGTATATATAAAATTGTTAGAAGAATTGTTAATTTTTATTTATGCATGTGTTAATTGTTAGAATTTATAAAATGTTAATTAATTATGTTGTGTTAGGCATGTATTTATATGTATGTTTTAATAATTAAGTTATATGAATTTATTTGTTAATTAGGGTGTTAGAATTATATTTGTGTTATATGTCTATATATGAATTTATTTGTTAATTAGGGTGTTAGAATAATTATTAGAATATAATTAGAATTATATTAATTGATTTTAATAGAGTTGGGAAATGAGACGTTGGTTGTTTGTGTGTTTGTAGACGTCGATTGACATGGATTATTCAATTCGTAGTTGGATGTATAGTCCAAGATTAGTGAATGGGATTATGAACCCCGGATTTGTTAGTGGAATAAATGGATTTATTGAATTTGCTACTAGTAATCCGAATTCGATTTGGGAAGGAAAAATTAGGTGTCCTTGTTCGAAAGCTAGATGTCGAAATCAAACTTATAGAGATCCTAATGAAGTGAAATCTCATTTATATCGAAATGGTTTTACACTGAATTATTATAATTGGATTTATCACGGGGAAGAGAGTTGGGGTCCACGTCCGTATCAAAACACTAATGAATATGCGTCAACTTCAAATGACGTTGACCCAGCGGGACCTAGTTCGTACCACACTATGGTAGAAGAGTTAATGGGTGGCCCAAACATTGATTTTGGAATCGACGTGGAAGAGGAGGCACTTAATGAAGAACCCCCTAACGAGAATGCAGCACAATTTTACGGCATGCTTCGTGCAGCGGACCTAGACTTGTATCCTGGTTGTGAATCTCATTCGCAGTTGTCATTCAATTCCAGATTGTTGAACATTAAAACGAAAAACAGATTGTCTGAAAGGGGATACAATCAGGTTGTTGAGTTGATTCGTGAGATTTGTCCTCCCGAAAATAAGGTTCCCAAAAATTTAACGACACCAAACATTTGATGAGTGGGATGGGTCTTCCGGTAGAAATGATTGATTGTTGTGCATAGAATTGCATGTTATTTTGGGGTGTAGACAGCGAACTAGATTTTTGTAAGATTTGTGGTCGATCACGGTATAAGCCGAATAGGGTTGATGTAGATGGTCGGTTGAAAAAGAAACGCCCGGTTAAGGAGATGTTCTACTTTCTGATAATTCCTCGTTTGCAAAGATTGTACATGTCCAAGGCCACTGCGAAGGATATGACATGGCATGCCTCGTGCGCTTCTGATGACTCTGGTGTTATGCGTCACCCGGCAGACTCGCTGGCTTGGAAGCATTTGGACCGTTCGTATCCTAATTTTGCATCTGAAATTAGGAATGTGAGGTTGGGCTTGAGCACAGACGGTTTTGCACCGTTTGGAATGACGGGGAAACAATATTCGTCATGGCCAGTTATACTTACTCCGTACAATCTACCACCGTGGTTATGCATGAAGGATCAATTCATGTTTCTTTCGATTCTCGTGCCCGGGCCTAAAAGTCCGAAGGACAAACTTGATGTGTTTTTGCAACCACTGATAGCAGATTTGAGATTTTTATGGGAAAATGGGGTGCAAACTTACGATGTTGCTAGAAAGCAAAACTTTTTGATGCGAGCTGCACTTATCTGGACCATTAGTGACTTCCCAGCATACTCAATGTTGTCTGGTTGGAGTACAACCGGAAGGCTTGCTTGTCCATATTGTGGAGAGTACACCGATGCATTCTATTTGAATAAAAGTCGAAAGCAGTCGTGGTTCGACAACCACCGAAAGTTCTTACCACCGAATCACACGTGGCGAACGAATAAAACTGCATTCATGGCCGGAGTAGTAGTCACAGATGATCCACCGCCTATTCAAACGGGTGCAAATCTCCTATACGCAATTGATTATTTGGGATATAGAAAGGTTACAGATAGACACGCGCAAAACCGAACCGCCAAACCGGTCAACTGGCCAAACCGTCGGTTTTTAACCGTCGGTTTGACAAACCGCCGGTTACGGTTTACAAACCGAACCGTAACCGAAAAATGGCGGTTCGGTTACGGTTCGGCATTTTGACAAACCGCAAACCGGCGGTTTTGGCGGTTTGGCAGTTTTTTATTAAAAAAAAATAATAATAATAATTTTTTTAATACACAATTCTTCTATTTTTAATGTATAAATTTAAGTTATATAATTTTTATTCAATTCTAGTAATGTATTTTCTAAAAAATGAGTTAAAACGAATAAAAAATGAACGAAAACGGAGTGAAAACGAGCGAAAACGGAGATAATATTAAAAAAAAAAAAAAACCCTAAACCGCCAAACCGGCGATTTTCAAACCGAACCGCCGGTTTGAAAACCATAACCGTAACCGGCGGTTCGCGGTTCGGTTACGGTTCGCCGAAACCCCAAACCGTAACCGCCGGTTTCTAACCGAAACCGGCGGTTTCTAACCGTTGCCCATGTCTAGTTACAGAGGATGGTGCTGAGGCTCACAACAAAAAACTTTCTGGAGGGTGGAAGTGGAAAAGCATTTTCTGGGAGTTTCCGTATTGGAGTACCTTGTTGATACGACACAATTTAGACGTGATGCATATTGAGAAAAATGTGTTTGATAACGTTTTCAACACGATGATGAATGTGGAGGGGAAAACAAAGGACACGTCTAAATCAAGAGATGAGCTGAATGATTATTGTCGTCGTCCCTCTCTCAAAAAATGTCCACGTACATCAAAGTATCCTAAGGCTTCTTTTTCGCTTGATAAGAAGCAGAAGGATGTTGTTTGTAAGTGGATAAGTGAGTTGAAGTTTCCAGATGGATATGTGTCTAACATGTCCCGTTGCATTGACTGGTCGAAATTGAAATTGTATGGGATGAAGAGTCATGATTGTCACGTGTTTATGCAGAGACTACTACCGATTGCTTTTTACAAAATTCTGCCGCTCACTGTGTGGAAAGCAATCACTGAGCTTAGTCTATTTTTTAAGGAGTTGACTTCTACAACCATCACAGTTGACAACATGACTCGACTGGAAACAGATATCCCAATCATCTTGTGCAAGTTGGAACGTATCTTTCCACCCAGCTTCTTCAACTCTATGGAACATCTACCTGTGCACCTTGCATATGAAGCAAAAGTGTGTGGTCCAGTTCAATACAGATGGATGTATCCATACGAGAGGTAATTTAATTAATTTCTCATACGATTCTTCAAATTATATGAACTTACGATTTTTAAAATTTAATCAGGTATCTTCGCACCTTGAAATTAAGCGTGGGTAACAAAGCATGTGTTGAAGCTTCGATTGCAAATGCATATTTAACTAGAGAGGCGTCAATGTTTTGTTCTCACTATTTCGAGGACCATGTTACAACAAGGATACACAATGTACCTCGTAATTACGATGGTCGGGATGAAGTACACGAGTATGTCGAGGGCACTTTTTCCATATTTAAGGCGCCTGGCAAACGATTAGGAAAGCCTAAGAAAAGATGGATTTTAGACGAGGAGAAAAAAGTTGCTCATACGTACGTGTTGTTGAATTGTGATGAGGTGCAGCCATATGTTCAGTAAGTCAATCCGACTAAAATGTTTGTCAATCAAATACTTAGTGTTGACATGTCTTATTAATCTTATATCGATCGTACGTAGGCTATTCATGCAACAACTTCAAGTTCTTCAACCAAATCTCTCGACCGCTGAATCAGATTTAAGACTACAAGATGGATTTGCGTCGTGGTTTGAAGACATTGTAAGTTATCTTAAAACAACGATAAATTGCGTCGTGGTCCCATCATTGGTTAGAAATTCTCACATTCATTCGGCTTATATATATATAGGTGAAGATAAATCGCGTCGAGAACAGGTTTTTATACGATCTTTCGGCCGGTCCGTCTGGTCAAGTTCTTACGTACGTAGGGTATTACGTGAACGGGTACAAATTCCACACCATGGCTTATGGTGCATCTAGAGCAACATCAAACAGTGGGGTTTGTATCAAGGGAAAAAACTATGACGCGGATGAGGAAGATTTCTATGGGAAACTCGAGGAAGTAGTCGAATTGGACTATCAGGGGTACCACGAGAAGAAAGTGGTTTTGTTCAAGTGTCAGTGGTTTGATCCCTCAAACAATGGGACAAAAGTTCATCCTAACTACAAGCTCGTGGAGCTTAATCAGAGGCGATCTTACGGCCAATACGATTCATTCGTACTAGCAAGTCAAGCCACACAAGTCTACTATTGTCCATACCCCGGATCCCGTACTGATTGGATATTTGTCTGCAAAGTCAAACCGAGATACTTGGTGGATGCAAAAGATACTACTGAAGATGAAGTTCCCGCGTGGCAAGAGGATAACATAGAGACTCAAATGATTGTGCAAGTAGATGATGATCCTGTCATGTTAACTGATGACACCGGTACAATGATGGAAATGGCAGAGTATGAAGAAGATGAAGAAGAAGACGGAGAAGAAGACGACAAAGATGAAGCTGAAGATGATGAAGATGAATGATGTTGTTAATTGTTAGACTATGTTATCTAAATATTAATTGTTAGACAATGTTATCTAAATATTAATTCCTTAATTATATTCCTTATTTATATTTTAGTGTTAATCGTTACAGTGATGTTCATATATAATGTTTTTTAATTGTTACAATGTTAATAATGTTTTAATGTTCATTTTGACAGATGAGTGGTCGTCGACATGGTTCTGGATATGGCTCTGGTCAGGGTTCTTCTGGACATGGGCGAGGTAGAGGTAGAGGTAGAGGTAGAGGAGAGTCGGTGGATGAGACACCGACTGTGCAGATACCACAGGGTTTGTATATGCCCGATATGACTAGGATAATGTTGCCCCAGATGCCCGGAATGAACCCTAATTCCTATTACACTCAGGTGCCTCAGTTGCCTCATATGGTTCCACATCCACAGGAACAATCCCCTCCACCGATACATTCGCCAGTTAGACATCCGTCTGTCGGGACACAGGCCAGCATGTCGACTGATGCACCCGACAGTCGCATCCGACTGTTTATCTACCGGGATACGTAAGTATATTATATTTAAATTTCATTAGACGTATGTATAACATGTTTATTAATAATTTTTTATTTATTATAAAATACGTGTAACAGGTTGATGCCTTCAAATTTAATTTCGAGGACGATCAGATCGATAATGTACCGGAATATGGAGCTTGGTGCACACGCCTGGGCTATGGTATCACTCGGCACGGTACAGCGGTGGTGGGATACATTCCAGGTATAAAATAACTTTACATTAACATTTTGTTATTTTGTTATATTACTTCGTTAATTAATTTTTTTTTGCAGACCGAGGTCAGGTGGGACCCTGAAGCCACATCTTCTACAGAGGTGTACAGACTCTTTCTTTAAAGAGCTGCAACTCGGTACACTAACATGTTATCAAAAATCAAGAAAGCGTGGGTGAGGGATAACAAGAGGCCGAGGTGGGATGTGAATGTTTGGAACGACTTAGTTCGTCACTGGAACAATCCCGAAACAATTAAGAAGAGCGAGCAGGCTCGTAAGAACCGCTTATCCGAGCCTGGAGGTCCGGGTACTGGCCATGGTACTCATAAAGGCGGAGCTCGTGGAGCAGCAGAGGTCGCACGGCGCATTGTAAGTATTTGTGGTCAATTATATATAATTAATTTTAGTTAATTATTTAGTTTATTTATTCGTACATGTCTTCGATTCAAAATGCAGGAGGAGAGGATGGGACGCCCTGCATACGACTAGGAGATAGTTGAATATTACCACCGTTACGAAAACGGGACATACACTTGTGGCTATATGGGTGATATACTTGTAAGTGTGTACATATATATATATATATATACATACATTACATTATATAACAAATATATATTTAATTGTACTTGAAAATGTATTAACCCACTTTTAAATGTGCACGTATAGGACCAGGTACATGACGAGTTCACCAATAATACTACAAGAGATCCGTCAGATGAACCTAGTTCAGAGGATGGTTCCCAGGCCCCACCTATACCCGATATGTCTGAACTGTACGTGAAGAAGGTTGGCAGGTCTCATGGACGTGTTAGGGGCCTTGGACAAGTAGGCAAGAACAGACGGGTCTCCTCCGGTCCTGGCGAGACGTCAAGTGGTACGACTTATGGACGATTCACCCAGGAAGACATAAACAATGCTATTGCTGAAGAACGGAGAGTCAATGAAGATAGAGAGCAGCGCTTACTGGAACAAATGCGGCAGCAGGAGGAGCGCTTACGCAAGGAGTTTCAGGACCAGCTTGCATTGATGATGGGACAGATGGGTGGGGAGCCGAGGCCGTCGGGGGCGTCGCACAACGTTCATGATAGTAGCCAGGTTCAGGATCGGGATGATACTGAGGATGATGGTGGTGGTGATGAGGAGTGATACATTTTTATATTACTTTGTTACGTGTGATGTTATTATATTACATTGACGTTGATGATTAATTTTTATTTTAATTGACGTGAACATGCTAATTATGATTATAATTAATGTTGTTTGTGATATGATGTTATTTTAATTGAAAATGAACTAGAGAATAATTTTATAATAGATGAAAATATTTTTAATTATATGGATAAGTGAATTCATATTTTTAAATGGATAAGTGAAAATAATTATATATATTTAATGTTGTGAATTGAAAACTAGAATGAATTTAAATGATGTGATTAGAATAAATTTAAATGTATAAGTGAAAATAATTATATTCAATGTTGTATGTAATTATAATGTTGTGAAATAAAAAATTAGAATGAATTTAAATGTTGTAAATTGAGGATTAGAATAAATTTAAATAGTGTGAATTGATACCGTAAATAAATTATTTAATTTGAAAAACATAATTTAGAAATAATTATGATATGCTTTGATAAATAATTTAACAAGCAACAATTAAAGTTAGAATGGATTGAATTAATTAAAGAATTAAAAACTCAAATTAAATTGAATATATATTAATTGCATTCACAACATGTCGACTAAAAGCTCCTAGCCTAAACGGCACACAGGGGGCGCTCAAAAGCCTTCGAGACCGCGAGGTCCTCGAACCCCAGAATTCGCGAAAATGTGCAGATTTCCGAAAAATGGGGTGGCCCAGCGGTGGGGATTGGGTGTTGGTGGCCTATCGACCTGGGTTCGAAATCCAGATTCGTCTTTTTTAAATTTTAATAAAAAGGCATCGGCAAAATGGCATCGGCAGTGGGCCCGATGCCATTTGGTAACGGCAGTGGTCCCGATGCCATTTGGTAACGGCGCTTGCCCCGATGCGAAATGGCATCGACTGTCCCCGATGCAAAATGGCATCGGCAGTGGGCCCCGATGCCATTTGGTAACGGCGACCTGCCGATGCCAAAAGCCAACGGTTTTCCCCAAATCCGATGCCATTTAAATGGCATCGACCATATTGGCATCTCCCCTTTGCCGTTGCCTTCATCTTTGGGGACGGCAGATCTGATGCCTTCCCCGATGCCATTTTCAAATTATTTTGTAGTGATCACTTTTCTTAATCTATGTGCAAAAAAGTAACTGAAAGCTTATAGACGGACGGAGTGAGTATTCATTAAAACTCGTGCATGAAGAAGTGGACATAATAAAACATGAGTATTAATGTCTCAAGGATGGAATAATTTATTTTCATATGGGGGTTTCCAAAATTAATGGAATTAGGTACAGTCATAGACGTCACATCTCACATAGTATATAACTACCTGCGCCGGTTGATTGTCAAATGAGCCGTATAGCGTTGTAAAGTGACTTATCTTAATTAGCACTTAATAATGAATAATAATTAAATAATATAAAAATTATTGTTACAGGCTATAATATGTAGCAACTTGTCCCCCACTAATTAAGCAGGCCTACCCATGCGTCCCGGTGCTGAATTGCTGATTATCCGATCCTGATTACTCGTACCTTTTTTTTATTGAAACATTCTACGTTTATTTGTACATTTTTAATATAAAAATAATCCACATAATTAATATTTTTATACTCCCTATGTCCGGAATTTGCACACTTTCCATATATGGATGTCACATACCAATTTGCACACTCCATAAAAGGAAATATTGTCATAACCCTCACCCTCAAAATATACACATATTTACCCATATGCCATTACTTTTTCACACTCAATCTACTTTTTACTTTACTTTATTCATAAAAGTTTACAAAATTATCCCTCAAAACATCACTCATTACACTTTTTTTTACACATTTATTAAAATGTGTGCCATTTCTAGTGTGCAAGTTCCTCCGGGACTGAGGGAGTATCATATTATTTTAAAATTTGCTATTCTTTTCTGGTCCACAACTTCTATTAGGGAGTATTTCACTAAATTATTTTTACATCTTACTAAATCATCTGAAATATTTATTTTTTATTTGACTTCATATTCCACTAAAATTATATATTTTTTAAATAAACGAGACAATTAAGGTGTACAAGTCATCACGAGATGAAAGAAGTTTTATATAAGTGCAAATTTTTATTTTTTTTATTGAACAATTATATAAGAGCAAAGTGTGCTCGCTCAGTACCTGTAACTTGAAAGTAGTAACAAAAAAAAGAAAAGAGAGAGAGAGATTCATGAATATTTTATCGTATCATGTTAAAATCAATTCACATGTTTAGTCAATCTCTTAAAAGTTCACTAATATAGAGAGTATATTAGTTCAATATAGATGACTAATTAAATTCAAAAAATGAGTATGGTGTCATTTTGTATTTCATCATAAATATCTTAATATATTTGATTAAATATTTATTTTTAATGTTGTCATTCATTTATTCCTCATTTTTCTTGTAATCCAAATATAGGATGCTGGGAAGAGGGAGGGTAAAAAGGGAAAATGAAAGAAATTAGATTTTTTTTCAAAATAAATGACGACGAGGTTGGGGAGAATCCTAACTTTCCCGTTAAGACTCTACGAAAAGACAATAGACATATTTATATATAAAATCATACTACTACATAATTACATGTGTCATCGTTTAGGTAAAAAGTTCATGAATGATGGATTCACCAAAATTAGGAGAATCGTGGGGGAAAAGTAAAAGTACGTGACACTATATATGATTCACAATCTAATGCAAATTCTCAAAACCTCTGGATTTTAAAATTCTAATATTTTTTATGTTTTGTGTTTGTTTTGGAATTTATGTGGAGTACGATTTAACTATGTAGTATAGGATTATAAGTTTTATAGGTATTTATATAGAATTTGTAGGTATTTATAGAGTTGATTACACATTTAAGCTTGGAGAGCTTTGAAAAGAGCTCTCCAAGTGGGAGCTGTCCAAACTTGGAGAGCTCCCACTTGGAGAGTTCTTCTAAAATCTCTCCAAGCTTAAATGTGTAGTAGTTATAGGATGGGATTTTGAAATCCTGAATCAAAATCTCAAACTGTAACGGGGGTGGAGTTTCGAAATCCCAAATCCGAATTTCCCATCCCAAAACAAACATGTCCTATGCTTTTTCGTCCAATTTAATTTGTGGTATTATATGTATATGAATATTACATTTGATAAAATATACTCCCTCATCTCTTAAACACGTTTACACTATTGGGTGTATTGGTTGTGAATTCTTAGACTTTTAAAATATGAGGGTATTCAATTTGAATTTTCAAAAGTCTTTAAAAATTTTGAGATATTCAATACGGATTTAAAAAAGTGTTTAAAAATCTTTAAGTATTCAATAGTTTATGAATTTTATTGAATTTTCTTTAAAAAAATATAAATAAATATCACTATCCAAATTTTCTTCTAAAAATCAAAGATTTCAATGGACTATCTCATAAAACGCTGAAGACGAAAGGTCAGAAGTAAGAATGACAATATTGACCCGACCCGTGGGTACCCGCCACACCCCACGAGTTTTGGATCAGATCAGGTCCGCCCCGTATTGAGAATGGATCATATTCGAGTTTTGTGGGTCAGATCAGATCCGTCCCCGTATTGAGAATGGATCGGATCAGATCCGCGAATATTTCTGAATTAATATATAATTTTTTTTATATATATATTATTGATAAAATAATATCATGTGAATATATATATATATATATATATATATTATTGATAAAATACTTTATTTATATAATATTAATTTAAAAAAAAAACTTTTTACATTAATAGTTTCAGCCCCAGTAAAAAAAAAAATCACAATTATGTCTATCAAAATTCATATAAATCAATAAAAAAAAAGTCAATCAAACTTTGTATGGATTCTATGAATTTTATAAATTCACGGTACTGTACCTTTTAATGTCAAAAAAAAATTTAACAGAATCTCAATTGAATACACCCTTTAGTTTAACATAGAGATTAATGAATATAGTAAAGTAGTGAGTAGTTAATGTAGAGAAATGTAAAAAAAATGTTAAGAGAGATAGAAATGAAAAAAGTAGAAAAAGATGGAGTATTGAATTTTGTCAAATAAAAAAATGTAAATTTTATGTTGATCAGAAAAAGAAAAAAAAAAAAAAAACTTTTCGAAGACACGGGAAGAGTATAAATTGAGTGCAACATGTAATTCAATATTGCACCGTATTTTAATTGAATTGTATACACTATACAAATAGTTAATATTTTATCAGTCTCATTCTCATATTTGTTTACACCATATTTTTGGCACATAAATTAAGGAAAAAAATGTTATACTAGGGTTCCATTATAAGTTTCTCACGTTCCTTTTATAGATGTTCTACAATAAGTTTCCAATTTCATTTTTTTCCATTTTTGGCATATGATTTTCTCTCTCTCAATCACATTATTTATACTTTATCTATTATTTTATTCTACTTCATCTCATACTCATCTATTATTTTCTCTCTCACCATCACATCACTTGTATTACATTTATTATTTTATCATATTCCTTAATCAAAACAACAAAAAGAAGTGAGAAACTTATTCAGGGATGGAGGGAGTATATAATTGAAAGTGTTGATGAATAATTTTGTAATTCTTTTTAAATAAAATAAATTAATTAATTGAATTGAATAGTAATGTCATTTTGTGTAAACTTGTAAATATTATAAACGAGAAATTTACAAACAATTATGAAATAAATGAATAAAATAACTGTGTAAACAATCAAGGATGGAGTATAGATATTGTATTTCAATTGTGCAAATTAGGTGCAATCTGGGGTGGGGCTCAGGTAGGGATGGTAGGCAACGGAAAATATATAGTCAAACATATGATTTGATATGGTGACATTGATAAGGTCATCGATCTATGGTATTTAATAATATTACACTTGACTTAAAATATGATAATAATAACTTGCTTACGGATTTGGACCATGACATATCGATTATATTTTATTTATTTTGAATTGATTATAATTGAAAAATATATAATTGCAATGGCAAAGAGCAGTGTATAAACGAATTTATATATAGAATCAGCACTAATTAATTAATACACCTCTAATTAGTTTAGACCAAAGCAAGGACGGATCCACGCTGGGCCAGACTATTTTATTATATATATAATATATTTTTTAAATAATTATTTTTATTATATATATATATATAAATAAATAAAAATATTATTTTCATTTTTAAACATACATATTAAATTTAGACGGAATAAAAAATAAATGCTTGCATACAAAGTTTAAAAGGAATAATTTTATTTTTTTTCATGTATTTTCTTCTTAAATTTATTTCATAATACTCCAATTTTTTTAACATTTTTTTAATAGAAACAATTGATTGATGGTGTATTTGAAATTATTGTCTAAATTTTTTCTATGACTCACAAAAATGTCCTTAAAATTGAACAATATTATTGATGTTTTTAAAAAAAATTGTTTAGTGTTTTAAGTATTATATTGTATGAATCATAAAATATTGTAACACATTAATGTATTATTTTTAAGACATATAGTGTTCAACTAATAAACTATTAAATTGTTTTGCTTCATTTTAAGTTGGAACTATTAAAACTTCTTACAAAATATAATGAAAGTCAGTTTGTTCACTTTAATTTAATGAAATGTACTGAAAATTTTATCATTAGAAATTTTGATATGTATAATTAATACATATTATTTTATCGTAATGTTAATCGGGCCCCATCCGAAATTTTCTGGCACCGTCACTGGACCAAAGGAAATACTTTATATTGCATTTACATTATTACTAGTAGTACTATTTTTATGGTAGTAATGTGATGTAAAAAGAAATTTAATGCCACGTTCTATGATGACATGATGATGTGCAATAGGAGGGTATTCGTGAAATTAAATTTTGAATTACAAAAATGAAGTTAGAATAATGTCTCTTGGTAGGTTGAGGGGGTTGGGAGCTAATACCCCCAAATGAAAGCTACCACGACTATAACTAAAAAAACACCAGGATTTGTGATTGTGAGGTATTTATCTCAATTTACGACGACTTGGGAGGAGATGGTGGTAGTAAAAAAAAATTGCAACGAAAGTACGGGTCGTTGCATATTACAACGGTCATTACGACATATTTTGCAGGCAGATTCAAACAATTATGTTTTTGCCGCAAACTCAAAATTTAAATATGCGACGATCTTAAAATTATCGTAAAACACCCAACATGTTGACTTTCATATAATTTATTATATAGGTGACTATTTGCGACGAAAACAACTATCTCAAATCCAATTAGTAAATTGCAACATATTATTTTATTGTAAATCTTGAAAAATTGCATAGTTTTGGTTTATAAATCTACAACACCGTTGATTTCTATTGAAAATGTCATCTCAAATTAATATATAATCTAAATTCAACAAAAGCATTGATGATGTTAAGTTGCATGCTCTGAAACATGATTCCGGTAATCACTATTACAATTAAATGTCATTGTAAACATAGTTGAAATTGTGATTATATCAATATTCAGTAATATTATAATTCAAATGCAAATGTGAACTTTGAAAGTGTCGGTGGTACCAATTATGATCAAGAAGTTGAGATCGAAACACCTAATATCTATCACAATGGTTATGGAATTAAAGTTGTTACCGGTAATAATACTTATAGAGTTACTTTTCAAATATGGTGGAGGAATCAAATAATCAAACACACCAATTTTATGAAATGCTAAAAACAGTTAATTGAGATTTGTATACCGATTGTGATACTCAATATTTGTTGTCATTTAATGCTCAATGCATGACCATTAAAACTTAAGAACAAGGAAGAGCATATAATCAAATCCGTTAATTGTGTAGTGAGATTTGCACTCTACTCCCTATAAAATGTCACTATTTAAAAAATACTTAATTTACTAATTTGTGATACTTAAAAAAATAAAAATGATGTGAGCAAATAAAAAGCAAAAGTGAGAAAAAGGAAAACAAATTAATTATATGTTTGACTTGGGAAAATGGCCGAATATGGGCATGTAAAGGCTACAAAAGAAGGTGGGCGCCGCACTCTTCCAATTGGAGCAATAAATTTTGTCATTACTTAAATAAATGATTTTAGGTTACCATAAATTAGAAATTAGGAGTATTTACTTAAATTAAGAGAAATGTAAAATTCAAAAAAATAATGTAAAAAAATAAAATAAAAACATTATTTAATTATGTACAAAATTAAAATGCTAAAACATCACTGCCATAAAGTTAGAGAGTAACAAATATATCTTCATCGACATAAATATCTAACTCCACCTCCATTTACAAATAAATGTTGTTTTATTTTTTAGTTAAATTTAAAAGGAGTATTTATAATAATAAATTTATCTTTAATTAATAAATAATTCTTTTATTACATGAGTTCATTTTATGATTTTACCTTACTATAAAAAAATAATGTTCTCTCTTTTCTAAAGTTCAAAATGAGAGATAATTAATTAACAAAGGTAAATTAGAAATTGTGAGTATTTTCTAAAGTTACAAGAAAAGTAAAATTGAAAGAAATTGTACAAAAAAGACTAATCTATCATTTAAGTGTGTATAAATATATAATACTAAAATATGTGTAATATTTTTAGAGGATTTTTTTTATTCCTATAAATTTAAAACATTTCAACTTTACAAAATACGTTATTTACCTTTCAATTTTAATCCTTTTTTACATCAATTTTAATCATTTATGTTTTAAAGGAATTATAATTGACAAACTTGGTGCTACATTTATTAAAAAAATTCCACATTATAATGCCACATTCTCTCCTCTCTCTATATATATTTTTAAAAAGTAGAGTTAATAGCACCCCAAAATACTCTATACACACTCCATAATTTTAAATACAAAAATAGATGTATATAAAATGACTAAGTAACCCTTACACAAATAAAGAGAAATAATTTTAAAAAATAATTTGAAAAATATGAAAAAATATGAAACAAAATAAATTTCACAAACGAAACCAAAGGGTGTTGCAGTTATGAATGATTGATGTTAATTATGTGAAATTTATATAAGAGTTACTTAGTCATTATATACATCTATTTTTGTATTTAAAATTATGAGGTATGTATATAATATTTTGGGGGGTGTTGTTACTTGTTAGCTCTACTTTTTATTAGTAATATATATAGAGGATAGATACTGATGTGACATTTTTTAATATATATGACACCAAGTTTGTCAATTCTAATTCTTTGATTAAAATTGATGTAAAATAGAATTAAAATTGAAAGGTAAATGACATATTTATAAAGTTGGAAATTAAAAAAATTATTTTGAAATGTCTCAAATTTATATAGGACTAAGACTCTAAGAGTGCGGTTAGTAATGGTGGTCTTATTTATTTTATTAAAACTCTCACAAATATTAATACTATATTAAATTATTTTTCAAATATTAATATTTTATTAAAAAAAAATCCTCTAATATTTACACCATCTCGCCTTTTACTTTCCAAAAAATTCTTATATTGTCATTATTATATAAATCTAATAATGACAAAATCCAGATTATCTATATATGAGTTATTGCACTCAATATAATTAAATATGCAATAATATGCATAATAATGGTACATACTGTATATGGTCCTACAATTCTTATTTAAATTTCAAGTCTTAAATTGTATGTTTAATACAGATTTTATGTGTTAATTATTAATATTATTTAATATTTAATGTATTTTGCTAAACGTGCAAATGACAACCTCCTAAAAAAAAAAAATCGGAATCAATTAATTTCAGAAAATATAAAAAAGAAAAGAAAAAAATACTAATTTTCATCCTGCATATGATGCTCTTGGTTCCCTTTGGTGGAATCAGGGAGGTTCATTTATTCATTCATTCATCAACTTCCCTATTCACCTTCTCAAAATTCTCTTCCTCTCTGATATGTACATACATCTATACAAATCTTTGTGTGTGTATATATGTGCATATACTTTGTCAGAATACAATTTTGAAACATTTCGAAGGTGGGTTTTTGATTTATATAAAAAAATCAAATAAAGTTTTGTTATTTTGCGGAATTGGAAATGGCAGAAAATGAAGGGAAAATGGAGGGGTGGCTATACATGATTCGTAACAATCGTATTGGGTTGCAATATTCACGTAAAAGGTACTTCATTCTTGAAGAAGACAGCCTTAAGAGCTTCAAATCAATCCCTAAATCACAAACAGAGGTGCATTCTTTGTTTTGATTCATAACAATATTGA
This sequence comes from Galeopsis tetrahit, assembly GCA_963675135.1. Lineage (NCBI taxonomy): Eukaryota > Viridiplantae > Streptophyta > Magnoliopsida > Lamiales > Lamiaceae > Galeopsis > Galeopsis tetrahit. The sequence goes on along the minus strand of OY776121.1, from coordinate 62,600,237 downwards.
TTTCTCTGTTTTTTTTTTTTTTTTTAAATCTATATCCTGTTTCTGTTAATGGGTTTCAATTTTTCAATGTGTGTTTTGCATGTGTGTGTGTGAATTATAGTCTATTTATAGAATTGAATTTTTCATCATTATTGTGATAGTTTGAGTATCCAATTATTGGTTTAATGGTGTTTTGTATAGTTTCTGAAATTCTGGGCTGTAGAATTTAGGTATGTTTGATTCATATGCTTTTCACATAAGTCCATCATTTAGGTAAGGAGCTTGAATTTATGGAAATTGAAATTCAATTGTATTAGGGCAGTTTAAGAGAGAGTTTGAAGTCGTTGTAATTGTTTTCGTACGTAAATAATTGCATTTATCTTGTATTTCTACCTAAATCATGTTCTTGAACATTCATAGGCCTTATGGGAAATGCCAAATAGAGAGTGACCTTGAAGTAAATATGTACATTATTTTCGAAAAATCCATTTATGGGAAACATCTGTTGTAATCGTGGTTTCTTCGTTTGATAGTGATTGATTATTCTTGTGTCAGGAGCCGACGCGAAGAACAATAATAGACTCCTGCATACGTGTAGTGGACAATGGAAAAAGAAGCCATCATAGGAGAGTATGTGGTTACAATTAGTTCTGTTTGCACATAACAGAGAGCCTAGGAACTACTTGTTCAATACTTATACGATACGATGTTTTACTTTTTTGCAGTTATTTTTCATTTTCACACTATGCAATACTTGCAATCACAAAGATCAGCTGAAGGTACAGCAATTTTGGTTTTATCTAGTGGATTGTATGCTGATAATGAGGTGGATTGTAAATTTATAATGCATATTCTCATTTCATAGCTAGGGGCAACAAGCTCAGAAGAAGCTTCTAGATGGATTCATTATTTACAGAATGCAGCAGCTAACCCAGCAAATAGTTTGATATCTTGTTCAAAAAGAAAATATCAACCTTTCAGGTGACCGTATAGACTTTTGATGTCAATATTTTTTTATCTTTTAAACCTTAAATATTTGACACTTTATTGTGTATGGTTATGGTATATATTTTAGATGAAATTAATATCAACATTGATCCAACAGATTGAGTATTTCAAAAAGAACAGCAAAAAGGTTAGCTGATTGGAGTTCAGCGTCTTCTGTGCATGTTGATGCTATGACCTCCGACATAATTGGACCTTCAACGTGGAAAATATTTGCCTGCCAAAATGGTAAATGATTTATTTCAGTCCTTATAAGTACTGTTGATGATTTTTATTAATAGATTACACTTCCTGTTCATAATCTGGCTTCTTCAGGATTGCGTTTCTTCAAAGAAGTTAAAGATAGAGATTCCAACGTGGCGGTAGATTTCTTTGTCTCGCTTAAATATGCTCTATTGAGTTGATAACATGGTTGGCTCCTTAGTAAATTTGTTTTTATCAGCATCGAGATGATTGCCCTGCCATAATGGCAGTTGGTGTAGTCGAAGGAGCATCAGAAGCTGTTTTTCAGACTGTTATGTCCATGGATTCCTCGAGGACAGAGTAAGGCCACTTGGATTTCTAGTTTTTGCACTGCAGTCTTTTATTGTGTTTGCTGCTGTAATACGTGCATTTGTTTGAGCAAACGGATAATATGTCGAACTTTGGTGGGTTTAGGTGTATTTAGTGTACTTAACCTGCGTAGCAACCAATACTTTCAATGCCTTATTAGGCAGCAAACTATAATCGGCTAATCTTTATCAATATAAATATTGGCTTTAAGTCCTAATACATTACTTTAAATAGAAGCTGTTAAGATTTTCCTTCCATGAGTATAACATTTTAGCACTTTTTTGCAGATGGGATTTTTGTTTCTCCAAGGGCAATGTGATCGAGCAACTCGATAGTCAAACAGATATAGTACACATTCAACTATATAAGCATTGGCTACCATGGTAACCCTTGTAACTTAAGCTAGGAGCCCGATCCATATTAAACTAGTTTCATTTAGCAAATTCATTTTGCAGGGCAATGAAGCGAAGAGACATGCTGATGCGACGTTATTGGAGACAAGAAGATGACGGCACATATGGTATGTACTCTTTTATAAATGAGTATCACTTGTTTTACTCAAATTTGATAATTGTGAAGATAGTATGCTAATACAAGTCTATGTTTCAATTCTTTATGCAGTGATTTTCTACCATTCGGTGGTCAACAACAAGTGTCCACCTCAAAATGGATATGTCCGTATTTCCGTTAAAAGTAATGTATGCTTTGACTCGGAACATTTGCTTCAATCTTCATGCACAAACTTGACCCTTTGAAAAATCAGTTTGAACATGTGTTGATTGTTGTTTTATTATTTGTTATCGAGTAGGTGGTGGATACGTCATAACTCCTATAATGCAAGGTAAACATTGTGTCGTAAAAAGCATGATTTCCGTTGATTGGAAGTTTTGGAAATCCTATCTAAGAAAAGCTTCTTCAAGATCTATTACCGTCCATATGCTTGGTAACATTGCAGGTGCACCACCTTACGTCCTATTTTCTTTTAAACTCACTCGTTTTTTTTTTTGGGTGTGACAGTCCTTTCTTTGTTGCAGCCTTGAGAGAGTTGTTCAGAGCAAGAGCTGAAAATGCTAGCCCTGAACTTTTATCTGAAGAGCACACAAAAGATGTCGGGATTCTTGATTGTGAAAGGCAAGATGAACCATTGATTCAGCTCTCTGAGGTTTCCAGTCTCACGGGACCAAATGATGCAGTGGATGAATTTTACGACTTCCCTGAACCTTCAGATGATTTATTAGAGAATGGAATGCTCTCAAACACGAGCCCAGAATCTTATTATAAGGTAATTTAAATTTTTGGATGCAAACCTTTTAATTTTTGTCCCAACATATAATGTTATTTAATTTGTTTTACTAAAACTTGCAGAACAGGTATAAGCCGAAAACGTCAAACTTTGTGAAAAAATTGCACGACTATGCAGGTTAGCTGATACAAGGATTTTTAAGATGGATATCTCTTACAGATGATCAATGAATTATTTTATAACCGTTTCATGTTTTCAGTCCAGAAAAAGGGTTATGTCAATTTGCAAGAGATGTCTTGTGAAGAAAGTGAAGAAAATGTATCATGCTGCTATGGTGCAACACTACCGGAAGACCCAACTTCAAAAATGCCTTCTACCTGGGCTGTAGCAGATCCTTCCTCGTTCCTTCTCCGTGGTGAAAATTATCTTCAAGACCGCAAAAAGGTTTCCTCGATGATATTAAAAATACAATTTATAGACCTATGATCCCACCCCGTTCGATGACATTATTATTCACTCTCCGATTCTGAATAGCTCTGTATTTCCAGATTAAGGCGAACAACACTTTGATGCAGTTGATAGGAGCAGATTGGTTAAAATCTGACAAATGCGAAGAGGATCTCTCAGGTCGGTATGGAGGCATTGTCCAGGTTTGTGACATCTTTTTCAGAAAATATTTTTATCAGTTAAATAAGATGTATCATTTGCAAATTATATGCAAGATTTACGTAGAAATGTGTTTGTAGATAATCTCTCTTTCTTATTTTGATCAACACTTTGCAGGAATACGCGGCTAATGGAAGACCAGAGTTCTTTTTTGTTATTAACATACAGGTAAACTTGCTCTTTCATTTTGCTTTACCTTTCTCTCATTTGAACGAATTCACTTTTAGAGTATTTCATGGTGCTGGTATCTGAATCAGGTTCCTGGCACGACAACGTATAGTTTGGGCCTATATTATATGCTAAAAACTCCCTTAAAAGACACACCTCTTTTGGAGCGTTTTGTCAATGGTGATGACGCGTTTAGAAATTCAAGATTCAAACTCATACCACACATTTCCAAGGTACGTGTTCAAGGCATCTAAACGTTTTGTTTCTATTTGAAATATTATCGAGCTTCAAAACTTGTGTATGAGCTTGCTTGTTAATTAATAGAATTGGGGTCGATTAGTTTGATAAGTTTACACTTTTTTTATATTGTTTAACGTATCAAGATCGAGCCATTGCTTCAGACTTTACCTAACATAAAATTTTGTTCAAACTTGTTTGAATTCTATGTCGATTTTGAATGCAAACGAACTTTTATCAAATAGCTTCCTCCCATGATTGCATAATCTTAAGCATTTTAGGTGATTTTCATAGGGTTCTTGGATAGTAAAGCAGAGTGTTGGAAAGAAAGCTTGTTTGATAGGTCAAGCACTTACAATGAACTATTTTCGAGGCAAAAACTACTTGGAGGTAAGACCACTTTTTAAATTTTAATACATCTTCATATCCTGTTTTCTTACACATCCGACCGATATACTCAGATTGATGTCGACATTGGCTCATCAACGGTGGCAAGGAGCGTTGTTGGCCTCGTTCTTGGATACCTCAACAACCTTGTTATAGAAATGGCATTTGTAATACAGGTAAATCAACCTTTTTTCTTTCGGTATGTTAGGGACGAGATTGCACGATAATAAGATCTTAAAAAAAGTTGATTTTTCCTGGATTCTCAGGGGAATACAGAAGAAGAGCTGCCGGAAGTCCTTCTAGGGACGTGTCGGCTCAATCATCTTGACGTGTCCAAGGCCGTATCCAATCAGTAGAAACGGCCTTGGATAATAGTACTAGTTAGTATAGAAAACTATAACTAGCTCAAATCAGATGGATTAAGAGACAATCTTAATTTGATCATGTATTTATAGTTAATTATTTTTCCATCCCATCATCAATTAGGGAGAATTACAAGTAAATAGTTTCATCATTTATTTGATGGAGGAGAGAAGGGCTAGTAGGATTGTATATTAGCCTATGCGTTGTATCTTTAGGGAAATAAATCATTCAAAATTAATGTTTTTTTCTTTCTTTCTTTAAAGATGAGTATTATGGCAATAAATAAAAACTTCGGCTGTACTTACTAAAATAAATTTAGTAGGGATGATTTAATTTAAATCAAATTAATGTATAAAAATAAATGAAATTGTATTACTCTCTTATGGCATTGAAAGTTAATTTTTCTATCAATTTTTTTTTTTTTTTTGGGTAAACTACTCTTTTTCACATTTCATTATATAATTATCTCTCAATTACATCATCTTTAATATTTATTCTAATCATCTTTAATATTTATTCTATCGTATAATTTCTTAACCTAGGTGCACAAAGTTCATGAATAGTTTTTACGATGATGGAGGAATTATTACTCCATATTATTGTGGAGTGAAATTAATTTATAGAAAAGCTCTTCTCTTGTCTACTCCATATTATTGTGGAGTGAAATTAATTTATAGAAAAGCTCTTCTCTTGTCTACTCCATATTATTGTGGAGTGAAATTAATTTATAGAAAAGCTCTTCTCTTGTCCCTTGGTCAGACGGCCCAATCCAAACTCACATTCTGTAGAACGGGCCTCCCATCCTTGTATCCTCTCTAACGAGGCCCAAAAGCCTTATATATATATATGAAAGTCAATTATCACACAGAGGCTAAAGAAAAATAAAATTAAAAAGCCTTATATGTAAGTATGTGTGTGATTACAAAATTGACTAAAAATAAATCCAACTCAACTCGTTGACAACATATAAATGAGGCGAACTCAACTCAATTAAAAACATTGAGTTCAAGCATGGCAATATGGACTCCATTACACCCCTTTATTAATGGACATCAAATGTTATATATATGTATATGTTACTAAGATTATTATTGTTTAAAAAATAACCTAGAACCAATCTATTTTAAAATGCTGATTGTTTTAACTATTTTTCACGTTTCTTCCTAAATTACTTCTACATATTTCTTCCATTTTAATTAAAAATTATATTTTATATCCCTCCATCTTTCTCTTTCATAATAATGAAGTTAAGTTAACATTTATATTTTATTTTCTTATTAATTGAAAGGTAAATTTATAAAAATAAAATTAAATGTTCCTGAATTTTATACAAAGACAAAAAAGACAAATATAATGAAACTCATATATAACTAGACAAATTCTTATATGCAATTGAATTTTAAATAATTTAAATATATCCCTATTCAATTAAATTAAGGGTACGACTTATGAGTAGGAAACAATTAAACTTTACCTAGCCCAGACAAATTAGGGCCTCAATTGATTGAGATCATGCAGTTGCATGGGAATTGGGAAACCAACAACGTAGGATGAGTTTCCATTGATGCCCCTGCTGAATTTCTTCATCTTTCATTTACTTTTATTCTTCTACCCCTAAGATCCATGAACATTTAACTATGGTAAATTCTTATACGCAAATGTTAAATTTATCTAATTTAATTTATTGAAATTTAATTTCAATTGTATAGGACACAAATATTACTCGAAATAGTATATAACTAGTGCTAATCGAATCCAAATATTTACTATTGCAAAAGATTCTACTCCTATTAATTAGTACAGTATCTTATTTTCGAATTTTATTTTATTTTTGCTTCCTTTACATTTAGCACATTTTTTTTTTTTTAAAGGCAAAGATGAATTTTATTAATAACTTTAAGTACAAGGAGCACTCAAATCGTTCTCACTATTCGAGCTACAAGAGAGGGACTAGACTAAAATGGTTACAAATTACTCGATCGGTATACATTCGGTGGGGGAGCACTCCCAATTATGAAACGAAATAACAAAATTAGCGAAATACTCGGTATACATTCGGTTACAAATTAGCACGTACTCTTGTGTTATTAGTGATAATTTTTTATGTCATTAATTAATACATTTAGGGCATGTTTGCTTCATGGGTTGGGATAAGATGGGTTAAGATGTGGGGGAGGCTAGATAAACCTAGGGGGAGAGACTAGATAAACCCAAGGGGAGGCTAGGTTGTCTAAACCCATGGAATCTAGTTTATAAAACCCGGGTCAAGATGTTTAAAATTATGAGAAATCAAACATGGGAGAAGGTGGGTTTACCGTTTACCTATCAAACCCATCACTAAACCCCCTAAACCCATTAAGCAAACATACCCTTAGTGTGTATACAGTGTATGGAGTAATAACTAATACTCCATCCTTCACAAATAAGTGACATTTTGGCAATATTTGTATATAATTAAATGACGTTTTAGCCCATCTTTTTCACAATGTCTCTCAATTTTACCCTAACTTTAACTTTAGAAAACATTTGTAATTTTTAACTTACTTCTGTTAATACGAAATCTCATGCTTTCTTACTTTTTTCGAACGGTAAATCTTCTTTTCATACAAATTTATTAATATATAAAGATATAATATTTATAGAAAGCTAAAATTAAGAAATGTAGTAATAGAATCTCGTTTTTCGTTTATTATTGAAAGAATTCTGTCTCATCTAAAAGTTCGAACTTGTAGAGAGAGTGAGAATTAATTCTTGTATATTAATTCCTAACACTCCCCCTCACTCGTGGGCCGTATTAACACCTCTTACTTTTTTTGGGGAGGAGTTAATTCCTAAAACTCCCCTCACTCGTTGGGGTATTAACACCTCTTACCCTTTTTTGGGGAGGAGTTAATTCCTAAGACTCCCCTCACTCGTGGGGTATTAACACCTCGTACCCAAATCGAACCCAGATCGTTTTGCCTGGTTTGCTCTGATACCATGAAAGAATTGTGTCTCATAAGTCCGAACTTGTAGAGAGAGTGAGAATTAATTCTTGTATATTAATTCCTAACAATTATAAATTAAGAATTTTTTGTTAATACATACGTTTCCTTAATTTCATCAATATAAAAATTACTTATTTGTAAACAGGAGACTAAAATACAAGATAAAAAGTTAAATTGGTAAAATGAGATTTATGGTTTATTCATTTATGCCTTTATTTCTGTCGGTGAAAAGAGAAGGAAAAAAAAATCTCACATGAAATTATCACTTTTAAACGGCGCCTAAAACGGTGGTCGCCATCTGAATTAAATATTTTCCACGTCACGATCACCATATTTTATTAAATTATCAGTGCCACGTGGCGTGATAACATGCTCCTTTTATTTGCCTTATATTACGCACCTCACATGTTTTTAGGTACATTTATGTCGTGTAAGATCTCAAAAAAATATTGCTCATAAAATATTTGAATATATACACTAATATACCGTATATACGTTAACATTTCATGTGTAATTTTAGTCAGTTTGTATTTATATAAACATTATAATTGTTTTTCTTTTTTGAAAAGGAATACAACCATTGATCGAATAAGCACATTGGATTAAACATCGTTTTTGTGTATAACTCGTAATCTATACGAGAAATTAAAGTAGATTATATTATAGAGGATGCCTTTAGTGAGACGGGCATAATTTGAGTATGGTGATTTTATATTTTAGAAGAAATAAATGATCTATATATATTAAATAAATTTTGTGCAACAGGCTCTACAAAAATATAAATGTGAAGATTTGAATTTGTGAATTTCGATTACTTACGAACTGGGATATTTCATAAAATGGATGAATATTTATGTTTATGTTAGGACTATAAGCTAAGCGAGAGGTCATGGACAAAATTGGGAAGAAATATTATTAATTTTCTATGTATAGTATGCTTACGTGCGATAATTAATTTACAAATACATACTAATATTATAGTATTAATTATTTGAATCATGCGTGGAAGTGCTAAATAATATATAAATCATAGCCCTGATTTAAGGAGAGACGATGACATTTGATGCCTCTAAAATTCAAATTGTTGATATAAGCCAAATAATAATTGAATAGAATATATATATGAGTACATGCTCCAAGAAAAAAAAATAAAATAGTATTCGATCCCCATATAAGTTTTTCAATATAGATAAAATAAAATATAAAGTAAAGTGTAAGAATAAAATATTAAAATTATTTATAAAAAAAATATATGAAAAAATTATACTCCTCCCCCGAAAAGTTTGCGGGGAATCTTGGGCGCATGTTTTAAGAAAATACAGTAGTGTAATGATCGGAGTGTTGAGGAGTAATTTTATAAATTTTTATATACTCCCTCCGTCTCGTGATTATTTGCACACTTTCCTTAACGAGCGTCCCAACATTATTTGCACACTCTAAAAAAGTAAATAACTCACATAATTTTTACCAGGCCTCCTTTATTTTACTTGGGCCCACAACTTAACTCAATTTATAACTTTAGTCAAATCTCCACCCACTTTAGTCAATGAATTACCAATAATACCCCTCCTTTATTCTACCATACACGTCAGTATATTCCATTTTCTTAATTTCCGTGCCGGTCAAACCATGCACAAAATCCTGGGACGGAGGGAGTATAAAGTAAATAAAGTAGGTAGATTGAGTGTATGGTGGGCCCCAAAAGTAATGACATGAAGGGTAAATATGTGTATATTATGAGGGTGAGGATTAATTGTAATGATTATTTCTATTTTGGGGGTATGCAAATTTTTCAGGGATAAACTAAAAAGAAAAGTATGAAAACATTTCAGGGAGGGAGGGAGTAGTTAAAATGATCAAAATGATAAAATAAAAAATTTACAAGCCGTACATTTTTTTTTTAAATGGTTTGATATCATGTGCGTGAGAGGGGATGCTTCACAAATTGGCAATGAAAGTCCACTAATGTTATCAATCAAATATTTGAAATCAAAATCTGAGTTCAATTTTTTGTATACAACCTATTTTTAATTGAAAAGAATTAAGTCAACTATAGTGAGATTTTGGTATGTGATTATGAGGGAAATATCACAAATACTATCTGAACATAGTTCTTGATCATATATGTGCAACTGATTCCATTTTATTTGAATTGTATAAACGAGTTATAGTTAGTATTGTATAGGTAATAGGTCAATCCAAGTTCAAAAATTATAACATGAATAGTTGTTCATATCATAAGCGATGTTACATACTTACATTTGAACTCGACTCAAGTAAAAACTACTGAAAGCAAGAATCTAATTAAGGTTGGAGGTGGACAATGTGAACTTTTTGTTAACCTCTCAAATGAAATGAAGTTACATGTGATGGAGAAACACCTAACGGTGAGGGTGTCGGTTAGCCTAGGACATAAAGTCAAGTGCATTTATTAAATACGTATCTAATAAAAGAAAATAGGTAAAGTCTAGTATACACTTCCATGTTGCACTTTTCGGTAAATTGCACTTTTCAGTTTACTGATTTACACTTTTTGGTAAATGGTATTGCACTTTTCAATTATTACAAAAAATATTATTATGCAGTTTAATAATTGAAAAGTGCAACACCATTTACCAAAAAGTGTAAGTCAGTAAACCGAAAAGTGCAACATAGACTAGGGTGCACAACATGCACTCGAGTCCATAGCAGACCAACCCAATAAAATAATACTACTCTAGAAACTAAGCTAAAAATTTTTGGGGTTTTTTTTTTTTTTTTTTCTAAATTTTATTTAATTTTGAAGCAAAAATATTGGGAATAATGCATTATACTAACATCATATATACTTGGTTTTAGAAGACAAGAAATCGTATAAACTACGTAGTCAGATACAAGGTCAAATGATAGTAGCATATTTTTTTAATAGTAGGAAATAATTGTAGTACATTACAACCACCGACGCCGTAGAAAGACCGTCTCTTTCCGGTGAAGGTTTAATTAGCTATGGCTTGTCACCTGATACACCCGGTGGTAATCAGTGTCGGCACCGACACGCCACAACTTTTACCGGTAATATAGTTGGCAATTTTAATCACTGGTTTCTTAAAAATAAATTGTATATCAACATTTCTTTTAATTATAAAATTTACTGTAGATAGATATGATTTCAAGTTTGCAGAAAAGGGAATGTTTGCCACGTAATTTAGAATTTATATATAGTGACCCCCCTCTCAAAATGAGGATTTTCTTAATTTTTATAGACGGCAATAAAATATGTATAGTGTAATTAAAATTTTAAATTTTATGTATAAAATTTTTAATATATTTTTATTTATGGATCATCTTAAACATTTTAAGCACTTTAAAAAAGAAAAGAAACTACTCCGTATATTTTAAAATTATAAAAAAAAAAAAATTAATTTATATTATTACTTTTAGAATCCACACACTCAAACTACTTGAAAAGCTTATCGTTAATTTTTTAGTTTACAAAATATCAAAAGTAGAAAGAGTTAATAAAGTAGAAACCGTTTATGCGCTTATCGTTAATTGTGACATAACTAACGTTAAGTTATCGGCTTGTTGCAGTCAATATTTCATGAAGATGTCGAAACTATATTAGCGAATGATTGGATTTTTTTTTATGGAAGTTAAATACCCATCCATTTTTTCCCTTCCCATGACTCGCGAATGATTGAATTTTTTTTTATGGAAGTTAAATACTCATCCCTAGGTAATAGTGCTCTAACCACTTGAGCTATCCCACTTTGTCTTAGTGAATGATTGGATGGAACTAGGTAATTAAGGTTTACTATGAAAGTGTTTTTTTTTTTTTTTTTGAACGGTCTATCTAAGGGGTTTAAACAAGGGAAAATGTCCGTTTTGCCGTTTTGGGGAATTTTTGCAGTTCAATATTCTGCACATAACCTTTTCAAATTAAGCAGCTAGTACACAGTATTGTATATGAGATTAAATCATGCTACGAAATTAAATGTTATAATCAACAATATCATAAATAATTATGACAAAAACTTTTTATAATATATTGTATATTAGTACTATTGTGAAATATATTTAAATAGTTATTCCGGTCAGACCCATCATACCTGATTTGCACCTTTCATGTCGCGCAAAAATCAAAAGAGAGAGAAAAATTCTCAGAAAACAAGATCTTGTTGATGATATTTTTATTTATCCGATTTGCTAATTTTGAATGGAAGAAATTAACTACCATATGTCGATTTGTTTCAATTAATTGTTGATTGTTGTGTATTATGTAATTTCAGAGATGAACTATTCAAGATCACTACAAAAAACAGCCCATTTAAAGAGGGCAAAGGCGAGGGAATTGCCCTCTTTAAGCGTTTTGGCGACAGCATAGGCGAGGGGCAGTCGCCGTCGCCGAAGTGTTCCTCTCTAATTTATTGGCGAGGGCACTCTCGCCTATTACAGAGGGCAGAATCGCACTCGCGTATTGGCGAGGGCCAAACACACTCGCGTATTGGCGAGGGCATACCCACTCGCGTATTGGCGAGGGCGCGTGCCGTCGCCCATTAGCGAGAGTGTGTCCCGTCGCCTTTTCCCGAGAGCGATCTCGCCAATACGTTGTATTTTAAAAAAAAGCAGACCTGGTTTCGAACCCATTCAGATCTGGGCGCGCCTCACCACCATGCCACCATTAATTTTTTTTATTCAGATCTCGGCACGCGCATGGGGGGTCGAACTCGCGACCTCCTGGATGTGAAGAGTTTATGCGCCCCTGTGTGCCAAATTGCCAATTAGGCTAGGAGCTTTAGTCGTAATATTTTAAATGTATTATATATTTATCCCTTTTAATTTCTATTTTTATTCTTTAACTCAATTAATTTAATAAATTACCAACTATATGTTATTAACTCAATTAATTATATTAGCTCAATACTTAATTAATTTAACAAAGCCCCCCGTTACTAAATTTAATAACTTATACTTATATATGTATTAATTAACTCAATTTATTTAACAAATCCCTTCATTAATGCTAAATTTAATAATTTATACTGTATGTATTAACTCAATTTTATTCTTTTATTATTAATTAAGTCAATTAATTGAATAAATTACTAACTCAATTAATTTATATATTAGCTCAATACTTAATTAATTTAACAAAAGCCCTTCATTACTAAATTTAATAACTTATTAACTCAATTACCAACTATAATTAACTCAATTTATTTAATAAATTACCAACTATATGCTATTAACTCAATTCATTTATATATTAGATCAATACTTAATTAATCACACAAAAGCAATATGAATTAAAACCATTAAAATAAAACATTGTCTCGTACGTTCACTTCAATTCAAGTACACATCATAAAAAAAAATCCCAAACAACTTAATCAATTTTTTAAAATCCAACAAGACAACATAACTTAAAATGTACTCCATCAATCATCGACCATCAGCAGCGTCATCATCACCATCATCATCATCATCATTCCTAGCACCCTTCCCGTTACCCGACCCCCCTCTGAACTGGCTCATCATTGATGCCATCTGTGATGCCATCTCACGCGCAAACTCTTGACGTAAGCGCTCCTCCGTCTGAGTGACTGATTGCTGCAGTTCTTCACGTAAGAGACGCTCTCTCTCTCGACTAGCCCTCCGCTCTTCCAAAAGAGCATTGTCGATGTCGGTCTGGCTAAATCGTCCAAACGACGTACCGGAAGATGTCTCACCAGGACCAGAAGTGACACGTCTGTTCTTTCCTAGTTGCCCAAGACCCTTCAAGCGACCGTGAGATCTTCCAACTTTCTTCACGAACAACTCAGACATTTCCGGCAAGGGTAGGGTCTGGCTGCTGGAACCATCATTTGAAGGATCATGATCAGATGACGGCTAGGTGAGATGTGACAATTCCTCTTGCACCTGATCCTATATGTGCATATGTAAAATTTGGTTAATATACATGTCAATACAATTAAATATTATATTTAATATAATATATGTATACACTTACCAGAATATCACCCATATGCCCGTATGTGTACGTTCCGTTAGTGTAACGGTGGTAATATTCGATAATCTCCCAGTCGTAAGTTGGTCGTCCCGTCCTCTCCTCCTATATTTTGAAGAACATAAAATTAAATTAATTAAAATGAACTCAAATTACTTATAATTGAACATAAATACTTACAATCCGTCTGGCCACCTCGGCTGCCCCACGAGATCCCCCTTTATGTCTAGCAAAATCGGTACCCGGGCCTCCAGGCTCTGATAGTCGGTTCTTCCGACACTGCTCGCTCTTCTTAATTGTGTCCGGATGATTCCAGTGGCGAACCAAGTGCTCCCAGACATCGTTGTCCCAATTCGGCTTCTTCTTCTCCAGCTCCCACAATCCCTTGTAGTGGTTCAACATATCACTGTATCGATTTGCTGCTCTCTCAAGAAAGAGCATGTACACTAATGCAGTGTCAACAGTCTCTGGATCCCACGTAACCTCATTCTGCCAAAAAAATTTGATTAATTATAACAAAATGTGAATGAATAGATATGTTACACATCATTAAATTATACCTGGAATGTATCCCACCACCGTTGAAGTACACCTGGGGATACCAAGCCAAATGTGTGTGCGCCAACCTCCATATTCCGGTACATGATATGTCTGATGGTGGTCGAGATTAGACCCGAAGGCATCATCCTGTTGTTACACATAATTAATTTGAAAATGAATAATTATGTAATTCATTATAATGAAAATTATAAGATATGTAATACTTACGCTCCACGATAGATCGTAAGACGAATACGACTCTCGTGTGCGTCTGTCGCCTGGCTGGCCGCTGTCTCGACAGACACACGTCCGACTGGGTCCGGTATCGGTGGATCCTCCTGCGCTGTATACATGTGGGGCATCTGGGGAACTTGTGTGTAGTACGGATAGGGGGTCGATCCCTGCATATATGTGGGGCATCTGGGGAACCTGTGTGTGTAAAATTACTCAAGTCGGAACGCACAATCTACAACAAACAAACAATTCATCCCGGCCTCCAACATCGATTTAATTTCACTTATTTCCAACAATTAATTATAACATTAATTCTCCCAATTAACACATTCATGCATAACAATTAACACACCAATTAATAATTAACACATATATATACATGCATATATAAAACATAACAATAATTATATTAACACATTCATAACAATTAACAATCTTAATTAATCCTAATTAACAATATACATATTTTTCTAACATAATTACAATCCTAACATTACACAACAAAACTATATACATGCATATATATATACACAATATATATATATATACATATATAATATAATATAAACATATATATACAACTTTTAATTTAATCAATAAAAACGCATAAATTTACCGTAGAAATGAACCCCTCGAAGTGTAGAACACAAATATCCAAAAATTAGTCTCGATTAGTAGCTCCGGCAGCGGCGGTGGCGCGGTGGGCGAAGTAGCGGCGGTGTATATTTTTGGGGTGAAGCAGCGGCTGTACGAATTTGGGGAAGGAGGAGGGGGTTTTAATTGGGCCTTAGGCGAGGGCATTTACGAGGGCCCCACCCCCCTCGCCAATTAGCGAGTGGGGGACCGTCGCCAGTTTCCGAGGGCCACAATGCACTCGCTAATGAGCGAGTGCAAAACACGCCGTCGCCAAATCCCTCGCCAATACACGAGTGCATCTTTTTCCACTCGCTAATTAGCGAGTGTGATTCCGCCCCTCTCCAATTCCCTCTTTATTTGTGCCCCTCTTTAAATCCCTCGCCAAATAGCAAGGGTGAAATACCCCTCGCCAATTCCCCTCGTTATTTGAGCAATTTTTTGTAGTGGATGAGTGGATCTAATTCTATATTTTTTTTTATTTTTGGATGGACTAGATGACATTTTATTAATGCATTAACATGTCTTTCTCAATAAAGTAATACACTTGTATTTATATAGTAACACAATTTTCAATACATTACATGTTTTATTGTAAGGACAAATATGTGTTACTCAAAAGCCAATTATGTGTTACTTGTTATTACCGTAACACATATTTGTATGTACATTAATATATAATTGTATTTATAGTAACACATGTCAGAAAAAAGTTTTTATGTTTGTTTTTTACGTGATTTTTTTTTTAAATTGTGTTCGATTTGGTATGACTTGCAAAAGGTCTAAGACTTTTTTATCCTTAAATTAATTGTACTAATATTTCATTTGAAAAGTCAATTTATGTGTTATTTGTACTTACAATAATATATAATTATTTTCATAGTAACACAGATTTGAAACCCTTTTTTTTGTTAGTCTTCTGTGCGACTTTTGTGCGATTTTTTAAAAAGATCTGTTTGACCTAGTATGACCCGCAAAAGGTCCACAATTTTTTATAATTCCTTACCTATATTGATATTTTATGTGAAATATTTCACATAAGTGTCCCACAACAATTATATGTAATATCATAAATAAAATTAATAATTAATAATACCATATATTTAATTCCAAGTAATACATGAGCAATACAAATCAATTCTTTCAGAATAAGAAATTTATAAAAGAGGAAAAAAATCAACTTCATTTCTTAGTTTCAAGTTTGAACAAGGGGCATGTTATGTTTAGTTTGGTGGGAATGATTGGAGTTTGAAGAGAGTGATGTATGTAGGGGGGAGGAGTAAATCAAGCAATAATTTTCTGATGGAATTTGGTACGTATCTTGTGTCGGTAATACGTACTCTGTCCACTGTCTCAGCCCAAACAAAATATCTATGAATAAATTCTTTTTCTTTTTTTGTATACCACCAAAACTTCCAATCTACACAATGCCCCACAATCATCGAACTTTTTCAACGTACATAAAAAAAAATGTTTTTTTTTTCTTCTCTTGATTTTATTTTATAAGAATAAGTGCACTAAATTAACTTTTAAGGTTACGGTCTAATAATCCAAAATGATGTCTCATGGAGTATTTCTTTTTTATTTTTCCTAAAATATAGAGTAATTAGTTTATTTGTGTGTAAAATGTTTAAAGTACTTTTAAATGCAATAAATAATATTTTAATATTCAATAAATAAAAATATATTTAAAAGTTTATAAGTAAAATTCAGAATTTTGAACACAATAAATAATACTTTATTAATTTATGTTAAAATGAAAAAAAGACAATTGTTTTAGGAGAAAGGGGTAGTTGGGAGAGAGTCCATATATTTTCTTGGGTATGTATATTAATATGTGACGTTTAACCTTTCTTTTCTTTACAAATTAGATGAAATTTTATATTTTTCAATGTATATTTATTGCATTTCTTTTTAATTTTGTAAAATTTAATAATAAGAAAAAATTGAATAGATCAAACTCAGTGTAGTTAGATGGTAAAAACTCTTACAAACAAATTTGACAAAGTGAGATAGCTCAAGTGGTTAGAGCAACACTACCTTGACCTTAGGTCCTGGGTTCGAGTCATGAGGAGGGGAAAAAAAGAGATGGGTATTTAACTTCCAATAAAAAAAAAATAAAAAAATTGAATAGAATGTATTATGAGAGAGTTGAGAAATATAAGATTAAAATTGAATAGGGAGTAGTTGAATTGAAAAATGAATTAGATTTGAATAGAGGAGAGTCATGGGGAGAGGAAAAAAAGAGATGGGTATTTAACTTTCCATAAAAAAAAAAAAAAAATTGAATAGAATGTATTATGAGAGAGTTGAGAAATATAAGATTAAAATTGAATAGGGAGTAGTTGAATTGAAAAATGAATTAGATTTGAATAGAGGATTAGATTGATTTTCATCACTCTTCTATATAAAAGAGAGGTTTACAAGAAAGAAAAGTTACAACTGTTAAAATAGAAGTTACAATCAACAAAAAAAAAAATCTTTCATTTGTTGTTGATTTCACAAATTTGTTCTTAAAATATTTTAAAACTCCAAATAAATGTGTTCTTTTAATAAGATACCATAGATAAATACTCTGTTTCATAAAATTTGTGGCATTTCTTATTTTGTATATAATTAAAGAACATATTTTTTTAACACATTTATTCATTAATTTTTCCTTTTTCCTTCTCTTTTTTCACTCTTCTTTTGAATCTTTCAAAAAAAGTCATTAATATATTTTTTTAAAAAACTATTATAGAGGTTAATAGGGATAGTTTAAGAAGATCATTGGTAAAAATAGAAAAAAATGATAAACTTTTTAAAACAAAATTTAAAATAAAATGCACAAATATTATAAAAATGTGTATTTATTAAGAGTAATATATATACATTTATGTAAAATGATGTTTGTTTTGAATGTGAGAAAGTATTGATTTTCTTTATTGCCGACTCTTGGTCTGTACATTAGAAGTGATGTAGACGTGACAATTCATGATTAAACCCATGCATTTATTTATGCCCTTTATTATTTCTTGATCGATAATTAACTTTATTCTTCGATAGTTAATTCCTCAATTTACCATTTTAAATAATTACACGCACAACAAATAGTTTTAAGTTTATAATGCTCAAATGTACTTGAAGTTGGATCGATTTCAAATAACCTTAAATATTTAATTTTGTCTTTGACTATAATTAATTTAAAAAAAAACAAATTAATAAATATAGCGGTTTCTTCTTATGGTAGTTTTTTTGTAGGGATAAATTAAAAATATAAAATTCTATGAAATTGAAAAGATTGTTAGCACCATCCCCTGGCTCTGACACATATAACATGCACATTTGAGATATATATTAAAACAATTATATAATAATAAGATTAAAATATTTAAACCTCGCCAATCTTGTGCAGGAAACATGCTTAAGCATGTCTTGCGATCAGCATAAAAGCATGTGGTACAAGTCTAACTCATGTGCAGTGTACGTATCAGTATCACTGAATTTTATTCAGATCCTAATTACTCCCTCCGTCCTTCCCGTTACTTTTTGTGGCACAAATATTAAGAAAAGTGATTAAATAATAAATATAATACAAGTGATGTGATTGAAAGAAAGAGAGAGAGAAAAAGTAAGATATAAAGTGATGTGTATGAAAAAATACTTACCAAAAAGGGTATGAGAAGCTTATAGGCGGACGGACCAAAATGGTAAAATTGGAAGCTTATAAGCGAATGGAGAAAGTATTATTTTACATGTATTTATATTTATATATGTTCATATATGCAATTATTATTATAAACAGACAATGTAACTACACTGGCTTTAATCATGGAACAACAGTCCGTACATGTTAATCATAGAATAATTTTATTCAGATCGTAATTATTGTTTTTACATTTTAATTTCTTTTTTATTCGTCACAATTTTTACATTCTAAAAAGAAAAGTTTCCCACGACACTTACCTTTCAAATTCTCATTTAAAAAAGTTAGAAAGACTTCAATACCCATACTTTATCATTTTTTCTTAATTTTCATGCTCAGTTTAGTGTGAAAAGTGAAAACTGATCTAGCACATAGGGAATATATATACTTGATATTTATTTTGCATAAAAAATTTCAAACTATATTGTACGGAGTATTTATTAAATAAATTATCTATTTATCTCACAATTGTTTGCACACTTACCTTATTCGCTCGTTCTAAAATTGTAAAAAAGAATTTATTTTCATAAACTCCACTCTCACGATATTCTTATATTTACACAAAATATTATTACTTTTACATTCACTTCAATTATTTTATTTACATTATTCATTAAAAGTTTACAAAATTATCCCTCAATACTCCGATCCACCTATTACAATTTTTTTTATCACAAATTTGATGAAAAGTTGAAAACAATTATGGCGATGCCTACTTTTATCAGTATCTTTAAAGTTAAGTTTGTTGATTAGCAACCGTAATTATGTCGACTAATTTTTTTCGACATGCCTAGCAGCTCCATAACTACATTTATTTATTTTTATTTTATTATAAAGTTCACTGGTTTGATATGATCTAAATGATAATTTTACCCATAAGTGGCAAGTCTTGGAAGCTATAATTAAAGAAGCGACTATATATCTTGTTATTAATTCATAATGTTTTGTAGGACACACCATAATTATACCACCAGTTTCAACTTTCAAGTAAGATGTGTGAGCCAAAATAAGGTGCCTTTTTTAAAAGAAAATAATGGAATTTGATTTGAGAAGGTATTTCGAATGAAATGATTTAAAAATAGATGAATTTTAAATAATATGGTTTTAGTGAGGATTTAAAATTCTCTTAATTTTAATTAAAAAATATATATGCTAAGTATTTGAAATTTATTCATTTACTTTTTAATTCAAACAAGTGAAGTGGATTTGAATTAGACCAAATCCCTCCGTCAAAATAGAACCTAAATGAATTAGAAAACAAAAGCGTGATATTTGATTCGGGTGGAATTTACACATTTTAGGAGCACATGTAAAGTGATTGGGTGTGAGATTGCTCGTTTTTGTGCTCACTATTGCTATGTTATCGTAGCATTTTGATGTGATTTTGGTCATAATTGTTAGAAATGGTGCTACTAACCTTGTTGTTAAGAAATGTGTTCAAAGTGTAGGAAACAAGGTGAAATAGTCCGTTTTAGAAGGAAAACGAGCATTGGCGCGTGGGAATTGAAGTTCGGTTGGAGGACAAGAAGGAAAGCCAAGGAAAAGTGTTAGAAAAATCAAAGTAGCAGAAGTCACTCGGCCGGCCGAGTGAGTAAAACTTACAGAAACTCTCTGGAACTACCTTGTCACTCGGCCGGCCGAGTGATTCCACACTGGCGGCCGAGTGACTTAACACTGGCGTCCGAGGGATTTAACACTGGCGGCCGTTTGACTTCTGGAACCAATTTTGGTTCTGGAAGTCCCCCTCACTCGGTTGACCGAGTAATCCACTCGGTTGACCGAGTAATCCACTCGGTTGACCGAGTCAACTCACGATTTTCGGGGTTTTTTGAGAATTTTGAAGAACTTCAAGGACCCAAATGCTAATTTCGTCTCACACACTTTTGGAAGCTTTAAATAGCTTCAAAACTCAGTTTGTAAAGAACTTTTGTCCCTCATTTATTACAACTCTTAAACCCTAGTTCATCTTAACTCCATCTTCCACATTTATTGCACTTTAATTCATAGTTTAGCTTCAAAGTAGATACTTAGCATAGGTTTTTGAAGAACAAGGCTCCACACTTTTGTAATAGCTAGGTATTTTGAAGAAACAACAAGGTGACTTCAAACCATTCTCTCATTTTCTATATAATTCCATATTTAATGTCTATCTTGAGTTATTTGTATGTTTTAGCCATGGGTGTTTCTCAAAACACCATGGGCTAAGTTTATTTATGCTTTGGGTGTTATAAAGCCATGTGAATATTGAGTTTGGAATTGTTGAGCCTTGTTATTGTTAAGATTAGATTTTTTGCTTCTTTTAATGGGTATTATTGGTACTTTGTATGTTAACTTCTATTAATCCATATTTAGATGCATGTTTAGCGTAGACGAGAGTTACATGGACATGTCTATATTTATGGTGTGAGTTGTTGGTATGCAAATGTGTTAGTTATACTTTTAATTCGTCGAGAGAGAGTTAATCGTATTAGGACCCCATTAAAGGACATTAATTACTTGAATGGTTGTTTGAGTAGTTGGTGAGGATTAGGAAGAAAACCTTATTACCGGGTTTGGGAACACCTTAGAATTAAGGCTATATTACCCGAAGGGAAATGGTTGTCATCCTAGCATTTAGGTGCTCTTAGCAAATATTAATTAAAGCAATTAACAAAGTAAAATCAATTCCTCTCTATTTCACTAGGTGGAGAACACCCGAAGCATTCTCTCACTCTTGCACTTCTTCGAATTAAATTCGTAGTTGTTCTTTGTTTTAATTGTCAATTTCTTGCTTTGATAGTAATTTTTCTTCTTAAGTTGTGGTAATTTATCTTATTGGTCATTTGCTTATTTTTAATAGTTCAAAGTTACTTGTTAGTTTCTAGGTTGGTGTTTGATTTAATTTCTTGCATCTTGGTAGTAAGTTAGCTTAATTTTAGAAATCCAAAACCCGAAACCGTAGTTACATTAGTTATTACAACACAAAACTCTAGGGATCCATTGCACAAACCCACCTCCTAGGTCGATACTACTTGGTCGAATACTTCCATTACTACTACGAACCCTTATGCTTGAGGGGAAGTAGTTAGTCAACCTATAGTGACCAAAAATTCGTTCAAGTCATGAAGCATGTTTTGATGTGGATTTCATTGATTTATGCATTGATTATGATTGTTTGAGCCAAAATGAGAGAAAGGTTGTGTTTTTGTCAATTTTATAGGAAATACGATGGAATTTGGAGCAAAACACCAACCATACTTTACTGGATCAGGAAGAGGAGTGCACCGTTGGATTCGTCTCAAAAAATGGAGTGGAATGAAAAAAAGAATCAAGTCAATCGGAGGTCGGAAGCTCGAGATACGAAGAGACGAAAAAAACATGCCCGGGTAGAATCGACCCGGGCGGGTCAAAATCGACCCGGGCGGGTCAAAACCACCCGGGCAAGGGCAGATTTTGAGGATGTTCGTATTTGGCCCGGGTGAAACCCACCCGGCCGGGTGGTTTCGACTCGGGCAAGGCCATAAAAGTGATTTGGTTCGTATTTTGGCCGAGTGGCATGCCCGGGTGGGAGCCACTCGGCCGGGTCACATCAATTTCGGGGTGTTTTGGCCATTTTCTCCATTTTCGAGGGACCTAAGTGCAAATTTCGTCCAAGACTTCTACCCCAACTATAAATAGCTCAAATTTGAGTTTTAGAAGGGGAGTCTTACTCCTTTTCCAAGCATTTTCTCACACACAAACACATAGTTGTAGGTGTTCTTCATTTTTAGTTTAATTTCTTCAATAGATTAGATAGAATAGTGGTTTTTACTTCAAATCAAGCTACGATTATCATCGGGCATCGTCTATTACATCGTTTTGTAGCTAAATTTGCATGATCAAGGTGATATTACTCTATTTTGCAATCCAATTTGGTATTTTCTTAATTTCTTCAATCTCTTGTTATTTTATTATGAGTTTGATGTTATTTGTTGTTGTAGCCATGGGATTCTCTTCTAGAACCATGGGCTAATACTCAATTGCCTTGGGTTTGGATGTTTTGATTAGAATTTAGTGTAATTGTGGATTAATTGCATGATTAGCTTATAATTTGGGTTTTTATGTTTTTAGAGTTGTACTTTGATTGATTCATTTGGTTGATTAACCCTATTAGCGAGCATGTTCGATTATGTTTATTGCAACGAGAGTTGGATAGCGTGATTGGGAGTGTGAGTGTGAGTTTTGGTCAATTGAATAGAAGTTAATTAGTAATTAGCTCACCCGAGAGGGGTGTTAATGGCTAGACCGACAACTTTAGACACTAAACAAATAGAGGTCGTCTAGGAGTTTGGTGAGAGGGCGTTTCATAAGCATTAGTAACCGTGTTGAAAGTGCTTATGCAACACTATCTTAGGAGCTTATGGTATTTGGTTAGATCCTAAAATTGTTAATCAATGCACGATGTTTACCTATGCCTTTCGAGGGGGTTTGCACACTTATGTGATAGCCTTTAGCTTGATCCAAATTTGTCGTAAAATCATGTAATTGGTTCACTAGTTCACTTAATTGCTCACAAAACGGAAACACCCGAGGCAATACCCTTCCCTTGCACTTTCCAACGAAAGTTAGATAGCTTGTTATTTTTGCCACTAGTTTTCACTACTTTAGTTAATCTAGTTTAATATTTTTGTTCTTATTCCCAAAAATCCAAACAAACACGTGTAGTTACTACAATAGCATGCATACTCGTAACTTTAGGGATTCACTAGCACTCAATTAGGTCCTTGGAACGAAATTTTACTTGGTAAACTTATCGTACTACTAACGAACCCATACGCTTGTGGGGATCGTATAGTTGTAAAAAGTGCAAAAATTCGATCCAATGCCTTTGGTTTGAAGAAAAAAAAATGGCAAAGTTGTGAAAAGAAAAAAAAAGATGGAAGTGAAAAGAAAAATTGTGAAAGAAAAGAGGGACAATGAGCCCCAAGTGCCTTAGAAGAAAATGAATTGAAAGGTGAAGTGATTGGGTACAAAAAGAGGAGGTGGTGATTGCATGAGAGAAATTTGAATGAAAAGTGAGAATGAAGGTGTGTAAACCTTATGAGCATAAGCTTGATGTGTTGAAAAACAACTTTCGTTCTCCACTAGACGAGTCACTTCCTCCATATTCATCATACCCCGTCCAAAGAGCCAACGTTACGTCCTTGTTTAAGCCCTATTGATCCCATTGTTGAACATGGTTGTGGTGGAAAGATGGTAGAGCTTGGGCAAGCATATGGGAATTGCAATGCATGATTTGATTGATGAGTGCTTATTGTCCTTAATTTGTTTGAGTGTTTGAGAGAAACACTATATCTAGGGAGTTGAACTTTAACATTTTGATATTGTCATCACCATCACTTGTTGTTGTGTGTTGAGCATGTGTGAGTAATTAGTTGGATCTTCAATATTGAACTTGTGATCATTTTTGAGAATGTATCTTGAGGAAGAAGAATTCATTTCATGTCATTTGATACGTGGAATCTTTCATTGATCATCTAGTTGTAAATTTCACCCTCATGTTGTATTTCTTTCGTTGCTCGAGGACGAGCAACACTTTAAGTTTGGGGGAGTTAATTCGGGTGGAATTTACACGTTTTAGGAGCACATGTGAAGCATGTTTTGATGTGGATTTCATTGATTTATGCATTGATTATGATTGTTTGAGCCAAAATGAGAGAAAAGTTGTGTTTTTGTCAATTTTATAGGAAATACGATGGAATTTGGAGCAAAACACCAACCATACTTTACTGGATCAGGAAGAGGAGTGCACCGTTGGATTCGTCTAGAAAAATGGAGTGGAATGAAAAAAAGAATCAAGTCAATCGGAGGTCGGAAGCTCGAGATACGAAGAGACGAAAAAAACATGCCCGGGTAGAATCGACCCGGGCGGGTCAAAACCACCCGGGCAAGGGCAGATTTTGAGGATGTTCGTATTTGGCCCGGGTGAAACCCACCCGGCCGGGTGGTTTCGACCCGGGCAAGGCCATAAAAGTGATTTGGTTCGTATTTTGGCCGGGTGGCATGCCCGGGTGGGAGCCACCCGGCCGGGTCACATCAATTTCGGGGTGTTTTGGCCATTTTCTCCATTTTCGAGGGATCTAAGTGCAAATTTCGTCCAAGACTTCTACCCCAACTATAAATAGCTCAAATTTGAGTTTTAGAAGGGGAGTCTTACTCCTTTTCCAAGCATTTTCTCACACACAAACACATAGTTGTAGGTGTTCTTCATTTTTAGTTTAATTTCTTCAATAGATTAGATAGAATAGTGGTTTTTACTTCAAATCAAGCTACGATTATCATCGGGCATCGTCTATTACATCGTTTTGTAGCTAAATTTGCATGATCAAGGTGATATTACTCTATTTTGCAATCCAATTTGGTATTTTCTTAATTTCTTCAATCTCTTGTTATTTTATTATGAGTTTGATGTTATTTGTTGTTGTAGCCATGGGATTCTCTTCTAGAACCATGGGCTAATATTCAATTGCCTTGGGTTTGGATGTTTTGATGAGAATTTAGTGTAATTGTGGATTAATTGCATGATTAGCTTATAATTTGGGTTTTTTATGTTTCTAGAGTTGTACTTTGATTGATTCATTTGGTTGATTAACCCTATTAGCGAGCATGTTCGATTATGTTTATTGCAACGAGAGTTGGATAGCATGATTGAGAGTGTGAGTGTGAGTTTTGGTCAATTGAATAGAAGTTAATTAGTAATTAGCTCACCCGAGAGGGGTGTTAATGGCTAGACCGACAACTTTAGACACTAAACAAATAGAGGTCGTCTAGGAGTTTGGTGAGAGGGCGTTTCATAAGCATTAGTAACCGTGTTGAAAGTGCTTATGCAACACTATCTTAGGAGCTTATGGTATTTGGTTAGATCCTATAATTGCTAATCAATGCACGATGTTTACCTATGCCTTTCGAGGGGGTTTGCACACTTATGTGATAGCCTTTAGCTTGATCCAAATTTTTCGTAAAATCATGTAATTGGTTCACTAGTTCACTTAATTGCTCACAAAACGGAAACACCCGAGGCAATACCCTTCCCTTGCACTTTCCAACGAAAGTTAGATAGCTTGTTATTTTTGTCACTAGTTTTCATTACTTTAGTTAATCTAGTTTAATATTTTTGTTCTTATTCCCAAAAATCCAAACAAACACGTGTAGTTACTACAATAGCATGCATACTCGTAACTTTAGTGATTCACTAGCACTCAATTAGGTCCTTGGAACGAAATTTTACTTGGTATACTTATCGTACTACTAACGAACCCATACGCTTGTGGGGATCGTATAGTTGTAAAAAGTGCAAAAATTCGATCCAAGTCAATATTAATGAACAATTTATAAATCTTATTACATTTTTAATTAGTATATTTACTCTTTTATGTAGTTTATGGATACCGCACAAAATTAGAGTTTAATTATGTGATTTTTCATTAATAGTTTGAGTATGTAACGATAGTAGTATTATATTATTATTTTCAAATTTTTATAGGTAATTGGATGCATGTCATTAGATTTTTAGATGGTTTAGTTATATTCTCGAAAGAATTCTCTAATTCGTGGATCGGATTATCACTTTTACTATTTAGGAAGGAGATTTATCGAATGACAATTTAAATGGATGAAGTTGTTTTAAGCAGAAATCGAATCCAGAACGTTTGTATATGAACTTTATGACTCTGATACATGAACCTGATGAAAGGATTATATATCATATAAGTCCAAACTTGTAGAGAGATAAATATCAATTAATTCATTTATTTTAATTACCTAATAGTTCTCAATTGTCTAATTGAATTTTGACTATTAGAATCAAATCAAAATTGTGGTTCAATTGAATCAATTACATCATGTAGATGCACACAAGTGCGACTTATTAATTATATTATGTTATATATTAATTAAATAAGATATATTATTGTACTATAAAGTAAATAAAGATCACATTAATTTCATTCAATTATAGCATAGTCCATATATATATTAAATTAGTTTTTTTTTTTTTTACCCAAAATCACTTTTTTAAAAGGGAGAAGTCTTTTAGAAGGAAAGCAATTCAAAGAGTGCATCCTAAGTAAGTTACACAAATTAGAGTATTTTTCTTTCCTCTTTTTCTTTTTTACTTGGTAACTCGTGCGGGCCCTTTTTAATTCTTTGGGAAATTTATTCATATGAATGCCATTTCCAAGTTATAGATGTGCACGATACAAAATACGGAGTATAATAATTTTATATCAGGACATGCCACGTATATATATAGTATGAAATTAAGAAAAAATGAATAACAGCTTATTGAATAAATGAATCGTGATATTAAATAAATTAAATACTTTCGAATTGCCTTGTATTGAAGTGTGGGTGTGGATGTGGTCCATGTGAATGCGATTTTTATTAAATATGTAAATTATGATATTGAAATATAAAATATAAGTATATATATATATATATATTTCGGTTAAATGATATATATTGGATATATTAAAATTTAAGTTAATCCTCATTAAAAATATGTGATGCCTAGAGTGCACCCAAAGACTACTTCTTTAAAAAAGATTAAAGTGTGGAATCTTCTACTAGTATTCTTTATAATTAGGTTCAATATCTTGCAATTAAAAAGAGTTGATTAATAATATTGTTCATATTTAAATTTAGGTAAACTCTCGTCTGAACGAATTTTATCGTGAAATTGGATTGCATCTTATAAGTATTTTTTATGGCTTAATTTAATTGATATTAAGAAAACTATAATTTTTGAAATAATTTAAATATGTAAGTCTTGTATTTCATATTTTTGAATAAAAATAATTATATGGAGCATCATTTACACTAAAAATATTTAATGTTATTTCTATTATTATTTTTTTTTAAATTTCCCTCCCTAATTAATTGGTTATTTGAATGTATCCCTGTCATTCTGTTAAAATGACAAGGCAATTAGTTAGAATTATGGTGAAATTAGACGTTCATATGAAATGATGTGGCATGTGAATATATATGTGATGGGCACAACTATGGTAGTGGTACCATAGAATGTTGACCTAGATCTTCGTGCCTTGCACGTGCATGTAATCTATTCTATGATTGTCGGTTGCAAAAATAATTCAATAGCAAACAAATAAGCAAACAAGCAAACACGTTAA
Source organism: Galeopsis tetrahit (assembly GCA_963675135.1). NCBI lineage: Eukaryota > Viridiplantae > Streptophyta > Magnoliopsida > Lamiales > Lamiaceae > Galeopsis > Galeopsis tetrahit. The sequence continues at coordinate 62,572,423 of OY776121.1, read as the reverse complement.
CTCTTTAATCTCAAATAAATAAACTAGGGTACATGATAGTGTTAAGTATAAAATTACGATAGATACATGATAGTGTTAAGTATAAAATTACTATAGATAAATTACGTGCATGAATTAATCTTCTTTGTCAATACTTCACTTTTTAAGTAAATCCTTGTATCCAAATTTGAATGTATATATGACTTCAAATCATGTCATTTTTGTTCTCCTCGACCGTGCTATTTTAAATTTAAAAGATCTTATATTCATTGATTTCGCTTGACGTACATTTACATATCTACTTTTACATGATCAAATCACCGTAAACGATTCATTCAGTGAGAATAACCAATACTCACTTAAAAAATTAATATAACATAAATGAAATAATTTTATTTTATCTAACTTATAAATATGTGTTAAATCAATCAATTTATTTATATTATATTAATTGTTCTAACACCCCCTCTCACCCACGGACTGAAATCTCAACCTATTTGGGAACTTTGGAAGGGGGCATCGAGTGAATAATTCAATATGAATGAAATTCTTTCACGGTATCAGAGTTTAGATTCGCCCACGTCCTAAGTTCAGGCTTTGTTGAATATAACTTCACTCATATTATATTATCTATCGATAGACCTCCTCCCTAAGGAGTTCAGGTACCCAAGTGATGAGTTTAGAAATCATGAGCCACGAGTGAGGGAGAATGTAAGAACAATTAATAAATGAATCAATTTCACATCTTTTTATAAGTTCAAACTTTTAAATGAGATAAAATTTTATAACATAATAGTAATATGAATTGGGCCAACAAGCTCGGCTACGGGAGCAGAGGTTGTGGTTGTGTGCACACGTATTGAGAAAATCGTTAATCTTGAGTTGAGAGAGGATATGGTTTTTAAAGATGCATTAGAAGTGGTAAAGGTACGTGTTCTTCAGAAAAAAAAAATTAATCTGAAACAATAATATTTAATGCATATATAGGTGTTACTTCGACATAATACCTTAGTGAGGGGTACTTATTACTTACGGATGAAATATAAAATGGTAGTTCACAAGATTGCTAAAACGACCTTAATTATATACAAATTGATACGACTAGAGATTTCCTTGTGAATTAGGAGATTAGTATATATAGATTGATTGGATTGAAGACATATAAGGGGCTTTTACTCTCTTTAAAAAAAAAAAAAACGTTTCATATCTAATTTATTCAGTAATACTCCGTAGTACATAAATTAATTAGATTGCTGATGAATCATAATGTTTAAGGTGTGAGATGCAATTAATTGAAATAATGCATGTTAATGACAATAAGTTGTCATGTACTTGTTGCTGCATGCTATAGGTCATATTAATTATAAATAATTACGGAAGAGGAATTTAATTATGAAAACTAGGGTGACAAAATAATTAATATTACCACCTTAAGTTTCCTCTCACACTGTTTCTGTCACACGGTTTTGCGTCTACATTTCAAAACATTACGCTGTTAAAATTTGAGTATTAATTATCCCTCATTTTAATTTGATATTTTATTTTAAACTCATGCAATATATATTTTAAAATATCACATATTAATTAGCTATTATTGTAAAATACTACTAACAAATCAGTGATTAACGTTTAAATCCCCAAAGTATGGCGCTATTAGTTCGTATGTCTCTAAAAATATTAGGAAGCATTACTCTTGATTATTTTAAAGTAAAAAAAAAAAAAATATTTCCCACAAAAGATCAGATGTAAATCAAAAGCAAGAAAGGCAATAAAATCGAAACTTTAATGGGGTCAAAAAGAAAAAGGGAAGGTAAATATATAATTAATCACCCAAAAAAAAAAAAAAAAAAATATTCCTGGTTTTCAATTTAATTTAATTTATTTATTATTTCTTTTATCGCAAAGTAAATTCCACAAACCAAAAAATGAGTATACACTTGCTTTTCTTTTTGAAGCCTGTGAATTACTATACGTGGTTTAAATACAAAAGTACTCAATATTAACTTTTAAATAAAGCCTGCCTAAATATAAAATACGAGTAAGAAAAAATATTAATCTTCAAACTAAAACACTAATTTTAGGCACAATTTAATTAAAATCCTATTCATTTACTAATACTGAATCCATTTACTAATATAGTTTTAGAGATTAATGATATTGAAAAATATAGTAACAATATAATATAAAAAACAGTATTTGTGTAATTTAATTACCTTGGTAATAAAATTTGAAAAAAAAAGTGAATTAATAGAAGAAGCGTAAAAAGATAAGAGAGAGAGAAATACGCGTAGAGTGTAGAATACCCGTGTACAAGTGCAAACTACATGTGATTGATTACGCGTAGACAGCCATCAAAGTGTAGAAAGAAAGGGGCTCCATTCAAAGAGAGAGCGGTGGTGGGTCCCATGGCTTTGTATTTGCAATTGCTCAAAGACTTAAACATCACGACAGTGAAAGGGTGACTGTAAAAGACAGCTTGCAATGAAGCAACACCTTCACCTACCATTTCTCTTCTCTTTTTAGCACCCTCTCTCTCTTCATATTCACTCTCACTCTCACACTCCATTGCATCTCCCTCCCTCTCTCTCTCTCTCTACTGTTGTTATCCTTTCATTGTAGAAGGAGTAACATACAGACACAATTACTCTAAACATCAGCTATATATTTAATAACTTAGTAGCTGCCCTGTTTCACCATTTTGGCAACTTTTCATTCCCACAGGTTTGTCTCTCTATAATTCTCTCGCATCAACATTTTTGGCTTCTCTAATTCACAAAGTTTGCCGAATTATTATTACTGTGTCGGTGGAATCTTGCAAAACAGAATTACCTGCCTTTTTACTACTACTATCCTTTATTATTCCCTCTTTTGTTGCGCTTAGAATTTCACAATCTCAGTCAAGTAAAATAAGGTTTTAGGCTAATTGTTAACAAGAATCCAAAAATGCTGCTTTAACTACTACTACTAAGATTTCAATGCTAACGTGACCCCAGCTCTGTATATGCTGGCAATGGTGGGCGGTGGCCCCCCCTCCCCTCCCCTCTCATACCCATCCATACCGCTTCAAAATATTCATCACAATCTTGTTTTTTTTAATTCTGGGTTTTCTTTGTTACAGGAAAGTAATTAGTGAGTGAGATGGGCCCAAATTTCATGGATGAAATTGAGTGCGGAAACTTGTTCGACCAAATTGATGATTTGATTGATTTCCCCCCTGATGATGATAATGAATGTGGTAATGGGAATTTAGTCAGCTCCACCGACTGCAAGAATTTCCCGACCTGGGAGGATGCTTTGCACCACTGTCACCCCCTTTTTTCCGGCAGCGCCTCCGACCTCTCCGCCGAGCTCTCTGTTCCGGTAAGCACCACCACTCTGCTATATATGTCAATGATTTGTAATTTACATTTTTTATCAATGTTTCTGTATTCAAATGCTGAATTCACTAGTTATAACAAAATAGTTTTTTAGTGACAAAATTCTCTCATTATTTATTGCTCTTGACTAAAACTTTTCAGTAGTTACTTGAAATTGAGAATTAATAACACACCTCACTAAAAGTCAATTCATTCATTATAAGTCTTTTTAGTTACAGAAGCTTTAACGACAGGATTTCTGTCACTAAAAATTAATTTTCACAATGGTTTTGAATTTTGTTTGTGATCTTGATTGTTACATCCTCAAGAGGGATTCATTAGATTGATGATGTACGGATCTTGAGAATGTTGTAGTTGCATCATATTTCTGAATTTATTTTGTCTGATTCCCCTACTGTTTTGTCCTTCGACAGTACGAGGATATCGTGCAGCTGGAATGGCTTTCGACGTTTGTCGAGGACTCGTTTTCGGGCGAGGGCTTGACGCTCGGAAAGGAGAACTTGCGCGGGAACGTCCCCTCGACCGCTCAATTCCAAATGTCGAGCCCCGTTTCCGTGTTAGAAAGTAGTAGCAGTAGCAGTTCATCTTCCGGGGGGAAGACTATGCCTCTTAGCCCGGGGCACCGTGGCCCCCAACGTGCACGAAGCAAGCGCCCACGCCCCGCGACTTTCAATCCTAGGCCTGCAATGCAGCTCATTTCCCCTTCGTCCTCGTCCGCCCCGTTTATCAACTATGGAGTGTCTTCCGAATCCAATAGCTTCGCGGAGTCCCCACCAATGAAGAAGATCCAAAAACCGGAGCAGAGGAAGCCTAAAAAAATCAAAATTACCTTACCTACCGAGCCAAACGCAGCCTCCGATCATGACATTCCGGGGCAAGCAGTACGAAAATGCTTGCATTGTGAGATAACAAAGACTCCACAATGGAGGGCGGGGCCATTGGGTCCAAAAACTCTATGCAATGCTTGTGGCGTCCGTTACAAGTCAGGTCGATTGTTCCCTGAATACCGCCCTGCTGCAAGCCCGACTTTCGTCCCTTCTGTGCACTCAAACTCGCACAAGAAAGTCTTGGAGATGAGAACCAAGGTTGAGCCCAACATTGAAGCAGTTATGGAGACGGTTGCAAAGCCTGAGCTCGTTCCAGCTACTTCAGTGCTTTAAAAGAAAAGGAAAGGCCTTGTCGTAAGAATTCATGTCGCGTTTGCAGTTTTTATCGATTTGTTTCGTTCTTTGGTTCGTTGTACAGTAGTGTAATCGAGCTAGGGGTATACATGAACTATATATAGATATGATCATAAGTGTAGCTAGCTAGTCGGCGGAGAAGAAACGAGAAGAGAGAGTCTAGGAAGATTAGCGACGAAGAAAGGTTAGGACTCGATCAGGCTTCGCCTTAGGTCCGTATAATTTATAGCTTTCGCGACATTATCAGCTCCCTCTTGTACCGTAGTGTTTATCAGCATTCCTTTCCTTCAGGAAAATTCTTTTTGCAGTCTATATCTGTCGTAGGTTTGATTCTCAACTGGTAATGAATTTCAGTTTTTTTCCATCTTTCCTGCTTAATTTATTCTTGTTCTACTTTAGGACACTGCAGCTCAAGAACAAGAACAAACACAATCAAAATTATCTAGCACACCTTATAGAGGTGTGCAGCGGTTTGAAATAAGGTTTCAATTACCGGTTTCTAATCAAAATTATCTAGCACACTTTTGAAACGACTATCGGCGGTTTCGATTTTTTATTTTTATTTTTGCAACACCTTGAACTAAAGTACATTCAATTTCCATGACAATGAAATCTCATTTCCTGAATGAATTAATTTTCGAAATCCTGTCCTAGCTTTCCTGATGAAATCTTACTAGTTGAAAGTGTAGTATAAGTAGTCCAATTTTTTTGGTTTTCCAATGATACCAATTTCATCTCTTAGATCATAGGTGTATGCCAAGATATGTTAAAAATACTAAAAGTCTATCAAGTTAAAATGTGTTCAACACTGGGACTGGTCCATTATTGTGTCAAGGAGGGCAATTTTTTTCATGTTAAAAAAGTATCCCAAAGGGTAAAATTTTATAAACCAAAAGGGCAAAATTATATAAATTTATAGCATAAAAAATCTAAATATATAATAATTAAAAAAAAAAAAATCAAGAGAGACGACCGCCCCTCCAGTCCTATTTGCGCATCTACCACCTTTTCAAGATTATAATTTGTTTAATTTACCCACTTTGTTTAATGTTATATATTTTGTGCTTGAATCTTAAATATGTACACTCATCACGTTTTAGTTAAAATTAGTGTCATATTTCAATTGAAGTTAGTGTCACATTTTATTTATTTATAATTATTTTATATGCAGGGACGTACGGAGGCATTGTGAGGGGAGGGCCATGCCCCCTTTATTCATGAGGCATTGTGAGGGGAGGCCATGGCCCCCTCAAATTTTATTCATGAAGAGTATATATATTAGTGGCCCAACTCATTTGCAAATTACTGGAGTACCTTTTAAATGGGCAAATTTTTTTAAATATTGCAATTTTGAAATCAAATATTGCAATTATGGTAAAAACAAAATTTATTTTCAATTTAAGCATAGTTCTATCTACAACCCGCGACTATTTAAGAGTTCTGTTTTCAAGGTGCGACTATTAAATTGGTTAATTTAAAAAATGAAAAAGAAAAAAAAAAATTTCAATTTTTTCTTTTAGTAAAGTTCTATCTGATAGGTGCGACTATGTCAGGTGACAAGACCACACAAAAAAAAGCGAAAATGAGGGCCATGTGAGTTTTCAACAAAATTTGACTCCTAATTCGTCTTTTAGCATAGTCGCATATGGTAGATGAGACTATGTCAGAATTTTGTCTACCATACGTGACACACAAAAAAAAGTTGATTTGACAACTCATAAAACCACTCCCCACCTACCCATATTAACTCTCCTTGTGTGCTATATATTGTATACTCCATCCGATAATTAACCATCTCATCTCATCTCAGATATATGTTGGTGTATCCTCTCCTCTTCCGCACAAATACATTTTGCTACTTGTTTAACCGGGGCAAGGGTGACTATGTCAGCATGAAGAGTTCCTTCTGGCAAGTGCGACAATGTCAGGCATGAAGATATTGACGCGACAACACGACACTCAACATCATGCTTGACAAGACAATACAAATTTTGTCTTCAAGCAAAGTTCTTCATGGTAGACGGGAGTATGTGGTAATACAAATTTTGTCTTCAAGCAAAGTTCTTCATGGTAGACGGGAGTATGTGGTCTTTCAGGGTTTTACCGACCGTTGTGTCCCTCTCAACAATTATATCTTCCCTCTTCCCTTCTCTCTCCTTCATTATCATCTCTTGGTACGTTTTCTAACTACTTCTTCTCCTTCTTCATTCATCTCGCTTTCTTAATTCTTTCTTTTATTTTCCAAAATTTTTATAAAATCGTACTAAAAAAATATAAAATTCTATATTTATATTTTCAGAATTTGTTTTTCAGAATTTTATATTTTTCAGAATTTTGTTCTTCTTCTCCAAAATTTGTTTTTCAGAATTTTATATTTTTTTAGTACGATTTTATAAAAAATTTTGAAAATAAAAGAAAGAATTAAGAAAGAGAGATGAATGAAGAAGGAGAAGAAGTAGTTAGAAAACTTACAAAGAGATGATAATGAAGGAGAGAGAAGGGAAGAGGGAAGATATAATTGTTGAGAGGGACACAACGGTTGGTAAAACCCTAAAAGACCACATACTCGCGTCTACCATGAAGAACTTTGCTTGAAGACAAAATTTGTATTGTCTTGTCAAGCATGATGTTGAGTGTCGTGTTGTCGCGTCAATATCTTCATGTCTGACATAGTCGCACTTGCCAGAAGGAACTCTTCATGCTGACATAGTTGCACTTGCCAGAAGGAACTCTTCATGGTGACATAGTCACCCTTGCCCGGTTAAACAAGTAGCAAAATGTATTTGTGTGGAAGAGGAGAGGATACACCAACATATATCTGAGATGAGATGAGATGGTTAATTATCGGATGGAGTATACAACATATAGCACATAAGGAGAGTTAATATGGGTAGGTGGGGAGTGGTTTTATGAGTTGTCAAATCAACTTTTTTTTTTGTGTCAAGTATGGTAGACAAAATTCTGACATAGTCTCATTTACCATGTGCGACTATGCTAAAAGACGAATTAGGAGTCAAATTTTGTTGAAAACTCACATGGGCCCTTATTCTCGCTTTTTTTGTGTGGTCTTGTCACCTGACATAGTCGCACCTATCAGATAGAACTTTACTAAAAGACAAAATTGAAAATATATTTTTTTTTCTTTTTCATTTTTTAAATTAACCAATTTAATAGTCGCACCTTGAAAACAGAACTCTTAAATAGTCGCGGGTTGTAAATAGAACTATGCTTAAATTGAAAATAAATTTGCAATATTTGATTTCAAAATTGCAATATTTAAAAAAATTTGCCTTTTAATTGACTAATTCATTTTCTTTCAAATTTTATATATTATTCATTTTATTTTGTTATTTTTTAATTTATTATTTTAATTATACCTTTAATTTAAAATTAATTCTTAATGTATTTTTGGAATTTGTTTTGTAGATTAAATATAAACAAGAATCATATAACTATTTGTTGGTTAAGAGTTAAAATTTAAAAATTAATGTAGTCTTTCAAATTTCAATGCAAATACAAAGATTTTTTTTCCAGTTATGAACATGCCCAAGACTATGCTCCGTTACAGATGGATGAATTTCTTACTATTGTTTGTTGGTACTGTACATAAAAAAAGAGATTTGTGTAAAGGTTCAACATAAATTTACTTATAGATAATTTATGCAACATGAAAGAAAGACGTTACTAAATTTTAATAGGTTGTAAGTTTAATACTCCCTCCGTCCAATTTTATTATGTCCACTTTTTCGGGCACGGGTTTTAATGAATATTGATTAGTTTATTCATAAAGTAGATAAGCTGAAGGTATGATGGGGTATTGTATGGTCCATTTGTAAATAAATGATTGTTTATGAATAAAGTGAATGGCAAAGTGGGTAAATAAGTGATGGTAGAAGGGTGGAGATAAAGTAGTATGAATAGTATTGTTTCCAAATAAGGTATGAACATAATAAAATTGGACAACTAAAAAAGGAAAGTGGGAATAATGAAATTGGACGGAGGGAGTATTATATTTTGAAAATTTTATTATAATTATTACTCTCCCCGTCACATGATTATTTTCACATGTGAAATGACACACGAAATAAGAAAAGTGAATTTAGTGAGAATTTTGAGGGGTAATTTTGTAAGCATTTATGTATAAAGTAAAGAAATGAGTTGACTTTTGTGTATGTGGGGAGAAAAAATAATGACATTTGTGTAAATTTGAGGATAATGTGAGGGTTGAGTATATAAAACATTTTCCATTTTAAAGTATGAAAGTAATTGTGAGGTGTCTTAAAAAGGAAAGTGTGAAAGTAATTATGGGACAGAGGATGTATATTATATATGAATTTGTTAGTGTCTAATTTAAATTTAATTACTTTACAATTTTATTATTGTCCCTCTCAATTAGTCATTCTGGGTCCGCCCCTGTTTATATTGAACGTAATATTATTCATTATATTAACTTACATGTTTTTATTAGAGCTAATGTCACGTTGAACCCGTGTGTCTAGATGCACAGTGCAACTGATTGACCCGAGACTGACTTTTTATTTTTTTTAAAAATCACCATTTGGATCGTCACACTCTTGTTTTACATGATCAATATTATTAAAAAAATAATATGAATGAATCTATAAATTACCTCTCTATATGTAAGTTTAAACTTTTAAATTAAGATATCATAGGGTTAACTCCCTCTCACGTTCTAATTTCAAATCTCAATTAAAAGTAACTCTACCCATATACAGTTCACAACTAAAATCACGTCAATTTTATTTAATCAAAATTATTCAATTTGCTTCTGCGATAAAGTAAAACTTATTGAATATTTATGGATCAAAATTATTGTAGTAATAATGCGTGTTGTATCTTAGAAGTGGTTCTTAGATTTGAGTGTTGTCATTTGATCCGTTCATCAACCACCATTAGTGGGATTTTAAATTGCACTAACTAGCACGATCGAAAAATCTTGATTAGTAGACTATCTTTTAATTTTCATGGATTTTGGATCTGATGTATCTGAGTCCAAACCCGTCGTTACATTTGAAATTCTAGTAATCTGCCTTTGTGTGTGATGGTCCTCATCGTTTGCTATCGTAATCTCTTCTAAGTTGAGAACGTTGATTTTCTCTCCTAAATTGAGAGTTTGATTTCTTTTATGAGTTAGAGAGCTTTTGTTCTTATCTTCGTAATCATGTGAAATCAATTGTTAGTGTCAAGATTGTCAGCACTTGAGTCTGACAACGAGGTTTTGGGCTTCAGTGAAGATACGATGAAAGCGGATTATATTGTTGTGGAGTTTTCGCACAGTAAAAAAGCTTGTATATGGGAAAGAGATCAAGTCTTTTCCAAAATATTACGACCTTTATTGAATATACAAAAGAATGAGAAAAATTGAAAAATAAAATATTGATAACGTGTTTCTTCTTGTTCTTGTGAAAGCCAATGGTGGCTTATCGTTTTGCTTAGGGCATTTGAGATTTTTCTAAGTTTTCACTATTGGACCGAACTTTCAATTATTGTGAATGAACTTCTCGACAGTTATTGTTCTTGTATTCCTTAATATATAAAATTATTTTAGTTCTATGTATAGAGAGTTATTTGCAAATATATAAACTAAGCCAAATACAAGTACCAAGATAACAAACTAAAAAATATGATAAAAATTTAAAACTAAATTAAGGTAAACAGAAATTACATATCTTATTAATAAATATCCCTAATTAGAAGGTACATAATTAAAAATTATATTCCTAAAAACGTTCATTTTTTGCATGATTCAAAAGATGACCAAGAGGAAGACAAGTTGTTGGATGAGATGGGGAAACTAATGTTATTATTAGGATTTAGACAAGCCATTTGCTTATGTAGCCCACCTAAATAAATGGAGGGCCCATTAAAACCTCAATTCGGTGGGCCTTCAGTTAGTTGGGCTTAACACTTGCGTTTTTATTTTTCTTCACCATTTTAAGCCTATTATTGCCATACTTATCTTTTTCTTATACAAAATGTTTACATGTATTATATATATATATATATATAAAAAGAAATACAGCACATAATAAATATACACATAGTATTTGTTTTTTTTTTTTTATTGGAAAAATTGTATTAAGTTTTGATGAGTAGGTGAAAACACATTGTAATAGAGATTAAATTGAATTTGTATAGTCAATTATTCTAGTATAAAAACATTGTCTTGGCAACATTAGAGGGAAACTCAACTGGTCAATTGAACAATATGAGTAGACCTGCCAGATAAAAAATCAAAAGATAGAACCTAAAAGGATAGAAAATGTTTAAGATAGAAAGCCTAAAGAATTAGAAGTGAAGCCAAATTTCTAGTTAAGCTTTAAGATGACTGAAACTCATTTGATAATTAATCAAGTGTTTTTTCAGTTGTTCTGACAACAATAACTGGATATAATTAAGACGGGTCTATGTGAATTAAGTCTTTAACGAAAAGACTATTGTTTATCCAATTTTTTTTTAAAAAAGGATAAAATTTGGATATTCACTCGAAGGAATAAAAAAATCAATATTTGTTGGAGACAAAAAGGCAAGACAATAATCTGATAATGACATAAATGAATTTCAATAGTATATATATTATTTGAACCATTCTACCTTACCAACTGACGTGGACCAATGAAAAAATGACAGTTGTCACTTTATATAAAATTGAACTGATCAAAGCAACAATGCAAAAATACATGAGTTTGTCTTATCTAATATGGTATGATCGAATTCAAGGTATAACTCACAAGAAAGATATGCATCATATTTAAATTTGTTCCCCAAAGCTAGTTTTGAAGATTTACACACTCAAGCCTTAGGAGTAAGGTCACATGAAAATATTTTAAAAAGAAACAAGCTTACACGCACTGATCAAGATAACAAATACAATAGAAAGTCAGTAACTACAATATCTAAGATATGGAAAATAATCTTGGAGATTGATTTCTTGATTAGAAGAGAATCCTGGATCAATCTTGGAGAATCTTGGAGGTGTTTTTGAGCCAAAGAAACTTATGGAGAAAATCAAGATTAATTTGTGGTCGTGGCTTGGGGGGAGAGGTATGATCGTCCTAAATTTGTCAATAGCGGCAGGGTGTTGTGATCCAAAGTTATGCATACAATAGTTTCCAATTGAGGGACAAACACCCTCTTCTGTTTTTACTTTATATGAGTACTTTGATATGTGTACAGTGTATTGTGTACGGGTTGAGTATCCTTTGTACTCAATATTAATACACATAGTTGTTTATTGTTATTAAAAAAAAAAAAGAATCCTAGATATCTTTAAGATTTGATAATATCGATGTAATTAATATCTCTAATAGGATCCCGTAAGATGAAATATCCATCAAATACAGTATGTCAATCTTGGAGTGACACACGACAAAATGAAACACTACAAGTGGTAATTAATGACAATAAATTTCATAGGAGAATGAAAAACAAAATCAGCATAGCTGAATAAAAGCAAAATTATCACAAAAGAGTATAATTCTCATTCTTTTTTTTTTTTTAAACACTTTTTTTTTACCAAACACTCTTAGTCTCTTAGATATATTATAAGCTCTCTAGACAACTTATAAGTTGTTTTAAGAAGCTTAAAAATTTAGTCAAACAACCTATTAATTTTGAAGATATATATATATATATATATATATATTCTTAATTATATATAATTAAGTTTGTAACAACTAGTATGATTAATAATAACAAATTGACCAAAGGAGAAAGTAAATTTGTTGTGAAGTCGTTTTCTGGATGATTAATTCTATTTTAAATTTTCGTAATGATCTAAAATTTTCCATATTGAGAAAAAAAACATAGCTAACATTTGTGACTGGGTGCCTAACCCTTAACATCACAGATATATGCATTTCATTGTCAAATCCATATTTTATTCTTTCAAAATTACAAATAGACATTGCATTAGGTGGTTGGTGTTGTGGAAAGTTTATTATATTAATTCTTCACCAAATAAATATATTTAGTATAATTAATTCATGAATTTATGAAGTCTTAACCTAATATACAATACTTTATTTTTTATTCATCTCACAACAAACTCTATTATATTAATTATTCCTTTCCATTTCCAAAAAACGAGACATGTTTATTAATTTTATCTGCATAATATTGTACAAAAAAAGTGCATATAAAAATTTGGTTCAATTTTAATAATGGGTCAAAAACTCAATATATATATATATATACACTAAACCTATAGGCCCATGTTCGAATTTTGCCTATCTATTTGCGCTTCTTTTCAATAATCATCACATATATAAAAACTTAAAAATACAAATAGTAATAATTGAAATGTGTGATTGTGAGTGTTATCACATAATCTCATAGTCAGCACACTAAGTAAGTAGTGAGCTGATAGGATCAGATAAGATGACTTAGACCGAAATCAGATGAGTTGAATGTTTTCAATCAGCTGAGGAGGTGATGCTTAGAGTTCAGCACAGTTGGTCAAATCAGCACAGTACTTCAGTAGAGTATACCAAGCATAGTACTTCAGCAGAGTATATCAGCACAGTACTGCAGCAGGGTATATAGCACAGTACTATCAGCACAGTAAAAGTTCAGCACAATAGAAGTCTATCAGCAGAGTCAGCTTTTGATCACAAGAACAGAAGAGTTGAGTATCAGAACACTAAGTAGTCTTCTGATCTTTATGGACAAGTCTTCTGATATGAAAGTTAGTTAGTTTAACTAGCTGTATTACAGTTACAACTACTTGAGGGCATAACTACCATTTCAGTTGGGAAATAACAGAGCACATATGTTGTTACAAGCGGTTGTAAACGGTAGCTAACTACTCAAACAGTTCCTAACAGCAGCAACTACCTTTGGTCTTTATAAACTCTTGTATGTGTACATTCTAAAGGTTGATTTAGGTTTTTGGATGCAAGTACGATTGTAATCTTTGAGTTGTGTGAGTTCACGAGTGAAGTGAGGAAATATCCTATTCCGAGTGAATGAGTGTGTAAACATTCTTGATCAATCAAAGAAGTACTCGTCTGGTCCATTGGATGTAGATCACATTGATCGAACCACTTAAATTCTTGTGTGTTGTTTGTCTCTTTGCTTACTTTTTGAATTACTATCCTCGAGCAGTTATTTCTTATATCTTCAAGTATTCTACTTAGTTGGAGACGTCTAATCGACTGGAATTACTTGACAATTGGCGCCGTCTGTGGGAAACTGAAGTAGCTGCAGATCTAAGATGGGGAATTCTACCAAGTACAATATAGAGAAGTTTACAGGTGATTTGTCGTGAGATTGCTCGAATTTGTGGGTGAATTATGCTCTAGAAATCAAGAAATTCTTACAACTTTCGTGTAATCATGAGCTAATTGTTAGATATGTTGATACATGAATGTGTTGTTTGATTTTTAGGTAAAGCAAGAAGTTTCGAAGCAAATCACGAGAAATCCAGCCGTTGGATCAATCCAATGAGTCATCCACAAGAAAGGCATCAAGAAGAGGGTCAAAATGGGACGAGAATCGAGCCGATCGGGCATGGGGATGGAGAGTTATGCAAGAAACGAGAAAGGGAGGACCCAACTCGGCCGAGTTAGGTCACTCGGCCGAATCTGCAAGTTTTGGGTTTACTGCCAACTCGGCCGAGTGACCTTACTCGGCCGAATCTGCAAGTTTTGGGTTTACTGCCAACTCGGCCGAGTGACCTTACTCGGCCGAGTAAAGTTAGATGCAATATGTTCTGGAATTGAAGACCACTCGGCCGAGTGACCCAACTCGGCCGAGTCGCGGATGGATAAAGCGCAAGCACGTTTTTTTAATTGATCCACTCGGCCGAGTGACCCTCACTCGGCCGAGTTACAGAGAAAAATTGCCCCACTTCGTTTTTTGACCTAGAAACACGTGCCAAGCTCAAGGGGGAGAGTATAAAAGGCCAGAAGTTTGTTTTTCAAAGGAGGCAGCCATTAGAAGAGTACTCAAGCTCCCCAAATCCAAATTTCACCATCATTTGCTTGTTTTTCTTAGTTTTAGCCATAGAACTTAGTGAATTTCCATAGATAGGTTATCTTTGAAGTTGTAATTTCATTTCCAAGGTAGAGATTGAAGATTGTGTTGAAGTTTTGAAGGTTTATTTCATATTTGCAAGACAAGAGGTGATATCTTATTTTAATTTGAGTAATTTGTTATTATTAAGCATGGGTATGATTGTTTTCTCACTTATCTTCCTCAATTTCCCTAAATTAGCCATGAGCTAAGCATATTGGTGTTTGGGTGTTGTAGAATTGTGATGGAATTAATGTTTTAGGTTGATTTCAATTGTGGAATTCATTGGTAGGATTATTGGTTAGGTTTATGGGTTTTGTTAGATTATTTGCAAGAACTCAACTATTAGGTTGTATTAGAAACTCAATTAATGCAACGAGAGTTGGTTAATCGGGGGTAGATAGTATAATCGAGGGTTGGGAGTCGAGTGAATGAGTTAATATTGGTTTATCGCAACGAGAGTTGGGTAAATTTCATTAGAACCCCATTTATCTACATTAATTGCTTTAATTAACATTTAAGTGATTAATGAGAAGGCCATAGGAGCTTGGTTGTTAGTATTCAAGTGGAAAAGCATATCTAGGGATTAGTTTAGTATAATTTAGGTAGAGTCGAACCCCCTAGTCGTGTGATTACCCGAGTAAGAAACCTTCTATTCATCCTCTCGATCCTAGGTGCTTTGCTCGATATATGCTTTAGTGATTGCTTCTACCAAATTCCATCCCATGAATTACACATAAACTTTGACTTTTAACATCGATTCCACACAAGGACGAACACCCGAACACTACCCCTCTCACTTGATTTTTATCATCATATCTTAGTTATAGCTCATAATTGATTGTTATTTGATAGTTTAATTTACATTTTCTTGCACAAAACATGATTTCTCATTATATTCAAAGAACAACATACACGCTAAGGCTACTTTCACAATCTAGTCCCACGGATCGATAATTTAACCGGGCCTTGCTTTTATTACACGCGAACCTCTTATACTTGAGGGGAACGTGTTGGTAAAAACACGTGTCAAGTTTTTGGCGCCGCTGCCGGGGATTAGTTTTGTGTTTAAGTAACTTAGTTTTTGTTGTTCTTGAGTACTAGTGATTTTATTCTTCTTTTTAGTAAGTCTTTGTTTGTCTTGTCTTTGGAAATTGATACTTTGTTGATTCTATAGGTGCATGAACACAAGAGGAAGTGGGATCAACCCAATTCCTATTGATTTGGAAATTGAAGCTACCGCACGAAGAAGAAACCGAGATCGAAACCAAAGGCTTGAACAAGAGAGAGCAATGGCCGATAATCAAGAAAACAACAATCAAAACATCATTCACCCTCCGGTCGACAATCGAGTCATTGGAGCGGGGAATGAGGGTGGAGTCGGTCATGAGGAAGAGAGAACTATTAGAGATTATTTTGAACCTCCGGTTCAAAGGTACTATGATGGGATCGAGCGCCCTCCAATTGCGCCCAACAACTTCGAAATTAGCCCGAGTCTAATTCGAATGTTAGAGAAGAGACAATTTGGAGGGGAGCCACTTGAAGATCCAAATCAACACTTGTCCCGATTCTTGGAGTACGCGGATACGGTGAAGATCAATGGGGTACATGAGAATACCTTGAAGATGAGGCTCTTTTCTTTCACTTTGAAAGATAAAGCCAAGGAGTGGCTTACCTCAATGATCAACAACCGTGTGACCACGTGGGACGAGCTTAGCAAGAGATTTCTATTGAAGTTCTTTCCTCCCTCAAAGACTCTTCAATGCAAGACCGAGATCACCCAATTTCTTCAAAGGGAGAATGAAAGCATCTATAGTGCATGGGAGAGATTCCAAAGTCTTTTGAGGAGGTGTCCTCAACATGGGTTTGCTGAGGAACAAACGATTAGCTTCTTCTACAATGGATTGGGGCTCTCTTCAAGGCAATACATTGATGCATCCGCGGGTGGGCAATTGTTTGCAAAGAGTGCAAGAGTAGCAAAGGAAATCATTGAAGCAATTGCTACAAACACCTACGATTGGCCTATTGATGAAAATAGACCCAATAGAGTTGCTCAAATTGGGAATAACTCAACATCATTGGGTGATACAATCAAGATGCTCTTGGACAAGGTTGAGTTGATGGAAAACAATCAAAGGAGAGAAAACTTTGGTGGGGGAATGGAGATGCCAAACATGTTGAACCAAGTTGAGGATGCTAACTACATGGGAAGGCCCCAATATCCTCAAGGGAATTTTCAAGGAAATTTTCATCAACCACCTTTCCCAAACCAAGCTCCTAACCAAAACCGTTTCCAACAACATGCCCAAGCCCAATTCCAAGGAAATCCTCCTTACAACCCAAATGCTCAGAAGCATGAAAACTTCTCTTATGGAAATCCTAAAGCCGCTCTCACCCTCCCTCCGGGATTTGATCCGGGTGCTCGTGCACCAAACAATGAGGGAAGACCTCAATTGGAAGACATGTTGTATACCTTCATAAACATGAACAAAGAAAAAATGGACAAAGTAGAGGAGCAAATGGTCTCACTTACTAATCAAATGAAGAACATGGAGTTCCAAATGGGACAAATGGCTTCTTCAAGTGGTGCAAATCAAAAAGACAAGTTCCCTTCTACTACGGAAGCAAATCCTAGAGAGAATTGTATGGCAATTAATCTTCGTAGTGGCACTCAATACGAGGGACCAAGCATGCCAAATGAAGACGAAGATGGAGAAATGAGGATAAGAGAAGAGATGGAGAAAGAAGAGAAGAAAGAAGAAAGGATACCGAAGTGGAAGAAAGCTAAGGAAGCAAGAGAAGCAAAGCATGAAGAGAAGATAGAGTGTGATGGGTGGGGAGTTCCAAAAACACTTGTTCCACCACCATTTCCCCAACGGTTTATGAAAAAGAAGCTCGATGAGAAATTTGGAAAGTTTCTTGAAATTTTCAAGAAAGTCACCGTGAATGTACCCTTCTTGGAGGCTCTTGAGGAGATGCCCACTTATGCAAAATTTATGAAAGAGATTCTTTCAAAGAAAAGAAAAGTGGAAGAATGTGAGACGGTAAATCTTCCTATGGAATGTAGTGTTTTAATCCAAAAGAGTCTCCCTCAAAAGTTGGAAGACCCCGGGAGCTTCACATTGGTATGTGAGTTGGGCAATGGAGAAAAGAAGAAAGCTCTTTGTGATCTTGGAGCTAGCATAAATTTGATGCCCCTCTCAATGTATGATCGTTTGAAGCTTGGAAGTATGAATCCAACCAACATGACTCTACAATTGGCGGATCGTTCCATAGTTTACCCGGAAGGGGTTGTAGAAGATGTAGTGGTGAAAGTGGATAAATTTAACTTTCATGCCGATTTTGTGGTGATGAATATGGAAGAGGACCCCGAAATTCCTTTGATTTTGGGGAGACCATTCTTAGCTACGGGGGGAGCAACAATTGATGTGAAAGATGGAGAGATCAAGTTGAAAGTGGAGGAGGAGGAAGTGACATTTGTAATGAAGGATATGAAAAATTCCTCAAGCTCAAGCATAAGCAATGCTATACTCTCCACTTCTCAATTTCTTAATGATTCACATTGTTCTAACAAATCTTGTGTTACTAATATTAACTTTCTTTGTGGCCTAGGAAGAAAAGTTAAGAAAAGAGTTGATCCAAGTTCGAAAGTTCTAAAGAAGAAAGTGAAGGATTGGTATGACAAGAAGAAGAAAATGAAGAACAAAGCAAAGAAGCACCACTATGCTTCTTCTTCAAAAGAAGTTGGTGGTGTTAAGATGAAAGAGGAAGTTTGAACTCTATAAGTTCCGTCCGGCTTGAAGACGTTAAACTTAGCGCTAAATGGGAGGCAACCCATTTTTACTTGCTTTCATAGTGTAGTTTCTTTTATGTTTTCGATGATGCTTTTGATGGGTGGATGAGCTTGTTGGTTGTAGGTACATTCTTATGGACGTGTGGTCTAAAGAGGTGAAGAAAGATATAAAAGTGGAACCAAGTCGAAGTGATAGATAGAGAAGTGAAAGGGGGTGATAGCCATCATGGAAGGTACAACCTTTCCCAAACTTGGATTGCTTAGCAATTCTCAAGTTTGGGGGGGTAGGGAAATTTTTCTTTTATTTTTGTACTTGGAGTTTATTGCATATGAGCACATGCATGTGGTGATTGAGATTGATTTAGAATATTGGATTGTTGTGTGCTCTTAATTGATTTTCATGATGGTGAAATTGTGTGTGATATAGTGTTGGTTGTGAGTAATTGTTGGTACGTGGTGCAATTTAATTTTAACACTT
Source organism: Galeopsis tetrahit (assembly GCA_963675135.1). NCBI lineage: Eukaryota > Viridiplantae > Streptophyta > Magnoliopsida > Lamiales > Lamiaceae > Galeopsis > Galeopsis tetrahit. Next base: position 62,553,580 of record OY776121.1, on the reverse strand, counting down.
ATTTTCCAAACTTTTAATTGCATAGCAATGAAAAAGTTTGGGGGGATGTGTTCATTTTTAAAAGTAAATTTGCACCAAGCACATGAGAGTCATTGTTGTTGGGTATTTGGTTAATTGTTGAGGCCTAACAAAAATTTTCAAGGAAAAAGGAGGGGATTAATTCGAAAAGAAATGCATGGAGAATGGGATTTGAGAAAGAAATCAAGTGGAATCGCGTGTGGAAATGCTCGGAGCTGGAAGAGACCATATTCGGCTCGGTCGAACGAGTGCCCTGACTCGAATCGAGCCGAAAATCAGGTTAGCATTTGAAAATGTAAAAAATTGGGAAAAGCAGGTACTCGGCCGAATCTGCAAGTTTGGGGTTCACTGCGCACTCGGCCGAGTGACCTTACTCGGCCGAGTTGAGTCTCTTTCAAAAATGTTTCTGGAAATAAAAACACTCGGCCGAGTTGACCTAACTCGGCCGAGTACCTGTTCGCGCACACCTCCATATATAAAGCCATTTCCCCATTTTTTCACTCATTTCCCCAAACCCTAGCACCAAAATTCGCCTCCCTCCTCATTCCTACCCAAAAAAATCGACCAACACTCACCATTACACCCAAAAATCGGCCAAAACTCTTTCCAAAACACCAAAATCAACCACTCCTCTCTCCATTCTCCATCATACACCAAGGAATTCGAATTTTTGGGCAAAGAGGAAAAGGGAGTTCTTGCTTTCTCACAACTTCAAGCTCTAATTTATTGTATTTCATCACTCAAGGTATGTTTCCTATGTAAATTTATGCAAGGTGAAGCATTTATTTTTGAGTTTTGGTGAAATTAAATTGTGATGTGAAGAAAGTATGAATCTTTTTGAATTTTTGCTTGAATATGAAGTGTGTTTGAGTATTTAGGATGGATTGTGGTGATGTTGCATGTTTAGAGTAGCCAGGAACTCAAATTTGGTGTCAATTTTGCATGGGTAGGTGGAATTTGCCTTCAATTTTGTGAATTGAATTGATACTTTCATTGAAGCATTTTCACAAACGCTTTGTATGCACCAAAGTTTGAGTTCAAATTGATGGTTTGTCTTGAAAATTTCACCATTCATTGTTAGAGCTTCATTTGAATTGATGTTTTGTTGAGGATATTGTCTTGAAAATTTGTAAATAACATGTTTGGTGGAAAATTTTGTTGAAAATGGGAAGAGTGCATATTTGTGAGTTTAATTGAGAAAATTTGCTTGGTGTAGGAGCCTAGGAAAGATGTCCGGTGACGAAGATGAGCAGTGGGTCGCAAACAAAGTGAACACAAGAAAAAGAAAGGTTACCCCATTCTCTTTGGGGATTGACTTTTCACAGGAAGAGCTAAATCGTCTTGAACCACTGTTCTTGAGGATCGTAGATGAAGTGGCAAAAAACAAGATTCCCAGACAATAGATGTATGAACGAGATGGGTATAGCTGGGGATGTTTATGGTATGTTCGAGAAGGTAGGAATGGGAGACTTCATCATTAAAGAGCCGAAAACCTATGCAAGACTGACGGCCGAGGTTCTATACACGATAAAAGTGGAGAAAGAAGCTAGAACCCATATCCCAACCCACATCACCTTCCGAATGTGGAATGAGCCTAGGACCCTCTCCCTCGACGTCATTAATGAGATATTGGGCGCACCAAGGGATAGGGAGAGAAGGTTAATAGCTCAAAAGAAGGCATTCAAGGAGCAAGAATTTTGGAGGTTGATCACATCCTCCAACGAAGCTTATCACTCCACCCAAGCCAAGGCCACCAATATCCGAAACCCTGCTCTTAGATACATAGAGAAGATCCTTTGCAACACTCTTTTGGCTAGGGCAGAAAGTGGATCGATAAACAAGGATGAACTCTATATCATGTGGTGCTTAGTGTACGGGCAAAAGTTCAATGCCGCGTACTACTTTGTAGTATAGTGGTAAGTATTCCCGCCTGTCACGCGGGTGACCCGGGTTCGATCCCCGGCAGCGGCGCCAAAAACTTGACACGTGTTTTTACCAACACGTTCCCCTCAAGTATAAGAGGTTCGCGTGTAATAAAAGCAAGGCCCGATTAAATTATCGATCCGTGGGACTAGATTGTGAAAGTAGCCTTAGCGTGTATGTTGTTCTTTGAATATAATGAGAAATCATGTTTTGTGCAAGAAAATGTAAATTAAACTATCAAATAACAATCAATTATGAGCTATAACTAAGATATGATGATAAAAATCAAGTGAGAGGGGTAGTGTTCGGGTGTTCGTCCTTGTGTGGAATCGATGTTAAAAGTCAAAGTTTATGTGTAATTCATGGGATGGAATTTGGTAGAAGCAATCACTAAAGCATATATCGAGCAAAGCACCTAGGATCGAGAGGATGAATAGAAGGTTTCTTACTCGGGTAATCACACGACTAGGGGGTTCGACTCTACCTAAATTATACTAAACTAATCCCTAGATATGCTTTTCCACTTGAATACTAACAACCAAGCTCCTATGGCCTTCTCATTAATCACTTAAATGTTAATTAAAGCAATTAATGTAGATAAATGGGGTTCTAATGAAATTTACCCAACTCTCGTTGCGATAAACCAATATTAACTCATTCACTCGACTCCCAACCCTCGATTATACTATCTACCCCCGATTAACCAACTCTCGTTGCATTAATTGAATTTTTAATACAACCTAATAGTTGAGTTCTTGCAAATAATCTAACAAAACCCATAAACCTAACCAATAATCCTACCAATGAATTCCACAATTGAAATCAACCTAAAACATTAATTCCATCACAATTCTACAACACCCAAACACCAATATGCTTAGCTCATGGCTAATTTAGGGAAATTGAGGAAGATAAGTGAGAAAACAATCATACCCATGCTTAATAATAACAAATTACTCAAATTAAAATAAGATATCACCTCTTGTCTTGCAAATATGAAATAAACCTTCAAAACTTCAACACAATCTTCAATCTCTACCTTGGAAATGAAATTACAACTTCAAAGATAACCTATCTATGGAAATTCACTAAGTTCTATGGCTAAAACTAAGAAAAACAAGCAAATGATGGTGAAATTTGGATTTGGGGAGCTTGAGTACTCTTCTAATGGCTGCCTCCTTTGAAAAACAAACTTCTGGCCTTTTATACTCTCCCCCTTGAGCTTGGCACGTGTTTCTAGGTCAAAAAACGAAGTGGGGCAATTTTTCTCTGTAACTCGGCCGAGTGAGGGTCACTCGGCCGAGTGGATCAATTAAAAAAACGTGCTTGCGCTTTATCCATCCGCGACTCGGCCGAGTTGGGTCACTCGGCCGAGTGGTCTTCAATTCCAGAACATACTGCATCTAACTTTACTCGGCCGAGTAAGGTCACTCGGCCGAGTTGGCAGTAAACCCAAAACTTGCAGATTCGGCCGAGTAAGGTCACTCGGCCGAGTTGGCAGTAAACCCAAAACTTGCAGATTCGGCCGAGTAAGGTCACTCGGCCGAGTTGGCAGTAAACCCAAAACTTGCAGATTCGGCCGAGTGACCTAACTCGGCCGAGTTGGGTCCTCCCTTTCTCGTTTCTTGCATAACTCTCCATCCCCATGCCCGATTGGCTCGATTCTCGTCTCATTTTGACCCTCTTCTTGATGCCTTTCTTGTGGATGACTCATTGGATTGATCCAACGGCTGGATTTCTCGTGATTTGCTTCGAAACTCCTTGCTTTACCTAAAAATCAAACAACACATTCATGTATCAACATATCTAACAATTAGCTCATGATTACACGAAAGTTGTAAGAATTTCTTGATTTCTAGAGCATAATTCACCCACAAATTCGAGCAATCTCACGACAAATCAACAGGCACAGGAGATTTTGGGCTGTGGAAGGTCAAGATGCAGGCCCTCCTTGAACAGCAAGGATTATTCGAGGCTCTCGAAGAATCCGAAGAGATTGCAGAAGAAACTGCAACAGCTGCGGCTGAAAGGAGCAAGTTGCTCAGAAAAGCTCGAAGCACGATCCTACTCTGCCTTGGAGATAAGGTCTTGAGGGAGGTTGCTAAAGAGAAGTCAGCGAAGGAGGTTTGGGATGAACTTGAGAAGTTATATATGGTGAAAACTCTTGCTAACCGACTCTATTCGAAACAGAAGTTGTATGTCTTTAGAATGGGAGATGACAAACCCATTACGGAGCAGCTAGATGAGTTCAACAAGATACTTGATGATCTGGAGAATTTGGATGTCAAGTTTGAAGAAGAGGATAAGGCTCTTATCTTGCTGAGTGCTCTTCCTAAGTCCTTTGAAATCCTAAAGGACACCATCTTGTATGGTAGAAAGGAGGCAATCACATTGGAGGATGTGATCTTGGCTGTCAAGTCCAAGCTACTACATAATAAGACATCTCAAGGAGATAAAAGTAGCAGTGGAGAAGGATTGACAATCAAGGGAGGACAAAAGAAATCTGCCTCCAAGAAGGGGTCTAGTCAACCCAAGGGAGCTGATAAGGGAAATTCAGCAGTGTCAAATCAAGGGAAAGTAGTGTGCCACCACTGTAACAAACCTGGGCACTACTAGAGTACTTGTTTCAAGTACAGACAGCTTATGAGAAAATCTGGTCCCAAGAACCCTGTTGATAAGAATCAAACAAATCAAACCCAAGAAAATAAGGAGCAGAAGGGCTATTGTAGATGTTGTTAATTCTTAAATGCCTTAACATTATCAACAACATCTTAATTTGACCTTCCGAGATTTTTTCTAAGTCTTTTCTGAAATGCTACATTAAATGTTGACCTAAATGATGTCGCATTTCTGGCAGGATCTAGAAGTTTCTACAAGGATCTGGAACCTGGAAGATTCCAGAACATTGGAGAAAATGCTAGAACAGCCTAGATGCATTTAGAACGACCTGGAGCATACAAGAATGATCTAGAAAGATCATGGAAGTTGAGCTCCTAAAAAATAGGACCTCAATGTGGAAGCCTCTAGAATTCGCATACCACCTCTATAAATACCGATTGAAGGCTTCATAATTCAGTATGTTCTATTCGAGCAATATCCTAGACCGAGCGTTCATCCCTGTTAGGAATTGTGGCCAATAGTTCTACATTTTAGATCATACGTTGTATACCACCCGTATGGCTGTGTGTCTTCTTATCTATTGAGAGTGTAATCATTAGATAGACTAGGCATTTTGATAGTGTATAATTTATACACTTAGTTCATTTTCTAAAATTGGCACCTGCCTCGTTTATAATTTCAGTTGTGAAGGTTATTGTTGTAACATTTCACACAACATTTGTACTTGAAGATAAGTATTGATTTACGCCATAAGGCAGACATATATTTTTATTTATAAAATCTATGTTAAACGTATTTCCATTGTGTCTCGTTTGTTTTTAGTGTTTCAAGTCTTCCGATGTGTATCTTAATTTCTGATATTCTGTTAGAGTCAGTGTTGCACTATTTGTCTCAACATTCTGTGCAACATTTATCTACTTATACTTAAACACTTTTATACACCCCAACACACTTTCAGTTGGTATCTGAGCGGATACCTGACGACACTAGGTTAGATCTTTGGTTAAGTGTGTTTTTAGTTTAGGTTAGCAATGTAAACACATCACATATCCACTGACGACACTAGGTTAGATCTTTGGTCACGTGCTTGGAAACACATCACACATCACTTATTGGAAGCCTAAGATGCGTATGCACATCAAGTCAATTGATGAACGTGCTTGGAGGACTGTACTTACAGGCTGGGAAGCTCCAAAAAGACCAGTAGATGCAGATGGTGAAGTTCAACTCAAAAGAGAAGTTGATTGGACGGCTGATGAAATAACAACAGCAGGCTACAACTCTAAAGCTTTAAAAGCTATTTTTACTTCTGTTGATGTTTCAATGTTTAAAATTATATCTAACTGTTCTACTTCTAAAGATGCATGGGACAGGTTGCAAGAGCATTGTGAGGGTTTAGACAGTGTTCGAAGGACGAATCTTCGAATGTTGGGGACAAAGTTTGAGAATCTCCGAATGAAGGAAGATGAAACCATTTCATCCTACAATGAAAGGTTAAGTGAGATAATCAATGAATCACATTCTCTTGGTGACCCTAGGTTAGATCTTTGGTCACGTGCTTGGAAACACATCACACATCACTTATTGGAAGCCTAAGATGCGTATGTACATCAAGTCAATTGATGAACGTGCTTGGAGGACTGTACTTACAGGCTGGGAAGCTCCAAAAAGACCAGTAGATGCAGATGGTGAAGTTCAACTCAAAAGAGAAGTTGATTGGACGGCTGATGAAATAACAACAACATGCTACAACTCTAAAGCTTTAAATGCTATTTTTACTTTTGTTGATGTTTCAATGTTTAAAATTATATCTAACTGTTCTACTTCTAAAGATGCATGGGACAGGTTGCAAGAGCATTGTGAGGGTTTAGACAGTGTTCGAAGGACTAAGCTTCGAATGTTGGGGACAAAGTTTGAGAATCTCCGAATGAAGGAAGATGAAACCATTTCATCCTACAATGAAAGGTTAAGTGAGATAATCAATGAATCACATTCTCTTGGTGACCCTATTTCTAATGTTAGAGTAGTTCATAAGATATTAAGATCTGTTCCTAAAAGATTTGATGCTAAAATTTGTGCTATTGAAGAGGCAAAAAATACAGATACATTAAGTCAAAATGAGTTAGTGAGTATTCTTAGAACATATGAAATAAACACTAATCAAGTTGATGCAAATGATGCTGATAAGAAAGTTGTGATTTTTAAAGGGGAAACATCAAACATTTCTGAGATTGAACCTATCATTACTGAAGTTGATTCTGATGAAGAATTGCTTGATAAATGTCTCAAGGATCCTAACAACATTGTCTTACTTACTAAGCACTTTAATAAGTTTCTTAAGAAATCTGTGAACAAATCTAGCAACATTCAGCCTAAGATTCAAATCAACACATCAACACCTCAACCAGAAAGGAGGAAAAGTCAATTCACACCAAGAGCATCAAAGAGTGAAGGTAAACCAAGGTATGATCCTGAATTTCGAAAATCAGTTCAATGCAATGCTTGTTCTGGTTATGGTCATTATGCAAATGAATGTGCCAATACTAGACTTAAGCAAAAACTGAATTTTAGTGCTACCTTGAGTGATGATTCTGATGATGATCTTGATGAATTAAATCAGAATGAATATTCTAATTTTACCAGAATTGATTATAATGATTCCTCAGATGATGATATGGATGAAACAGATTCTGATGTTGTACCTGATGCTTCAACATCTACAGTAACATCAGAACAGAGTCACCCAGATTTGAACGGTTTTAATGGTTTAGTTGATGATGCAGGAAAAAGGACTAATGACAATGAATACCAAAAGTTGTTAGATGATTGGAAGAATCAGAAACGCACCCTTGATTCTCTGAATAAAAGGAATGAGGATCTGATAGACACAATCACCAAGCTATAAGTTATTCTTACCAAAAGAGATCTGGAAATCTGTAACTTAAAGGAGAAACTGATAAATTCTACTTTATGTTTCAAGAAATATTCCAAGAGTGCTTCTGAGGTAAATAATGTTATAGCTACTGGTAAGTCTAACAATCATGGTTTAGGCTATGATGGTACTACTGCTTCTATTTCTGATAAATTTAGAAAACCTGTGAAATTTGTTAAGGCAAATGTTGACACATGTGGTGCAACATCTGCAGAAACAGAGTCTCACAAGGTTAAAAGGAAGTATATATGTCATTACTGTTTCAAAATTGGTCACATTCGTCCTTACTGTACAAAGTTGTTTGAAGAACAGAAAAACTTGAAAATGCTGCATAAGAAACTGTCACATCCTGGTAAACAGTTTTTGAAATCTGCATGGAAACCAAAAGCTACCTGTAATGTTGTTCATACCTCCTTAAAAGCATGTCTACCTGAGTTATGGTACTTTGATAGTGGTTGTTCTAGACATATGACAGGTCGTATTGATTTCTTATTTGATTATGTGACCTTGAATAGTGGTAGTGTTACATATGGTGGAGGTTCTAAAGGAAAGATTGTTGGTAAAGGAACTTTGAATGTTGAAGGTTTTCCTAAGCTTAAAAATGTATTACATGTTGATGGCTTACTTGCAAATCTGATTAGCATTAGTCAACTTTGTTATGATAATTTGCATGTGAAATTTGATAAAGATTCATGTTATGTTCTTAATAAAGATGAAGTTTTTGTCATGAATGGTACTAGGTCAGCTGATAATTGTTATCTTATTGGAACAAATATGTGTAACTTGTCAAAACATGATGAAAATGTTCTATGGCATCAAAAATTGGGTCATGCAAATTACAGATCAATGAAAAAGCTAATCAAAGCAGATGCAGTAAAAGGAATTCCAGAACTGAGGTTTCACAACACCACTGTATGTGGACCATGCCAAAAAGGTAAGCAGGTAAGAATGTCACACAAAATGCTGTCACATTGTACTACACATCGATGCTTTGAATTACTGCACATGGATTTGATGGGTCCTATGGAAACTGAAAGCATTGGAGGAAAGAGGTATTCCTTAGTTGTGGTAGATGATTTTTCTAGATATATACCTGGGTAGAGTCTTTGAGAGACAAATCTGAAGCATTTGCTGCATTTAAAATTCTTTATAAGAGGTTCAAAAATGTGTTTAACTTGAAAGTTGGCCGTATTAGAACTGATCATGGTAGGGAATTTGAAAACAACATGTTTAATGATTTTTGTGATAAAAATGGTATCTTGCAAGAATATTCATCTCCTAAAACTCCACAACAAAATGGAATTGTTGAAAGAAAGAATAGAACTTTACAAGAAATGGCAAGAGTTATGCTTACATCCAAATGTCTTGCTAAGAAATTTTGGGGAGAAGCAATGAATACTGCATGCCATATTATAAATAGGGTTTTTATTCGTTCTGGAACTAGTCAAACACCTTATGAGATTTTGAACAACAGAAAACCTAATGTGAAATATTTTCATGTATTTGGTTGTGTGTGTTATATTTTGAATGATAGGGATCAACTTCATAAGTTTGATTCTAAAAGTGATAAAGGTTTATTTTTAGGCTATTCTAGAAATAGTAAAGCTTATAGAGTTTATAACCTTAGAACTAACACTGTTCAAGAATCTGTTAATGTTGTGTTTGATGATGATAAAGGTTTTACAGATGACAAAGATGAAGAAAATGTATCACAGGTTACTGACACTTCTGAGAATACACTGAAGTCTGAAAATGTTGCACCAAATGTTAACACATCTAGGTCAACATCTACAGAACAGTCAGCTGTAAATTCAAAGAATGATCAGTACATTCCCAAAACGAATCCTTCTTCAAGAATAGGCAAAAGTCATCCTTCTGACCAGATCATAGGCGATGCTACAGTTGGAGTGCAAACAAGAGGAAGAGTAAGATCAAACAAGGTAGATGTGGTAAGAACAATATGCATGTCTTCTATGTGTAATGTTGTAAATGCTGAATGCTATTTATCTGAAATTGAACCTAAAAGTGCTAAAGAAGCCTTAACTGATGAAAACTGGATTAATGCTATGCATGAAGAACTTGGTCAGTTTGAAAGAAATGAAGTGTGGACACTTGTTCCTAGACCTAGTCATACTAATGTCATTGGAACAAAGTGGATATTCAAGAATAAAACTGATGAATCTGGTAATATTGTTAGGAACAAGGCTAGGTTAGTAGCACAAGGTTACACCCAAGTTGAAGAAGTTGATTTTGATGAAACTTTTGCACCTGTTGCTAGGATAGAATCTATTAGATTACTGCTAGTTATTGCATGTTTTATTGATATTAAACTTCATCAAATGGATGTAAAGGCTGAATTTCTAAATGGCATATTAAATGAAGAAGCATATGTTGAACAACCTAAGGGATTTGAAGATCCACAGTATCCTGATCATGTATATAAACTTAAGAAAGCTTTGTATGGTCTTAAACAAGCTCCTAGAGCATGGTATGGTAGGCTTACTGACTTTCTTTTGAAATATGGATTTATTAGAGGAGAGGCAGATAGAACTTTGTTCATTAAGCACACTGAAGGAGATTTACTTATTGCTCAAATATATGTTGATGACATTGTGTTTGGTTCTACTTGTGATAAAATGTTGAGTAAATTTGTTGAGGCAATGACTGCAACATTTGAAATGAGTATGGTTGGAGACTTGAACTATTTTCTAGGTCTTTAAATCAAACAATGCAGTGATGGTATTTTCTTCTCCCAGAGTAAGTATGCTAAGAACTTGGTTAAAAGATTTGGTCTTGAGAATTCAAAACCAATGAAAACTCCTATGGGATCTTCTTTGAAACTTTGCAAAGACAGTGCTGGAACAGATGTTGATCCAACACTTTACAGATCCATGATAGGTAGTTTACTGTATTTAACCTCTAGTAGACCAGATATTATGTACAGTGTGTGTGTTTGTGCTAGGTACCAAGCTAATCCAAAGGAATCTCACCTAAATGCTGTGAAAAGGATTATCAAGTATGTTTCAGGTACAAGTGACCTTGGAATCTGGTATACTAAGGACACCAACAACATTTTGATTGGATACAGTGATGCTGATTGAGTTGGAGATATAGATGATAGAAGGAGTACGAGTTGAGGATGTTTCTACATGGGAAACAATCTTGTATCATGGCACATCAAGAAGCAGAATTGTGTTTCACAATCTACTGCAGAATCTGAGTATATAGCTGCTGGAAGCTGCTGTACACAACTCTTGTGGCTGAGCAAGATGTTCCATGACTATGGTATTGAGAATGGTATACTTACAATCTTTTGTGATAATACTAGTGCCATTAACATTTCTAAGAATCCTGTACAACACTCACTCACAAAGCACATTAGCATAAGACATCACTTTATGAGAGATTTAGTAGAGAAGAACATTGTGAAGTTGGAGTATATACCTACTGAAAAACAAAATGCTGACATTTTCACTAAGGCATTAGACCATGAGAGATTCTCAATCTTGAGGAAATCTCTTGGCATGAGCACTATCTGAAAAATTCGGATGGATGTTGTCACAAATGCGTCAGCATTTGGGACAACATCATGGGTTGTAAAAAATTTATAAGTTGAATTTATTTCTTACTTAGTTAAATAATTCCTTTGTAAAATATCTACGAATCTAAGAACCTTGGAGTGCAAAAATAAACATGTCTTACACCTCTCAAATGCATAAAAATGAGAATGTTATTAGCATACTAAAAGATGTACCAAATCACTGAGTAACTATGGAGCACGGAGTTCACTACTACGATGCCTTCTTTTCAAAAGGTGATTCTTTGGTAAAAACATCAATATATTTGTAATCCATTAAGTAAGTATGGGGCACGGAGTTCGCTACTACGATGTACTCTACAGGAACAATGGATCAATACAAATTAGATGCTATAACACAAAAAGAAAAAATATGGTGCAACACAAATGAAGCAAATTCATGTAAAAACCGTGTTGAGGTGTTTGTAACAGTTTTGAGCACAACATTGCCTGATTCGAATTTATTTTTATAAGTTGTAATTATTTAATTATTTATTGAGATTTATTTTATTTATTTAATTTAAATACTAACCCACGTTTATTTTTTTCAGATTATGCTTGGACTTAGTAAATTATTCTAGAAATTTCTTAATTATTTAATTAATTAATAAAATTGATTTTACCCACTAATTAAACCATGATCAAGGTTGTGGCTAAAAATGTGGAGCACTATCTTTTTTTTGGAATTAATCGTGTTAATCTCCAACTACACATATCCTCCCTATAAAACTCAATTAATTGTGATTTATATTGCTAATTGCTGTTTGTCGAGCTTTGTTAAGTACACCTCTTGCAGATTTGTTCTTTTGGCCGTGTATCTCTCAAAGATTGTTTATACACTCCTAAAACCTACCTTGAAAATCCAACCGTTCCTTAAATGGCTGGAAACCAACCTCAATCCCACTCACAATTTCACTCTAGAAATTCTTACTTCAATGGCCTCACAACAATCCAACTCCTCAAATGCCGACTCCAATGTCTCTGCAAACCCATCAACAACAGCTCCCACTCGTCAAACTACTCCTCAAACCGTTCCACCAACAACCAACATCCCACAAGATTCGACCGTTGAACAGTTTACTAGGGCTGTCGAAGAGGTGTCTGAGACTCTTCGAGCTACTGGTCATCTGCCTGTGATGACATTCGGAGATATCACTGTGGATATCTCGAGTTATTTGGCCGATCAAACCGCTCAAATGGCTGCCGAAACAAAAAGCCCTAATCCTACTGTTCCTGTTTCAACGGAGGAACATGTCGAAACTGTTGCTGAAGGAGAAGCTACTGCTGCATCCGATTCTGAGGATGAAGAAATGGAGGACGCCCAAGCTTCTGACAGTGGTACAAACTCCTCTCTCTCACCTTCTGATGAGTCTGCACCCATTCCTTTCAAGAAGAATGTGCAGAAAGGGAAAAGACAGAGAAGCCCTGTTCAAAGAAGGAGATCATATCGAGTGTTCACTCATGTGGATTACTCTGAATCCATGAGGAAGAAGAAGAAAGCTGGAACTAATGTTGGTGAACCCATACAAGTGTTCACTGATTCTGATGAAGAAACTGAAGTTGCCACTGTTGCTGCAAAGAAGCCAAAGAAAGTTGTTGTTGAGAAACCAATAGAGAAGAAAGTTGCTGCTAATCCCAAAGGCAAAGAGAAGGCCAAAATGATCCCTGAAGAAGAACCTGCTGAATCAGACTCTGATTCTGATTTCAATGTTTGCCTAAGAGACATGCAAGAGTCTCTTAAGAAGAATGCTGAGTCATTTGCTGCTGCAAAAGAGTCCACACCAGAACCTGATGATGGTGGAAGTGGAGACAGCTCATCTTCTGAGGCAAAGAGCTCATCTGCTGAAGCAAAGAGCTCATCCAAAAGCTCCTCTGCACATGATGGAGACACTGATCCTGATGAGGAACTACCTTCTGAGGAAGAAAGCGAAGGTATCTCTGATCACACTAATTATGTTGAGAAAAGGTTAGAAATTTACTCTAAAAGGAAGCTGTTAATTGAGAAAAGGATTAATATGCCTGATTTTGATAGTAAGGGGATGATTAAGTTTTTAGAGGATAGAAATCTGTTGAATGCTGTTACATTTGGTGAAGCTTTTCTTACAAACTGTTCTTATGAGTTCTATGCCTGTATGAAGAAAAGTTCTGGTAAAAGAAGTTCTAGGTCCTATGGTACTGTTAATTTTAGGGGGAGGGATGTGCCATTCACTCCAGAACTTATTAATGAGTTCTTGCACACTCCTAATGTTGATGAGGATGATGATCCAGATATGGATGTTGTGATTTCTGCAATCACAGGGGGTAGAAAGACTAAGTGGACTAGGAAGATGCTAGCTAGACACTTAACCTCCTTACATTCTGTGTTGTATAAGTTGATAATATACAATTGGATTCCCACTACCAACACTACTAAGATTACAAGAGACCAAGCCATTCTTATGTATAGGATTTCTATACTTAAGAAGTTTAATCTAGGACACACTATCTTTCACCATATGAGGAAATTTACTGGGAAAACTACTGGGAAAGGAAATCTGCCATATCCAGTCTTGATTTCAAACTATCTGAAGCACCATGGCTTCATTGCTAAGAAGACTGATGTTTTGAGGGGGAGAGTGCCACTGCTTGCTATTGCTACTGCCTTATTGATTGGGGACAGAATAATTGATCTGCCCATAGTTGCTCCTGGTACTGATAGTCCATAGAGATCTTCCAGACCCTCTACTTCTGCTCAACCAGGCCCTTCCAGAACACATCAGAGAAATGCACCCCCAAATGTTGAGAACATTCGTGTCAACATTTCTGGTAATGTGTATCTTTCACAGGAATTCATCAAACTACAGCTCCAACACTTGCAGGAAACAATTGATGAGCTCCAGTTCCTGAAGGACAGGTGGACCAATCTGCTTTCACCTACAACAGGGGGAGTACCACCACCATCAAACTCCAATGTGGTGATTGAAGAGTTGAATGATGATGGAGTTCCTGCTGCTGCTGCTGGTGGTGAACCTGATGCTGCTGATGTTGGAGTAACTGATGTAGTTGCACATCTTGCATCTACTTACTTTGTGGATGAAGCTGATGATGATGCTGCTGAGATGGAGACCTTGTATGGTGATCTCCATTGATGAACAGGGACAAGCTACAAGACAGGGGGAGATCTGATTTCATAATGGCTGCTGTTTATGCCATTTATTCAGTTCAATCTCTGTAACTAATGTTTAAGTATTCTGAAATTCTGATACACTTGTTATTTATTTCTTAGATTTTAGGTTGTTTATTTGTTGCAACTTGCTTAAATTATGGTTACATTTGATGATATTTGTTTACTGCCTTTGCTTAATATGTTTACAGATTATCATGTGTTTACTGCAGGTTGCTGAGTCTTTGTTTTGTTTGTTGTTTTTGTTCTGATTTTTGTTATTTTGTTTTGTTAGTGTCTTACTTAGATCTTAAGTTAATTCTTCCAGTTCAACTTATGATTTTAGTAAAGTTACTTATGTTGTGAATAAGTGTATTGTTTATACTTATTCTATTTTGGATAAAATTGTTTTGATCCTTTGGCACGGATCATTATAAGGTTACCCTTGATCTTCATTCGATTTGATCCAACGATTACAACAGGTATTGTCTTGACTAGTGCTTAGCAATGATGTCAACCTCAACTAAGTACATAAAACTGAGTATGTATAGAAATATATGTGCATCAGGTGTGTTGTAGTCGAAAGGTCAAATTGGGGGAGATTGTAGATGTTGTTAATTCTTAAATGCCTTAACATTATCAACAACATCTTAATTTGACCTTCCGAGATTTTTTCTAAGTCTTTTCTGAAATGCTACATTAAATGTTGACCTAAATGTTGTCGCATTTCTGGCAGGATCTAGAAGCTTCTACAAGGATCTGGAACCTGAAAGATTCCAGAACATGCTAGAACAGCCTAGATGCATTTAGAACGACCTGGAGCATACAAGAAGGATCTAGAAAGATCATGGAAGTTGAGCTCCTAAAAAATAGGACCTCAATGTGGAAGCCTCTAGAATTCGCATACCACTTCTATAAATACCGATTGAAGGCTTCATAATTCAGTGTGTTCTATTCGAGCAATATCCTAGACCGAGCGTTCATCCCTGTTAGGAATTGTGGCCAATAGTTCTACATTTTAGATCATACGTTGTATACCACCCATATGGCTGTGTGTCTTCTTATCTATTGAGAGTGTAATCATTAGATAGACTAGGCATTTCGACAGTGTATAATTTATACACTTAGTTCATTTTCTAAACTTGGCACCTGCCTCGTTTATAGTTTCAGTTGTGAAGGTTATTGTTATAACATTTCACACAACATTTGTACTTGAAGATAAGTATTGATTTACGCCATAAGGCAGACATATATTTTTATTTATAAAATCTATGTTAAACGTATTTCCATTGTGTCTCGTTTGTTTTTAGTGTTTCAAGTCTTCCGCTGTGTATCTTAATTTCTGATATTCTGTTAGAGTCAGTGTTGCACTATTTGTCTCAACATTCCGTGCAACATTTATCTACTTATACTTAAACACTTTTATACACCCCAGCACACTTTCAGCTATGAGTCAGTTCAGTCCCTATCCATCACTTCCACTAAAGAACAGCAGGATTGGATTTTAGATTCAGGGTGTTCTTTCCACATGACTCCAAGAAGAGATTGATTTCATGATTTTAAGCATCAAAATGGAGGTTCTGTGTTGTTAGGGAATGATCACACTTGCAAAGTCAAAGGTGAAGGTACAATACACTTGAAGATGTATGATGGAGTAGTGAGGATTCTCAAGAGGGTCGGGTATGTTCCTGAACTCAAGAGAAATTTGATATCTCTTGGTATGTTGGATTCAATGGGCTATAAATTCTAATCAGAAGATGGAGAGCTCGGAGTTTCAAAGGGGGAGCTTATTGTTCTTAAATGTGAGAGAATGAATGATCTCTACTTTCTTAAGGGAGGAACAATAATTGACAGATCAGATGTGGCAAGAGAGCAAGACAACTCAATGTTGTGGCACAGAAGACTAGGTCATGTAGGAGAGAAGGGCCTACTTGAGCTAAGTAAGCAAGGATTGCTAGGTGGTGACAAGATCACAAAGCTTGATTTGTGTGAGCACTGCATTCTTGGGAAATCCAAGAGATTGAAGTTTGGAAAGAGTTCACACTCTACCAAAGAAATTTTGGACTATGTCCATTCAAATTTATGGGGGCCAGCTAGGAATCAGACCAGAAGTGGTGGGAGATATTTTATGACTATCATAGATGACTACTCAAGAAAGGTATGGATCACTATCCTGAAATCCAAGTCAGAAGCATTTGAAAAGTTCAAGGAATGGCTCACTGAGGTTGAGAATGTCTCTGGAAAGAAGCTCAAGCATTTGAGAACTGATAATGGGTTGGAGTTCATATCAGAAGAGTTCAATGTTTTCTGCAAGAAGAAAGGTATAGTGAGGCATAGTACAGTACCAGGTACACCTCAGTAGAATGGAGTGTAAGTGGATCTACAAGAAGAAGGTGGAGGCTCAGAGAGGTGGCAAGATTAGGTACAAGGCAGGACTTGTAGCTAAAGGATTTACACAAAAAGAAGGTATTGACTTTAATTAAATCTTCTCACCTGTTGTAAAGCATTGTTGCTGCTGGAACACGCCGGCGAAGGCGGTCCATCACCAGGATCGTTGTCGGATGCCAAACGTATAAACAAATAAATAAAACCTAAACATGCTTCTAAAACATAGTTTAGATCTGTTACCCTTGAAGATCGAGGCGTTGATTCCAATCTGCAGATCTTCTAGTCTGTCTCCCAACTTCGCTCGAACACCGGGTGGACGGCGTGCTATCAAACGTGGAGAAGGTGCCTCAATTTCGTCTCCTTGAAACCCTAGCCGTTTTTCTCTATTTCGTGTGTGCTAGGGTTTCAAAACTATTTTGAGGCTCCTATTTATAATCTCCATAAGTTCATGGGCCAGACTAGGGATCCATTAGAAGGTATAGGGTTTGGGCTTCTTACAGGCCCAACTACTCTTATGTTCAGCCCAGAACATATAATTTGGCCCGAGAACATTAATTCATTCCACTAGAGAATTAATGTTGCACTCCCGTCCTATCCTGAACTGAATCAGGGCTTCTATTAGACATTATAATTCCCCGTGTTTAAGATATCGCACGTCCATTAATTATTAAAGCTTCTGACTTCTTTAAATAATTAATTTCTATAATTCCTTGAGTAGTACCACTCAACCTTGTTGTCGTACGGATTAAATCCACCTGCAGGGTTTAATACGACAATCCTTTATGAGTTTCCTCAAGGGGACATCATCAGCCTGGATGTACAGGACACGGTGCCCTAATGCCAATAAGTAGACATCATGCGAGCGATGCCACTACCCAAAATACGGAGCGTGAAGAATCTACCAAGATTCTCACCTATGATACATCAAAGTAGTGAACAAGCACCCCACACATCTAAATATCACACTTAGGGTTAAGAATCATAAAAGTCACCAAGACCTCTAGTTCTTCATAACAGTCAGAACAGAAGAACATGTCTTATCTGTGATCCATTCAATACGCCTCAGCGCACTAGTATAAACTAATGGCTAAGACAAACCACTAACAAGTTTATACTACAACTTAAACCAATAGTTTTGTCCATAACTATCTCAGTTGTGAATATTGTTTATATCTTACAAGGGACTGACAATGTGATCTTCTGTGTGACTACAAACCCACCACATCGTCTACAATGCAAGATAAGCAGACAAACAAGTAATCACAAAGAATGCAAAAATGTGAAAAACCATTTATTTCAGATAAAAGGAAATCGAATATACGTCACAAAAGCCCACTAAAAGTTTGCTTTACAGTATACACCAACAGTTGCATCAGAATCTTGTTGGCTATGGTTGCTCAGTATGAACTAGAGCTGCATCAGATGGATGTGACCACAACATTTCTTCATGAGACTTTAGATGAGAAGATCTACATGAAAATACCAGAAGGGTTGGGCATAGAAGATGGAGAAGACAAAGTGTGCTTACTCAGAAAATCACTCTATGGCCTTAAACAAAGCCCTAGACAATGGTACTTAAGGTTTGATGAGTACATTTGCTCAGCTAGTTTTACAAGAAGTTTGTATGACAGCTATGTTTACTTCAGAAGAGTTGGAGTTCAGTTACCTATCTTCTGCTGATTTGTGTTGGGCGGGTACAAGATGAACTAAAGACAAGAGGATATATGGAGTTGGGATGCAGCACCACTTGGACTCTACTGTACAAGCGTGGTATACAACAAAATGAAACAGGAACAAGATCAAGGGAGGCCGAGTACAGAAACGAGGGCTGAATTCACGGTTGTGTGGAGCAACTAGGCGCCGAGGAGAATGCAAATAATCGTCTGGAAGGCACTGGGGGGGCTGTATGTAAGATGTGTGGGAGGAGGTAGAAGACAATATTCATCTAATTATAAATTGCAAATTTGCAAAGGAACTTTGGGGAGAATGTCAAAAATTGACTAAGGTACACACTGCCTTACCCAATACTACTGCAACACACTTTCTACAATATTGCGAAGTCTATGGGAGCGACAAAATCAGAAAAAAGATGGGTGCGAGCATATTGGTGGCAGTAGCTTGGGAAATATGGAGAAGCAAGAATGTTAAATACTTCGTAGGGAAGAAATGGATGTGAAAAAATCGATGGAAAGCATAAAGATCAATCTATGAACATGGTTGGGAGGGAACAATATGATCAGTTCGAAATCATCTATAGCAGCTTGGTGGTGTGACCCACTACTATATATGTATGATTAAGTAATATCAAATCGAATGATGAAAGGTGTGAAGAATATTATGTAAATACAATATTGTCACATTATGATTTATGGATTAAGTACCTCATGTACTTAGGTGAAATATACTTTTACTGTTCAAAAAAAAAATCCTTCTGCAATGAGTAATTTGACGAAAGTACCCCACCAATTAAGAAATGTTACTAAAATAGTGTAGCACATTGGTTTTTGCTCAGAAAAGGGTTGACTAAGTAGTACTTCTATTAAAGTTGTGGATTATGATAAAAGTTAAGCAAAACAAACCAAATTACTACTACACCAACAACGTTAATAGCGACCTTAAGCTCAATCAAATCATCGTTAATGAAACGGCAATGTCCGACCGGCTAACTAAATTATCGTATTAATCATAACCCTAATTTAGCGTTGCCACCTCAAACACTAACACTAATCACCATTAGTGCAATTCCTACCTTAATTATTTAATTAATCGCCGCTCTATTTTGGCCTATCTTGTACCTCTACTCTTTTAACTAATTTAACTATTTTGATTCCTGTCTTAACTTCTCTTGTTTTCTAGTGTCGTGTAAGGGAAAGTTGGATTATTATTTGGATATTGTACTATTTTTTTTTTCATATTTATTGAGGTTGACGGTTTTAATTTTATCCGGATTAATTTTACCTTTTCCGTTTATAGATAAATACCCCAACATTTTAGCATCATATGTTTAATACTAATACACTCCCTCCCTTTTTTAATAAGTGTCATTTTAGTTTTTTAACTAATTTTAAAATAAGTGTCATTCTAGAATTTTTTCTTTAATTTTGACTATTTTATCTTTATTCATTTACCATAAATATTTTTCATTAATAAATTCCATAAAAATTGTTTATACCAAACTTAATTTGGTTTATGAATACTGGAGTACATTTTTAACTACATTCTTTATCAAGTAAAATTTCTATATTAAAATTAGTTATAATTAATGAAGGGTGATATTGATCACAATTTATAATCTTAATTTGTTGAAAAAAGCTAAAATGACACTTATTAAAAGATAGAGGGACCCTCTCTAACTATTTCTTCAAATTTTACATTCTTTTTAATTTTAGAAAATACTGCTATATTCTAACTCACCTTTATTAATTTATAGAGACGAGAGAGAAATAATAGAGAATATGAGTCCTTGTATACAAATGATATGCCATTTTGTTCGTACTCCAACATTTTCAACGCATACTGTGTAAATACATTATTTAAGGGATAAGGTATATTCATTTCTTTCAATTATTATTCTAGATTTAAGTAAATTCTTAATATATTTTTTTACAAATAAATTCTTTAACTTTTTTAAATTGAAAAAAAAAATGTCCTTAATGTATTTTGTTGGTATAATAAAATCATTTTTCCTCTTAAAATTAAATAAAAATGCATTCCAACTAATTTAAAAAAATTATGTACCACTATGCCAATATTTTTTAACTTTAAGTTAGTATTTCCTATTTATTAACAAATTTATTTCTTAAAAAAAAAAAGTTAACGCATTTCTCGAATTTTGTGTATGCTTTTAATAGAAAAATATGAAATTTGAATTTATGGAGTATTTTTTTTCTCTTTTTTATGTAGCCATGATTTTGAGAAATAAAGTTTATTACATTTTTTCTTTTTCTTAGGATATTTATCATTAAACTACATTAATTGAAAATACATACATTTCTTTTCCTTAGGATATTTATCAAAAAAAACTTATTTTACTTGTGCACGAGGTCTTGAGGTAATACTTTAATGTTATAGATGTCCAATTTCCCATTATTCAATTGACATGACGTATAATGTTAATTCTTAAGCGAACAAAAAAATGTATAATGTTAATTCCAAATATAAAACATTTTTTTTTAAATACTTAAATTAGATAGTTTTAATATATGAGATGCAATAATATTACTCCCCATCTCATGATAAGTTTCATAATTAGTTGAATCCATATAAAAAAGTGTAATAATGAAACCTAATTTTAATGAGTAATTTTGTATTTTTTTTATAAATAAAGTAAATAATCCGTATATAAATATTATTATAGAATGTTTTGAAAATGAAAATATAAAAATTATTGTGAAATGAGAGTACATATTTTTTAATTTAATTCGGAATATAGGGATTAAAAAAAAAATTAGTCTTTTAATTGAACTAATTTTAAATTTGATCCTGATGTAATAAGTCCTAAATTTTGAATTCAGTCCAGTCAAATCCTTAGCTTGTGCATTTTTCTGCACATGAGTAAATTCACGGTTGTTCACGATTGATTTAAATTGCACACGAGTTAAGGATTTGATCGATTCATTTATTGCAAAGACGGATAATTGAACTGAATTCAAGATTTAGGCAACTTATAAGACCAAAATCAAAATATGTATTCCACGATGATCAAATTCAAAATTAGTTCAAATTAAAGACTTAAAAAAAACTTTAATCCGAAAAAATATTATAAAAATATGGAAAAAGCAGTGATGGAGCTCTTTTAATTTTATCCAGACCAATAAATATTTGAGGAAAATTCAATAAAAACTAGATACACACTCAACTGCAACAGTTACTACACTATAAATATATATGGCACTTTTTTTTTGAGTATCATTTGTCAACATCAATTCCCTCTGCCACCTTCTGGTCGGCAAACCAGAGCTAACTTCAGGTATCTCTTCAGTTCCTCTCTCTTTCCCTTTCACTGTGTGTTGTGTGTGTTTTTTGTCTTTTGCCATTCTTATCAATCTTACTCCTTTCCCAAACTGTGCTTAAATTCTCTCACTCATCTCTTCACTTTCATTAATCACTTTTATATATGTTCTCTGAAACCCCTACAAAACCAACCATCACTCTTTCTCTGCCTTTCCCATTTCTTCAAGTAAAAGTTGCCTTTTCTTGACTTGAGAGAGTAATTAAAAAGGTAGATTCACTTTTGAGAGAAAAATTCAAGATTCTCTTTTGTTTCTTGCGTGTGTCATCATTTTCGATCTGGGTTTCTCTTGATTTCGTTTTTGACCAAGATTCCATTTTTTTTTACAGGGAGTTGCAATTGATTCTCAAGAATGATTAATGTGATGCATTCTGTTCACAAGCATGGTGAAAAAAGCTTGGACCCGCAGCTATGGCATGCCTGTGCAGGCGGCATGGCTCAAGTGCCACCCCCAAACTCAAAAGTCTACTACTTTCCTCAAGGTCATTCTGAACTTGTCAATGGAAATGTAGATTTCGGTTTATTTTCAAGAATGCCACCACTTATACTCTGTAAAGTCTCTTCCATCAACTACTTGGCTGATTCTGAAAACGATGAAGTTTATGCAAAGATTAGATTAGTCCCACAAGTTGATGATGGGTGTGATGATGAGAGAGAAGTTGATGGCTGTGATGAGAGAGAGAAAGCCAACAACTCTTTTGCTAAGACATTAACTCAATCTGATGCTAACAATGGCGGGGGGTTCTCTGTTCCTCGATACTGCGCTGAAACCATCTTTCCAAGATTGGATTACTCTGCTGAACCGCCGGTTCAGACAATCTTGGCTAAGGATGTTCACGGTGAGATTTGGAAGTTTAGGCATATTTACAGAGGTACCCCTCGCCGCCATCTTTTGACCACCGGATGGAGCAATTTTGTCAACCAGAAGAAGCTCGTGGCAGGGGACTCTATCGTCTTTCTAAGGGCTGATAACGGAGATCTCTGCGTCGGGATACGGAGGGCCAAGAGGGGCTTCTGTGAGGCGTTGTGTGGGTGGAACACCGGCAGCGGCGGTGGTGGTGAGAATGTGAGTTTGTGTATTGCAAATGGTAATAAGGGGAATGTGAGGGCTGCATCTGTAATTGAGGCTGCTAGTCTTGGTGCTAGTGGCCAATCTTTCGAGGTTGTGTACTATCCGCGATCCGGGTTGCCGGAGTTTGTGGTGCGGGAGTCGGCTGTCCGGGCGGCGATGAGAGTGCAGTGGTGCTCGGGGATGAGGTTCAAGATGGCGTTCGAGACAGAGGATTCTTCTCGAATTAGTTGGTTCATGGGAACCATCTCGTCCGTTCAGGTCGATGATCCTTTTCATTGGCCTAATTCTCCTTGGAGGCTTCTTCAGGTAATTGAATCGAGTGGAGTCGAATTTAACTTAATTTTGTTTTAAATGTTACTTGTTGATATTTATTTATGTCGAATTGGATGTGAATTGTTTATCATGTCAATTTGCTCTTATTGGATTCTTGATTAATTTGATTATGATATTGTTATGGGAAAACTCTGTTTTCAGGTGGCTTGGGATGAGCCCGATTTGCTACAAAATGTGAAAGGAGTGAATCCGTGGTTGGTCGAGTTGGTATCGAGCGTGCCAGTGAGCCATCTTGCTCGATTCTCTCCTCCGCGAAAGAGGCCGCGGCTTCCCAACCAACCGGAGTTTCCATTTGGGCAACTACCGGTCAGTCCCAGCAGTCCCTTGTGTTGTTTACCCAACAACATTTGCGTACAGGGAGCCAGGCATGCTCGATTCGATTTATCTTCGTCTCATCTCCAATTCAAGAAAATGCAGCCGTTCAATTTCAAGATGCTCGATCATCGCGGTCCCATCCCTCTCCAAAATCCCGACTATGATGCCTTGTCTTGCTCGTTGAAAATGGGAATCTCCGGAGATGTGTTGAAGAGAAACACTGATGCGAAAACACCAATGTTTGTTCTATTCGGGCAACCAATCTTAACCGCAGAACAAATCTCATCGAGCCAAGAAACGGAAGCCAACTCGGATGGTAATCGGTCTGCAGTGATTCAGAGCTTCCCAACGGAAGGATCATCCGATGGGGAGTTCCCGAGGTTCAAAAATCGTAAACTCGATATTGGCTTGGAGACGGGACATTGTAAGGTGTTCGTTGAATCCGAAGATATTGGTCGGACGCTCAACCTATCAATGCTCGGCTCATATGAAGAACTATACCGGAGATTAGACACCATGTTCGGGGTGGAAAGGTCGGAGATGTCGAGCAATGTGCTATATTCTGATGCACGAGGCGTTACGAAGAACATCGGAGACGAGCACTTTAGGTAGAAATTAAACCATCTTTTATTGTCGTTGTTTATTGATTATAAGGTTAAGATGTTGATCATCATGTTTTCATGGCTTTGATCTTGCAGTGATTTTATCAAGAATGCTAGAAGGCTAACGATTGCTACGGATTCAAGGAGTGTTAATCTTGGGAACTAGATGAATTTTTATTGATTCCAAATGTATAGTTGATTTGAACTATGAATTTAGGGTTTACAATTTGAATGTTTGTGGGAAAATTCCCTTTATTTAATTTAACCAACTTTTGTTTAATGTGTTTCTGTATTCTCGGAATTGTTGTAATTTGTTATAAATTTTTTTTTTGCTTTTATAAATTGTTTTCAAGTAATAAGTCGAAATTCATATTTGAGTTTGTTTGTTAGTCAATTGATCAAATGTGAACAGAGTTTGAATTTAGGGAGTATAATCTTTTTCGTTCAATGTTTTTACTTTTTTAGCTCATTACTAGCAACTTAGTGGCAAAACACAACATATATAATTTGAATGATTATGTGTGACATGAAAGACTGAATTGAATTTAGCTCATTACACACAACTTAGTGGTGGATGGAATCGATTAGTAGAAACTTGTAAAACACTCTTGTATTTCTTTGAAAACGCTTCAATTTCTTTCGTTATAAGGGGTGCCAACTCGATATCACACGATTTTGCCCGAGCTTCCCGCTTTTATGAGACTCTCATTGTTGAATTGACTTTACAGATTTTGTGAATGAGCTCTCCCTGATTTGGTGTTGAAAAAAAAATTAGCCTACTCCCTCCATTCTAAAATGATAGATTTTTTTTCATTTTTATAGAGACATATATTGCGTCTAAAATTTTAAACTTTACCTATAAATTTTCAAATACACTTTTATTTATTAAACACATTTACAAAATTTAATTAAATATGGTCTTTATTTTAATATTTTAGACACTTCCAAAAAGAAAAGACACTATATTTTAGTAGAAATTATATAGTCCGTATTGACTAAAGTTTTGCGATGGAATTAGGTGAATTTTACAAGGGACAACTGTACATTAGCTAGCAAATTAAGTGGAAATTAAACCATTAAATGAAGAGGATCGGAGTTGAGAAAAAGGTACATGTGAGGGTTTGATAAAATGTAATTAATGAATGGATATATAATAATTAAGGTAATTAGATTCAACTCGTTGGAACATGTGGGTATGAATGCCAAATCAAACTTCAAATGGTTATAAAGGTTTTCCACATGTGTTTGGACAACTTCGCATTAATCTTCTGTCATTTTCATGTCTTGAGCATTCAATGATACCATTACTTTGAAAAGTAAACCGATGCTTACTTTTTTATTAATCAATTAATTAAAAATTGTGTTTCAATATACATAAATGATTTTATACATAAGTAAACAATATTCTTTAAAATTTGGTTAAAAGAAATAAGAATACTTTAAGTGGATGAAAGGATACAATTTATTGTGTCAACCACTAATTTATCTAGACCACACAGTTTAATTAATTGACAACTTTTTAACCCTAAAATAATATTTAAATGGAGTATAGTACGTAGTTCAAGCAATAAGAACACTAAATTACTTAAAAGGTAAAAAGTTTGTATACACTAGCTAGTGACATGAAAAATTGATGTGTAATAAGTACGAAGTACAGTATTTATTAAAAAGATATTACAATATAATCGATGTGCATTAAAATGTTGCTCTTACACAAATTAAAAAAATTGAATTTAAATCATCTTGGATAAGGGGTTAAAAAGAAAAAGGGAAAATGAAATCATATGTAGGTAGTTCACTCACCATCCATATAGCATGAATCTTTAGAAATAATTTTTGTCATATATTTTAAAAGGGGAGAAGAAAATGAAAGATGAACGCAAATCCCAAAAACAAGCAAGAATTCAATGTCCAAGCATAAAAACCTAGTCTGATGGCGGAAGAATAGGGTGAAATCAATAGGGATTTGAGCCTCTGATTATTTTAAAATTATCGTCATTAAGAATGTAATTAAAGATATTGTTGACGCTCTAATCCCAAGGGCTATATGTTGGATTGGGGGGTGGGTGGTTGTTGTGGGGGTCAAACATTTGGACACATTTTCCTCCTAATTCCCGCGTCTCGGCAGACCAAAATTTTCATAAAGATCCAAAATTATTGACTATTGTTTTAATATTATGATGCCAATTTATTATATTATTCTTAAAATCCCTATACCTTTTTTTTTTAATCCCTATACACTGGAGTAATATGTAGTTCATGTCAATTCTTTTAAATTTTGATGGGTAGGTTTATTAATAAGTTTGAAATTTTGAATGGATCATGTGTCAAATAAATAGATATTAGTGTATATTGCGTCACTTTATACTTTATACTATCTTGAATAAAATCTTAATTTAAAAAAATAAAAATACAATTGACTTAATTAATCTTAATTTATTTTAATGGTTTTAAAATTTGGAACAAATTTAATGGTTGGAAAATATGTATAAATGATATTTTGTAGATGAAAAATAAATTATATTTATCTATTGTATATGATATATATTATTTTCAAATAATTGATGAATTTAATTAATGTACTTGAAAATTAAAAAATTAATAACACAAATTATAAATTTATATTTAAAAATTGTACACTAACATATTATTTAATGTATATACACGTATATAATGTATTATATTGTAAAATTAACTCTTACGAAAATTTCACATAATATGCTGAATATCATCTAAAGAAGGAAGTTGGTTGTTGTAAAACAAAACAAAAAAAAAAGCTCAAAAAATTCGTATCCTTCAAATGAATTTTTTAAAAAATCGTGTAAAGAAAACTATAAAAACACTCTCTCATATGGAGTATGTATTACTAAAAAAATAAAAAATATGTGTTACTGTATAAACAAAAGGTAAATACAGAACGTAAATAAATATACCCTAATTAAAGAGCAAATGAAGAATCGAAAAAAAAAAAAAAAAGATTTAACAAACGTAGTGATAAATTTTGTGACAAGCTACCATGAATTGCGAAAAAGAAGAAGTGATGTTGAGAAAAAGGACGAAAAGAACATATTGAAACATAAGCAGCGTGATTTAAAGTAGAAGTGGTATGATTTAAAGCATATTACACATGTCTTAGTTTTTACAATATTGTAAATGTGTGTAACAAATGATATACTATTATAAAATGTATTACGAGTGAGGTAGCTTAAACGGTTAAAACATTACAACAGTAAGTTACTCTGCATTTGGTTCCTTCCGGTTCCGGTCATATATAGGAGGGGTGAATTTTTTTTTATGTGAGATGTATAGTTGTGCGTGTGCATACGTGCATGCATGTAAAATATTATATAAATTTGTACTTTATAATGGTGTATAAATGAGTATTAAATTCCAACCGATCGATGAAGCATTGATTGAGTAGATTAATTTGATAGTAATTAGTAGGGTCACGTGAGAGGCCTCGAATAGTCAACCCACCACCCACGAACACCGCTTGCGCCGTGTTGGCGCTTGAGCTATATATCTAACTCTATAACTCCTCTACAAAAAGTCAAACTATCTAATTACTCCCAACGAGTGGAGATTTTAATTAAACCCAACGAGTTGATCTAGTGATTTAGGAGTGTACTTCTCTTTAAGTCTCATATTCGAACCCTCTAAAATGCAAATAATTTATATAAAGTTAATTCATACAAAGTGTAAAACTATGATTTTAAACGACATGACCCCCACAAATTAACGCTGAAATTGATCTTTTAGAGATTAGTCGATTCTTGGACCACCGATACCAAGTCTTGAAAAAAAAAAGTAGATATCTTAATTAAGGAAGTTGTGATAGATATATATTACTCCCTTTAAGAAAAGGGATTAAATTATAAATATAGTAAAAATGATGTAATGGAGAGAAAGGAAGAGATAAAGAAAAAAAAGTAAAATACGAAGAGAATTGTAAGAATAAAAATTTAAAAGATATTTGTCAAAAAGGGTGTGAGAAATAGACGATGAGGGATCAAAATGACAAAACGAAAAGCTTATAAACAGACGGAGAGAATATGTTTTTATTAACTCTAGGTATCTGATCAGATTGCTCATTAATTTGGGGGAAATTTGGGGGGACCAATTTCACCGTTCACTAGCGAGACTCCCATTAGTAAAACTTTACATGAACCAATTTTTCAAAAATTGTTTACACATTAAAAAAAAGAGGCCAATCCTGGAGTTTTTATGATAGATAGGTTATATCATGTACAATATGATCATATGAGTGCGTGTTCAAAAAAATTAATTTATTTCATATGCATATATATACTTTTAATTATATAATAAATATTAAAGTGTGTGTGTGGAGACATTAATCCTAGGAAGGAGCTGGATAAGATTGTTTGTTTGTAAAGCAAAAGTCTAACCTCAGATCTGTGTTAATAACCATGAGATGATATTATGATGTGCATGATACATTAATGATATGGAGTTTGATGTTGAATTTCTTTATAAAATTCAATACTTACATAAACCACGTATACATAATATATAGTATAATACATATAGTTTATATTATGCTGATAAACCATTTGTATGCAGTAGTATAATACATGTATTTTATGCTATAATGTTGAGATGAGTTAGTTTATATAAAGTTTAGCTCTAACTTTAATTAGCTCTTTAACGGTGGAATTAGTTTTTAAATTAGACTATTTTTAGATCAAATATCGAAACATACAAACAATTAGGGATATCGGAAAGAAAAATGCTATTTTTTTAATAAATATTAGCAAGTAATATATAATTAAGAATATTGTCATATATTTTAAATATAATTAATCATATAATATAAGAAGGGAAATAGTATCAAAATTTAAAGTAAGTCTTAAAACAATTTCAAAAGTTAGTTGGGACTTGGGACCAGTAATAAAAAAAATCCCATTTTATTTCCAAATTCTTATTATTGATTTTTGTTTTTTTACCACATTTCGAACAACCTATAAATTTGGACTTTCGTGTTACATTAATTAAAGAGATTAAAAGTCCAGACTCCAGACTATCAAAATTCCGTTAAAATAAATAAAAACAATCACCCTCCTAATAAAATTACATCAATTCGAAATTTAAAATCGATCGATATGAAAATTGGTAAGTGCATGGTAGAGATAATTTTTCAGAGATAAACAACGAAGAAATTAATTAATCTTCGATCACGAGATAAAACTTACAGTAAATTAGAAGTTACTTGGGATCTTGAATTGTAGGCTTCTTAATTGGTTTTGTGAACACGAAGCATAACAATTATGATGCACGAGGCCAAAGCGTTGAATGGGAGACGTTATATTGCAAAATTTCATGCCAATATTATTAATAAATTTAAATATCCACATAATTGGATTACACCCTCACTTAGAAAAAGAGAAATAAACCTTAGATATATTTAAAATGACATTGCAATTAAATACTCCTTTACCCCTTTTAAGTAAGGTAAAGTCTAGTACGTACTCGAGTGCATGTTGTGCACCCTAGTCCATGTGCACTTTTCAGTTTACTGATTTACACTTTTTGGTAAATGGTGTTGCACTTTTTAATTATTACTAAAAATATTATTATATAATTTAATAATTGAAAAGTGCAACACCATTTACTAAAAAGTGTAAGTCAGTAAACTGAAAAGTGCAACATAGACTAGGGTGCACAACATGCACTCGAGTGCATAGCAGACCAACCCTTTAAGTAATGGTGTGATTCTTTATGAGATCCTCTAATATTTTTTTTTTTTTTTTTGATCGGGCAAATTCAAATTATATAAAAGAAGAAGAAATGTAGGAGGTCCTGGTATGAGAAGTACCAAATCCTCAAAGTACAAGAAAGGTTTCAAAAAGAGAAATTACAAGAAAAACATCTAGCCACAGGTTACACACTCATTGAATATATTCCAATCCAACCCTGTTCTCCTTTAAGGCTCAAGAGCTGTTCGTGGATCAATAATCCAGTTTTTTAATGTAGAATATGGTTTGATTTTGTTGTTCGCCATGTTCCAACTCCATAATCTTCCTTTTATTTCATCCACCACTTTTTCAAGCTTCCAGATTTCACCCTCAAAACAACATTTGTTTCTCCAAGTCCATATAATCCAGATAATACCAATCCAGATTCCAACAACAGTTTCTTTCCCCATTTTCCCGTAAAAAATGCTTGAAAATTGAAGGAAGTGATCTTTTATTCTACAATGCATGGCCATGGGGAAATTCAACCAAGTTAAGATTTTTTGCCATACCTCAAAAACCTTGTTGCAAGTGATAAAGAGGTGATTAGTCGTTTCTAAGAATTCCCCACATATCACACACTTCGCATCGTCTTCCGTTTGAATAATGTTTCTCTTCTTCAAGTTCTCCCTCGTTGGGAGTCTATCCCATAATAACCGCCAGGCCGTCGTCGCCGCCTTGAAAGGTGTAGTTTTATTCCAGACCATCTTAAAAATGGTATCCCCGTTGCTGGTCTCTCCATTTGCATTATGTGAGGAGTGGAGAATCAAGTAAGCCTTCTTTGTATTGTAGGCCCCATCTGGTGTTGTTTTCCATCTCCATTTGTCCTCCTCGTCCGCCTTAATAGAGTACCTGTTTAACAAAGAATCAAGAGTGCTTAGTAACTCCGTTTCTCTATCAAATAATGTCCTGCTCCATTTCAACTCCCATACCCATTTGTCTCCCTCCCAGGAACCCATATCACTAATACAATTATTCTGTCCAATACTAAGTCTAGACAGCCTACTGAATTGTTCACGGAGAGGAGAATCCCCCACCCATAAGCTGTCCCAGAATCTAGTCCTAGCCCCATTCCCAATACTTTTTTCTAAGTTCACCCAAAACCACTTCCCGTTATTCCCCGACCCACTGGATATAATATCTCTCCACCACAATGAGCTTTTCCTCCCTCGACTCAACTGAAAAACCCCCCTCGCCCCTACATCTATCTCACCGTATAAGGATCTAAGAACTCTCACCCACAGACATTCTTTATTCTCTAAAAGACCCCACACCCATTTACCCATCAAAGCTCTATTAAACAAACCTAAATCCCTAACCCCTAGCCCTCCATTTTGTCTATCTTTGCATATAGTTCCCCACTTTAACCAGGCCAGCTTCCTCACATTATCCCCACCACCCCACAAAAATTTGCAGCAAATAGAAGTTAAATCTCTCACAATTTTTTTCGGAAGGAAATGGAAGGAGAAATGGTAAATAGGAAGCGATGTCAGCACCGACTTTAAGAGGGTTATTCTTCCCCCAAAAGAGATTTTTTTGGTTTCCCAAGAGCTCAATTTTCTTTTGAATTTCGTGGTCAGATGTTCCCACTCATTTATACGCTTGTGTTTAGCACCCATTCTGATTCCGAGGTAGGAAAACGGTATTGATCCCACTGCACACCCCAATATTCCAGCCATTTCGCCAAGTTTTTGTTGTTCCACATTAACTCCCATAAGACTGCATTTATTGTAGTTTACCTTGAGGCCCGAGAGAATCTCAAAGTTTCTAAGGATGCCTCGGATCGTCCAAGCGTTTTCCAGATTTGCTGCCCCGATAAAGATTGTGTCGTCTGCGTATTGAAGGTGAGAGATTTGAATTTTTTCATACCCAATCTCAGCAGCTTTGAATAATTGATTTTGGACAGCATTTCTGATTAGAGCATTAAGTCCCTCTGCCACTATCAAATAAAGAAAAGGTGAGAGAGGGTCACCTTGTCTCAGTCCTCTTTCCATTTTGAATTCCCCCGAGGGGCTCCCGTTGACCAGAACCGACGCCGTGGCTGTGGAAACACATTCTAGAATCCAATGTTTCCATTTTGGGTGGAAGTTAAATTGGTCTAGCATATCTCTCAAACAATTCCAGTCGACCGAGTCGTAGGCCTTTGCGAAATCTACTTTGAAGAATACCCTTTCCTCTTTATTTCTTCTAGCTTCCTCGATTGCTTCGTTGAGGATAACTGCTCCATGGAGGATATATCTGCCCCTGATAAAAGCACTTTGGCTATCCGCGATGATCTTGTCCATCACTCTCTTTAATCTGTTGGCTAGGGTCTTTGCAAGAATCTTGTAGATGCATCCAATAAGGGAGATCGGACGGTAGTCATTCAGCGAACATGCCTCGTCCTTCTTTGGAATCAGGACTATAAAGGTTGGATTACTTACTCGAGTCAGCTTCCCATGTTGGTGAAAATCTGTCATCATTTTAAGAATATCTGCCTTGATGGTTTCCTAGAAGGTTCTGATGAAGTTAAAATTGAAGCCATCTGGGCCGGGGCTTTTCGTCGTATCGCAGTCCCACACAGCCTCCTTTATCTCTCTTTCATTAAATGGGCTTATAAGCATTTCATTATCCTCTATGCTGACTTTATTCTCAATGAAACCTGTTGACATGCTCGGTCTATCTCCTTGGCCTCTTCTAAAGTGCTTTTCAAAGTATGATTTAACTTCTTTTTTTACCTCACTTGGTTCTTCGATCCATCGGCTGCCCACCCGAAGCCCAGAAATTTCATTTATCTTTCTGCGTTGGTTTACCGCCTTATGGAAAGTGCTCGAATTTACGTCGCCTTCTTTGATCCATTTGAGGCGTGCTTTCTGTGCTTGGAGGCTGCCCTTTCGGTTCAGGTTCAGGAGAAGTTCTGCTGAGGCTTCACTTCGTCTGATATACTCCTCTGTTTCTAGACCGAAGACATCATCGAAGGTATCCAATTGGTGAATTTCTGTCCTGAGGTCCTCAATTTTTTTATCAAGTGTTCCAAACACTTCTCTATTCCAACACCTCAACTCATTCTTAAGTAGCTTCAACTTTTCTTTCAAAACAAAGCTTCCCCATCCATCATTTGGCAATGCGTTCCACTTACTGATAATAAAATCCCTGCATCCTGGGTGCGAAAGCCACGCGTTGATGAAACGGAATGGCTTTGGACCCCAATCTATGCTTTTAGTTTCGAGGAGAAGAGGGCAGTGATCTGAGACCGTCCTGTTTAGCCCCCTTTGTATCGTATGTGGCCACGAATCCATCCACATATCATTGATGAGAATCCTATCAATTCTACTCTTGCATCCTCCATTTGGTTTATACCATGTGAATTTTCTGCCGTGTAAGGGAAGGTCCGTGAGGAGAGTTTCATTGATGAAGTCATCGAAAATTCTATGATCGGTCCTGTTGTTGTTTGTGCCCTCACTGATTCCTATTCTTTCATGAACAAATCTGATTGAGTTGAAATCTCCAAGCATACATACACACACATCACCATTTTGTTGCACTATAGTCTTCAATCTATCCCACAACATAATGCGGTCTCTAGGTGGACAAGGTGCATAAACATTAATGATACAACAAGGTGTTCTCTCTAGACCCCATAAACCATTGACGATCAAGGCACCCTCCATATCCCAAGTACTAGAACAGGCAAATAAATCAGAATTCCAAATTGTAATAAGGCCTCCTGACCTGTTTATTGCTGCTCGCGAAGCCCACTTGAAGTGTCCAGCTCCCCACAATTCTCTGCATTCGACCTCAGAGATGGATTCCAGCTTTGATTCTTGAATGCAAACTATTTTTGCTCTGTGATTTTGTTTCGTCTTTTGGATCTCTTTCTTCTTCACCCTGCTCCCCAAGCCTCTAATATTTATGGATATAATCTTCATAAATAACTGTCTTTGTGTACCTCCTTGTTCCTCTTATCTGCAATTTCCTCTTCACGGTCCAGATCCTCAATTCTCGCGATCATATTTGAGTCCCCTTTTTTGCAGAATAGGCCAGACTTCTTCCCAATCTCCCATAGTTTATGGGCCTCTCCCGGAACTTTACTCTGTTTCTGTGAAGACGCCGACTGCTTTCTTCGGTTATTGGGATCCACCGGTAGCTCCTCTGAATTTTGTGCATTTTCCATCTCTTTTATGAACGGGACCCAATTTGCTTTCTCCGCTTTCCAAGCCGCAGCTTTCGTCAGTCCCGATTTTTTAGTTTTGGTTTTGTTTGTATGTTTCTCAGGTGGTCTCGGCGGAAGGTTGTGCTGGGAGGGGGTGGGATTTACTGTGGAAAGATCAGTTTTCACAGAATTGGGGGGGAGGGGGTTTGGGTGCAATGGGATTGAAGGCGGGTTAGGGTTATCTATCGGGTAATCAGTGATTTGGTCCAAGGTTGGGTAATTGGACTGGGGTAAGCTTTTTTGTGTGTCGGTTAATTGGGCTGGGGGTAGATTTATGGGCTGGTCGGTTGATTGGGTCGGAATAAGGTGGTTGGGTAAGAGAGGGGGCTGGGTGATTGGGCCTGACAATTGGTTTATGCACAGAGAATGAGGATGGGCCGGGGTGACCTTCTCTATCACAATGTTATTGGGCTTCATTAGAGAAGGCCCATCCGACAGGTTAGGTTCAGTTGTCAGCACATGAGAGCCCAGGTCCACATCCTTGCTACCACTGAAAAAATCTGATGCTTCCGACATTCTTCTCGGGCTTTTCTCTATAATTAGTTTTGTGTCCGTTTCATCTTTTCTGCCGTCATTATGAGATGGTCCCACCTTTTCTTTTTGAATATCCATGCACGCATGGGGGAGGGTTCCCGAGGGGGCATAATCAATTTCCATATGTCATATTTATCCATATGTCATTACTTTTTCACACTCAATCTACTTTTTACTTTACTTTATTCATAAAAATTTACAAAACTACCCCTCAAAACATCAATCATTACTTACACATTTCTTAAAATGTGTGTCGGTCAAAGGGTGCAAGTTCCTCCGCAACCGAGGAGTACTACTTACGTCTCTCCAATATTTACACCTTTTCTAAATGAAAAAAGAAAAATGTATATATATATATACACATGTACGTGTGTAGCTATGAGAGAACAAGATCCGAGAAATTGAGAGATGTTCAAGTCAAGGGTCAACCCTAGATATTAGGTTTCCGTTGAGAAATAATGCAACCCATTTTTGGAGTTTTTTTAATATTTTTTAATTTTATAATGGGAACAGAAATTCATGCGAGGAGTAGTTAATTGTGGTACGTAATTTCGGGTCAACACACATTATACCAAACAACATTGTGTTTACCAAATACTAGTAGTAGTATATGTCAGCTTGGGATAGGAGATATGGTTCTGTAACCTTGTGTAAAAATAGACAAAATGTACACGTATGGGCTGAGCACCCTTAACGCTCGATAATGGAAAGACTAAATACTGTTTACCGTTTCAAAAAAAAGTATATGGCATCCAAAGTTTTAACTAGGCCCAATTTTAAGAATTGTATTTCTTCTAACAATATGCACAATTTCAACTATTTAATTATCCCTAGAGTTGTATCTGAATTTTATGATTAAATTCTTAAATAAAACAAAAGAAGTAGAAGAAGACCTCAAATGAATATAATAATTAATTGTCATATGCACCTCAATGTCC
Organism: Galeopsis tetrahit; assembly: GCA_963675135.1. Taxonomy (NCBI): domain Eukaryota; kingdom Viridiplantae; phylum Streptophyta; class Magnoliopsida; order Lamiales; family Lamiaceae; genus Galeopsis; species Galeopsis tetrahit. The sequence continues at coordinate 62,518,234 of OY776121.1, read as the reverse complement.
ATTTTAGGAATTATATAAAATTCTAATTAAAATGACACTGAATATTATACAACTTAAAAAAAAAAAACATTTTCATGCTTAAATTAATATGACAAATATTAATTTAGAAATAATTACTGAGACTAAAATGTTTATTGATATCACCCGTTTGCTTCGAGTTAAATCTTAATTCTCCCCCTTTTTTTTCATATTTGATATCCAATCCAAATATATATATTTAGGAGTCATGATACTGGTGAGATAATTAAAAAAAAATTAAAAAAAATCATAAACTACTATTGACCAACATGAATAACAGAATTATACATACATTGATAAATATGTCAATTTCAAATTACAATTATAAAATTTAAAATCATAGATAAATTTCCTACTGCAGTCTAGATTCATGCACTAGTCACATTTCAAAATTTCAAAAGTAAAAAAAATGGTTTTAAAACTGACAAATTGACAATTTCCTTCAAAGTACTTAATTAGAAACGGGCCTTGGTCCCAAGATATATTGGGCCTCGGCCCAAAATTTAAATGGCTATCAGCCCTTACTTGAAGGGGCGCGGCTAAAGTCACCCAAGGATCCTATGAGGACACCCACGCAATGAGAACACCCACAAAACGGATGAGGATACCCACGTGGAAAATACAAAATTACCCTCCCTCAATTAAAACATTCTTTCTCTCTTTCTCACCCACAAATCGCCGACACCCACTCCGACGGCCTTCCCCCCACGCAGCCAGCTTCGCCATCCACCTGCAACAGCTTCGCTGCGCACGTAGCCTCTCTCTCCCCACTTTCGCGACCGCAGCCCACTCCGCCAACGCCGCTCGACATCGCGCCGCCCTCCCCGTTGCGCTTCCTTCCACGGCGTGCGTCCTTTCGCCGTCGCGTCGCCCTCCCGTCGCGCTGCGCTCATGTCGCCGCCGCCTGCAACCATCTCCACCGCCCCTCCCGTCGTGCTTGCAACCATCTCCACCGCCCCTCGTTCGTGGCCGCCGCCCACCCCCTCCTCCCCTTCGCGCGCGGCCGTCGTGCTCCTCCCCTCGCCGCCGCCACCGCTACACAGGTAAGTTTAGTTAGAAAAATTAGGGTTTCTGGAAGAAAAAAAATTAGGATTTTTTTTTTAAGTTTGGGAATTATTTTCGAACATAGTGCGTTTGTTTTGGAAAAAAATTCGAACAACTTAAATTTGTTTTGGAAAAAATTTAAGTTGTTTTGAATTTTTTTTCGAACATAGTGCGTTTGTTTTGAAAAAAATTCGAACAACTTGAGTTTGTTTTGGAAAAAATTTCGAACAAGATGTTCGATTTTTTTTTCGGACAAATGTAAGTTGTTTTGAAATTGTTTTCGAACATATTGGGTTTGTTTTGGTAAAATTTTCGAACATCTCAACTTTGTTTTGGTAAAAATTTCGAACATGTTAAGATTTTATTTTTGTTGTTGAAATTTTGAATTTTTTGAATTTTTGATGTTTTGGTGTTGATGGTGGGAATCCGAAATGATTCGGATGTGAAATGATGAATCGCATGTAAACCGAAATAGATGGGTGTACTCATCCGGCGTTTTTTTTAAAAAACTACAGAAGGGGTAAAAACGTCTTTTCGCACCACCATTGGGACAAAAAAAATTCTAAGTGGGTGTACTCATAGGAAATCCGGGTGCCTTTAGCCGCGCCCTACTTGAAGTGGATAAAGGCCCAATTCTGGAAATGGGAGCCCATCTATTTTGTAACTTTTGATGCACGGGCCCATCACGGAGCTCACTTTACATTGAAAAAAGTTTAAGTTTTTGTAAGAAAATTACAAATACACAGATAGCTAATAAATTTCAATTTCTTAAAAAGAAACCATTTTTGTATCAAAAAAAAAAAAAAAAACCATTTTTTGGTAAAATAAATGGAATATCCAACGGTTTTCCGTTCGGTGCTGTGGAATATTGAACTAAACTCGTGTTAATGACATTTTATAGTCGCATTATGAACGATAAATCGTGAAAAGACGAACCAGGTGTCGCTATTTCCAGCTTCGCCGCCTAAAAATGCACAGCACAGCTCCGTATAGCCTTCCATAGCTATCTCCGCCAAGATCCTCTCTCTCTCCGCCTACTTTTTTTTTGTTTTGCTGAATTCAACTATTCGTCTTCCAAAAATGGCAGGTAAATTTGGGATTTCCCTTTTCCCTTTTTATCGTTTATTTCACTGTCATATTTCCCTGTATACGCGTATGCGATTATTTGCTTATTTGTAGTGCATTTGACCTTGTAAACGCAATTCGAGATTGTGAATTTTCAGTTTCGGATTTAAAGGTAGTTCTGAAATGTATTGGAGATTGTCGTTGATCATGTTAAATGGGATACTGGATTGGTCTATGTGTGTTTTGTACACTTGGTTGTGATGGCATGAATGAATTGAAAACGAATTATATGTATTTTATTCATTTTATTTACATTCGATGTCGAGTTGAATTTCAATTGTGTGACTCTGGAGTTGAACTTTGTGGACAGATATTGGATTTGAAGAATGACAATTCGTATTCTTGTTTATAGTACTAACTAATTAGTGTATTTTCTTCTTCATTCATTTGGTGATCAGCATATTGCACAATGGTTGGGAATATATTATGGTTCTTCAACTTAATATTCAAAGGAACTAAGATGGTTAAGCTATTAGACATTACTAAAAGAGTATGTTGGAATATACTAATACTTTTAGTAAGTTTAAAATTAATCTTTCCTCCTCACCCCCTTTCACTCGGAAAAGGATATGAAGGTGGGGAGTTTTTTTTATAAGTTTAATACACCAGTGAGATTGTAAAACTACATTAGGATTTCCAGGTTCAGAGAAACTTTTTTGCTAAAGACTGATAAACATTCTGATTATTGATTAAGCTCTTATCCACAACAAAGCTAATAAATGTGAAAAATCTCAATTCTCATGCAGCAATGTCAGGGAAGATTGTCCAACATGGTCTGGTAGCACATTGCTACCAGCAGGATAGGCAGTTAAGCCCCAAATACCGAAAGGACTGTTGTACCCCTTATAAGAAAAACTTCCTTCCCTACATAAGAAGGAATTTAGCATGGACTGACATCTCCACCATGCAATTGCGCAAATTCCCAAATTTTAACCGAGGAATTATTTACTGCAATGGTCTGTTCTAGACTCTAACCATCTCACGTCGATATTTTGTTTTAGCCCATACCCTTCGTGGTCCTGGCCTGTGACATGTTATGATTGACCTAACCATTTGATGTGATTCTCTAATAATTTTTTCTTTTTGTTAGAATTTAAAAAAAATTCCATCTTACAGATACTTATTCTGTGACCCTTCAACCAAAAGCATTGTGCTTATATAAGGTATTCTTTCTTCTTGCAGCAACCTCATCTCCCACCATCATACCAACTGTTGACAAAAGTTCTTTCCTCAAGCTTCAAAATGGCAGGTCAGGATATACCTTGCTAATATTTCTTTTTAATGTGGTTAAGTGGTTATGTTGATTATGTGACATGGCTCAAGTAAGTGGGAACATGCTTCGGACACGTGGATATCCATTTAGTTATTTGGATCGTTTAAGGACAATTGTGTCCCTATACTAGTAGAAAAGATTTTGAGGATGCAATGCAGCTATATCTTCGATTTCATTGAGGTTCATGAAGCAGGAGAAGTGTGGGTGTGGCTTCTAAAGTTTTCAGTTATGGACTGATGTGTACGCATGTCTTGTGAATTACTTTGTAGCTCTGCATGTCTGCCTTTTGATCATTGTTTGCTTGTGAAGTCAACTGATGAGCACTTTTTTACCCTGCAATTCATTGGCCCCATGAATTAAATTGCAACTTTTTGCATAATACTTTCTTGAAACTTTCCTTTATATTATATACCATTTCCAATTGCATTAAGTGGCCTCCTTTTCCTGACTCCAAATGCAAATTTGGGGTTCGGTATGCTTAAGAATGAGACATATTGAAGACCCTTGTTACACATATTTTCTTGAATACATTTGGTGGATGGTAGAATCTTTTAAAGCTTCATGCTTCAGTTAAGTGTTGAGAGAAAGCGTGTGTTTGCCTCTTGATGGATCATTACATAAGATTTACATACAATACACATAATGGTGTTAAGTTATTCTTTCTGTTCTGTTGGTTTGCCTGTTACAATGAGATTTATACCTCACCAGTGTTTTCACTTCATTTCATATCTCCTTATAAATACATCTCCTTTTTCATCCTTTTTGGAGCAGTGATATTCGTGGTGTTGCTGTGGATGGTGTTGAGGGTGAACCTGTTAACCTCACAGAACCAGTTACAGAAGCAATTGCAGCTGCATTTGCAGCATGGTTGCTAGACAGAAAAAAACTTGATGCATCTAGACGATTGAAAGTTTCAATAGGTCACGATTCACGAATATCTGCACAGAAATTACAGGTATCAGTGCTTTATGTTGGGAACTAATCTTGAGGATAAGGTTTCATATTAAATGTTAAATGTTAAATTTCTGATTTCTGTTAATTTTTGTGGGAAGAGAGTAAGCGAAGAGTGGTCTATTAAAAATAGGCTGTCTAGTTTATTTGGAATGAGAACCAAGCAACACACTTGGCTACAAAAAATACGTAAACTAGCGACGGACATCACTTGTAGTATAAACATTATTGTTTGGCATGAATATACCTGGTGATATTTTCCCTACTAATCCTGAATCCTACAAAAGGCCCATTAGATGATAATAGTATGAGTAGTCTTCTAGATGATAAAACCATGAATCATCAAACTGTTTGTGCCCCATATGTTGAATTGGAGATTTTTTTACTCCTTAAAGTCTTGAACCTCTGATGATTGCATGTGATGCAGATGCTTTTAGTTGTTATAAGCTTTACGTTCTTATCCTGGTCTTGGGATGCCACCACCATATAATTTTATACATGGTAGCCCATAGCCCGTCATCTAAGTTTTACTGGGCTGTAGAAAATTATGGTTTCGACTTTAGATCTCTCTATTGTTAAGGATGCTCATTTTACTAATACTTTTCAAAGTCTTTACATGTATCCGGAAGATGTTTTCCTGTAGTTAAATGTCTACCTACCAATATATTTAATTAAGTTAATATTTTAATAACATTTCAGGATGCAGTATCTCGAGGTCTATTTGGTGCTGGTGTTGACGTGATCCAATACGGGTGTGTGAAGCTTTCTTTTATGTTCAAGTTTGTTTGTGAGATACAACAATGCATTTAGGTCTTAAGCAAGTACTTATCTCAAGGAGAGAAATGTGGGCACTTCTTAAGGGTGCTTCAAATTGCAATTACTTCTACATATATTCTGAAGTTACAGAACATCTTTTAATAGGATTGGAAGGTGGATCCACACTTGGAAGTTTTAATATAACTTCGTTCATTATACATAATCTACAATGCTTGTCAGTAGGAATGACTATTCTGAATCAACATGCTCATTAATGGAGATATGACTAAGATCTTTTACATTTGGAATTGAAGTATATTATTTACCCTTTGTTAGTAATTGGGGATATTGGTCAACTCAAGTTCATAGAAATGAAAAAGTTAATGATGTGTGGAAGGTGTTTCTAAGTAACCCAAATTGCACTCATGATGTTTCTCCGCATGCTTAGGTACTGTTCTTTTGTTGCTTACCTACATTATTAATATGAGGTGCAGTACGATTGAATCCCACTTTTATACTTTTCTAGATTAGCATCCACTCCTGCAATGTTCAATAGCACTCTCACTAAAAACGAAGACTTCTTGTGTCCGGCTGATGGATCTATAATGATTACAGGTTTCATTCTTTTATAACTTATTTTGGGATTAATTTTTAAACTTGATCAATTGTCAGATTACCGAATATACCTGCTTGCAAAGATAACCTAACCTTTTCTGATGGCAGCACAATATCTTTTATAATCCTTGCATTTTTTCTGGAAACAGCCAGTCATCTTCCCTACAACCGAAATGGGTTTAAGTTTTTCACGAATGCTGGTGGGCTTGGGAAAGTGGATATCAAAGACATATTGGAGCGAGCTGCTGAAATTTACAAAAATTTCACAGATGAAAGTCTCAGGGACACGGAAAGAAGAGCTGCACAATCTGTCAAAAGAGTAGATTACATGACTGTATATACATCTGATCTGGTGGAAGCAGTTCGAAAAGCTGCAGGGAACGTAGGTATGCCTTTGTATAATTCATCCATGTGATGATTGTTTGGAACTTGGTTATTTATTAGGAATAGTGAAGTTTCCTGTTCGTACATGATTTCGTTCTACTCTTATTTTAAGGTTTTTTTTTTTTCTGCTCCCATTCAGCTAAAACTACAGAGCGTGTTTTTTTTTTCCATTCGCAATAATCGTATCCCAGTCAAATCCAATTTCTTGTGGTACAGACAATTTTTTTTTTTGTAAATACAAGCTTTCTCATCCTTGTAAGTTTTATGACTTTCAGAAAAACCACTGGAAGGATTCCATATAATTGTTGATGCAGGAAATGGCGCTGGTGGATTCTTTGCTGTAAGTCTGGAGTGTGTGGATATCTTTTTGGCTTTTGTTTCTTCCCTGTTTTCTCATGTTTGACGGAATTTAAACATAAGAAGAAAATAAGAACTCAATTGAGAAGCATGTTAATAGCCTTGCAAGCTCGTATGGTTCTCTCTCCTTGGAAACTATTGTTCAGATTCCATTTGCATTTTTTTTATCAAGAATATCTTTATTACTTAAAAAGTTGATTATTAAGATCAATCGTGTATTTTCATCACCCTTCTTTAAAGTTTCTGAAACTCATCATGGATTTTTGACATAGATATAAACAAAAATCCAGAAGATGTTTTTGTGGTATGATCTGTAGAAACACAATATCTTATACAAAAGGCATGTGGTAATGGTTTCTACACCATTTTGGAGATGCTTAAGAGTAGTTAAGCTAACATTAGTCTTCGTCTATCAGGGAAAGGTGCTGGAGCCTCTAGGTGCTATTACCTCTGGAAGTCAGTTCCTAGAACCAGATGGTAATACTGACCAAAAATTCACAAGTTAATGCTTCATATGTTACTATGTTTTGGATCTAACTCTACAACACTTGTTTCCAGGATTATTCCCCAATCACATTCCTAACCCAGAAGATAAAGAAGCTATGAAAGCTATCACTCAGGCTGTACTTGACAACAAAGCAGATTTGGGCATCATCTTTGATACTGATGTCGATAGGTGGCAGTTTGCTGGTGTTTTGAATTCTTTGTACTTCAATATGATGGGCGTTATTTTATAATGTTTAATTTTGTATATTTGTCAGATCTGCTGCTGTGGACTCCAATGGACACGAGTTTAATAGGAACCGTCTGATAGCCCTTGCGTCTGCTATTGTCTTAGAGGAAGTATGTTTTCAGTATTGGCATGTTTTAAATACTCGTTATTATGCCTTAATCTGAATTTTTTTCCATTTTGTGAAATCCAACCAGCACCCTGGGACTACTATTGTCACCGATAGTGTAACATCAGATGGATTGACTACATTTATTGAAAAGAAGCTGGGTAAGATGAGTAGTTACTTAACGATTATATTTCTTCAATCAGCATACTTACCTCCAACTCAATATTCACAGGTGGAAGGCACCACAGATTCAAAAGGGGCTACAAAAATGTGATTGATGAAGCTATTCGACTGGTAAGGCTTGACTATAATAAATTGCATTCTAAGTTGGATTGGTAACCTTTTGCGGTATAATCTGGATTCTCGGGAAGCTAGTTGTGATTGCAAATTTCCTAAATTTCTGGGAGAAACGGTTTGGGGTAAAGAAAAATATATGGTGCTTGATTTAAGATAGTAATGCATAGCACATTAAGGAGATTGACTTGTGACAATAAGAAAATATATTTTCATCCTTATTCACAAAATAGATCAAACAAAACGCAGCCATCTGTGCTCTAATAGTTTAGATGATGAAAGGGAATATCAACAAAATATATATGCATTCCACTGAATTTCAAACCATTAAACCTCATGATTTCAGTACTGAGAGTAATAAGAGGGTTTGGTCTGTCAGCTGTACAACAGTACAAGTCAGGGTTTCTTTTTTATGATTAAAATGAATGATTTTGATGTGAAAGAGGGAGTGGAGCAGCTGTGAGAATTTTCCTATGGCTTACTTATGGAAATTGAAAAGACATTTTTCCTTGATACTTACAGGAGCCATTTCTTACAGTTGAACAATTAACTATATTAATTTCCGTCTCGTCATGCTTCATATTTGATAAGGAAAACCCGTACGCCTGCTTGAATTATTACAGAACTCCGTCGGAGAGGAATCCCATTTAGCTATTGAAACCAGTGGTCATGGAGCGCTTAAGGAGAATAATTGGCTTGATGATGGTGCATATCTCATGGTAGGCTTCTATTTTCAACCTTAACTAAAAGTTGTATAGTTTCTCTCTATGAATTGTGATACAAGTCGTTAAATTCCTCAAGCTTCTCTTCGTTCATTCCTTAGCATTTTGAGTCTGTATGCTTTAGAATCTCAATTATGGCTTTATCTACATATAATTACTCACAGGTCAAGCTTCTAAATAAACTCGCATCAGCTAAGGCTTCTGGAGTAGGTAAGGGTAGCAAGGTTCTGACTGATTTGGTGGATGGTCTTGAGGAACCAGCTTTTGCTGTTGAACTGAGACTTAAAATTGACCAAAATCATGGAGATCTTAAAGGAGGGTAAGCTTTTATATGTTCAGCTGTGTAATGCTGCAATTCTTGTGTTTCGACTTTCGATGAATGCTGATTTTGTTGTTGTTTCAGATCTTTCCGTACGTATGGAGAGGCACTGCTACAACATTTGGAAAACATCGTTGGTTCAGATCCCAAACTTGAGAAAGCCCCTGTTAACTATGAAGGAGTAAGTTCTCACCATTGGTGCACCAGATATCTTGATGTGGAAGCTCTGATTTCATAATTCATTTTGTTCAATCTGCTGTGATTATCTTTATCTTGATTTGACGGTCTTGATAACAGAGAGAGATTTTAATTTAACCTGTCCATTATTTACTATTTGTGGTTTTCTAGTTAGTAGTTACATCTTTAAGCGATTTATGAGCTGCTAAAGTTTCCATTTTTCTTTTAAAAATAGGTGAGGGTGTCTGGGTTTGGTGGATGGTTCCTTTTGAGACTCTCACTTCATGACCCTGTTCTTCCCCTTAATATTGAGGTGACAATTACTGTACCATTCTTATGAGTAACGCTATATTTTACGTGAAAAACTGATTGGTAATATGAAAATCGTGCAGGCACCAAGCAAGGAAGATGCTGAGATGCTCGGTCTTGCTGTTCTTTCTGCTGCGAGAGAGTTTCCAGCTCTCGATACTACTAGTTTGGACAAATTTGTCCAAGCATAGCCTTTTTTGATACTCTAGTATTTTGAGAGCTTTGCAATGTGATGTTAGAATGTTGTTATATTGTATCTGCCCTTACAACATCAGAATAAATGTTGTATTAAAACACCCCCACCCCCCAAACAGCAATTCCAGGTGTAATTGGATCCTACATTTTCCCTTTTAATAAAGCTGGAATACATTGATGACCAGTATCTTGTTTCCCTTTTATTTTGCTACTGTCACTAATTCTGTCAAATAAATACCCACGTAACTTTTCATAATATTTCTTCACAGCATTCAGTGCCAATTTACTAGTATATTCCAATTCTTGTGAACACAATCCCAAAACAAACATACAAATCAGGGTTCCCCAAGCCTACATATAAATCAGGTTCCAAGCATTCAAATTTACAAAAGTAAATAAAGAAATGTACAGTTAATAGTTACAACATTATCTCCAGGAAAAAAAAAAACTGCAATTCGACCATCTCCAATATCTACAAGCTATGTCCAACACCTTCACCGACGTATTTTTCACTCGTTTTTTGTGCATCTTTCGTGTACCTGATAAGCAGATCCTGAGGAGTTAAGGAGCTTCATCATGAAGTTAAATTGCATATCAGGCGATGTTCTAGGCTGAGGCCAATTGGCTCCTTCTGGTACTCTAATACATCTGAATCCTTGACTTTTGTACAACGTTGTTGCTCCAGGGTTTTTAAGGTCACAATGTAAAGCAACTGCTCGACATCCCCACGTTTTAGCTTTCGCCTCCGCTTTAGCAATTAGGCTCTTGGCTATACCCTTTCTACGATACCTTTCTCTGACTGCTACATTTGATATATACGCAATTCCTGTCCTGTCAAACATCTCACAATACGTAACAAAGACGGACGTATGACCCTACCCAACCCAATCCAGAATCTTTTTTTTAGTTTGCCCATTTTTGGTTGAATTTCGTCACATTAACTTTCAAAATTCAACTTTTTAGCCCTTTTTACCTGCTAGCAACAGGTTTGGTTTTTAGCTGACATGTTTTTTTTATTTCGTAATGTTAACTTTCAAAACCGATTACTTAGCCGGACAAAGGACTAAAAAGTTGAATTTTGAAAGTTAATAGGACAAAATTCAATTAGGAAAGTAAGTGTCCTAAAAGCGAAAATTACAGGACTAAGAAAACCTTTTCCGGCTACAATGAGTAGACACATGAGCAGTGAACATGATGAATGTTTGAAAAACTTACCTTCTTTGTCGAAGAGGCCCCTTTCTTGGAAGAAAATCGGCTACAGTATCAACCGTCAAAATCCCAGCTACATATCCTTTATTTAGGCTAAATCTTCCATCAAGACCTCCAATTTTGAAATCGTCACTCCCTATGAAGAACAAGTCTTCATTACAAGTTCCAGTTACAGCAACGAGGCAAGTTCGTTTGCAGCCCTTTGGTATTGAGAATCCAAATAGCATTCCAACGAGCCTATCAATTCTCAACACAAAATCGAGAGGAAAAGAATATTCAGGGAAGAAAGAACTGCAGTGAGTCTCAGCGACTTCCCAGCAGTCCTCTAGCCTCGCCTCACGAACAACGATCTCAGGGGATATTGTAGGGAATACTTCAGCTACTTGACTGGCTCTACAAACCCCTATAAGCAAACAGAAAATTCCTTGTTTACAATCTGGAGAAATATCGTCGTTGTATTCTAATTACAGAAATTTTCATTCCAATCAAAGAAGTTGAACCACTTTCTTGATAAGTGCTCTCTTTTCTCTGTTTTATCCGCACTTTTCGTATTATTTTTGGAAAATTGTTGCCTTTTCAACAACTAGAAAGGAAACCAAAGTCATCAATCTACTCTAGATTTCCCTTGTCATCCACTAATCAACTAACTATTTCCAACTAGTTTCCAAAACACGATAATGCAGATGATCGATATGAGTCAAAAGCTGCTGTATCAATTGTTATCTCAAAGAAACATTCAAATATCTTTCTTGGGAACTTCTGAATGAGACTAATAAACTATCTAAGTTTCATCATAATCTCAACATATAAATTAAGGATCAACAAAAACTAAAAACCAACTTCCATCAACAAAAACTAGCAAAGGGAGACCCAAATCAAATTACTTCTCCCAGCATATACCTAAAAGGTCCAATGTAAATCTTATTGTGTGCATATACAACAGCAAAAACAGAAGTATAATCAAGAATCGTCTTAAAGCTAGCTCAGAATCAATATATTCACGAGGATATTCCACATCTAAATAAATTTGATTATTATTTTCTCATTGTGTACATAGCTAAAACTAGGACAAAAGAAAATCTTGGGCTCTTGGTTAAAATCAAACAACATAGTATTTGTATGTTTCTACTCTGATCTCCCACTATCCTTAGTCTAATCAGTCAAATTCTCTTGATCCAGAGACAAAAACACACAAAGAAAGGACAAATCCAACTCATACCTGATAAAATTGGAGGTGATGAACTGGGAATTTCAAAACCAGGAAAGTTAGAGAGAGAAGAAAAAGGTGGATGCTTGAGATTCTTGATTTGGGGAATGAAATTGAGAATGCTGCAATTAATCATCGAAGACGCTCCTCCCAAATAAATCATCTCTATTTCTCACCAATTCCCCCACCTTCTTTCTCTCTCAAATGAGTAAGGGTGGAGAAACAAGAAAGGGAATCAAAGAAACAACCTGGACTCCCAAATTTCTGGGCTTTTTTATGTTTTTCTCTAGGATTGTTTCTTGAGAATTCCACGCATGCCTTTGTTTCTCGTTACAAACCCTTTTCTGCAATCATCACCTCTCCAATATTTATCAAAATTAATTATTGCCAACGAAATCAAAGATTTTCGTAAAAATACAATTTTTTTTTTTTAAAGAATAAAAATACTCCACCCGACGTTTTCTGAATAAATAAAATACGAGGGAAGTTAGATTTTTTTTTTAAATGAATATTTATTTATTTTCATTGAGTTAATATAAATAATTGCCGGAGCCTTTTTTTTTTTTTAAGATAATGACGAAGATGAACAATGAATGGATGACTTAGAAATCAAAAGAAATATATTAGATTTTCACTTTTAATTCTGAGAATTACTTGTGTGAGTTGTATACCAGTTACATGGATGTAATTGGTACCACTTCATCCAATTTTTTAAATGGAGTGAATGTTACCATGAGTATAGTATTAGTACAGTTACAATATAATATTAACTCACATATTGTATAGTATTAGTTTAAATATTAAATAGTACATGTATGTAAATGGTATACATGTCATGACACGCTTCCACTTTATTGAATTTTTAATACAAATTTGCTCAAAAAAAAAAAGAATTTTTAATACAAAGTATTAATCATTTTATAATATGATAAATATTAATAAATTTAATAGTAAAATATAAAGTTAAACACTACCCCTAAAATTGACACATGTGCTCTCGTACCTGAATATAGAGTGACTATCTGCGGGTATATTTTTCAGTTTATATGGATACAAAGCATGAAAACTTCTCCGATTTTAATAAAACAAGCACAAAACACTCTTTGTTTCATTAAATGTGAAAAAATCTCTTTGTGCAGCTTTGAAGCCGTAGCAACAGCTATCAAGTAGCAGTAATGATCTTCGTCGAGAGGTGGAAAGAATCCTGCAAGAAATTTGGTCGGAGAGGGCTACAGCGTCGATCCTTCTACGCTCAAGTCAATCGAGATAAAAAGAAAAAAACTTGAATTGAAATTCAATAGTTCAAGTTTTCAAATGAATGTGCAAATTACCTTCTATGAAGACAAGAAAATGAGTATGTGTACATTGTGTGGAGAGAGGTTCTCTGCTCGTTTTAGAGCTAGAGAAGGACAACTCTCATGAGTAGTATTGTACTAGTAATTAATTTCTCTCAATTCAAGACTCTTTTGTATTTCATGTGTTTCATTTCTGTCCTTCTCCGATCGAGGATGCATTGTGTAATTTTCAAAGTCGGTCAGTTGTGGCCATCGATCTCTATGTTATTATAGTGTAAATCTCGACTACTTTATTTTCATATATAACAATTGGTGTTTTTCATCATAGAGCCAGAGTCAGCTCTGTTGTTTCAACATTTAGAGTCGTGTTCTATTGGCTCTGGTTCTCGAACTCTGATACGGGTCTCATCCAAGAGTTATGCATGATATGGGTCATATTTGAGTTGACCTCTATATGATCAATATGTACACAATTTTATTTCTACATTTTTTAACTGAACATAAGTGTCATTTTTCTTTTTTGCATCTTTTAGTTCTAAGTTGTAACATTAATCAAATTCTAAAATCACATGCAAGTTGGACTGAAGTGATCAAGGGGGCGAATGAGAATTGAGATGGCATGGGCAGCTGCTGGTGCTGGTAGATTATTAGGATTTTTTATTTTTGGGTATAAATATTAAGTACCTATTTAAGTATTAAATGAGTAAATGACTAAATGAATAATAATATATTATATATATAATATAATATAATTCCGTTTTCAGTTTTAAATCTTTTTTTTTTTTTTGGGTTTGATTGGGTTAGTTTTTTCGTTTTTTTTTCGATTACTGCACACCCCTAGTTTGAACAACTTAGTTGGAAATATATATCAAACTCTCCTTCTACATAAATCATAGATTGAATATTTATTGTAATCGACACTGTAAAAGTACTTGTTCTTACAATAACAAGTAAGTCACATATTCGCGAAGAATATCGATGACACGTCCTATTTTTGGGACGTTAAATTTGAAGTCCTTACGAATTAAAAAACTAATATCACAGTTGGAGTTATGAGAGTAGACGTAGAAATTGGGTTTTCAAACCACTATAAATTCTTGTGTTATTTATTTGCGTTGATATCTTGTTTATTGATTCTTAACTATCATATTTATCAAACAATAAATTTTACACAATCAGCTGATAGATTTCCTGCAAAAAATTAAATGAGTTTTAATTTTTTAAGTATTGGGCCTACACCCTTTTGCAAAGAGCTCGGCTGATTTTGATAATAATCCAAATGATCAGCTTCTTGAAGGAGTCAATAGATTGATTATCAATATTTAGTTGTTCTATACACATCGCATCTGACACAGTAGAATTTATTTGTGTGAGTGTTATCTCATAATCTCACAGTCATTTGAGGTAGTCAGCTGATAGGATCAGATAAAATGACTTAGGTCAAAATCAGATGAGTTGAAGGTTTCAATCAGCTGAGGAGGTGATGCTTAGAGTTCAGCACAGTTGGTCAGATGAGCAGAGTATATCAGCACAGTACCTGAGCACACTACTTTAGCAGAGTATATCAGCACAGTACCTGATCACAATACTTCAGCAGAGTATATCAGCACAATACATAAGCACAGTTAGTGTTGTTATTCGAACCGAGCCTTAACGAGACTCGGCTCAGCTCGACTCGTTTAGCTTAATGAGCCGAGCTCGAGCTCGTTAAATACTCGATTTACTAACGAGCTGACTCGAGCTCGACTTGTTAGGCTCGATAACTAAATTTTGGTAAAAAATTTCATTAGGCTCGTTATGCTCGACTCGACTCGATAGGCTCATTAAGCTCGTTAGACTCGTTAACGAGTCGAGCCGAGCTCAATTTTTAACTCAGTAATGTTATCGAGTCGAGCTCGAACCTCAAATACTCGGTTCGAATAACAGCTCTAAGCACAGTACTTCAGCAGAGTACTTCAGCACAGTAAGAAGTCTATTAGCAAAGTCAGCTTTTGATCACAGAACAGAAGAATTGGGTATCAGAAGAGTAAGTAGTCTTCTGATCTTTATGGACAAGTCTTCTGATACGTAAGTTAGTTAGTTTAACTAGTTGTATTACCGTTACAACTACTTGAGGGCATAACTACCATTTCAATTGGGTAATAACATAGCACATGGGTTTGTTACAAGCGGTTGCAAACAGTTGCTAACTACTCAACAGTTCCTAACAACAGCAACTACCTTTGGTCTTTATATACTCTTGTATGTGTACATTGTAAAGGTTGGATTTTTTATTGTGGATGCAAGTACGATTGTAATATTTGAGTTGTGTGAGTTCACGAGAGAAGTGAGGAAATATCCTATTTCGAGTGAATGAGTGTGTAAACATTCTTTATCAATCAAAGAAGTACTCGTCTGGTCCAGTGGATGTAGATCACATTGATCGAACCACTTAAATCCTTTGTGTGTTGTTTGTCTCGTTGATTACTTTTTGAATTACTATCTTAGCTGGTTATTTCTTATATCTTCAAGTGTTCTACTTGGTTGGAGACGTCTAATCGACTAAGAATTCTTGACAATTTGTCAACTACTCACATAGTTGTTCACAAAAAATCGAATTGATTTAAAATATATTCATCGCCCCCTTTAAACTTTTTGATTCGGGTGGAATTTACACGTTTTAGGGGCACATGTGAAGCGTATTTTGATGTGGATTTCATTGAATTATGCATTGAATATGATTGTTTGAGCCAAAATGAGAGAAAGGTTGTGTTTTGTTGATTTTGTAGGAAATACGATGAAATTTGGAGCAAAACACCAACCATACTTTACTGGATCAGGAGGAGGAGTGCACGGTTGGATTCGTCTCGAAAAACGGAGTGGATTAGCCAAAGGAATCGAGTCAATCCGACACCCGAGGTGGAAGATATGCATGAAACAAGAAAAGGCCGAAATCGAAGAACAAGGCAACTCGGCCGAATCTGAGATTTTCAACATTTCTGCACACTCGGCCGAGTGACCCAACTCGGCCGAATCTGCGAATTTCAACATTTCTGCACACTCGACCGAGTGAGCCAACTCGGCCGAGTCAAGCCAAAGTCGTAGCCACTGGAATTTCAAGACCACTCGGCCGAGTGACCTAATTCGGTCGAGTCTCGGCTAGACAAAGGCGTGGCACGTTTTTAAGTGCTCCACTCGGCCGAGTGACCCCAACTCGGCCGAGTCACCCCAATTTCGGTGCAAAACTTGTATTTTCTCCATTTTTGAGGGATCAACTTGCAATTATGCCATCCAAACCCTACCCAAACACTATATAAGCCCCCTTTCTTGAAATCCAAGACATTCTCCCCCAATCCACACATAGTTACACATACTTGGAGGTGTTTTGGCCATTTCTCTCTCAATTCTTCATCAAATCAAGGAAGAAAGGATGCAATAGCTCCCAAATTCCATTCCCTACCACATTCTAGACTAATCTTTCTCTTTCTTTTCCTTTTTATTTAGTTATTTCATTTGGATTTTGTAATTTCATTATGCTAGTTAGTAGCTAAACACTTTGTGGTTCTAAGGCATTGTAGATACTTGGATTGAAGTTTATGATTACTTTCTTGCTTTAATTCGTGTTTGTCTCTTATTTGCATGTTTAATTATCTATTGTAAAGCATGTTGTTATTGGTCATGATGATTTGCTTAATTCATTGTTAATTAGGTTAAGATCGAGAGATTTATTCCATTTAATCGTATGCAAGCATGCAACCCGGTATTATTATGAGCTCGAGAGAGGATTAATTATCGGAGAGGGAATCGAATGATCTTTGGGGCTAGTTTAGGTAATACAATATTTTTGAGGTAGAGATACGAACTTATATTGTGTTTTCCTTTGGGTTAATTAGATCGAGAGATTAATTAGTTCTTCTTGTGTGATCACCCTATATGAGATAACCTTAATGGCCATTTAAACGAGTTAACATTCATAAACGGACATCTAGGTGTTACAATTGCCTTGGAACCCACCTTTTCCCCTTGAGTCTTCATTCGTTTTACTTTCTTTTATTGATTCGCATGCTAGTAGATCGATTTCCATTACTCTTTATTACTTATTTGTGACACTTTGGTAGGTAATCTTATTAGAGTAATTCACACCATTCAAATTATCGATCGCGTCTAAATAGAACTTAGTTAACAAACTACACTTTTACGCTTAACCTCCTTGTGGGATCGACCTCGTGCTTATCACGCTACGATAGACGTCGTACACTTGCGGTTGTTTATTTTAGTGTTGTATAACACGTGAATCAAGTTTATGGCGCCGTTGCCGGGGAGGTTTTATAGCTCTAGAGTGTAGGTTAATAGAGTTTTAGTTTAGACATTTTATTTGCTTTCCTTATTTGCAAAAATCCAAAAATATTTGTGTTTGCTATTATTGGGCTTACTTGCGATTCTAACTTTCGTTTGATCCTTTGATAGATATGGTTTATGATCACACGATCTAGGAGGAATCAACAAGAAGTGTTGCCCTTGGATCCGGAGATCGAAGCCAATTGTCAAAGAAGGAACGCCGAAAGGAGAAGAAGTGAGTTAGAAAGTATGAATCGAAGGGAAAATCCGATTATTGAAGAGGTCGAGGAGGAAGTTGAGAATCAAGGGGTTGATGGATTTGAGGAACCAAATGGGAATGGGGGAAATCGACCACAAAGGGTACTAAGAGATCATTTCCGCCCAATTCTGAGGCCATATGGAGGAGCGGGTCGAGAACCCGTAGATGCTCATAATTTCGAGCTCAAGTCGGCCTTAATTGTTATGGTGCAAAACAATCAATTTGGAGGACTTTCCAAGGAGGATCCTAACCTCCACTTGTCTCAATTTCTCGAGATAAGTGGAACGGTTAAGATCAATCGAGTGCCTCAAGACTACATCCGGTTGCAACTATTTCCCTTCTCCCTCCGAGATCGAGCAAAGCAATGGTACCTCTCCCTTGATTTGAGGATCATTGAAGATTGGAATGATCTTGTTGATGCATTCTTGATGAAGTATTTCTCTCCAAGCAAGACTATCAAAATCCGAGGAGAAATATCTTCATTTATGCAAGATGATGATGAGTCCCTAGCCGAAGCATGGGAGCGCTTCAAATATTTGATTAGAAGTTTCCCACAACATGGTTTCTCACGAGACCAACTCATTTGCTACTTCTACAATGGAATGGACCACCGAACAAGAGGAATGGTGGATGCTTCGGCGGGTGGAGGTTCTTTGTTGGGAAAGACAACGGAAGTGGGCTATTTGCTATTAGAGGAGATGGCTAAGAATGGAAATCAATGGCCATCCGAACGAAGGCAAAATCGAAGGGTAGCCTCCACTCAAAATTCAGAAGAAAGTGCCAACTTATCCAACAAAGTGGATAAGTTGATCTCTTTGATGACGGCCAAAGCACTAGTGGAGCCAAGTGATGCACAATACGAGGAGGCCCACTATATGAACAACCAACGGGACCGAAATTTTAGAGAAAGAAGTTTGGGAGAAAGACAAGCCCATGGGAACTATCACCTTTTTAATCCGAACCAATACCATCCCGGCTTGAGAAACCATGAAAATTTCTCATATGCTAACCCACACAATGTCATTCAACCACCGTCGAACTTCAATGTACGAGATGGTGTGAGAGAAGAATCTTCGTCAAAACTCACTATGGAAGAAATGTTCATAACATTCATGGGAGAAACTAAGAAGTTCATGGGAGAGACGAAGAGTTTCATGACAAAGACTTGGCAAAAGATTGAGTGTCAAGATGAGAAAATTGGTCAATTGACAAATGAAGTGATGGGAATCAAGAATGATGTGAAAGCCATTGAGATTCAAGTGGGCCAAATTGCTAATATGGTTGGAAATCAACACAAGCCGGGTCGATTCCCCTCAACCACGGAATTGAACCCCAAAGAGCAATGCAAGTCAATTAAGTTGAGGAGTGGTACAAGCTATGAAGGCCCTATGATGCCAAAGGAAGATGGTGAAGAGGAGCAACAAGGAAGGAAAGTTGTAGAGAAAGATGTTGAGAAGGAGAAAACAAGTGAGAAAGAGAATGATGCATACAAGCCTCCATCTCCACACAAGCCTCCAATACCATACCCTCAACGACTCAAGAAGACGAGTTTGGATGCAAAGTTTGTCAAATTCTTGGAGATGTTCAAAAAGATACACATCAACATCCCATTTGCGGAGGCCCTTGAGCAAATGCCTCACTATGCCAAGTTCTTGAAGGAGATTATGTCCAACAAGAGAAAGATGGTAGAATTTGAAACCGTGAACCTCACCGAAGAGTGTAGTGCCATCATCCAAGCTAAGCTACCTCCAAAGCTTAGGGATCCCGGTTCATTTACATTGCCTTGTGTGATTGGCAAGGAGGGAACTTATCGTGCTTTGTGTGATCTTGGAGCAAGCATAAACCTCATGCCACTATCACTTTTCAAATCACTTGGCTTGGGAGAATTGACGCCTACTACCATGAATCTTCAATTGGCGGATCGCTCCATAGTTTATCCTTTGGGAACGGTTGATGATGTGCTTGTCAAAGTTGGGAAATTCATATTCCCGGTTGATTTTGTGGCACTTGATATGGAGGAAGATAGGGAAATCCCCTTGATCTTGGGAAGACCGTTCCTAGCAACGGGTGGATCCATCATCAATGTACGAAACGGAGAGCTTGAACTACATGTTGGTGAGGATAAAGTCTCATTCAACATCTACAAGGCCGTTAAATTCCGTGATGATGAGGATGAGGAGGAAGAGTATATGTATTCCAAGAGAAACCACTATCCAATTCCCATGGAAGAGAAGATGGAAGAAGAGCCCAACATCAATTTTGTGAAAGAGGACCCCCAAGTGGAAGAGAATGAGTTGAAGATGGGCAACAAGGTCAAGTTTGGGGGAGTTTCTTCAAAAAAACCCCCAAATCAAGAAAAACTACTTGTGCAAGCTTGGGGATGAATGAAGCATCAACCTCTTATGACATGATTGAGGAGCCGGATGGGCTAGCTAGTGGATGTTTTGGTGGATTTAAGAAGGTTGCATGGGCAAATAAGTTTAAGAGCAAGGGTGACAAGGGGGTGACTTGATATTCCCCTCAAGAAAGGATCGTCCGGCATAGGACGTTAAAAATAGTGCTTCTTGGGAGGCAACCCAAGGTTTTATTGCTTTCATGTTTTTATTTCTTTAGTAGTGTTGATAGCTTGGTTTATTTTGTAGGTATGGATGAAGAGCACTATGGACATCATATTTTGGAGAATGAAGAAGGAAGCAAAACCAACTTTGGAAGGGAGAAGAAAGTGTTGCAATGGTGATCTTTGAAGGAGCATTGGATGTGCAAGGAGGGAGGTAACAACTTGTAGCCCCAAACTTAGAATTTATACATAGTAAAATTATAAGTTTGGGGGAGTTATTTTTCTTTTATTTTTCTACTAGTTGTTACCCTTGCACCGGTTCGTCATTTTACTTGTGTCACATTTTGCACCGGCGCACACTTGGCTTTCACATGCTTATATTGTTTAAGTTGGTTTTGATCACATGATTGGGTAGTGGATCTTTGGTGAAATGTGAGCATGAATAGTCATTGGAATCCATTGTTGAGTAGTTGTGGTGATGTCTATTTGCTTTGAATGTATGCATGATTGGTGTTGGAATATAGTATCATGTTGGGTTCATATTTGTGATCTTTGATAGCATAGATGCATGATGTGTTGTTGTTTGGGAACATTTGATGATTGTGAAAGTTCTATTGAATAAACCGGTGAGAATTGAGCCTTAAATCGAGCATGTATTCCGGTTTAGTTCATTTGAGAGTGGACTATGTTATTGCTAGTAATCCTAGAACTTGCCTAAGTTCTTGTTTGGAAGCATGATTGTGTGAAACTTTGTGATGTGATATAGGTCATCTTGTTCTAAAAGAGTCACTTAGCCAAAATTTCCCAAAACCGAAGTAATTTTCCGTAGTTAGCCCCTTGAGCTTAATTCCTCATTTTCTTGACAAACTACAATGTTAACCACTTAGCCTTTTTGAGCCTTTGATACCTACATCTAGTGGTGGATAAAAGACAAAGTGGAAAGCATGTGCTTGAATGAATATCTTTGGTGAAAGGAGAAATTGGAAGGGTTGAAAGAAAAAAAAGAAAAAGATGAAAAGAAAATCAAGGGAAAAGAAAAGAGGGACAAAGAGCCCCAAAAGCTTGAAAAGATAAAAAAGTGTTCAATGGTCTTGTGGTGTAGAATGTTCTTAAAAGAGAACAAATAAATTGTGGAAGTTAGAGTTTTTGAGTTGCAATCCGCGCAATTGTAACTTTATCTTGAGAAGTTTTTTAGATGTGTCTATGCGTCTTTATCTCTCGCTCCCCACTAGTTTATGAGTTACTTCATCCAAATTTACCCTACCTTGACCAAAGAGCCAATGTTACATCCTTGATTAAGTCCTATTGATTACATTGTTGAGCATTTGAGTGTTGTGAAAAGTAGAAGTTGGGCAAGCATATGGTGATTGCATAGCATAACTTGGTTGATGAGTGCATTAATATCCTCAATTTGTTTGTGTGTTTGAGAGAAACACTTTGTCATGTGAGTAGAGGACTTGAGCAATTGGATTATGTTCCCCATCACAATGTGTTGTGCACTTGTGCATTCTTTGATCCATGAGTGTGAGTTGCAATAATGAGCCTATGACCTTCATTGAGAGATGCACTTTGAGAAAGAGATATCATTACATCTTACTTTGCATGTGTGAATTACATTGAATATTCCATTGTGATCATTCCACCCTCATTGCTTTAAGTGCTTAGTTGTTTGAGGACAAACAACATTTAGAGTTTGGGGGAGTTTGATTCGGGTGGAATTTACACGTTTTAGGGGCACATGTGAAGCGTATTTTGATGTGGATTTCATTGAATTATGCATTGAATATGATTGTTTGAGCCAAAATGAGAGAAAGGTTGTGTTTTGTTGATTTTGTAGGAAATACGATGAAATTTGGAGCAAAACACCAACCATACTTTACTGGATCAGGAGGAGGAGTGCACAGTTGGATTCGTCTCGAAAAATGGAGTGGATTAGCCAAAGGAATCGAGTCAATCCGACACCCGAGGTGGAAGATATGCACGAAACAAGAAAAGGCCGAAATCGAAGAACAAGGCAACTCGGCCGAGTGAGTCAACTCGGCCGAATCTGAGATTTTCAACATTTCTGCACACTCGGTCGAGTGACCCAACTCAGCCGAATCTGCGAATTTCAACATTTCTGCACACTCGGCCGAGTGAGCCAACTCGGCCGAGTCAAGCCAAAGCCGTAGCCACTGGAATTTCAAGACCACTCGGTCGAGTGACCTAACTCGGCCGAGTCTCGGCTAGAAAAAGGCGTGGCACGTTTTTAAGTGCTCCACTCGGCCGAGTGACCCCATCTCGGCCGAGTCACCCCAATTTCGGTGCCAAACTTGTATTTTCTCCATTTTTTAGGGATCAGCTTGCAATTATGTCATCCAAACCCTACCCAAACACTATATAAGCCCCCTTTCTTGAAATCCAAGACATTCTCCCCCAATCCACACATAGTTACACATACTTGGAGGTGTTTTGGTCATTTCTCTCTCAATTCTTCATCAAATCAAGGAAGAAAGGATGCAATAGCTCCCAAATTCTATTCCCTACCACATTCTAGACTAAGCTTTCTTTTTCTTTTCCTTTTTATTTAGTTATTTCATTTGGATTTTTTAATTTCATTATGCTAGTTAGTAGCTAAACACTTTGTGGTTCTAAGGCATTGTAGATACTTGGATTGAAGTTTATGATTACTTTCTTGCTTTAATTGGTGTTTGTCTCTTATTTGCATGTTTAATTATCTATTGTAAAGCATGTTGTTATTGGCCATGATGATTTGATTAATTCATTGTTAATTGGGTTAACATCGAGAGATTTATTCCATTTAATCGTATGCAAGCATGTAACCCGGTATTATTATGAGCTCGAGAGAGGATTAATTATCGGAGAGGGAATCGAATGATCTTTGGGGCTAGTTTAGGTAATACAATATTTGTGAGGTAGAGATACGAACTTATATTGTGTTTTCCTTTGGGTTAATTAGATCGAGAGATTAATTAGTTCTTCTTGTGTGATCACCCTATATGAGATAACCTTAATGGCCATTTAAACGAGTTAACATTCATAAACGGACATCTAGGTGTTACAATTGTCTTGGAACCCACCTTTTCCCCTTGAGTCTTCATTTGTTTTACTTTCTTTTATTGATTCGCATGCTAGTAGATCGATTTTCATTACTCTTTATTACTTATTTGTGACACTTTGGTAGGTAATCTTAGAGTAATTCACACCATTCAAATTATCGATCGCGTCTAAATAGAACTTAGTTAACAAACTACACTTTTATGCTTAACCTCCTTGTGGGATCGACCTCGTGCTTATCACGTTACGATAGACGCCGTACACTTGCGGTTATTTATTTTAGTGTTGTATAAGACGTGAATGACTTTTAATCTTCACTAACTCATTTAGGAACAAATATAAAAGATTTTTTAACGAGACAGCATGCATGCATCATTATAGTCCATGTAAAATTCTAAATTGTAAAGGGACACTAGTAGAGTAATAAAGGGACTACTTCACACCTACTTTTGTATTCTTTCTCCTCTCTTAAGCTATCCCTTCATGTCCTAGTATATATCTAATATTTACAAGATTATCTTTCATATCTTTAGAATTATTTATATTAAAAATATGTATAATTATTATGAAGATATTTTTAAACAATATCAGTGCCACAAATTAAGACTCCTATTCAGGGGCGAACCCACGTTAAGCCCAAGGGGGCCCCTGCCCCCCCCCCCCCCAAACCCCCACCCCACCTCCTATATATATTTATTAAATTTTAATTTTTTAAAAAAAAATTAAGTAGAATTAGTGATAAAATTAATAATAAATTAAGTCAATATATTAGTGAATTTATTGTTAAAGTCGGCTAAAAAAATTCTTATTTACTTTTAGTACTAATATATAAAAATGATTATTTTGTTCGTATTTTAATTATATAACTAATTTTAAAATAATTATATTTTTTATGTTTGAAACTATTATTGATAAAAAAAACATTACTTTTGTTATTACTTTAGTGTTTTTAAAATATATTTACAATTAACTGATTTAGTAGTATTATATAAATAAAAAATACTTAACCCTTAAAAAATGGATTAATAATTTAATTTGACAATTTTTTAATTTTAAATAACATTTAATAAAATAAATAATTAATATATTCATTATTCCATAATTTAAGTGTTCATTTTTTTCAATTAATACTAGATAACCCAATGCAATAAAATTTTTTTTTTTCGTTCAATTCAACCCCACAATTTTTAATATATATATATATAAAATTAGTTAGTCTAATAAATTAAAACATAATAATATGCATTTGAGAAACCTGATCATTAAAAAAAAATTCGGCCCCCCCTAACCATGGATTCTGGGTCCGCCCCTGCTCCTATTGGATCAGATTATGGTGGCTCTTCGACCAGCTGAAGTAATTAACTCTCACTTAATAAATAGGGATTAAAGATTTTTTTGTCCACTAAGTTGGATTGATTTTGAATTTGGTTCAGACGGATTACACATTTTGATTTTGGTACAATAAGTATACTTAAATTTTGAAATCAATCCTTTTACCTACGATAGCAGGTAATGTAACAGGTCATGCCTACAATAAGTATACTTAATCCATTCTCTTTTTTTATATGTTTTGTGACATTTTTTTATATATTTCTATTTTTTATATGAATTTAAAATTAATTTAAATTTATTAATTAAAAAAATCACGAATATTAGCAAAAATAAAACTTTTGAATAATATTTAAAATTTGAATTAACTTTTTTCGAAAATTTTAAAAACATTATAATATTGATAAAATTTTAAAAACTAAATAAATTCATTCATAAATCAATATATTATTAGAAAAGTCAATTAACTTACTTAATTCGAAAAATATATAATTGCAAATAGATATTAGAAATTTATTTAATTATTTTAAAATAATTAAATGAATATACAAATTTATCTTTGAAATAAAAAATAAACTCTCAAATAAAAATAACATTTATTAAAACTATCAAAATTCCTTATTAAAACTTTACTTTTGTTTTAATATTTTAAATAAATCCAAAAATTCCCAAATATTTTAAATCATAAAAAATCCTCAAATAAAAAAATGGATATACAAGTAAATTCAAAATTTTCACCCTCCCCCACTTTAATAAAAAGAAGATGATGAATAGTAAAAAAACAATTATTTGAAATTAACTATATGTCAATTTTATTATTTTTCTTTTTTATTATATTTTTTTTATTTGAAATTAGCTCATAAAAAATATGAAGACCTATTTTTTGTAATACTCTATTTAAATAAATATACTTATATTTATTGAATTAATTCAATGATTTTTTAATTTATTTTGAGAAATTATTTGGGATTTAAAATATTTGATGAATTGTGAATTTATTAAAAATATTTAAATATTAATATATAAGTAAGGTTTTAGTGAATAATTTTGGCAATTAAATTTTTTTTTTTCATTTGGAAGTTTTATTATTTTAAGAATAAATTTGTATATTTATTATATTATTTTAAAATAAATAAATTTATAGTACTATTTTTTTCTAATTAGGCATGTTAATGGAGTTTTCTAAGAATTAATGGATTTAGGAAATAATTTATTTGATTTTTTTTTCATATTATAATATTTTAGATTTAAAAAAAATCATTTTATATTTTATATACTAGTCATAATTTGTTTTCAATAATTTTAAAATATTATTTAGAGTTTTAACTAATATTCATAGTTTTTCTAAATTAATAAATATAAATAAGTTATAAAAAGAAAAAACATCTCACATGTTAAAAAAGAAAACAAAAATTAAAATTCACATGTGTGTTGACTTGTTGGTGACTTGCTATTACGAGTAAAAGGACCATATTCAAAATTTAAGCATACTTATTGAACCGAAATAAAAATGTATAATCCATCTAGACCAAATTCAAAATCAGTCCAACTTAGTGGACTAAAAAATCTTTAATCCCTAATAAATAATATAAATTGGATAAAGTGAAAAGATAGCGGATTAGCGGCCCTCACGAAATTATAGTCAATATATGCCATTATTATTTATCATATATATTCAATAGAATATCCACTATCAAGTGCATAATATATATACTACTCCAATAATTAAGAAATTGGCATAAACTATTTGATAATTTTGTGACATCATCGTCTAACGGGATTAAAATTAATTAATGAAATAGTTAGAGATACAAGGAAGAATTTCATAACAATGAATTAATTTTATAACTAGGTCTCCAATGTGTGATTTTGGCAGGGAGCCCAACTTTTTTCTTTCTTTTTTGATTAAAAAAATTATCGATTTTTTTTGTATCACTTCAAGCTTTACGACAACGTGATACGGGGTACATCCCTAATTATTTTTTTCAAAATAAACTTTTGTCAGGCCTTGCATTGTGAGAATGCTAGCTATATTGAAAAAGAAGAAATAAACTTTGAATTAGACGTTTTTAAAACTACACACACTTCTATGAAGTTTTATGGTAAATTTAATCACTATTTAACAAAGGAAAGGTCATTGTTTAGTCATTTGGTGATAAACATTACACAAAATCAAGTACTCATTTTTTTAGCAATGCCATTTTCTATAATAAATGATGGCACTTCATAGTACTAAATTGTGTTATTTGAGTAAAGAGTTCACATGAACCCTATAGATTGAGACTTAATTTAAGACGCAAGCCTTATTGAAAGAAAATTTTAATGTAATTATTGAGTAAATAAATTAGATTAATATATTTTGATTGGTGATGCAATATGTACGTCTAACATGAAATATAAAGAAATATTTAGCGTAGTTAGGACGCCCAAATAATGACGATTGGATCCGATGGTAGTTTTAGCAGCATTTCGCACCCTATCATGATAGAATTTGGCATAAAAAAAGACTTCATTCAAGCCTTTGGTTGTAGAATATTGTAAACAATGTGTATTTTGATAATCAAATAAACTTTGGGGTTGGGATGTTGTGCTCCATTATCAAATATGACCAAAATATTCCAAAAGTGTACGTACTATAAGTTTAAAAATATTCCAAACATTTGATTTTTTTGGATGAATTCTTCGTAATATTTTTTGTATAATATTTTGACTTTGTAATAACAATATATTGATCATTAGGATCCAATGTTATTATCACTGTGTATGTCGATGTTATAAATATGTTTGTGATTCCATGGATATAATGGAAAGACCACAAAGACTCGAACTTGGGAGGGACACGCCCAACGGCACAAGCATATACTCCACTATTATTATCGTCATTAGGCTTGCGAGGGAGATGGGTGATAGAGTTTATATACATGGACCAAAGAATAAGTACACATGAATGTCATATAATATAATTTAGGTCTTGTCCAATTTTAATCACACATCTTTTTACTTTTTTATGTCAATTTTAATCATTTTGAATCAAAATTTAAAAAAGTAAACTAAAATTTGGAAAAAAAAAAGGAAGGGGGGACCAAATTTGAAGAAAAAAAAAGTACTCCAATAACATATAGATCACGGTGAAGACACTGTTAAAAAAAAAAAGATCACGGTGAAGACTGACTCCAAGCAAGCGAATTTACGAATTGTTCAGGGGATTTGTAGGCTGTAGCGATCATATCCCCAGAAAATATAAGTCACAGCACATCTGTTGGCACACTCTTCCACCTCTCAAGATTGAGTTAGGGAAAATGGGTGTACGACTTCTTGCTGATTGAGTTAGGGAAAATGGGTGTACGACTTCTTGCTGATTTATTAG
The DNA here is from genome assembly GCA_963675135.1 of Galeopsis tetrahit. Taxonomy (NCBI): domain Eukaryota; kingdom Viridiplantae; phylum Streptophyta; class Magnoliopsida; order Lamiales; family Lamiaceae; genus Galeopsis; species Galeopsis tetrahit. The sequence continues at coordinate 62,490,259 of OY776121.1, read as the reverse complement.
TAGATACAACACCGTGTTGATGTAAAAATTCCTAAATCCTTTATTACTGCTCTAGTTTTTTCTTCAACACACAAATTTGTCTCCGAAGAAAATACTACTGTATTTTTTAACCGACTTCCATTGATTATTTATTTTGGGGAACCACTACTAACACCCCAAAAAGTGTTAATCACACCCCCAAACCTTTTAAGACTAAATTCCCCAAACCTTTTAAGACTAAATTAGGCCATGTATATTGACTAAGTTGTCCTTTATAAACACACCTTAAAATGTTTATCTACATCCCAGATCTTAAATCCCTCCATCATAATTCATAACAACCTTAAAATTATAAACTCAGATTAGCTCATTTGGCAGTGCGTCACTGTTATGCGGTCGCCGGTGAATTACTCAATTGCTCTCCCTCCAATCTTATCATTTCATTTCAGTTTTCGAACCATATCTGCCTCTTCACCAAGACGTCTGCCGACCATTGCCGTAAAGTTTTTACGCTCCGCCGTTGAACGTAATGGCACCCACGCCGCTGCCGTCGGAGCTCTTGCACTTCGCTGGACGTTATTGCCGCCGATGGGCGCCATTGCCGTTGCTGGAGCTATATCAAGGAGCTTTTAACCTGCGTTTTTTCTTTTTTTCTTGTTGACGTTGATGAGGAGAGAAAGGGGTGAAAGGGAAAAAGAGGTGGAAGGGTATAATTGGAAAAAATGGGGTATGTTTAGTAATATAAACTTATTTTTAAATTTTATTGGGGTGGGTTTAACAAGGGTGTGATTAACGTGTTAGTAGTGGCTCCCTTTATTTTGTGGGATTCAAATTGGATCTTCTGGTCAAGAGTTTCAAATTAATCCAACAGAATTCACCCTGTTTCTCAATATCCATTTCATACACTCTTAACAAGTTAGTAATTTATATGCATGTGTCTTTTTTTTTTTTATATATATATAGACGGTTTTGCATGTGTCCTCAAGCCAGGGGAAATTGAAAAGTGAAAACGCATAAATCCAAAATAAAAAAAACAAAGAATATATTTAAATATGTATCTGTATTGATTACCTCAAAGGGAACAAATTACAGTGAAGAAGATAAACTAGAAATCAAAGTCACCCATGTCTCCCATGGCATCACCATACCCGTCGGCATAAGCCCCCGCTTCACCAATATCCGACGCCATTTCTCCGACGAGCAATCCACCAAGCAACCCAGCCCCTAATCCCAACCCTAGCCCCCCTCCCATTCCACCCATCTTGTTCTTCTTCGGCTTCTGCGCCATACCATACGCCCCCGGGTGCCCTCCCGGAGGGTACCCATACGCCGGCGGCGGAGGCTGATAACCATACCCAACGCCTTGCTGTGGATACGCCCCGTAACCATACCCAGGCGGTGGCGGCCCGGGCGGAGGATACCCCATCCCCGGATGCCCGTACCCAGATCCAGAAGCGTACGGCGGCGCATGCGGAATCGGAGCCGGGTACGCCGTGGCAGGGTACGCAGTCGGCGGCTCATCGACGGTATGTTTAGTATCGTGTGAGAATTTTTCCCCAAATCGATAAGAGAATTTTAGAGTACCCTTAGGTTTTCCGGATGGAGTAATTACCTTGTAATCAACGGTTCGTTCTTCGGAGAAGGACTCTGGTTTGAATAGCTCGTCGATGGGGACGGTTACAGAGCCGATTTCCTTGTCCATGGAGAAAGTGGATTCGGCTTTGAGGAGGAAGAGGAGAGCGAGGCCGGGTTTAGTGAGATAAGGCTCGTCGACGATGAACTCCATGCGGTGGTTCCACTTGGGATTGGAGCCGGAATTTTTGTCGACGAAGGTTTTCTTCTTGGATTGGGGATATCCGGCGAGAGAAATCTCGGCGTAGACGTCCATTTTGGAGAATTTTTTCACGTCCTTTAACCCTTCCGCCGACATGACGTTGATATGCAACGGCCGGAACTCCATTTTCAGATTTGTTTAGAGAAAACGGGGTAGAAGAGATTGAATTGAAAGATTGTTGTGTTGATTGATTGATAAAATTGATTGGAATTGGGAATTGAAGGTAGGGAGTATATATAGATAGGTATATGGAATAGAAAAGGGAACGAAGCTTCGATAAACCGACCTAGTATTATTCTCTCTTTTTTCTTTTTAAATGTGTCTAGAGATATCTTTTTTTTCGAAAATATGTATCGAGAGATATCCGGAGCAGTGTTTTTTCCGTGTTACATGATCACGTCACACTTCGCAATATGGACGGACGGATTGAAATATTTCCTTTATCACAAAGATTAATTAAAAAGAAGAGAATAAAGTTGATAATATATACTCTCTTCCGTCCCCGTGATTATTTGCACACTTTCTTTAACGGGCGTCCCAACATTATTTGCACACTCTTAAAAAAAAGGAAATAACTCACATAATTTTTACCAATATTAGTCCACCTTTATTTTACTTGGGCCCACAACTTAACTCAATTTATAACTTTAGTCAAATCTCCACCCACTTTAGTCAATGAATTACCAATTATACCCCTCCTTTATTCTACTACACATCACTATATTCCATTTTCTTAATTTCTGTGCCGGTCAAACCATGCACACATCACTATATTCCATTTTCTTAATTTTCGTGTCGGTCAAACCATGCACAAAATCATGGGACGGAGGGACTATATATCTCCTGCGAAATTAAACGTATACTTTGGACGGGTGTAGTAATTACTGCTTTACAATTTTTTATTTTTTTTTTTTTACGGGGGGTTTTACAAGATCATCAAATAAAATTACAAATCACGAACTAAGATTTTGATCTTCAAACCAATGCGGATATCGCGTCCACTTCAATCGAGAGAAGAGGAAAGACGAGTTTCCCTTTGCTTTACCAGATGTCCAGGTCTCCAATAAACGAGACAACCCCACAATAAGGTGTTTCATGTCAAGAAAAGAAAACAAAAAAATAGGCAAAGTTCCACCAAGTACCCGATCTCAAGCCCAAGGACTCTCGAGTAAAACTCAAGGAGCCCACCAACAAAAAAAGACCCACAAAAAGTAACACCAGATCTGCAGATCTACAACTCAATCTGCAGATCCAACCGCAAAAAGAAACTCATAGAAGAACTACAACTCAGATCTGCAGATCTACAACTCAAATCCGTAGATCTAAACTTAGATTTGTAGATCTAAACTCAGATCTAGCAGATCTACAAATCAGATCTAACGAAAAACAAAAATACTAGAAAAAACTCGTAGAGAAGCAGAAAGGTCATAGGACGAAAAGACAACAAAAACAACAACGAAATCAAAGACGATGACAGCACCATGAACGAGATCTACGAAGGTCGACAGCGGAGAGAGGAGAGAGATCGGTGGAGAAAGGGAGGAGCAACTCTCTAGAGAGAGAAGCTCTTCCTTCTCTCTAAACCGTGATTCTTAGAGATTTTTCGGATTTTTTTTTTTAATTACATTATATGTACCCTCTCTTTTTCCAGCCCAATAATTTAAACACCGAATCTTAAGTTTAGATAGTGGTGCTTTAACCACTTGAGTTATTCTATTTTACTGCTTTTGTTTTATTGTTATCTATTTTCCATTTGTTAGGGTATAAAAAACTCTTATATCCTTGTTTATTCTATTATAGAAAGATGATTAATGTTATTACGAGTATAGTTCAAAATAATATAAAATCAAACTAGTCACCAAATCAATTGATTGTGGAGAATGGGTGACGACGACGTGGATTGACGGGACTGGACATGGACAATTTGGGGGTCTTAGACAGCAAGTCGTGTCCATAGGGACTGGACGACGTGGGTTGGTGGGCGCACGGGGTCGACTGGAAAACATCTGTTGGCGCTAGTGACGTCGAAAACGTCAGCATTGCGGCGGCGATAACGTGGAAATTGGGGTGGTGAGTGTGTTTTGGGAATTGATACGGTGGGGGAGTGGGTTGCGCTACGCAGAATTAGGGTTAAGTAACCGGGGAATAACAAATTAGGGTTTAGGATATTTGTATGTGCATTATTCGATTTTCTTTTAATCGAACTTTTTTAAAATCGAACTGAAATCAAATACCAAATTTTAATTAAATCACTAACCAAACCAAACCTGAAAATTTCGATTCGGGTTGATTTTCAGTTAAAAATCAAATTTTGTTCACCTCTAAGTGGCACCTAAAGCAAGCTACGAACAAAATTTATTTAAATTTGATCTCTATAAGTTTGATCTGTTAAGTAGACGACGAGCTGCGTAATCGGGTTTTAGCGCCTGAGCGCTCAGTCGGCTCAACCTACAAGTCACAACGACCACCATCTACATTCTGCATAAAAAAATATATATATACTTCATCTGCCTAAATTCATTATACTCAATAAAAAAAGTGAGAATAATGAAATTGAACTAATAATATATTTTTTTACAAAATATTATATGAATATGGTCTATAATATTTTAATGTGAAAATGAATTCATTTTTATTATAATTATATATAATTTTTTAAAATTTATCTAAAATTCAAATTCATAATATGAGTAACATTTAAAATCATAAACCATATTTATATAAAACGATACTAATAATTAAAATTGTCAAACATTTCGCACAATTCCAAAATGGAATATTTTAAAATTTGTCCATGATATTATGATAGGAGTAAAAGGTTTTGTAATTATCTTGATACTTGCGTCAAAAAAAAAAAAAAAAAACTTGATATTCTAGATTCCGCCGCGTGTGGTAAAGGGAAGATGACAATAAAATAGGTGGCGCTTTTAAGTTTCAACGAACGGCTCATTATTTATGTCACTTACCTCTTTCCCAAAAAATAAAACAACGCGGAGTTTAGCTTTGAGAGTAAGGATGCGTGTAAATGACAAAAAATAAAAATAAAGCGTTTCTTTTTCAAAAGCGCCTCTCTGATTTTTTAAATAAATAATTGATTCTCAAATTTGCTCGTGATGTTTACAAATTGGGTAACATCATTTTTAATTTTTTTAAAAAAAAGTTAATAGAATTTGCAAGCACAAATTAATTGTGCTTGCAAAAGTGTGGATTCGGCTCACCATACAATTGGAAAAGAATAGTTTACGGAATATATTGTTTGAAAATTTCTTGTGTGACATGTTGTAATACCATATTAATTGTGAGATATATTTAAATTAAATTCTTTCATTCACGATTTTTCAAGAATTTTTCAGATAATGTAATAAATTATTCAAAAGAACACAATCTCATCCATATTTATACAGACTGAAAATTCCGGTGGATGAGATGATAAGCAAATGAAGGTATAAGCATTTTGTATCAAGTCCAAATACAAAACAATTATAAGTCGAAAACAAGAAAGATGTTGAGCAATGTCCAAACTAATTTTACATCACTAATTAATCTAGTAAAAGTAATGTATGAGAGAGAGAGAGAGAGAGAGAGAGAGAGACAACACAAGGCATTCTCCATTTTCCATTTCTTAAAGAGGGTGGTAAGGCATATATCCCCATGTGGCTTTCAAATTGTTTACCACTTCATTGCATCTCGTTAGCAGATTAAGCATCTGTTTTGAGATATCATTGTTCATAGGTGGTGGTGGTGGTGGTGCACCCCTCATTTGTGGGGTGTTTGGCCCCGTAAACGTTCTTGATCCTTTCTCAGAATAAGCTAACTTTTGGGGATTAATTATGTTTGGCAACGTCTTACTAGTTAAATCCACTGAATTTATAATAGCATCGTTGTTTTTCTTATTCTCGTTCGATTCATTTTCCTCCCCTCCCAATACGAACTTAACTCGAGCTGCTCTCCCCCCTTCGTCTCCCGGTTGCTTCTTTAGGCACGACTTTAGCTTATTCTGAGAAGCACCTTTCACTGCTGTCTTCGTCTCGTTTCCAACTGATAATAAGTTTTCCTTCTGAAGTTTAACTGGCTCTGATTCTGCTGCTGCTGCTGCATCACCTTCCATATCCCTCAGGAAGCATCTGACATTCGTTTTACCAAACACGGTGTTACTTTCAACAGCATCCAGAGCAGCTTGAGCATCGATCTTGTGTAGGAAAACCAAGCGACAAGTGTACGTTTTCCAGAAAATTCTCATTCCCGATTGATCGAACGGCCCAAAACGAGCAAATTTAGCTTTCAGCTCGTAGCCAGAAGGAAGAGTTGTACCGGGTGGAAATTTCATGATAAGCATGGTCGGTTTTGCCCCTCTTGCCATAGACTCCCCCCTCTTACTCGTCTCCAGTTTTACTGCTTTGGGTGGCGGCATGTCCCCTCGTGTGGGCAATTCAGTAGGCCTCAGGATAATCTTTCTTTCAACTGTTAATTTGGTGTTATCGATCTTCTTTTTCTTGGTGTCAAAAGACCCATCAACCTTCTTTCTCTTAACTCCTTCCAAAACACCAAGCTTCTTTTTCTTCACGGCTTCTGGATGGTCAGACAAACCTCGTTTCTTTCCACCTTTGGGACTTGGATCATCGGGCCTGAGTGAAGGCGTTTTCACAATCTTGTTACCCGTTTTCTCACTAGGCAATCTACCCGAGTTACTTTCAATTGTCTCAATTTCAGGTGATGGGACGAGCATCAAGCTCTTCTGAAACACGAGGGAACGGAATTTCAAAAATACCTGTTTGATGAAAGCAGGGCAACTCCTCTCGTCTCCATGAGAGGGATTGAGAGCAAGAGAACAAAGATCTCTCTTTAACATTTGAAGCTCGACTTTCGCAAAGTCAACCTCTTGCTGTGATTGCGACGATGACATGACCAATGCTGTGTCTTTCTTATCATCAATAAGTTCAACATCAGGTGGCTTTCTCAAAACATTCTCCACAGCTACTGTACTGTTACTAACTGCAAGAGTTAGGTCTCTAGATTTCGCACCAGTTTCGGAGTTTATTATTACATTCTTCTTCTTTTTCTTCACAATTGGGTTATCAGCAAAAGATTCCCCAGCAGGACGCTTTAGTAACTTAACTTTTTTGGTTCCACCTTCGATGTGTTTCCTTGAACTTTCAGAAGGTTTGATGTCACTGGATACAGACTCTCGTCGTTTGAGTAAATACTTGTCCTTCTCCACTGGATGCTTTGTTTTTGAAGGTTTTATAGAGACTTTCCCTTTACCAGGAGTTTCAGCAACCCTCAGTTGGCCACTTAAAGCCGCTGCAATTTTGCATAAGAACAATGAGGAAGAGACGATGAAAAAGAGAAAAAATAAATTGTTTGGTGTATCAAAAGCATAAATACGGGCGCAGTTCATATGGTAAGAAATTACATTCGAAAACATTAAGAGCAGTCTGCTTTGACATTGTTCATATGCACGCCCAACCAACCATAGTCAGGACACATGCCCTTTTCATAATGTATTCTATTTACACTTAAATTAAATTGACCTAAAATGAGCCACATCATAAAGGAAAGGTTTTGACAGGCGAATATCATCAGTACACTGGCACATCGCAAAACAGTGTACGTCAGCATTCGTTATAACACAGGAATTGGGTGTAATACACCACTCAGTTGCTATATTTATGACTGCTGTAGTCTATTCAAGCTTGTACTTGGCAACTTGCTAATATTTATCCATTTAATGCTTCTATAACTGCAATATTTTTATCACTACAGTAATTTACAGCCAAAACACCACATGAAACATGATGTAGATCCAAACAGCATCTTCAGTGAAATATAAAGCCAGAAAAATTACAGGATAACGATATTTCCTAGAAAAAATTTGTTAAACTTAAAATGAAATTTACAACCACACATTAATTTTTTATTACAATAATAATTTGTTTAGTTAGTGTTGTTCTTCTTACTGATGCTACTACTTCCACCAATGCCAGACCACCATCAGCACAGTCGCCATCACCACTACTACTACTACCACCACCACCACAACTAGCATCAACTGAATCTAATGAATCAATTTTATCATATAACTGCCATGAACATTAAAATACATCTTCAGGAGCTTATAGCACAATTGCAATGACAGGAGTTTAATGCATTGCTTCCTCGCTGCCCATCAAGAATGGTTCAAGTGCCAAGCAAGAACTTGAACATCGTTAAGACCACCATGCTCCAAATTGTTTGAAAGATTGGCAAAAAGCAATCCAATTCGAAGAAATATATCAAAATATTAGACTTCGTATTTAAAGTCAATCAAAATGGCAGACTTTGTATTTACAAACTCAAATGCAATGCAAAAGATTGCTTGAAAAATAAAAATAAAATACTATTCCCTCCGTCCCGGAATTACTTGCATGGTTTGACCGGCACAATTTTTAAGAAAAGTGAATTTAGTGGTTGGTGATGTAAGATGAATGAGGGTATTTTAGGTAATTTGGTGATGTGTACAGTAGATATGATGAGGTGTAAAGTAAAATGTATGTAAAAAGAGGGTGGCAATTTTGAAAATAAAATGATGTTGGAAGGGTATTAATTTTGTGGGGGTATTTCCATATTAAGCGTGTGCAAGTAATCACGGGACAGAGGGAGTAAAAGATAACGAAATTTTAATTAGGTCACTTGATTTTGGTGAAATGACAGAACAATTTGATTGGTGAGATGGCTGGTGGTTTTTACCTATTAGGTGGCTATAGAGTGGTGCTGGTGACTGAGAGTTATCATTCTAGTGTATCAGTGAGAATGAAGAGAATAAATGGAAACCGGGGGATAAAACTTGGGCTGAAATGGGAAGGGGAGGGAAAAATTAACGAGTTTCTTCTGTCAATAAAATAAAAACGAATACAAAAATGAAAATGAAAATTATAGAAGAAGTAAAACTGGTATTGATCTACAACTACTGAGCCCAAAGATCAGTGCCGAACAAAATATCCTAGTTCCTAAAATTTAAATCAAAAGCCAAATGCAAAATGTGGGTTCAGTTTGGGTTTTTCGATCAGTTTACCAAATTGTGTACAGACCCTACTTCATTTCTTAATGAACAAACCAAAACAGTAGCAACAACGAGATTATACCAAATTTACCTAGAGTGGGCCTAATAAAATGTCAAAATGTTACCTATATTTCATCTACCATGCCTAGTTAAAACATTACTACAAAATCAGAAGAAATTTGATTTCTTAATTGGATATTATCTAAAAACTTCTCTTTCTAAGATAAAAGCTGACCTTCAACAGATTGATTTTCACTATTGGCATCATAAGAATGAACAGGCATGAGGCATCTACCAGTAAGTTCACGGTAAAAGTCAAGCAAAAATTCACTTTCCACAATGTAAGACCCTTGAACTCAGTTTGCACTCCATGTGTACCCTCGTGCCCCTATTTTTACACAACTCACTTGAAAAAAAGTATCTTTATTTACTAGGAGAGTAAAGTTCCATTTATGAATATTATATGAGCAATTAGAACTTCCAATGCACTAAACATCAATGGTAACCAAATGCCCTTTGAACATAAGAATCAACCAAAACAACCCTCTCCACTGTCCAGAATGTGGGCGTTAGCCTCTAAGTTAAGTTATATGGTATCGATCTCTCCATGTTCTCAATAGTTCATTAAATTACAATAGGCTGCTTTTGAAATAAACATATAGTGACATAATTAGCCAACTGAATCAATTCTAAGAACAATTTCAAATTTAATACGAAGTTTGGATAAAAAATGGAATACATTGCTACATTGTGCTTGGAGTCATTTAAACCCAAATAGCAACCAAGAAGAACTGGAAACTAAAATCAAAGAAAATTTCACAGATGACCCTGTGCACACTAATGAATAACCTCACAATCTGTTTAATCTGTGAAAGAAGCTATGTCCATTTCCCTATTTAGCGCTCGACTCTACCTGCATATTTGTCTTAGAGAATGCATATATTAATACAATAATGATGAGAATTTTCACATATTACTTTAAAGATGTAAGCTTCGTCCATACTTCAAGTTCCATGTATTAAAGAATGTAAGGTTTTTCAGGTCATGGTCCAACTTCACATGTTAGGAAAAGATTTCAGAAAGGAATGTCCTACTTCAGGATTTGGTCAAAGTTCAAAATTAGGCACCTAATACAATGAAGAAGTAAAGATTTACAACAACTAATGCACAATAAACAATTGTCTTTGTGTATATCAATGCATTGAGATATGGAAGAAAGAGAAATGCTAAAATAAAGCACTAGTTTGTACTAGATTATTATACACCATGAATACTGTGCACGGCCATGTAATCCTGAGGAATTTCAAAGGAAGCGTTACCTTTAGATGGACCGATAACCACTGGGGCAGTAGGGCGAGGTGGGCGCACTGGTACATTTCCAAAAGCCTGAGCATATGTCTCGTCAAACTCCTCAAACTTTGCCTTTCTATATGCTAAAATTATTGCCTTATTCTGGATAAAATCAACGGGAAATCGCTGCTCATTCGTGGGCTCCAAGGCCACTTGCCGTACAAAAGAAAGCATCTCCCTAGTCTGAAAACTGTCCCGTGCTTCAGTTATCTGACGCGAATCATAAACCCCTGGCTCGGGATCCCCCACACCCACACTGAAATATCCCTCTACAGTTGATGGCCAGAAATTAAACTCATTTCTACAGCGACACGCTAAACCCAAACTACTCCTTCTCGATAGCTCATCAATGGCTTCCTCCACGGCATTTACAAAGGATCGAGATGTAGTTTGCTTGGATTTCTCCTCAAAGTTCTCCTTAAATGGAACTAACTCAGTTGGTTCAAACCACCCATAGCTGCCATCCCCAAAAAATGCCACCAACACATGGCCCCTGTGTTTGCCTCTCCGAACAGATGGAGTAGCAAACGCCTCATTGTATATGAATCCGGGCCACATTGGGTGGGATTTAACTTTCGCCCACACCATATCTCCAGTTTTGAATCCATATTTAATAGCGTCATACTTTCCTCTGGACGTGAATTCATCAAATCCAGATAACATTGAATCATAATCACTCCTATTGTTTTTACAGTCCAGATTCTCACTCGGAGAGCCGCTCTTTTTACTGTTGCTGTGCATTTTCGAAGCAGATGACCTAGGCTGATTTTGTCCTCCACCGGCCTCGTTAAATCTACTTCCCTCATTTTCCGGTTTCAAAACCCTAGAATCACTCGCATTATCAGAACCATTCCCGCCAACTCGAGCAGGTTCCTCAGTCGGCCTGATTCCTGAACTTCCGGCCGAGTCTACGTCGCTGACGGTTTTGTCTTCATTGGGTGCGGTGCTCCCCCTCAGCGACGGCAGCATCATAACGCCGTCGTTGCTGGCACTTATCACTGAAATCATCTGTGCCGCTACGAACCTGGAGCTCTGTATAAGAATTCACAGGATTATTAACTGAAAACATAACTCAATCCATAGAAATTAGAGAAAATGAACCCTAGAGAAGACGAGATAGAGCGCGTGTGCTTACTCTGCAGACTCTGTGAGTGCGCGCTCTTCAATACTGTTTCTTCCTTTTTTTTTTTTTTTTTTTTCTTCTTTTTTTTCTTTTTTTCGTGTAGGGCTCGTTTGCATTTACAGGAGGATTGTACTGTTTCTTAATTAAGATATGCGTTTGGAACCGGTTGAATTTTTTTTATTTTGTTTTGGTTGAATATATAGATAATAAATAAATAATATTAATTATTATTTATTTATCCCACATAAAAAAAAAGTTATTTGAATAACTTTTTATATAAGAAAATTCAACTAATTTTTCTAGATAACTGTATACACAGAATTGGGAGTTCTGTTCTCTAGATAACTGTATGTATCTAAGATAAAGACAAACAGAAAGAAACAAGAGATTATGTATTCTCTACAATATGTAGACACGTGTCTAGAATTTAACCGAATTTGAAATATCTTCTGTTACATTACAAATTACGAGGTTGATCGTTCTAATCTCCTAATAATTCCAACAATACATTTTTTTTTAATTCAATTTAATAACTTTATCTAAATTTTAAAATTGATCCATCAATCAGTTACTATCATGTCTATGTATATCTAGATAACTGTATTCTAGATAACTGTATGTATCTAAGATAAAGACAGACGGAAAGAAACAAGAGATTATGTATTCTCTACAATATGCAGACACGTGTGTAGAATTTAACCGGATTTGAAATATCTTCTGTTACATTACAAATTACGAGGTTGATCGTTCTAATCTCCTAATAATTCCAACAATACATTTTTTTTAATTCAATTTAATAACTTTATCTAAATTTTAAAATTGATCAATTTACTATCATGTCTATGTATATCTAGATAACTGTATGTATCTAAGATAAAGACAGAAAAAAACTAAGAGATTATGTATTCTCTACAATATGCAGACACGTGTGTAGAATTTAACCGGATTTGAAATATCTTCTGTTACATTACAAATTACGAGGTTGATCGTTCTAATCTCCTAATAATTCCAACAATACATTTTTTTTTAATTCAATTTAATAACTTTATCTAAATTTTAAAATTGATCCATCAATCAGACACACGTGTGTAGAATTTAACCGGATTTGAAATATCTTCTGTTACATTACAAATTACGAGGTTGATCGTTCTAATCTCCTAATAATTCCAACAATACATTTTTTTAATTCAATTTAATAACTTTATCTAAATTTTAAAATTGATCAATCAATTTGTTACTATCATGTCTATGTATATCTAGATAACTGTATGTATCTAAGATAAAGACAGAAAGAAACAAGAGATTATGTATTCTCTACAATATGCAGACACGTGTGTAGAATTTAACTGGATTTGAAATATCTTCTATTACATTACAAATTACGAGGTTGATCGTTCTAATCTCCTAATAATTCCAACAATACATTTTTTTTTTAATTCAATTTAATAACTTTATCTAAATTTTAAAATTGATCCATCAATCTGTTACTATCATGTCAATATACAGGCGACGTTAATATAAATAAATTTTTAATTGATATGGAAAAAAATAATTAGAACAAAAAAAGACATGCTAAAAAAAATCACATTATATTAACATAGTTTATGTACAATAGCTGGACAATATACTAATTTCAGAATTTTAACTTAAAATCACATTATATTTACCTGATTGTTTATGTACAATAGCCGGACAATATACTAATTTCAAAATTTAGTTAAAATTATTGTGTCGAATTAAAAAAGTGTAAAACGTCTCTGGACATAACCAAAATGAGATAAACATGCTAAATATTGATTTTGCCCGTCATTCTTGAAACGACCCCTCCCTTGTGTGTGTTTGTGTGTTTTCATTTTTATTGATTGGCAATTGAAACAAATTTTAACCAAGAAGCATGAAATCATTAATTATAATTTTTAAACTTCTCTTCTATACGTCGGTGGTTGATATTTTAATCATAAGTAGTAGCACTAAACTTCTTTGATATATACATACATGTAAATAATTTCAATTGGAACTTTAGCATCAGATTAGTACACATATATGCGTGAATTTTGCAAAACAAAGTTAGATGCAGCAAAGTCTTTTTTAAAGAAATCATTGATGGCAGGGTGGAGGGGTGACCGGGTGAGGGAGGCCTCCTTAATTACCTGAGGGAATTTTGCGGTTGCCGATTGGGGGTGTTGGAATGAATGACTCTTGGTTCTGGGTCTTTGATACCAAGAGTAGTTTGTTCTCGGTTCACTTGGGCTACCATTGCACTCTTGAGAAGAAGCAACTGTGAAAAATTCTTTGAAAATTGAATCTTCCTCCAAAAGTTCGAATATTTACTTCCAACACTTTCAAGCCATAAGATGGATGATTGACCCCATCCGTTCGGGTTATGAGGGTGGTAATGAAAGGTCACATAAAAGAGAGATGGTCTTACGGGGATGTTGATGCGGCCCTGGACAAGTGCTCACACCTTTGAGGATTGGTGAGGGATGTGATGACGCGTATTGAACAACCCGGATCGATGGGGTGGAATTAAGGGAGATGGTTGTGGGGATCACAAATTGTCTTGAAAAAAATATATCATGGGTTAGAGTGAGATTTGTTGGAGGATGTTCATAAAGTAATGATTCGGCTTCTAGTGTGCAAGGTTTGTCACATTTCATGAGCACTTAGTAACACAATACCACATAATCTGGCTAAAAGAGCAATTATCCACCCCTCTTATAAGCGTTTCGTTGGTTGTGTGGATATAGTTGTTGATTTCTAATCTATAACGTTGTATTTATGTTTACAGCTTATATAACCTAGAAAAAACCAATTTCATCAATACAAATTTTGATTAAATATTAGGGAAAAGGTGGAAATTGTTATGCTGCGTTGCAAAATTTAACTTATGTTAGTTTATATTCCAGTTAGTTTATATTCCAACTTCTCTACAAGGACGAGGGAGTGATAAGCCATTTGCTATTAAGCTCCGTTTGTTCGCCTATCACGCTTTAGGTAGATATGGGCGGTTTGTAACCGGCAAACTGTGGAACTGTAACCGAAAAATTGCGGTTCGATTTCGATTTTACATTTAGCAAACCGCAAACCGTCGATTTACCATTTTTTTCAATACACAATTCTTCTATTTTCTATGTATAAATTTAAGTTATACTATAATTTTTATTAAATTCTAATAATGTATTTTCTAAAAAAAAAGAGTTAAAACGAAAAAAAAAATTAAACGAAAACGGAGAAAATAAAATTAAAAAAAAAGGCTGAACCGACAGTTCAAAAACTGTAACCGTAACAGACGGTTTACCGATTCAATTTCGATTATAAATTTTGGCAAATCGTACGTAACCGACGATTTTTCATGGTCGTGCATGTCTAGCTTTAGGGCTACAAGAGCAATGAGCTTCCAAGGTGTAACACTCAATCACACCGCTTTTGAAAGCAACTAGCAATGACTCTTATTTAGACTCATATGTTTGTTTTGGGATTTAAAATTCGGATTTTGAATTTTGAAATCTAACACCTGTTCTACTTTAAAAATTTTAATCTAAATTTTAAAGGCATACCCTATAAATACATATAAATTCTACAAAAATTAACCTTATAAATGTCTATAAATTGTATATAGCATAAAATTAAATCTTAACTTACTTAAATCTCAAAACAAACATATATCATTACAAATATTAGAATTATGATTTTAAAGTTCACGAAAATTTTTAATTCTCAAATTCTCAAAACAATATGTCATAAATGTAAACAAAAATGTGAGGAGGAATTTCATGTGTTCGTGAAATGGGAGGGATGACCCTTTAAATAGTAGTGGACGAGCCGTTAAAAGTTTTCACTTAATTGTTTTTTAATTAGTTGAAGAGTCACCCATAAATAGTCCTCATCCAAACTAATTATTAAATTGAAAAAAAAAATCTAGAATGAAGGAATAAAGCTATTTCTAACATTTTATTTTTCAATTAATCAATCTCATCACTTTGAGTCAATTTATTATTCACATTGAGAATAATTTTTTTCACATATTATATATCTCGTGAAACTTGTATAATTCACTATGAACTCAAAACCACTAAAATCGAGTGTGGAACACACATAAAACTTAGCTAAAAAAATGTCCACTCTAACACTTAAATCGAACTACTATGCCTCTTAAATGAGGTTTCTATTATGAAACACATATGTAATAGTCATGTACTCTTAAAAAAAAAAAAAAAAAAAGAACTACTATGCAGATCTCTTCAATTTTTGGGAGTGGAAGAGCTAGTCATACGAATTTGATCGATTCCCAATGTGAAATGAATTTGAGACCGATTTGGGGAGGGTTTATTTGCAAATAAAGGTGTGAGATTTGGAATTTGAAATTTTTTTATTATTTTTTTTGTCATCTTTTCTCAAAGCATAATATTTTTTTTTATCTTGTTGGGTGTGATTTAGAATTTGGATATGACTCGTCATTTTCTAATTTTAAAAAAATATTAAATTTTTAACAAAAAGTTATATACACTATTACATAGGTAATATTAACATAAATTAGGAAAATGATAAAAAAAACAATTGTGAGTCGAAATCGAGACAACAATTCTCCCAAAAAAAGGCAAATTAAAAACACACACTTATATCAAGTATAGGTTATTAAAATAAATTTGTAGCAAAAATTCGCGGGTCAAATTAAATGTGGATCAAACTTAATTGAAATAATTTCTCAAGTATTTTCTTATTGAATGGTCAAAACTATGTTACTACAAGCTCAAAGTATTGTTATTGTTGTAATATTCAGACCATCTGATATCCCTTATGCTTTGTTTTGATAAGTCAACCACTTGTAATGGGATAAATTGTATTGTATAGACAACTTCATTATACACCTTGTAAATGATAGCTTTTGGTAGCATCAACCAAGGGGAAACCCAACTGATGTAATGGAGAGACACGCGTATGCTCAAGAAAAGAAGAGAAGAGAAGATGAATACCAGAAAAGGAAGAATCAGTCGAGGCCCTCGAGGAGGAGCTCGACTAGTCAACTAAGGTCTCATCAGCTGAGGACCAAAGCTAGTTACTAAGCAGCCGAGGTTCATACAACTGGGGTATGCAATTTGATGCACAAGTATCAAGTCCAGACGAGCTGAACCCAGAATCAACTGAGGCAAAGGTCGTCTGATGTGATCTATAAGGAAGAGCAAATCAGGGCTGACATTGACCAATAGAAATGTGACAGCTGGCACAAAAGATTTGACATGAACATTGCACAAAAATGAAAAGTCAAAGATATGGTGAATATTACATGGCAACGATAATATTCATCATATCAATCAAAAGATTGTAATTCACGAAATGGTGATTTGAATGTTATTATCCAATGATAATATTCTAAATCAACACTATATATATGGGTTCATGTTCATATCTTACACATGAGTGGAGGGATGCAAAGGTCGAACATAAAGCTGAAAAGATCAGACGACATGAATAACTCAATAGATCGTTCATGAAGAATCAATAAGCGTCATCTTCCGAACAATGAGTGAACTCATAATTCCTAAGCCAATATTGTCATATACATATCCAAAGCTTATAGAAATTTTTCCAATCCTAACATTAGGCTAAATCAGATTGTAAGGAAAAATCTCACCTAGTTCATATACATCAAATCACCCTTCTATCCTAAACCTTTAGAAGCCAAGTTTAAAAAGATCAATGTAAGAGTGCTAGCCCCTCATAGTGACTAGTGGGATCGAGTGCATCTAAGGATGTCAAAGGATCCAAAGTCTTCTATTGGGACTATAAAGTAGCAAAACATGTTACTCTTGGCATGTAAACTATTACAAGCCCTTAGGAAGAGATTAATATCACAACTAGGGTCGTGAGAGTGGGATGTAGGACTGGGTCTGAACCACTATAAATGATTGTGTTATTTACTGCTTTATCATGTATGTTTACATATCGCATAACATAGCTTTAAAAGAACGTTTTGTATCAGTTGATATCATCTTATTTACTCGCTAGACATGGCGAAACAATGACTCTTGACGGGCTCGTCGTTCTGAGTACAAAAACATATTATGGAGAAAAATCTAACACCCGAGTCAATAGTTCAGTCCGTTTTAACAAGCCATTTGTATCAGTTGACACCAAGTCAACTGATCGAGCATAAAATGTTTTACAAAGGTTTTTCATAAACAAACGAGTATAATTATGGGCACATCAATTTCCGCACTTAACTCTGATAGATAATAAAACAAGTGATAAGCTAGTCCTAGGCCTCTAATGAATCAGCAGACTAGTTGTCTTAAAAAATTATTTATTTTCCTACACTTAGAGCACACCGAGTACTATAAATCACTCGTCTGATACCCCAGGTAGGGACCATCAGTTACTACAAGACCAAAATGTACTATTACAAAGTAAAAAAATATTCCGAACATTTAGTTTTGTGGGCAAATTCGCAAGAGGATTTTTTAGTATAGTTTTTATCTTATACGGACAAAACTTTGACTTTGTTGTAAACCATCTGCTTGCGAACCATAATTTTTTTGAATAACCTAGATCCAAACTTATGACCCACGATTTTTAAAGATTGTCTTAATTAGAAATATTTCATGTGTAAAATATTTTTCACAAGTGTTCAGACATGTGTTACGATAAAGACAAATATATATTATACATACAATTTTCTTATAGTAATACAAATTAACCTAGGAGCAAGTTTTTATTTATTTACCTTTACGAAATTTTTGTGAGCAAATCCTTTTAACCTACTTTCGATTCACGAGTTTTTCTGTCCTTTTTCTAAATAGAAAGATTACATGTGCAATATAACACGTACACTCTTCTCTTAATTTTTTGTTATTAATTAAAAAAAATTAGTTGGCAAAAATATTGCATTGAGGTGGCATCTCACGAGTCACGACGGCTTTGGCAGCCACATCTCGTGTTTGGTACTGCATGGTTCCACTCTACAAGAACTCTGAATCATTCTCTTGAAGCTCATCCTCTTCATCATAAATGGTCTGCTTGCTCCGAAATGACCTGAATCAATAGGAAAATCCCAATTCATTGGGCCTTTCGATACAATCAAATAGAAAGGCCCAAGGGCGCCATATTCTAGGAGCCCAAACTATGTGATTGAATAAATTCTCCTCTATCTGTGTGTATTGAATTGCAAACAATTATTTAGGTCATAGTAAATTTTTATGCAATTTTTAATAAAATTATAAAAATCGTAAATTTTTATGCAATTTTTTTATGTCATAGTATCTAGTTCAAGGACCGACTAATTTGGGGGATCAATCCCATCGTCCACTTGCGGGGGTTCCATTTAAAGCCAAAAGTTTGCGCTCTGTATGAACATGACCCCATAAAAATTATTTGCACTTTAGGAGTTTCGAACCTGAGACCTAGAGAGGAGCACACTCCTAAGTCCCGAGCTTAATGATTTATTGTCAGTGATTAACATATATCCTATCAAACAAGGAGTGGAGGACACATAGAGATGGAAATCAAGTGTGGATGACACTTACTACTAAAAAACGACATACAAATGACTTACCAAATAGGAGGACGATACATCATTGATCGAAGAGGAGAGAGCATGATACAAACTAATATGGAACAAGATTGCTCCAAAAAAAGTTAGTACACATGCGTGGAGAAGTGTCTTTGAGAGATTACCCAACAAAACAAATTTGCGTAGAAATGGAGCCCTACCTCTCAACTCGAGCGTGAGCTGCAAAATTCTGCTCGTGCCAAGTCGAGTAAGTGAAACACATCCTCTTCAAATACCCATCCTCGTATAAGGTGTGGATGGGTATTGCGAATTGGTATTGCTAATGAGATCAAATTTGCTAATTTAGAGAATGTGCATCCAACTGATTATCTCAATTTCTACTGCCTTGACAATCGAGAGGAGTATGTACAAGAATCGCACGACATTCAAGTAATTATTTATCAATTTAACTATAGAAACATCACATTTGTAATCTAGTGGTAAAGGTTGTGCATTCTCTTTTTTTAAAAAACCACAAACTTGATATGGAGCCATAATTTTCTTTCTTTCCCCCACTCCATTTTTTCAACTGCTATAATAAACAATATTTGGCCATTTAATATTGGAACATGCAACAATTTTTTTTTTCTTCTTCAAATGAATAGTGTTAGTTGTTTGTGAAAAAAAAGTACAACTTGTTATCACCAATTACATTAACCTGCACATTTTAATTGTAACAATGTATACATTTCAATTACATTATTTTGCATGTTTCTACTTTAATTCAATTTCTTTTTTTTTCTAAGAGATGTTTGATCAACATATTATGTACAAACTTGAAAACAACAAGTCCCACAACTTATTACACAAACAATCTCCTCTAGTAGTCATACACACACAATTCATAGGTGGTCTACCCATTGTGAGTCGGATCAAGGGAGAACAACGAGAGAAGAGGACGAAAAATCAGACAACGATGCTTAAATAAGATTATAGTAGTATTACTTTGCATGAATCACCTTTTTATGTTTTGAATGTATAAGAGACATTATCGAAGAATAATGATTTCATTCCAACAATCTAGTGAATTGTCCTAGTGGTGTACACTTGAGACTTATGAGTGTACTCCTCTCTAGGTCTCAAATTCGAAATTTCTAAGGTGCAAATAATTTATATGGACCCAGTCCATAAAAAACTTTGTTTTAACTTTAAACGGGCCATTCGCAAGTGGAAGGTGAAATTGGTCCCTCAAATATCGAGTTTACATGATATTTTTACATTTCTATGCAAACCAATGATATTTTGTAGTGACTCTTAAAAAAAGAAAATCACATAAACTTGAGTTCACACACAATATGAAGTATTAATCATGTTAGGATGCAGAATTCTCTCTCCGCAAGTTTTCTCTCTCCTTTAAGAGAGGGGTTTTGATATCCGAAGTTTTCTCGTAAAACTTTCTCCACCGCTTCGAATTCTGCCTTTTTTCTTGATTCTTGTTTGGATTTCTTGGATTGTGCGAATACTTTTCGTCTATTACTGGGTTTTGTTGGTATTGGTCATCACAAATTCTCTAATCATTAGATTTGGGTTGAGAATTTGGTTTGCTCAGATTGTGCAGTATACTCGCGTATCCATTGGGGGAGAGTCAGGGTTCATCATTTCTTGGAGACAATTTTTGAACGCAATGAAGATGATTGGCCGAACAAATTTAGGGGGTTTTTCTATATCTCACAATGATGGTTTTGGGGGCGCTGATGGTTTCAGTTGTGTGGTTTTTTATTTACCACCAACGTTTGGGTTTCCTTCCTTTATATATTGGGTGGAAGGCTCCCTTTCTCAATCACTCTTCTTACACAAGCTTCTCTCTACTTTAGTTTTTTCTTTTCTTAATTGTATGGCGGAATCCATTAATCAAATGATGGAGAACTTTCGCATTTCACAGAGAAATGCCCCGCACCTTGTGGCGCAGAGGAATGAATTGGCGATTCCGCAGAATACGGTGGCCATGCGATTTGTGGCAAGAAGGCCTATTAGTATTGCTGAACTGACTGAGATCTTGGGACGAGCGTGGCGAATGCGTTCTCCGTTGAGGATTGTCAGTGCTGGGGAGGACCTTTTTCTTATTACTTTTGGGGATGCTGCTAAGATGAAGGAGATTCTGCTTCAACAACCATGGAATATTCGTCGGTCTTTGGTTGTTTTGGATAGGATGCATGGGGGAGAAAGGTTAGGCCAACTCAAACTGAACTTTGTACCAATTTGGATCCAGGTTCATGGTCTCCAGCTGTTTGCTATGAGTAAGGTTTTAGGCCTTAAGATAGGTAGTATTGTGGGTGAAGTTGTTGAGGTTGATGCTAAAGAGGGTGTAGAGGCATGGGGGGAATGTTTGCGCATTCGGGTGCTTTTGGATGTCACTAAACCTCTTTGTAGGTTTTTCTACATAACGGTGGAGGATGAACCGATTACTGCGGTTTTCCGGTATGAGCGTTTATCCGGTTTCTGTACGGTTTGTGGAATGCTGAATCATTCGGAAAAGGAATGTTCACTTGCATGTGACAAATCTGATGAGTGGTGTAAGGAGCACAGGTTCTTTCCTTTATGGTTGCAGGCAGATAAAAAGAAGAGTCCTACAGAGGAGGAGCTTAATCAATTTTTTCATCTTCTTCAAAACGAGGATGGGGGACAAGCTCAGGGGCTTTCTCAGGTGGAGGAGGAGGAGAGAAGGGTTTTGAAAGGTAAGGCGGCGGTGGTGGATCATGAGGAAGTGGAGACTAGGCTGGAAATTGGCCCGCAGCGCCGGCAGATTGTGAGGAATTTTGAGGAACTTATGCCTGAGAAGAATGGAGTGGAGGAGGGTCGTTGTAGCCGTCTACCTGAAGAGAAGGGGCGGTTTGATCCACGAACAGGTAAGTATCTGGAACCAATCTCTTTTACTGTTCCTATGGGTTTTCAACACTGTTTTCTGAAGGAACCCTTGCATGGTGTGGAAAATGGAAGTGATTATCGTGTTGTACACTTTGTGGGAAGAGATCTCAGCAATTCTTATTATGCTTCTTATGTTGAGATTATTTATGATGGTGAGAAACCCTTTGCTCCGATCTATGAAACGATAGCTTTACCTGAGCATGCAGAACCTGACAATGATGGGGCGGTTCGTGATAAGGAGGTTACGGGTCAGGCTGATTCAGCTAATAGCTATGTTGTCCCGTTTAAGAAGAGATCATGGAATGATGCTGCTGGAACAGTAATGGGTTTTTGGGGCGATGGTAAGGGTTGGTCTGAGGGCGAAGTAATTAAGGAGGTGGAAGCAAGCTGTAAGCGGGCTCGGAGTATGTTTGAAACATATGGGGCGCCGCTTGTGATTCGTGATCAGGCGGAGGCTGAAGTGAATCAGCCCCGCCCTGGGGAATGAGAGTGATTTGCTGGAATGCTCGAGGGGTTCGTGGGACTCGGGCATTCAATAATCTTAGTCGTCTAGTTTTTAAATTTCGTCCATCTTTGTTGTTTATTTCTGAATCTCGATGTACATCGGTTAGAGCCGATCTTTTGAAGTCTAGACTGGGTTTTAGTTGTTGCTTTTCAGTGAATGCAAGGGGTTTTTCTGGTGGTTTGTTGTTGTTTTGGAAGGACATTGTGTTAGATATTGTTTCTTATTCTTCTGCACATATTGATTCTGTGACCTCATTTCAAGAAAATCAATGGAGATTTACAGGTTTTCAAGGGAATCCTACGTTGGAGGACCGTAAGTTTTCATGGGATTTGCTTAAAAGGCTTGGTAATTATTGTCAATTTGCTAACAAAGCCTGGCTTGTGGGTGGGGATTTTAATGAAACTTTGTTTCATTCTGAGAAGAGGGGGGAATTAAGAAACCTTTGTCCAGATTATTACAATTTCAGGAGGCTCTTGACCATAATGAATTGATTGATTTGAAGGTTAATGGATCTAAATTTACATGGATGAATAAGAGATTTGGTTTGGACTTTATTCAAGAAAAACTTGATAGATATGTTGCTACTTCTGAATGGGTAAAGTTGTTCCCAAACTATGAAGCTAGAGTGACTGACTTTATGGGATCGGATCATCGACCTCTTCTTATTACGTGTAATATGAATAATGCTATTATTGCAGAACCTTCAACGGTTGGATTTCGTTTTGAAAATCATTGGATCAAAGAATCTAGTTTTAAGAAAGTAATTGGAAAGATTTGGGCTGTCAAGGAAAAGAAGATTGATTTATCCATATCCTTGAAACAATGTGGTGAGTCAATTAAGAAATGGGCTCTGAAAGGGGGGTACGTTGAAAACACGAATTGGGAACATTCAATCTCAAATACAGAAGGAGGTGGACAATGACTCTAAAATTCCGGATATGCATCAAGTAAAGAGATTGGAAAAAGATTTGGAGAATTTGTACTCACAAGAGGAATGGTATTGGAAACAAAGATCTAGGGTTTCATGGATTAAAGAAGGGGATAGAAATACTAAATTTTTCCATAGTCGAGCTAATCAACGACGAAGTACGAATCGTATTTCTAAAATTCAAAATGTCTATGGGGAAAGGATGTATAATGATGATGGAATCAAGAGGGTGTTTGTTGAGTATTTTAAAGATATATTTAAATCAAGTAACCCTAGTTTTTCAATACTTCATGAAGCAACAAAGGAGATGGATATGCAGTTGACTAGGGATCATATGAGTATGCTGGATGTTCCATTCTCTAAAGAGGAAGTGAGTAAAGCTATCAAGGATCTTAATCCATGGAAGGCTGCTGGACCAGATGGATTTCTGGCTTCGTTTTATCAAAGCAATTGGGGTACGATCGGTGATGAGGTTAGTGACCAAATTTTGATATACTTAAACAGTGAGAAACCTCTAAATTTATGGAATAATACCACAATTGTTCTTATTCCAAAGGTCAAAAATCCAGTTAGTGTTTTACAATATCGACCTATCAGTCTATGTAATGTGAGCTATCGGATTCTATCAAGAGTCATTATGAACAGGCTGAAGGTTGTTATGAATGATATCATTGATCCTTCTCAAAGTGCGTTTGTTTCTGGACGGCTCATTTCGGATAATATTTTAATTGCCTTTGAATGCTTACATTGGATCCGATCATCAAAGAGTAAGGAAGGATATGCTGCTTTGAAATTAGATATGAGTAAGGCATATGATAGGGTGGAGTGGCCTTTTTTATTACAAGTTTTGAAACAAGTTGGGTTTTCTGCCAGATGGAGGGAACTTATTTTCAGATGTATATCGTCGGTATCCTATAATGTTTGTATTAATGGATCGATTTCTGAATCTTTTATACCTTCTAGGGGGCTGCGGCAAGGGGATCCGCTATCACCATTTCTGTTTGTTATGTGTGCCCAGGCGTTGTCTTCTCTAATTCGTTTTGCCATGGAAAAGAAAGCCTTTTCAGGTATTAAAATTGCTAGAGGTGCCCCATGCGTTTCTCATTTGTTTTTTGCAGATGACAGCTTGATTTTCTTGAAGGCATCACAACGACAAGCTGAGATTTTGAAAAAATGTCTCCACTCTTATGAGTTGGCGTCGGGTCAATTGATTAATTTTGAGAAGTCGGCCATTACGTTTAGCCCCTGTACTAAAGTGGTGAATCGAGATATTTTGAAGCAGGTATTGGGCGTTCGTTCTACGAATGGACATGATATATATTTGGGATTACCTACTTTTTCAATCAGAACGAAGCGCCACCAGTTTGGGTATTTGGTGGATCGGGTGCGACAGCGAATTAATTCGTGGAGTCATAAGAAATTTTCGGAAGGTGGTAAGGAGGTTCTAATTAAGTCTGTTTTACAGGCTATTCCTTGTTATGCAATGTCATGTTTTAGGATTCCTACTTCGATATGTCGGGATATAGAAAGAATGATTGCTAATTTTTGGTGGGGTTCAGAGGAGAATCATAATAAGTGAGGATGGAGGGTTGGGTTTTCGGAATTTGGTTTTGTTTAATAAGGCCCTCTTGGCAAAGCAGGTTTGGAGGATGTTGCTTCGTCCAGATTCCCTTGTGAGTAGTGTTTTTAAAGCAAAATATTTTAGATACACGACTATTTTGAATGCTGAAGTGGGCTCCAATCCATCCTTTGTGTGGAGATCTATGATGTGGAGTAAGGAAATACTGGAAAAAGGACTTCGTTGGCGCATAGGGAATGGGATGGATGTGCATATTTTCAAAGATAGATGGGTTGGGGGTCTTGGGAATGGTTTGATAAATTCCAGGAGAGCTAGTGTTTCTACTGTTAGTCGATATATATTGCCAAATTCTGAATGGAATGAAGCTCTTGTTCGTCAAGCGTTCTGGGCTAATGAAGTGGGTGTTATTCTCAAAACCCCTTTGTTTGGGGTTTGTCAAAAAGACAAGCAATTTTGGCCGGAAAGTGCATCGGGGAATTATTCAGTGGCCTCGGGATATAAGTTTATTTCCAGAATTTCAACACAACCATGGTTCATTTCTCTACCAAGCACATCTGGAAGAAATCATGCTCAGTTATTGTGGAAGTATCTGTGGAAATTAAAGATTCCTCCTAAGGTTCGTATTTTTGGGTGGAAAACTTTGAATGATTCGTTAGCAACAGAGGGCAATTTGGTTAAGCATCATATTCCAATGACATCTTCGTGTTTGTGTTGTGGTGCTTTTTGGGCTGATACTTTACATGCTCTTATTCATTGTGTTTTTGCTAAGCGAGTATGGAAGGACCAAGGAATATGGGAACAGATAAAGGGACAAACTAAAGGTACTTATTTTCAATTATTATGCTATATTAAGGAACGATTTGATCAAAAGTTCTTTTCTTTGTTCCTTATTATTGCGTGGGCTATTTGGAGAGAAAGATGCAGTTGGTTACATTCGGATGTGGCTAAGAATCAATCCGTTTCTTCATGTGCTAATTTCAAAATACAATGGGCTTTAGATTACTGGACTGATTTCCAAAAAAGGGGGTGCTTGGAAAAGGAATTGGATTATGGTGATTGTAAAGGGAGGAAAGGGGATAATTTTCAGCATGGCCAAGGTAACCTCTTTACGGATGCAGCTTTTGATATTAACGAAGATTTCTTTGCTGCTGGGTTTGTGGTATTTGATGATAAGGGGGTTGTGACTTTGGCTGGTGGTGCACGAATTAAAAATCCAGGTTCTGTTGTTGCAGCAGAATTAATTGCAGCAAAACAAGGAATGAAATGTTGCATCAAGCATAATATCCGGATATCAAGCCTTAGAATGGATTCTGCTGATTCAATTGGAGCTATTAATGCTTGTTTGAGGTTTGAAGGATTGGAAAATGATTTGGTCAAAGATATTAGGAAATTGCTGCAATCTTTGGTGATTTGGGATTGTGATGTTATTGCCAGATATAACAATTTTGCAGCACACATGATGGCTCAGGAAGCTCGGAATTTTTCAGCACCTTTTGATTGAGTTGAAAAAGATATTCCTCAATATATTAAGGAGATTTGTAATCATTGAATATTGTATACTCCTTGTATATTCTCCAAAAAAAAAAAAAAAAATCATGTTAGGATGCTATTCATATGTTTGTAAGTCTTGATTGATTTATAAAATATTATGCAATATGAAATTTGAATTGCGTTAAAAATGATATAAGGAAAATAAATATTGAGGAGTTTTCTTTTATTTGATACATGAGAGAAATGTAAAATCAGAGTCATATTATTTTCTTAAATGCATGAATCATATAATAAGAATAAATTATGTTTTAAACTTTTAATCTTGTATACATTAGGTGTACTGTACAAATCAAACACATTTTAACACAATATAAGTTAGTTTTACTGAACAATATTAATTTATAATTTATAATTATTCATTAAAAACAACTACAACGATCCAATAAAAACAATGACTACTAATACTCATTCTGTCTCTTTTATTCAATTTGACATTTGTCAAAACTACTTGTCGGGTTTACTTAATTTGACATTTTCTAAAAGGGAAATAAAAACTCATTTCCATTTTAACTATTCACCTTAGACATCTACAACACATGCCATTATTTTTACTAAAAATATTTTTTTTATCTTATTCAGTTTAATTAACAATCTAATTTCATAAAAAAATCAATTTTATCCCTTCAAATACC
This sequence comes from Galeopsis tetrahit, assembly GCA_963675135.1. Taxonomy (NCBI): domain Eukaryota; kingdom Viridiplantae; phylum Streptophyta; class Magnoliopsida; order Lamiales; family Lamiaceae; genus Galeopsis; species Galeopsis tetrahit. The sequence goes on along the minus strand of OY776121.1, from coordinate 62,463,328 downwards.
AATAACCAATTTATACCTTAACCGTTTGTGCAAATAATAAATGTCAAATTAAGTAAAAAAATGAAAGAAGTATTGTTAAAAAATGCACTTCAATGGTAAGTTGAACTATGACCAATACACATATACTCCAGTATATTGGTCCACAAAATATATGATCATACTTTATTTTTGGACATAAATTTAAAAATAAATAGATAAAATGAACATATTTTTAATGAACACGTAAATAAATAAGGTGAGTTGATATACTTTTGAGTTTTGACAAATATTGATTAGTTTATATTTGCAGATTGTGTAAAATTGAAGGGCCAAAAATGACATAACAGCCCTTACCCCAAATTCTTTCACCTGACCAATTGTCGTTTTTACATGACCAAAGCCTACTTTTACTGTTGATGAATCAGTGAATGATTCTCTTTTTCTCTCTCTCCTTTTCTCTCTCTGTTCTAATCTCATAGGTTGCTGGTTGCTGGGGGCGCAAAGAGATCCCCTCTACTCCCATTTGTAGCAGATTCTCTCTCCCTCTCTCTCGTGCCGACCTTTTGTTTTATTCTCAAAGTATTTTCACATCAAACTGGATTCCAATTCTGCAGTACCCACATCCAGAGATTCAGGTAAGATTCCCGCTTTAGGGGTTTTCGCTGTTGAAATCGATTGAACAAGCCGAAACACCATCTCGTATCGGCTCTCCAATCGCAATTGTGACTTGATTATTTGCGGGATTTCAACAGGGTCTCGTTTCTCTCGAAAAACAGCTTACTGTTAGTATTGGCTCGGATTTGGGTTGGTTATTGCAAAATTATTCGACTCGGTTTAGATTTGCTGCGTTTTGGGTTTGTAATACCAGGCTATTACAATTTCTTTTGGATTTTCATGAGTGAATTATAGGAGGGGGTCCTCTACTGCATTTGTGGAGGATCCCAAGCACTGCAATTCCTCGACTTACAATTGTAAAAAAGAGTTCGAGCAATGCACACAGGAATCCTATTTACATATTGATATTTTGATTAATTAGAGACTGAAAGAAAAGACTTGTAGATCGGTTTTTGTGTTTCTGGATAGTAAAATACATAAATTCAACCTAGAGTTGGTATTGTGAGGAGATATGTTTGGTGGTATGGGTAGTGGGACGAATAAGCTTGGGACAGTAATGGTGCCTACGCGATTTGTGTGGCCTTATGGTGGAAGAAGGGTGTTGCTTAGTGGCTCTTTTATCAGGTGAAATATGCTGATTAAGCTGATTTGCTTGAATTCTTTTGTAACTTCTAGTGTTCCTTTGCTTTAGTGCGTGTTCTAAGAGTGTGATTGTTGTCATTAAAGGTGGCAAGATCACATTCCCATGTCTCCAATGGAGGGTTGTCCCACCGTGTTTCAAGTTATCTACAACTTGACGCCTGGTTATCACCAGGTTTGTACTTCATCTCTTTCACTGTTCTTGCAATTTTCTTGTCAAAATATATTAAATCATTTATAATAATTGGGAGCAGGAAATCTGATGCGATGCAGAATTATAGAGAGGGGAGCAAGATATTCTTATTCTGTGCAATGTGGAAACTGCAATAGTACATAAACTGGTCAAAGCTAGGTTGTTACAATCCATATGTGTAGAAATTGACTTAAGTTTTGACCCTTAAAATGAAGATATAAACATACTATCTTTGAGATGCATTTCCTGTGATAGAAAACACTTATAAATTAGTAATGTAGTGCCTCAAAAACTCATACTATAGAAGATAGGAAAAAAATACCGAAATTAACGCATCAGTGTCTCGGAATCATGGGTACAATATAAATTAGAGAGCACCTATAGAAATGCACGCAACAGCAATTTTTTAGCATTGCATATGTAATTATACAGAAAACAGATATTATATCCTGAACATGGTGTTTCCATGACGAAAGCTACATCTCCTGCGGAAGCCATCTTGTGATAATCCTTTAGTGGCTCTCAATAAAGCAACTGGAGTGGTCAAAATAAGCATATGGAGAATTAATCTGACTTTTTATCCCCCAATTAAATTATTCTTTTGGACATTTAGGACTCTATTATGCAATATATGTTGAACTCTTATGGGTTTGGCCAGGTGGGAATTCTTCTTTTCTTTTCTTTATTAGAATTTGAGCCTAAACTTTGCTAAATCAGGGCATGATTGATTTTCATGGCACTATTATGGGAAAACATATGCTGGGGTGCTGGGAAATGATTCAAGGAGTATCAAATTGGTGTTTGATGTATTGGTCTTTCATTTATATTCAATATATGGTCATAGATCTTGTGCAAGTCTATTTTCGTGCAGTTAAGCACTTAAGCTAGTTGCCTTGTTAGAGGTAAATAAGTGGGAAGGATGAGGTGTTGCACTATATATATTACTCTTGCAGATAGCCCTGTTCCATTTCTTGTTGATCATAGATTTTTGCTATTTTTTTTATCTGAATGTTTCTCTTGGCTTCAAGTATTTGAATGGTCTTAAGATTTGAGAATTTAGACATTTCAGTTATTTTTTGTTTCAGATGAAAATTGTAAAAGAATCACACGTGCATGGTAACAGACGTGCTTTTAAAGAGCCTCTCCTTTATTCTTATTAGAAACTGAATATATTTTTCTTTAGAGTTACAGTGCTGGATTTCTTTCAGACTTTGTATTTGTTAATATATCCTTTTACCAAACATGTTTTACAATAATTTGTTTTCATCATCTATTTACAGTACAAGTTTTTTGTTGATGGCGAATGGAGGCATGATGAGCACCAACCGTATGTAACTGGAAATTATGGAGTAGTGAACACTATTTTCATACCCAGGGAATCTGATACAGTTCCGGCAATTGTGAGCTCTGACACTGCTGATAGAGCTAACATGGAGGTCGATGGTGATCCTTTTCCAGCGGTCAGATTCTTTCTCTTGTGTGCTTAGCATATTTACTTAGTTTTTTAGTTATTCTGGTTCCATTTGTCGTGTGAGAACATGTACTTTATTTGGTTCTCAACATATTTTTTCTATGTCCCTCTTCCTCTTCTTTTCTATGTTATGTTAATATGGTAGAGTTTGATTTGCACAAGTAGATTGAAGAAAAGTGGATAAAAGTGACATTCTACTTTTGACTTATATGATCGATTGTTGTTAATGCATTTCTTCTAACACGAAAGTCCCTGGAGCATTCAAACTAATGTATTTGCATTCCTCAAAGATGAACTGTTTATAATTTATCTACCTTTCAGGAGGCAATGTCAGGTACATCACAGGCTGAAATGGATCTATCTCGTAACCGTGTGTCTGTATTTTTGTCCTCACATACTGCATATGAGTTGCTCCCTGAGTCTGGAAAGGTGTGCATTCTCTGCATTTTAAGTACATTACAAAACAGTGGCAGTGAGATTGATATGGCAATTTAACTTATCTAGCTAAACTTCTTCTGACAGGTGATTGCCTTGGATATAAATTTACCGGTGAAACAAGCCTTTCACATTCTTTATGAACAGGTAAATGTGCTTTCTCAAGTATGTGTCATTATAATGGAATCCCTTACTTCATTTGGATTTCACTACTAAGAACTATGAATCCTGCTTTGGCATTTAAGAACTTGCAGTTATCTGCATGGAGGCGTATGTGTGTCAAGATAAATGTTTGTTTTTTGAATTTATCAACTGTACAGATTTTCATAGGCATTTAAGATTCTGGAATTCGTTTTGTTCTATATCATGTTTTGAGGGGAGAGTAGGCTAAAGAAACTCAAATTGGATTTATTATGTATATATGTAGTGTTACCATCCCTCAGCCAGATGCTTGCCCATTGCCTTTGCTTTTGTCCTTATTTCTTGTTATCTTAAGATCTGAATAATTGTAATATTCTAGGCCATTGAATTTTTACCTTTTTTGAATTGAAGGCTAAAGGTTGAATACAACAACAATAAGAAACCAAGCCTTTATCAAACTGTGTGGTTTTCTGTATCATCACCGTCATGTCTGGTTGCAGAACACATTCTCATTTATATTTAAATATAACATGTTTTTATCTGTTTATTTTCTAGTTTCTTCAGGTCTTCCCTTTCTCCTTTTAATTTTTGTTAATGATTTTCTACTATCTACACGCCATACTTGGGCACCTAAAAGTCTCATATGCACATGTTCGAACCATCTTAAGCACCATTTTCTGATTTTCCTCTTTCCATATGATGCACTCATTACTTACTATATCAAATTTAGCGTGTACGCACACCATCTCAAAATTCTCAGTTCTGCTACCCTTTTTTGTTCACGTTCTTATTTTGTTGCCCAAAAGTCTGATTCCAAGAAATAAACAGTGGAATGGAGGTAGTGATGGAATTGACTGAGCTGTTACAAGAATGCACATATGTATACTTAGTGTATGTATTCAGCTTCATGCTTTATGCTTGTATCCTTTCATGGTTGATATAGGGTGGTTCATTGGTTATAGAGAAAAGGTTTTATGGAGAATGGTTGTTTGTATGATGGTTTATATGTCTAGAGAGGAAAAAGTGAATATTTGAAGATTCTAAAGCACCTGTATTAGGTATTCAGGATAGAATTAATTTTACAGTGGCTTTCTGGATCCAAAAGGCTCAAGGATTTTAGGAATATGTTTGCATAGATGTGTGTAGAGATATGAGTTTAGCACTGTAATGAGATGGTCTACTCCTTCTGTAGGTTTTATTTGAATATTTGAGTGGATGTCATCGCGTCATGAACATGCAACTAACCCATTATTAATTAAATAATGTTTTTTTTTCTTATTGAAAAAGGGAAAAATAAAAAGAAATAGTGCTACTTAATTGTAGGCAACACTGTAAATGACGCTGCCATTAACTTGATTAGAAACGTTCATTGCAACTTCTGTGATTTAACTCTATTAATATTATTGGTGGATGACTTCACTGTATTCTAAGGAGTACTTAAGTTTCATAGGTTTTGGTTTTTCCATGTAAGAGATGATTTTAAGTAAATAATAGAATTAAATAGGGCCTCTATAACTTCCTTTACACATCAGATATTTCATTCTTCCCTGTAAATGTTTTGATATATCTCAGTACTCCATTTCTCATCAATTCTCTTTAATATTCTTCAGTCATTTTAGGAAGTGCTCTTATTTCTGTGAATTTATTTGATATATTGAGTTTGGTCAATTCTCAATTTCTTCTAGTTGTTCAGTCGCAAGGGGATATAATTCATTAGGAATGGGTGTATTGCTATTTTTTTTAATAAGAAATGTATACTTATATAGCAAAAATAGGGACAAGAAATCCCTAGAGAGATTACATAGTAAGATCACATAGCACAGTACCAACTTCTAGTTACAACCATATCTTGAATTTCTATAGAATATATGCACAAACATCATGAACATGTAAAAACACATAAGGATGAAATGCCAAGCAGATTGAAAGAACCATCATTTGTCGTTGTGACTCTTGATTTCCATTTTTTGGTGTCATTAATATGCTTCCCCTATAAAAAAAACTAATTAAACCGAGCCTTTAATCCAAAATAATTGGGGTAGGCTACATTTACCAATTATAGAATCATGTTGAGTCGTGTGCCCAAATTAATCTTCTCCAGGTGCTTATCTCTTTAAGTAGATCTTCATTAAGCCTCTTAGTCTCCAAATCTTTACGTATGACTTCAAGCCTCATCTTCTTTGGTCACCCTGTGCTCTTCTAAAAGAACCCAAACCCATTGACTCCATTCGACGTACATGTGCACCTAATCACCTATAGCCCTGTGTTGTACATGCCCAAACCACCGTAAACAATGCTAATGCATCTTCTCTTCAATGGGTGGAACACCTTACATAGAGTGAATTCGTTTCCCCTATACTCTTCAAAATCGTTCTTTACAAATTCTTACTCTGCTGACTAGCCCATATAAATCTTAATTACCAAAGCTATTTGCACTTTGCAGGGAATTTCTGTTGCTCCTTTGTGGGACATCAGCAAGGGTCAGTTTGTTGGAGTTCTCAGTGCATCAGATTTCATTTTAATACTTAGAGAGGTACGTTGAAATCTGAAGTTTCATCAGATTATTTCTGCATGAGAGGATTGGTTTATTTGGATAAACTGCCTAATTTTTTTACTTCATATTCATTGAAATTCTTTATTTTATTTTCACTTCATTAATCAGATTTGGACTAGCATGCACCTTTTTTCAGTTTTATTGTTAAACTTATGCTAATGATTCTATATTCTTAGATTTACCATCTCCGTTAACTGCTTTGGGAGGTTAATAATTTTTAGGTCTGAACACAAGTCTCGATCATTTGAGGGTACCGTATTCTTTAGGTCTGAATTCCAATCAGTTAAAATGCTGCTGCATCAACTGTTGGTTGAAGATAGAATAACAAAGAGATGGATGTAATTGTCTAATATTTGAATGCATGAGTTATTAAAGAATTCTATAATATCTGAATATCATGCTTAGACATGCACTCGTTAAGATTGTAGAAAAAAAAAAAACGAAATGCCGAATATTTTTATCTTGATTTATGAGTAATGGCTGTAGTTCTTTCCCTGCCAAATTTGAGGCTGAGGGAGTGCAGGAGTTAAAAGATAAGCATTTCATTTGGCTGTTAAACTAGGCAGAATGCTGAACTGAAGTTGAAAAAAGGATTCTGATGGTGTGTGAAAATGGAAATAAAATGCTTTGTTATTCTAAGTTCTAACCAATTTATCTGTATCAAACCCCATCCTGATAATATCATGAAGTTTTTGATGAAAAGTTTTGGGCTGCTGTAGTTGACTATAACGCCTGCCATTTTATGATGCCAAAGGGTCATTGACAGCCCCCAAAAGGATGAAGAAAACAAGAACGAAATACTAGGAGGCCCATTCCATGGCAAAAACGTTGATGATGCTTAGTTTTTTGCTCATATTTATATTATGGCTTTACTGTTGATGACATATTAACATCCTTCTGAACTGATTATTGGTTTCATAGAGATAAAATTTAATGGCAGCAATCTATTTGTTGGTGAGGGCACCTAGCAATCTATGATAGTGCTTGCTGGGCTTGCTATCTGTTTTGCATTTTTTTTTGTGTTAATTTTTTTTTTATCATTATTTTTCTTTTTCATTCATATTATGTTTTCCATTTTATTTAACTCCAGCTCGGTAGTCATGGATCTAACTTGACTGAGGAAGAACTAGAGACACATACAATATCTGCCTGGAAAGAGGGGAAAACACATCTTAACAGAGAGAATGTTGGAAATTCAAGATCATATTCAAGTCGTCTTGTCCATGTAAGTAACTTTTTGTTGATCTTATAGATTCACCTGACGTAATTAGCTTTAATATCATTTTAGTGACTTGAATGCCTTTTGATCATGTTAATTGTCACACTCCAATTTTGAAAATACGGACATTTCCAAAAAGTAGCTGAAACAATTTATTTAAAACACTAAATATAGAATAACAATTGCAAAATAAAATAACATAGGAATGAATTCACATAGTAGACAATTAACTCAAACAATTTATTTAAAACACTAAATATAGAATAACAATTGCAAAATCTCTACCAACCACTGTAGAGCATAAATCAATTTAAAGCCCACCTCAAAGCTGAACAAATAATTAAACTAGGTCTAGAAAGTAAAGCTTCAAGCCACAAAGTTGAGATTAACATTTCTCGTAACTGAATGACATGATAACTAGGAAGATTGTTTACGAGTTGAGAATTTGGATAAGAAAAGTTGGAGTCTCCATATATGAAAAGTTTTTGAAATGGTTGTGTATTGGGTTAGACAGGAGAGCATTATAAGAGTGAGGGAAGCGAATATTCGGTTACTTTTCAAGAATTGATTTATAAAATTTATGATGCAAACGTTACGCATTTTGAAACCGTTGGTGAAATTATGGACTTTAATATTCTAGCGTGTCTTAAAAACTGTAGTCAACTACCGGTTAGGAGGAGAAATTATAATGAGATTTTTTTTTTTTTTTAAAAATATTTGAAATGTCTCTTGTTGGAAATAAAATAAATCATATCTATTCTAAAATTTTAGGGGCGTTACATTAATGCATATATTTGAGTTGCTTGCGGTATTTAACTATTATCGAGTCCACTAAGTTTTCAGACAATATACTTCAAAAAAAAAAAAAAAAAAGTTTTCAGACAATATGAGCTGCAGTCACCAAATTTTTTATGCATATAAATATGTCGGAACATGTATACTATTATTATTGGACCATACCATTGCTACTACACACAGAAACATTTATCAGAGTAAAGATACAACAAAATAATCTATAATGCAAAATATGGTAGCTATGTATATCATTTACACTGCTACATTGCTATTCAAAAAGGCAAAGGAAATCAAACCACAAATGCATAAAAAACCTCTCAACCAGCATCTTCACACCTTAATGTTCACCATTTAGTTGGAAAGTTTCTGAATGGATGTAAGAATTATATGGCTGCCAAAAAAAGGTTGCTCGTTCCTTACCATATTAACCAGAAATTACTTCTTTTAATTCTACCTCCATAGAGAAATTGCTGTTAAGGAATTCCCTGCAATCGAAACAGAGTAGGTCTGGAGTTTCATGCGAATTTTATCTTGAAATATGCTGATTTTAGACGTATAGTTTCTTTACGGTGAAATAGACCACTTATTTTCCCGATTTTCCTTCTTGATCTTTTAGATACGCATGAAGTTAACTAATTCTGATTTAATTTCTCCGATACTTTTGCTATCCTTGCATATTTCTTCGAACTGGTCCATGTTACACCTTAGCATAATTATTTTGATAATGATGTCCAAACTATGTAGGCTGGCCCTTATGATTCTTTGAAAGACATTGCTCTGAAGCTTCTGCAGTCCAAGGTCTCCACAATTCCTGTTATTCACTCTTCATCACAAGATGGCTCATATCCTCAGCTCCTACACCTTGCTTCCCTTTCTGGAATACTTAAATGTAAGCAATATATTTTTGTCATTTTAAATGTATTACTTAAGTCGTGACTAACACATCTGACATCTCTAGGCATATGTCGGCATTTCAAGCATTCTTCTAGCTCCTTGCCCATTCTTCAGAAACCAATATGCTCGTTTCCTTTGGGGACTTGGGTCCCTAAAATCGGGGAGTCTAATGGAAAGCCTATTGCAATGCTAAGACCAAATGCCACTTTAAGTGATGCTCTTTCTATTTTAGTCCAAGGTATGATTCGTTTCAGTTGGCGTATTGATGTTGATTTCACCACTTGGGGTAAAAGATCTTCATTTTGCTTGCTGTAAATTATTTTTCCCTTGCAGCTAATGCTTCTGCACAAGGTTTTTAGTTTGATCTATGCTTTTTGTCAAGACAACCTCCTGTAAAATGATAGTGATCAATTATATAATGATTCTCATAATTATTTTGTTATACTCTTTTCTGGATAATTATTATAACGACGCCTTTCTTTGATGACTGTTTTCTTCTCATGGTCTAATCAATTTTCCTTCTGGCTTAACAATTTAATATAAGTGGAACCTTTTCTGCTATGAGGATTGCTCCATTGTTAACAATCTCTTATTCTTATTAATTAAAACTTAAAGGGTTTGTGCAAACTGAAAATCACTTTTCTATTCACCATTTCATTATGATCTTACTCCTGAATTCATTCTTGTTGGTATCACAGCTGATGTCAGTTCCATACCTATTGTGGATGACAACGATTCTTTGGTGGATATATATTCTAGAAGGTATATATCTTATTTATTTTTGAGGATGCTGCATACTCTCACTTTGAGTTTGGTGACACCTTTCTTAACGATCATTTTATATGATTACAGTGATATCACAGCTTTGGCTAAAGACAGAGCATATGCACTAGTTCGTCTTGATGACTTGAGTATCCATCAGGTGATGTCCATTAAACAGTGATGCACTAATCTGGAAGATTCAAATTATGCCACATAGTTCTAGAAATTGTGGATGACAGTACTCTTTAAGTTTATCATCTGCACATCCTTTTTCCATGTCATAACTCAAGTATATGCTATAAGACCTAGAAGACTGAGAGTACTACTGAAACACACACAAAAATGCTTATAATTTCATGAATCATGGTCCTACGTATGCCGAGTTAAAAAGTATTTTGGTCTTATACCTTGTCTACTGTTTAATTTGGTCCAAAAAAGTTATCTTTTTTGATTTAGTCCCAATAGTAAAAATTTACCCAATTTTGGCCCAAAATTGTCGGAAAATTGAAAACAATGTCGTTTTATGGCTCGCGAATGTCCAATTTTGTTTTCTTTTGTTCTTGCTCGTTGTATATACTATGCTTGCTACATGTTCTAATTTCGTTAGTAAGCACAGTTTAATCTACATAAATTATTGCCCAAAGAAAGCTATCTACTTTGTCTTGTCAGTCTGCTTTAATCTTTAGTCCGTATGGCATTAGGGACAGCTTTATTATTAGTTATGAAATCAAGATTAATAGATGCTATTCTATCTCGTTTCCCATCTAAGATCGAGACATTTATTTTAATTGTTGTATAGGCTATACAACTGGGGCAAGATGCAGTCTCCCCACATGGCTTCTTCAACAGTCAGCGATGTCAGATGTGCTTAAGGTCTGATCCTTTGCACAAAGTAATGGAGCGGCTGTCAACTCCTGGTAAATACACTTTATCTTTCTCATATTTTTATGAATCTTATGATATTTATTTTGACTATATGACTTCCATTGTGATTAGGAATTTTAATAACTTATCATTTTGGATATATCAAGCTGCATTTACTTCTTCTGGACATTGTATCATCCTTGTGCCAATTAAAATGTATTGAAGAAATTTCATTAAACTTTTGTCAAAACTACAAGCGGATAATGTATGAATTACGAGCCAAATAACTAGTGAACGATGATTTAATAACAGCTTATACTCTCTTATCAGATGGAAAATGGTTGCAAATGGAGTTGGTTTGCTTCTTACCGACATAAATTTTACCTCTTAAGTTTCCCCTCACTTCCGTATGCAGTCTGTCCCTCTGTTCCTAATGACCTAATCTAATTTTCTACCCACAATCGTGCTCCTAATTATTTGTCACTTTGCTAATATCAACAAAAGTTTACCCTATTTTTCTCCACCAATACCCCTAATAAATACTAATCATCTTCTTGTGATTGATTATAAGCATATTAATTCATTATTTTGGCCTATATTAACAAACGTACCTTTCTTATTTTCAAGACTCTAATTAAATAAGGTTATAATCGTCTCTTGATATCCTACTTTAATGAAAACTTGGTTTGTGTGAGGTCATCTCTTTCATAACTCCTACAGCATGCATAGATCCTCTAAATGAGGTCGTGGCCTTGGAGAAGTCTATTTTGTCCAATTTAAATTAATTTGATGGAATAACCATAAACATTGATGGAATAAATTAATTTGATCTAGATTATGTTGATGGAAATAATGTTATGATGTGATTTATTTGTGCTCTATCACTTCTGCGACTATATTTCCTATCTGTATTCATCGTGACTATATTTTTATTCCCAGTAAACATATCATTTATCAGCCTTTTGTTCTGAAACACTTGAAAAATCGTACGAAATTTGCAGGGGCGAGAAGAGTAGTGATAGTGGAGGCTGGAAGTAAACGTGTCGAAGGTATCATTTCATTGAGCGATGTGTTCAGATTCTTGCTTGGCTAAGATGAACAAAATTGCCATCGAGGGGCCTGGCTAAAGCCCCTTTGTTTTAAGGCATGCATCCACAAGAATGGAAAAAAAAATTCTGTGTAAATTAAGATGAAATCTCTTTATTTTTTTGGTCTTTATTTTATTGAATTTTAGTTGAAAATCTGCTGCTTTCATAGCTACAAGAGATTATGTTTTCATGGACTTAAATGCGACAACACAGATCGGTATGTAGCATTTGATGAGCAATTTATTCATAAAAATGTTGTTAGCATTATCAACACTCACTGCACTACTTTATCATGATTTTGTTGCCCAATTTTTATTTTTGAAAAGAGAAAATTAATACTCTGTACTTTATTTATTTTTAGTTAGAATCCAGATGGATCCCAAGATCCTAAAGTGGACTGTGAATCTGTGATCTCTATTGATTTTACTCAACAAACTTTAAAGACAAGCTTGTATGACGGTTTCATATATAAGAAGTCAAATTTACTCGTGTTATATGATCTGTGGGTTTATGGGGTCTCATACTAATCACACTTTAAAGATTAATATTACTCCTTTTATTTTATTATATTTTTTTTCTTTTTTCTTTTGAACGTTTCACAATAAATTTTTAATTTTATTTTTGACATGTTATTTTATCTCTCAATTGCAATACTTGTATTATAGTAGTATCTTTTATTATACTCCCTCCGTCCCACTATAAGTTTCCCACTTTCCTTTTTTGGATGTCCCACAATAAGTTTCCCATTCCATTTTTGGTAAATTATTTTCTCTCTCTCAATCACATCACTTACACTTTATCTATTATTTTATTATACTTCATCTCATACTACTCTATTATTTTCTCTCTCACCATCACATCACTTGTACTACATCTATTATTTTATCATATTCCTTAATCAAAACACCCAAAAGAAAGGGGAAACTTATACCGGGACGGAGGGAGTACTTTACTTCACACTGATATATTATTATCTCTCTCTTAAATAGTTAATTGATGATCTGTTCTGTGTCATGTATGACATTGTTTATTACAAGACCCTCCCAATTCTAAATGGATTCAATGTGCAAATTGTATCAACAATTAATTAATTAAAGTTAATCATAATGTGTTAATTGTTTCTAATCAGAAAATTTGATTTTATACCATCATCTAATCATTATAATCTTACTCAATAATAATAAAATAATACAATTTTTTCATTCAATTTTATATATTGATATAACATAAAAAAACACATATTATTTATTAGAATTTCAAAAAACCCAAAATAAATACTACCACCCTATTGTTTTGGGTCGAGACTTCCACACACAAATTAATACTACTAAATAATTATATAGAGTATCATATGTTTGCTTTTAAAGAAAAATGGAGTAATTCGGTATGGGTATCTCTGTTCCTTAATTAGTAATGAATTTGTAAGTGTAGTAATGAACAAGTGGATTAATTAAGTAGTATGTGTTAGGTTTAATTTTGGTCAAATTAGTGATAATAGGAATATTTACAACGTCGGGACTATATCCTTTGCACGAGTTGTAATTAATAATTTATTAATTTTTTTTTAATATAAAGGTTAAAAGGCTAGTTTTAGTTTCTTTTGGTTGGCTGCTCACGAAAGTTGAATATATCCATGTCTGCTCTTCCACTACTTATTAGATGTTTATACACGTATATTAATATACATACTTGTCCGATAAAACACGCCTAAATAATTTAATTTATTCACTGGTTGGAAATAAAGTACAATATTCACTGTGAATGTCATCCTCATTATTACAAACACTTGACAATTTAAGAAATCTTAAAATTAATAGTAGTATTTTTCTAGCTAGGGGGAGATAAGGATTCTTTTAAATATGATTCATGAATGTATATGAAATGTGTATTCACAAATAGTTTGAAAATCAACAAAAGAATATAGAACACCACATAAAATCAACATACTTAATTTGTTACCATAACTATTTCACATAATCACCAAAATAGTGGACGTGTTATCAACATTATAGATAATTGTTCTATCGTGTCGTGTCGACACGATAAGACCAAACACGAACACAACATGATAAAGATGTGTGTCGACATGACACGATAACAACATGATATTTTTCGTGTCGACATGACACAACACAATAACAACGTACATGATAAAGAAATAAATAAATTTAAATTTAAATATATATAAAAATAAAATATTTATTTAAATATAAAAAAATATTGTGTTATTATCATATACGTGTCATTATCTTGTCGTATCAGGTAAATAACATGTTAACGAGTTATTGAGTTACCTGTTAATTTTATCGTGCTTAACGGGTCAACACGAACATGACACAACATTTTTATGTCGTTATCGGATTGACACGATAATAACACGAACACGATAAAGCCAAACACTAATCCATAATTTTTGTATCAAATTCGTATCGTGTCGAAAATTGTCACCCCTAATTCTACTATTTTTTTTTAAAAAATTGATCTTTAATTATAGAAATCTTTTCATTACAACTTCACTGGCTAATCCTAATAGTAATTTTTAATGACATGTAATTGAAAATTAATTTTCTGATAAAACTAAAATGATTAGATTCTATCATTAAATGTTAATAAACTTATAAAATAAATACATTCATTTTAAGAGAAACTGTCAATTTTTTTGTTATGTTTAAAAGTCCAAAAAGGTTATAGTAGTAATAAGTTGAATTGTTATACCAGTGGCGCAGAGCTACAACTTCCATGTTTTGATTTGGAATATTTCAACAGTACAAAAAATTATAAATTCAAATAAAAAATTAAAGTTATATACTCCCTCCGTCCCGGTATAAGTTTCCCCTTTCTTTTGGTTGTTTTGATTAAGAAATATAATTAAATAATAGATGTAGTACAAATGATGTGATGGTGAGAGAGAAAATAATAGATGAGTGTGAGATGAAGTATGATAAAATAATAGATAAAGTGTAACTGATGTGATTGGGAGAGAGAAAATCATATGCCAAAAATGGAAAAATATGAAATGGGAAACTTATTGTGAGACATCCATAAAAGGAAAGTGGGAAACTTATAGAGGGACGGAGGGAGTACAATTCATATCACAAAATAGTACGACGGCTAGCTACGCCTACTAGTCTACTACGACTTAGGAATTGTAGTAGAATAAATAAATAAAAAAGTACGAGAAAGCAATAAAAAGTAGAACAATGACTTGGCAAATTAATAAAAGTCTTATCTATATATACATTAAAATTAACAAAATAATAATAGCAATAGGTAATTAAACATTCATAGATCAAATCTATCGCTCAGTATAAATACCACTAGATTGGATGCACATTCTTATTCATTATTCACACATTATATTGTCATTTATATTACAGCCTTCAATTGAGAGAGAGATGTTGCATGGTATAGTTGATACGTTGAAAGGATTGGGAAAAGATTATGAACAAGAGGAGAGGAGAAAGATAATTAAAGGGAGAGTCGTGCTTATGAAAAAAAACGTTTTGGATTTCAACGACTTTGGTGCCTCCATTCTTGATAGATTTCATGAGTTGGTTGGACACAAAGTTGCTCTGCATCTCGTCAGTTCTCAACATGCAGCTCATTCTTCTAGCTCTTAATTTGTGCATGGGGTGTTTTAATTAATTTGATTACATTTAATTAAGTATATAATGTGAACTTAATTAGCTTGTCATAACATCCATTTGTATGTTTGATCATTATTTTCTAATCTACTTTCGGCTGCAGGGAATACATATTATTTCTAAAATAAAATACTACTACTATAATTTAATGAAATGTTGTTGTAGAAAATGAGGTGAAAGGGAAGGTGGGGAAGGCAGCTTACCTGGAAGATTGGATCACAACACTCACATCTCTAACACCTGGAGATTCTGCATTTCATGTAACATTCGATTGGGATGAACAACAAGAAATTGGAATTCCAGGGGCATTTATCATCAAGAATTTCCATCACTCTGAATTCTTCCTTAAATCTCTCACACTCGAAAATGTTCCTGGCCATGAACATTCTCCTATCCACTTTGTTTGCAACTCTTGGGTGTATCCTGCTGATAAATACAAAACTGACCGCATTTTCTTCACCAATAAGGTACCTAATATACCACTCATCATGATATATTGTGTTGAGCACAACTTATAATATTAAAAAAGTATCTAAATGATCATGTTAAGATAGACCAAACACATGAAAATGTTGCATGTTTATATTTTTCTGGTTTAATGATACACAATTAATTTTTTGGGTATGTTAATTTTCAGACATATCTTCCGAATCAAACTCCAGCTCCACTTATCTCATACAGACAACAAGAACTAGAGAATTTGAGAGGAGATGGAAGTGGAGAGCTTCGAGAATGGGACAGGGTGTATGACTATGCCTACTATAATGATTTGGCTGACCCAGACAAGGGACAAGACTATGCTCGCCCCGTTCTCGGAGGATCCTCCGAGTATCCTTACCCGCGCAGGGGACGAACAGGAAGGCCTCCCACAAACTCAGGTTATTTTCAGTAAATTAATTTATTGCACCATTTTAAAATTGATATAGGACTAAAGTTGCACTATTTAAAAATTTATGGGACTTAATTAATGAAAAAATTGCACTTTTGATCTTGTAAAAATGAGGTCAAATCACTTTCGGTCATTTTTCATACACTTTTAGTTCTGTAGAAAATTTCCGTTAACTTTAACGGATTTTCATTGTGTGAACCGTTGAAGATTGCACTTTTGGTCATTTAAGAATGAGGTAAAATCACTTTTGGTCACTTTTCATACACTTTTAGCCCCGTAGTAAATTTATGTTTGTTTTAACGGATGAAAATTGCGTGAAAGTCATGCACCCATTAAAACACATCCAAAAGTCTAATATCGGATTAAACAAATTCTCATAAAAAAACACAAGAAAACGAACCATAATTCCACCCTCCAAAAATCGCACCCAAATTGAACGAAATTCAAATTCAATTCACAAGAAGTGTATGAACAATGTACAATTTTCACCCCAAAAAAAATAAAAATAAAATATATATATATATTAAATTTGAAATTTTCCCTTCAATGGAAAACAATCGTGATAGAAGGGAGTTTACTTTTACTTTTGTAATATTTATTATTTGTATTTTCTTGTTGAGTATCTCTTATTTTCACAATAAATAAATTTTTACTTGTTTTTAAAAAAAATAGAATCGAGAAAGATATTTATATATTTATTGGATGTGTTAGAGGCCAATTTATTTAAGGAATAAACCATTTTCCTCCAAAAATTCTGTCCTAGAAGTATATTTTTTTTCATGTATAAAAATTACTCTCAATATATATATATATAAAAATGTAACAATCTGACCACTTTTCATGTATAAAAATGCAGGGGAATGGCAGAGGAGGACTCAAATGCTCCACATGGGCTTCGATTAGTAATCCCCGACTATCCATACGCAGTCGATGGGCTACAAATTTGGTCGGCCATACAAACATGGGTAGAGGACTATTGCAGCTTGTACTATCAATCAGAAGAGTCAGTTGAGAGCGACGCGGAGCTCCAATCCTGGTGGAAGGAGATTCGTGAGGAGGGGCACGGGGACAAGAAAAACGAGTCGTGGTGGCCTAAAATGCAGACACGAAAAGAGCTGATAGACTCATGCACCATCATCATATGGATAGCATCTGCCCTGCATGCTGCAGTGAACTTCGGGCAGTACCCTTATGCAGGCTACTTGCCTAACAGGCCCACAGTTAGTCGACGGTTCATGCCCGAGCCGGGGAGTGAAGAGTATGAGGAGCTAAAAACTAACCCGGATAAGATATTTTTGAGAACCATCACTGCTAGGCTGCAGACATTGTTGGGCGTTGCCCTAATCGAGATTCTATCGAGGCATTCGTCTGACGAGATATATCTTGGGCAGAGAGACACCCCTGAATGGACTAAGGATGCAGAGGCAATTGAGGCTTTTGAAAAGTTTGGGAAGAAGCTGAATGAGATTGAGAAGAAAATCATGGAAATGAACAATGATGAGAAATGGAAAAATCGGGTTGGACCGGCCAAGGTTCCGTACACGTTGCTTTATCCTACAAGTGAAGAAGGGATGACAGGGAAAGGAATTCCCAACAGTGTTTCTATTTGAAGCTGCATTTCCTAGTATTTAATTTGTTCATAATCAATCATTCTTTTATGGGTTTGTAAATCCTGTCTAAATTGTTTAAGTTGTGTGTTTGCTTTTCACATTATTGTGGTACTGTGCATTATGCTGATGCATATTTGAAAATTTTATTGTGATTAATAAATTTCCGGGTTGTATATAGTATTTCGTTAGTAGATATCACAGGTATCTATTTACAAATTACAAGAAGATAAGTTAAAATAGTTTATAATTAATATTATAGTAAGCTCTGAACCTATTGTAAATTAGTGTTGGCCAAATATAATATGTTGTATGCACTTTAATCGAGTTGACTCGGATGTGGACTGTTTTTAGTACGATACAAACATATATGATTAAACGGGGGTTATTACGTGTTTATACAGATTAATATGATGATTTGTGATGATCTTATGAAGAACACCAAAAGTAGCTTCTTGGAGAAGCTAAAACTTTGAGCTTGGGAGTGTTTATTGCTTTAGGTTGGGGTGATTGTAGGAAAATGTGAACGTATCTTACAAATGAGCCCCTTTTAGGCATTATATAGTGGTTTCTGGGGGTTGCCCGTCCTTTACACGTGGCACGCCCTCATTGGACCTGTCTTCTGCCCGAAAAGGTGATGGGACGGCGCATTTAATGCTAAACCGCCTCCGGTGGTCGTCCTCGGCGAGGTGCCGAGCAACTGGATAACCCGCTCGTCACTCGCCGCCGTGGTCGCCGGAGAACCTGGTCGCCACGTCTTGTCTCATCTCCCAAAGCTTCAACACTTGCCTTCTCTGGCTTAGACATATACCTGCTCGCCAACATCTTTGGGCGAGCAGTTTACTAGAATGTGCTCGCCAACATATTTGGGCGAGCACTCAAATATATTAAATACAATAATTATATTACATTTTCTTCTTGTTGACTAGTCGTCGCTTGACTTTGTTGACTGGTCGTCGCCACATAAGCCGGTGATTAGGATAGACTTGTCAAAGATTGACCTCTTTGACTAGGTATAACATTTGCCCCCTGGTCGCCTTTCTTCGCATTCGTAGAATGGTAAGGCGAGTAGTGTGGTCGTCTTTTTGGAGGGTTTATTTGTCTTCGCAAAACAAATCAATTTTTGAAATCTTGGTGACATAAATTGGAGGCGGTCGCCTCGTTTCCTGCGCCGAGCACGCTTTCCGAAGCACTTTTGGTGACGTTTGATGTGACCTGTGTCAGACGCATGATTGGCGCCCAAAAATTCAAATTTGAGCGCGTGGGGCGCGTGCCGACCTCAAAGGTCGCGCGTGGGGGTCACTTTCCGTCCTCGATTTCGGAAATGACCCCAAAATTTTGGGAAATTTGCGGAAATGACCCCGTTTTCTTGCACATTGGCCCTTGCAAATATTTGCCTATAAATATGGCCTTAATACCTTCACAAAATCCTTTTCACTTTCTGCAAACTTTTGAAGTTCCTTGAGCTCCTTCCAAGCCTCCTTCTTCAAGCATTTCGGCGAGTTTTAGGGTGGTTTCCGATCGACGCAAAGGTAAACACTCACATTTCTTTCTTTAAAACTTCTTTCTCCCCCATTTCTCAAGAAAAAATGGAGGTTGGTGGTGGCTCCGGTGGTGGTTCTCCGCCGTTGGACGGTGGCGCTGCCAGATCCGGTGGTGCCGAAGACTTAGCCTTGGCCTTAGTGGAGAGGACATCCTCCTCGGACTCTAGGATCTACTCCCCCGAACCCTTCAGCGCGAGAGCTCCCAAAATTATACCGGAGGCGGTCGTCGACCTAGAAGGGTCCTCTAAAGTGATAGGGAAGATGCCGGCAACGATGCCGAGGAAGACGATGATGAGACCGACTCTGATCTGCGCGATCAGAGCCTAGATAGGGGGTGGGCAAACAGATCGACCCTGCTCGATTCGAGGAGACTCTATCGAGCAGCCTCCGCGAGGACCATGACGAGGTTGTTCGCTATGCGGCGAGCATAAAGGATATTTTGAGTGGTCGAGAGGGGTTGGATGGCGATGAACTCTCAAGGGAAACATTTTATGAATATTACCGTGATTACCCGCCAAGGGAGGTTCCTCGCCCGTACCGAACAGCCTCTGACTCGATGTACGCGGCCTGCGAGTATGCGAGCAGCGTCTCCTCGGCCCAATTGGAAAACTCTCGAAAGAAGTACCAATTTCCCGCCGATGTCTGCTTCTTCGTTCCCCGTGCCGACGAGAGGGCCGACCAGCCGCCAGAGGGGATGGTCGCCGTCAACATAGGCATGATGGAGGCAGGGCTAAGGCTCCCCCTGCACCCCGGTGTTACAAACTTCTTACGCTTCCTGGGGGTAGCCCCTTCTTAGATATTGCCGAATGGTTGGTCGAATCTGATCGGGATCCTTACCCTGTTCGGCCTGATCGCTGCCGAGAATGGTTGTCGGAACACCTGGCTGAGCCCTAAAGAAATCAATTACTTACTTCAAGCGGTCGAGGTCGGAAAAACAGTGGGCCACGATTTTTACTATGTAAAAAGCCGTGATAACATCAAATTGGTCGAAGGGGTCCCCAACAAGATCTGGGACTGGAAGACCAACTGGTGGTGGGTGGCCGGTGACTGGAAAAGTGCGGCCAGGCCAGACGGATCACCTGAACGCATTCCCATCGCCACTGAATACCAGAGAATTCGTGGTAAGTTTTTTAATTCTGCTCGTTCTTGTCTATACTGAATAACTCCTCGCTCTTGCAGGTGAACTTGCTCGCACGAGGACTGACGAGCACCGTCTTACTACCCTCTTCCACTATCATATTTGCTGCGCGCTTAATCGTCGCTACTTGGAGAGGTCCTGCCGCTTTTTGAACCGGGAGTGTATGCGCGAGCAAGCAGGCCTTAGAGTACCTCCTCATCATATCACTCGAGAGTTTCCTACAGGTATTTGAAATACTATCAAGTCTTTCTTGCAAAAAATTCTTCTCTTCGTAATACTGATCTTTTGCTCTTTTAGTAGTGGTTCCTGATAAAGTTATCACTTACCTTCCTTCGACCCTCAATCTTGACCGAATCATGTCGAGCAAGATGCTTCGAGCGGCGAAAGCTCTCCGCGAGCGTCAGATCGTTGACGGCTCGGGCAAAAGAAAGAAACCGGAGTCCACGGCGGCGCCTCCTAAAAAAGCTGCCAAACAAACCCGAGGGGGCCCCTCTCGCTCAAGAGCTGCCGAACAGTGGCTAGGGCCAAACGTCGAGGGGAACGTCTCGCCACGGGAATCCCCGCTGAGGAGAAACTCGCCTCCCTCACAGGTCGCACCCCCACCAAGGCCATCTCCCCCTCGCCGAAACACAAGGGCGCGAGAGGTCGCTGGGAGCTCGTCCCCCGGACAACGGGCCCCTGGTGATAAAACTCTTCTCGGCTGGGACGCCGCTAGGGTTGCCAAGTAAGTTCTCCGAGAAAAAATGCCTGAATATTTTCCAAGTCCCTTTTCTAAACTTTCCTTCTTTCAAACCAGGCTTGTAGAGCACCCGGTCGTTGAACCGTTCAACGAGGAGCTCCTCAGCTTTTACCGCTCGCGGGATCCTCAGGACGAGGAGGTATACCCCCAGCCCTTGGTCAGGGCCATGAGGAACATGCCACGTTCGCTGACCACGAACTTTATCGACGAGGTCGACAATCAAAATTCTTTGGAGAATGCAAGGCAGGTCGCCATTGAGCTTAGCCGCGCGTCCTTTGCTGCCGAGAAACTCTGCATCCAAATCTACGGGAATCGCAAGATCAGTGAGGAGAGGAGCGTGAAGCTCGCTCACCTGGCGAGGGATAAAGCGGCCGTGGATAGGCAGCTGGCCGTCGCCGAAGAGAAAGTGGTCGATCTTGAGACCAAACTGGCTGATTCTGAGGCCCAGCTTGAGGCTGTTCGGAAAAAGGATCAAGATGATCTTCAAGTAATCGAAGATCTCCGTGCTCGCCTCAATGCTGCCGAGAACGAGCTAAAACAGAAAACTGCCGAGGCGGGCATTTTTCAAAATAATGCTGCAACTGCTGAGGAGAATTTGGCCAACCTTCGGCAAGAGCTGGTCGCCGTTTCCGGGGAGAGGGATGAAAGCAATGATATCGCCGCGTGCGCAGCCATTTTATCCGTTGCCCTCACCGCCCATGAGCTTGTTCACAAACTCAAAGAGGCTCAACCAGATGTGGACGTCACTTTGCTCGGCGGCTTCATAGACGACCTCCTCATGAGTGAAAATCCCAAGGCTGAGTCCAGTTTGCCTCTACTTCCTTTGCTGAAACTGGGGCTTCAGTTCCCTCGTCTTTTGGGCGTTCCGGTGTACTTCAATGACCCCCCTGCTGAGGAGGTTGAGGGCGAGCAGGTTGCTCCTGCCGAGGTAGCAGCAGCTGGCGAGGAGCAAGGTCCTGCCGAGGAGAACGCCGCAGAGACTTAGTTCTTTTATTTTCCTTTACGTTGTTTTTAGGACTGCTCGGCCGCTAGGGCCTTTTTGTAATTTCAATTTTTTAAAGCTTTTTAATGAATGGCTTTTTGCTTATGAAGTGTTCGTTTTCAATTTGTGTTATGATTATTTTTTGCAAGTACTTTTAATAAATACTTCTTATTTTCTTTCATTGGTTTGCGTTCGTCGTTGTTATCTTGCGAGCATCTTTACGAAAGAGTGCTCGTCTCTTCTTAGCGAGCATCTTTAAGAAAGAGTGCTCGTCTTTTCTTTGCGAGAATCTTTAAGAAAGAGTGCTCGTCTTTCCTTTGCGAGACTCTAAGAAAGAGTGCTCGTCTTTCCTTTGCGAGCATCTTTAAGAAAGATTGCTCGTCTTTCCTTTGCGAGACTCTAAGAAAGAGTGCTCGTCTTTCCTTTGCGAGCATCGTTTTAAGAGTGCTCGTCTTTTAGAGTCAACCATTCGTCGGTTTGAACTCTTTTTTCTTAGGTAGTGATCGTCGTTGCCACTACCCTGCGAGCATCTTTAAAAAAGAGTGCTCGTCTTTCACAGCTGGCTACGCAGAGCCTTATCTAAAATTTCTAAAACTACAATACCTTGATGAAATTTACATACTCTGATAAACACTTGGTACAAAAGATTTGATGAATTGACTAGATACAAATTACACAAATATAAAGAAATTAAAAACTTACTGATAAAATTTCTTCAACTTGACTGCATTCCATGGGTACTTGCTTGGTTTGCCCTCGAGATCTTCTAGCTCGTACGATCCGTTCAAGAGTGTACGCGTTATTTGGTACGGACCCTCCCAAGTCGGGCCAAGTATGCCAATGGATTGCTCCATTGCCCGCCGAAGTACGAGCCGGCCGATGGAGAATTGGCGAGCACGTACTTTGGTGTTGTAGTAGCGCTCTGACCTTTGTTTGTAGACCACATTCTTCTCGTCCGCTGTTAGTCTTCGCTCTTCTAGGAAGTCCAAGTCGGAGAGTTGTGCATCGTTATTCAACTGCTCGTCATAGTTTGCCACTCGGAAGGTGGCGACCTGCCCCTCTGCTGGTATGACAGCTTCGGTTCCGAACGCGAGCGCGAACGGTGTCTCACCTGTAGAATTCCTCGTGGTCGTCCGATATGCCCACAGAACCATGTGCAGCTCTTCGACCCATTTGCTCTTCAATCCATCCAGCTTTGCCTTTAGAGTATGCTTGATGATTTTGTTGATTGCCTCTACTTGCCCATTTGATTGTGGATGATAGGGTGTTGAAATTTTTTTCTTGATATTCCACTTTGAGCAGAAATCCAGCATGTCTTGACTCGTGAACTGTCGTCCGTTGTCGGTCACTATCGCTCGTGGTAGGTCGAACCTGCAAATTATATTCTTCCAAATGAAGCTTGTCATTTGGCCCGTTGTGATGGTCTTCAATGCCTTTACCTCTGTCCATTTGGTGAAGTAATCGACTGCTACGACTACGAAAGTTACTCCCCCAGCAGCTGGTGGAAAGGTCCGATGATGTCGATCCCCCACTTCGCGAAAGGCCACGAGCTATACACCGAGATAAGCCCGTCTGGTGGTGAGTGAATGGCGGGAGCGAAGGCTTGACATCTCTTGCAGGTCTGCGCGTAGTGGATTGCATCCTTCTTCAGTGTTGGCCAAAAATAGCCTTGCCTTATGATCTTTAAAGCGAGCGCTTGCCCCCCTGTATGATTTCCACATACTCCGTCGTGGATTTCGTACATGACGATCTTCGCTTCGTCTTCTCCGAGGCATTTCAATAAAGGCATTGAAAAACCTCGTTTGTACAGCTGGTCGCCAATAATAGTGTACCTTGCGGACCTGAGCTGCAATCTAGTCGCTTTCACCTTGTCGTCTGGGAGCTCGCCGGTCTTGATGTACTTGGTGATCGGCGTCCTCCAGTCCTCGTCGCCGGTCGCTTCAATCTGCAAAATTTGACCTCTGCTCACCGATGGGGAAGAAATCTTGGTGATGGTTGCTTCTGAAAATATTGTCTCCCCCTCTGAAGTGGCCAGCCGAGCTAGGGCATCTGCTTGCGTATTCTCCTCCCTAGGGATTTGCTCGATGTGAAACTGATCGAATTGCTCGAGCAATCCTTTCACCAAGTCTTGATACTTCAACATTTGATCGCCGCGAGCCTCGTACTCGCCCGTTATTTGACATACCACTAGCTGAGAATCGGAAAATTTTTTAAGTTTTCTTGCGCCCACGGCCATAGCCATCCTGATTCCTGCGACCAGAGCCTCGTACTCTGCCTCGTTGTTCGTCGCCCGATACTCGAACTCGATCGCCGAAGCAAAAGTCTGCCCGGTCGGACTGGTGAGGACGACTCCTGCCCCTGCTTTGGTGCTCGTCGACAAGCCATCGACGAACAGTGTCCAAGGAAGCTCGATTTCCTTGTCCAATTTCTCTAGGAAAGTGAGTTCCACAATGAATTCTGCCAGCACTTGTCCCTTGATTGCCGTTCTGGGCGAGTAGGTGAGCCCAAATTGCCCGATTTCCACCGACCATTTCAAAAGTCTTCCGGTGGTGTCCGGACGATGTAGTGCTCGCCGAAAAGGAAAGGTCGTGAGGACGACCACCTCGTGGTCGAACAGGTATTGCCTTAGTTTTCTGACGCTCATGACTAATGCGTACGCCAATTTTTCCATTGGAGTGTATCTCAACTCCGCCTCTCTGAGTGTCTGACTTACGTAATAGATTGGAAGATGTGTGCTCCCCTCTGCTCGGACGAGCACTGAACTGATCGCACAGTCAGTGGCCGCCAAGTAGAGATATAAGATTTCTCCGGGGACTGGCTTAGATAGGACCTTCGGATCCGATAAATATTCTTTTAGCTTGCCGAAAGCTTTTTCACATTCGTCTGTCCATTCGAACCTCCCTTTCTTCAAAGCATCAAAGAAAGGTTTGCAACGATCGCCCGTTCGTGCTACGAATCTGTTCAGCGATGCAAGGCATCCTGTCAACCTCTGCACTTCTTTTACGATTCTTGGGCTTTGCATACGATGATTGCTTGAATTTTACTCGGATTCGCCTCGATGCCCCGCTAGCTAACCAAGTGCCCCAGAAATTTCCCGGAGCTAACTCCAAAACTGCATTTCTTTGGATTTAACTTCATGTTGTATTCTTTCAGAATATCGAATGTCAAGGAGAGGTGGTGTAGGTGATCTTCCTTTCGTAAACTTTTGACAACGATGTCGTCGATGTAGACCTCCACCATCTCGCCGATGTGCTGATCAAACATTTTATTTACCAGTCTTTGGTATGTTGCCCCCGCGTTTTTCAACCCGAAAGGCATTCTTTTCCAACTGTACATGTCCGTCGCGGTCATGAAAGCAATATGTCGCTGGTCGTCGGGATGCATGGCAATCTGATGGTACCCCGTGAAAGCGTCCATGAAAGTTAACATCTCGTGCCCCGCTGTATTGTCTACTAAATGATCGATGTGGGGCATCGGAAAGTGATCTTTGGGACAGGCATCGTTTAGATCTGTAAAGTCTATACACAATCTCTACGACCCGGTTGTCTTTTTGACGAGCACTGGATTCGCCAACCACTCAGGATCAGTTCCAGTTTTCTCGATTAATTTGTTGTCGATCAATTTCTTGACTTCTACAGCCATAGCCGCATACTTATCAGGCCCAAATTTTCTTCGTTTTTGGGTGATCGGTCTTCTTGTTGGATCAATGTTTAACTTGTGGTACGCATGGCTTGTTTTGATTCCTACCATGTCTTCATGCGACCATGCGAAAGCTCCGATGTTCTCTTTTAAAAATGCGATTATATCGGACCGCAAATGTACCGGTAAATTTGAACCTATGAATACCTCGAGCTCTGGACGAGCGTCGTTTAAATGAATAGTTTCCAGATCCTCCGCCGAAGTTGCCCGTTCTTTAGGATCCTTCCAACGAGGATCTTCGATTCCGAATTTTGGCTCAAAACCTAACCTAGGCTCCAGATCTGGAAAATTTTCTGGAACCTGGTCGTCGGGGATCTGGTCGCCCGAATCTGTCTGTTCGTCGATCTCCATTGGGGTGTGGTCGTCCACTTCCATGGAGGCGTGCTCGTTCGCCTCTACTGGGTGGTCGTCGAAACGTTGACTGCACTCCCCAACTTCGATCTTTCGGTATTTGCAAGGAAGACCTTCTAGGTAGTTCACTTGTTCTTTTTGTTTTTGACACTCAATATACTGGCCAATCATGGGAGTTTCTTTAGAATGACGCTTAGCAAAACGGACGAGACACTCCCTCGCCCGAGTCTGATCGCCCTTGACGGTTATAACACCCGCCGGGGTTGGAAACTTAATACAAAAATAAAAAGTAGAAGCGGCCGCCTTGAACTCGTTGAAGAAAGGTCGGCCAAGGAACACATTGTAGGACGATGGCATGTCTACGATTAGGAAGTCGAGCTGCCGAGTATGGTGCATTTTTGGCTCTTTCGACGATGCCAACTCCAGGGAAAGTCTGATCTTTCCGATTGGAAGGTTGTGCGTATCCCCGAACCCTACGATAATATCGTCGCAAGGCTTAATGTATTCTGCATATCCACCAAGGGCATCAAGAGTATGCTTGAAAAGGATGTTGGTGTATGCCCCGGTGTCGACCATCATGCGATGGACGATGGTTCCCATGATTTTCCCCGTGATGACCAAAGCATCATTGTTTGGTTGCACCACGCCATTTAGATCGTTGTTTGTGAAAACGAGTTGGTGGGATGGAGGCTGCTCGGCAGAAGGAGCGATGCACACTTGATGCACGTTGTTAAGTGCTCGCACCTCACTCTGTTGTCGGCGAACAGACAGAGCTTTCCCGGACTGAGTTCCCCCTAAGGGGCCTTCCAAAACCATGCATGCTCCACCCACATTATCGATATCGCCTGGCGGATTGTTCGGCATGGGGGGAGCCAGTTTCTGGCGATTGAGCTGCTGGCGAAGGTCGTCGCTGTCGTCGCGACGCTTCTTGCCCCGGTTGTCGCCATTTCCTCCTCCGAACTTGATAAATTGGGCGAGCTTGCCCTCATTATACAGCTTGAAGAGGTTTCTTACCAAGTCTCGGCACCCATTGGTGTGGTGGCCGACAGAGTTGTGGTAGTTGCAAAACTTACTACCATCGAGATTTGCATCGCTCGTATGCATTGGTTTTGCTTGGGGGAGCAGATTCTTTCCCCTGATTGCGTCGTAGATGCCCCTAGGATCCACAATGAGGGCTTCCCTGAACTGAAGAATCTCAGGAGACTCCTCGAAAGGCCTGAAGTTTGATGGGCGAGCACTGCCGCCCTGAGTGGTCGCCTTCTTGGGCTGGGAAGACTCCCCAGTGTTAGAGTTTTTCTTGGGCCACACCCTTTTGGCCGCGTCCGGCTGCTCGTTAGCCTTGGCGACATCCATAATCTCTTCCATTTGAATGAAATTTCCCGCCCTACTACGGAAATCCGCATAGGAAACGGGGAAAGAGGTATGCATAGATTCCCACAGCTTGGAACCTATTCTTAGTCCGGAGATAGCTGAGATTAGCTTTGTCTCATCATTCACAGCTTCTCCGTCGATCACCAACCTATCGAAACGCTCGATAAAGTCTTTGCCTGATTCGGTTGGTGTTTGGCGAACGTTTGCCAAACGTTGCTTTGAGGCTGGGCGAGCAGCTATAGACCCGAAATGAGTCAAGAATTGTTGCCCCAGCTCTAGGAAAGAAGTGATGGAACCGGCACCCAAGGTGGTGTACCAGCGATGAGCTCGGTCTCCTAAGGTCAAGGAGAAGTTCCTGCATTGGGTAGCATCCGTTGCCCCGATTGAGGCCATGTAGCTTGCATACTTTGACAGATGCACCCTGGGGTCAGACGCCCCGTCATATGCTGCCATAGAAGGCATTTGAATCTTCATTTGAATGGGGGCAGTGAGAATTACAACACTCAAAGGTGGAGTGGGCAGAGTGACAGGTGGGGCAGTGCCTTGCTTTGCTGCGACCACCTCTGCTCACAATGTCTCCATCTCCAATTTCATCATCTTTTGAGTTTCGAGGAACTGGGCGAACTGCCCCTCCTCGGCTGTTTGTGGACGGGGAACGACGACCTCGTCGCGTCGGCTCCCGCGAGAAGCGGCCGGGTGATCACCCTGATGTGATCGCCTGGGAGAACGCCTCTCTGAGTGATGGCTGTGGTAGCTCTTTGACTGAGCTCGCCCACCACCAGGCCCTACTCGTTCTAGGGCGGAGACCCTGTCTCCTTTCCTTCTACCACGGTCTTTGTGGTCATCTTTGGCTGGTCGTCGCCCGATGTCGAAGTGAACCGGGCGAGGAGCTTTCTGTGGGTCCTTGTCGCCTACTCGGTCGAAAACTGAGTTCCGAGCATACGAATCTCCCGTATGACTGTTATGGGAGCGGACAGGTGCCTTATTCCTTTCTCCGTCCTGGGGACGAACAGAGTAGGAATGATAGGATCGGTTGTCCTCATCATTATCGTTCATCCTCGCTTTGGCTTTGCGAGCTCTATCGAAGACCTGATCTTTGGCCTTTTCAACCTCCTCTACCTCGATTAGCCTCCTCTTCTCTAGGAGGAAATCGGAGAAGTCTTTCAAATTTTGGGGGTCTTTCAAAATGTCCCCCACATTCAAATTTGCAAAAGGGTTTGCCGGTGGTACCGCCGGCGCCGGAGGGTGCTTATTTCCCTCCGGGCGGTGGGGTTCCATCAAAATGTGATCGTTGAGACATCGTTTAAAGAGTGTCTTTTCTAAGAGATTACAAAGTAATGATCTAGAAAACGAAAGATTAAAGTTCTTACGCAGAAGAACGTGCTATTACAACTACTAGATTTAGTAAAGTAACAACAACAGAAGCTTGAAAACACAAATACAAGGAGATCAAACTCCAAAATATGCTATAAAAACTGAAAATGTTCAAGAACACGAAGAACACTAACAATCGTAAATAATGCTTTAAACGGCTGATCTACCGATTAAAACTTAAAAAACAAGAGTTTGCTAGCCGATCGCTCGATGATCGGTTGAAACCTTGATGATGAACACGAAAAAGGTCCCCTCCTTCTAGCGCCAAATGTTGTATGCACTTTAATCGAGTTGACTCGGATGTGGACTGTTTTTGGTACGATACAAACATATATGATTAAACGGGGGTTATTACGTGTTTATACGGATTAATATGATGATTTGTGATGATCTTATGAAGAACAATGAAGAACACCAAAAGTAGCTTCTTGGAGAAGCTAAAGCTTTGAGCTTGGGAGTGTTTATTGCTTTAGGTTGGGGTGATTGTAGGAAAATGTGAACGTATCTTACAAATGAGCCCCTTTTAGGCATTATATAGTGGTTTCTGGGGGCTGCCCGTCCTTTACACGTGGCACGCCCTCATTGGACCTGTCTTCTGCCCGAAAAGGTGATGGGACGGCGCATTTAATGCTAAACCGCCTCCGGTGGTCGTCCTCGGTGAGGTGCCGAGCAACTGGAAAACCCGCTCGTCACTCGCCGCCGTGGTCGCCGGAGAACCTGGTCGCCACGTCTTGTCTCATCTCCCAAAGCTTCAACACTTGCCTTCTCTGGCTTAGACATATACCTGCTCGCCAACATCTTTGGGCGAGCAGTTTACTAGAATGTGCTCGCCAACATATTTGGGCGAGCACTCAAATCTATATATATAAAAGGAGGATGGGGGTTCTCCTGCTCTTGACACGTGTGCATTTGAGACCCCTCCTCCTTCTGCCATGTGTCTGCCCCATCATAAATTTCTATTTCCATGTCATACAGTTGGTTCATCATCTTCCAAAAAAAAAAAAAAACACCAGTTCATATTCTCCTTGTGTAAAAGAAAAAAAAAACGTTTTTTCTCTACATTGAAATCAAAATCTCCCGATTTTCAAAACTAGAACCCTAATTCAATGATTCAAAGGCAGCAATTGGCCTCCGCAGAGCAAATACATTCGGCAAGTAGCGGAGGATACAAGGGACACAGCCTTTGTTGTGTACGAGGATATCTACGACGCGAAGACCGTCGTAGAGCATCTGTCGAGGTTCAATGGGGCGAACAAGTATTTGATTGTTTTGTATTATCAACAGGCGGAAGATGGGGAAGAAATTTGACCAGAGGAAGAAGGAAGAGGAGATGCAAAAGCTGCAGGAGAAGTTCGAGGTTTCTACTTCTAAATGAAGAGGTTTGAATCACTGGAAGGAATGCAGTATGTATTTGTGGTGTTGTAAATATGTGAAATTTGAGGAATGGGGAGATGGAAAGACTATCTCCATCCTTTTTTTACGTGTCTTTTTAATTATTTGTTGTTTTTTTAGTTCTCACTTCATTATTCTTATTCTTGCTCCTCTTCATCTTCAACTAATGGGATTATTAAGTTATGCGGATAGGGGAAGGGCATATGTGAGCATGGCTTATTCAACACATTGACGCCAAATTCAGCGGAGAACTCCAGCGGAAAGAGTTGGGAATCTGGGTTTGTTGTACGAAAGGTAACAGTCCATTCAACAATCACTTTCCGGTCGATTGATCCTATGAATAATCGGAAAGGTTTATGGGTTTTAAAGGATTTTTTTTTGTTTTCTTATTGGTAGGTTTATGGGTTTTAAAGGATTTTTTTTGTTTTCTTATTGGTAGCCTCGGTTCGTATTAGAATTTAGTTCATTAAATATGGAGAAAAGCTAAAGGGAGTTTTCCGGATATTAAGATGATGATGCTTTTTGGTACAGGGACATTGTTGTTGCACGGTGCAGGGTGCTCTATTCATGATCTTCTTGATCGGGATATTGACACTGAGGTAATAAATACCCTTTGTTCTATTGCATATAATGTGTTTTTAACATGTTCATGATGTAGAACTAACTATCTAACAAGCTTTGATCTTTATGATGTGGATGGCACTAAGAGCATATTTTAATATTTTTCAGTTATTGCACTATGTGATTCATTCATGCTTAGTGTGCTTCCTTCTTCCCCATGTTTATTATCTTGTCTGTATTTTGATATTTTACCATGGTTTAGATACATGGAACAAGGTTGAGGCCCATAGCAAGTGGCGTTTTATCAACAACTCAAGGCATTAGTTTTCTTGGTTTTCAATTGCTTTTAGGATTGAGGATTCTTTTATAACTGAACAATTTTAGGTTTGTACTCATTCTCATTTTGTCTAACATGGAGTTTGTGTTTGCCTTCATGATTTTGCTTTTGCATTTATGTATGTAAGCTGGTTATTTTATTATCTTTCAGGAATATCAAATTGATTATGTGATATATTTTTGAACCCTACCAAATGCTCATCGAAAAATTGCATACGAAAATCCTTTGTTCAACCAGTAATGCTGTTGCACGTCTTCTTCTGCTTCTTCCATTTCCAGTTTTATAATTCACAATGCCACAACCCATTAATATGAGTATTTAAAGTTTTTAACAGCGAGGGGATATGAAATATTTTTAGAAATGATATTGTATGGAGTTGCTGATTAATTAAGGTATTAAGAGTAGTAAAAGCAAGATCTGAACAAAACACAATGAAATAATCATATTAGGTATAAGCATACAATTACATCACCAAAAGTATCTTATTTTTATCTTCGTTGATAGGAGACCCAATAACCAAAAATACATTTTTTTCATCCTTATTTTTACCTTTCTCTTTTCAAATTATTTGGCAATTGATTTATTTAGTTTTTGTTTGCAGGTTTAAACTCCATTTTAACGGCTGATTAATTCTGGTGTTCCTACTGATAATTATTTTGGAATGATTAGTATTTCATCTCTTAATTTTATTTTTCTCTAGCTTAACTAATTGGTCAAGAAATGGAAGCCCTTGACTTCATCCATGGATTATCTAAGGTCCCAGTTCTTATAGAGATGTTCTGTGAGTAGGACCGCAAAGGGAAAAACCAAGATCAAAGTTGGTAGCCATTGAAGCGATCGAAAGGTACACGCTAATTTCATATTCAATTTGATCTTTTGTAGAATCTTCTCTATTTCAGAGATTCAATTACTTGCTTAAGTTACAAGCTAATTCATATTCATTTTGATTTGAAATAATTTTAGGGTATTCTATTTGCTGTAGTTCTTGAATAGTATGTTGGTCTTCTTGCTTTTGTTGTTTGAATTAATCACTCTTCATCTGTCAATTGTTGGGCATGAGCCGCATGACACAGGCTCTCTGATAATGAGTTATCTTCCATTGTTTTATTTTTAATCTATATGATAAATTGATTCCAGGTAATCAAATATAACATTTTTTGGTATAGTTTTGCTTAAGGGGAGTTTTTGAAGCCTTTGTAGGGGAGTTTTTGAAGCCTTCAGATGCTGAGACTTGCTCGATTCTTGCGAATAATGGCTTTGATCCATTCCATATTGCTGCTAAGCAGGGCCATCTTGGTACATTTTTACATGGATTTGCTTGACGTTGTGTACATTTTTAATTACATATTTTATGTATTTGGTTGGTATGTGTAGTGTGTGTGTCCTGTTATTTGGTGGGCTTTGCTGGATTACACGAGTAATGTTATAAGGGGTTTGAAGAATTAGTTCAGATAAATGTATAATAATCTAATTAAAATGATTCTTCGAGTTCCAATTGGTGAATTTAAATCTAATTAGGAGCTCATATATAGATGCTTAAGGCAATTAATAGTTGAAGGCTATCAATTTTTTTTGGATATGTTATAAGGTAGAGATTGCTAAATCTTATGAAAAAGGTGGGGCTGCATGCCTCAGTGTTTTAACTGATGAAAAATATTTCCATATAAGATTCAACGTTTTTTCACCCCTCGACTTTGATAAATTGTTATGCAATAGGATACTAATTTTTTTTGGATCCACCTATCGTGTGTAAAATGAAGGCTATTAGGCGTTCCGGAGTAAAGGTGTGCTTTGTTCTGTCAATATTGCTAAATAGGTAGCTAAATATTTCTTTTCATTTGTGTGTATGCATGTTTACCATAACAGAAATGGCGTGAGGATTTACGGATCAGAATTAACAAAAGAGCCAATTAAGTGTGTAGCGGCATCTGAAAAAGGTTATCTGCACAACCATCTTGATGTATATGATATACCAGTTTTAATAGTGGATGCATCCAACAGTTTTTAGGGGTATGTAAAGTCTGTAGGTACCCTTTAGAGGTTGTTTAATTTCAGGGTTGATAAACTTGAAAAATTCTACATTTGATCTTATTATGTAGTATAATCTTTAATAAACCAACCAAAAGTTAAATTCTACATATGTATTAAGTGAAGGTTGAAGGAAAATATAGTGTCTAAATCAACACAAAATGTCACTAAAATTATGGTATGACATCATGTTAGGGTTATTGTTGTTTGTAGAGAATTTTCCTCTTTAAGGAGTTTCGTTCTCACATGAAATGTATCTATACGTGCGAGCACGTGCGAGCTTTTTTTCCAACTGAACTAGGGAAAGAAGCGACGGTAAACCATGCACAGCCAAACCTAAATGCCCTAATACAATTGCAGATTTTCTTTCTTTTCCATTTTTGGCTTCCAGAAGGTTTATTTTCCAATCAATTGATGACATGTCTAGCCTATTTGGCCCATAAAACCTCTTTGCGCCGCATAGATAGTTGCTTTAAAAATAAGCAAGAAAGTTTGAAACCAAGAAGGCAAGAACATCGTATCCAATTCAAATAAGTGCAATTTAACATAAATAGTTGCTTAGAAATAAGCAACAAAGTGAAAAACCAAGAACATTGTATCCAATTCAAATAAGTGCAATTTAATGTTTATACACTTTGTACCGCATCAATTCTACAATACATGTAAGAATATTTTTTTTCATGATATAATGTTTTTTTGTTATTTTTAAAGTAAAAAATAATAAAATTGACAATAAGTTCCTAATTTAAAAATATATATATATGTATATATTACAGCTGACCCGTGCATTGCACGGGCAAAAAACTAGTATATTAAATACAATAATTATATTACATTTTCTTCTTGTTAACTAGTCGTCGTTTGACTTTGTTGACTGGTCGTCGCCACATAAGCCGGTGATTAGGATAGACTTGTCAAAGATTGACCTCTTTGACTAGGTATAACATAATATTTATCTGGCGTTTTAAGTTTCTGGTGTGGTGGGATGTAAAACATGTATTTTCTGAAATAAAATATTTAAATTAAAGTTTCACACAATAAATATTTAAACATGACTATGGACATACGATATTGGTTGGCTTAAAAGTAATATTTGAGTAGCTGGATTGATAATTAATGAACTAGTTTGCTTTAAGGGAAATTTTATACTAGTTTTATGAAGGAAAGGAACTCAAGGTATATTATATGGATAGTGGCACTTCATAATTCAATCTTAATTATGAAAGATCAATAGATATATGCAGAGGAGGAAAGGGAAAAAATGGAGCTAAGTTATTAGATTTGTGCACAAATTGCACATAAATTTTTATCTATCAGCAATATATTAAAGTGTAAAAACTTTCAAAAAAAGAAACTGTTTGACTAACGTGTAATGCAACCACGAAACAACCAATCAATGCAAGTATAAGGAAAACAAAATAAGTTAATTTGAATAAATTTTGAGAGATTTTATTAATTTTCGGAAAGCAATATCATGATAAGCACGCATTTAATTTGTTGCTCATATTCTTGCTTTGTAACCGGTGAAAACCGATCTCTTACATATGCTACACTAGATTTAATGTGTTGGCTGATCCAGGTAGCGATTAGGTCGCGTTTTCATGATGTGGCGAGCAAGATTGTCGAGGTGGCTAAATAATCCGTCTCGTTCTATTGGCTAGTCGTCGGATCGAGTGATTAGTACGAGCTCGTTGATCGATTTGACTCTTAAAAAATGGGGGTGTAACAGCTGACAGCTGTACCTTTAATTAGTTTTGTAGGAGTATAAAATAATGTTAATTGACATATAAAACTATAAGCAATCATGTGGAGAAGTCTGCTAAATGAATATTTATACCTGACGGCTCATAAAGGATGCATTCCACCAATGAAAATCGTGGAAATGAATTCAACAAGTTGTCAAGAAATTCAATTTTGGCATACCAAGACTTGTTCAACCTTCACATATACTTATAATAAGACGCGGAATTCAATCCTATATATATATATATGTATATTCCAACGTACATAGATAAAATTGATTGATCATTAAAAAAAGACTTGATCTTGATCACAAGTTATCTCTAGCTCAAGAATGTCAATATCTCTAGTTAGACAAAGACCACCATCGACATCGAATCAACCATCCGTCGATGACGTGGAGCCCCCGACGGCCCCTCGTCGATCCACCCTCTCTCAAGTCCTCCAAAGCTCGGGTAATCTCGCGAACCTCCTCCCAACGGGAACCGTCCTGGCGTTCCAACTCCTGACCCCCATCTTCACCAACAACGGGTCATGCGACGCTGCCACGCGTCCCATGACCCTCCTCCTCCTCCTCGTACTCGCTCTCTCATGCCTCCTCGCCTCTTTCACGGACAGCATCGAGGGCCCCAATGGGCACGTTCACTACGGGGTGGTGACGTGGAAGGGGATGTGGATGTGTGGCGACGAGGTGGCAGGTGACTTGAGCAAGTACAGGCTGGCATTCATAGATGTGATCCATGCAGGGGTGTCTGTAGTAGTGTTTGTGTCGATTGCAATGAGGGATAAAAATGTGGTGAGGTGTTTGTATCCAGAAGCAGGGAATCAGGCTCAGCAGTTGTTGAATATTGTTCCAATTGGAATTGGGATTGTTTCAAGTTTCTTGTTTGTGGTTTTTCCAACTACAAGGCATGGGATTGGGTACCCTGTTGCACGAGGTAGGGTGCAGGGTAGGTAGGTGATTATTTTTATTCTTGTACTATTAATAAAACATTGGATTTATTTAATTTTCTATTTCTTCATTCTTGTAAGACAATAACATTTGTAATTGACTCTTCCACCCCTTCTTAAGAAAGAAAAGGTACATGTAAGTTATTTAAATTTCGGCTCAAATAAACTCTATCAAAGGTGCTCCCAAGAAAAAAAAAAAAAAAAAACTCTATCAAAGGAACCCTTCCGTTCGAAAAATGAGACCGAAGATAATGGTATATTACGCATCCCCAAATCAATAGAAATCGATTGAAATTTAATCGAAAAATAACAAAATTGCAAGCGCACATAGCTCACGACATTCAAACTCAAATTTAGGGTGTTATATATGATAAACATAATTGATAGAGTATGGGGTACTGTCAAATTAAATGACAGACTTGACAAAAGGAAAAAATTGACATATGTTTCGACCTTTGAATCACCGAGATTTTACCAAATTTTATTTATTTGTGTTATGGGTGTCGAAGCTCCCACAGTGCAGTGCACTAACTAAACGAAATTTGAAAAGAAAATGTGTTTAAATTGAAACAACTAAAGAAATAATGAATTTACATAATAATGTTGATGGTTACGATTAAATTGGGATTTAACATAGGTATCTGAGATGAATTGGATGAATCGGTCAAGTTAAGGAAAATGTAGAATCAAATTAAATGTAAGCAAATGCATACATATGGAATAGCACAACAATGTGAACATCAAACACAAAATTAAAATGCTTATTACATCAAGAACAACAATAAACACACAACAACTTAAATAATTTTGGTGGATTTACAACACCAAATTTATTTATTTATATTCATTTATTTATTATTTAGTTCAATTCCCATATGGAATCAAATAGAGACACTGTTTGGAATTCCCTTGCCAGTAAGGCCCTCTTCACTTGTAGGATAAAGCAATGTATACGGAACCTTGGATGGTCCCACCCGATTCTTCCATTTCTCATCATTGTTCATTTCCACTATTTTTTTCTCAATCTCATTCAGCTTCTTCCCAAACTTTTCAAAAGCCTCAATTGCCTCTGCATCCTTAGTCCATTCAGGGGTGTCTCTCTGTCCAAGATATATCTCGTCCGACGAATGCCTCGATAGAATCTCGATTAGGGCAACGCCCAACAATGTCTGCAGCCTAGCAGTGATGGTTCTCAAAAATATCTTATCCGGGTTAGTTTTTAGCTCCTCATACTCTTCACTCCCCGGCTCGGGCATGAACCGTCGACTAACTGTGGGCCTGTTAGGCAAGTAGCCTGCATAAGGGTACTGCCCGAAGTTCACTGCAGCATGCAGGGCAGATGCTATCCATATGATGATGGTGCATGAGTCTATCAGCTCTTTTCGTGTCTGCATTTTAGGCCACCACGACTCGTTTTTCTTGTCCCCGTGCCCCTCCTCACGAATCTCCTTCCACCAGGATTGGAGCTCCGCGTCGCTCTCAACTGACTCTTCTGATTGATAGTACAAGCTGCAATAGTCCTCTACCCATGTTTGTATGGCCGACCAAATTTGTAGCCCATCGACTGCGTATGGATAGTCGGGGATTACTAATCGAAGCCCATGTGGAGCATTTGAGTCCTCCTCTGCCATTCCCCTGCATTTTTATACATGAAAAGTGGTCAGATTGTTACATTTTTATATATATATATATTGAGAGTAATTTCCATTTTACATACCTTTTGATTAGATCAGCAGGAAGTGCTTGATCAGGGAAATTCCAGTTCTTGTAAATAGCAGATGACAGTTCCATGGCGTACTTGGCTGGAAAGACTGTGGCCTCAAGAATTCCTCCAGCATTGATCAAGATTTGGCGCGCGAAAGAATTGATGTTCATCGTGTCACGAAAGTGAGGATGAAGAAGCTTATGAATGGGGTGCAACACACTGAGTTGCCTGTTTGTTGCAATCACAAATGGCTCAATAACTGCATGAGTATTTAAAAAATGGCTGATGAGCTGATGAACTCCAGAATCATTCACTGCGGCGTAGGCTTTCGCCAATTGCCAAATGGAGCCTTCAACGCCCTCTTCAGCTGGAGTGTACACCTTACTGATGACACCCAATTCATCTCCATCCGGATGTGGTAGGCTCAGCTCAATCGCCAACGGTTTCAAACGCCCGTCACTTTTCAAGAAAAGAAGAGTCCTTGAGGCGTATGTCTTCGTCGTGGTGGTATTGATCCTCCTTAGATACGGCATTAGTGAGTCGTGATGGTTCAATATAAACAATTTGTTCGCCTTGATCGCCTGCAAATTAAATGAGAAATTAATGATCTAGATGAATGAGAAATGATTGATGCTAATATATAATTACCTCATCAATTGTAAGCCCATCTAGATTGTCCTTTACATGATCCAATGTCATGACGCTAGTTTGGTTTCCGTATACATTGGGATCAAGAGTACTCGTGGGAGGAAACTCGTGCAGACGCTGAATGATGACAGGGTTCATCCCTGCTAGCATCTCCTGTGTGAATTCCTCATCAGTCCTCCAAGCAGATTTGTCCTCTGTTACAACAAATCGATCAGTCATGAGTACGTTGATGTGTACATATGTACGACTAACACAAAGATTAATAACATACCTTGAATGACCTTGGGTGTAGGGAACTTAAACAGTCCCTCACCATCAGTAGGAAGAACCCCCTTAAGCAACTCCAATGGAACATTGTCATATATACTTTTGAGTAGAGGGCCTTCGGGTAGCTTAAATCCACCCTCATACATTTGGAGTTCATCTTCAAAGCTATCAAACTCATTACTAATGGTATCACATAGATCTTGAAACTCAGGAAGAAGGAATTGAGTTATAGATTTAAGGCCATAGCCTAGGAAATCAGACATCTTCAAGTGTCCGAACCGTTCGTCTCTTGGAATGTATATGTTTAAGCTCATAAGCAGTGGAATCCGACTCTCAGTGTTGGGATCTGGCATCATGGAATTTTAGAAGCAACATCACAATATTGTTTAGCATTAAGAGTGAATCAATTTAGTGATAAAGAGATGAATGGAGTCAAACCAGTCTTTGTGGCAGGTCTTCCTGTTCGTCCCCTGCGCGGGTAAGGATACTCGGAGGATCCTCCTAAAACGGGGCGAACATAGTCCTGTCCCTTGTCTGGGTCACCCAAATCATTATAGTAGGCATAGTCATACACCCTGTCCCATTCTTGAAGCTCTCCACTTCCATCCCCTCTCAAATTCTCTAGTTCTTGTTGTCTGTATGACACAAGTGGAGCTGGAGTTTGATTCGGAAGATATGTCTGAAACACATACAAAACATAAACCAATTACACTTAATTGTCATTGGCATGCACCATTTTCATGGTTGTGGTTCTATCTTAATTTAGGCCTATATTTCAATAATATGACATGATCATTTTAATTGTTGTATTATAAGTTGTGTTCAACACTATATTGGGTACCTTATTGGTGAAGAAAATTCGATCGGTTTTGTTTTTATCAGCAGGATACACCCAAGAGTTGCAGACAAAGTGGATAGGAGAGTCTTCATGGCCGGGAACATTTTCAAGTGTGAGAGTTTTAAGGTAGAATTCCGAGTGGTGTAAGTTCTTGATTATGAATGCCCCTGGAATTCCAATTTCTTCATCCCAGTCGAATGTTACATGAAATGCAGAATCTCCAGGTGTTAGAGATGTGAGTGTTGTGATCCAATCTTCCAGGTATGCTGCCTTTCCCAGCTTTCCTTTCAGCCCATTTTCTACAATTTATGTGACAACATTACATTAAATTATACACCATCTCAACTTTTTTTTTTTTAGTTTAATTTGCTCCGGAAACTATAGAAATCGTAATTATTAGTTCCATGTACTTAATTTTATACTAATCACTTTTTACTTCTTTGTAAAAAAAAAGAAATTGCATAAACATAATTTGATTGACTTTTGTTTATTGATTTATATGAATTTTCATAGACTTGACAAAATTGTGGAATATATATATATATATTTTTTTTTATTGCTGAAACTATTGATGTGAAGAGTTTTTTTTTTAAAATTAATATTTTATATATATTATAAAGTATTTATCAATAATAAAATATATATATATATACACTGTATAAAGTTTATATATTAATTCGGGGCAGAACGAATTCTCGCAGGTCGGACATACGACCCAGACCCAATTCATTCCCAATACGGGGCGGATCCGACCTGACCCAAAGCTCGCGAGGTGGGGCGGTTACCCGCGGGTCGGGTCAATATTGCTATCTCTACTTTTGACCTTTTGTCTTCTTAGTTCTCTGAGAGAATCCGTTGAAATCTCTGATTTTTAGAAGAGATTTTAGATAGTGAAATTTGTAGAGATGTCTATCGGGCTGGCCCTAGCCCTATAGGGCCAGCCCTACAGGGCTACGGACTAAACGGGTTAGGGCCTTAACTAGTTCATATTTAACGGACCTACAGTTGTTGGGATCTAATCCTAACCCTTGCTGGCCACAGGCTAAACGGGCCACTAACGGGCTACAATAATTTTTTTTCTTTTAAAATTAAAGTTCTCAATTAACACGTCCAACAAGCAAATAAAATAGAAAAATACATAATTAGTTAATGATTAGTAAATGAGAAAATAAAAGTATGATTTAAACACAATTCTAGAACTCATTGGTCCTCTTAATATGATCAAATAAAGCTAAAAAAATATCATAATCTAATAAAAAATACGGAGTAGTAATAATGACTAATGGATGGTAATTGATTTCTTAATGCTTATAGTTATGGTTATTGGTCAAATGACCCAAAATTTATTCTCATGTTATTTATTAAAAAAAAAAAGGTAACAACTCGGGTTAGCGGGCTCGCCCGATTTAGCCCGTGGGCTAACCGGTCCGGGTAAAAAAAACCTGGATTTAAACGGGCCTATGATTCATGAACCCTAACCCTATATTTTTCAGGGTTAAACGGGTCAGCCCGGTTAGCCCGACCCGGATAAACATCTCTAGAAATTTATTTACTCCCTTCGTCCGTCTATAAGCTTCCCGCTACTTTTTGGCACAGAGATTAAGAAAAGTGATTAAATAATAGATATAGTACAAGTGATGTGATTGGAAGAAGGAGAGAGATAGAGAGAAAAAGTAAAATATAAATTAAAGTGTAAGAAAAAGTACTTACCAAAAAGGGTATGGGAAGCTTATAGGCGGACGGATTAAAATGGTAAAATGAGAAACTTATAGACGGACGGAAGGAGTATATTTTTTAAGGAGAATCCAACAAAATTCATAGAATGTTGAATACCTAAAGATTTTTAAAGACTTTTTAAAATCCGTATTAATACCTCAAAAATTTTAAAGACATTTGAAAATTCGAATTGAATACTTTCAAAATCCAAAAAAATCATATAAAATTCACAACCAATACAACTCCCAAAGTCTCAATATAAGTGGAGTATTTTATAGGTGTCTCAATTCAAAACTTAATTTTTACATTTATCTCAATTTAAGGTTTCATTTAAATTATTTTGTCTCAATTCAAGGTCCACGGTAGATTTAAAAAAAAAAATGCAGATTTCGGAAAATTTTTGAAAAAAATGACATATTTTCAGATTTTTTTTTTAATAACATATAACATTTCGGGAAAAATAAGTGAACTAAAAATTTTCAGATCCAGATTTCGGTAGAGACAATTTTTTATTTTTTTTAAAAAGGCAAGATTTCGTCAAAAAATAAATACTATTTATTTACAAAATTTTGGAATTTTATTTTAAAATATGTACATTTTTTGTAAATTAAATTTGAAAAATTCAGTTACGGTTTTTTTTTTTTTTTTACTGTAACTTTTAAAATCAGATTTGAAAAACTTAATTATGACTATTTTTTTACTTTAAAAAAAAATTGGGCTTAAATTGAGACAAAATAATTTAAATTAAAAATAAAGTAAAAATTGAGTCTTAGGGGGATGTATTCAATTCAGACTCTGTTTGATTTTTTTGGACTTTTAAAATCTAGGGGTATTCAATCCGGATTTTTAAAAGTCTTTCAAAATTTTGAGGTATTCAATACGGATTTTAAAAAGTCTTTAGAAATTTTTAGGTATTCAACAATCTATGGATTTTAATACTCTATGGATTTCGTTGAATTCTCCTTCAAAAATATAAATAAATTTCACTATTCAAAATCTCTTCTAAAAAGTAGAGATTTCAATGGATTCTCTCAGAAACTCTGAAAGAGAAGAAAGTAGTGTATTTCGAACCACAAAATCCTACACAGCCTCATAGTTTACAAAATCGAAAAGCTGTCCATCTTCCTGCTCTTCTTCAAACGAATCTTCCTACTCTTCTTCAAACAAAATAAAATCTAACCATGTTCTTCGATAAGCATAACATATTCTTCACCACCATTATTATTATCGTGAAAACTGTATTTTAAAATTATGTGGTGTTCCATATCATCTCTTCGTCATGCATCATTAAGAAATGTGATTGAGATAATTTTTGGTATTTTCAAATCACAAGTTCCCATTTCAAACACAAGCAGAGTTAGTAGTAGCTTGGACTGGATTACACACCGCATCTATGGAAGAGAAAAATTTGGAATTGCAAAGCCAACCACAACAAGCTAATGCATTGAGAACCAGTATTGCTAATAATAATGAAGATATATTTTTGATATTTTTTCTAAATAATTTAGATAATTTTTTTTATATACAAGTGTGTTCGATATACGTTTGCATCAATAGTTTTAGGGGCGTAGTTTATGGAAATCCATTTAAATAAATAAAAAAAATGTGTATTTCAGAATCCTGTCAAATCTATGAAAATCCATATAAATCAATAAAAAAGTCAATCAAACTCTGCATAGAGTCTATGGATTTTCTAAATCCACTGACTCTGACTTTTTAAAGTCCAAAAAAATCAAACAGAATCTCAATTGAATACACCCTCCTTAAACTGAGACACTTATAAAATGAATACTTATATTGAGATTCAATCTAAAAATTGAGTCTTGAAATTCTTCCAATATAGAGTGATTAAAAGTTAATAAAATTTGGAGTGGTTAATGATCCAACTACTACTTAATTTGTTTGATGTTGTTTACTACTTTTCAAATCATTTAATTTATTCATTAGGTTGGTTAGTTGATCTATTGATTGACATCAGCTTTCAATCTAAACACTATAGTCATGACGTCAAAATCCGAGTGTTTTGACCTATTGAATTGTAACAATACTGGAGTATATTTTAAAGAACCATTAACATATATGTTGATAAAATCAAATCAATAGTTGGGTCGGATTTGGACTTGCACACCAATGACCATTAAGCCCTTAATTACGGTAATTAGCTTTTCTGATGTACTGTACATGTATTATATCGAGTTCACGTCATTATGATAATATATACTCCTTCCTATCCAAAATATTTATTATACTTCTCAAAATAAAAATACATTTATTTAAATAATTATTGATTTTAAAGGTAATTTTTTTTTAATACTATTAATTTGTATAAAAAAATACAAAATATCATATAATTTGCAAATGAAAGGAGTAGTTGTATGAGCATTTACTAGGTTAAGCCCCACTGATTGTGATAGTATAAATGAGCATCTACTACATTAAGCCCCACTCATTGAATGAGCTAGCATTTATTGATGGAGAGTTCACGTAAAAAAAAAGTGTATTATTGTTTAGCATACAAAAGTTTTACTCCTATTTAACATACAAAGTGTTATGACTTAAAAAAAATTATTTGTTTGATGCATTAACTTTAAATTTTGGTATTTAATTTTAAATAACATGATCCCACTAAGTTTGATGTTCACCCCAATACAATATATATCATTTCAGAGATAGTGATATATATCGATCTATGTTTAATATACGGAGTATTATTTTTTATATAAAATTATTCAATTGAGACCCTTTTGACACGCTTAGTTGTACAATTTATTTATGAGACGTTTACTATATAGTTTTCCGCTATTTGAGTACTTTTTTTTTATCAAATTGATTTTGTTATATCTTAAATGGATTTCGATTCATTTCATTATACTCCGTATTAAATTACTGAGTATTTTTCCGAAAGATCTACTATTGTAAAAAAAAGGGGGGTTATAAATGTCAATAAACAATGATATTTCGTAAACTAAATAGTTAAATTTCGTAGACTTTTTTTTTTTGAAAGGAAGTTAAACTTCGTAGAGTGAATGGTGATACTTGAGTAAATAAAGAGTTCATGTGTATCCGAGTTAACATAAACTACTATTGACATATTTTCAATTACTACAAACAACTTTCAAAACCACTTCTTCTTTCGAAGTTGTCTCTCACAACATTTGAAAAAAAATGTGATTCTCAAAGTTGTTTTAGAATCTAAAAATACATCTTATTTTCATGTTGGAATTTATTTTTTTAGTATTACATCCCTAACGTATTTTCGATATTCATTGATTCACCGGGAAATAGAATATAAATAATAAAAATTATAGATTTGCAAAATGATTTTTTAGAGAGAATTGTCTATATTTTAGATCTGAAAATAGCCATCAACCACTTCGTAGTCATTCATATATATATGGACGTTATTCAAGCTGATGATTTTTTCTAAAATATCATTATTGTTTTATTCAACTTCTAAAATATCTTGTTTCTTCGATTCTGTATGTTACTTTTTTATATTACACTTTATGTTAAACGTACTGAATTATTACCATAGATTGACATGCCCGTTTAATTATTTATTCACCATGCACATGTCACAAGAAACACAGGCAATATTACCGGCTTATTTCAACCACTAATA
Source organism: Galeopsis tetrahit (assembly GCA_963675135.1). Lineage (NCBI taxonomy): Eukaryota > Viridiplantae > Streptophyta > Magnoliopsida > Lamiales > Lamiaceae > Galeopsis > Galeopsis tetrahit. Next base: position 62,418,536 of record OY776121.1, on the reverse strand, counting down.
TTGTTTGACACAAAACACTTGAAGAAAAAAAATGAAATAAAAAAAAAAGAAAAAAATATGTAATTAAATACTCATTTAATTAGTCTACATAAATGTAAATTAAATGTTTTATCTTTTGAGTAGTTCACATAGGTGTGCATATTACTTATTTAGAAAATGTCATTTACCACATTTATTACTTATATTTCATCTCTACTTTATTCTTTCATTTTATCTACTTTATATATATTTCTTAAAATCGGTGGAAAATAGATAAATTAGTAAGAAAAATATAAGTGCACAGAGAGTATAATAAAATTGGATTGATATCATCTGTTCCATTTTTTACGTTTCACATTTTATTTCACTATATGGATGATTGACAATTGTTATATTAAAAAATAATCAATGTCTGATAAATGGCGAGTGGTGCCCTCGCCAATAAATTAGCGAGGAGCACTTTGGCGACGGCGACTGCCCCTCGCCTATGCTGTCGCCAAAACGCTTAAAGAGGGCAATTCCCTCGCCTTTGCCCTCTTTAAATGGACTGTTTTTTGTGGTGAACACATGTTAAAGATTCAGGAAAATGAAACAATAATGGAACACGAAAAGTGGAACAGAGGAATCGAACCAAATAAAGTTAGTACTCCCTCCGTCCCACATAAATTTGCACACTTTCTATAAATGGATGTCACATATCAATTTGCACACCCCATAAAAGAAAATATCTTCATAACCCCACCCTCAAAATATACTCTTATTTACCCATATGTCATTACTTTTTCACACTCAATCTACTTTTTACTTTACTTTATTCATAAAACTTTACAAAAACTACCCTTCAAAACATCACTCATTACACTTTTTCTAACATATTTCTTAAATTGTGTGTCATCTCAAGTGTACAAGTTCCTATGGGACGGAAGGAGTAATAAAAAAAGGCAACAAAGGAGATGGTGTACGGTGTACCTGCAGATTGAGTATATTGAGAACTGACAAGGTGCAGAGCAACTTTCTGTCCAACTAACTCGTGAAATCTATCTAGAATTGAGGCTCCAAAATCGTTGAAATCCAAAACGTTATTTTTCATAAGCACGACTCTTCCTTTTATCTTCTTCCCCTCCTCACCTCCTCCCACCACTCCTACCAATTTATCCACTATTCCGTGCAACATTTTTCTCTCTCTCAATTGAAATATGTATGAATTTAGAATAAGAATCATGTGTATCCAACCATCTGGTATTTATACTGAAACGTGATGTTTAATTACGTAGCTGTTATTATTATATTAATTAATGTATAGATAGATAGATAGATACGCCTTTTATTTGCCAAGTCATCGTTCAACTTTTTATTGCTTTCTTACGCTCCTTTTTTCATTATTGTAGCTAGGTGTGTGCAGTGTGCCTGTCTAAAATTGGACCGGGACTAGAATCTATTCTAATGGATGGATCGGAGATCGGATCAGAATTAATTTGGTCCAAATCGAATCGGATTGGTAAATTTCGGTCTGATCCGGGTCTAAACCTTTTTTTTAAGTATTTTTAAATTTATGAAGTCGAGAACAAGAATGATGAATTTGTGTATAAAAATCAAAGTGTTGGTTCTTCATTATTGGAGATCAATCTTCACCAATGTAAATTTTATTATAATATTTTTAAGAGATATTTTTTATTAGAGTCATTCACTAAAAATAAATTGAATATACTTGAAAAAAAATATAATATCTCAATACGTTTACTTCACATTATTAGTTCTTTTTTTTTTTTTTTTGGGTAGAATTACAAAATAGAAATATTGAAATTACATCTCTCTTGCTCACCTATCTATTAAAGAGAAACTCTACCAAAGACTCATATTCCAAACTCAATCCATCAGACTCCTCGATCAAGAAAGATAGCAAATTTGCTTCAAATAAGAAACAAATTGTCGCCCACTACGACTCGCGCTACACACTTCCAAAATCAAAGATGACCCAAGGACAGCCAGTGTCAACCAAGCACAACATCAGCGCAACAAAAGACCCACAAAGGGGCAGGAGACCCACAACAGGGGAAAATGACCCATAAAGGGCAGGATACCCACAATAGGGGAAAATAACATCAGTAAAAAAAAAGGAAATAAAGTAGGGAAAAAAACAAACTAAAGTAAACAACAAAAGTAAAAACGAGAATCTAAAATAGGATCAACAGAGGAAACTCAACCATACGGTCACCGTGGCTCCGTCGGAGAGGATCTACACATTGATCCCAACTGAAGTTTGAAGAAAAACCCCTAAACCCACTGACAGATCAGAAAAGGAGGGTCGACGAAGCGGTTCTTCTGCGGTCCGGCGGCGGTGCGACGGTGGTGAGCGGCGGATCTACTCGGTATTAAAAACTTTACCAAATCTACCTACTTTCCTAGCTATTTTGTAGATCTAAAACTACTTCATGGGGAATCTGGAAGAACAAAAAAAAAAGGAAGAGGAGAGAAGTTGGGCAGTGCCGGAGGGCTTCGGCTGCGGTGGGCGCCCCCACAACGGAGGCTTGTGTCAGATCTACATTACAGGGTGGAGAGGAGTGGTCGTTTGTGGTGGAGGGTTGTTGCCGTGAAAGGGAGAGGGTGAAGGGTAAAAGCGGCGCATTGTAAACTCTACACGAGAATTTTAATGGAAGAAATATTTTCAAAGTTTTTAAGTTAAAAACCTTAATTTTATTTAGTTAAGAATAATTAAGGGTACATTATTAAAAAAATATAAACAATATACGTAAAAAAATATAAAAAAAATTAAAATTCGGGTTTCTAGTTCGGATCGGTAAATTTCGGTTCAAACTCAGATCGGAATCCTAAAATTTAATGAATCGAAGATCGGAACATAAACTAATCGATCAGTCCGATTCCAATCTTTTTTTCGATCCAATTTATTTTTACACACTCCTATTCGTAGCCATCATTGTATTGTACACCTCCGTCCATTAATTACTTATATAACCTTTATTCTTTTTATACAGAGAACTTAAGGTAGAAGTTTTATTGATATTTAAAAGAATAAAATTGTTTTTTAATTGTGAAATAAGAAAAAAAAAAAGATTTTATGTAGAAAAGGAACGTGTAGTGTAATATTTGTGACGAACCATTCTTTTGCAAATGTTCAGTTAAGTTATGGGTAGCGGAAGTACTATTTTGTGATAATTTTTTTTTTTTATTAGACTCAGAAATAAAAAAATCCCCACGTTTTTCTTCGCATGGATATATGTCGGCTCAGCTACAGCCACTGGTTTATTAGGTCAACTTAATGTACATGCAGCAAAAAATTTAAATTTTGTCTTAAATTATAAAGTGGTCCTTATACAGCTTGACCGGCAATAATAAAAAAATTGAATTATCATCGCATCTTTTTCACACATTATAAAATAATAGATATATGCATGTCATAGTATAAGTGATGTATCAGTATATATACATATATATTATATAAATATATATATATATGCCCAGAGGACAATGGGTCCTTCACTGATATTTTTTTTTATATATATTTCTTTCGATCTCGTAATTATTCGTACACTTTCTTTATTGAGACATTTCAAATTTCTTTACACATTTATAATACGTAAATAATCTACAAAATTAATATTTTTACTACATTATTTTATTTTTAAAATTTACACTCATTTTGTGTACACATTCTTCCCTACACCTCACTAAATTATCTTTTACACCTCACTAAATTACCTTTAAATCTCACTAAATTATCCAAAATACTCCCCTACAATATTTTACTAGATAAACACCCGCGCATTACGCGAAATGTTAGTAAATATTAGTATTACATATTAATATATTTAAATATTTTAAAGAGAAATTTTTATATTTTGTAGTAATATTTATTTTCAAAAGTTCATATTGTTTATTATATGAATAAAGTATTAGTAATTTATTGTATGTATGCATTATATTTGTTTAAGTGAATAAAAAATAAATAAATAATTGTGAAATAATTGTTTTTTCTAATTTCATTTATTTAATACATAATTAGAATTTCCATTAATGGAATTAATGTTTGAGGAATTTAGAAAATTAGTCAATTAATTAAATTTTAAAGTTGATAAAACTTTTGATCATTTAAAAAATTTAAACCAATAATTTAATTATATAGAAATTAAACAATTTTATCAAATTGTGACACATGTCATCAATTAAATATAAAAATGACACATAAGTAAAATTAATCAGAAGACAACACATTATCAATTTTAACTCCCTATTATAGTATATAAGGGGATTTTAAAAATTGTCACTCATTTTTTTCTACATTCTTCGGTACACCTCACTAGATCACCTTTTAACCACACTAAATCAACAAAAATACTTCTCATTTATTTGATTTCACATTTCACTAAATTCCCTTTAAATCTCACTAAATCATTCAAAATACTCATTTCTTTGACCTCACACATCACTAAAAAATCACATTTCTTAAAAAATTTGTTTGTTAAGGTATGCAATTCATCACAGGATAAGGAGGGAAGTATATTTTAAGTTCTAGATTTATCTAATATTAGTAACTAATATTTCAACGAGAATGAACATTAATATTAACATTGTTTCAATTATTTTGAGATGGAACAATTAAAATTAATTTTTTTTAAAATATAACAAAAGTCGTTAAATTTAAATTAATAAAATGAGTTATATTAAAAAATTTATAATGAATTATTATTTATAAATATAATACTCATATTATTTTGTATTTATAGTAATGCAAATCAGTTCCCACGATCTAAAATTTATGCGTACTCACTGTATATAGATACCACCCCGCGTGAGACTATATGTGGAGTATTTATAATAATTTATACCACTTCTTCAATCGCGAAATAGTATCACGTACGTGCTGTAATTTACACTTAATATAAAATTGATATTTAAGTTTTATTACCATTGAAATTGACTTTTAATATAGTCAAATTTTGGGCAAAATATCAAATAGGGCAATTTGCCTATAAAATATATTTGTCAAACAATTATTAAATTTAATTAAAATTCGTGCAAAGTATCCCACCAGGCCACAACTACCTACGTTGTAACTTGTAAATCTTATCACTAATTTGACCAAAACTAACCTAACTTAATCAGCTAATTAATCAACTTTAATTTGTTCATTACGAAACATTATATATATGGTAGTTCCTTTCCGACCGCTTCTTCCAATCTATGAACTGATTTGAAATTAAAAGATTGTATTGCATAAGACTATCTCACATTAAAACATAATTTAATTTAAGTATGATATATTATCACTTTAAAAAAAATAAGTAATAATTTGTACCCCCTCCGTTTTTTATTGTAAGATGTTTTAAACTTTTTCTCTTGTACATAAATGTAAGATGTTTTAGAATTTTTACTGAATTTATTCCAATTATGCCCTCCCTTTAACTTTGGAAACAATCATTAATTTCTAAATTACTCTAATTAATTAATGTGTGTTATAGAATGACATTAATGGAATTATAAATCTCCTTTATTATCTAAGGATATATTTGTCAAACCATACATTTTCTTAATTCTAGTCAATTACTCTAAAACATCTAACCAAAAAAAAAAAACCGGAGGGAGTACTAACTTATGAACGGGTATCATTATCAAATCTTATCTAATTCATGATCTTGCGTCACTTATTATCTAATTGACAATTTCAACAACTCCAACTATTAATGTACATATACACATATATATAGGACCGGTCCTAGGAATATGTGGGCCTGAATCGAACTTTAAAAAAAGGTCCCGTCCCTTCATATTTTTTATTCTATACAAACTTATAAAACATAATGTAAAATAATTTTTAAAGGACTAATCATATAGATTTTCTTTACACATTTTAGAATTTCTAATTTTTAATTAATAGACTTTTAAGATTTTAAGTTATATAATTTTAAGAGATTTTTCAGATTTTTAATGTAATTATAATTTTTAGAAAATTTAATGAGATTTTTAGAATTTTTTATTTAGACAATTTTGGATTGTTTGAATTTTTTTATTTTTTATACAAGTATTTTTTAATGAAATTTGTAATATTATTTTTTTGTTTTTAAATTTCAAGGACGTAAATTGAATAATTTGTCCCGAAATTTCAATTTTTCAAAGAAAATGATGTAAATTAGACATTAAAAGATGTAAATTGGGCACTCTAAATCGTAAATTGAAAAAATGAAAACTTAAAAGTGTAAACTGAATTAGGCATTTGTTGAGAATTTTTTCTTCTAATTTTACCTTTCCTTCTTCATTAATTCTTTTTACTTTTTAGCACTTCTCTTTATTCTCTTATTTAGTTATATTAATATTTTATATTATATTATAATATATATATATATATATAATATATCTTAAAAAATGGGCCCCTAAAAAGAGTGAAATATTTCTGGACCTGAATTAATCGCCTCGTTGACCTTACATTAGGACCGGTTGACCTTACATTAGGACCGGGCCTGCATATATATATTACTCCGTATTAATGATATTAATGTCTTATTGTACCAAAATATTTTATGAAGATAAAATTGTGTAACATTTCTCTTTCTTACGTGGAGAAACTTCAACCGGAACTATATATACTTCGATCATATAATAAATACTATATAACGATAGCTTCTCTTGAAAACTCACTTATGCAGAGAACATTCCATTATATTATTTCTTCTTTTTACAAGAAAATACTATATATATAATTTTATGATGAGAATGTTTGAATGTGTTCAACTCTTATTTTGTAATCTAGACCCAGCTATAAAGATCGGTTAAGTTATATATATATATGATAACACAACGAAAGTAACTGGAATTATAAAGAAGAAATTACCAACTATATTGTCACGTGTTTTGAAAAATTTGGCCTAAATACCTTTTTAAATCAATCACAAATTACACGTGAAAGAGACAGATTTTATGATTTCTTCTTTATAATTTAACATTTTCTCTTTATTGGGTAACGTTTTACGTGCAACTTGTTATATAGTAGCTCACAATTTCTGTTTTTAGGTGCTCACAATTTCTCTTTTTAGATTACGTTTTATGTGTAACTTGATAGCTTACAGTAAAGGATATAAAATAGAAGTGTTCCTTTTGTAACTACTTTGATAACTTTTTAGTCAGTGGTTAGTTAGTAACTACTAGTTGCTACTTAGTCTATAAATATAGATTAGGGTCTTTTGTATTCCTTATGCACTTTATGCATTTTAAGCATTGTAAACATTGTAACACTCCATATATGAAATACCTTTTGTTTTGTATTTTCTTCTTTACAATTATAAGATGAGTGTGTGTTTACATCTCTACATGGTATCGGAGCTATGTATTGATTAATTTATGATCGATTAAACAAGTTTGTCGATCATATGTTTTCCGCAATTCGGTATGCATGGATTTCCGAATTTCTTGAGTTTTTGTACTCATTTCTGCCAAATCTTTGATGAATTTGGATTTCTTTTTTTCTCTTTCCGAGATTATTCTCTACGGGTTTTATGCTCGTGAATTTTTGGATTCGATTTTATCTTGATTCGAATTCTTGGAGTTCTATAGTCATTTTTTTTAGTTTCTTGAGTTTTATACTTATTTCTTTGCGAGTTTTATGCTCGTGAGTTTTATATTCGATTTCATGTTGATTCGAAATCGATTTTTCGTGTTTATCACGATTCCAATATTTTATTTTTTTTGGAATATTTGTGGATTTTCACCACGGATTGGATGAATTCGATTATTGGTGTTGTTTGATTTTGAGATTTATCAATTCTTGCTGTTTGTTGCTGCTTTGTCGCCGGCGTTTCAGTTTGGCGGTGGCGATTGGGTTTTGGTTAATTGTTGCGGCTTACTTTTGTTTCAGCCGTTGGTTTTCCGGCATAACACCTCTTCGATAATGGAATTGTTCGGAGGTTTGGTAATTGTTCGGCAGTTTCTCGGTGGAATTTGTTTGCGGGTGGTTGTTTGCTTTTCAGTTTTGCTGATTGATGTTCGTTATCCGCGTGACGATGGCGGTACTTCACATCATTTGGTTAATCCGGTAACGGGAACGGAGGTTGCTGCTGTGATGGCACAAAGATTATCTAGTTCCCAGAAAAATTTCTACGTTGGAAGTACACCTTGATGAAGACCAGATTCTCCAGCACTGGAAATGCTAGTGTGTTGTGCCGGAGGGAATGGAGTCCTAAATCACACGTTACAGTTTCAGCAGAGTTTGATATTAAGGCCATTAATAAAGCTCCAATTTTCGGCCTTAGCATTGCCCTCAAGCCCCGACTGAATTAGTCTTCGTCTCACGGTGAAACGGAACATAATTTTTACTTTCAGTTGGAGATTGATCATTGCACTTCATCTATTGGGATTCTTTGTTGATTGAGGTTGGTTGTGTGTACTAGCGTCATGGTACGATTTGAGAATGCACTTTGCTTAGAATTGCGACTATTGCCAAAATGAAGTTGATTGACATCCACTCTCATTTTGAGGGGGGTGTAAAGGATATAAAATAGAAGTGTTCCTTTTGTAACTACTTTGATAACTTCTTAGTTAGTAACTACCAGTTGCTACTTAGTCTATAAATATAGATTATGGTCTTTTATATTCCTTATGCATTTTAAGCATTGTAAACATTGTAACACTCCATATATGAAATACCTTTTGTTTTGTATTTCCTTCTTTACAATTATAAGATGAGTGTGTGGTTACATCTCTACACTTACCGTTCCCTATTTATGTTTCCTGTTTTCAATATTATGTAGTCTCCAATCTCTTATCTTAGAATGATCAATCCTACCCATCTAAAATTTTATTATAAGGAAGGTACACTAACGAGAGTCAATTTTATGTCATTAAAGTCTTTTTAGCTAAAAATAGTATAATACAAAAAATTTATCATCAAATTAAATTTAATTTTCTTATAGTGATAGCTTTTTAAATATTGTACGTATTAGTATACCACCTAATAAATGAAGGGGCACGAACTTCTCAAATTTTAATTTATTTGAGTTAATTATACCACATTCGCTCCCTTTTAAGATTTACATTTGGGGATGATATAGTATATGCTTTAAAGAATATATATAATATTTATGTAAAGTTGTCGATGGAAAGTAAGAGATGAATCTACCCTATTTCACCCCACCTATATATATAATTTTTTTAATTAAGTAAAATTAATGATAGATCAATTTAACAAATCATTTTAGCAATGAGTTTATTGTAAAAATTGTTTTAAAATAATTTTCTTAGGGTACTTTTGGTACTTATATATATATAAAAGTAATTATTATGTAAGCATTCTAATTGTAAAATTAATCTCAAAAAAAATTATATTTTACATGAGAGTACTATTATAGATAAAAAGTAAATCACTTTTTTATTACTTGAATAATTTTTAAACACATTTGCAATTAACTAATGCATTTAATATTATACAAATAAAAATATAGCCCCTCAAAAGAGGGATTGATGAAAAAATATAGTAATTAATAGTTTAATTTGTTAATTTTTTTAATTTTACATCATATTAAATAAAATAAATAAAGAGTTCGTTGTTCAATAATTTGAGTATACATTTTTTCAATTATCAATACTAGACGATACAATTCAACAACAATATATTTTAAAAACTTGCTAATTACTATTATTGTATTTTGTTATAAATATAAAAATACTATAATTATAGATATATACACATATATTTAATTTTAAATTATACAGAGTAATTTTTTTTTGCCCCTCATAACCTCGATTCTTGGGACTGTCAAAAGTGTAAGAAAAGTAACAAAATTGAGATATAAAATAAAAGAGTCACAATTTGTGTAATGTTATGTAAAAATAGTGTTAGTTCTTAATACATGTTGAACCACAATTAGTCAAATAATGAAATGTAAAATTATAAGGAAAACACAAAAAATTACAAAAGGTAGAGTTTAAATGTATAATTGCCCCACGTAGAATAAGACGCATTGATTTTTTTTTCTTCTTTTTCACATGTGAAGAAATGTCCACCTCATAAATAAAATATTTATAAATATGATAAATAAATTTAATAAAGTTAAAAAAAACAAAAAACAATTGTCCATCTTTCTGCAGGGAGCTAGCTAGGTGCGTCGCCACCGTCCCTTGAACCATCTTTCCAAATTTGACTAATAATCATTGCATTTCTCACTTCGTTATCTAAAAATCGCGACTTTAATTTGTTAAATTATACTCCCTCCGTTTTTTTATGTTTTTTTTATGTAAGATGTTTTAGAGTAATTGACTAAAATTAAAAAAAATGTATGTTTTGACAAATATACTCTCACATAATAAAGAAAATTTCTAATTACATTAATATTTTACATACATGCAAGTCAGTTTGTATAGAAAAAAGATTTACCTTGAAGATTAGTTAATTAGAGTAATTTAGAAATTATGATTGTTTCCAAAGTTAAAAGAAGGGCATAATTGGAATAAAAATTGTAAAAAATCTAAAACATCTTATATTTATGAACAAGAAAAAAGGTCTAAAACGACAAAGTGGGATAACTCAAGTGGTTAGAGCACCACTACCTAGGCCTTAGGTCCTGGTTCGAGTCATGGAGAGGGGAAAAAAGGGATGGGTATTTAACTTCTATAAAAAAAAAAAAAAAAAAAAGAAAGAGGTCTAAAACATCTTATATAAAAAAATGGAGGGAGTATTTATTTATTTATTTGAAGTTGATGATTGCATTGAATATATATATGGAAATGAATATCAATTACAACTCAACGTGGATGGATGGGCTGCCACGAGTGAGATCTTTTTCTAAGGGACCATTAACATGATTAGTTTATATAATTTATTTTCAAGTAATGATTTAACTATTTTATTTAAATTATTCAGACATTTTTTTTTTATATATTATTCAGATTTAGATAATTTAATTTCATTACTAGTCAAATAATTTATTAGTTCAATTTTTCCCTCGATATTTCAATTGTAATTTGATTCATTTTAAGATTAGTTGGCGCCTCCAATCACCCAAACGACAAAAGGGTACGGTTTGTGTCTTTGTGACATTTTATATGTATGTTTATATATCTAGTAGGTAGATTTCATTAGATTTTCCAAAACTTGTGGTAAATAATATCCCAAGTTGTAAATCATATAATAACCTTATTACATTTCTTGATTTATGCGTGTTATATTTGCATAGAAATCATAGTAATTTTCTCTTGTATCGTTTCAATTTTATAGCCAGAAAATATAATAACAAAGCATTCAATGAGGTAGCTAGATATATTCCATGAATGGTCCAATATAATAATCGATCGACACCTCTCACATGCAATTAATTAAATGATATGATCTGTCGCAATTAAATGAACTGTGTCTAATTGCGACGCCTTCGATCTTATTCTGCAGCAAAGGAGGTAATTCCCTCAAAAATAAAATATTAGGCCTTATTTGACAATGCATTATTTGGAAATTTTGGAGAGTTTAGAATGATCTGATTTTTAATGAGAAATCGTGGTCAACGGAAGAGATTTCGGACAATATTAAATTGAGCACGTGGAAGTGGCCGGCTAAAGGTCCACATACTATTTGGATCCTCTTATCATGACTAGGAAATAGCCCCATGGATGTGTACTCCTGATAAAGCATAGTTATATTAAGGATATGATGTATAATTTTACGGGATTTAATTAAGTATCGCTTTGTACTCGGACGTTGAAATAAAGAATTACCATTATCTTTTAAAAAAAAATATATTAAAAGTAAACGTGTAAATTACAAATGGACATATGTAGTACACAAATATTTATGATGAAGTTTAATTAGAATGTGGGTGTATTAAATATTCCATATTCTGGATGCATGAGAGCACGATAGAGTTTAATACATAATCAATTTGCATCCTTTTATTTAATTTTATTATCATGTACAAATAAATCTTTGTATATAGTATAGTATGATTAGGTGATTTTGATAACAAAAATTGATTAGACTAGATTATAATTATATTTAAATTTTTCTAAATTTTAAAGTATAATTTATTATTTATTTAAATTATTAAATAAATTATAAAGTTGATCAGATCAAATTAATCTAGATTAAAAATAATATAGGGGTCAAATTGAAGAAAAAAAAACTTGTGTTAATAATTAATATACATCTCACAATATTAAATTATTCATTAATTATATCCCAATGTTCCAATAATCGACACCACTGCACATGCAATTAATAAATAGGTGATGTGATGACTAGGGGTCTGCAAAATAAAACGGGACATGTATTAATTGGTGATGTGATGACTAGGATGTGCAAAATAAAACCAGACAAGAAAAAAGACCGGAACCAGATCGATCGTCCGATCCTCGAGTTCTGATTCGGTCCGATCTAAAACTGGAATTTACCGGTCCAGACTGGAAATCGGGATTTACAATTTTTTATTTTATTTTTATTATTTGAATTTTAGAAATTACAAATCCCATTCCTCTTCCACTTTCTTAAACCTAATTCCAATTTTTTTACCATTCTCAAAATTCTTTATAGATGGTTTATACTTATCAAATATTTTTCAGTATGTTTATTTATTAGTTGTACCATTTAAAAAATTTAACATGTTTATATGTTATTACAGATTTGATGAAGACTACATTGGACGATGAAGACAATGTTATATACATTGTAGAATTTGTGCATTGTTTCATTTTGGACTACTGCTTTTTCATTTTGGACTTGAATTTTAATTCCTATGAACATGGTTTTGCTATAAATTAAGTTTTCACGTATATATATATATATTCTTGCACAATTGTGATCAACTTCATCTAAGGGCATAACTTATTCTTTAGGATATTGAAAAAGAATTTATTATAAAGGTAAATATGAAGAAATTTCTAGATCTTTAAAAAAATGTGATCCACCTTCCACTTCTTCTCATAGACTAAGGAATTATAAAAAAAAAAAAACCGGTCTAAAACGGTCCAAACCCGGACCGGACCGGAATTTACCGGTCCGGTCCTCGGTCCGTAAAATTTTAAGATTCCGGTCCCTGTCCAAACCGGTCCCGATCCGATCCGGTTCTGGACCCGTGCACACCCCTAGTGATGACAATTAAATGTACACACGTCTTAATATATACCCCCATCCATTTTAAAATGATTGTTATTTTTATTATTTTATATCAAATTTAAAAATATTACTCCTACAAATTAACCCTCCATTATCATTAAAGATGGAAGAGAAATAGGACATATAAAAAAAAAAGAGAAAATTAAAAAAAATATGTAATAACTTGCTTCAATTATTAAGAAAGAGATATGAATATTTTTTTTAATAAAAATTACATAGAGATAATTTAAAAAGATTTTATTAAAATTGTTAAACTAAAAACAATTTTTAAAACAAAATTTAAAACTAAAACCGACAACTTCTTTTAAACGTAGAGATCGAAGACTATTTTATTCGCACGCTATGTCTAATCACATGTGTCCTCTTTTTTTAAAAATTATAAAGTAACATATGCTTCCTCCGTTTTTTTGATAAGATATTTTAGAGAAATTTATTAGAATTAAGAAAGGGTATGTTTTGACAAATATACCCTTAGATAATAAAGAAGGTTTTTAATTACATTAATTTCATTCCATAATACACATTAAATTTCAATTCTTTCCAAAGTTAAGGGAGGGAATAATTGGAATAAATATTGTAAAAAGTCTAAAACATCTTATATTTATGCACAAGAATAAAAGTCTAAAACATCTTATAAAAAGAACCAAGGGAGTATTAAAATGAAAATTTTATATCCAATAATTTAGGTCTAATTTAATTTATATTTTTTAAATTTTAACTTTTTCAATCTAGGCCCTAAATATTTAATTTACATCTTTTTTTATCAGAAAATTTAAAATTCCGACCAAATACTTACATTATGTGAATATGAAATTAAATTTTTTAAAATTCTAGAAATCCCTTTAAAATTACTAAAAAAATTCATTAAAACACAAAAATTATAAAATGCATATGTATAAAATATAAAATTAAAAAAAATAAAAAAATTCTAAAAATCTCATAAAAATAAAAAAAAAATAAAAAACACTACTCCCTCCATCCCACATTAACTTTCACATGTATATGAACACAAATATTAAGAAAATATAATAATGAGTAGAGTTTTGGGAGTAATTATGTAAATATATATGTATAAAATAAATAAAAGAGTGTACTTGTGTGTATGTGTGGACCAAAAGTAATGTAATTTTTGTGTAAATTATGGATATTGTGATTTGTGAGGGTGGAGTTTATAAAATGTTTTCCATTTGAAAGGTGTTAAAGTTATTGTGGGACGTCCCAAAAAGAAAAGTGTAAAAATTATCGTAGAATGGAGAGAGTATAAATTAAGAATCTAAAATGTGTAAAATAAAAACTAAAACTCTACCATTCTCAAAATCTGAAAATGTGTAAATGGTCGATCAAGGCGAGGAGATTCCACTCGACCATGGCGGTGAGACAGGAAACCTTGTGGGACCTGAAATTTTCAGGAGCTCGAGGAAAGCTTTAATAACGGACGAGTGTGAATCAGGTTAGATTTTTAATGAAAAATTAATGAGATTTTTAGATTTGTAATGAGATTTTTCAGAAATTTAACGAGATTTGAAGATTTTTTAATTTTTAGGAATTTCAAAATTTTAGAATTTATTATTTTTATTTTACACTTTTTAGAAATTCTAATGAGATTTTCAGAGTTTTTTAATTTTAATGAGAATTTTACAGTTTTTAATGTGATTTTTATAATTTTTAAATTTTTTTTTAGGGGGGGGGGGGGGGGGGGGTTTGTCGACACAGGAACTAGGAGGAGAGAAAGGTCGTGATTGTAGTTCCTAGTTCGTCAACGACTACTCCAGTTCAAACACGTGAACTGGTAGAGTCAGCACCTCTCTGAGCCAGGCAATGAGCTTCTCTAAGCTCAGCTCTAGGTTTGTAAATGAATTTGCACACTACAAATTCGGACGAGAGAGTCAAGATATCTTTAACCACACAAGCCTCGGGGCCGGCTATATTCTTGGTTCGCTTACACAGGGAAATAGCTTGTTGAGAGTCTGTCCGGATCTCTAGAAATTCTAGGCTCCACTGCCTGGCGATTCTCAATCCAGCAAGGATAGCCATCAGTTCCGCCCCTAGCGCTCCTCTCATTGGTCTCGTATTTTCAGAGAAGGTCTGAAGGATCTCTCTATCGCCTCTATAGAGAATTCCTCCCACCCCAAATCTTTTCTCCTCCTTTTTGTGAGCCCCATCTACTTCAAGCACAAATATCTCAGCCTCCTCAGCTACCTCATCATCGTGCCTTGGATGTACCTTCCGGGGACAGTTTTTGATGCAGCTAATCTGGTAACGAAAGACATTCAGATAGTTCAAAACCTTCTCCCCAGTTCTACCATCCAGATCCTTATTCCTGTTGTGCGGATCATGAATCACTTTGCATCTTTCTTTCCATATTCCCCAGGAAACCATGATTATGTCCTCAAAAGTGTTTTTCCCAAATTCCATCAAGGTATATTCCAAAAAATCCATAGTGCTCATATTCATACCTTTCTTATATATGTGCCATAGACCAATTGTCTTCCAGATCCTTTTAACCTTAACACAATGGAAGAGCGCATGCGTTGTAGAAGGATACGACCCTCCACACAACCCGCACCACAAATCAATAGGAACATGTCTCCTAGCCAGGTTTCCTTTTGTTTGGATAAAGTCACGACACATTTTCCACCCGAAGATTCTGACCTTAGGGGGTAGGCCCATTTTCCAAATCTGTCTCCACCATCTGTTCAAGCCTTCCTGAGAAGAAGATCCCTCCGTATTTTGATATCCTTTATCTTCAATGATCCCTCTCCTGTAGCCAGAACTAACGGAGTAAACCCCCATTGGGTCATCAATCCAGAATCTCCTATCCGCCTCATCAATATTTCCAACCTGAGTGGTAAGGATACACTCAGCCTCTAAAGCAAAGAACGCCATCCTTACCAACTCTTCGATCCATTCTCTTTTATCGTTTAAGAAAAAATTGATATTAGGAGTAGCAGCAATCCTGGACGAAATTTTACCATTGTGAAGTCCTTGTACCCATCCATGCTTCTGGATTTTGATTTGTTCTCCATTCCCAATTATCCATCTAAGGCCTGCCTCCAAGATGTACCTGCCCTTGCACATTGATCGCCATGAAAATGACGGGTTATTTCCAGTATCAGCCTCTAGAATGTCACCATGCTTATAATACCTTGCCTTGAGAACTCTATTCAGGAGAATATCAGGGGAATTAATACATCTCCAAACTTGCTTTGCTAAAAGCGCATCATTAAAAACATGCAGTCTCCTGAACCCCATCCCACCTTCCTCTTTCGGCCTGCATAAATCCTCCCATTTCCGCCAATGTAATTTACTACCCTTCTCCTTCCTACCCCACCAAAAGTCTGCCATCAATTTCTCCATCTGCAGACAGATTTGGAGGGGAATTTTAAAACACATCATGGCGTAGGTGGGGACGGCCTGAAGGACGGACTTAATTAACACCTCTCTCCCTTCTTCCGAGAAATCCTTATTTTTCCAATTATGAATTTTATTCCTCATTCTATCCACTAAATATGAGAACTGCATCTTTTTTCCCCTAAGGGAGAAGGTCGGTAGACCCAGATAAACTTGATGACCTTGAGAAATACGAATTCCTAGTTCTTGTTGAGTCTCATTTCTCCTCCTTTCTTCCGTGTTAGGGCTGAAACAGATCGTAGATTTCTCATAATTAATCATCTGACCCGAAGCTTCCTCATAGTCCTCCAAAATCGTTTTCACTTCCTTCCCACTGTGATCCTTGTTTTTGAAAAAGATGACGCTATCGTCCACGAACAAGAGATGTGAACGATTTTGCCGGAATTCCAATTCATTCCACATATGCAAGTAGCACGTTCACTTTTTCAGTGAGTTTTGAAATTTTTCGATCAAAAGAATGTAAATTTATAAAGGGAAAACTTAAAAGATATATATAAACTTGATTAGAATTAAGTTACTAGACATAAAATTTTCTCTATTAATTTTTTATGTTTAAGGCGCACTGCATGCAACGGCCTGGGGGTGGTAGGCGCTGCGTGCGTCCTAGGAAGCGGGATGACGGGCAGCCGGCGAAGGGTGGCTGAGTGGGCCGCCTGTTTGCATAAGATAAAAAAAAATTGAAATGGGGGAGAAGGAGTCGCGTGGTGGGTTGATTATTAGTATATGGTTTCATTCATAACATAAATTAATAATCTTCCAAAATTATTACAGTCTGCATGATACGACTAACTATTAAAATGTTACCCTAAAAAAAAAAAACTATTAAAATGTTACACATTTGTAACTTTTTAGCTAAACAAATCACTGATTTTACTATATACACACCCCATTTTAATTATTATACATATAAAAATATAATTTTTAAAAAATTAATATCCAGACCTGAATTTTAGGCAATTATAACCCAATTCTACAAAAAAAAAAATATATATATGATCATTTTCTATTAACGGAACGAAAGAAACGCGTTGAAATAAGAAAAAAAAAGTGAGTTCAAGACTTCAAGTTTGAAAGGATGAATTTCAACAATTTCTACCGAACATAATGAGTAAATTTAGTACGCTTAATCTCCATTTTTTTACACAGTTTCATTAGTTTTTATCAAAATTTAGGGTTTTAATTTTTGTGAATTTTTGAAGTATCTTGAATTTAATTTTTATTTTTTCTTGTTTCACCGCATTTCTTCTATTCCGTTAGAGGAGAATAATTTTTCGTGATTTTTTTTAATTTGGATATAATTGTCCAAAATTGAAATGTATGTAGAAATTTAAAAATAAATTACTCCATCAGTCCCGTAATAATTTTCATAGGTAGATGGACATAAAAATTACCAAAAAGTGTAATAATGAGTAGAGTTTTGAGGTATAATTTTGTAAACTTTTATGTATAAAGTAAATAAATGAGTTGACTTTTGTGTATGTGTGGAGAAAAAGTAATCACATTTGTGTAAAATTGAGGATATTATGAGGGTGAAGTTTATAAAGAATTTTCCCTTTTAAAGGTGTGAAAGTTATTGTGAAAAAAAAAAAGTGTGAAAATTATTGTGGAACGGATGAAGTATTTTATATGGGTTGTGTACAGTAAAATTGACTGTTTGTTCGGCTGTGGCCTTTTCAAAATTGTGATGTTATATTCGAGAGTAAGAAGGAAAAAGAAATTACAAAAAATACGTTGTTTGGTGACCATTTTCTAATGGTCACGTAAATAATTCGTCGCTAATTAATAATGTAAATTGGTACTGCCATATATCAGTGGAAATTGTTGTTGTTAATTGATAAGTCTTTTGACCGGACGGAAAAGTCATGTATAAACACTAAATTTAGAAAAGTGAATATATAATACACCCCAACAAAAGCAATTATTGTAGGTATTATGCATGAATTCTGCATTATATATATAGTCACACAACATTTCATATTATTTCCGTTACACATATTTTCCAATGACATAATTATAGATGAAATGACATCTAAATTATCCAATTACATATTGTAAATTAAGCTTCAAATAGAGGTACTATTGGGAATTCCCTTGCCAGTTAAACCTTCATCACCTGTAGGATACAACAATGTGTACGGCACCTTCACTGCCCCAGCCCTGTTTTTCCATTTCTCATCATTGTTCATATCTGTGATTCTCTTCTCTATTTCACCCAACTTCTTACCAAACTTGTCAAAGGACTCAAGTGCCCCTGCATCTTTAGTCCATTCCAAAGTGTCCCTCTGTCCAAGATATATCTCGTCCGACGAGTGCCTCGATAAAAGCTCGATCAGGGCAACCCCGAGCAATGTTTGAAGTCTTGCCGTGATGGTTCTCAAGAAGACCTTATCAGGGTTGACTTTCAACTCATCGTACTCGGGAGTGCCCTGCTCGGGCATGAAACGCCGACTAATTGTCGGGCGGTTAGGCATGTACCCTGCAAAAGGGTACTGCCCGAAATTCACGGCTGCATGCAAGGCAGACGCAATCCATATTATTATAGTGCAGACGCGTGTGAGCTCTTTACGCGTCTGCATTACGGGCCACCAGGACTCGTTTGACTTGTCCCCGTGTCCCTCCTCACGGAGCTCTTTCCACCATGATTGTAGCTCACTGTCTTTCACAACTACCTCGTCTGATGGATAGTATAAACCGCAATAGTCCTCTACCCATGTTTCTATTGCTGACCAGATTTCTAGCCCGTCGACTGCATACGGGTAGTCCTCGATCACTAATCGCAACCCGTGTGGAGCATTTGAGTCCTCCACAGCCATTCCTCTGAAAATTTATAACATCAAATGACTAGTAAAATTCAAGATTCCTGTCTAATTTTGATTACTACCTTTTCACTAGATCTACAGGAAGTGCTTGATCAGGGAAATTCCAGTCTTTATAAAGGACAGATGATAGCTCCATGGAATACTTTGCAGGAAACACTGTGGCCTCAAGAATCCCTCCGGCATTGATCAAGATCTGTCGCGCGACAGCATTGATGTTCATCGTATTGCGAAAGTGGGGCTGAAGAAGTTTGTGAATAGGGTGCAATACACTCAGTTGTCTATTCGTTGCAATCACAAATGGCTCAATTACAGCATGAGTATGCATCCTATAAAATGAGCCAAATATCTCAAAATTCATCAATTAGTTAGAAAAAAACATGTAATTAGTTTAGTATACTATTGTACCAATGACTGATGAGTTGATGAACTCCAGAATCATTCACAGCAGCATAAGCTTTAGCTAATTGCCAAACGGAACCTTCAACGCCGTCTTCAGATGGAGTGTATACATTGCTGATGACACCAAACTCGTCTCCATCAGGATGTGGCAAGCTGAGCTCAATTGCCAACGGCTTCAAACGTCCGTCGGTTTGCAAGAAAAGCAGAGTTCTTGAAGCATAAGTTTTTGTAGTGGTGGTGTTGATTCTCCTCAGATATGGAATTAGTGAGTCATGATGATTCAGTATAAACAATTTGTTCATCTTTATTGCCTGCAGAGGAATACAAATTCTCGTGTGAGATCGTCTCATGCATCACATTCTTTGAAATAGTAGCCCCAAATTCAAATTCAAATTCAAATTACAAAATCTAGAAAAATATAATACCTCATCAATACTGAGTCCATCTAGTTGATTCTTTACATGATATGTTGTTATGGTACTAGCTTGGTTCCCATACACTTTTGGATCAAGCTTGCTAGTTGGAGGAAACTCCTGCAAGTTCAACAAGTTAAGACAACATATGACCGCAAACCACACGAATAATTCATCGAACAAACCTGCAAACGACTAATTATCACAGGGTTCAACCCGGCTAGCATCTCTCGGGCGAATTCTTCATCGCTCCTCCATGCAGATTTATCCTCTGCCACAACATGTTAGCTAAAAATCGAAACCTTAAAAAATCTCTTCGCAAAAGAAATAAGAACTCGAAGATTACGTACCTTGGATCACCATTGGCAATGGGAACTTGAAGAGTCCTTCACCATCGCTTGGAAGAATTTGCTTAAGCAACTCCAATGGGATATTATCATACACACTCTTGAGCAGAGGGCCATCAGGTAGCTTAAATCCTCCCTTATAGATTTCAAGTGCATCTTCAAAGCTATCAAACTCATTATTAATGCTGTCACACAAATCCTTAAACTCGGGGAGTAGGAACTGAAAGATGGATTTAAGCCCATAACCAAGAAAATCAGACATCTTCAAGTGTCCGAACCGTTCGTCTCTTGGGACGTAGACGTTCAAACTCATTAGTAACGGAATCCTACTCTCGGTATTAGGATCTAACATCAAACCAAAAAACGTTAGACAAAATTTGATGACCTTATCAAGAAATGATCATTAATTTATTACCTGTCTTTGTGGGAGGCCTTCCTGTTCGTCCCCTTCGTGGATAAGGATACTTAGATGATCCTCCAAGAACGGGACGAGCATATTCGTCTCCTTTGTCTGGATCACCCAAGTCATTATAAAAATCATATTGATACACCCTGTCCCATTCATTAAGAGATTCACTTCCATCTCCTCCTCTCAAGTTCATTAGCTCTTCTTCTCTGTATGGTACAAGTGGAAGTGGAGTTTCACTTGGAAGATAGGCCTAATTAAACACAAGAATGTACATCATTATATTTATGTGATCAACAATCCTGACTTTGATCTTACTTATGATGTAATGGTAACCTGATTGGTGAAAAAAACGCGATCGGTTTTGTACTTATCAGCAGGATAAACCCAAGAGTTGCAAACAAAGTGGATAGGGGCATGATCATGGCCAGGAACATTTTCAAGTGTGAGTGTTTTAAGGTAGAATTCCGAGTGGTGGAAGTTCTTGATGATGAATGCACCTGGAATTCCGATTTCTTCATCCCAATCGAATGTTATGTCAAATGCAGAATCTTCGGGTGTAAGAGATGTGATTGTTGTGATCCAATTCTCCAAGTATGCTGCTTTTCCTATCTTACCTTTCAATTTATTTTCTGAGAAAAAAAGTATATAAATATTGAAAACTTCTTGTAGTTTGTTAGTATAATACTTTGAAATATCATGACATATTTTTTCAGTGTCGTTAATTTTCCTATGGGAAGAAGAAAAATATGTAATGATATTTTAAAATCTCTCAAGAGATTATATTGGTATAAATTCACTATATAGTTAAAAACTATTTTTATCCCATAATTTTCACTTTTCTCGCAAATTATCTCAAAATAGTTTTTAAAAAACCTATTTAGTCTCTAGTTTTCAAAATAGTTTTCATCTTTATCATAAATTATACCAAGGCATGTGTCAATATCAACACCATTTGGCAAAAATTGAACATATGCACAAAGTTACGGAACTAAATTGAAGTCGAAGATTTGTGAAAAAGGTAATAGCTACGTACCATTTTAACTCATAAATTCTAATTGTATCTGCAGTTGACATATACAATTATTTAGTTCAAACCTGAAACTCAGCTTAGAATTCTCAAAAAAATAAAATAAATTAAAGATATGCATAGCAAAATTATTATTCCAAGCCAAAGGAAAGAAATAAAATTAGATTCCCCAGCTACAGTAGTGTGACAAAGAATATATAAAGTATGTAGGACAAAGTATATAGTATAACACAGTAGAAGGTCGATTATATTAATTATTAAATGCAATTAATCCAAATTTCAAAATATATGACTATTATGATGATACTCCTATTTTCTAGTATGAACTTACAGTTGGGGTTAGTCCATTCCTCACTTTGATAGCGATATTAGTATTAAATTTCCGATAGAAGTTTTCAGATAGTATTTATTTTTTACACAAAAACTTAACCTAAAGTATTAAAGTGAAGTTTCGTCGCATACATGATACATTAGAAAATTTTATGCAATCTCATAAGATATTTTATGAAATTAATTAGGAATATCCTTATGTAAAATTTCAAAATTTGGGTATTCAATTCAACGGTAAAATTGATATTATGTACTCCACCCACCAATATTAATTGTTTGGCATTAAAGACGAGAAGAAAAAGAGTGTACATACTAATAAATACACACCCAACCAAAAGAGAGAGAGAGAGAGAGTACCTGCAGCAAAATGAGAAGTGATGAGGTGTAGAGCAACTTTGTGTCCAACTAACTCATGAAGTCTATCAAGAATGGAAGCTCCAAAATCGTTGAAATCCAAAACGTTTTTTTTCATAAGCACGACTCTTCCTTTTATCTTTCTCTCCTTTTCATCTTTCCTCACCCCTTTCAACGTTTCCATTACTCCATGCAGCATCCTCTCTCTCTCTCTCTCTCTCTCTCTCTTAAATATAATAATAATGTTGAAAAAGAATAGAGAACCCAGTGTGTATATATATATATACAGTATAGCGATGCGCAGGGTCATTTATGATGTACACCTACAATCAGACTTACTTTTCACACTTGGTACTTATTAACAAATTTAAATGCTCAATTTCAATTTTTTAATTTAATTAGACGATAATGATATTTATTCATTTTGGGAAATATTAGTAGTTGATCAATCCTTTCTCTTCTTTTTCTTATCGTAAACGTAATTCAACTTAACAATTAAATCATATCGATAATCCTCCAATAAAAATAACCTTTAATGATATACCAATTTTATCCTTATTGTTTTTATAGCTAGCTAAAATAATTAAGGATATAAATTAGAAATTTTATATTGACATGACCAATCATTAAAAGTTAATTTTCTGTTGTTAAATTTTTTTAACTAGAGAAGTTATAATGAAATGATATATCATCATTAAAACTCAATTTTCTTATAGTGCATATTGATCGATATATTGTGGTTGTTGATAGTCGATTTATGATTATCTTACGTGGTTAGTCAGACTAATCAAGTAATAATAAATTTGTGTGGGGATATATGTAGAGGTTAAAATGTTTATACCCTTAGTGAAGGGCATGCATTCGTCTAGGTGATACATATGTCTAACTAAAAATTTAAGTATATGATGTTGTGATGACCAAGCTGACTTGTCATCATTCTTGGACACTGAGGCATGTCCGGCTTAGGTGAACGTTCATCTTAGAGGGACGAACACGGGGGCTTTGCTTGCAATTGACTAGGCCGATGAGGTGACCATTGAGTTGGCACGAGCTAAGATGTCAAGGTGGTGTCGTTGTTCTGTTTTTGAGGTGTTGACTTTTGATCGTTTTTCGTTAATTCTGAATTGTCCTTATTTTATTCGTTGATTGTCGTTGTAATTAGAAAGAGCTTGTTGACTTGACTATATTTCTTTAAGGCTTGATGTGACAAGTGGCTACATATATTCTCACCCAAACAAAAAAAAAAAGTTTAATTATTGTCATTTTCACGTGCATAATTTTTTGTAATTTTATTAAATTCCACAAAAACTTGTGTGAGTATCATATTCCATGAATATATACTACAACGTGTTGTAAATATTCTGCATACAATTTAGACATTATAACTTGTTCATTACAATTTACAAAGCACTAAATGAAGGCAGATGTGCTCAACCGTTCAATTATCGACACCTCGACACAGTTAATTTTAAGAGATAAATGGTCACAATTAATTAAATATGTGTGTTTTTTGAAAAGTCAGAAAATTGTATCAAAAAATAGTAAAGACGTACACCAATTTCTTATAAAGTCCAAATCATCAATTAAGAACATACAGAAAATAAACCAATTAACGAATTAATTAAGAACATCAATCATGAAAACAGTAGTTTAATTTGATCTCTTTGAAAACAATTTCATTTCTAGTCTTGAAAATGCTAGCTCCAACACACGCATTGTCGATTAATATTTAATATCTTTTTGTATTGCGAAAAACTTTAATACATAATCAATTTGAGGCAAATGTGGAATATCGGTTTGAAGTAGATGGAGCGTTTGAAAGCGAGAAACTTCGATTCGGAGTGGGAGGAATTATGACCAATGCAGAAGGTGAAATTGTCTGCTCTTTCGCTCAAAAAATACCTCCACAAAGAAGTTCCTTGGCATCCGAATTATTGGCTATTGAAATGGCATTGCAAGTAGCCATTGAAAGAGGAGTAGCCAGGATGGAAATTAAGACGGACTCGTCTCAAGCTCGAGCTCTTTGCTCACAAAAACGCAAATTTCCATCTTTTGCCCCAGAATGCAATATTGCCCGACGAATTACAGCTCTTTCTAGTAAATTTGTAGTGTGCAAATTTACACATTTTTCTCGGGACTTGAATCATAGAGCGCATCGACTGGCGCAAAGGGCAGCACATTCTTCCAATTCTCTCGACAGAATTGGAGATTCTCTTTGAAGATACCTTTTTTCTGGATTTTTTCCATGGTCTGAACTGTTTAAAGGTTTCTTCTGTTCCAAAAAAAAAAATACATAATCAATTTGCATCCTTTTATTTTAATATATTATCGTGTACAAATAAAGCTTCGTTTAGTGATAGTTATAGTATGTTTGATATACATCTCAAAAATATAAAATTATATAGAGAGCAAATTGAAAAGAAACTTGTGTTAATATACACATCTCACAATATTAAATTATACATTAATTAATTATATGTATGTTTATCTAGCTAGCTGCTAGGTAGGATTTCATTAAATTTTCCAAAACTTGTGTTAAGTAATATCCCACGTTGTGAATCACTAGCTATCACAATTTGGCCAAGAAACATAACGTGATCAAGTTGTACTTTACAAAGTATTCAATGAGCGAGGTAGATATATACTGAAAGAATGGGTATACTATCCAAAAAAAAAAAAAAATCTCATTTAAAAATTCGAGTAAAGAGGTGGAGAATTAATTTTTGTATATTAATTTCTTAATATATACACAATTAACAAATAAGCCGTGTGATCACAATTAAATGTAAAAAGTCTTAACTTTTTTGGAGGTAAAAATGAACAGGGTGCTCAAAATGGAAAAATTACAACAATGAAGAAAAATAAAATGAAAAAACACAGAATTACAGCTTCAATTTGGGAGAGATACATACAGTCAATAGGATGAGTCTCCCAATCATGGATTCAGGGTGAAAATAATTATGTTGGGTAAACCCATTTCTCGATTGCGCTTCCATCAATCGGGCCAGGTTAATCACAAAGGTGTGGGTTATATGCCCCTTCGTTAGATACACTCCACCTCGACTTTTATTAATTAAGTATTCATGTAAAATACATGGTTTGTTCTTTTAGTAAAATACAAATAAATAGATACACTCTCCTAAAATTCAATCTAACTCTAATTCTAACCCTAATTGGAGAGGCAGTCGCCGTCGACCCTTCTCCGTCAGTCGTCGCCTCATCTCCGGCAGCCACCGTACCGTTGTCGCCCCAAACAAATACAAAATTAAAAAAAAAAAAAAAACTTATTTTCGAAAGATCAGAGTTGACCAAAAACACTCTCGTCGACACTGGTTTATCGACCAAACACACTCTCGTCGACACTGGTTTATCGACCAAACACACTCTCGTCGACTCTGATTTACCGACCAAAAATACTCTCGTCGATAAAATTTCTTTTAAAAAAAATTTTAAAAAATTGAAATTTTCGACAATAAAGGGTCGACCATAAACACTCTCATCGACAAATTGTTGTCGTTGGGAGTGTTTATAATCGATCATTTATTGTCGATTTTTTTAAAGCATTAATACCTAGACGGAGGAGGCGGCGCCGCCTATTGCAGAGAGGGATAAAAGAAAAAAAATGGGACAGCGGCGGCGTTGGGGGAAGAGGAGCAGCGACGTTGTGGAAGGGAGGGGGGCGGCGACGGTGGTAGGATTTACTGAAGAAAGAGAGAAAAAAGAAAGAAAAAAAAGAAAGAGGAGAGCAGCGGCACTGTGCAACCGGTGTGGGTGGAGGGCAGTGAGTTGGAGGGGCGGGTTTGTGAAATTGTGAGTGCTGAGGAAGAATGGGAAAAATGAGAAAGAAAGAGGGAATTAGTGGGGTGTATTTATCAAATACTCCCTCCGTTCCACAAGTGTTTGTACCACAAGATGGGCACACTTTTTAAGAAAAAAGTGTAATGAGTGGAGTGTTGAGGGATAATTTTGTACAGTTATATGGATAAAGTAAAAAGGTGATTGGAAAGAGAGTAAAAGTAATGTCATTTTGTGTAAATATGTGAATATTGTGAGGGTGGAGTTTATGAGAGAGTTTCCTTTTATGGGTGTGCAGACAATTGTGGGACGGACAAATAAGGTAAGTGTGCAAACAGTTGTGGGACGGAGGGAGTAATATTTTAGAAAGTAAAGAGTATTTTAGGTAATTTGGAAGAAGAAATACCAATTTTACCCTTTTACTAAATTATGTTAGATACATACACCCCTACAATTTAAAATACAACCCTAACTCTAGAATTACCACCGCCACCGACGCCGATAATGTTGCACCCATCTTCTTCTTTCTCATCTTTCACCAAATAAACTCCATCTGCTCCTCCACACACCATCGCACCCCAAATTCACCAAAATACCCATCAAATCCCAGCAGCAGGATGAAGAAGCCACGGGCGCATCTACATAAAAAAATCTTAGTTTTTTTAATAAACACTCTGGTCGACACTGGTTTGTCAACCAAAAATACTCCGATCGACACTGGTTTGTTGACCAAATTTCGAAAGAAAATTTTTAAAAAAAATTGAAATTTTCGACTGTAATTGATCGCCCAAAATCACTCTCGTCGACAATAAGTTATCGACGAGAGTGTTTTTGAGCGAAAAAAAACAAACAAACAAATCTGGGGGTGGGCCGCGACGGTCCCAGCGCTAGGGTGGGGCGCTGGAGTATTTTTGGTAGGGCCGCGATGGCCGAGGGCGAGCTGGAGGGCGGCGTCCAACAGAGCGAAAGAGAAGAATTAAAAAAAAATGAGTAAGAAGATGGGCGGCAGCGGAGGCAAGGGGGTGGAGGGGGAGTGTGACGGCGAGGGGTGGAGGGGGAGAGCGACTGCGAGAGGGAGATGGGGAGTGTAGAAAACGAAAAAAAAAAGGGGAGGGGAAGAGAGAGGCGGCAAATACAGAAGCTGGGAAGAAGATGAAATTAGGCTTACAGGGGTGTGTATGTATCTATAACATTTACTAAGGGGTAAATATGGTATTTCATATATATTTTTGAATTAATAAATGGAAGGGGGAGTGTATTAAACAAAGCTGGAGGGGTAAATACCCCAACCCATTAGTCAAACCAATTTTATGCTAAAAAGATTAGATGGATTCGAAGGCCCCATACTCAATTCCAACTCAAAGTTCAATTGTAAATGTCAACTTTGTATAAAGTTTTCACCCCCAAAATTTAGTTTTAAAATTTTAAATTTACTTCAATAATCTATTTCAAGAGTAGAACGATTCTATATCGTTTAATTTATAAAAATTACGTTTAAATATCTTAATTAATTGAACAGAGACGAGTGTCATGTACCCTCATTAGATACAAATGAATTCATAATAAGTTGATCTAAACCAATAAATAAGTAATAAAATAAATTGAATAAATTATGTAAAGTTTTTAACAAAAATAAGCTTAAAAGCCAAAAAAAAAGGATAAAAAAATGATTGTTCAATCAATTATGGCGAAGAATTTAAGATTGATTCTAGTTTGAGTTTGTGGTTTAAAAAAACCGCTACTAAACTATTGAGTTAAATCCTACCTTTCTAAAAAATTCTAAACAAACACATCTAATTATTTATCATGACTTTTTAAATCTTTTAAAGTTTAAAATTTGATTTTTAAAAGTCACTTGAAACCCAAATCTAATATCACCTTAATGAAAAAGTTGATTGTTCAGAATTTGACAATTGATCTATAATGACTCATGAGAGTGATGACCCAGCGGGCCTGAATTCAACAATCATGGCTTAGCCAATTAGGCAAGTGGTCCAATCGCTTTAATGCCCCCACTTAGGTCAGGCCTGAATTCAACAATCATGGCTTAGCCAATTAGGCAAGTGGTCCAATCGCTTTAATGCCCCCACTTAGGTCACAAGTTTGCGTTACCAAACTCGGCGGGAAGGGGATTGTTCAAAGTGGACTTGTCCATTTGCCTATAATGGGCCATGAGTAATGACTCGGCAGGCCTAAATTTTACAACATGTCCCAGGCAAATCCAATGTCCAATCGTCTTAATGCCCCCACTTGGGTCACAAGCCTGCGTTACCAGGCTCAGCGAACAGTAATGGTATTTTTTCTATATATAAAGTTATTTACGCGGTATCTTATTTTCGATGTGGGATATCGTAATCTTTTTCTTTGTATTCTCTGGAACGTTTAATTATGCTATAACATATTTTTCGCGAGAGCAACTCGGCAACTGATTGGTTGGCAGTGACAACATCGAAGGATTTTGAATGGTTGGCGACTCCCCGGCTCCGTTGCACTTGATTTTGAGTAGAGATTTAAGTGGTGAGTATTACAGATTCTCATGACTTATTTAGAGTAGTGTCCATTTTCCTTGATTGGAATTTTGTTCTAAGAATAATTTTCTCTAGCAAAATTTTTGGTGGGGGCTCCGGTCTATTGAGTGGAATGTGCTCATGTGGCTGTAAGTTTTTTTGTAATAAAAGAACTAAATAGTAGTATTCTAAAATATTTGAAAAATAATTTTAGTTTAGTTGAAGTTCTAAATTATTAAAATTTATTTGATATAATTACACTTCTACAGTTTTGTTAATCAAGCTAATAAGGGAAAACAATCAATATGTTAATTATCATCACCCATATATTTTTTTAGGAGGCTGAAATTATGCCAAGAGGCAAAAGTGGTATGTATTTTAAATTTATAAACATTTGAGTCTCTTGTAACTTTATTTAACATAGTAACATAAGTATTAGATTGCATTCATACAAAATCCAAACAAAATTCGAACACTCACATGAACACAGAATTAGAATCGTTAAAAATTCTAAAATTAGGTAAATGAAACATTTATACATGCTCGTTCTTCCATTGAGTAATTTATTTTTTTCCCATGCAATTTCATTATGACGGAGATAGTTGCGAA
This sequence comes from Galeopsis tetrahit, assembly GCA_963675135.1. Classification (NCBI taxonomy): domain Eukaryota; kingdom Viridiplantae; phylum Streptophyta; class Magnoliopsida; order Lamiales; family Lamiaceae; genus Galeopsis; species Galeopsis tetrahit. The sequence goes on along the minus strand of OY776121.1, from coordinate 62,389,035 downwards.
AAAATCCGTCTAATTCTGATACATTCATCACTAACATTAATTAACAATGAAATTATTTTGTTGCTGACTTAATTAATTTGCAAACATTTCTGCTACGAATTTTTTTAACATAGTTGCAAATGTTAGTAATGAATTATAAATTTAGCAACAAATCTTATTTCCAATGAAATTCTACCTACGTTTTCATTAATATTAGGAGCATCAACTTCAAGTTTTGCAATATAGTCATGATAATCTCACACACACACACACAAAAAGGACTCCTAAAACCATCCTTTAGAGATATTAAAATCATATATTTTTAAATCTTAAATGTATTGCTGGAATAGCTCAGTTGGTTAGAGCGTGTGGCTGTTAACCACAAGGTCGGAGGTTCGACCCCTCCTTCTAGCGTACTACTAATTTTTGACCCATATTTTTTACTCTTTTCTATTTTTATAAATTTGACTCTAACTGTATTTTTTCGACCCATTTTGAGAAACGGAGGGAGTGTCATGTATGAGACGTGATACTTCTTCATATTTTTATAATACCTACAAAAAACTAGAGAACGACAACAAATATCATGCTAAAAACTGCCTCAAAAGAAGCTTCTACTAATTTTCGACCCATATTTTTTACTCTTTTCTATTTTTATAAATTTGACTCTAACTGTATTTTTTCGACCCATTTTGAGAAACGGAGGGAGTGTCATGTATGAGACGTGATACTTCTTCATATTTTTATAATACCTACAAAAAACTAGAGAACGACAACAAATATCATGCTAAAAACTGCCTCAAAAGAAGCTTCCTCTTTTCACATTATATTACATAGTTTCACAACAAATTTTACTATTACAATGGCAGTAAAAATTGTTAGGAATTTTTTCCGTCACAAAAAAAGTCATCGTTTGTATCATTTTGCAGCAAATGTAATGATAACTTAAATCTACAAAAGCATACTCCATTGAATCAAGATGAGAGTAACATAAAATTAAATCACGCAGCCCACCCATGGCCATGTCCATGTCCGAGACCATATGCATCCATGTACCCCGGAGGACCATGATCATGCCCATGCCCATGATGGTGGTCGGCATCACCACCATGGTGGTGGTGGTGATCATCACTTGTAGCTTCCGTCAATATCTCTTCTACGACTTGTCTAGTCGGTTTTGGTAAAGAGGCGACAAACTCGTAAATACTTTCAGCAACCTCCTCTGCATTTTTCTCCTATAGAAAAAACAAAGAAGAGTTTGTCAATACCGATTTTAGCAAATTCTATCTGTAAACATTTTTTGTTCGTCTATGAGACGGATATCATGCTCGATGACATGAAATCACCTGATCCAACCATATACAGATAACGAGCAGCAGAGCTACGGTATATAATGTATGATCAATTTCAAATGGGTGTCATGACCCTTTAGCAAAAACATGGGGTTTAAAGCAACATAAGTTGAAAAATAACAATTGATGGTATGCCACAATTGGGCAATGATCTCCAAAGCCACAAGGTTACGATAATGGCATGTTACCCTAAACACGTTCAACTAGTATTATGTAGTTTCCCCAGTAAGGCACTTATCATCACAACATTTAACAAACTTACTAGATAGACCTAAACGATGATCAATATTATTTTCAGATTAACAATCAATTGTAGAATTCAGTTTTGTCCTAGTTCTGTAAACCAACTTTCTACATGTAGCCCATCGATTACCTACCAAAGAGCAAGATAATTGCCACATAGTCCAGCTTCGTATGATACAATTAATCAAGACTAAAACGCAGACAGGGGGTAGCGATTACCAAACTGAATAACTACACCATTCCATTCCCCCAATAAATCAGAACCTGGCAATGTTTTCAGGGATGCAAACAGCTATTTTTTTCTGATGTTATTCAGAAGGGGAGGGCTTTATAATACAGTAATTGCTATAAATAAATAAAAATAGTACAAGGCAAGAACAACACTACCAAAGAAGAAGAATCACAGAAAGAAACAAGTAAAAAACACTCTAAAAACCAAACACCAAAAGGAGCTGCTTGTCATGGAACTCAAGCTTCAAGAAGAAGAATCACAGAAAGAAACAACACTCCTAAAAAGACAATTGAAGGTCGTGAATTTTTATGCAATTAACCATTGAATTATTAATGGGGCAGGGGAAATAGCATCTTTAAGAGCATACACAACAAAAAAACAGCCAAAGTATAGTGTAGTCTATTATACTGAATCTCACCTGCGTCCATTTCCCACCAGAATGAGTGACAAATTTAGCCTGAGGAATGGCATCTGCAACTTCTCGTCCCTCAGAAATCCATTCATCAGACCAAATCACTCGTACGGGCAAACCTTTAACACCATCTAGCTTACTCCATTCAGACAAATCAAAACTATAATTCAGCATCTTCCCCATCCCAATAACCGCACTCACCCCGTCTCTCCCCTTCAACAGAGTCCTATGAGCCTCAGCCTCCGACGCACCACAACATGACACAAGAACTCTCTCGAACACAAACCTAAATCCCAGCACTACCTCCCTCACAACAGGCACTCCCAAAACCCAAAAAGGCAATGCCGTTTTACTAGGGGAGGCATCAAGAATCACCACACTCCTAATCAAATCCCGATTTTTCGATATCCAATTTGCACTTAACCCCAATGCAGAATCATGTAATACCAAATCTACAGGGGCTAAGCCCAATGAATCAACAACTTGCTTCAACACTCTCCCCATCTCTTCACTACCTAACTCTATGGCCTTAACTCTCTCTTTCATGGAAACTCGAACTTTATTGTTCTCCTCAAAATCGACATACCCTTGTTCGACAAGCTGATCAAACCCCCAGAACAGCCCCTTTTCTTTAATCTCCTCATACACATCCCACAATCCGCCAAACAATCCAGCTCCATTTACACTCTCCTCCATTACAGTAATCGATTTATCCGAAAACCCGGATCCGGGAAGGTCAATCGCTACAGTGTGGACGTTCCTATGGGCTAAAAACTTAACAACATCCTGAAAAGCAAAAGAGCTACAGGCTAAACCATGTATGATTAGAACATGGCTATCCGAGTTAATTGGGCCCTGGTGAATGGAGAAGACTTCGATTTGGGGGTGATTAGGGGCCGTTTGGACCTTGATTGTGCGGCCATTGGAGTAGTGAGTGCGGAGAACTGGGGGGAGATTGAGGAACCAAGTTCTAGGGTTTTGAGGAGAGAGAGAAGAGAGAAAGACGCAGAAGAGTGTGATGAGGGAGACAATGAGTGTGAAGTAGAACCAGAAGGGAAATGGGTTTCCGGCGGGGACGGGCGGCGGTTGTGGGGGCGGCGAGGTGGGTTTGGAGGCGGGTTTTGGGTTTTGTTTGGATTTGCGGAGGCGTGGTTTTGAGGAATCGGGCTCTTCAGTTATGATCGCCATTGTTGGAATTACAACTGTGAGGCTATGGCAAGAAGTATGAACTTTGAAGGAAAAATGTATTTTGTGTAAAGTGTAAAGTTGAGATTCAATTGCAATTGGTTCATCTTTTTGCAGAAGCGTGAAGTATTCATTTCAAACATTTTTTAATAAAAGTTAAATTCCAACTTTTGGTTCTTCATGCTTTTAGTTCGAAATTTTAAATTTTACTCGCATTGTTAATATTTATTTACCATTAAAGAAAATAAAATAATGATCATTTTGCAATATTATAAAGAAATTACTGGCAAACTTCATATTCTAATTAAGGGATGTTCTGCAGGGTTGCTGCTCACGAGAATTGTTAATGTTAATGTACCTACAACATATTAAAACATGTGATGAGAAAATATAGAATAGTGTTCTACATGCTAGCATGGTAAAAATCGTGCTAGACATTTTTAGATCTGGCCTCAAATTTTTTTCCAGTTTGATCTTAAGTTATGAATACCAATTTCTTGCTGAAAATTAGGTGATCCAACAAATAACATTCTAAATTTTCTCAAATGTTTTGATTCTACAATTTTAAGTGAACTTGAAACCTAGATCCAACAAAAAAATACACTAACCTCAAATGTAAGATAGATATTGATTAGCTTTGGTCAACTAAGTTATGGTCCTTTTTTTTTTTTTTTTTTTTTTGGAAGTTACATCCCTTTTTTTTCTTTTCCATGACTCGAACCCAGAAGTCAGGACCTAAGACCTAGATAGTGGTGCTCTAACCACTTGAGCTATCCCACTTTGTCACTACTTTATTGTCCTTGCACATTTAAAAAAAAAAAAGTTACAACCTTCCTTTATGAACTCGAAATTCGTTTAACTAGTGATTATGACATTGACATCAGTCTAATGGAAGTGTGGTCCTTTACTAAGTGCTAAGTGCACTAAACAATGCCAGTAGGATTTGTCAGTAAATTCTCATTTTTATTCGCAAAACCTTCTATAATTTTACGGGCCAACAACATGTTGACATCTAAGTGCGCGATTTCACCGCGATGTAGGTGCAATTTTCACCGTGAGTGTGTGCGATTTTCACGCACAAGTGTGTGTGCGATTTCCTCTTCGTTTCTCTCTTCTCTTTCGTTTGTTTCAAATCTCTCGATCAAGTTTTCCCCCTCATGTAGATCTGCAAAATAATCTGTTAGATGCTTTAGTCGCCGCCGCCGTCGCCGTTTTCATCAGATCTAGGGTACAGATCCTCAAATCTACCTGTTCTAGCCGACCGCCGTCGGCCGTAGCTCTCGCCGCCGTCGCCGCCGTTTGTTTCAGCCATCTGTTATGTAATTTTCCTTCGTTTCTTGTTAGGGATCAATGGAGATTTTACCCGGAACGGAGCCACGGTGGTCGTTCGAGTATTTCTTCATTGATCCTGTTTACTTTTTTTTCTAGGTAGTTTTGGATGCTTGCCTAGTTTTTTGTTTTGGTTTCTGTTGTGCACGTCTAGTTGTCCATGTTGGGACTTTGCTGTAGTTGTGAGTTTTTTTTGGTGGTTGGGCTCTTCGAGATAGGAGAGCTCTGGTGCTTTGGTACCTTTAGATCGGGTACTCGGTGGAACTTTGTCTTTTTATTCTGTTTTCTATTTTGGATTTGAGAACACCTTAGTGTGGGGTTGTCTCATTTAAAGATTGAAGACCTGGACACTTGGTAAGGCAAAGGGAAACTCGTCTTTCCTCTTCACGCGATTGGAGTGGACGGCGATATTTGTTTTGTTTGAAGATCAAGATTTTAAGCTCGTGATTTGTATCTTTATTTTATGATCTTGTAAACCCTCCGTAAAAAAAAAGAAAAAAACATGTTGACATCTAAGGTGCCATGTTTCATTTTTGGAGGAAATGTCCTTTTCTTTTGCAGAAAAATTAATGTTGTATACTAGTCCCTCGTACACAATAACTATGTCTCTATGGTTAGACATATATTTTAAGAAAAAGTAATAAAATAAATGTGGGATGAAGTAAAAAATAAAATGATTATTTTTATAAAAAGAAATAAATATACAGAAAAATAAGGAAAGTGAACATATTTTTTATAAAAATGTTGTATAATTGGACTTCGTTCCTCGTACAATGTGGTTTGAAGGTATTTTGATCGGTTTTGATAAGATTTTTGACAAAATAATTTCATGATTTTACTATGAGTTTTTACCCCAACTTGTTCAATTCATATATAAATAACAAAATGGATGGGTAAAGTATGTGATAAATCAATATCGACAGACGACTGTTTTTAATTACTTTCTCAACAATCAAAGTTCACTACATTTATCCGTAAAAAAAAAAAGAAAAAAAAGTTCACTACATTTATTCATTTCTATCTCATACAAAGTGTGATAAAATAAGTGAACACAATTTTTAAGTAAATGTAATAATTGGTAAAATTTTATGTATAAAATAAATAAATTAATTAATTTGTGTGTGAAATTAAAAGTAATAATATTTTATATAAAATTGTATAGATGAAATTTATAAAAAGTTTTTCATTTTAAAATATGTAAGATATGAAAAAAAAAAAGTGTGAAAGCCTGAAAAAGGTAATGCTGGAGTCGAGTACAATAATAAAAAAGCAAAACGTTAAGTCTTTTTTTCAACCTTATAATCATGTAACCGGCAACAAGGGGGTTCTACAGGTTTTGAGCTTACTTTTTCATTTTTTTTTCCAATTGTTTTTTGAATTTCTGTTAAACTTTAAAAATACAAATAAAAAAAACACTTAATAGTACTACAAAGTTATATTTTGAAAATTAATCAGACTGAATCCAATTGAAGAAAGTGGAGTTTCTAAGAACAAAAATAATAAACTTACATGACTAAAAAAATATTATTCCTAATAAAAATAATAAAGAAAGGGGGAAATTCATATGATAACCAAGGACAGGTTGAGAGTTGAGATAAGATGAAATTGGACGAAAAGTGCAAATCAAAATCATATATCAAAAAGAGGATGCCATTGCCAATCCAAAGGATACATTAGTAATGAAGGATAGCCAAGTTACTTACCTGACCTGACAATCAAATCGACTTGAATAGAAACACACGAAAGAATTGATCGACCTTACTATGTCTAAACGAGATTTACACACACCTTTTACAACAAAAGAAATACAGTAGTAGTAAATTGCAGGAGAAGATTAAAGTCAAAGAATATCTTTTGCTAGCCTCACTGGCTTGTCTTGCAAAAACGCAATGTCACTGCTCGCTGTCGTAAGCAGATGATGGTCTACATCGTCCCCATCGCTCTCTGCTGATTCCGATGATGCAACAACAATGTCACTTCCATCTTCTGTTTAACAAAAATAAACATAAATATTGTAAGATAGAAGAAAACACTGGACCAGGTTCACATGAACCCTCCTCTTCAAAGTAATATTGTTCAATATACTAAATTGATTTTATGTGTTAGTCTTCTCAAAATCACTAAATTTTGAGTGTTAGACAGTTTACTGAGCCCACAATAAAACTTCTGTGAACCAATTCCATGGAAGTTTGTCTTCGATTATAGTATTTCAACAAAAACAAATATTCCATCAAGAATCAAACTCTAGTGTTAGTCTCGGGGAAAAAGCTAGACATGTCCTATGGATCTTGTATTTGATCACACTTTTCCTAGATGCAGAAAGCCATCGCAAAGAAACTGAGAAAGAATACAATAAGCCATATATTTATGTCTACTGACTACAATGCTTAACATTGATTTTTCATTAAAAAAAAAACTTCATTTTTTGAATTTATAATTATTCAAGAAGAATTTGGAAGGTATCATCAGAAAGGTAAAGAATAATATGTTAACACCTTTTACATGTGTGATGTGTGGCACTTGTATCTTCAAGAAAAGTTGGATTTATTCAATTTCCAAGTTTCAGTATGTGGTAACTAAGGATAGACAGCCTAATACAGATGCCAGGATTGTCTTTTCCTCCCAAACAATTTTAGCTTTCATTCTCTACTTCTCTTACAGATCATGAAAACCCGAGTAAAAAAAATTCACATATATTAATCCCATACTAACGGAAAATGTTGAATCAATCAATGGATAAAGCAATATGGTCCAAATCATAAAAACTTGCCTGAACACAATTCAACATCAGGAATATTTGCCACTTGAGTAGCCTGGATACTTTCGGGTAGCAGACAGTTACAGAAAGAACCTGAAATTACAGGTGAATATGCATGAGAGGAAAGATCAGAGATAGTATAGATCATATGTCTACAAGTGCTTATGGAATAAAGGTCAATTTCTGTATGGACTTTTTCAAAAGGGGTTGCAAGTATTAGGGGTTTCAAAAGCCATAAATTTAACTATCAGACACAAAGAGACTTCCCTAAATGCCTGTTTGGATGTGTTTCCATGAAGTACCTACACAAAGTACCCTCCCGTCCTCTCTCTCTCTCTCTCCATCTATCTATCTATCTATTAGCAGACACTGCATACGCTTTAAGGGCATGACTGCTTGTGTGATTTGCACCAAGAAAGGCTCATCACTGTGTGTTATCTTAACAAGGAGCTAAACTGAAAGAATCCATGTAAGTAATGCAAAAAGAAATCACTGCTCACCCAATCGAGCTAGCCGATTAACCCATCCAGGTATAGGTTTTCCAGTGAGACGCAAACAAACTTCATCAGTGAAATGATTACAATTCTTAGAAATCAAATTGTATGTGTCCCCATGATAGTTGCTGGAAATATGCTCCATAAATGACCGAAATTCTGAACGAGATAAGTCAATACTTCCCAAAAGGATTGAACGCCTAAAGATAAAACCAGGACAACTTCTAGGTTCAACCTCAAACACTCCACTCGTTGGGTACTCATGAGCTCCAAAGCCATATTCCAGACCATGTGCTGTTTCATAAAATTGACAAGATGAATTACAAAATGTAAAAGGTATAGCACAAAGATTAAACATCTAAAAGAGATGGATACCATATTAATGCCAAAAGAACAGTTGCAGAAATACAAACAAAAAGGCCATTTTATTACACTTTCAAATGAAAGGATGCTGTCCAGTGGCAAATAATTATTGCTAAATTGACCCAATTTAAGGCTAAATTATGTTATTTCACTATCACCATATATGACTCCCACATAACCATTTAAACACGATGAAGGTAGAATACAACACAAAACAGTGTAGCAGTGCATACGTTTTTTATATTAGGCGTGAAGTTCTAGAGAATTCATGAACTGTACAATTCCGTATAGGCAACAGTTGCAATGGATATATGCAATTTTAGTTCCATAAACTAACTAAAATAAGTGGCAAAACCATACATACGAAAGGGTGCAATGGATATATACCACTTTCATTTCAACAATCATTTCCATTGGATATCTACTTCTCTCAGATATCTGTTCTTAAATTTGGAACTGGATAATAATGAACAATGAAATCTCAAGTGGAAGAAATTGGAACAAATTGAGAAGCCATGCTAGAGCTGAAACCCTTCATTAATAAAGCATCAACCAAGCTTGAATATGTGGGCACAATGCACGTATAAACACAGAAAGAATTCAGAAAAATAACTAAACATGAAAGATATATTAATATTGTCTGAAAAACAATAGCATTGAAACCATCAGCAATATGAAGCACTGAGGGAGATAGAAGTTTTCTTCAGTAGTACGAAAAGTAAAAATATAAACCTTACATCTGAAAAAGATTTTTGTTTTTTAAGAAAGGATGACATTGAGACTAGGCCAAAATTTTAAACATAACAAACTTTTGAACTTTGATATCATCTTTGTTGCTGCTCAGACCTTATGGATCAATGGATGGGAAAAACGTCAACATCAAAATCCTAGAATACATCCACTCCAATTCTACATGATCTTTTACGGTATATGCACCTACCGCAACTGCAACTTGTAATAAACCTCGAAACTGATATTTGAGGCGATGTCCAACGCATGATAAGTTAATAAAGGTTTCAAATGTTGGATCTTACTAGAGGAGAGCAAATTTGCAGATTTAGAAGTCAAATTCAAGCTTTCATAAATCTTTCAAGCACAACCAAGTCACGCCATGAAACCGAATCTTTAATATGTAGTGGTAGTCATATGCAGAGATATAAACCAAACTGCCCCTAATATATATTCAAGCTTCTGTAGAGAATAAAGATAAACCAGCCTCCAGCACATTATCATTAAAAAAAAAAAAAAAGGAAATCAATCCAAATCAGCTAAGTTAACTATTTTGCTAGCCAAGGGCCATCAAACAGACTAGACGGGTTACCTAATTAACATATCGTTATTTATAGTTAAAAAGGAGAACATTAGCTAAAATCAAAGGCCAAAACACGAAAAGAAAAAAAGGCACATATAAATAATTGATAAGAAAGTGAATCAATTATACCTTCAATACCGGAATGAAAAATTCCGCAACCGAACCAATAAAGATAGTTGTTTATGGGGGTGAGATCATAAATATTTAGGTAAAGCATTGATCGACTTTTCTCCTTGTTTCCCTGCTCCGATGGTGAACTCTCTGAGCTCGATGAGATTGGGAACAATCGCATTGTTTATATCACCGACGCCTATTCCCGCACCAGTAAATGCTCCAAATCTATACGTATATGTGAATATTTGTATTTGTTAAATCTCAAGAGCTCAACATCTTAATTACTCCAGAAACCCTGACAAAAGAAAGAAAAATCAGCAAAACCACTTGAATTATAACAAAAGAACAAAATCCCCAATTTTAGATCAGAAATTTAGGGGGAAAAAGGAAAAACGTTTAGGCGATTGAATTGGTAGGGCAAATGTATATATACCTTGATAGTTTCGGGAAAAAAGGTTACAAATCGGTGTGTACATTCGAGGGAAAAAGGAGAATTTACAGAGAGCAATTTGCAGATGTGAATGTGTCGGGGACTCGGAATGACGACAGCTTCCCAAATCCCATGATGGAGGAGAGAGAGAGAGAGAGAGAGAGAGAGAGAGAGACTCTGATATTTTAAAGAGCTGTTTTTTTTAATTTAATCCTCCTTCCAATTATTATTAACACAAGATTTATAATAGGTCTTTTTTAATATTTCTACACTTTTTCTTAATAAGATTATTTGAACACTTTCTTTCTCTCGTAATAATGGTAGGTCTCGTAATATATGAAATTGAGTTGACCAGGTTAATGTTCACCGTTTATTTGATTTTTTTTTTTTTTAAGTAAAATATTTTTCTTTGGTAATATTTTTTTTAGTATTACACTTCTCAATTCTATGTGATTTACACTTTTTAAAATAATATTTTTAGTTATATTCACGTACACTTTTTGGTAATTGCACCTTTTAGATATATAGACATATTTTCAATTATAATAACTTACATTTTTCATTAAAATATTGTGTTGCACTTTTCAATTATACTGACATGCATTTTTAAATAATATTGTGTTGCACCCTTTCAGTCATACTAACTTGCATTTTCTAGTTATAATGACTTACATTTTTCATTAAAAATTGTGTTGTACTTTTCAATTACAGTGACTTACATTTTTTTTAGTAATATTGTGTTATACATTTTAATAATATTGACTTACACTTTTCAACACACTTTTAGAAAAAAAAAATTACCAACAAAATAAAATTTACAAAAATTTACAAAAAAAAAAAAAAAAAAAAAAGTTGACCAACTTAACTGAATTCCTTGTATTTGTATGAAATTGATTCTATACAAGACCAATCCCATAATAATAGGTTTTATGTGTCACATTTATTTCAACATTTCCTTTTTGCCTTAATAATAAGTCTTAACAATTATTTGAACTTTTTTTTGTCCATTTTAAAATTATTTGTACATTTTTTAAAGAAATTTATGCAATCTTTGTAATATTGCACTGATGAGTTTGTGCACCTCAATTTTTGTGTCAAGGTCGTATGCAGTTTCAAAGTATGATTGGTCCACCTCTAATGGTTAGTGAGTGTCTTAACAAATATATTAACGACGACTTCGAGTTCAACTTGAAGATATGAATACATAATCTTTCCATGTACTATTACATAGTTTCAGAATGAATTTTATTGTTACAATAACAATAGAAAAATGTCAGAAATTTTGTAACATAGATAATTAAGTTTTAAGTCAAGAAATTTAGAGGATAAAAATTAATATTGGTATTGTTTATGGGACAATAAATGTATTTATCCCATCTCAAATAAAACATGATGTTACTATGTTAGTTTATTCACAAATTCTTCAATGCACAAATTGCGCCTCATACAACTATTATCGTTTCTTGCAATTTGTATTATTACCACATCACTTATCAAACTTGCATGTAATATTCCATTATTCTTCCACACAATATAACTTATTACTCCCTCCGATTCAAAAAGTTTATCGCATTTGAACTTTAAATTTGTTTTAAAAAGTTTGTCGTTTTTTACTAATTTTACCAATGATCTCCCTAAATTGCCCCTATTCTTTTGGAAATATATTAATTACGATTTTTTTTGAAAAGGTCAAAAAAATGATGGAAAAGGAAGGTGGAAAAATAAAAGGAAAAAGAGAAGAAAGAGGGAGAAAATAATGAGGAGTAAATTTGTCAAAAATATATGTTCCTTAATTTTATACAAAATGAGAAATGCAACAAACTTTATGAAACGGAGGGAGTATTTTATAAGGAGAAGTAATATATTACTTACTTTATTTGGGTAGATTTTTTTTTTGGGTAGATTTAGTTGACTCTTATATCAATGTTACTATGTTACTAGTTTATTTGGGTAGATTTAGATGACCATTAATCCAACTTATTTGTAAACACGTCATACGTTGTCAATAACGCCTTGCCTTGAGAGACACTTCATTATATTTAAATTTAATTAACCTAAAACCTGATATAAATACAATTAAATAATTTGATGAATGATATCGCATGCATATATTATTTTGATGATAGCGAATATTGCAAAGATGTACACTTCTTTTACTTGACAAGATTAAAAAAAAAAAAAATCACATTTGATGTACACTCTGGTCCATTTGATGTATACAATTTAATTTTATTCTTTTTAAAGGAAAAAATTAAAATATTTTTCTCTCTTTTAAGAGTGGGGCTAATAACACCGCATAAAATGTTATACAAACCCCATAATTTTAAATACAAAAATAGATAAATATAAAATGACTAAGTAACCCTTACATAAAGAAGGAGTAAAGTAATTAAAAAAAATTGAAAATAAATGTAATTAAAATATAAAAATATTTTTAAAAAATCAACTAAATCTTTAAAAAAAGTAATTTACGTAAATTAGTTAATTTTTTTGAAAAAATTCTGAGAAAATAAAACAGATAATTAAAAAATATAAAAAAATCATCAAAAAATATTTAATAAATTGTTAAAAAATAATTAAATTAAAAAAATCAATAAAAAAAAAATTTATTTAATTTTTTAATTAGATATTTATTTATGATCGAGTTAATTTTTCTTTCACTTTTTATTTTATTTAGTTTTTTTTTAATTGAAACGTTAACTGATAATTTAAATTTATTTATTTTATAAATTTTATTTGATTTATTTAATATTTTTCAGATTTTATTTAGATTTAATTGATTTTTCCATTTAAATATTTTTTAATATTTAGTTGATTTTTTTTAAATATTTTCAAGTTTTATTTAGTTTTTTCGTATTATAGAAAAAAATTAATTAATTTTTTAAATTTATATATACTTTGGAAGATTTATTTGAATTTTATAATATTTTTAAATATTTTATTCAATTTGTATTTGTTTTGAAGGATGAAGGGTAAATAGGAAAGAATTGGAGTATGTTTAGTAATAAATTTTGATTTTTAAATTTTAATGGGGTGTGTATAACATTTGGGGTTTGTATAACATTTTATGGGGTGTTAATAGCCCCACCCCTCTTTTAATTACTCGAACCTCGACCTTTGAATAATAAATAAGATCAATTTGAAAAACATATGTTCTTCTTCAATGGACGCCACTTTAATCTCTGATTATCTCCTCGCGAAATTCCAAACAATCTAACAATTTCGTGAAATTAACCCAGAAACCCACTCTTGTTTCTCGATTATGGAACCTATTTCACTCTGCAATTGCAATTCACCCCTGTTATTCTTCAAGAAATTCAGTCCCAATTTTCCCACTAATTCCACCTGCTACTGCCCTTCTATTTCTCCTTCTAAATTCAAACCCTCTCTTTCTTCATCACCATCTAGAGTGAGTTGTAGTTACAGTAGTGCGAGAAATGGCGATTCATCAAACGAAGAACACCCCACCATTTCTTGGGCATTTCGTGTTCTGGGAATTCACCCTCCATGCTCATCTGCACAATTGAAGGCTGCTTTTCGAACCAAGGTAATAATCATTTCCGTTTCTGAAAATTCTTTTTGAAATTTCCAGTGTTATGGTTTTTCAGGATTATTGAGGAAATTGTTCATGTCTTTAGTACGGGTAAAAAGCAAAAAAAGACCCCTATGTTTGATTAAATATGCACAGAACCCCCCATCTGTTTCATTAATTGCACAAAACTCCCTTATGTTTGGTATAAGTATACATGAAAGTCCACTTCCGAAAGGCAATAAATTGAAGCCTGAACTTACATAATTGTCCTCTGTATAAACAAATAAACTCACACAACACTCAAGCAGAAACACATAAATGCAAAACATAAACATATCAAAGGTGTTAAGAAGTGGATGGTGAAGATTTCCTGCATACTTTTACAGACATATGATTTTTATGCATTTAATGAAATATAAGAGGGGGATTCCATGCACAGGGGGATTTTATGTAGTTAATGGAACATGATGTGTTTTCATGCATACTATAATAAAAAACAGGGGGTTTTATGCATTTAATGAAACAAATGGGGGGTTTTGTGCATATTTAATCAAACATAGGAGGTTTATGTCTTTTACTCTCTTTAGTACTAAGGGAGTGTTTGCAAAAAAAATCATGCTTTTGAGGAAGTGATTTAATTTAGCGACTGTGAGAATAATTGCTTAATTGTAAAAGTGGTAAGTGTCTGCAAAAATATTGCAGAAGTTAGTAGAAACTAACAAAGGAATCAAAATAACCTTATAGCTTTGGTTAGATTAGTTAATCACTTGTAGGAGAAATAAAACACTCAAAAATGTTTTTCAAAAGTAAAAAAAGGGATTATAAGCTGGAGGAATCTTTTGCAAACACCCTCTAATTCAGTCTCTTGTTTTGGGAATCTGTGATCAGGTGAAGGAGTTTCACCCGGATGTGGCGAGAGATGCACAAAACTCGGATGCAATGATTCGCAGTGTGATTCAAGCTTACGAGGTAAATGTTTGTATCAATCTGTTTCTCTGTTAGTATTTTGTATCCTTTTGTTGTCTGTATTTTGTTCTGCCTGATTGCATTGAGTTTATACTGCATTTGACAATAAATTCTTGGGATGGTATTTGAAATTCAGTATATAGGTTTATGAATAGTATAAGGTGCAATTAGATTTTGTAGGATTTGACATAGTAGATTTTGAAACAGTGAGTGATAATGAGATTACTATATTGTAAAATACAGTGTAGAAATGATTGAGTGATTGTGCAATGATTGACGTGTTGTAAAATAGAGTGTTGAGTTGATTTGATAATAATAATTTTAAAGTGGATGATAGAAGATCGGTGGTGTATTGGAAATTGTATTCGAGAAAAGTAAAATACATGTATTATAGGTATTTTAAGATAAAATTTTGTGTGATCACCTCCATATGAAATAAATCTTACTCATTATTCCAAAAGTTGAATTGTGTGTATATGTGGGCTCAAAAGAATATGGGTGGGGTGTATATTCTTTGTCATCCATACACATATCCAGTATATAATCTGCGATTCAGCCGACTTGCTTTCTGAGTTATTCTGTAGCTGATTATTATGAATCTGATAAGGCAGATTATATCAATATACATCAACCTGTTGCCATATGAATGCTTCCTATCTATCTTCATTGTTTTAGGCCTTGTGTTGTTATAATTCTAAATATGTACAATTCTGTTGTAACTTGTTGATTAGAGGAATGGCTAATCAACCCTAATTTGCTACATCGAACAGATTTTAACCGACTGCAGCAAATCAGAAATTATTGAAAGGTAAACCAGACATTCTATTATTCCAATGCTTCTCCTCATCGAGCATTAGCTGATGTTATAACTAGTGTGCATTGTTTATACATACTTATATGGACAACTTTGAACAAAACATATGTATTTCATGATCAAATTTTATCAGTTGGTCAGACTCTGCAACTTAACTTATTTCATTTTGAGCGTTTTTCCATTTCATGAAGCATTTCTATAGAAACAAACTTTAAAAAATGAGTCCAGATATGACTGATATATTTTTTTTGATTATATGAATGAAACTAACATAGCCTTTGTTTTTATGACTCCTGACCCCATTTTCCAAATAAATAATTGAAGATCTAATGTTGTTTTTGTTTAAATTGCAGTAATTTCATGATCTGTTATTTCATTTGGTATATAATACTATGATGCTTTTGCAATTATTTATAATGTTCATCCACCAAATGTTTTGTATGTTCAGAGAATGTATGGATCCCTTTGACCAACCAGAATGTGAGGCGTTCGATCTCTTTGTCAACGAAGATGTTTGCTTTGGCAAAGGTACAAACTCTTGGCATATTTGTTTCTTGAGAGTTGGTCTTATGTTTTACTCATTTAACTGGTTCACAACTATCACTTTATAATTTAACAACTAATACTTTTTAAAAATACACAAACTGCTAACCAGTTGCACGATAAACTGATTTACATAATACTTTGTCTAACATATAGTAGATAGTTGTAGCTTTGACTCTTTACAAACAATAGTTGACTCATTTGAATATGTGCAGGCTGTCCATATTCGTGCGTAGATACCGCGCCTCATGTTTTTAGATTTTCTTCGGTTACAGGGACTGCACATGCAGCTTCTCAAGGTTTGCTCCTTCAATTTTTGGAAAAGGAATCAAAATAAAAAAGAAGAGAAAAGGAAAACCTCTTGATCCATGCCATCGCCTAGGTTGAAATCTATTCTTCGATTTTTAATGAATCCATTCTTCTTGTTTTCTTTATCAGGGCACGGTGAAGACTATCGAGTTCAACGTGCAGTTGGTCTGTGTCCAAGAAGTTGTATTCATTACGTTACACCATCACAGAGAATTATCCTGGAGGAACTTCTTGATAGGTAAAACATTCATGCCCTTCGCTCATTTTCTTTAGAGTAACATTTCGACGCACCAATTACACCGTCTAACTAGTGCAAATTTGACCCACTAATTTCAACCAAATATTTGTTTTTGCTTTTTGCGAAAGAAGCGTGTATTGAAATACTGATATAGGAGTATTTCAACATGCAACCTAGTAATAGTTTTATTGCTTGATTGCTGCTAAAATCACGATATTTGTGTTAATAACAGTTAAATCTAGACCATTGAATAATAAGCAAATTAAACACCCATTTTTTTTTAAAAAACAAAATTGAGCTTTTGGACAACCCCCTCTTGCCTGAGTCATGTGTTGATGCAACTGTCCGACCCGCACAAGAAGGGGCAATTGTGTTATATATGTATGTTTGATTTCCTATTGTCAAAAAATATCATGTTGTATTAAATCACTAACAAGTAATAGGTTGCTAACATGTTAATGTGTTATTTGTAAATTTTATCTTGCTTAAAAGGTCGACTCAAACACCAACCCACATCGTTTTCGGATCCGAAATTACCACTCCTACTTTTATGAAATGTTTTCCAATATATTATTCTGGTTTTTTGGTCCGAGTCAAAATTCATCCTCTAATGTTGTGAATATTCAAACCTTGCAGCATCATGGACATGCCGTATGATACATCAGCTGACGCTGAGTTCCTATATACTCTCATTCTAAAAGCCAAATTAGAGAATTATCGATACCAAAGTGCTACTGCTAAGAAGAAGAACAAGGCCTCAGGCAAGCATGTAGATTGGTTCTAAGCTACATACATTACTTTTGCACCATAATTGGTCATGTAAATCACGACTGTAAATATACATGTGTTTTGATTTAGATATACACATACAGTGGGAAGTGCAAAAATTATCTTGATATCACCTTCATGAAACGATTCAGTGAGGAGAATATTCCAGCTGCTTGATCAAGAAATGATGGTCCCTTCTCTGAATTATCTTGCCCTCCAAAAATATTCTTCAAAATAAAATTTGTAAATTAGAATTTGTTTATCAACTCAACTAGCAGTGTTCATGCAATAGAGCAACGAACCTCGAGGTCATCTATATCAGGACGACGTATCAGTTCCTCGGCCAGCACATACCTGTTGGGCCTCTCCTTATCGTCGTAAAAGACCTTCCACATCCTGATGGTGAGACGACGAAAAAACATTATATAGTTTACCCTGAATGAACACCTCATAGAAGGATCGATCCTGATTCTGATCAGAGGTTGGCCATTAGGGTTTAAGTGCTTACCCTGGGTAACATCTAAATACAGCACCAGTTGGAAGAGGCCTCATCGAGTAGACAGTTGTAAATTTGCTGCACACAACATACACAGACTTCAGAAAACACATCTTTAAGTGGTCATGACTAACAAATATACTGTGATTTAACAATGATTCTTGGTCTCGTGTTAGCAGATAATGACATCTTTCAAGGGTATCCTCACCTCAAAAAGTCCCGTCTTAAGCGACGAACATTGATCCCAACTCCAACGTCCTCACTAATAAGACGCGGGTTCCACATGATGAGAGGCCTAGGCTAACAAAAATATGTGAACTTATTTTAAAGAATGGTCTTAGCTAACTGCATTGTGCTACAAACAAAGTTTTAATATGCTTGTTTAGAGATGAGGAGAGGGAATAATGAGAACTTAATCTTACCGGATCATCCGAGAGGTCAGATGCAATTTTTTCGACATACTTCAACATCTGATAATCAGGAACCACCATCACAATAATCTCGTCTTCACTGCTCACAGGCTTCCGGTCACCTAGACTGGATATTGGATAAATAAATTATAAATCACGTAAAGGCGAAAACAATTGCTAAGGAGACCAGAGAAGTAACGGAGACCAACAGGGGACGACGCTCTGTTATTTAAGTCTGGTAAGTTTACTAATTTTTTGTTTCAGCACACTCCACTTTTCTGAGTTGAATTTCATGAACTTTCAAATTCAACTTTTTAGTCCTTTAACCGGTTACAACGGGTTAATAACCGGGTTTAAAAGTTAGCAGGACAAAATTCAATAACTATAAAAAAAATTTAAAAAAATGTCACGTCAACTCAAAATCGGTTGCTCACCCACTGTAGCCGGTCAAACGACTAAACAGTAAAATTTGAAATTCAATTCTGGAAAGAGAAGGCAAACTTAAAGGACCAAAAAACCTTTTCCCTTATTTAATTTCTGAAACCAAAATCTGTTCGAATAGAGGCGCGTTTCGCATTGCAATAGATCGAATGGCAATATTAATGTTTACAGTTGAATTGATTTAAATATATTGCCACAATTAATGAGAGGAACAAATACTTGTGGCATGATTTACCTGGAGAAACCGAATGCAGCATCTTTCCACTGATACTTTAGTAGTGCAGCAGCACCAGCATCAGGAAATATGGCTTTAACTCTCTATCACCAAAAGATGTGTCAATATTTTTGAAATAATGTACGGGTAGATTACGGTACATTTTGCACATGGAACTAAAAAATGCCCTGATTGAGTAAATAACATAGGTTATGCAAGTCAATGCAGTGGATATAGAAATGCTCAGAGTTGGATGTATATTCATGTGGAGCGAAGAAGAAGCATAAAAATGTTATGGGACATGGATATATATGTGTATAATTTATTCAGGGCTAACAGAGAAGTTGTATTCATATATAAGATGATAATCAATCAAGTAGTGAGTCTCAGTAGGGGTGGCAATTCGTATTTTTTGTGTCGTGTTTCGTGTCAACACGAAAAGATTAAACACGAGAGAACACACACACGAAGAAATTTGTGTCGCAAGAAATGTTAGATAAGATTAAAAAAATAAAACTTGCAATATAATATTACATGTTAACACGATATGACACGATAAGGAAATACAGAATCTCCAATAAAACGACAAAATATCAAGTCATATATATAGTCTAAACTTTTTTCCCTAGTTTAACAGGTTGACACAAACATGACACAACACAAACGACACAAAAATTCCGTATCCTTATCGTGTCAACACAATAACGACAAAATATTGTATCCAGAATTGCCACCCTAAATCTCAGTGATAAAATACAATTATAGAAAGTAGAAATATGAAAAACTAACCTGGCCACCTGTTGCTTCAATAAGTGTGTCCAAGAAGATCTTTGACATCTGCCAGAGCTCAAATTGCGCCCCTTCATCGTCCAGAAACTGAAACTGTGGAATTAATAGCTCCACCTACAGAGGAAACAAGAGAATTGCAGAGAAAATAACTACAATGACAGAATCCGCAAATAACTACTACCAAGGTTACACATAGAAAATGGAATAACATAAGTTAATTTCTCTTGGAAAATAGTTGGTATTAACTGAAAAAACATTTGAAAACCCAGATTGAACAACAAATCCCCAATCACCATATTGAATCTGCTATTTCTATGGGTCAAGCATTAATTTTAGTGAGCAGTACAGAAACAGTTTTCATAGTTTAATTAGAATAACAATTCACAATCCAGTTTTATTATTTAACTGCTAAACCCCCAAATCACTTTCCAATTGCAGGTTCCTCATAAGTGAAGTGCAATCTCTAAAACCTGTGCATTGAATATGCCAGTTTACAGAGACAAAAACGAATGCTTGCAAGCACTTACTATCGCTCTCATTCCTCCTGAAGAAACAAACTCTGCACTTGCTTGGCCTGATTGATAAACTGCACCCTCCAAATCAGAAGGTAGGCAACTGAAACACAAATTGGATGAAGGTAAGGCTTAAATATTTAGATCCTCTTGCATCCAAAGATTAGGAGAGAATTTCAACACATTGAATAATATTTTACTCACTGAGGGGGCGCTTGGTATAAAATTCTTTAATGAGAATGAGTATAAAGTAATTGTGGTGATTAATTAGAATAAAAAATTATCAATTCACTTTCATCATACTCCATAAGACTCAAAACAAGTTAATCACTGTCCCATTTTGATTAACTACCTCCCCTCCTATAATCATTTTTTATATTCACTTATTCCTAGATTAGAGCAAAACATTAACAATGTAAGCAACATTCTAATAGTATTTCACTATTCAATGATTCTCATTACCATTTCCATTAAAGATTTTGAACCAAGCGCCCCCTAAGTTTTGCATGTATAAGACTATAAGTATAAGCTAGTACGAAACTAGGAAAGGAGATACAAAATTAACTTCACTCATACAAAATGGAAGATTTATTTCCTATTTTATGGTTCAAGAAAAGCTTGTCATGCTTTATCAATACGAAAAACTAGCATACACTAGACAGGGGTCATGTTTATTAAGTCATTATGGAAGTTGGAACTCGTATTCATGCAAGTGTTTAGAAATAATGACCACTAAATCAGTCATGTTGATTCTATGATTCGGAACTCAAACAGTTTTCCTTGTCATTAATCTTACTATGAGATAACTAAGTTGTAGGAAATTTATAATCAAGAATATTGCCCTAAAAAATCTCCAAGCGATATCAAACTTGTTTGCAAGATTACGTTGTCATAGCTTGGTAATTAACTACCTATATGTAGGATGAACCTCAATCACAATAAGAACTGGAGCATCCAACACATTTTCTATAACATGATTTCTATACAGTTTCTCCTTTACAATCATCATCATGTTATTCAATTAACTCTTCATCACTTCCCTACTTAATAATTGAAGAAAAAATAGGATTGATAAAAAATACAGTGTATCATCATTTTCACCTATAATCTTCCACATATTGCATCTACAAATAACTAAAGCATCTCTAAGAAGCAATTGTTCACGGAACGTGGGAGCAACAACTTACAAAAAAAACATATCATCATTTTCACCTATAGTAATAGTAACAACAACATCAGCAATGACAGATTAGTAGTGACATTAACTACTCAAGGGAATTAAATGGTAATTAAATAAAAATTGAAAATCACCTGTCATCCTCTTCAACTTGTTCAATTTCCTGAATTGATGTTTGTTGCAGGTCTTCAATGTTTTCTTCGCCTTGAAATTTGTCAAACTTGGCGCGAATCCTAGAGTTGGAAATGATTCCGAGACGCGAGTTTCCATTAAAGGCGGCAGTGTTGGTGTTGGAGGAAGAAAAGCGAGAGGCGGAGGAGGAGGGTATTCTGGTAATTGAGGGCATTATGCAAGCCATGTTTGAGGCCATCACGCACACACAGTGAAACTGAAACACCTCAACTGATAGAATTTCTTCAATAATCGAGTGTGGAAGGATATACGAGACCACAATCAATGTGGCCAATCATGACCTTCCACGTATGATAACCCAATGGATTTCTAAAATTTCCTTTGCTGTACTTATTTATTCAGTTGGGCCGTCCGATCCACTGGGTTTTAATGCAATATAGACAAATCCACAGTTATTTGCACCCCATAAATTAACACTTCACCCACCTTAATTTTTATTACTCCCCGTCCACAATAAGTAGTACCATTGAAAGTGGGCACATGTTTTTAAGAAAATGGTAGATAAAATAGATAAAGTAAGAGTATTGTGGGTTTATTGTGAATAAAGTGATTGTTTGTGAATAAAGTTGATGACAATTTGAGTAATTAAGTGATGGTTGAAGGGTGATGATTGAAATAAAGTGTATGTGACTAAATTTTGTGGACGGAGAATATAAGGCAAATGGGACTACATTTCGTAGATGGAGAGAATATTTGACAATAAAAGTTATGATGTATAAAAGAAAAAGAAACCTAAAACCATAAGCTCACAGACCGAGCTAGAGGCCGGAGTGTCATTAAAACCTTACTTGGGAAAACTCTCCTTAGGGACAAAACTCAAGGTTAAGGAAAAAGGCAAACTCCTCTAAAATCAACGTCTAAAGTAAACTATGTACATATCATTATGCAAAAATGAAAGTAAAAAAGTCCGGAGGATATCCTCTCAAAATGTGGTTAAGTCTGGTATTTGTCATCACATCTACCGTCTGATTGGCCTCTCAAAAAGTGTGAGAGTACCAAATGTGCATGTCATCTGTGGGAGGATGGACGTGACTCCAAAGACCCTGTAGGCGCCAGGGTACAATAGGTGTGGAGCCCATCAGAGTGCTAACAGTCAAAATAGAATTTGACTCAATCCATAAGTAACGTCATCCTTGTGAACGAGCATACTGAATAGCAAGATGACTCATCATCAACTCCTCTTCAAAAGGAAGACCCCAACTAACCTCCTGAGCATAACTGCAACAAAGAACCCCATGAAATTCCAAAACACCGATTCCGCATGCAAGCTTCTTGGAGAGGATGTGGTACTGCCTTCAATATTGATCTTGTACCAACCCAGGTCCGGGGGCCCCCATTTCACAGACGAACCTTGTCGAATCGACCTATGACTGCTCGAAATTCCAAGGGACCTAGAAAATAGAAATCATCAGGTCCCGAATTGAACCATCTGCATGACCCCGATAAATACTTTTGGCCTCCCTAATACCTGCCACAATCTGTGCCATACACTATCTAACTGAAGGTGAGACCCTATCAAATATGTCCTTGTTACGTAAAGACCATATAGCCCAAATAATAATGATAAAGCTTGCCCTACATAACTTCAAAGACTGCGATCTCAGCCGAACTCTAGTAGCCTGAATAAAGATATCCAGGAAAATAACTCCAGTGTGTATGGTGATGCTAAAGAGGTGTGTCAGATGTTGTAGAACCTGCAAGGTATATGGGCAACATGCTAGCAGATGATCCAAAGACTCCATGTCACTGCGACAAAGCATACAAATCGATGGGCCCTGAACCCTAAAAGACGATAACTAATCAGTCGTGAGGAGTTTACCCCAAACAACCCTCCATATCACTGTAGATCGACACATTGGAATAAAAGAGCCCCAAATCCATGATGACAAGCTGATCCGAGGTAGGGGGATCTGAGCAAATTGTAGGCCACCCAGGAAGAGAGTTTATCTAAAAGAGTGCCTTCCCAAATATGTCTATTTGGACCCCGAAGAACCCAAGGATGTCTCTGATGATAATAGTGAACTCAGTAACAAAGCACTCCTCAAAGTGCCAACAACCCTCATAGAAGAAGTCACCAATAGTGCAACTAAGAGTAGCAGCAAACCAATCCGCAAGGCCGAGTCCCTCTGAAATAACATACCCCAACCAATTATCGTGCCAGAAACTAACTATCGATCATATGTCAATCAACCATCTCGACCCCTCACTTAGCCTCGAAACATGGACACGAATCCTCGGACCAATAAAAGAGACTCTCCCATAAGGGCGCAACCTGTTCTCTGAGTCGAAGTACCTCCTAAAAAGAAGAGAGGTGTCTGGAGATTTGTTTTGAAGAATATTCCAACTCAACTTACATAGGAATGAAGCATTCGCCAACCTGATAGAACGGACCCCATCCCCCCTTCACCTAGGGGGCGCAGACCCTCTGCCATGAAACTGAACAAACACCACTTTTACGATTCACATCTCCCTTCTAAAGAAAGTTACGCATTAGTCGATTCCACTTGACGGAGTAGTGAATCTGGCCATTTGTATACCATCATAGAATGAACCAAATCATGTGGATTTGAAGATATTTATATCAATGTTTTCAAAACCGGACCGACCGGTCACGGAACCGGTCCGAAACCCCCCTAAAAACCGTTTTTCAGGTTCGACCGGTCAAAATTGGTCAAAAACCGGTTCAATCGGTTGATATCCGGTCAGACCGGTTCATATATATATTTTTTTAATATTAAAATAAATTTGAATTGTCTCATTCATAAAATTAAGACAGTAAGTTACGCAAGCCTCCAAAGCCCAAACTATGATTACTATGAATTGATAATTTTTAGCGATAAAATCAATATTTAGAGTATAATATACTTCATATTATCCTATTTCACAAAAATACAGGAGAAATAGCAATCACTTGGAGAAGAATGAAGAATTGAAACTCTAATCCAGCTCTTTATAAGAATGTATATGGGCCTGGCTGGCTGCCTATTGTTTTGATAAATGAGACCCAAATTCATATACCTATATAGACTATTTAACATAAGACCCAAACTATATATTGAGCTAATATTAGGAATGTTGACCGGTAATACCCTTTCAAACATAAAAAATAAAATAAAAACTACTCCCTTTTTTAACTCTATTTAAGATTTTTGTATTGAACAACCTACTTTTTGTTTTTCAAATTTATGTTTGGATATATATATTTTAATGACACATATATAATATTTTAAAAAATACATAATAATTATTTTAACGGTTGGATCGAAGGTCCAATCGATCCAACCGGTTGAACCGTGAATCGATGACCTGTCCGGTTTGATCACTGATTCAGTTATGAAAACACTGATTTGTATAGTAGATAGTTGTCGTGGTGTTTTGATTTTATCGATCTGTCCTAAAAAAGAAGTAAAAAAAAAAACAGTTTTGTTGAAAAAAATAAAATCATGTTTGAAACTTGTAAGTTCCAAATTTCCTTTAAAGTGAAATTTCAATAATTTCCAATAATATAATGCTTATGATTGAGTACGTTACCAAAAAAATAAGTAGAGGCGGGGTATAAGTGAGAATTAAGATATTATTAATTATAAAATATTGTACCTTTAAATAGTTGGGAAAATAAATAAAAATTTAATCATATTCATATATTGACATGAATCATAGATCCTCACCCATTTCTCTATTTAAACGACGAATTTTTAATTTTCGTAGTGTTTATATATTTAAAAACACTACCATAAACTTATTAATTAAAATTAACACAATTTAAATTTGAGCTTTCGAGTAAGTAAAATTATTAGTGTAATTTTATAATTAATCTATCGATCGCGAGAATATCTATAGACTATAGTACTAGTATATAATTGGCAAACCATCTAAACAACCCTAATTATCTGGAATTTATGAAATGTTTCCTATTCAAATAAGCATTAATTTCAATTTTCCAACATTGTTACGTAGATATCTAAAATTATCCACGTGTAAAATTAGCCAAATATTTTTTTACCATGAAATTAATTATATAGTAGAATATTCCAAAAATGATGTTAATATTTTTTAATTTGTATAAATAGGAATTCCCAATGATGAAGAATTCACAACAATATTTTCGATGAAGATGGCAAAGATTGTGTGGTCATTCTTGTTAATGTTTATCATTGTTTCTCTCACCGGTAAGATGACATACATGAACTTATTTTCATTTTATTTTTTAGCTCTTTCATTCGATAAAACATAAATAGGTGAATAATTAATTAATTAATAATAATATTAGTCAACATTTTGATACACATTCTAATATTATACACATAAAAAATATTAATTGTAGCTAGTTTTTTTTTTCTCAAAAACTAATTTTCTTAAATCTACATGAAACCCAAAAATAATATTACTAAAATCTCTAAGCAAATGTATAAATACAAGGAAACGAATATTTTTTGATAAACAGCTGATATTATTTTAACAATTTTGATCCATTTCTTGTGAGACGAACTCACACAAAAGGGTGTCTTTACTCGAAATTATTAAGGATAATATCTTGTAAATTAGCATTAAGTGTAAATCGTAACGTTAAATCATCATTAGTGTAAATCGTAATGTTAAATCATCATTAGTGTAAATTGTAACGTTAGCTAATCAGATGAGATCACACCCCTCTCAATGTAATATAAATAGGAGTACCCTTATCAATGCAAAATATCTTTTCCATTCATCTTTCTCTATATGGTATAAGAGCAATTTTTTTGGCTAAAGCCATCTCTTACGATCCTTTTCATTTTCCTTTTGGTAATTTGGCCCAATCCTCCCATATTTTTCTTCAAATTTCGTAAAACCTTCTTGTTTCTACGTAATCTCCAGAATCGACTCGGCCTAAATCCCAAAACCCTAACCTGCGTGACGCAGCACACACCAGCGCCGCCGCATAACGCCACCGCGCTCCTTCATCCCCTACCTTTTTCCCTTTCGCTGATCGCTCCCATGGCCATCACCAGCATCAACTCTACGACGACTACATACTTTCCACATGCTGCTCGCGCGACATCGTCCATAGGCCCCCCACATTCCTCGCCTCATATTGCTCGCGCGATGCCATTGCCCAACGCCCCTGCCCCTCGGCAGCCACGCTCGTCCTCATCCGTCGGGCATGCGCCATCAGGTGCTCGTCCTTACCTCGGCAAATGCCAACTCTGCTCGTCGCTGCCCGGACTACAACCCCTCGACAGCCCAGCCTGCTGCTCGCCCCACTTATGCACACCCATCAACATACACATCCACCTCCTCGCCTCCTGCTCCAGAATGGATTTTAGATTCTGGGGTGTCACACCACATCACTACAGATCTTGCCAACCTTTCCCATCACTCTCCGTATGATGGTACCGATGGAGTCATTGTCGGTGATGGCAAACGCCTTGCCATCTCTCGTATTGGCACTCTTACATTCCCTCACATCTCCTGCTTATTTTTTCCGAACACCTTACTTGTACCCCATATGTCTCGAAATTTAATTTTTGTATCTCAACTATGTGCTGCGAATAATGTGGTGATTGCTTTCTCTGATTGTGACTTTCAGGTGAAGGATCCACGTACGGGGGACACTCTAGTGCACGGACCGCGCGTTAATGGACTCTATATTTGGCCAAACACTCTACCCGTCTATCCTGCTGCCTTTTCTGCTGCTCGCCATTCCCTACCCATCTGGCATGCTCGGTTAGGTCATCCCTCCTCTAAAATTTTGAATTTTGTCGTGTCCAACCATAGTTTAAACCTTAATAAATGTTCAAACTTCTCCTGTGATTCTTGTAAATGCATAAAGAGCCACAAACTACCCTTCAGCGACACTACTTTATCTTCGTCTATGCCCCTAGAATTAATTTTCTCTGATGTTTGGACGTCTCCTGTTCTATCTAAAGATGGTTACAAATATTATGTTATCTTTGTTGATTATTTCTCCAAATATGTGTGGCTATATCCGTTAAAACGCAAATCTGATGTCCTACCCACTTTCATAGCCTACAAAGCCCTAGTCGAAAACTACCTAAAAACCCAAATCACCACCCTCTACACTGACAACGGTGGAGAATTCATTGCTCTCCGCCCCTTTCTATCCTTCAATGGCATTACCCACCTCACCACCCCTCCCCACACTCCTGAGCACAATGGTGCTTCTGAACGTCGTCATCGACATATCGTTGACACCGGCCTTGCTCTCCTTCACCATTCCTCCATACCCCTCTCGTATTGGCCCTTTGCCCTTGCTGCCGCTACCTACGTGGTCAATCGTTTACCTAAAGTTGGTCTCTCTCTAAAATCCTCCTTTGAAACCCTATTCCACTGTCGCCCCCAACATCCTCAAACTCCGAGTATTTGGATGTTTGTGTTATCCCTGGCTTCGTCCCTACACCTCTCACAAACTTGCCCCTCGCTCCTACCCCTGTACGTTCATCAGATACTCTCAAACCCAAAGTGCTTACCTTTGCCTAGACCTGTCTTCCAACTGCCTTTACACATCTCGTCATGTCGAGTTTGTGGAAGACCAATTTCCTTTCCACCCAAAACCCCTCCCCCCTTCACCCCCGACTGCCTCGAACCCACCGAACACCGATTCGGTCCCCATGCCTCCCCCTGTTACAGTGATCCCTTCCCTTGCCGAGCTCCCTCCAACTCCGACTACCACGAACCCGCCGAACACTGATTCGGTCCCCACGCCTCCCCTTGTCGAGCTCTCTCTAGCGCCTGCTCCTGCTACTTCTGTGTCTCCTCGTCGTGTCCCTTCACCAGATCCGGCTGCCTCACGCCATCATATGGTCACTCGGGCACGTAACAGCATATCCAAGCCTAATTCGAGGTATGGTCTTACTTCCTCCGTCCTTTCAGACATTGAGCCCCGTACTGTTTCTCAGACCCTGCAGGACAGTCGCTGGCGAGAGGCTATGTCTGCTGAATTTTTGGCCCTTCTCAAGAACGACACTTGGGATCTTGTACCCTCCACTACCTCTCGGAATATTGTTGGGTGCAAATGGGTGTTCAAAATTAAACGTCAACCTTATGGATCTATCGATAAATTTAAGGCTCGACTGGTTGCCAAGGGATTTCATCAACGGCTCGGTATTGATTATTTTGAGACATTCAGTCCAGTTGTCATACCTACCACAATTCGCCTTATTCTATCTATTGCTGTTATGAATGATTGACCACTTCGACAGTTCGATGTCAACAATGTCTTTCTTCATGGTTCCCTATCTGAAGAAGTCTACATGTCTCAACCACCTGGTTTCTCTGATGCAAATTTTTCGTCTTATGTATGCAAGCTTCGAAAATCCATCTGCAGTTTCAAACAGGCACCACGGACCTGGTACACTGCCCTTCGTGACTTCTTGTCCTCCTTGGGTTTTTTGCATACGAAGTCTGACGAGTCTCTGTTTATCTACTGCCGTGATGACACTATTGCCTATTTTTTGGTCTACGTGGATGATCTTATTCTCACTGGGAACAACGTCTCCTTTCTGGACACGATTGTTACTGCTTTAGCATCCAAGTTCTCGATCAAGGATCTAGGTTCACTGTCCTACTTTCTTGGGTTGGAGGTTCTTCGCTCGTCCGAGTCCTGCACTCTGGTTCAACGGAAATACATCACAGCCTTCTTGGCAAGTACAACATGCATGACTCGAAGCCTGTGCAAACTCCACTTGCCCCTGGTGCCTCGTTAACTCTTCATGATGCCTCTGGCCCCTCGGATCCCACTATCTATCGTCAGGTTCTGGGCAGCCTTCAATATCTCTTGTTCACTAGACCTGACATTGCCTTCGCTGTCAACAAGCTCTCAAAATTCATGCATGCCCCCTCTGAAACCCACTGGGGGGCTGTTAAACGTCTGATGCGTTACCTCAATGGCACTCGGACTCTGGGTATTACTCTTCGACGTAGCTCACCACTCTCCCTTCATTGTTTCACAGATGCCGACTGGGCTGGCGATTGTGATGACCGGACGTCCACTGGTTCCTATGTTGTGTTTCTTGGATCCAACCCAATATCCTGGTCCTACAAGAATCAACGCTCTGTTGCTCGTTCCTCCACAGAAGCTGAGTGTCGTGCCATTGCTTCTGTTGCTGCTGAAGTTCAATGGGTCAAATCTCTCCTCTCCGAACTTCACATTACGATCCCAACCATTCCACCCATCTACTGTGATAACATTGGTGCTACCTACTTGTGCTCGAACCCTGTGTTTCACTCCCGTATGAAGCACATCTCCATTGACTATCACTTTGTTCGGGACTTGGTTCAAAAGTCTCTCATTCGGGTTGCTCACGTCTCCTCTGCTGATCAACTAGCCGACGCTCTCACCAATCCCCTCTCACGCCCCCGCCTTCGTCTTCTCATGTCCAAGATTGGTGTCACTGACATTGCTCCATCTTGAAAGGGTATATTAAGGATAATATCTTGTAAATTAGCATTAAGTGTAAATCGTAACGTTAAATCATCATTAGTGTAAATCGTAACGTTAAATCATCATTAGTGCAAATTGTAACGTTAGCTAATTAGATGGGATCACACCCCTCTCAATGTAATATAAATAGGAGTACCCCTATCAATGCAAAATATCTTTTTCATTCATCTTTCTCTATAGTTTTTATGTACATTTTTTTCTTCTTACATTAATATGTTGTTTGATTGATGCAGTTGAATAAGGTTTGTCTGATAATGTCTGTTCATGGTTTGAGCAAGGATATGAACTATGCGAATCAGATAAAATGTGTGATGATTATTGTCATAACAACTATGGAACAAAGTTTATCAACAGTACATGTGGGGGCCAGATTCATATGCCCATGCAATGCCACTGTAATTTTGGTTGTTAAAGTAAAGAAAGAAATCAATTCTAATATATAAATTGATTTGTGGCTCTATCTTAAATTTAAATATATTTATTCTGATATTTTAATTTTACTACAATTTTATTTCCAAACTTCCAATTCACTGTTCTTCCACATTTTTTGACGCAAAAATTAATTTCATGATGTTAATGGAGATTGATTTTTATAGTATAAGGTACAAACCTTTCTGTAAAATGAAATAAAATATGTGAAATATAAATATATATGGCTCGTGATCTCTTGACATGTTAATTAATTGTGAATTGAAATTGCATTTCTTGTGTATTAATTGTCACATAATTAAAATTACATTAATGATATTTAAAAATACACATATAAATCATTAAATAAATATAAAATTTTAAGAAAGATTAGATGAAAAAAATTATATTAAACCTTTTAATAAGAAAAATATAAACAATTTCTTTTTGGTTAATGCAAACTACGAATGAACTTCCAATCATGATAATTAACACTTTTTTTTTAACTAGGTTCATAAAAATTTTAGTGGTATCACATTTAAATTTAAACTATTAATTTATAAATTAAATATTTTTTTAATGTATCCTAAAAGATTTCTACGTTTTGTGATGATTTGCATACCTTAATCGACTCATTTTTATGAAAAGTAAATTTAGTGGGATATAAGTTCAATTGAGTGAGGGTTTTGTGGGTGATATAATGAGGCAATGAGCTCCCCACTGATTTATATATATATATATATTTTTTTTTTTTCGTGTCGTGATTATTCATACTTTTTTTTATTGAGATGTCTCAAAATTTTTTACACACTTATAATACGTAAATAATCTACAAAATTAATACTCTTACTATATTATTTTATTTTTAAAATTGTCACTCATTTTGAGTTCACATTCTTCCCTACACCTCACTAAATTATCTTTTATACCTCACTAAATCACACAAAACACTCCCCTACATTATTTTATTTTTAAAGTTGTCACTCATTTTTTGTCCACATTTTTCCATACACCTCATTAGATCACCTTTAAACCACACTAAATCAACAAAAATACTTCTAACTTATTTGACCTCACACCTCGCTAAATTCCCTTTAAATCTCACAAAACACTCAAAATACTCCTCATTTATTTGACTTCATACATTACTAAAAAATCACAATATTTCTTAAAAAGTGAGCTTGTTAAGGTATGCTAATGCAAGTCACCACAGGAGGGGGTATATTTTAAGTTCTACATTTGTCTAATAGTAAACTAATGTCTCAACGAGAATGCATGTTAAATTTTAACACTGTTTCACTTATTATCAGTTGAAACAATTAAAATTAATTTTCTTTGAAATATAACAAAAGTCGTTAAATTTAAATGAATAAAATGAGGTCTATTGAAAATTTTATAAATGATTTTTTTGTTTGTAAGTATAATATTATTTTGTATTTAAGTAATGCAAATTGGATCTCCAATCTAAAATTCATTCGTCCGCCTCATTACAGGTGTAAATGAAATTTAGTATTTCAAGTATATTATTGCACATACATTGGACAATCACATAATATTATTCTCTGAAAAAAAAAATTCTTTCATTTTAAAATATTGATCGTTTACAATTGAGAACATCTTGTCTACAAGAGTATTACTAATTTTTAATATTATACATTCAAGATTTTCATAATTAATCATATATATATATATTACTTTTTTTATGTAAAAAGAAGAGTTAATCGAATTATATATAGCGCATTTAACAGCTTTAATTTTCGTAATATGTCATTTTTTATGTAGAATAATGTGTATTACTCTCCCTTTTCACTAAAAGTGTGTGCTCACTTTTTACTATACATGTTTAAAAAAAATCATATTTTAATTATAAAAAAAATATAGAGTAACATTAAAAAATATTATTGATAAATATTTAATCTTGTTAATTATAAAGTAGAAAAAAATACTCAAAAGTTAACTTTTTAAATAGAATGAGCATATTCTTGTGGACCCAAATAGAACTGAGCACACTTTTGGTGGATGGAGGAAGTACGTTATACAAATTAGTCAAGTTGGCTTGCATCTAAAAGGAATATACAACCCTTATAGAAATAAATCAAAGATCAAATCTGTAATTTATTTTATACTATCAAATAGATTTTTAGGATACAATTGTAGAGAAAAATGTAATAAAAAAAGCAAAAGTTAATTTGATATGATCAAATTAATTTAATCTCAAAAGTGAAAGTAAGAAATATGGAGATTAAATTATAGTAATCTAATTAAAGTTTTTATCCGAAATGGAGTAAGTAGATATTTATAATCTAATAATTATAGCCCTTTTTCCAATTTATTTGTATAAATAGGAATTCTGTCAATGAAATATTCACAACATTTTCAGGTTGTAGAATTAAGATGGCGAAGAATGTGTGGTCATTTTTGTTTGTGTTTGCCATGATTTTCCTCTCGGGTAAGTATGAACCCTTTTTTTTTTTTTTTTTTACCTGTGGTAAAACATAAATAGGTGAATAATTATTGATAGAGATATTAGTCAACATTTTGATACACATTCTTATATATTATAAACATTGAAAATATTAATTGCAGCCATACCCTTTATGAAAACTATCACACTTCAACCATCACTTAATTACTCAAATTACCATTAACTTTTATTCACAAACAATCACTTTATTTACAATGGACTCCACAATACCCTACACTATCCTTACTTTATCTATTTTATCTTTTTTTTTTTCTTAAAACATGTGCTCCACCCAGTAGGACTACATTTCATGGATGGAGGGAGTATTATTTTATACTTTTTTTCTTACAATATGTTGATCTTGTTTTATTGATGCAGTTGAACAAGGGCATTGTGATAAGATTTGTACATGGTTTGAGCAAGGAAGCTTGCTATGTCAAACAAATCAAATGTGTCATGATTATTGTAATAACTATTATGGATCAAAGCTTCTCAACAGTGCATGCGGGGGCCCAGTTAATCAGCCTATGCAATGCCAATGTGATTATCATTGTTAAAATAAATAAATAAATCAATTCTAATAAATAAATAAATGTATTGATTTTTGGCTCTATCTTTAATTTATAAAATATATTTATTCTCTGATATTTTAATTTAATTTGCTGCAATTTTATTTCCAACTTCGAATTATTATTCATTGTTCTTCTACCGTTTTCCGACGCAAAACTTAACTTCATGTTAATGAGATTAATTTTTATAGTATAAGCCATAAGGTACAAACCTTTCTATAAAATGAAAAGAATTAATTATAAAATTTGTGAATTATAAATATAGCTCACTTGTCATCTTAATTAACCAATTGTGAATTGAAATTTTACTTTTTGCGTATTGATTGTCACGTAATTAAAATTTCATTAATGATTTTGTTGAGCTCCAACTTTATCATATTTTAATAGAGAATATGAGTCAAATACAAAAAAAAAAAAATTAATAATGTATAAGACTATCTCAAATAAAACTCCCTAGCACTATTTCTTATTACTATATCAATTTTTACTTTGTTGAATTTCGCCTATTACGCGCTGATTGATAAAAAAATTATAATATTAATAATTTTACATTAAATACTTCTAATATTTATTTAACTCGCATAATCCAATTTAATTATAATCGTTTTTTTAAACAATCTATATGTGCAATATTATTTCTATAATTTGACACAGTCAATAAATGTTTAATATTTATGCAAATCTTAATATCATAGCAAACATTTTAGGTGCCATTTCCTAATTGTCTATTTCAATCTCTCTCTCAACCATTCATTCTATTTCAAAATCTCTTTTTTCTTATTAATTTCACTTTTATTATTTTTTATTAATTTTAATTATTAATTTTAACCATACATTCTATTAACAAATTCAATTTTAAATATTTAAATTTAATATATTATCATTAATTTTCCTCATCTTCTACCTTAATTATCGTATATTAATTCAAATTATAATTTCAATTCAAATTCTACTATTTTCGTTGCTAGTGTGAATTAGCAATGAAATAATTTTATCCCGAGATTTGTTGCTATACACCCGTCTCTAACGTATTTTGCGACAAATATTTTAATTTTGTCGCAAATGTTTGGAATGAAAATATTGGTTTCATCGCAAAATATTCGCAAAATGATTGCGAGGAAAATCAAACATATTTGTCGCAAACACGTTAGCTAGGGGTGTATAACAACAAATCCCGCTACGAAAATATTAGAATTAGCTATAAATTTTTTCGTGTCTAGAATAGTAGCTCCTTAAATCGTGGCTAATATTCTTGCGATAAATATTTTAATTTCATAGCTTATATTTGCGACGCTAACATTTGGCTATGGATATCCGATTTACAAATCATTTTCCAAATTCACTTTCGAACCCGACTAACCCACACCACACCCAACCGATCCAACCCGTACACAACCGACCCACACCACACCCAATCGTTTTAAAATTGTATTTGTATATATTTTTTAATATATAAATTCTTATTTCATATAATTGAATTTATTTCATATGTTCATAATCTAATTATCTCTTTTCAATATATACTTTTATTGAGTAACGTTAGTTTGTTAGTGAGTTGGGCATATCAAGATTGTTGATATGCTGATTGAGTTTGTTAGTTGGTTGAGGCGTATCAAGATTGTTGATGTAAATTATAATTCAATCAATTCAAAATATATCTTCAATGCTTTCTTTGCATATTTGATTTTATCAACTTTAAATGTAAGATTTGGATTTATTAATTGGATTCTTTTCTAGACTCACGTGATTATACGAGTAAATGGCCTGGGGAGATTTTGTGTGTATCCGAATGATAGTCTCACACAAATTCAATAAAAGTAACGGTTAATATCGAGTATTAATTTACAATTTGTACAGTAATTCTTTTTTCAACTTTCTAACATGTAAAAGAAAAAAAAAATCAAATTGCAATATATACTATATAAAATTAACTCATTGCAACTTAAACTATATTTTTGGTCAGAAATTGACCGAAAAACATAAAAAAAATGTTGAAAATATCACATAAAGAAAATTTAGATTACAATCCTCAATTTTACATTGTACATGTTGCAATCTGATAAAAAAAAAAAAAATGTACATGTTGTAACTTAATATTAACCCTAAAAATAATAATATGACACCATATAAACCACTACCTTTTTAGGTAAAAAAAAAAATGTAAAATCCTGCAAGATATTCTAGACGTTTAATTTATTTATCATATTTATAGAATCAAATAAAATACACAACAAGCATAAAAACAAATGAATAGAAAGAAATAAAATAAAATAAATGAGATTAATGGTAAAGATCTCCCATGATCAAAAAGTATTAGCCGTTTCTATCCTCTATTTGTCAATGAATTGGACCGTTATATCAACAACTATCATAGTATCCGTTGCGATCAATAATCCCATTACTTGTTTGATTTTGAGGGAGAGAATGTGTGAATATATAAGAACCTAGCTATTTTGTGTTTCTTCAAAAAAAAGGATAGATAAAAATGGTTGCAAGAAGCCCGCGAAGTCTCCTTAGGGAAACGGCGGCGCCTCTCAGCCCGACTCTTATGAGAGACACAGTTAAGAAGGTAGATAAGTGTATGGCTAGATTGCAAGAGCTTCAACAAATAGTGGTAGGGGGGTCAACTCCTCGAACTAGTACAACCTATATGCGAACCGGTGTTCATTATAAAGAACAATCTTTTAGGTATTCTTTAACTTTCTCGGGAATCATGTACAATACGTATTTTTTAAAATGTTCCTTTTGATAAGTACATAGAGATGGCAATAACATAGTTCATATGTTGGTTAAATAACTTGTAATGGTTAATAATTGGCTTTGCAATTTTGAAGGACTAAAACTGGAATTGGGCAAAGATCATCTCATCCTCCTGGAAAATTGCCACCAAATGCAGGTAATTAACATCCAATTTATTCTTGTCTAAACATAGTAATTTTTTATTGAAGTATTGTTTAAATCCTGTTTCATTATTCATTATCTTATACTACAATATTACTCCGTCCATTTCACAAAATAAAACTAAAATGGAATTTGACGTTTTTTACTTCCCTTATATCAGAAGAATGGAGACGTATGTCATTGCCCGCAATGCTGTTAGGAGAGACAATGCGCGAAATTGTGCAAACGAGTCGATTCACAAGGAACGTAGTCGAAGCAATGTCGAAGAAGCACGATCCTCGAACCCCTCCAACAGAGAGGAGACAGAAGATGATGATGATGCAACACTCTGAACTTCATTCAAGAAGGAAGAGAGAAAAGCACGCGGCCCTTCGATCATCAGAATCCGATGCTCAACGAGCCAAATCACGCATAATCTTCGACTCTTCATCGCCTAGACAGATGTGCAACAACTACATTGCAAACAGAGTTTCTCCAAGACACAGACCATGGGCTAAAAAGACAGTTTTGTTCCCCAATCCTCTGTTCCAACCTTCGTCCCCTAAATCACCCGTCATTGCACGAAAAAATCCACACAAGTTGTTGATCCCTTCCGCTGTCTCAAAGCTGCAAGTGAAGATCAAAAGATCAGAATCCGATGGCTTGCTACTCAAGAAATCGCCTAAGGCTACGACAAATGCAGCTAAATCGAGGCGATCATTTTCGCCCTCTAGCTTGGCAATGAGGCTAGTATCTCCAATGAGAAAATCTGTGCAGACGACCAACGCTATGAATGGACTTAAACAACATTCGTTGTCTATGTCCGTTCATAGGAGAATTCAGGGACGGATCTAGCTAGTATTTTACTTTAATATTTATTTCATGTCTAGATCAGTGATCAGTTTTTGTCACTATCAGAGTCTGTGCATAACAAATATTCATGCTTCATCGATGAATATTAGATATACAAATGTTTAATAATACTAATTATTTGTTTTTTTAAAAATTTAGGGGTTGATTGATTTATTACTTAATGTTGAAAATTAAATCACCATTTTCATATTTCAATCTAAATATTTGAATAATTGTAAATAAGTTGATTAATTTTGAATTTTGTTTAGATGGATTACACATTTTGATTTCGAAACAATAACTATGCTAAAATTTTGGAAATGTCATTCTCCATGTAGTAACAGGTCAACGGACATGTGGATTTTTATTTTTTTGCAATATGTGGCATTTTTCTTTTACATCAATTAAACACTCGTTTATATTTATTAATTCAAAAAAAATTATGAATAAATAAAATGTGAATAATAGTTAAAATACTAAATATTTATGGAAAAAATAATAAATCAAATAAATTAATTAACCTAATTAATTATTATAAAATCCACTAACTTATCTATGAAAAAAATATTACTAAAAATAAGTATTACAAAATTATTTATTTATTTTGAAGTAATCAAATAAATATACAAATTTATCTTTAAAATATTAATATATAAATAAAAAATACTAAATATTAAAGCTGACAAAAAATCCTAACAAAAACATAAATATTTTAAATAAATTTAAAAATCCTTAAATACTTTAAATTTCCAAAAAATCTCAAATAAATTCAACCCCATCATAAAATTGATCCAATAAATTATGAAAATTAATTGAATTTTTAATAATTAATTAGATAAGTTAATTATTTTTTTTAGTAATTAATTTATTTAGAAATAAATTTATTTAGTATTTTATTTATCAATATTATAATTTTCAGATTTTATGAAAAAAATATTTTTATTAATTTAAATATTATTCAAATTTTATTTTCAGATTTTTAAAAATATTATTTAGTATTTTAACTAATATTTATAATTTTTCTGAATTAATAAATATAAATAAGTCTTTAATTAATATTAAAAAAAATGTCATATATTACAAAAAAAAAAAGTACAAGTGCGTTGACCTGTTATTACAGGTAAAATTAATAATAATAAATAAATTTCGCATTAGACTACGCCTAAATAATAAACGATGAAATGAGATGGATGGAGTGATTCTTATATTGCTTTGGTACCAATAAATTACTCTCGTGATCTTTTTTTACATTTATTGTTGAAAATTTCAATATAAATGGAATCACTATAGATCTACTCTATTTTGTTTTCTAATTTTTTACACACTGCGTTCCAATATTTTAAATGTTGTTTAAGGATATTTTACAAAAAATTAAAAAATTATTAAATAAGAATATATATATATATATATATATATGTCACGGCTAAACAAACCTCTAATTCTACTATACACACCTCATATAAATACGAAGTATAATTTTTTTAAAAAAAATCAATACCCTAAGTCAATTTTAGGCAATTATAATTCAATTCTAAAAAATAAATAAAATTACTAAAAAAATCATTCTCCGCTAACAAAATGTGTGAAATACGATGAAATTAGAAAAAAAAAGTGAGTTCAAGTTTGAAATGAAGAGTTTCAATCATACATATATGACATTCAGAGTTTTCACTTAAATAAAATGAGTAAATTTGGTACGCTTAATCTACATCTTTTATGAAGTTTCGTTAGTTTTTATTAAAATATAGAGTTTTAATTTTTTTGATTTTTTTATTATTATTATTATTTTATTTTTTGTGATTTTTTGAATTGTATCTTGATTTTTTTTTTTTATTTCACCGCGTTTCTTCCGTTCCATTAGAGAAGAATTATTTTTTATAATTTGGGTATAATTGTTAATGTAGGTAGAAATTTAAAAATAATTATATTTTATATGAAGTGTATATAATAGTTGGGGTGTGTACTGTAAAATTGAGAGTAAAATTTTACCTTTTTATATATTTATCTAGGTGGGGTTATTATATTTAATGCACATAATTACGAAATCAAGTATATGCATACGTCATATATCCCCGTTAGTTGGAAGGTATGAATTGCTTCAAATTTGATGACATGCAAGATGTTGGCAATGGAGTATTGGAGTTGCAGAAACTCAGTATGCAATTAGTTTAAATTAAAGATAAAAGCTAGGCAGAATATAATTAATTTATTACTATTATATATAAATCATGGGTACATTTTTTGTCTAAGAAGAACACTGATAGGTACATTTACAAATGTATATTTTGCCAAACGGTACACAATCGGTTGACAACAAGTTATTCCCATATGTTTTACCACAATAATTTCTACAGTTGATATCTTGTCCTGGGAAAAAACATGATGTAGTCTTTGGTGGAAAAAACTGCGAACATACTTTTGGTGGTGGAGACACCCCTTGCTCAACTGAATCAATAAAACAAACCAATTAGACGAGATTATGATGATATTTAAATTTTACGAATTCTAAAGTATAATTTACTCTTAATCTTATCAAACGTGTGGTAAAAGAAAAATCATGAAAAGTGTGATTTTTACCCGTGAGAGAAACAATGATAAACATTAACAAGAATGACCACGCGATCTTTGCCATCTTCTTTCGATTAGCTTGTTGAAAATATTGTTATGATGAATTATTCAACATGGGGAGTTCATATTTATACCAAAAAAATATTATTATTTTTGGAATATTCTACTATATAATTAATTGCATGATATATGTTGCATGGGGGTAATTTTAAATAGCTGCATAACAATGTTGGAAAATTGACACAATTCATGCGTATTTCAAATTA
This sequence comes from Galeopsis tetrahit, assembly GCA_963675135.1. Taxonomy (NCBI): domain Eukaryota; kingdom Viridiplantae; phylum Streptophyta; class Magnoliopsida; order Lamiales; family Lamiaceae; genus Galeopsis; species Galeopsis tetrahit. Next base: position 62,348,984 of record OY776121.1, on the reverse strand, counting down.
GAAAACGTTTCATAAATTCCCATAATTTAAGTTTTTAAGTTCATTTGCCAAATTAATGTCAATCCTACAAAATCTACGAGGTTTCTTGACAATATATTATTTTTAAATAAAAAATATATGGCATTTTGTTAATTAATTATAGTTTGATTTTTTTTATTCAACTAATTGTTATTGGACCTCTTATTTTTTGTACTTTTAATTATCATATCAGATTTTGACTTAAAAAAAAAATTATCATATCAGTTTTCGAATTGCTTTTAAATGTAATTCACTTTATAATGTTTCTTACGGTATGTTTGACCATAAATTACTCTCGTAATTATCTCTTACATTTATCGCTGAAAATTTCATTCATAGACAACATCAGAATATTCTAATTGTACTCTCTCTCCCATTTTAATTGTTACTCCAGTATTTAAGAAAGGTTTCACGTGAATTGCAAAAAAAAAAAGTTTACATAAAATTCATAAATATATGTGTAATTATGATATTTTTAACATTTAATTTACCTACGTGGTCATTTACATAGTGAAGGTATGAAATAAATTAAATTAAAGATATAATTAATAAAAAAAAATTATTCTAAAGAGGAACACTTATATAAAAAAAAATTCATGTAAAATATTAGTGTATTGAAGGAATGATAAAAAAAATTGCGGATTTGATCGGGTCAAACAAATATTTCTAAAAAAATTGCACAAAAGTCGCGCAAAATGCTAATAAAAAAACGGGTTTCAGGTCTGTGTTACTATGAAAATAATTATATGTAACTGTAAGTCTGTAAGTGCAAATATGTGTTATTGTAAGTACAAATAACACATAACTTGACTTTTCACATTAAATATTAGTACAGTTAATTTAAGGAAGAATAAAAAACTTACAAAATCAAACAGATCTTTAAAAAAAAAAGTTCACCCAAAAGACAAACAGAAAAACGGGTTCCAGATCTGTGTTACTGTAAATGTAATTATATGTTACGGGGCAATATGTGTTACTGTAATGACAAGTAACACATAATTTGTTTTTAAGTAATACATATTTATCCTTAAAGTAACACATGTAAAATATTGAAAATTGTGTTACTATATAAATACAAGTGTATTACTTTATGGAGAAAGATGTGTTATTGTATGAATAAAATGTCATTACTGTATGAATGAAATACTCAGTTCATCCCCAAAATAAAAAATATAGATTTAAATCCACACATCTTGAATAGTTCATCCCTAAAATTAAAAAATACATAACAATCAACAATTAATAAAAACAGATCCACATATAATTTTATCTTATTACATTCTTAGTTTTATGTTTTTGTACTTTTTAGTAATTAAAAAACGTTAAACATATGTCAAATACAAATATGGTTCTAAGTCTAAAGAGATACAAATATGGTTCTAAGTCTAAAGAGGGTTCTTATAACTCATAAAATAGGGATGAACTCATATAATAGGGGGCAAATAACTGTGGTCATCCAATATAAAGAGTCGCTCCTAATTTTATTTTTATTTTTAAATTAAGGGGGTGAACTCATAAAATAGAGAGTCTAGACAAATTGGATATGGTGGATCAGATCCATATAGCTATTTAGGCATATTTTACAATAAGACTATTGTAAAATATTACAGTATATATAAATTTTATCTTTTTTAAAAGATAAATATGAAATTAATCATTGAACACGTGGCGCTCAAAACCCGTTGCATAATATCTGCAGTACTAGTAAAAATAGAGCTAATACTAAGGAGATAGAAATACTTCAATGGAGTAGCACTCTCAATTATGAAAAATAATAACTAAAGAATGAAGGAAAATTAACTTTTAATCATTTTTAAGTACAAAATTTGATACCATCAAAGATTTCATCCACCGTCGAGGCTTTTTTATTGAACAACAAGTTCATTTTAGTGTCTCACAATTTTTAAACTACACATTGTTAGAGAAGGTCGAATATTCTTTTTTCCCTTGGGGTTCTCATATCTGACAAATTCCAAGAAGTGATCGCATGTAGCATAGATTAGAGGATAGTCATCCAAATGCAAATATCCTACAAAGATAACATCCGTGTGAGGAAGAGTTGATAGAAATACCTCCTCTCTCAAAATTATTCATTGTTGCATATCTACCTCTCAACACCCTCCATGCATTGATCGACACTTTTAACATATTAAAAGCGGCTATGAATAACTTCCTCAAAGTTTGTAATCTAATTCTCTCTTCATCCAATTTTATTATGCCCACTTCTTCGGACACGAGTTTTAATGAATATTGATTATTTTATTCATAAAGTATATAAGTTGAGGGTATGATGGAATATTGTGGGATCCATTTGTAAATAAAGTGAATGGCAAAGTGGGTAAATAAGTGATGGTAGGAGGGTGGAGATAAAGTAGTATGAACAGTATTGTTTCCAAAAAGGGTATGAACATAATAAAATTAGACAAGCAAAAAAGAAAAGTGGGAATAATGAAATTGGACGGAGGGAGTATATAACTACAATGACTGACATCCCGCAAATAAATACTATCATTACACGTAGAAATTAAAATGGAACAATGTTTATAAGTCCCGAAGATGTCGACTTTGAACATCTGTATACCGACCTTCAAAGAATGGACCAAAGCTTAACTCAAAGCAATCAAAGATGATGTGAAGGCTAAACTAAACTACTAGATAACTAACCATTCAAAAAAGAAAGAATGGAAAGGCGGTAACCAACAGCCGAACAAAAGAAAGTCTATCTTTTCACCCTGGGTTTCCAGTTTTCACCTCGGAGTCCCATATTTCGGGGTTTGCCTCGCTAATTTAAGTATTAGTATTTCCGATTGTGAGTGTTATCTCATAATCTCATAGTCAGCACATTAAGTAATGAGTTGATAGGATCAGATAAGATGACTTAGGCCGAAATTAGATGAGTTGAAGGATTTCAATCAGTTGAGGAGATGATGCTTAGAGTTCAGCACAGTTGGTTAGATCAGCATAGTACTGGATCAACACAGTACTTCAGCAGAGTATACCAAGCACAGTACTTCAGTAGAGTATATCAGCACAGTACTACAGCAGGGTATATCAGCACAGTAAAAGATCAGCACAGTGTGGAGTCTATCAGCAGAGTTAACTTTTGATCACAAGAACAGAAGAGTTGGGTATCAGAACAGTAAGTAGTGTTCTGATCTTTATGGACAAGTCTTCTGACATGGAAGTTAGTTAGTTTAACTAGTTGTATTACAGTTACAACTACTTGAGGGCATAACTACCATTTCAGTAGGGCAATAACAGAGCACATGGGTTGTTACAAGCGGTTGCAAACGGTTGCTAACTACTCAAGCAGTTCCTAACAGCAACAACTACCTTGGTCTTTATATACTCTTATATGTGTACATTGTTAAGGTTAGAGATTTTTTGGATGCAAGTACGATTGTAATCTTTGAGTTGTGTAAGTTCACGAGTGAAGTGAGGAAATATCCTATTCCGAGTGAATGAGTGTGTAAACATTCTTGATCAATCAAAGAAATACTCGTTTGGTCCAGTGGATGTAGATCACATTGATCGAACCACTTAAATTCTTTGTGTGTTGTTTGTCTTTTTGCTTACTTTTTGAATTACTATCTTAGCTGATTATTTCTTATATCTTCAAGTATTCTACTTGGTTGGAGACGTCTAATCGATTGGAATTCTTGACAATTGGTGCCGTTTGTGGAAATCTGAAGTAGCTGCAGATCTAAGATGGGGAATTATATCAAGTACAACATAGAGAAGTTTACAGACACGGGAGATTTTGGGCTGTGGAAGGTCAAGATGCAGGCCCTCCTTGAACAACAGGGATTATTCGAGGCTCTCGAAGAATTCATAGAGAATGCGGAAGAAACTGCAGCAGCTGCGACTGAAAGGAACAAGTTGCACAGAAAAGCTCGAATCACGATCCTACTCTGCCTTGGAGATAAGGTCTTGAGGGAGGTTGCTAAAGAGAAGTCAGCGAAGGAGGTTTGGGATAAGCTTAAGAAGTTATATATGGTGAAAACTCTTACTAACCGACTCTATTCGAAACAGAAGATGTATGCCTTTAGAATGGGAGATGACAAACCCATTACGGAGCAGCTAGATGAGTTCAACAAGATACTTGATGATCTGGAGAATTTGGATGTCAAGCTTGAAGAAGAGGATAAGGCTCTTATCTTGTTGAGTGCTCTTCCTAAGTCCTTTGAAATCCTAAAGGACACCATCTTGTATGGTAGAAAGGAGGCAATCACATTGGAGGATGTGATCTTGGCTGTCAAGTCCAAGCTACTACATAATAAGACATCTCAAGGAGATAAAAGTAGTAGTGGAGAAGGATTGACAATTAAGGGAGGACAGAAGAAATCTGTCTCCAAGAAGGGGTCTAGTCAAACTAAGGGAGCTGATAAAGGAAAATCAGCAGTGTCAAATCAAGGGGAAGTAGTGTGCCACCACTGCAACAAACCTAGGCACTACAAGAGTACTTGTTTCAAGTACAAACAGCTTATGAGAAAATCTGGTCCCAAGAACCCTATTTATAAGAATCAAGCAAATCAAACCCAAGAAGATAAGGAGCAGAAGGGCTATGAGTCAGCTCAGTCCCTATCCATCACTTCCACTAAAGAACAGCATGATTGGATTTTAGATTCAGGGTGTTCTTTCCACATAACTCCAAGAAGAGATTGGTTTCATGATTTTAAGCATCAGAATGGAGGTTATGTGTTGTTAGGGAATGATCACACTTGCAAAGTCAAAGGTGAAGGTACAATACACTTGAAGATGTATGATGGAGTAGTGAGGATTCTCAAAAAGGTTAGGTATGTTCCTGAACTCAAGAGAAATTTGATATCTCTTGGTATGCTGGATTCAATGGGCTACAAATTCCAGTCAGAAGATGGAGAGCTCAGAGTTTCAAAGGGGAAGTTTACTGTTCTTAAATGTGAGAGAAGGAATGATCTCTACTTTCTTAAGGGAGGAACAGTGATTGACAGATCAGATGTGGCAAGAGTGCAAGACAACTCAATGTTGTGGCACAGAATATTAGGTCATGTAGGAGAGAAGGGCCTACTTGAGCTAAGTAAGCAAGGATTGCTAGGTGGTGATAAGATCACAAAGCTTGATCTGTGTGAGCACTGCACTCTTGGGAAATCCAAGAGATTGAAGTTTGGAAAGAGTTCACACTCTACCAAAGGGATTTTGGACTATGTCCATTTAGATTTATGGGGGCCAGCTAGGAATCAAACCAGAAGTGGTGGGAGATATTTCATGTCTATCATAGATGACTACTCAAGAAAGGTGAAAGTGTGCTGGGTGGTGTATAGAAGTGTTTAAGTATAAGAAGATAAATGTTGCACAAAATGTTGAGACAAATAGTGCAACACTGACTCTAACAGAATATCAGAAATTAAGATTCACAGCGGAAGACTTGAAACACTAAAAATAAACGAGACACAATGGAAATACTTTTAACATAGATTTTATAAATAAAAATCTATGTCTGCCTTATGGCGTAAAATCAATACTTATCTTCAAGTACAAATGTTGTGTGAAATGTTACAACAATAACTTTCACAACGAAACTATAAACGAGGCAGGTGCCAAGTCTAGAAGATGAACTAAGTGTATAAATTATACACTGTCGAAATGCCTAGTCTATCTAATGATTACACTCTCAATAGATAAGAAGACACACAGTCATACGGGTGGTATACAACGTATGAACTAAAATGTAGAACTATTGGCCACAATTTCCTAACAGGGATGAACGCTCGGTCTAGGATATTGCTCGAATAGAACACACTGAATTATGAAGCCTTCAATGGGTATTTATAGATGTGGGATACGAATTCTAGAGGCTTCCACATTGAGGTCCTATTTTTTAGGAAACTCAACTTCCACAACTTCCATGATCTTTCTAGATCCTTCTAGCCTACTCCAGGTCGTTCCAAATGCATCTAGGCTGTTCTAGCATGTTCTCCAATGTTCTGGAATCTTCCAGGTTCCAGATCCTTGTAGAAGCTTCTAGATCCTGCCAGAAATGCGACAACATTTAGATCAACATTTAATGTAGCATTTCAGAAAAAATCTCGGAAGGTCAAATTTAGATGTTGTTGATAATGTTAAGACATTTAAGAATTAACAACATCTACAATCTCCCCCAATTTGACCTTTCGACTACAACACACCTGATGCACATATATTTCTATACATACTCAGTTTTATGTACTTAGTTGAGGTTGACATCATTGCTAAGCACTAGTCAAGACAATACCTGTTGTAATCGTTGGATCAAATCAAATGAAGATCAAGGATAATTTCATAATGATCCATGCCAAAGGATCAAAACTATTTTATCCAAAATAGAATAAGTATAAACTATACACTTACTCACAACATAAGTAACTATACTAAGATAATAAGTTGAACTGGAAGAATTAACTTAGAATCTAAGTAAGACACTAACAAAAACAAAATAAAAAAAATCAGAGCAAAGAAGAGTTAACAAACCAAATGCTCAGCAACCTGCAGTAAACACATGATAATCTGTAAACATATTAAGCAAAGGCAGTAGACAAATATCATCAAATGTAACCATAATTTAAGCAAGTTGCAACAAATAAACAAACTAACATCTAAGAAAATAAATAACAAGTGTATCAGAATTTCAGAATACTTAAACATTAATTACAGAGATTGAACTGAATAAATGGCATATATTGTTGTGGTAACAACTGCAGCATCAACTTCCTGCACTGTAGCCATTATGATATATTCAGATCTCCCCCTGTCTAGCTTGTCCCTGTTCATCAGTGTAGATCACCATACAGGGTCTCCATCTCAGCATCTTCATCATCAGCTTCATCCACAAAGTAAGTAGCAGCAAGATGTGCAACTACATCAGTCACAGCAGCATCAGGTTCACCACCAGCAGCAGCAGCAGTAGGAACTCCATCATCATTCAATTCTTCAATCACCACATTCGAATTTGATGGTGGTGGTACTCCCCCTGTTGTAGGTGAAAGCATACTGGACCACCTATAGTTTCCTGCAAGTGCTTGAGCTGCAATTTGATGAATTCCTGTGAAAGATACACATTACCAGAAATGTTGATATGGATGTTCTCAACATTTGGGGGTGCATTTCTCTGTCTTGATCTGGATGATTCTGGATGATCAGAAGTTGAGGGTCTTTGCTGATTCTCAGTAGTTGAAGGCCTGTGCTGATGATCAGTACCAGGAGCAGTCAAAGGCAGATCAATTACTCTATCCCCAGTGAGTAAGGCAGGAGCTATGGCCAGTAATGGTACTCTCCCCCTCAACACATCAGTGTTCTTGGCAACAAAGTCATGATGCCTCAAGTAATTTGAAATCAGAACAGGATAGGGTAGGTTGCCTTTTTCAGAAACTTTTCCAGTAAATCTCATCATATGGTGAAAAATTGTGAGGCCTAAATTGAACTTCTTAAGCACAGAGATCCTATACATAAGAACAGCTTGGTCTTTTGTGATCTTAGTGGTATTTGTAGTGGGAATCCAGTTGTAGATAATGAGTTTGTATAACACAGAATGTAGGGAAGTGAGGTCTTTGACTAGCATCTGTCTAGTCCACTTGACTACCCTACCACCAGTTATAGCAGCAATAACCACATCCATGTCAGGTTCTTCATCCACCTCAACATTGGGATTATGCAGAAACTCATTTATCAACTCAGGAGTAAAAGGTACATCCCTCCCCCTAAAGTTTACAGTCCCATACCACTTAGATGATCTCCTACCAGTACTCTTTTTCATGCAAGCATAAAATTCATAAGCCCAATTTGTCAAGAAAGATTCACCAAAATTCACAGCATGCATCAAATTCCTTTCCTTTAAGAAACTAACCATGCCTTTACTTTCAAAATCAGGGATATTAATCCTCTTCTCTATCAGTAGTTTCCTCTTAGAATAAATAGCCAACCTATTCTCTAGAGTCTCAAGAGAATCAGAATTACCTTCCTCTTCAGAAGCAAGGTCATTGGAGCTTGATGTGGAGTCTTTAGCAGAGCTTTCCTTCGAGCTGCTTTCTGCACTGGAAGAGCTATCACCACTGCCATCATCTTCAGGTTCTGGTGCAGCTTCCTTTGCAGCAGCAAAATGCTCAGCATTTTTCTTAAGAGAGTTCAGAATATCTCTTAAACACACATCAGAATCAGAATTGGAATCTGATTTTGCAGGTTCATCTTCAGCAATCATCTTGGCCTTCCCTTTACCTTTGGGATCAGCAGCAGCTTTCTTCCTTCTTTCAACAACAGCCTTCTTGGGTTTCTCAGCAACAGTTTTTCTAACTTTCTCAACAACAACAGCAGCTTCCTCTTCAGAGTCTGTGAACACTTGGATGGGTTCAGCAGCTTCAGCTCCAACTTTCTTCTTCTTCCTCATAGATTCAGAATAATCCACACGAGTGAACACACGGTATGATCTTCTTCTTTGAACAGGACTCCTCTGTCTTTTTCCTTTCTGCGTATTCTTCTTGAAAGGAATGGGAGCAGATTCATCAGAAACAGAGAGTGAAGAGTTTGTACCGTCTTCAGAGATGTTTGCATCCTCCATTTCAACATCTTCAGGGTCGGAAGTAGCAGTAGCTTCTTCTTCAGCAGTAACTTCCTCATTTTCAGCTTGCGAGGTGTGAACAGTAGGTGATTTAGGGCTTTTTGAAGCAGCAGCCATTTGGGCGGTTTGATCAGCCAAATAGCTTGAAATATCCACTGTGATATCTCCAAATGTCATCACGGGCAGATGACCAGTTGTTCGAAGAGAGTCAGCCACTTCTTCGATAGCCTTGTTGAACTGTTCGACAGTTGCATCTTGAGGAATGTTGGTTGTTGGTGGAACGGTTTGAGGAGCAGTTTGAGGAGTGGGAGTGGTTGTTGATGGTGTTGCAGAGACATTTGAGTCAGCATTTGACGAGGTTGATTTCTGAGACGCCATGGAAGCAAGGATTTCGAGAGGGTTTGTGTGAGAAGGGGATGAGTTCTTCGAATCAGCGTGAGATTGTGAGTGGGATTGAGGTCGGTTTCCAGCCATTTAAGGGACGGTTGGAATTTCAAGATGGTTTTGAGGAGTGTATTCACAAAATTTGAGAGATACACGGCCAGTAATCAATTCTGCAGAAGCTTAGTACTTAACAAACTCAAAAATCACGATTAGCAACATAAGTCACAATTAATTGAGTTTTATAGAGATAATGTATGTGTAGTTGGAGGTTAACATGATTAATTCCAGAAATAATGTGATAATGCTCCACATTTTTAGCCACAACCTTGATCATGGTTTAATTAGTGGGAAAAATCCATTTTATTAATTAATTAAATAATTAAGAAATTTCTAGAATAAAGACTAAGTCCAAGCATAATCTGAAAAATAAAAAACGTGGGTTAGTAATATAATTTAAATAAATAAAATAAATCTCATTAAATAATTATAACTTATAAAAATAAATTCGAATCAGGCAATGTTGTGCTCAAAACTGTTACAAACACCTCAACACGGTTTTTACATGAATTTGCTTCATTTGTGTTGCACCATATTTTTTCTTTTTGTGTTATAGCATCTAATTTGTATTGATCCATTGTTCCTGTAGAGTACATCGTAGTAGCGAACTCCGTGCCCCATACTTACTTAATGGATTACAAATATATTGATGTTTTTACCAAAGAATCACCTTTTGAAAAGAAGGCATCGTAGTAGTGAACTCCGTGCTCCATAGTTACTCAGTGATTTGGTACATCTTTTAGTATGCTAATAACATTCTCATTTTTATGCATTTGAGAGGTGTAAGACATGTTTATTTTTGCACTACAAGGTTCTTAGATTCGTAGATGTTTTACAAAGGAATTATTTGACTAAGTAAGAAATAAATTCAACTTATAAAATTTTACAACCCATGATGTTGTCCCAAATGCTGACGCATTTGTGACAACATCCATCAGAATTTTTCAGATAGTGCTCATCCCAAGAGATTTCCTCAAGATTGAGAATCTCTCATGGTCTAATGCCTTAGTAAAAATGTCAGCATTTTGTTTTTCAGTAGGTATATACTCCAACTTCACAATGTTCTTCTCTACTAAATCTCTCATAAAGTGATGTCTTATGCTAATGTGCTTTGTGAGTGAGTGTTGTACAGGATTCTTAGAAATGTTAATAGCACTAGTATTATCACAAAAAAATGTAAGTATACCATTCTCAATACCATAGTCATGGAACATCTTGCTCAACCACAAGAGTTGTGTACAGCAGCTTCCAGCAGCTATATACTCAGATTCTGCAGTAGATTGTGAAACACAATTCTGCTTCTTGCTGTGCCATGAAACAAGATTGTTTCCCATGTAGAAACATCCTCCACTCGTACTCTTTCTATCATCTATATCTCCAGCCCAATCAGCATCACTGTAGCCAATCAAAATGTTGTTGGTATCCTTAGTATACCAGATACCAAGGTCACTTGTACCTGCAACATACTTGATAATCCTTTTTACAGCATTCAGGTGAGATTCCTTTGGATTAGCTTGGTACCTAGCACAAACACACACACTGTACATAATATCTGGTCTACTAGAGGTTAAATACAGTAAACTACCTATCATGGATCTGTAAAGTGTTGGATCAACATCTGTTCCAACATTGTCTTTGCAAAGTTTCAAAGAAGATCCCATAGGAGTTTTCATTGGTTTTGAATTCTCAAGACCAAATCTTTTAACCAAGTTCTTAGCATACTTACTTTGGGAGAAGAAAATACCATTGCTGCATTGCTTGATTTGAAGACCTAGAAAATAATTCAAGTCTCCAACCATACTCATTTCAAATGTTGCAGTCATTGCCTCAACAAATTTACTCAACATTTTATCACAAGTAGAACCAAACACAATGTCATCAACATATATTTGAGCAATTAGTATATCATTTTCAGTGTGCTTAATGAACAAAGTTCTATCTGCCTCTCCTCTAATAAATCCATATTCCAAAAGAAAGTCAGTAAGCCTACCATACAATGCTCTAGGAGCTTGTTTAAGGCCATACAATGCTTTCTTAAGTTTATATACATGATCAGGATACTGTGGATCTTCAAATCCTATAGGTTGTTCAACATATGCTTCTTCATTTAATATGTCATTTAGAAATGCAGCCTTTACATCCATTTGATGAAGTTTAATATCAATAAAACATGCAATAGCTAGCAGTAATCTAATAGATTCTATCCTAGCAACAAGTGCAAAAGTTTCATCAAAATCAACTCCTTCAACTTGGGTGTAACCTTGTGCTACTAACCTAGCCTTGTTCCTAACAATATTACCAGATTCATCAGTTTTATTCTTGAATATCCACTTTGTTCCAATGACATTAGTATGACTAGGTCTAGGAACAAGTGTCCAAACTTCATTTCTTTCAAACTGACCAAGTTCTTCATGCATAGCATTAATCCAGTTTTCATCAGTTAAGGCTTCTTTAGCACTCTTAGGTTCAATTTCAGATAAATAGCATTCAACATTTACAACATTACACATAGAAGACATGCATATTGTTCTTACCACATCTACCTTGTTTGATCTTACGCTTCCTCTTGTTTGCACTCCAACTGTAGCATCGCCTATGATCTGGTCAGAAGGATGACTTTTGCCTATTCTTGAAGAAGGATTCGTTTTGGGAATGTACTGATCATTCTGTGAATTTACAGCTGACTGTTCTGTAGATGTTGACCCAGATGTGTTAACATTTGGTACAACATTTTCAGACTTCAGTGTATTCTCAGAAGTGTCAGTAACCTGTGATACATCTTCTTCATCTTTGTCATCTGTAAGACCTTTATCATCATCAAACACAACGTTAACAGATTCTTGAACAGTGTTAGTTCTAAGGTTATAAACTCTATAAGCTTTACTATTTCTAGAATAGCCTAAAAAGAAACCTTTATCACTTTTAGAATCAAACTTATGAAGTTGATCCCTATCATTCAAAATATAACACACACAACCAAATACATGAAAATATTTCACATTAGGTTTTCTGTTGTTCAAAATCTCATAAGGTGTTTGATTAGTATTAGAACGAATAAAAACCCTATTAATAATATGACATGCAGTATTCAATGCTTCTCCCCAAAATTTCTTAGCAAGACATTTGGATGTAAGCATAACTCTAGCCATTTCTTGTAAAGTTCTATTCTTTCTTTCAACAATTCCATTTTGTTGTGGAGTTTTAGGAGATGAATATTCTTGCAAGATACCCTTTTTATCACAAAAATCATTAAACATGTTGTTTTCAAATTCCCTACCATGATCAGTTCTAATACGGCCAACTTTCAAGTTAAACACATTTTTGAACCTCTTATAAAGAATTTTAAATGCAGCAAATGCTTCAGATTTGTCTCTCAAATACTCTACCCAGGTATATCTAGAAAAATCATCTACCACAACTAAGGAATACCTCTTTCCTCCAATGCTTTCAGTTTCCATAGGACCCATCAAATCCATGTGCAGTAATTCAAAGCATCGATGTGTAGTACAATGTGACAGCATTTTGTGTGACATTCTTACATGCTTACCTTTTTGGCATGGTCCACATACAGTGGTGTTGTGAAACCTAAGTTCTGGAATTCCTTTTACTGCATCTGCTTTGATTAGCTTTTTCATTGCTCTGTAATTTGCATGACCCAATCTTTGATGCCATAGAACATTTTCATCATGTTTTGACAAGTTACACATATTTGTTCCAATAAGATAACAATTATCAGCTGACCTAGTACCAGTCATTACACAAACTTCATCTTTATTAAGAACATAACATGAATCTTTATCAAATTTCACATGCAAATTATCATCACAAAGTTGACTAATGCTAATCAGATTTGCAAGTAAGCCATCAACATGTAATACATTTTTAAGCTTAGGAAAACCTTCAACATTCAAAGTTCCTTTACCAACAATCTTTCCTTTAGAACCTCCACCATATGTAACACTACCACTATTCAAGGTCACATAATCAGATAAGAAATCAATACGACCTGTCATATGTCTAGAACAACCACTATCAAAGTACCATAAGTCAGGTAGACATGCTTTTAAGGAGGTATGAACAACATTACATGTAGCTTTTGGTTTCCATGCAGATTTCAAAAACTGTTTACCAGGATGTGACAGTTTCTTATGCAGCATTTTCAAGTTTTTCTGTTCTTCAAACAACTTTATACAATAAGGACGAATATGACCAATTTTGAAACAGAAATGACAGATATACTTTCTCTTAACCTTGTGAGACTCTTTTTCTGCAGATGTTGCACCAGATGTGTCAACATTTGCCTTAACAAATTTCACAGGTTTTCTAAATTTATCAGAAATAGAAGCAGTAGTACCATCATAACCTAAACCATGATTGTTAGACTTACCAGTAGCTATAGCATTATTTACCTCAGAAGCACTCTTGGAATATTTCTTGAAACATAAAGTAGAATTTATCAGTTTCTCCTTTAAGTTACAGATTTCCAGATCTCTTTTGGTAAGAATAACTTCTAGCTTGGTGATTGTGTCTGTCAGATCCTCATTCCTTTTATTCAGAGAATCAAGGGTGAGTTTCTGATTCTTCCAATCATCCAACATCTTTTGGTATTCATTGTCATCAGTCCTTTTTCCTGCATCATCAACTAAACCATTAAAACAGTTCAAATTTGGGTGACTCTGTTCTGATGTTGCTGTAGATGTTGAAGCATCAGGTACAGCATCAGAATCTGTTTCATCCAGATCATCATCTGAGGAATCATTATAATCAATTCTGGTAAAATTAGAATATTCATTCTGATTTAATTCATCAAGATTATCATCAGAATCATCACTCAAGGTAGCACTAAAATTCAGTTTTTGCTTAAGTCTAGTATTGACACATTCATTTGCATAATGGCCATAACCAGAACAAGCATTGCATTGAACTGATTTTCGAAATTCAGGATCATACCTTGGTTTACCTTCACTCTTTGATAGTCTTGGTGTGAATTGACCTTTCCTCCTTTCTGGTTGAGGTGTTGATGTGTTGATTTGAATCTTAGGCTGAATGTTACTAGATTTGTTCATAGATTTCTTAAGAAACTTATTAAAGTGCTTAGTAAGTAAGGCAATGTTGTTAGGATCCTTGAGACATTTATCAAGAAATTCTTCATCAGAATCAACTTCAGTAATGATAGGTTGAATCTCAGAAATGTTTGATGTTTCTCCTTTAAAAACCACAACTTTCTTATCAGCATCATTTTCATCAACTTGATTAGTGTTTATTTCATATGTTCTAAGAATACTCACTAACTCATTTTGACTTAATGTATCTGTATTTTTTGCCTCTTCAATAGCACAAATTTTAGCATCAAATCTTTTAGGAACAGATCTTAATATCTTATGAACTACTCTAACATTAGAAATAGGGTCACCAAGAGAATGTGATTCATTGATTATCTCACTTAAACTTTCATTGTAGGATGAAATGGTTTCATCTTCCTTCATTCGGAGATTCTCAAATTTTGTCCCCAACATTCGAAGCTTAGTCCTTCGAACACTGTCTGAACCCTCACAATGCTCTTGCAACCTGTCCCATGCATCTTTAGAAGTAGAACAGTTAGATATAATTTTAAACATTGAAACATCAACAGAAGTAAAAATAGCATTTAAAGCTTTAGAATTGTAGCTTGCTGTTGTTATTTCATCAGCCGTCCAATCAACTTCTCTTTTGAGTTGAACTTCACCATCTGCGTCTGCTGGTCTTTTTGGAGCTTCCCAACCTGTAAGTACAGTCCTCCAAGCACGTTCATCAATTGACTTGATGTACATACGCATCTTAGGCTTCCAATAAGAATAATTCGAACCATCTAAAACGGGTGGCCTAAGTGCAGTGGATATGTGATGTGTTTCCATTGCTAAATTAAACTAAAAACACACTTGATCAAAGATCTAACCTAGTGTCGTCAGGTATCAGCTCTGATACCAACTGAAAGTGTGCTGGGTGGTGTATAGAAGTGTTTAAGTATAAGAAGATCAGATGTGGCAAGAGTGCAAGAGTGCAAGACAACTCAATGTTGTGGCACAGAATATTAGGTCATGTAGGAGAGAAGGGCCTACTTGAGCTAAGTAAGCAAGGATTGCTAGGTGGTGATAAGATCACAAAGCTTGATCTGTGTGAGCACTGCACTCTTGGGAAATCCAAGAGATTGAAGTTTGGAAAGAGTTCACACTCTACCAAAGGGATTTTGGACTATGTCCATTTAGATTTATGGGGGCCAGCTAGGAATCAAACCAGAAGTGGTGGGAGATATTTCATGTCTATCATAGATGACTACTCAAGAAAGGTGAAAGTGTGCTGGGTGGTGTATAAAAGTGTTTAAGTATAAGAAGATAAATGTTGCACAAAATGTTGAGACAAATAGTGCAACACTGACTCTAACAGAATATCAGAAATTAAGATTCACAGCGGAAGACTTGAAACACTAAAAATAAACGAGACACAATGGAAATACTTTTAACATAGATTTTATAAATAAAAATCTATGTCTGCCTTATGGCGTAAAATCAATACTTATCTTCAAGTACAAATGTTGTGTGAAATGTTACAACAATAACTTTCACAACGAAACTATAAACGAGGCAGGTGCCAAGTCTAGAAAACGAACTAAGTGTATAAATTATACACTGTCGAAATGCCTAGTCTATCTAATGATTACACTCTCAATAGATAAGAAGACACACAGTCATACGGGTGGTATACAACGTATGAACTAAAATGTAGAACTATTGGCCACAATTTCCTAACATGGATGAACGCTCGGTCTAGGATATTGCTCGAATAGAACACGCTGAATTATGAAGCCTTCAATGGGTATTTATAGATGTGGGATACGAATTCTAGAGGCTTCCACATTGAGGTCCTATTTTTTAGGAAACTCAACTTCCACAACTTCCATGATCTTTCTAGATCCTTCTAGCCTGCTCCAGGTCGTTCCAAATGCATCTAGGCTGTTCTAGCATGTTCTCCAATGTTCTGGAATCTTCCAGGTTCCAGATCCTTGTAGAAGCTTCTAGATCCTGCTAGAAATGCGACAACATTTATATCAACATTTAATGTAGCATTTCAGAAAAAATCTCGGAAGGTCAAATTTAGATGTTGTTGATAATGTTAAGACATTTAAGAATTAACAACATCTACAAAAGGTATGGATCACTATCCTGAAATCCAACTCAGAAGCATTTAAAAAGTTCAAGGAATGGCTCACTGGGGTTGAGAATGTCTCTGAAAAGAAGCTCAAACATTTGAGAACTGATAATGGGCTGGAGTTCATATCAGAAGTGTTCAATGTTTTCTGCAAGAAGAAGGGTATAGTGAGGCATAGAACAGTACCAGGTACACCTCAGCAGAATGGAGTAACTGAGAGAATGAACCAAACCTTGCATGAGAGAGTTAGGTGCATGTTGAGCAGCTCTGGATTGCCTAAAGTATTTTGGGGAGAAGTAGTGTCAACAGCAGCCTATTTGATAAACAGAAGCCCTTCCTCAGCTGTGCAATTTAAAACCCCAAAAGAGTTATGATCTGGCCATGCAGCTGAGTACAGTAAATTGAAGGTTTATGATTGTTTAGCATATGCACATGTCAAGCAAGATAAGCTTGAGCCTCGAGCCTTGAACTGTGTGTTCATAGGGTATCCTTCAGGTGTGAAAGGGTATAGGTTGTGGTGCCTTGAAGCTGGGATGCAGAAGTGTATTATCAGCAGAGATGTAACTTTTGATGAAAGTAGAATGTCACTGAAAGAAGAGGAAAAATCAGGTGCAGCACACAACAAACAAGATGAGACATAGGTTGAGGTGGAGCATTTTGACACCGGAACACTAACTGAAGATCATGCTGATCCAGATGAGGAGGAGACTACGCATAGTGATACTGAGCTTCATAACTATCAGCTGACTAGGGACAGAACCAGAAGAGAAGTCCACCCACCTCAGAGGTATGGTCAAGCTGACATAGTATCATTTGCATTATGTGCAGCTCTTGAGGTGGAGTCTCTGGAGCCTAAAACTTACACAGAAGCCATCAACTGCCATGACAAAGAGAAGTGATTAGTTGCTATGGAGGAAGAACGATTATCTCTTAACAAGAACCAGACTTGGGAGATTGTTGAGAGGCCTAAGAACAAGAAACTTGTTGGGTGTAAGTGGATTTACAAGAAGAAGGTGGAGGCTCAGAGAGGTGGCAAGATTAGGTACAAGGCAAGGCTTGTAGCTAAAGGATTTACACAGAAAGAAGGTATTGACTTTAATGAAATCTTCTCACATGTTGTAAAGCATTGTAGCATCAGAATCTTGTTGGCTATGGTTGCTCAGTATGACCTGGAGCTGCATCAAATGGATGTGACCACAACATTTCTTCATGGGACTTTAGATGAGAAGATCTACATGAAAATACCAGAAGGGTTGGACACAGAAGATGGAGAAGACAAAGTGTGCTTACTCAGAAAATCACTATATGGCCTCAAACAAAGCCCTAGACAATGGTACTTAAGGTTTGATGAGTACATTTTCTCAGTTGGTTTTACAAGGAGCTTGTATGACATCTGTGTTTACTTCAAAAGAGTTGGGAGTTCAGTTACCTATCTTCTGTTGTATGTAGATGATATGTTAATAGCAGGGGAGTCTATTAACAATATCAATCAGGTTAAGGAGATTCTCAAAAGGGAGTTTGAGATGAAAGATCTTGGTGAAGCTAAAGTGATTCTTGGGATGGAGATCAGTAGAGTTGAGGGAGCAATTCAACTTAGTTAGCCTACCTATCTGAAGAAGGTGTTAGAGAGATTCAGGATGAACCAAGCTAAGTCAGTTTCTACACCAATTGGCCAGCATCAGAAGTTATCCAATCAGATGTGTCCCAAGAACAGTCAAGAAAGAGCTCAGATTATCAAGGTTCCTTATGCCAGTGTAGCAGGGAGTTTAATGTATGTTATGGTGTGTTGTAGACCAGATTTAACTCATGCAATGAGTGTAATCAGTATATACGTGAGTGATCCAGGTTTAAGTCATTGGGAGACAGTTAAGTGGGTCATGAGATATGTTCTTGGATCAGCTGAGAAGGGTCTGAAATTTCAGAAGATATCAGATGAGGCAGAAGCACTTGTGGGTTATGTTGATGCCGACTATGCAGCCAATGTAGACACAAGAAAGTCCTTAACAGGTTATGTGTTCACCTTATTTGGTACAGTTATATCATGGAGGTCAATACATCAGTCCGTAGTTGCATTATCTACTACAGAATCAGAATATGTAGCCTTGACTGAAGCAGTTAAGGAGAGCATGTGGCTAAGGGGGATCTTGAAGGAGTTTGGTATATCACAAAGAAGTGTGACTGTCTTCTGTGATAACCAAAGTGCAATACATCTTGCAAAGCATCAGGGTATCATGAGAGAACTAAACATATAGATGTGAAGTTGTACTTTGTAAGAGATATTGTAGAGAAGGGGGTGGTCCAGGTAGTGAAGATTGCTACAGAGGAGAACCCTGCTGATGCGTTCACTAAGGCATTGCCAAAAGAGAAGTTTGGCTTGTGTCTTAGACTTATTGGACTGCATTAATTCCTCCGAGGAGAAGGCTACTGTTCATGTGGCAGAGGAGCAGTGGTGGAGACTATTCTTTGAGGAGAATAGTGTTGTTTTATTTTTGGTGGAGATTAGTTCTATTATGAGCTAAAGGTGGAGAATTGTGAGTGTTATCTCATAATCTCATAATCAACACAGTAAGTAGTGAGCTGATAGGATCAGATAAGATGATTTAGGCCGAAATCAGATGAGTTGAAGGATTTCAATCAGCTGAGGAGGTGATGCTTAGAGTTCAGCACAGTTGGTCAGGTCAGCACAGTACTTCAGTAGAGTATACACTATGACAAATAAGCTGATAGACAGCGGTTAAAAACCGCTGTAAATTGATATCAGCAACCGCTGTGGTACAAAGCACTGTAGACAGCGGGCACTGATAGACAGCGGTTATTAACCGCTGTCGTATCTATATACAACAGCGGTTATTAACCGCTGTTATTCCATTAAAACCGATGTGATATGTGCTCGGTTTTAACCCCTTACAATATTTACGACAGCGGTTTTATTAGTTATGATAGCGGTTATGAAACGCTGTTTTTTGAATTTAATACAGCGGTTTTTAACCGCTGTTGCTTGGAATTACTACTATGGTTTTTAACCGCTGTTGTTTTAAATTACTACAGCGGTTTTTAACCGCTGTTATTTATTAACAACCGTTGTTGTACTTGCTCTATAACATCAATTGTATTAGCTATAACAACGGTTATTAGCCGATGTTGTATATATCCAATATTTTTAAAAAAATAATGAAATTTTCATTTGCTAAATTAATAAAAATAAAATACAAAACCTAAAAAAACCATAAATTGATTAATTGTGAATGAAATTAAAAGTCCTTACAAAATCCACCAATCATCATAATTAATGTTCAACGTACGACACATCTATGTATATATATAAATTCAACTAGACTATTACAATAAATTCATTAATTAACAATCCCTCCCAACGCACGTGCTTTCCTCTCTACTCAACCATGTATGGTTGCACGCATGTAGCCCACTCCGACCGTACTTCGTCAATTTGAGCTTTCGTGTAAGTTTTTTCTACAAACTATGAATTGCAAACACATACAATATTATAAGGTACAAAAATTCAATTAATTAATAAATATAATGTGGTTGTAAAGTACAACAATTACCATTAATTGCAACGAGTATATGTCAACTTCGCCTTCAAATTCAATAATTTGTCTCATGTAACGAAGCACATAGAAGCCACATTGGTTCGTGTCGGGTTGCCTAGGAGCATATATTATGAAACAAATAAACTCATGGGTTAAGTAAATTGTAAATCATATCTAGTTTTCATTTAAAACAATTAAGTAAAACTACTAACAACAAGATTATGACATATTAAGGCTACCAATTATAGTTATCAGACTAATAAATGATATAAACTCATTAAAATTATACCTTATTTTTCATTTATGGACAAATTAACACATGAAAGACTTTCATATACATTTATTTCAATCAATTTAGGCCTCTTTCCTCTCTTTTTCACCATCACCGACACATTAAATAATTGTAAGACCCTACGTATATTTAAAATTAGCAAACATCACATGTATATATACAAAATTATTTAATAAAAAATATTACTGTATCTTATTAATAAGAAGAATAAATAACTTACGACTCAACAATAAGTGTCCATTGTGTATCTGGTTCGCCATGCAGAGGGTCAAAATAACAAATAGTCAACTTGTGTGGGTCGATAATCGTTAGTATCCAATGTCTACTGTTTATATACACATAATAAGATGCATTAGTAAAATTTTTAAAATAGAATATGAAAGTGGTTTTAAAAGTCTTACTTACCCGATATTGCACGGCGCCAACAAAAGTTGATTAGGTTGCATACAAATGAGTCTATCTGCAAGAGAACGTGTCCTTCATGAAATTTGATCATCAATGAATTTTTTATCTGTCCTGTTAGACACCAATTTCCCTATATCATATGGATCCACAAATCTGAACTTGTCCTTGTTCATTTTCTTGTACAAATACCTATCGTGAACAAATAAACTTACTATCCACAAAATAGGAAAAATTTAAAGTAATTTTATAATATATAATAATCAAAATAAAAATAAAACAGGATAATGCTTACCATATGTAAACAACTTTTTTTTTTTTGGCAAATGTGACTTATAGTCATCATAATCTACCTTAATCTTTTTACGAGGTGCCATATGCACAAACCTATTCATCACAAAAAAATATAATACGTGGATTAGCACAAGCCCAACAAAGTGACTTTTATCTTGGCATTGATTGAAGAATTAAAAAATAGAACTTTTAGATAGCATATAGGATTTATTAATTTCTTTAAAGTTATGTTCAAATTCATATAAATAAATATTCAGTGCATAAGGATTCTGGGTACTATGACATAAATAATTAGATCAAATTATAACTGAATAATTTTAATTTCAATTTAGAACATACATTTTCTTTAATTGGATTTATTGTCCACTATGCCCTTTTCAACTCCAATTCATTCCAACTTATTCAATTTTCACATGAATCTTGAATTGTGATTTCAGCATAATACGAGGATGTTTAATAGTATGAATTATATGATTCTATATGAATGACACATATAACAGATTTCATATACAAAAATATCATTCCATTTCATTCAAAATGGAAAAAATCCACATCATCCAACAACATATATACTAAAGCATTTATAAACAATGTTAAATGTAACAGGTTTGCAAATTTAAATATTTATCTATCATGTACATTCTTGTTGACCCTTTATGGCTTTGAATATTCTATAAATCTATCAACGTGATCCTAATATATTTTATCATCGTGATCCTAATATATTTTTTTTTATCAGAAAAAAGTATATTACATAAGCTGGGTATGAGAAGTACCCACAAAGTACATGTTAACCACAGTTGCTATGAATCAATATGACACATCATTCAGTAAATAAAATTAACAAGCATATATGTTCTCAGTTGCTAGAGTGCGGGATTCAAGAACAACGTGATCCTAATATTGAAACAAATTGTTATTCTCAAAATCTATAAGCAAAAAACCACAAAAGTACTTGGGTAGTGAAAGAACTTGCTGGTGAGGAGAAGATGATGAGGGCGACGGCAGAAGGTAAGTGGACAACGTACTGCGAGTAGGTGGACAACGTATTGAGGTGAAGAAGGTAGGTGGACAACGTATTGAGGTGAAGAAGGGAACAACGGGTGGTGCGGATGTGGAATGAATGAAAGAAGGGAACAACGGCACTGAAATTTAAATTTTAATTAACCACTAAAATTTAAATTTTAATTAACCGCACACTAACACTTACATTTATATATAATATATATTTGTAGTTAAGGTGTCGTATGGTGTCGTAATGACTATCGTAGTCAGTTAATATAAGCCATTAAAAATCTAACCTAAAGGCTTAAACTTGATGACCTGTTACCTATTGTATATTTTACGATATGTATTTATCGTATGTGTCGTAATGTGTCAAGCGTAAAATGCAAGTTTGGTCCCAAGAGAATATGTTCTCACGATTTTGGTCCTTTTTTTAACAATTTTGGTCCCATAAAAATTCTTCCATTAAATGCTAATAGAAATTATGAGTGAGCCTCACGCACTGTTAACTACAATTTTTTTAAAATTTAATTCAATTAAAAAATTATAATATAAAATTGCAATATTACTAAAATATCAAACCCACCCATCTAACACATTCGCCGGAAATAGCTAGCGACTTCCCGATCCACCACTGCTCCTCCCATATATGTTGTCCCAATCCCGTCATTCCCCCTGCTCCATTCATCGGAAATTTCCAAAGCACTGAGAAAAAAAAACACTCACGAGCCTGCTATGGGTTGTTTTCCTCCAACATCACACCAATATCTCAAACCCTCGCCACACCCGTCGCCAGAAACACCATCCAATGTCACCCCACTCCCAAACACCAACACGAATACAAAAAATGTGAAAAACAAAGTTAAAAAAATTATAAAATAATCGTGAATAATCACGATAAAAAATCAAAATTGGAGATGAAGGAGTGATCGAAATTTGAAATTGACAAGGGGCTTTGATCCCTGACACTGAGACGAGGCTAGAGTGGGTAGCCTTTATGAATTTTGTGACTGGATTCGAATTTTGTAGCCGAATTTTTTATGAGGTTTTGGAAAGGAAACGGGGTAACGATGGTGGCGATGGTGTTGAGGTGTGGTGGCTGGTGGCGGCAAGGTGGTGACGAGAATGGGGCTAAAGTGATGGTGTTGACGGCGATCGGAATGGGGATGGGCAAGTTCGCCGGAAAGAAGAAGAGCACGGGCGGGGGAGGTCATATATGTGCGCAGATTTTTGCTTTATTTGTTATCTTTTCTTTTTAATTTAAATTTAAAATAATTGTAATTAATAATTTTTAATTCCATTTGTTAATCGTTTAATATTCAGATTTTATATGAATTATATTTTGTATCTTCAAATTATATTTTATATAAATGTTTTTTATTTTAGTTTTAATATAGAATTTTATTCAAAAATTATTTTGAGAAATTTCATAATTTATACTATTAGATTATTGTTTGATTTTAAAAAATTACTTATGTATTTTTAAATTATATTCCAATTCTATAAATATTTTTTTAACTTCCCAATTCTATAAAAATAATAATATTTGTATAAAGAAAGGGTAGAACAATAATTTTACTTAATATATATATATATATATTAAAAATAATTTAAATAAAAGAAGGGTAATATAGTAAATTAATAACAAAATATAATTTAAAAAATAATATAAATAACTTAAATTTGTATAATAGGTAGCAGGTCGTTACGACGTTTACGACGCCGGCGCGATTTGACTACCATAAGAATTACCCAAGTTTCATAGGGGGCAATTACAAAAAAATCTTTGTTAATGGGGAAGATATCTTTCAGAGTAGTGTTTTAGGGAAGTGTTATGCTTCCCTAAAATTTTCAATAGAGTCTCATGAAATTCTCAACAAGTGAGTCTCTTGCACTATAAGAAAAGAGGTTTTTAGTATCGAAAAATTGGTATCTGATGCATTTTTTAATACTAAATATTACCCTTTTGTGTCAACTGAATAACTTATGATACTACCTCCATCCTTGGTATCAAAAAAATATTCTTTGATACTATTAAATTTATAGTATCTGTTATTTACTGATATTAATATTGTTTTTGTATCAAAAAATTATTTGTTGATACTATTTAATTTTAGGATCAAATATTTTTTTTCGATACTATTTATCAGTGGTATCGAAAATTAAAATTTTGATACCATTAACTTTATAGCATCCACCCCTTTCTGATACTATTATTATTTTAGTATTAGCAATTCATTTATTGATACAACTTATTTTTTGTATCAAATAATTTTTTGATACTACTTATCATTGGTTTCGAAATTAAATTTTCGATACCATTAATCTTATAGCATCCAACATTTTTTTTGATACTATTATTATTTTAGTATTAATAATTTATTTATTGATGCTACTTTATTTTTGTTACAGATAATTTTTTTGATACTATTTATCTTTATTATCGAAAATTTAATTTCGGATACCATTAATTTTATAGCATCCTCCACTTTATGGATACTATTACTATTTTTGCATTAGTAATTTATTTATTGATATTACTTATTTTTTATATCAAATAATATTTTTGATACTACTTATCATTGGTATCAAAATTTTTGTTTCCAATACAATTAATTTAATAGCATCCAAACTTTTTTGATACCATTATTATATTAGTATTAGTAATTAATTTAGTGATACAATTTTTTTTTTTATCAAATAGTTTTTTGAATACTACTTATCATTGGTTTCGAAAATTTAATTTTCGATACCATTAACTTTATAGCATCCACCACTTTATTGATACTATTACTATTTTAGTATTAGTAATTTATTTATTGATACCACATTTTTTTATCTCAAATAATTTTTTTAATACTATTTATCATTGATATTGGTGATTAAATATCCGATACTATTAGTTTTATCTTTAGTAATAATAATTATTTTATTGATACTACTTATTTTTTATATAAATTTTTTGACAAAAACTTATATACAATAGTTCACAATAGTCTTATGTGCAATTTGAGTAATTCTTATGTTTTTATCTGGTAGTCAGTCTCCATCTTCTTCTTCAGCGAGACTTCTTTCTCTCCTCCTCTGCGCGTCTCTCTCTTCTTCTTCAGCCTCTGCGCGTCTCCCTCTTCTTTCTTCTCCAGCCTCTGCGCGTCTCCCTCTTCTTTCTTCTCCAGCCTCTTCTTCATTCTCCTCTCTCTCTCATTCTCTCCCTTGCGTAGCGCTCAACTTCAATTAAAAAAAAACATCAGAAAATTCAATCCTATCAATTCTACTGTTCAGATTTTAGATATGTTAATCTGGAAACATTGGGAGAAATCATTATTTGTTATTTTGAATGAATTAAATCAACAATAATACCACACAGATTTATTCCAATTAATTATTGATAGTTATGTCTTTGTAATTGTAGGGATTGATAAACTACTCACCATGGTTGCGTTTTTCGTGTTTTCAATTATTGTTCTTCGTCTTTTTAATGTGCATATCTCATTCCCTCTCAATAATAACGTTTTGTTTATACAGTAACACATCTTTTTCTATAAAGTAATACACTTGTGTTTATATAGTAACACAGTTTTCTGTGTTACTTTAAGATCAAATATGTGTTACTCAAAAACCAATTGTGTGTTACTTGTCCTTACAGTAACACGTATTTGTTCGTACAGTAACATATAATTGTATTTATAGTAACACGAATTAAGAGAAATTTTTTCTATTTTATCCTTCCTTGAATTATTTTATATTAATATTTCATGTGAAAAGTCAATTTATGTGTTATTTGTACTTACAGTAACACATATTTGGTTTTACAGTAACATATAATTACCTTTATAGTAACACAGACCTAAAACCCGTTATCCTGTTAGCCTCCTGCGCGCGACTTTTGCTCAATTTTTAAGTAAATATTCGTTTGACCGGTCAAACCCGCTACAGATCCGCGAATTTTGACCCTTCCTTAAATATCCTAATATTTCACGTGAAATATTGCACATGGGCCAAAATTTTTTTGATACAATTTATTATTGGTATCGAAAATTAACTTTCCAATACTATTAATTTTATTTTTAGTATTAGTAATTTTTTTTATTGATACTATTTATTTTTTTGGATCTAATAATAGTTTTGAAATTATTTATCATTGCTATCAAAAATTAAAATCTTGATACTATTAGTTTTATTTTTTGTATTAGTATTATAATTTTATTATTAATGATTTTTTTATTCGGATAATGAATTTTCGATACCAATTGCTCATACAGTATACAATCTCCTGCTTCCTCTCTTTTTTTGAGAAAGTAATAAAAAGAGAAAGTAATTTGATTTGGAAAGAAACAGAAAACCCGTAACCGTAATACTTTAGTCGCCGCCAGCGGGCCTCCTTCTCTCGACCGCTGCACCATGTCCATAACTCTCCGGTGACTACATCGGCCCTGCGCGCCTCCGGCCACTCCTTGCGCGTTGTAGCCACCGGTCAGACGGCCACACTATAATGCGGCCTCCTTCTCTCGACCGCCGCTATCCCACACGGCCCTGCGCGCCTCCGGCCACTCCGCGTCGTAGCCACCGGTCAGACGGCCACACTATAATGCGGCCTCCTTCTCTCGACCGCCGCTATCCCACAGCCGCACGCAGCCTCCTGCTGTAGAGCTCCGGCGTCCATCGGTGTCAGTAGCCTTCGGTCCATCGACATCTACCGACGTCTAGGGCTTCCATCTGATTTCTCGGTACATTTTTTTTTTTTTTGAAGAAATTAATGATAGCATTCTGAAAATATTTCTAAACTTAAAATATGCTTTGATAAATGAAGATTGTTGCTTTTACAGGCTCATAAAGCTCTGTAATCATCAGCACCCTCTGTAATCATCTATGAATTGTTGCTTATTTTTATTATGTTTTTGGATCTAATATGTTTTAAACTTTTCCCTGGTATTGATTGCAGTAGGTAATGATAATGATATTCTTATCCAAATGGCATCTCTATTTTTGCAGGATAATTAGAACAAAGACTTTGAGGGCATGTTTGTTTTGGAATTTGGAGAATTTTGAAATTCGGATTTCAAAATCTAGTAGATTTCAAAATCTAGTGGATTTTAAAATTCTAATACTTTTTATGTTTTGTGTTTGTTTTGGAATTTATGTAGGGTGAGATTTAACTTTATATAAAATAGGATTATAGATTTTATAGATATTTATAGGATTGACTTTTATAGAGTTTATAGGTATTTATAGGGTGGAATTTTGAAATCCTGAATCAAAATTCCAAACTGTAACGGAGGTGGAGTTTCGAAATCCCAAATCCGAATTTCCCATCCCAAAACAAACATGCCCTGAGACTCTATTTTTTCATAGATCAAGAAAAAATAATAGATAAAGAGGTATAAAATCAACCACACAATTCTCATAAATTAAGAGGCATAAAGAGACATATTAATAGTAATAGGTGTTAGAGAAAGAGAATGATTAGGGGAGTTTTCATATATCTTCATTTTTTATTTGTTTTTGGACTGCCCTGATTTTCTTTCTAGATTGTTCCTAATTCTTTAATTTGTTTATTATGTTTTTGAGTTTTTCTCTAACATTTTAGAACTACTCCTTGATTTCATAAAATCTAACAATCAATTTCCACACCAACAAAAAAAAAAAAAAAAGCAATGAATGATCAATTTATTTTTCCTTACCGTGTGCAATGCAAAAATGTGATGTGTTTTTTACGGCGGCTGCTCTCACGAACGAGGGGCGCTTGGGGAGATCAGAAGACAAAAAAAAAAAAAATTAGATTTTCTTAATTTGTTTAATAATAATATAATATATTGGACTGATATTTTATAGATTTTCTTGATTTTTTTTATTAATAATATAATATATAGGAAAAAATATTTTTAAACTTACATCGTTTTTTAATCAAAATACGTATATTGTGTTAATTGATAAAACTTAAAAAATAATTAAATTTAAAATAAAATTCTTTATAAATCAATTAAATCTAAATAAAATCTTAAAATATGAAATAATCAAATACAATTTTGAAGATTAATTACAAGATTTATTTTTTGATTGATTTTTTTAATATATTTATTTTTAAGAATTTAATCGTATTTTTTAATATATTTATATTGGGGAGATCATTTTTTAATTTGATTTTTTTTAAAGATTAATTTGATTATATTCCATAAGAGAAGCTATTACAGCGCATTACTAAAACATATCACAGCGGTTACGAAAAACCGCTGTCTATCAGTGCACAAATAGAACCTATGACAGCGGTTCTGAAAAAGATGCATATGACAGCGGTTTTTGAAGTTTTAACAGCGGTTCTAAAAATAACCGCTGTTATTCAACTGCTGTAAAAAGCATAATTTGGCATAGTGTTACCAAGCACAGTACTTCAGCAGAGTATATCAGCACAGTACTGTAGTAGGGTATATCAGCACAGTAAAAGATCAGCACAATATGGAGTCTATCATCAGAGTTAACTTTTGATCACAAGAACAGAAGAGTTGGGTATCAGAACAGTAAGTAGTGTTCTGATCTTTATGGACAAGTCTTCTGACATGGAAGTTAGTTAGTTTAACTAGTTGTATTACAATTACAACTACTTGAGAGCATAACTACCATTTCAGTTGGGCAATAACATAACACATGGGTTGTTACAAGCGGTTGCAAACGGTTGCTAACTACTCAAGTAGTTCCTAACGACAACAACTACTTTGGTCTTTATATACTCTTGTATGTGTACATTGTTAAGGTTAGAGATTTTTTGGATGCAAGTACGATTGTAATCTTTGAGTTGTGTGAGTTCACGAGTGAAGTGAGAAAATGTCCTATTCCGAGTGAATGAGTGTGTAAACATTCTTGATCAATCAAAGAAGTACTCGTCTGGTCCAGTGGATGTAGATCACATTGATCGAACCACTTAAATTCTTTGTGTGTTGTTTGTCTCTTTGCTTACTTTTTGAATTACTATCTTAGCTGGTTATTTCTTATATCTTCAAGTATTCTACTTGGTTGGAGACGTCTAATAGACTGAAATTCTTGACACCGATGCTGGGCAGGGTGTTGTATTTTTAAAATAAAAAAACCAGAGAAAAGTTGTCCCTTGATCCAACAAGACAACTAACTCATTTGTCTCAAGTCAAGGCCTAAAGACTGGACCCCTGCTTCACCCGTGGCACCATCTAAGCCTACCGACTTGCTGGTATGATGTTTAATCCCGCACCATTCTTAGCCTTGAGAAGATTTCTTCCTTCACTATCCTTAGATATCGTTGATCAATTTCTTTAGTGTTGTATTAGAAGCTTTAAGATAGTATAAAGAAGATAGAAAAGAATTAATATTGAGTGATTCAATAGTAGCCAGCAATCAAAGAAATGTGTACCTGGTATAGCTTACTTTTGATCTTATCTTTATTTATAACTGTAGTTTGCCCAATGCACACTCACGAAGGACAGTTAGAACCGACCGAAGTAGACAGGTCTAGCTCCATGGCACCGAAAATGTATCAGAGCTCAAGTGATTCACCGAAGCGACGAGACCTTGAAAACTGTTTTTTCAAGTGTCAGTAGCGGATCGTTCTGTCAATCGGGGAAGGTTTTTGGTGACAAGACTTGAAGATATCAGAAGTGAGAATGCTGACATGAGTAACGATAAATCCTGTGAAAAATGCGATCGCCTGCCAGTTGAAGGTTTTCTGCGTTCAGTCAATCTACGCAGAGTGAATCGGTCCCTAAGGAACCCTCGAAAGGGCTATCGTCCGATGGGTACACGAAAGTGACGAAGTTGCTTTGACTACAGAACTATGCCTGTCTCTTGGAGCGAATTGGATGATCGGGTCGGGGGTTCCCTTCTTCCCCTCACTCTCTTTTCCCTAATATGAACCTTGAGTCATCAAAGCCTTTCTGACTCGGCTTGGCCCGGTCGCCCTACGCGACTAGCCCTTCAAAAGGATCCGAAGGAGTCGTAGTTTGGCGACCTATCTTTAGTAGGGGCCTTTAGTCTTTTGATTAGAGTAGGGGTCGCGAGAGAGCAGAGCGTACCGCCTTGCGTTGCCTTACGGCTGAGTGAGCTCATAAACTAGCGAATCAATTCATTTGAAAGATCAAGTCCGGTCTAGTTTATTTCTGAGTTGACCAATGATAGATAGGTAGGAATGGCAGAACCTAAACGATCTAGGCTTCGTTAGCCTTAGCCAGTTCTCCTTTTCTTTTATAAGCTAAGCTATTCTTAATGCCGCTCGAGCTCCCCGGTAATAGAGGGCTCTTGGAACAAATGATAGTTTATCTTACTCAAAGAAGTCTTTTAAATATAGAGATATGCTTTATACCCGTATACAGCAAGAACAATCTAAGCCAATTAGCAAAGATCCAGCGAACTAACTCAACTGTACTAGACTAAAGACTGCATATTAATATACTTATAAAAGATCAGGCAAGAATAATCTTCGCCTATCTGGCCTTGCTGTGAGACATCGCCAGCCGCCCCTTTTCTCCCATTCAAGTACATATATGACATTCAAAGTTTGGTACGTTTAATCTCTATTTTTTATGAAGTTTCGTTAGTTTTTATCATAATTTAGGGTTTTAATTTTTATTTCATAGCGTTTCTTTTGTTTCTTTAGAGGAGAACGATTTTTTATATTTTTTTTAAAATTTGGGTATAATTGTTGTAGGTAGAAATTTAAAAATAAATTATACTCCTCCCTCCGTCAAATTTCATTATTCACACTTTTCATTTTTGGTTATTTAATTTTATTATGGACATTTTCTTTTTGGAAATAATACTATTCTCACTATTTTATCTCCACCCTTCAACTTTAATTTATTCATAAACAATCACTTTATCTATAAATGGACCCCACAACATCCCATCATACCCCAAACTTATCTATTTTATATATAAACTAATCAATATTTATTAAAACCCAGAGAAGTGGGCAGGGAGTATTTTATATGAAGTATATATAGAAGTTGGGGTGTGTATAATTTTTACCTTTTTATTTTTATTTATCTAGGTGGGGTTATTATATTTAATGCACATTATTACAAAATCAAGTATAGCATACGTTATATATCTCCTTTAGTTGGAAGGTATGAATCGCTTCAAATTTGATGACATGCAAGATGTTGGCAATGGAGTATTGGAGTCGCAGAAACTCAGTAATTAGTTTAAATTAAAGATAAAGCTAGGCAGAATATAATTAATTTATTACTATATATATATATAAATCATGGGTACATTTTTTGTCTAAGAAGAACACTGATAGGTACATTTGCAAATGTATATTTTGCCAAAAGGTTCACAATTGGTTGACAACAAATTATTACCATATGTTTTAGCGCAATAATTTCTACAGTTGGTATCTTGTCCTGGGAAAAAACATGATGTAGTTTTTGGTGGAAAAAACTGCGAACATATTTTTGGTGGTTGAGACGCCCCTTGCTCAACTGCATCAATAAAACAAACTGATTAGACGAGATTATGATGATATCTAAAATTTACGAATTCTAAAGTATAATCTACTCTTAATCTTATCCAATGTGTGGTAAAAGAAAAATCATGAAAAGTGTGATTTTTACCCGTGAGAGAAACAATGATAAACATTAACAAGAATGACCACGCAATCTTTGCCATCTTCTTTCGATTAGCTTGTTGAAAATATTGTTATGATGAATTATTCAACACGGGGAGTTCATATTTATACCAAAAAATAATTGCTATTAATTTTGGAATATTCTACTATATAATTAATTGCATGATATGTGTTGCATGGGGGTAATTTTAGATAGCTTTCATAACAATGCTGGAAAATTGACACAATTAATGCGTATTTCAAATTAGAAAACGTACGTTTCATAAATTCCCATAATTTAAGTTTTTAAGTTCATTTGCCAAATTAATTAAATCTACCATTGAGATTTAACTATAGTATTTGTCAATCCAACAAAAACTACGAGGTTTCTTGACAATATATTATTTTAAATAAAAAAATTACATGTATATATGTTGGCTATTTTATGGTATTTTATTAATTATAATTTGATTTTTTTATTCTACTAATTATTATTGGACCTCCTCTTATTTTTGGTACTTTTAATTATCATATCAGTTTTCGAAATGCTTTAAATGTAATTCAATTCACTTTCATTTATAATGTTTTTTATGGTATGTTTGACCATATATATATATATATATATATATATATACACTATAAATTACTCGTAATTATCTCTTACCTTTATTGCTGAAAATTTCATTCATATACGACAACGCCAGAATATTGTACTCTCTCCCCCATTTTAATTCTTAGTATTTAATGAGATATTTTTGAAAAGGTAAATATGAAATTTAGCACACCAATTAATTATATAGTAGGATATTCCAAAAATGATAGTAATATTTTTTGGTATAAATATGAACTCCCCACGTTGAAGAATTCATCACAACAATATATATATATATATTTTCAACAAGTGGAAGCTAGAAGATGGCAAAGATTAATGCGTGGTCATTCTTGTTAATGTTTATCCTTGTTTCTCTCACAGGCTAGTAACATCACTAATTTTCATGATTTTTCTTTTACTTCTAAAATCCGTGAAACTTGATTCATTCATTTACTAATATCATAACATTTTATACACAGAATCACGTAAATGTTATGACATTAGTTTATAAATTTAATTCACTGAAAACTGACTCGCAAATTTGTTCATTCGATTATTAATGCAATGCAGCTGAGTCGAAAAGGCCAACATGTGAAGAGAATTTATCGGGGTCGAAATCGTGTTTTTTTCCGGGAGATGATAGGGCTTGTACTAAAGAGTGTCAAAACAAATTTGGGGGTCAGCTAATTACTGGCGCTTGCACTCCCGCAGGATCTGTGCTCCAATGTGGCTGTCTCTATTTTTGTTAATTACACACTATCATTTAATTATAAACTATTAATTAATTAATACAATTGTCTTCTAATTTAAATTTATTATATCTCATATATACTACAAGCAAAGTGTTACGTGCACCACTTCCAGCATTTTAATTCAATTGTTATCAAATTCAATTATTCCTTCGGTATAAATATAGGAGAAAACAATACTCCACTAAATACTACGGAGTATATAATACTCTCCCCTCTCAAGCTTAAGTTTTATCATTTGAGTGTCCAATTTTTATTTAATATTATTAATTATTAAAAAGTGTGCAAACAGTACATGAGATACTTAGACAACGTATTAATTCCATCCAAAAACTTTCACTGTAATCAGAACTCAAGTATTACAATCTGTCACAACACATTCAACCGCAAACTTGATAACAAAGATGAAATATGAAAGATCGATCTCAACCAACTTCTGTCTACACATAAGAAGTTCATAAGGGCACACTACAAAATAATGTGAAAATGGCATCGGGGAAGGCATCGGATCTACCGTCTCCAAAGATGAAGGCAATGGCAAAGGGGACGGCAGTGTGCCGATGCCAATATGGTCGATGCCATTTAAATGGCTTCGGATTTGGGGAAATCCGTTGCCTTTTGGCATCGGCAGGTCGCCGTTACCAAATGGCATCGGGGCCCACTGCCGATGCCATTTTGCCGATGCCTTTTTATTAAAATTTAAAAAAGACGAATCTGGGTTTCGAACCCAGGTCCATAGGCCACCAACACCCACCCCCCACGCTGGGCCACCCCATTTTTCGGAAATCTGGCCATTTTCGCGAATTGTGGGGTTCGAACTCGGGACCTCGCGGTCTCGAAGGCTTTTGAGCGCCCCCTGTGTGCCGTTTAGGTTAGGAGCTTTTAGTCGACATGTTGTGAATGCAATTAATATATATTCAATTTAATTTGAGTTTTTAATTCTTTAATTAATTCAATCCATTCTAACTTTAATTGTTGCTTATTAAATTATTTATCAAAGCATATCATAATTATTTCTAAATTATGTTTTTCAAATTAACTAAATTATGTTTTTCAAATTAAATAATTTATTTACGGTATCAATTCACACTATTTAAATTTGTTCTAATCCTCAATTTACAACATTTAAATTCAATCCATTCTAACTTTAATTGTTGCTTATTAAATTATTTATCAAAGCATATATATCATAATTATTTTTAAATTATGTTTTTCAAATTAACTAAATTATGTTTTTCAAATTAAATAATTTATTTACGTATCAATTCACACTATTTAAATTTATTCTAATCCTCAATTTACAACATTTAAATTCATTCTAATTTTTTATTTCACAACATTATAATTACATACAACATTGAATATAATTATTTTCACTTATACATTTAAATTTATTCTAATCACATCATTTAAATTCATTCTAGTTTTCAATTCACAACATTAAATATATATAATTATTTTCACTTATCCATTTAAAAATATGAATTCACTTATCCATATAATTAAAAATATTTTCATCTATTATAAAATTATTCTCTAGTTCATTTTCAATTAAAATAACATCATATCACAAACAACATTAATTATAATCATAATTAGAATGTTCACGTCAATTAAAATAAAAATTAATCATCAACGTCAATGTAATATAATAACATCACACGTAACAAAGTAATATAAAAATGTATCACTCCTCATCACCACCACCACCATCCTCAGTATCATCCCGATCCTGAACGTTGTGCGACGCCCCCGACGGCCTCGGCTCCCCACCCATCCCACCCATCTGTCCCATCATCAATGCAAGCTGGTCCTGAAACTCCTTGCGTAAGCGCTCCTCCTGATGCCGCATTTGTTCGAGTAAGCGCTGCTCTCTATCTTCATTGACTCTCCGTTCTTCAGCAATAGCATTGTTCATGTCTTCCTGGGTGAATCGTCCATAAGTCGTACCACTTGACGTCTCGTCAGGACCGGAGGAGACCCGTCTGTTCTTGCCTACTTGTCCAAGGCCCCTAACACGTCCATGAGACCTACCGACCTTCTTCACGTACAGTTCAGACATATCGGGTATAGGTGGGGCCTGGGAACCATCCTCTGAACTAGGTTCATCTGACGGATCTCTTGTAGTATTATTGGTGAACTCGTCATGTATCTGGTCCTATACGTGCACATTTAAAAGTGGGTTAATACATTTTCAAGTACAATTAAATATATATTTGTTATATAATGTAATGTGTGTATATATGTATATATATATATATATATATATATATATATATATGTACACACTTACAAGTATATCACCCATATAGCCACAAGTGTATGTCCCGTTTTCGTAACGGTGGTAATATTCAACTATCTCACAGTCGTATGCAGGGCGTCCCATCCTCCCCTCCTGTATTTTGAATCGAAGACATATACGAATAAATAAACTAAATAATTAACTAAAATTAATTATATATAATTGACCACAAATACTTACAATGCGCCGTGCGACCTTTGCTGCTCCACGAGCTCCGCCTTTATGAGTACCATGGCCAGTACCCGGACCTCCAGGCTCGGATAAGCGGTTCTTACGAGCCTGCTCGCTCTTCTTAATTGTTTCGGGATTGTTCCAGTGACGAACTAATGAGTTCCAAACATTCACATCCCACAACGGCCTCTTGTTATCCCTCACCCACGCTTTCTTGATTTTTGATAACATGTTAGTGTACCGAGTTGCAGCTCTTTGAAGAAAGAGTCTGTACACTTCTGTAGAAGATGTGGCTTCAGGGTCCCACCTGACCTCGGTCTGCAAAAAAAAAATTAATTAACGAAGTAATATAACAAAATGACAAAATGTAAAGTTATTTTATACCTGGAATGTATCCCACCACCGTTGTACCGTGCCGGGTGATACCATAGCCCAGGCGTGTGCACCAAGCTCCATATTCCGGTACATTATCGATCTGATTGTCCTCGAAATTAAATTTGAAGGCATCAACCTGTTACACGTATTTTATAATAAATAAAAAATTATTAATAAACATGTTATACATACGTCTAATGAAATTTAAATATAATATACTTACGTATCCCGGTA
Organism: Galeopsis tetrahit; assembly: GCA_963675135.1. Lineage (NCBI taxonomy): Eukaryota > Viridiplantae > Streptophyta > Magnoliopsida > Lamiales > Lamiaceae > Galeopsis > Galeopsis tetrahit. The sequence goes on along the minus strand of OY776121.1, from coordinate 62,313,239 downwards.
GATAAACAGTCGGATGCGACTGTCGGGTGCATCAGTCGACATACTGGCCTGTGTCCCGACAGACGGATGTCTAACTGGCGAATGTATCGGTGGAGGGGATTGTTCCTGTGGATGTGGAACCATATGAGGCAACTGAGGCAACTGAGTGTAATAGGAATTAGGGTTCATTCCGGGCATCTGGGGCAACATTATCCCAGTCATATCGGGCATATACAAACCCTGTGGTATCTGCACAGTCGGTGTCTCATCCACCGGCTCTCCTCTACCTCTACCTCTACCTCTACCTCGCCCATGTCCAGAAGAACCCTGTCCAGAAGAACCCTGACCAGAGCCATATCCAGAACCATGTCGACGACCACTCATCTGTCAAAATGAACATTAAAACATTATTAACATTGAACATTGTAACAATTAAAAAACATTATATATGAACATCACTGCAACGATTATTGGTGAACTCTAAATAAGGAATATAATTAAGGAATTAATATTTAGATAACATTGTCTAACAATTAATATTTAGATAACATAGTCTAACAATTAACAACATCATTCATCTTCATCATCTTCATCTTCAGCTTCATCTTCGTCGTCTTCTTCTCCGTCTTCTTCTTCATCTTCTTCATACTCTGCCATTTCCATCATTGTACCGGTGTCATCAGTTAACATGACAGGATCATCATCTACTTGCACAATCATTTGAGTCTCTATGTTATCCTCTTGCCACATGGGAACTTCATCTTCAGTAGTATCTTTTGCATCCACCAAGTATCTCGGTTTGACTTTGCAGATAAATATCCAATCAGTACGGGATCCGGGGTATGGACAATAGTAGACTTGTGTGGCTTGACTTGCTAGTACGAATGGATCGTATCGGCCGTAAGATCGCCTCTGATTAAGATCCACGAGCTTGTAGTTAGGATGAACTTTTGTCCCATTGTTTGAGGGATCAAACCACTGACACTTGAACAAAACCACTTTCTTCTCGTGGTACCCCTGATAGTCCAATTCGACTACTTCCTCGAGTTTCCCATAGAAATCTTCCTCATCCGCGTCATAGTTTTTCCCTTGATACAAACCCCACTGTTTGATGTTGCTCTAGATGCACCATAAGTCATGCTGTGGAATTTGTACCCGTTCACGTAATACCCTACGTACGTAAGAACTTGACCAGACGGACCGGCCGAAAGATCGTATAAAAACCTGTTCTCGACGCGATTTATCTTCACCTATATATATATAAGCCGAATGAATGTGAGAATTTCTAACCAATGATGGGACCACGACGCAATTTATCGTTATTTTAAGATAACTTACAATGTATGCAAACCACGATGCAAATCCATCTTGTAGTCTTAAATCTGATTCAGCGGCCGAGAGATTTGATTGAAGAACTTGAAGTTGTTGCATGAATAGCCTACGTACGATCGATATAAGATTAATAAGACATGTCAACACTAAGTATTTGATTGACAAACATTTTAGTCGGATTGACTTACTGAACATATGGCTGCACCTCATCACAATTCAACAACACGTACGTATGAGCAACTTTTTTCTCCTCGTCTAAAATCCATCTTTTCTTAGGCTTTCCTAATCGTTTGCCAGGCGCCTTAAATATGGAAAAAATGCCCTCGACATACTCGTGTACTTCATCCCGACCATCGTAATTACGAGGTACATTGTGTATCCTTGTCGTAACATGGTCCTCGAAATAGTGAGAACAAAACATTGACGCCTCTCTAGTTAAATATGCATTTGCAATCGAAGCTTCAACACATGCTTTGTTACCCACGCTTAATTTCAAGGTGCGAAGATACCTGATTAAATTTTAAGAATCGTAAGTTCATATAATTTGAAGAATCGTATGAGAAATTAATTAAATTACCTCTCGTATGGATACATCCATCTGTATTGAACTGGACCACACACTTTTGCTTCATATGCAAGGTGCACAGGTAGATGTTCCATAGAGTTGAAGAAGCTGGGTGGAAAGATACGTTCCAACTTGCACAAGATGATTGGGATATCTGTTTCCAGTCGAGTCATGTTGTCAACTGTGATGGTTGTAGAAGTCAACTCCTTAAAAAATAGACTAAGCTCAGTGATTGCTTTCCACACAGTGAGCGGCAGAATTTTGTAAAAAGCAATCGGTAGTAGTCTCTGCATAAACATGTGACAATCATGACTCTTCATCCCATACAATTTCAATTTCGACCAGTCAATGCAACGGGACATGTTAAACACATATCCATCTGGAAACTTCAACTCACTTATCCACTTACAAACAACATCCTTCTGCTTCTTATCAAGCGAAAAAGAAGCCTTAGGATACTTTGATGTACGTGGACATTTCTTCAGAGAGGGACGACGACAATAATCATTCAGCTCATCTCTTGATTTAGACGTGTCCTTTGTTTTCCCCTCCACATTCATCACCGTGTTGAAAACGTTATCAAACACATTTTTCTCAATATGCATCACGTCTAAATTGTGTCGTATCAACAAGGTACTCCAATACGGCAACTCCCAGAAAATGCTTTTCCACTTCCACCCTCCAGAAAGTTTTTTGTTGTGAGCCTCAGCACCATCCTCTGTAACCTTTCTATATCCCAAATGATCAATTTCGTATAGGAGACTTGCACCCGTTCGAATAGGCGGTGGATCATCTGTGACTACTACTCCGGCCATGAATGCAGTTTTATTCGTTCGCCACGTGTGATTCTGTGGTAAGAACTTTCGGTGGTTGTCGAACCACGACTGCTTTCGACTTTTATTCAAATAGAATGCATCGGTGTACTCTCCACAATATGGACAAGCAAGCTTTCCGGCTGTACTCCAACCAGACAACATTGAGTATGCTGGGAAGTCACTAATGGTCCAGATAAGTGCAGCTCGCATCAAAAAGTTTTGCTTTCTAGCAACATCGTAAGTTTGCACCCCATTTTCCCATAAAAATCTCAAATCTGCTATTAGTGGTTGCAAAAACACATCAAGTTTGTCCTTCGGACTTTTAGGCCCGGGCACGAGAATCGAAAGAAACATGAATTGATCCTTCATGCATAACCACGGGGGTAGATTGTACGGAGTAAGTATAACTGGCCATGACGAATATTGTTTTCCCGTCATTCCAAATGGTGCAAAACCGTCTGTGCTTGACTTGGATGTATTTTTGCACACTTTTTACAACTATACGATCCCCACAAGCGTATGGGTTCGTTAGTAGTACGATAAGTATACCAAGTAAAATTTCGTTCCAAGGACTTAATTGAGTGCTAGTGAATCCCTAAAGTTACAAGTAGGCATGCTATTGTAGTAACTAAATGATGTTGTTTGGATTTTCGGGAATAAGCACAAAAATAGTAAACTATATTACTAAAGTAATAAGAACTAGTGACAAGAAATGACAATCTATCTAACTTTCTTTTGGAAAGTGCAAGGGAAGGGTATTGCCTCGGGTGTTTCCGTTTTGTGAGCAATTAAGTGAACTAGTGAACCAATTACATGATTTTACTACAAATTTTGGTTAAGCTAAAGGCTATCACATAAGTGTGCAAACCCCCTCGAAAGGCATAGGTAAACATCGTGCATTGATTAGCAATTATAGGATCTAACCAAATACCATAAGCTCCTAAGATAGTGTTGCATAAGCACTTTCAACACGGTTACTAATGCTTATGAAACGCCCTCTCACCAAACTCCTAGACGACCTCTATTCGTTTAGTGTCTAAGGTTGTCGGTCTAGCCATTAACACCCCTCTCGGGTGAGCTAATTACTAATTAACTTCTATTCAATTGATCAAAGCTCACACTCACACTCCCAATCATGCTACCCAACTCTCGTTGCAATAAACATAATCGAACATGCTTGCTAATAGGGTTGATCAACCAAATGAATCAATCAAAGTACAACTCTAGAAACATAAACACCAAAATTATAAGCTAATCATGCAATTAATCCACAATTACACTAAATTCTCATCAAAACATCCACACCCAAGGCAATTGAGGATTAGCCCATGGTTCTAGAAGAGAATCCCATGGCTACAACAACAAATAACATCAAACTCATAATAAAATAACAAGAGATTGAAGAAATTAAGAAAATACCAAATTGAATTGCAAAATAGAGTAATATCACCTTGATCATACGAATTTAGCTACAAAACGATGTAATAGACGATGTCCGATGATAATCGTAGCTTGATTTGAAGTAAACACCACTATTCTATCTAATCTATTGAAGAAATTAAACTAAAAATGAAGAACACCTACAACTATGTGAATGTGTGTGTGGAAAATGCTTGTAAAAGGAGTTCCCCCTGGATTTTAAGAAAGGGAGTTTATATAGTGTTTGGGAAGGGTTTGAATGGCATAATTTCAAGTTGATCCCTAAAAAATGGAGAAAATACAAGTTTGGCACCGAAAATGGGGTGACTCGGCCGAGTTGGGGTCACTCGGCCGAGTGGGACACTTAAGAAGCGTGTAGCAACTCTTTCCAGCCGAGTGAGGATCACTCGGCCGAGTGGTCTTCAATTCCAGGAGCTACGGCATTCAACCTTACTCGGCCGAGTGCGCAGTAAAATGCAAAATTGCAGATTCGGCCGAGTAACCTTACTCGGTCGAGTGATGTCCGATTCCAGGAGCTACGCATTCAACCTTACTCGGCCGAGTGGGCTCACTCGGCCGAGTGCGCAGTAAAATGCAAAATTGCAGATTCGGCCGAGTAACCTCACTCGGTCGAGTGCCTCTTCACCTTCTCGTTCCATGCATAACTTTCGCCTCGGATGTCGGATTGACTCGATTCCTTTGGCCAATCCACTCCGTTTTTCGAGACGAATCCAACCGTTCACTCCTCTTTCCGGTCCGATCACTTGTGGTATGTGTTTTGCTCCGATTTCCATCGTATTTCCTACACAATCGACAAAACACAACCTTTCTCTCATTTCGGCTTAAACAATCATATTCACTGTATAATTCAATGAAATCAACATCAAATGAGCTTCAAATATGCATCTAAATCGTGTAAATTCCACCCGAATCAACTCCCCCAAACTTAAAGTGTTGCTCGTCCTCGAGCAACGAAAGAATTACAACATGAGGGTGAAATTTACAACTAGATGATCAATGAAAGATCCCACGTATCAAATGACATGAAATGAATTATTCTTCCTCAAGATACATTCTTAAAATGATCACAAGTTCAATATTGAAGATCCAACTCATTACTCACACATGCTCTACACACAACAACAAGTGATGGTGATGACAATATCAAGATGTTCAAGTTTATCTCACAAGAAATAGTATTTCACTCAAACACTCAAACAAATTAAGGAAAATAAGCACTCATCAATCAAATCATGCATTGCAATTGCCATAAGCTTGCCCAAGCTCTACCATCTTTCCACCACAAACATGTTCAACAATGAGATCAATAGGGCTTAACCAAGGACGTAACATTGGCTCTTTGGAAACGGTGGGAAGAATTTGGGAAATGTGACTCGACTAGTGGAGGACAACGAACCATTTTTTTTTTCTTTTCATTTTTCCCATTTCATTCAAAACAAACCATCCATCATCCTCACTTTTCTTTTCATTCTCAAGAATTTTCTTCCTTTGTTTCTTTCAAGAGTCTACTTTTTGCTCTCAAGCACATGTTTTTGGGAGATCCCCTCTTCTCTCTTTTTATTTTATTTTTCACTCTCTTTTCTAGGGGCTCCCATTTTTTATCCCTTTCTTTTGTTTCTCATCTTTTCTTTCTCTTTTTTCTTTGCTCAAACACCCCACACACATTTCAATCAAAATTCATGTTTTTCCACTTTTCACTTGTCCTCCACTAGTAAAGGGTAAAGGCTTAATAAGTTCAAGAGGTTAAACATTGTAGGTTGCCAAAAGATCAAGTTTTAAGGCTCAAATTGGCTAACTACGGAAACTTCTTTTTGGTATGGGAATATTTGGCTAAGTGACTATTAATAACAAAAGATGGCCTAAATCATATCCCATTATTTCACACACTTGTGGTTTCAAGCAAGAACTTGGGCAAGTTCTAGAAAAACAAGCAATGAATTGATTCACTCACAAATGAAATAAACCGGATTAATGCTCGGTTCAAAGCTCAACTCTCACCGGTTCATTAAAGACTCAAACATTCATCAATCACCACCACACATAACTCATTGTGCATGCAAAACATCCATAGGCAACAAGATGACAACAACACAAACAAAATGATTCATTACAATCATGTACACATTCAAGGAATCAAATTCACAACAAATCACTATAAAATGTGTCTCAATGATCATTAAAGCTCAAATTACACACATACACAAGAGTACACATTGGTGTCAATAGAAAATGTAAAAACGAACATACCCCCCCAAACTTTTTCATTGCAAAGCAATTAAAAGTTTGGAAAAATAGTGTTGCATTGATATTGACACCAAGTGCTAACCATACAAATCTACACACATGGGCCACTATCCCAACAATTAACACTAAGAGTAGCTAAGCAATCAATATTATGAATAAGAATATAAATTCCACTACCCCCCCAAACTTAGTAATTGTTATGCAATCCTAAGTTTGGAGTGGGCGTACCTCTCACGATTGCTATAGCTACACCTTTTTCGAAGCTCAAAGTTCCACTTTCGATCTCCAATCGTCCATTCGATCCAAGCTTCTCCAACTAACATCAAAACTCACAAACACATCAAACTAAACTAACAAAGCAAAAAAAATGAGCAAGAAATGAAATAAAGCAAGTAAAAATGGGTTGCCTCCCATTTAGCGCTAGGTTTAACGTCCTATGCCGGACGGAACTTAACAAGTTCATACTTCTCTTTCTTTGAATGGAGGATGATAGTACTTGACATTGTGCTCATCGGTGATGAACACTTCATCCTCCTCACTTTCCAACGCAATGCCTCCTCCATAGACCAATTTCTTCATGACCAACATTTTCCTTTCCTTGATCTTCATCTTTCCAAGGACTTCCATCACTCCCAAGGTGCCCCATACCACCTTATCTCCAATTTCAAAACCCTTTTCGATCTTCCTCTCCTTTAAACTCTTCCTTTTCCTTTCTTCATCTTCACTATCCTCAAGGAACTTATCAAAACTCTTCTCCTTATAAAACTCCCCCAAACTTGAGTTTTGCTCAAGTTTGGGAGTTTGCCTCAATTTGTTATCATCTCCCGGATCTTTAAATGAGACTTTTGGTAATGGCTCTTTCACATAAATGTCACATTCTTGGATGGAGGGGGATTCCTTCTTTCTTGGAGAACTCTCAATTGAGCCATACTTGGAGAAAATCACTTTCTCTCCATTCACCTCCAATGTTACCTCCCCTTTTCTCAAATCGATGTTTGCTCCCCCCGTGGCAAGAAATGGCCTCCCAAGAATCAATGGGATATTTGCATCTTCTTTCATATCTAACACCACGAAGTCGGCCGGAATGATGAACTTGTCAATCTTCACCAATACATCTTCAATGATCCCTTTAGGATGGGTGATGAAACGATCCGCTAATTGGAGAGTAATTGATGTGGGCACTACTTCTCCAAGTCCCAAACGCTTGAAGATTGAAAGTGGCATCAAATTGATGCTAGCTCCCAAATCACAAAGAGCTTTCATCATGGGACCATCACTAATCTCACATGGGAGAGTGAAACTACCCGGATCCTTGAGCTTTTCGGGAGGAGTTCGTTGAAGGATAGCACTACACTCTTCGGTCAACTTGATCTTCTCATCATCCACTAGTTTCTTTTTGTTTGCTATTGCATCCTTTAGAAACTTCATGTAATGAGGTATTTGCTCTAAAGCATCCGAAAGTGGAAGATCAATGTGGATTTTCTTGAAGATATCCAAAAACTTCCCAAACTTCTCATCCATTTTCTTCATGTATCTTCCCGGGTATGGAAGTGGCTCATATGTAATGGGCACCCCCCATCTATCACAAGGTACCTCAAGCTTCTTCTTTTTCAAATCTTTGGCAATTCTCCACTTTGGAATTCTTGGAGCAACCTTTCCACTTCCAACTTTGTCTATCCTCTTCTTTTCCGCTTCCTCCATTTCTTTTGCCTTTAACACTTCACCCTCTTCCAATTCAATTGAATAAACTCCATATTGTTCACCACTTGAAATTGTAATAGCATTACAATGCTCACGTAGGTTTACCTCAGTGTTTGAGGGCAATTTACCCTTTGTATGTTGAGATCCAATGGAAGTTGTCAATTGTCCCATTTGAAATTCCATCGATTTTTGATTACTCATGAGTTGGGCAAGCATTGAGTCGGTGGATTTTTGATTACTCATGAGTTGAGCAAGCATTGAGTCGGTAAATTTTTGGTTACTCATGAGTTGGGCAAGGATGGAGTCGGATGCTTCAGATTTCTTCTCACTTGTCTCCATTCTCTTCATGAGGAGTGCAAGAAGCTCATCCGTGGAGGACTTCCCTTCTCCACTTGGAATTTTTGCACCGGGATCAAATCCGGGAGGATATTGAATAGTACCTTTGGGATTGGAATAGGACAAATTCTCATTCCTCCGAAAATTCGAGTTTTGAGGAGCTTGGTATTGAGGGGATGGTCCCCCTTGTCCTTGAGATGATGAAGATTGCCCTTGGAATCGGTTTTGAGGAGGAGCTTGATATCCTTGACCATGATTTTGATATGGTGGTTGACCTTGATATTGTCGATTCCCTTGAAAATTTTGTGGGTATCCTTGTTGACCCATGTATTGCACATCCTCCATAGGTCCCATTTGAAGATTCTCTTGCCCAAAGGATAAATGATTATCTCTTGTTTGAGATAAAACATTCACCTTTTCAATGAGTGTGGCCATCATCTCTCTCATGCTATCATTAACATCCACTTGAGCTACCCGATTTTGTGCTCCACGGTCTACTCTCATCTTGAAAGTATTGCTTGATATTCCTTCAATTATGTCATTGATCTCCTCCACCGATTTCATCCAAATTGAACCCCCCGCACAAGCATCAATGTGGTGTTGATCTTCCAATCGTAACCCACCAACGAACCAACATGTTGTTTGTTCTATTGGGAAACCATGATGGGGGCATGTGATGAGAAGATTCGTAAACCTTTCCCATGCCTCTTTGATTCCCTCCGTTGGACCTTGTTGGAATGTAGAGATCTTTTGTTTGGCTTCCATAGTCTTTGAAGGAGGGTAGTACTTCAATAGAAATCTTTTCTTCAACTCTTCCCACGTCCTCACTTCTCCGACGGGAATGCTTGATTGTAGCCAAGCTTTTGCTTTCCCCGTCAATGTGAATGGGAATAGCCTCATCTTTTTAGCATCTTCCGACACTCCGTTTTGCTTGAGAGTGTCGGCCATCTCCAAGAATTGAGCAAGGTGTTCATTCGGGTCTTCCTCAAATCCTTCCTCCGTCCTTCCTTCAAATTGCCTCTCCCTCAACATCCTTAATAAAGAGGCACTAATCTCAAAATTGTTTGCCTCCACCCTTGGTCTTGCCAACCCATCGTAATGCTCCCTAGGTTGAGGCTCAAAATATTCCCTCATTGGCCTTCCATGGTAAACACGTTGAGGCTCTTCCATATGTGGAAGAGGAGGGATGTATTCCTCTTGAATGTGTTGAGGTGGAGGATATTGGTAAGGTGGAGGGTAAGGGTGTTGAGGTGGTGGATATTGATGAGGTTGAGGTGGTGGATAGTAGGCTTGTTGTGGAGGTGGATAGGGGTAAGGATAGTATCCTTGATATGGAAGGTGGTTTTGAGGTGGATATTGTGGATTTGGGTTATGGAGATTTGGTGGTGGGTTTGGAGGTGGATTCCCTCCAACTTGGTTTGCAACTTGGTGGTTCTCTCTTTGAGGCTCATCATCTCCATTTGGTGGAAGATTCATCTCTTCAATGTTCTCCATCTCATGTGGTTCTTCTATGACTCTTTGTCGATTCCTACTTCGATTCCTTCTTCTTGCGTGTGCCTCGATCTCAAGATCCAATGGTTCCAAATTTCCTCCACGAGATCTTGTGATCATACACCTACAAAAGTTGATCACCTACAAAAGACAAGTATCAAAGCCCACAAAGACGAACTAAAACAAAATAACAAAAAGAAATGTTACTATCAATAACACTCAACAAACTTTAAGTTTCACAAATAACACTCGCTTAAGTCCCCGGCAGCGGCGCCATTGGCTTGGATGTATTTTTGCACACTTTTTACAACTATACGATCCCCACAAGCGTATGGGTTCGTTAGTAGTACGATAAGTATACCAAGTAAAATTTCGTTCCAAGGACTTAATTGAGTGCTAGTGAATCCCTAAAGTTACAAGTAGGCATGCTATTGTAGTAACTAAATGATGTTGTTTGGATTTTCGGGAATAAGCACAAAAATAGTAAACTATATTACTAAAGTAATAAGAACTAGTGACAAGAAATGACAATCTATCTAACTTTCTTTTGGAAAGTGCAAGGGAAGGGTATTGCCTCGGGCGTTTCCGTTTTGTGAGCAATTAAGTGAACTAGTGAACCAATTACATGATTTTACTACAAATTTTGGTTAAGCTAAAGGCTATCACATAAGTGTGCAAACCCCCTCGAAAGGCATAGGTAAACATCGTGCATTGATTAGCAATTATAGGATCTAACCAAATACCATAAGCTCCTAAGATAGTGTTGCATAAGCACTTTCAACACGGTTACTAATGCTTATGAAACGCCCTCTCACCAAACTCCTAGACGACCTCTATTCGTTTAGTGTCTAAGGTTGTCGGTCTAGCCATTAACACCCCTCTCGGGTGAGCTAATTACTAATTAACTTCTATTCAATTGATCAAAGCTCACACTCACACTCCCAATCATGCTACCCAACTCTCGTTGCAATAAACATAATCGAACATGCTTGCTAATAGGGTTGATCAACCAAATGAATCAATCAAAGTACAACTCTAGAAACATAAACACCAAAATTATAAGCTAATCATGCAATTAATCCACAATTACACTAAATTCTCATCAAAACATCCACACCCAAGGCAATTGAGGATTAGCCCATGGTTCTAGAAGAGAATCCCATGGCTACAACAACAAATAACATCAAACTCATAATAAAATAACAAGAGATTGAAGAAATTAAGAAAATACCAAATTGAATTGCAAAATAGAGTAATATCACCTTGATCATACGAATTTAGCTACAAAACGATGTAATAGACGATGCCCGATGATAATCGTAGCTTGATTTGAAGTAAACACCACTATTCTATCTAATCTATTGAAGAAATTAAACTAAAAATGAAGAACACCTACAACTATGTGAATGTGTGTGTGGAAAATGCTTGTAAAAGGAGTTCCCCCTGGATTTTAAGAAAGGGAGTTTATATAGTGTTTGGGAAGGGTTTGAATGGCATAATTTCAAGTTGATCCCTAAAAAATGGAGAAAATACAAGTTTGGCACCGAAAATGGGGTGACTCGGCCGAGTTGGGGTCACTCGGCCGAGTGGGACACTTAAGAAGCGTGTAGCAACTCTTTCCAGCCGAGTGGTCTTCAATTCCAGGAGCTACGGCATTCAACCTTACTCGGCCGAGTGCGCAGTAAAATGCAAAATTGCAGATTCGGCCGAGTAACCTTACTCGGTCGAGTGATGTCCGATTCCAGGAGCTACGCATTCAACCTTACTCGGCCGAGTGGGCTCACTCGGCCGAGTGCGCAGTAAAATGCAAAATTGCAGATTCGGCCGAGTAACCTCACTCGGTCGAGTGCCTCTTCACCTTCTCGTTCCATGCATAACTTTCACCTCGGATGTCGGATTGACTCGATTCCTTTGGCTAATCCACTCCGTTTTTCGAGACGAATCCAACCGTGCACTCCTCTTTCCGGTCCGATCACTTGTGGTATGTGTTTTACTCCGATTTCCATCGTATTTCCTACACAATCGACAAAACACAACCTTTCTCTCATTTCGGCTTAAACAATCATATTCACTGTATAATTCAATGAAATCAACATCAAATGAGCTTCAAATATGCATCTAAATCGTGTAAATTCCACCCGAATCAGTGCTCAAGCCCAACCTCACATTCCTAATTTCAGATGCAAAAGCAGGATACGAACGGTCCAAATGCTTCCAAGCCAGCGAGTCTGCCGGGTGACGCATAACACCAGAGTCATCAGAAGCGCACGAGGCATGCCATGTCATATCCTTCGCAGTGGCCTTGGACATGTACAATCTTTGCAAATGAGGAATTATCGGAAAGTAGAACATCTCCTTAACCGGGCGTTTCTTTTTCAACCGACCATCTACATCAACCCTATTCGGCTTATACCGTGATCGACCACAAATCTTACAAAAATCTAGTTCGCTGTCTGCACCCCAAAATAACATGCAATTCTGTGCACAACAATCAATCCTTTCTACCGGAAGACCCATCCCACTCATCAAATGTTTGGTGTTGTTAAATTTCTTGGGAACCTTATTTTCGGGAGGACAAATCTCACGAATCAACTCAACAATCTGATTGTATCCCCTTTCAGACAATCTGTTTTCCGTTTTAATGTTCAACAATCTGGAATTGAATGGCAACTGCGAATGAGATTCACAACCAGGATACAAGTCTTGGTCCGCTGCACGAAGCATGCCGTAAAATTGTGCCGCATTCTCGTTAGGGGGTTCTTCATTAAGTGCCTCCTCTTCCACGTCGATTCCAAAATCAATGTTTGGGCCACCCATTAACTCTTCTACCATAGTGTGGTACGAACTAGGTCCCGCTGGGTCAACGTCATTTGAAGTTGACGCATATTCATTAGTGTTTTGATACGGACGTGGACCCCAACTCTCTTCCCCGTGATAAATCCAATTATAATAATTCAATGTAAAACCATTTCGATATAAATGAGATTTCACTTCATTAGGGTCTCTATAAGTTTGATTTCGACATCTAGCTTTCGAACAAGGACACCTAATTTTTCCTTCCCAAATCGAATTCGGATTACTAGTAGCAAATTCAATAAATCCATTTATTCCACTAACAAATCCGGGGTTCATAATCCCATTCACTAATCTTGGACTATACATCCAACTACGAATTGAATAATCCATGTCAATCGACGTCTACAAACACACAAACAACCAGCGTCTCATTTCCCAACTCTATTAAAATCAATTAATTAATATAATTCTAATTATATTCTAATAATTATTCTAACACCCTAATTAACAAATAAATTCATATATAGACATATAACACAAATATAATTCTAATTAACACCCTAATTAACAAATAAATTCATATAACTTAATTATTAAAACATACATATAAATACATGCCTAACACAACATAATTAATTAACAATTTATAAATTCTAACAATTAACACATGCATAAATAAAAATTAACAATTCTTCTAACAATTTTATATATACATACAACATATATGCATATATATACTAAAACTATATATACACATATAACTTCAAATTTAACCAATGAAAACGAAAAAAATTACCGTAGAAATGCTCCCGTCGAAGTGTAGAACACAAATGGCCAAAAACCGAGTTCGATCCGCAAACGAAGGTGATTTTTGAGGTAAAACGCGAAGCTCTAATAATGGAGGTGGGGGGGTGCGTGCGGCTGTTACATTCTGGAAGAGAGGGGTTTGGCCGATTAATACTCATTTAGGGCGACGGGGAAGGCATCGGGCCCACTGCCGATGCCATTTTGCATCGGCCATTAAATGTCGATGCCATTTCGCATCGGGGCCCACTGCCGATGCCATTTTGCATCGGCCCGCCTGCCGTTGCTAATTGTCGATGCCTTTTGGGCAATATTTTATAGTGGCATATTTTGTTTTAAAGATCATGTTTAACACGAGCCTCGTTTTCTTAAAAAAATTAGCCATCGTTTCCCACAAAAGCTTCAAACACGATCGAATTTTAGCTCGATTAATTGAACATGCGTGCTGGTTGGGCTTCTTCACATGTTGGAAACAACCCAACAAATCTCTTCCATTTCGACTATTGAGCATCTCTTTAGGCAATGCCTTCGTCATCATGTCAGCACTGTCATGATCTGTATAAATATTTTTCAAGTTTAAGCAAGATGTCATTGAATGAAAAGTTGAATTCTTAGAATTTCTTATTTGGGACCAATCTCATCATCCATAAACCTTTTAAACCAAATCAACTCTTTGCAGCAATATACTCTGATTCTGAGTGCAACACACTTTTGTAATCTTCATATATTGCCACTTTTGAAATTTTAATTATATCCCACCATGAAACAACCATCAACTTTAGTCATAGGGAATCGACAAGGCCAAGGACCCGTCCTCGATCAGCCGGGGCCTCCTCCAGGTAAATCCGGTTAAGATCAGGCGGAGGGGCGGCGCTGGGCCCGGCTTCATCAGCAGAAGCCTGTGTCGTCGCCTCTGCAATCCTCCGGTTCACATTCAACTACATAATTACAAAAATATTAAATTAATACATAGTTCAATACATTTAATTAATTAAATATTAAAAAACACATCACAGTTTAATTAAACTTACGTGAAGCTCAGTAGTGCGTCCATATGTGGACGTCTGCGAATCTCGATCAAACGGATGAAGAACGTTCAACCGATCCACGTGAGTGGGTTCACGCCCAAGATCCCGCTCCTATTTTGTACCAAATGAGCATAAAAAATTATTTTATATAATATTATAATATAAATAATTGAAATAAATTTAGTGAACACTTACTAGAGCAATTGAGTGCTCATACGCGGATCGGGCCCCCCCCCCGATGCCTTGACATCCCACCTCCCACATCACTTCTACGGTTGGCTCGAGCAGTTGCACACTTCCGCACGTACTCCGGGCTACTCCAATACGTGGTCAACGTGTTCCACACGTCGACTCCATCGTCCTCCCCCAACGTCGTCTGCTCCACGCCACGACTACGCCAAGCAGTCCTCCAGGTGTACATAATCTCATTATACCTAGACTGACATGAAGATACCCAGAGCCTGCGGATATCGTTGTCCGAAAAAAACTCCCTATGCCAATAAGCATGTTTCTGCACATATTCGATCAGCATATCTATCAAATAATATATATAATAAATTGTTTATTAATATTTAATTGAATGCACTCAAATACCTGAAATTCCTCCCAGTATTCATCCTTTTTCGTCTGCGGCACCTTCAGCCAAGAGTAGGCATTCGCAGCAATCTTGCACTGAGTAATCACCTCAGTGCAAATCTTCGATATCTCATTACCAGGAAGTAAGCTGTGACATTATATATATATTAAGAAATAAACACATTATAAATTAAAAAACGTACAAAAATTGATGCTATTAAATATTGTTAAACCTTAAAATTATTTAATTAATTACTTACTGTACATTATCTTCAATCCATATTCTCAGTCTGGTTTCTCGGGCACGCGTGGGATGTCGACGAGCTGCCGACGACTGAGATGACGGCGGCGAATGCTGTGGAACGGATGCCGACGACGTCAACGTAGCAGGCTCAACAGGCCTAAGTGAGGTTCTCCTACGTCGAGATCCTGAGGCCCCACTAGCATCTTGACTCATCTATTTTAATAAATAAAATTTAAAAGTATAATAAATTAATCAATAATTAATATAGTAATGAAATCAATAATTTCCTAATTTAATTAATAACATTTTAGTAATTTAAGTCAATAATTTCCTAATTTAATCAATAACAAAATCACGTTACTAATGAAATAAATAATTTACCAAACTAATTAATAATGACTTAATTTAAACAATAACAATAATTATTATATTAATCATACCGTACAACACCCCTACTTATAAGAATAATTACTAATTTAATCAACAATAATAACCTAGTTTAATTATAAGAATAATTACTAATTTAATCAACAATAATAACCTAGTTTAATTATCAAAACGAACTAACAAGAACTACATTATATATTTGAACTAACATGCAATTTTTAATTACAATTAACCAATAAAAAACATATAATCCACGTACTAACATATATTTGAATTAATTATACATATATATTCATCAACTACGTACATGAAATTTTATACGAACTAACATGCAATTTATAATAATTCAATAACAGTTTTATAATAATTATAAACATGCAATTTATAATACAATAACTTAATTAAAATTAATTAAGAATTTATAAAACGTACCGTTTAAATTGAAGAAAATTGGAGTAGATAATCGTTATGCCCTTTCTCGATCAATCCACGCACCACGCACAAGAAAATCCACGAACAGGAGACGAACAGGGAGAGGGGGACGAAAGCAAAAAAAAAATTTCCCTTATGGGAAGAACTGCCTCTCTTCGGCAGTTCTTATATAAAAAAAAAAATTTGGCTACCGACGGATATTTCCGTCGGTAGCACACGAATATTTATTAGTCAGTCAAAGCGGTGTGGCTACCGACGGATATTTCCGTCGGTAGCACGCGAATATTAATGTGTCAGTCAAAGCGGGTCGGCTACCGACGGATATTTCCGTCGGCAGTCGAAATTTGAACGACCGACGGAAAAATTCCGTCGGCAAGCAAGGCGAAACGACACCGTTTGGCTGCGGAACTAAATTCCGTCGGGAAGTCCGTCGGCCGGTCCCGACGGATCTTGTATTCCGTCGGGAGTCAGTCGATTCGAGAATTCTGTCGGCGATCCGTCGGTCCGACCGACAGAATGGATTCCGTCGGTAGCCTTCCGTCGGCAAACTCCGCGTTTTTTGTAGTGTCACCATTTTTTCTTTAATTTAAATTATTTTATAACTGCAAATAAATTATCAACTTTAAATTAAGCTTCAACTCTTTTGTGCTCGAATCTGATATTTTGAGATTAATTAGATCGAATTAAAAAAATAACATTGTTTCGTCAAGAGGCTGCTATATATGTCGACAAGCCGCGCAAGATTCAAATACAAATGAGGTTGTTCGAAAGTCTAATTTGCAAACAATATTTAAAGTTGACGATGTATGTACAATTATTCAAACGTTTAGATTAGATTACAAATAGACGAAAAATTGAGATTTAATTTTCAATTAAGTCAGTTTAGGGTTTAGGGTAGCCAGTATCCATAATCCAAGAAGAGTGTTTAATAGTGTGTATCCATAATTTTCAATCAACCCCTAAATTTTTAAAAAAACAAATAATTAGTATTATTAAACATTTGTATATCTAATATTCATCGATGAAGCATGAATATTTGTTATGCACAGACTCTGATAGTGACAAAAACTGATCACTGATCTAGACATGAAATAAATATTAAAGTAAAATACTAGCTAGATCCGTCCCTGAATTCTCCTATGAACGGACATAGACAACGAATGTTGTTTAAGTCCATTCATAGCGTTGGTCGTCTGCACAGATTTTCTCATTGGAGATACTAGCCTCATTGCCAAGCTAGAGGGCGAAAATGATCGCCTCGATTTAGCTGCATTTGTCGTAGCCTTAGGCGATTTCTTGAGTAGCAAGCCATCGGATTCTGATCTTTTGATCTTCACTTGCAGCTTTGAGACAGCGGAAGGGATCAACAACTTGTGTGGATTTTTTCGTGCAATGACGGGTGATTTAGGGGACGAAGGTTGGAACAGAGGATTGGGGAACAAAACTGTCTTTTTAGCCCATGGTCTGTGTCTTGGAGAAACTCTGTTTGCAATGTAGTTGTTGCACATCTGTCTAGGCGATGAAGAGTCGAAGATTATGCGTGATTTGGCTCGTTGAGCATCGGATTCTGATGATCGAAGGGCCGCGTGCTTTTCTCTCTTCCTTCTTGAATGAAGTTCAGAGTGTTGCATCATCATCATCTTCTGTCTCCTCTCTGTTGGAGGGGTTCGAGGATCGTGCTTCTTCGACATTGCTTCGACTACGTTCCTTGTGAATCGACTCGTTTGCACAATTTCGCGCATTGTCTCTCCTAACAGCATTGCGGGCAATGACATACGTCTCCATTCTTCTGATATAAGGGAAGTAAAAAACGTCAAATTCCATTTTAGTTTTATTTTGTGAAATGGACGGAGTAATATTGTAGTATAAGATAATGAATAATGAAACAGGATTTAAACAATACTTCAATAAAAAATTACTATGTTTAGACAAGAATAAATTGGATGTTAATTACCTGCATTTGGTGGCAATTTTCCAGGAGGATGAGATGATCTTTGCCCAATTCCAGTTTTAGTCCTTCAAAATTGCAAAGCCAATTATTAACCATTACAAGTTATTTAACCAACATATGAACTATGTTATTGCCATCTCTATGTACTTATCAAAAGGAACATTTTAAAAAATACGTATTGTACATGATTCCCGAGAAAGTTAAAGAATACCTAAAAGATTGTTCTTTATAATGAACACCGGTTCGCATATAGGTTGTACTAGTTCGAGGAGTTGACCCCCCTACCACTATTTGTTGAAGCTCTTGCAATCTAGCCATACACTTATCTACCTTCTTAACTGTGTCTCTCATAAGAGTCGGGCTGAGAGGCGCCGCCGTTTCCCTAAGGAGACTTCGCGGGCTTCTTGCAACCATTTTTATCTATCCTTTTTTTTGAAGAAACACAAAATAGCTAGGTTCTTATATATTCACACATTCTCTCCCTCAAAATCAAACAAGTAATGGGATTATTGATCGCAACGGATACTATGATAGTTGTTGATATAACGGTCCAATTCATTGACAAATAGAGGATAGAAACGGCTAATACTTTTTGATCATGGGAGATCTTTACCATTAATCTCATTTATTTTATTTTATTTCTTTCTATTCATTTGTTTTTATGCTTGTTGTGTATTTTATTTGATTCTATAAATATGATAAATAAATTAAACGTCTAGAATATCTTGCAGGATTTTACATTTTTTTTTTTACCTAAAAAGGTAGTGGTTTATATGGTGTCATATTATTATTTTTAGGGTTAATATTAAGTTACAACATGTACATTTTTTTTTTTTTTATCAGATTGCAACATGTACAATGTAAAATTGAGGATTGTAATCTAAATTTTCTTTATGTGATATTTTCAACATTTTTTTTATGTTTTTCGGTCAATTTCTGACCAAAAATATAGTTTAAGTTGCAATGAGTTAATTTTATATAGTATATATTGCAATTTGATTTTTTTTTTCTTTTACATGTTAGAAAGTTGAAAAAAGAATTACTGTACAAATTGTAAATTAATACTCGATATTAACCGTTACTTTTATTGAATTTGTGTGAGACTATCATTCGGATACACACAAAATCTCCCCAGGCCATTTACTCGTATAATCACGTGAGTCTAGAAAAGAATCCAATTAATAAATCCAAATCTTACATTTAAAGTTGATAAAATCAAATATGCAAAGAAAGCATTGAAGATATATTTTGAATTGATTGAATTATAATTTACATCAACAATCTTGATACGCCTCAACCAACTAACAAACTCAATCAGCATATCAACAATCTTGATATGCCCAACTCACTAACAAACTAACGTTACTCAATAAAAGTATATATTGAAAAGAGATAATTAGATTATGAACATATGAAATAAATTCAATTATATGAAATAAGAATTTATATATTAAAAAATATATACAAATACAATTTTAAAACGATTGGGTGTGGTGTGGGTCGGTTGTGTACGGGTTGGATCGGTTGGGTGTGGTGTGGGTTAGTCGGGTTCGAAAGTGAATTTGGAAAATGATTTGTAAATCGGATATCCATAGCCAAATGTTAGCGTCGCAAATATAAGCTATGAAATTAAAATATTTATCGCAAGAATATTAGCCACGATTTAAGGAGCTACTATTCTAGACACGAAAAAATTTATAGCTAATTCTAATATTTTCGTAGCGGGATTTGTTGTTATACACCCCTAGCTAACGTGTTTGCGACAAATATGTTTGATTTTCCTCGCAATCATTTTGCGAATATTTTGCGATGAAACCAATATTTTCATTCCAAACATTTGCGACAAAATTAAAATATTTGTCGCAAAATACGTTAGAGACGGGTGTATAGCAACAAATCTCGGGATAAAATTATTTCATTGCTAATTCACACTAGCAACGAAAATAGTAGAATTTGAATTGAAATTATAATTTGAATTAATATACGATAATTAAGGTAGAAGATGAGGAAAATTAATGATAATATATTAAATTTAAATATTTAAAATTGAATTTGTTAATAGAATGTATGGTTAAAATTAATAATTAAAATTAATAAAAAATAATAAAAGTGAAATTAATAAGAAAAAAGAGATTTTGAAATAGAATGAATGGTTGAGAGAGAGATTGAAATAGACAATTAGGAAATGGCACCTAAAATGTTTGCTATGATATTAAGATTTGCATAAATATTAAACATTTATTGACTGTGTCAAATTATAGAAATAATATTGCACATATAGATTGTTTAAAAAAACGATTATAATTAAATTGGATTATGCGAGTTAAATAAATATTAGAAGTATTTAATGTAAAATTATTAATATTATAATTTTTTTATCAATCAGCGCGTAATAGGCGAAATTCAACAAAGTAAAAATTGATATAGTAATAAGAAATAGTGCTAGGGAGTTTTATTTGAGATAGTCTTATACATTATTAATTTTTTTTTTTTTTGTATTTGACTCATATTCTCTATTAAAATATGATAAAGTTGGAGCTCAACAAAATCATTAATGAAATTTTAATTACGTGACAATCAATACGCAAAAAGTAAAATTTCAATTCACAATTGGTTAATTAAGATGACAAGTGAGCTATATTTATAATTCACAAATTTTATAATTAATTCTTTTCATTTTATAGAAAGGTTTGTACCTTATGGCTTATACTATAAAAATTAATCTCATTAACATGAAGTTAAGTTTTGCGTCGGAAAACGGTAGAAGAACAATGAATAATAATTCGAAGTTGGAAATAAAATTGCAGCAAATTAAATTAAAATATCAGAGAATAAATATATTTTATAAATTAAAGATAGAGCCAAAAATCAATACATTTATTTATTTATTAGAATTGATTTATTTATTTATTTTAACAATGATAATCACATTGGCATTGCATAGGCTGATTAACTGGGCCCCCGCATGCACTGTTGAGAAGCTTTGATCCATAATAGTTATTACAATAATCATGACACATTTGATTTGTTTGACATAGCAAGCTTCCTTGCTCAAACCATGTACAAATCTTATCACAATGCCCTTGTTCAACTGCATCAATAAAACAAGATCAACATATTGTAAGAAAAAAAGTATAAAATAATACTCCCTCCATCCATGAAATGTAGTCCTACTGGGTGGAGCACATGTTTTAAGAAAAAAAAAAAGATAAAATAGATAAAGTAAGGATAGTGTAGGGTATTGTGGAGTCCATTGTAAATAAAGTGATTGTTTGTGAATAAAAGTTAATGGTAATTTGAGTAATTAAGTGATGGTTGAAGTGTGATAGTTTTCATAAAGGGTATGGCTGCAATTAATATTTTCAATGTTTATAATATATAAGAATGTGTATCAAAATGTTGACTAATATCTCTATCAATAATTATTCACCTATTTATGTTTTACCACAGGTAAAAAAAAAAAAAAAAAAGGGTTCATACTTACCCGAGAGGAAAATCATGGCAAACACAAACAAAAATGACCACACATTCTTCGCCATCTTAATTCTTCCACCTGAAAATGTTGTGAATATTTCATTGACAGAATTCCTATTTATACAAATAAATTGGAAAAAGGGCTATAATTATTAGATTATAAATATCTACTTACTCCATTTCGGATAAAAACTTTAATTAGATTACTATAATTTAATCTCCATATTTCTTACTTTCACTTTTGAGATTAAATTAATTTGATCATATCAAATTAACTTTTGCTTTTTTTATTACATTTTTCTCTACAATTGTATCCTAAAAATCTATTTGATAGTATAAAATAAATTACAGATTTGATCTTTGATTTATTTCTATAAGGGTTGTATATTCCTTTTAGATGCAAGCCAACTTGACTAATTTGTATAACGTCCTTCCTCCATCCACCAAAAGTGTGCTCAGTTCTATTTGGGTCCACAAGAATATGCTCATTCTATTTAAAAAGTTAACTTTTGAGTATTTTTTTCTACTTTATAATTAACAAGATTAAATATTTATCAATAATATTTTTTAATGTTACTCTACATTTTTTTTATAATTAAAATATGATTTTTTTTAAACATGTATAGTAAAAAGTGAGCACACACTTTTAGTGAAAAGGGAGAGTAATACACATTATTCTACATAAAAAATGACATATTACGAAAATTAAAGCTGTTAAATGCGCTATATATAATTCGATTAACTCTTCTTTTTACATAAAAAAAGTAATATATATATATATATGATTAATTATGAAAATCTTGAATGTATAATATTAAAAATTAGTAATACTCGTGTAGACAAGATGTTCTCAATTGTAAACGATCAATATTTTAAAATGAAAGAATTTTTTTTTCAGAGAATAATATTATGTGATTGTCCAATGTATGTGCAATAATATACTTGAAATACTAAATTTCATTTACACCTGTAATGAGGTGGACGCATGAATTTTAGATTGGAGATCAATTTGCATTACTTAAACACAAAATAATATTATACTTACAAATAAAAAAATCATTTATAAAATTTTCAATAGAACTCATTTTATTAATTTAAATTTAACGACTTTTGTTATATTTCAAAGAAAATTAATTTTAATTGTTTCAACTGATAATAAGTGAAATAGTGTTAAAATTTAACATGCATTCTCGTTGAGACATTAGTTTTTTTTTTTTACGGGGAAGATAAATGTATTAATTAGCCAAATCGGCTTCAACAAATTGTCTACAAAAAGTAGGGGCAATAGTAGAGAAAAAAGATTCTGCTATCTCAGTAGCGTGGTTGGCTAAGGCATTAGCCACATTATTTCCTTCACGTTTCTTCCAAGAAAAAACACGTTCACTAAGTAAATTACTATTTATCCGACTCTCCTCAATAAGGTCTCCAAGTCTAGTCAGATTTTCGGTGGGTCTTTGCAGCAAGTTAAAGCATAGTTGAGAGTCAGTTTCAAAGATCACTCTGTTACACCCCTGTTGGATGGCTAGTTTTGTTCCTCTCAAGATAGCCATAGCTTCTGCTTCTTCTGCATTCAGTGCCAGCCCTGTCTTTTCTGCAAAACACCATACTACTCGCCCTTCATCATCTCTAGCCACACCTCCGATTCCAGTCACGTTCCCAGCTTTGAATGCACCATCTGTGTTAATCTTTATCCATCCCTGATTCGGTTTCTGCCATTTGCCATTGCATCTCGGATTGCCTTGTTGTCGAGTGCTTGCTCTGCGGGCTGCTCTCTTAAACTCAGCTATCGTGCTCCTCACCGATTCACCAAGGAAGTGGGGGTCCAACTGCTTGTTCTCGAAATAAAATTGGTTTCTAGCAAACCAGATCATCCAAAGAGTCGTGACAAACAGCTGTATTTCTTCTTTTTCCATTCGGGCCAACAACGCCATTATCCATTCCTCCACAGGCCTCGAAACTGATCCGTCCATCTCAACCTTCGATCCAATTGGTGACAATATCCAGACTGCTTTTGCTGCATCACAGTCCCTTAAAACATGTTCGATTGTTTCGATCTCTCGGCCACATCTTTTGCAAGACGGGTCAACATCCACAAACCTCCCAATCAAGTTAATGCTCACCGGTAGGATGCCTTTGACGCATCTCCAAATAAACAGTTGGATTTTTGGCATAACCTCCAGATTCCATACACGATTCCAGCTATGGGTTCCGTTCGCCTGGCCTTGGGTGACACCCTCATTATTCACTTGCCACTGGTGATAACCTGTTTTTACAGAGTACTTGCCATTAGGAGAGAACTTCCAAGTCAAAATATCAGGGCATCCCATGCGTCTTAGAGGTAGATTCTGAATTCGCCCTGCCTCCTCTGGGACTAATAGATTGGATAAGGTTGAATTGTCCCAAGCATCTCCTTCAGTGTTCAGCAGCTCCCTTACACACATCTCACTCTGTTGGTCAGTCCAGGGGTGGGTAGCCCATGGATTTCCCCCATCATTTATCCATGGATCATCCCACACTCGAATAGTTTGTCCATCTCCCACCCTCCACACCAGGCCTAACATGAGGACATTTCTTCCCTCGATGATGCTCCTCCAAGTGTAGCTGGGATTAAATCCCTCTCGAGCCGTCATAAAGGTCCCCCGTCTAAAGTATCGTGCCTTGAGGGATTGCGCGAGCAGACTGTTCGAATTTTGAAGGATTCTCCAGCCTTGCTTAGCAAGCATGGCTTTGTTGAATGCACTAATGTCGCGTAGTCCAATGCCACCCGTCGTTTTGGACGTACATAATTTTTTCCATGCCACCCAGTAGATTCTGCGTTCATCATGTTGTTGTCCCCACCAAAACCGGCTCATTGCTCTTTCAATACGGTCGATGGTCCCTTGAGGAATTCGAAAGACACTCATCAAGTAGGTGGGAATCGATTGGGCTACCGACTTAAGGAGTGTAAGCTTTCCCGCTTGAGAAATCATTCTACTCTTCCAATCTTTTAGTTTCTTTTCAATCCTATTCACCAAGGCCTCAAACACGTTTCGTTTAGATCTCCCCAAGTTGGTTGGGATGCCAAGGTATGTGTCATGCTTGGCAACCTGATTCACCCCCAGAAGTCCAGCCAAATGTAGACTGTGGGCTGCTGGAACCCCTCCACTAAAACTGATATCAGATTTTGTAAGGTTAATGCATTGACCCGAGGCCCTCTCATATACGTCCAATGCTCGTTTCATCACACCCACCTCTGCCTCCGTTGCACGCCCGAAGATGAGGCTATCATCTGCGAACAACAAGTGTGAAATTGGTGGGGCTGATCTGCAAATACGTACGCCATGGAAACTACTTTCGTTTACTGCTTTTCGGAATAGACCTGAAAGGGCTTCAGAACACAGCAAGAATAAAAAGGGTGAGAGGGGGTCCCCTTGTCGGAGGCCCCGTGAAGGATAGAAAGTATCGGAGGGGGTTCCGTTGATGAGGACAGCGAATGAGACTGTCCTTACACAACTCATGATGACTCTCACAATATTGGGTGGAAAACCTATCTTGAGCATTACACATTCCAAGAAATCCCACTCAACTCTATCATAGGCTTTACTCATATCAAGTTTGAAGGCAAAGGATCCCTTAACAGCAGTGTTTGTTTTCAAGTGGTGGAAGATTTTGTAGGCTAAGATGGCGTTATCAGTGATGAGCCTTCCCGGAACAAAGGCCGATTGGCTAGGATCAATGATGTCAGGGAGTAGGGGTTTTAGGCGGTTTGCTATGGCCTTGGTAATGATCTTCAAAGTAACGTTGCAAAGGCTTATCGGGCGAAAATCCATTGGGGTTATCGGGGTTTTCTTTTTGGGGATAAGGGCGAGAAAGGTGTGGTTCAGAGGAGCAGGACTAAGACCAGCATTCAAGACACTCAAAGAATAATTAATAATATCATAACCAACAATATTCCAAAATTTTTGATAAAAGAGAGCACACATACCATCGGGGCCCGGTGATTTAGTGGGGAACATTTGAAAAAGTGCCGTAGTAATCTCTTCCCTCGTGAACGGTTGTGATAGGGTCGCCTCCATATCGATTGTCACCTTCCGTTCCACAGCTTCCACAGCTTCACTCATATCAATCATATCATTACCCGAGAACAAGCCCATGAAGTATTCTTTGAACACCCTCTCTAAATCCTCCATCTTCGTCCATTCACGGCCTTCACCGTCCTTAATCTTCTTAATCGAATTTCTCTTTTTTCTTCCTGAAGCAGTTCGATGGAAGTATTTCGTGTTTCGGTCTCCGTCTCTCATCCAAGTAATTCTGGACCTCTGGTGCCAAAATAGTTCCTCCTTTCGCAGTAAAGCCGCCACCCTGTTCTCGAGAGTTTTGGCTTTTTCAAGGTTGGTGGCGGTTGGTGCTGCCGATTGTAACCTAGCTAATTCCTTGGATTGTTTCTCTATTTCTTTTGGAATATCATCAAAAACAATGGAATCCCAGGCCTGTAAAGATAGGCTGCATGCATTAATCTTTTCCAATACTCCTTCAATTGATGGATCCCTCCCAGATACCCAGGCATGTTCAATCACATCCACACAACCCTCTTCCTGAAGCCACCTTTCTTCAAATCTAAACAGCTTCTCTTTTCTCCGTGTCCCAGAGTCTACAATTTTTGGTGCCCATCGGACATGTATTGGTGAGTGGTCCGAAAGGACTCTGTGTAAATTGGTAACCTCATAATCTGGAAACAGAGACGTCCAACTGGCATTAGCTATCCCTCTATCTAATCTTTCCTGGATGTTGTCAAAGCCCATCTGCTGATTTGACCAAGTAAAAGGGTTCCCTTGGTAGCCTAGGTTTGTCAAGCCATTTCTGTCCATGCAGTTTCTGAAGTCCATCATTTTGGGCTCCCTTCTGATAGTGCCCCCTCTCTTTTCGTAGTTGAACAGGATTTCGTTAAAGTCACCAAGACAAAGCCATGGAAGCTCTCTACACCCAGCTAGATGGTCGATTATACCCCACGTTTTCCACTTGAGGTTTTCCTCAGGCCAGCCATAAATACCCGTAAACCTCCACTGCGTTCCGTCTCCATTCTCACCTATCAATGCATCAATATGATTCTGGGAGTAAGTGAGCAGCTCCACACTTTCCTCTTTATTCCACATGAGCGCCAAGCCACCCCGTCTGCCACCTCCCTCTCGTGCACAATCTACACCAAAGCACGAGTCAAAGCCTAACTTTAATTTTATGAGGTTCAATTCTCTTGCTAAAAGTTTAGTTTCAGACAAAAATATGAACGTGGGGCACTTCAGCTTGATTTCTCTTTTAAGCACCGGAACTTTCCGGGGGTTCCCAAGCCCCCGGCAGTTCCATCCTATACAACTCATTGGGCTCGGCAGTGGTGCATCCTTGCACTCACCGCCGTTTGTGGATTGGTTGACTCATTCTCATCACCCTCAGTATTATTTCCAGGCTCGTTTCTGAGTTTCTTTGGGGCAGATTGGCCTTCATCAATCTCTATTATATCCAGCACTTCTTCCGAAGATCTCTTTACCGCAGAATATTGCCCTTCTTGAATTTCAGCACTGTATTCTCTTCCCTTAATTCTAGCATTCCGCTTCCACGTGGTTTTCTTTGGGTTGGATAGGTTATTTGGTTCCTGGTTTGATGGTGGGTTATGTGGATCAGTAGTTATGGGGGTATCAGATGGGGTGTTGTTTGGTGTAAGGGTTGGGGAGGAGTCATGGTTGAGTTTCAGGGGACGTGTGGATTGTTTAGAGGCTGGTGGTTGTTTGGTGGTGGTTACCGATATCGATTCACCAAAGTGATTGGTTATTACATCGACTATGGGGTTTTCCGATGGGGTTTGGATTGAAGGTTGCTCTGTGAGCGCAGTTTGGATATTGGAGAAAATTCTGGTAGTGGGTATGGGAGTGTGTTTGGGGTTATCTGAATTTGTGTTGGGATAGGTTGGTATTGGTTGTTTCAGGGGCGTGTGTTCAGCTGGGGGATGTGATAGGGTGGATGGGGGTAAGAATTGGTTTGGTGGGCTGTCCTTATTGCTCTGGCTTTCCAGTGTTCGTGCAACCATGCCTGTGGAGGTGCCTCCTCCTTTAGTATTCCAATTATTTGAGCCAAATGAAAGTGATCGGGCTCTGCCAACAGATTTGCATTCAACTTTAACACCTCTTATCCTCTTCACTGGTGATGCTTTAATCGCGGGGCCAAACTCCATATCAGTCGGGTTAGGGCATTCGTTTCTGTCGTATTCATCACACATTCTAAAATTGTGCCCCACCAGTCCACAACAGAAGCAATATATCGGTAGAGATTCGTACTTCATTGGAAGCCATAGTTCCTCCCCACCTTCACGAACTTTTAGCCCCGTACGGAGTGGCTTTGTGATGTCAATTTCAAATTTGAATCGGATATAGTTTCCAATATTGTTCTCATTTGGGACTTCATACACCTCCAGACACCCAACTTTTTTAGCCACCGAGATCAGTACCGGCTCTGTGTGATATGCTAGTGGTAAATCATAGATTCTAATCCAGAAAGATGCCTTAGTAATCGTGACAGTGGACGGTTGTTCGGACCCCTCAAGGGCTGATACTGCAAAAAGGGACCCCTCGAAATGCCACGGTTGATTTTGGAGGACCCATTCGCGATCCTTCGTATCAGTGAAAGAAAATATCAATAGTTTTTTGCCCCACTCTCTAGCCGTAACTTTGGTGCGAGATTTGAAGGCTTTGAGCATAACATCCATCAGGGCGTATATATTATATGGTCTCTCCGTGCATAATCGACCCACCAAACAGATCGGTTTCCTTGCAGCCCGATTTGATCCCTCAATCCTTCCTAAGTCCAATATTTCTTCACCCGCGTCCTCCGAATACGACATCGAGCCGACTCGGGTTGAGATGATTGATATTCGATCAGATCTGTGAAAACCTGCAAAAAAACAAGACAACAAGAAGGGGAGAGCCACACTATCACGGTGATTCACAGTTTTGGGGGAGAAGAGAAGACCGGTATCAAAGAAAAAAGAAGGGGAGGGGGGATCAAAAGAGAAGAAGTTAACACAGAAAAAAAAAAAAAAAACAGGGGAACACCGGACCGATCGACGGCGACAATAGAGCCTGTAGCTCTGACAAATTCACGTGACGGCGCACGGAACCCTAACTCCTTAGACGAGGTTGAGACATTAGTTTACTATTAGACAAATGTAGAACTTAAAATATACCCCCTCCTGTGGTGACTTGCATTAGCATATCTTAACAAGCTCACTTTTTAAGAAATGTGATTTTTTAGTAATGTGTGAAGTCAAATAAATGAGGAGTATTTTGAGTGTTTTGTGAGATTTAAAGGGAATTTAGCGAGGTGTGAGGTCAAATAAATTAGAAGTATTAATTTTTGTTGATTTAGTGTGGTTTAAGGGTGATCTAGTGAGGTGTACGGAAAAATGTGGACAAAAAATGAATGACAACTTTAAAAATAAAATAATGTAGGGGAGTATTTTGTGTGATTTAGTGAGGTATAAAAGATAATTTAGTGAGGTGTAGGGAAGAATGTGAACTCAAAATGAGTGACAATTTTAAAAATAAAATAATGTAGTAAGAGTATTAATTTTATAGATTATTTACGTATTATAAGTGTGCAAAAATTTTTTAGACATCTCAATAAAAAAAAGTATGAATAATTAATCACGACACGAAAAAAAAAAAATATATATATATAAAAATCAGTGGGAAGCTCATTGCACCCTGTAGGCCCTAGATGGATCCTGTCATTGCCTCATTATATCACCCACAAAACCCCTCACTCAATTGAACTTATATTCCACTAAATTTACTTTTCATAAAAATGAGTCGATCAACGTATGCAAATCATCACAAAACGTAGAAATCTTTTTGGATACGTTAAAAAAATATTTAATTTATAAATTAATAATTTTAAATTAAAATGTGATACCACTAAAAATTTTATGAACCTAGTTAAAAAAAAAAGTGTTAATTATCTTGGAAGTTCATTCGTAGTTTGCATTAACCAAAAAGAAATTGTTTATATTTTTCTTATTAAAAGGTTTAATATAATTTTTTTCATCTAATCTTTCTTAAAATTTTATATTTATTTAATGATTTATATGTGTATTTTTAAATATCATTAATGTAATTTTAATTATGTGACAATTAATACACAAGAAATGCAATTTCAATTCACAATTAATTAACACGTCAAGAGATCACGAGCCATATATATTTATATTTCACATATTTTATTTCATTTTACAGAAAGGTTTGTACCTTATACTATAAAAATCAATCTCCATTAACATCATGAAATTAATGTTTGCGTCAAAAAATGTGGAAGAACAGTGAATTGGAAGTTTGGAAATAAAATTGTAGTAAAATTAAAATATCAGAATAAATATATTTAAATTTAAGATAGAGCCACAAATCAATTTATATATTAGAATTGATTTCTTTCTTTACTTTAACAACCAAAATTACAGTGGCATTGCATGGGCATAGGAATCTGGCCCCCACATGTACTGTTGATAAACTTTGTTCCATAGTTGTTATGACAATAATCATCACACATTTTATCTGATTCGCATAGTTCATATCCTTGCTCAAACCATGAACAGACATTATCAGACAAACCTTATTCATCAACTGCATCAATCAAACAACATATTAATGTAAGAAGAAAAAAATGTACATAAAAACTATAGAGAAAGATGAATGGAAAAGATATTTTGCATTGATATATAGGGGTACTCCTATTTATATTACATTGAGAGGAGTATGATCACATGTGATTAGCTAACGTTACAATTTACACTAATGATGATTTAACATTACAATTTACACTAATGATGATTTAACGTTACGATTTACACTTAATGCTAATTTACAAGATATTATCCTTAATATACCCCTCAAGATGGAGCAATGTCAGTGACACCAATCTTGGACATGAGAAAACGAAGGCGGGGGCGTGAGAGGGGCTTGGTGAGAGCGCCGGCTAGTTGATTCTGTGGTATTGGCCCCCCTCCGTATTATTATGATATTTGTAGTGCATTTATTTTACAATAATTTAAATTATGATGCACTAAAAACATAAAATTATAAAACGGAATGGAGAGACGGATAAAAGTGATCATTTTAAAGAATGCTGATAAAAGTGATCATCATGTGCAAAAAACCTACATTTTTTTAACTACAAATTATATATGGTGTTTTGTTGTACCGAATCGTATAGTTCTATTGTACATGATTCCCGAGAAAGTTAAAGAATACCTATAAGATTGTTCTTTATAACGAACACCGGTTCGCAAATAGGTTGTACTAGTACGAGGAGTTAGCCCCCTACCACTATTTGTTGAAGCTCGTGCAATCTAGCCATACACTTATCTACCTTCTTAACTGTGTCTCTCATAAGAGTCGGGCTGAGAGGCGCTGCCACCACCCTCACCAAAGTTTCCCTTAGGAGACTTCTCGGGCTTTTTGCAACCATTTTTATCTATCCTTTTTTGAAGAAACACAAAGTGGGTTCTTATATATATTCACAAATTCTCTCCCTCAAAGTGATCAAACAAGACATGGGATGGATGACAACGAATACTATATGATAGTTGATATAACGGTCGGATTCATTGACAATTTTTTTTTTTTTATGGAAGTTAAATACCATTCCTTTTTTCCCCTCTCCATGACTCGAACCCAGAACCTAAGGTCTAGGTAGTGGTAGTGGTGCTATCCCACTTTGTCTCGGATTCATTGACAAATAAAAGCATAGAAACGGCTTATACTTTTTGATCATGGGGATCTTAATTTACCATTAATTTTATTTATTTAATGTCTTTCTATTTTCACGATTATGTCTTGATTTTTTTTTTTTTTTATGTTTTTTGTGTATTTTATTTTATTCTAAATACTACTTCCGTCCCTGAAAAGTTTTCATAGTCACTCTCACGATATACACGTATTTACCCTTCATACAATATCTTTTGGGGTCCATCTTACACTCAATCAAACTACTTCATTTACTTTATATATAAAAGTTTATAAAATTACTTTCAAGATTCTAATTATTATACTTTTTCCTTAAACTTCGTTCCATCAAATGAAAGCTTTTCAGGGACGGAGGGAGTAGTAAATAAGATAAATAAATTAAACTTGTAAAATATCTGGCAGGATTTTACATTTTTTCCCTTAAATTAAATTAGTGGTTCATATGGTGTCATATTAATGCCTTCACGTTTAATATCAATTTCCAATCTATATTGTAGTATTTTTTTCAACTTGCAATTTTTTTTATCGGATTGCAACATGTACAATGTGAAATTGACGATCGTGACCTAAATTTTCTTTCGGCCAATTTCCGACAGAAAAATATACTTTAAGTTGCAGTGAGTCAAATTTTACTCAATCATATTGCAATTTGATTTTATTCATTAAAAAAGAATTGTAGTACAAATTGTAAATTGATACTCCATATTAACCGTTACTTTTATAGAATTTATTCCACAAAAAATCTCCCCATTTATTCTTATAGTCATGTGGGTCTAGAAAAGAATCCAATTAATAACTCCATATTTTACATTTAAAGTATATATTGAAAAAGAATAATATCAGTTAATTTGGAAGCTAGAATGTCGTTTATCACATTTAAGTTTATAAACGTGTTCGCGCGGGCTTGCATTTTAATTATTCGTGATATAGAATGATGATGATTTTTTTTTTAAAGTCTAACTATGATAACAAATAAACTCTCTCAATCAAGAGAGTATAGAGTGTATTGATCATTATTTATAGAAGTATGTTTACTGTAACTATACTAAACTTCTATTAACAACTCTAACTAATTAACTAACTATTAGTTAATACACTTTGCTTAGTCTAACATCCCCTCAAGCGAAGCTGTTTGAGTAGGAGCAGTGCGAGCAGAATGTGGGCGAGCATCGAGGAGCGAGCATAAGTGAAGCTTGCGACGAAAGAATTCGAATAGGGTCGACACTACAAAAAAAATTGCTTTTATGGACACATAAAAATGTTATAATAAATGTTATAATACAGTTTAATAATTGAAAAGTGCAACACCATTTACCAAAAAGTGTAAGTCAGTAAACTGAAAAGTGCAACACCATTTACCAAAAAGTGTAAGTCAGTAAACTGAAAAGTGCAACATGGACTAGGGTGCACAAGATGCACTCGAGTGCATACTAGACTTTACCTATAATAAAATATCTATAATCACACTTTATCTATTATCACATTTATTTTATGTGTGGACTAAAGTCGTGTGAGGATAGACTAATGCAGACCCGGTCCTAATGTAATGTAAGGCCAACGAGGCGATTGATTCAGGCCCAGAAATATTTCAATTTTTAGGGGCCCATTTTTAAAGATATCTTTTTTATATATATATATATATATATTATAATTAATATAAAATATTAATATTACTATATAAGACTAGAAGAAAAAAGTCTCAACAAATGTCTAATTCAGTTTATATTTTTTAAGTTTTCACTTTTTCAATTTACATCTTAGAGTGCAAAATTTACATCATTTTTATCCAATTTACATCATTTTCGTCGAAAAATTAAGATTTCGGACAAATAGTTTAATTTACATCCATTAAATTTGAAAATTAAAAAATAATATTAAAAATTTCTAAAAATCTCATTAAAATAAAAAATTACTCGTATAAAAAATAAATAAAAATTCAAAAAATCTAAAATTGTCTAAATAAAAAATTCTAAAATCCCATTAAATTTTCTAAAAATTATAATAATTACATTAAAAATCTGAAAAATCTCTTGAAATTAAATAACTTAAAATCTTAAAAAATCTAGTATTAATTAAAAATTAGAAAATCTAAAATGTGTAAAAAAAAAAATCTATATTGTTAGTTCTTTAAATTTTATATATTATTAGTCCTTTAAAAATTGTTTTACATTATGTTTCATAAGTTCGTACGTATAAAATAAAAAATATAAAGGGACGGGGCCTTTTTTTAAAGTTCGATTCAGGCCCAAATATTCCTAGGACCGGCCCTGGACTAATGAGATATAATCACACTTTAGAATGAGAAAATATAGGAGATGTTATCACACTCTAAAATTTACATTTAAATATTAATTAAAAATAAAATTTAAAATGTGATCCATATAATCACACTTTAGAATGAGAAAATAAAGCAGATGTTACCACACTCTAAAATTTACATTTAAATATTAATTAAAAATAAAATTTAAAAATTAAAAATAAAATTTAAAAAGTAGATCACATTTATTTTCTGGTTGGGTGTGAGGATAGACTAATGAGATATAATCACACATGAGAAAATAAAGGAGATGTTATCACACTCTAAAATTTACATTTAAATATTAATTATAAATAAAATTTAAAAAGTAGATCACATTTATTTTCTGGGTGGTAGACTACCACGTGTCCCACAAGACTCGAACCCTACACCTTTTGAATCTAATGTAATGACTTTACCACTATGCTACAAGTTATTTAGTACTCCCTCCGTCCGTCTATAAGTGTTACGTTACTTTTTGGCACAAATATTAAGAAAAGTGATTAAATAATAGATATAGTACAAGTGATGTGATTGAGAGAGGAGAGAGATAGAGAGAAACAGTAAGATATAAAGTGAAGTGTAAGAAAAAGTACTTACAAAAAAAGGTATGGAAAGCTTATAGGCGGACGGACCAAAAAGGTAAAATGGGAAGCTTATAGGCGGACGGAGGGAGTATTATAATTTCACGAATATAAATATATATATATATATATATATATATATATATATATATATATATATAAACATTTTGAAAATTCGTATATTGTGCTAATTAAATTAATTTAACATTATTTTAGAAATAGCGTGTATGTATATATACCAGATTTTTTTAAGAAAAAAAGTGTATAATTTTTGCTGATTAAAACTCAAATTAATTTTATTTATTTTTCAAAATTTATAATTTATGAATACAAATTTTTCGTCTAAGTAAAAAATAAATTTCAATAAATAAAACCATTATTTATATTTTTTGAAAATATTATTTATCAGCCAATATAAAATGAAATAAAAAATTAACATAATAATGTGGCATTAGAGTTAATATTAACACAACTTATTTTTCTTAGTGTGGTAATAACATACTTGTTAACACATTTAAAATATGATGTATTTAAAAGATACTTATAAACACATCTATTTTTAGTGTGGTAATAGGGGTGTGACAATAGACAATGTTTATTATTGTGTGTGGTAATTGAGTATATATCCCCACACTTATTATTGAATGTCTTTAAAAACACACATATTAACACACTAATTTTTTTAATGTGGCTACATAATACTTTTCACCATATTTATTTTATAATGTGATAAAAGCTATGTGACAAAAAGCCTTTTTTCTTGTAGTGCGAGGTAGATTTTTCGTAAATATGTCTACAAGTTGTAAAGTAGAAGGAACAAATTGAGTATGTAGACGACCAGGGGATACCGGTTCACGAATAAAGTGATAGTCAATGTCCATGTGTTTTGCTCGTTTATGAGCAACCGTATTTTGAGATAGGGAAATGACACTTTTGTTGTCGCAGAGTAATGTAGGAACATTTGACGGGAGACTATTGAGTTCTCGGAGTAGCGAGCACAACCAAACCATTTCAGAGGTTGTGTTTGTCATGGCTTGGTATTCGGACTCACGACTAAAATGGGAAACTATTGGTTGCTTTTTAGCACCCTAAGAGACCAGGTTTGAACCGAGGAAGATGACATATCCATATGTCGAACGACGAGTGTTTAGGAACCGTGCATAGTCCGCATCAGAGTAGCCGGCCGGCGAGGAGGGACCCTACGATAACTGCAAACCAAGATCGATTGTGCCTTTAACATGTTGAAAAATCCTTTTTACAGCCTGAAAATGATCAATTGTAGAGCGAGCTTGAAACTGGCCGATTGTGTTGACCGCAAAAGAAAGATCTGGACGGGTAACTGTAAGGTATTGGAGAGCACCAACAAGGGATCAAAAGAGTGTTGCGTCAGAAAAGACTTGACCATCAACTCGAAGGAGAGCAGTCGAGGAGAGAAGAGTAGAGACCGGCTTAGACTCAATCATATCCGCACGATCAAGGATGTCTTTGTCATATTTGGATTAACCAAGGAATAGACCTTGATTGTTGTTGGTTACTTCTAGGTTGAGGAAGTAATTTAGACGATGAAGGTCTTTAATGGCGAACTCCTTACCGATCCTTACAAGGCGAGCCACAAGATTATGATCATTACCCGTAATTATGATATCATCAACATATATAGACAAGAAGATAAAGAAGGGTACGACATGAGGTTAGGACGAACAAAGAAGTGTCATATTGACTTTCTTTAAAGTCGAAGACAAGCAGAAAATCACAAAAACATTGAAGCTCGAGGAGCCTGTTTTAGACCATAAAGTGTTTTGTTTAAGCGACAAACATGATTCGGCCGAAGAGGATCGACAAAACCCGGTGGTTGACTCGTATAAATTGGTTTGTCGAGAAAACCATGAAGGAAGGCATTGTTGACGTCCAATTGATGTAAGGACCAGTTATTCTAAAGAAAGGATAACTCTAACGAATTTGACGACAAGACTGAAGGTATGATCGTAATTGAAACTAGGAATTTGAGTAAAACCTTGAGCGACTAAGCGTGCTTTGTTACGATCAAAAGAACTATCGGCGAGGAACTTTGTGCGAAAGACCCATTTTGAGCCAACTATTTTAATGTTTGGTGGAGCAGGAACCAAGTCCTAAGTTTTTTCTTTAGAAAGAACCTGAAGCTCGGAATCCATGATTCCTAGTTGATGAGGAGATTTCGCGGTAAACTTGAAGCCTTTGGGATCATAAGAGGCATGGATGGCGGCGAGCAGAGAGTGTGTATGAGAAATGAAGTGGAAGAGGGGTGTTTTGGTTTGAAGATGCCATCTTTTGAACGAGTGCGCATATGATGAGAGGAATTTTAGGGTTGGCGAGTAGCAATAGGGGTTGAGGAAGGAATAGCAGAGGGCCAAATTGTCAGGCAATGAGGGGCGAAGATGGAGAATGTGGCTGGCGAGGAGCAGGTGGTGGTCGAACAATTGGTCGAGCAATAGGCGGTATATGAGGGTTGAAGGTAGGAGGAGAAGGTGGGGTTATGGTGTGAGCAGATGGTATACACATGGAACATCGTGGGCTAGATGGTGAGGAGGAAGAAGGGGGTGGCGAGGAGGTTGAAGGTAGTGGCGAGCAGAAAGAGGTGGAATCATCAAAGACGGTAATGGGTAGTTCTTGAGATGGCGAGGAGGAGGGATTGAAAAACGGGAAAACGGATTAATTGAACACAACATGGCGAGTAATATAAAGGCGAGCATGTTGTTCGTCCAAGCAACAATAGCCTTTGTGCCGAGAACTGTACCCTAAAAACACAGAAGTTATACTTTGAGGAGATATTTTGTTAGCAACGTAGTCACATAGACAAGGGAAAACACGACAACCAAATACACGCAGATGCGAATAGGATAAAGGTGTAAAGAACATAAATTCATAAGATGATTTATTTAAGAGAATAGGAGTGAAAATTCTATTAATGAGATAAGTAGCCGTAGCAAATGCTTCGACCCAATAAAAAGTAGGAACCGAGAAATTGTAGAATTGCAAAGCTGGGATCATAGATGAATTGAAAAGGGAAACAAAATCCCAAAAGAATACAAAACCAGAAGCAATCTGGGTTTTTAAAATCTGAAAATTGAAAAACAAAAAGAAAGAGCTGCAAGCTCTTATACAAAGCAAAAAAATACAAAACGGCCAAAATAACTACCTAACAACAAACTAACTACCAATTAAGTTTTAACTAACTATGAGGCAGTGGTGAATCTACCAATATTGAGGGTTATTGGTTTTAAACAAGAGGTGTATTTATCAATCCTTGATACCCCCTCAAAATGAGAGTGGATATCCAACAATCCCATTTTGGCTTTGTGATTGTTGAAAACAGCAGGTGGAAGAGGCTTAGTCAGAATGTCAGCCAAGTTTTCTTCAGTGGGGATGTGAATGAGAGTAAGCAAGCCTTCCTTGATCTTCTCCCTAGTGAAGTGGTAGTCCAAGTCAATGTGTTTAGTTCTCTGATGCAGACAAGGATTGTGGGCAATAGAATAAACACTCTTGCTATTAGTATACATAGTTGAAGGAGAAGAATGTTGAATCCTTAAATCAGCAAGTATGTAATGGATCCACTGGAGCTCACATGTTGTGGAGGCTAGGGCCCTGTATTCAGCTTCTGCAGATGACCTACTAACAGTAGATTGTTTCTTGGACTTCCAAGAAATTAGTGCATTACCAAAATAGATGCTATAACCAGTGATACTTCTCCTAGTTTGAGTACATCTACCCCAGTCAGAATCAGAGAAGGCATGCAATTTGAAAGTATTATTAATGGGATCGAAAACACCAGTACCAGGATTACTCTTAATGTATCTTAAAATCCTATGAACAACAATCAAATGTGAATGAGTAGGGCATTGCATATACTGACTTACAGTTTGAACAGCATAGGATATATCAGGTCTAGTAATGGTAAGATAAAGAAGCTTGCCCACCAACCTTCTATAAAGTGCAGGGTTTTTAAGTGGGGGAGATTGATCATCAAAGGCTAATTTGGAATCCATTGGAGTAGAACATGGCTTACTAGCCAAATAACCAGAATCATGTAGCAAATCTAAAGCATATTTCCTTTGAGAGAGAGTCATACCTGTGTTGTTTCTGGCAACTTCAATGCCAAGTATGTACCTCAAGGTGCCAAGATCCTTAATGGTAAATTTCTGATGCAAAAAGGCTTTGATGGTCTGAATGATGGAAAGAGATGTCCCTGCAACAATTAGATCATCTACATAGCAAAGAACAACAGTGAAGTCAGATCCATTCAGCCTAGTAAACAAAGAAGTGTCAGCCTTTGATTGAATGAAGCCTATGGAGATTAAGGAAGAGGTCAATTTGGAAAACCACTGTTTGGAAGCCTGTTTTAAACCATAAAGACTCTTATTCAATCTACAAACCCTCTTATCAGTACTAGCACAAAAACCAGGGGGAGGGGTCATATAAATTTCTTCATTGAGGTCACCATGTAAAAAAGCATTATTAACATCTAATTGATGTAGATGCCAATTTTTAGATACAACAACAGGTAACAAGATTCTGACAGTAGTGATCTTAGCAACAGGGGAGTAAGTATCAAAGTAGTCTATCCCTTCTTGTTGAGTAAAGCCTTTAGCAACTAACCTAGCTTTATATCTTTCAATGGTGCCATTAGAATTATATTTTACTTTATAAACCCATCTACAGCCTATACAATGCTTGTTTTGAGGTAAATGAACAAGAGTCCAAGTGTTATTCTTATTTAATGCATCTAATTCATTTTTCATTGCAAGGACCCAATTATTATTTTGGGCAGCCTGTTTATAAGTCTTGGGCTCCTGTATTTGAGAAATGGAGGCTGTAAATGTCTTATAATGAGGAGACAGTTTAGTGGAAGACAAAAAATCATGCATAGGATACTTGGTGTTAGAACAAGAGTGAGAAGCATGATCAACAGAGGGTGGTAAGGTGGTTTCATAAACTTGTAAGTATGCTGGTTGAGATTTGGTTCTAGAAGGCCTTGAAGTAGTTTCTATTATAGAACCAGTATCAACACCATTCTCATCAGCAATAATAGTTTCAGAAACATTATTATGTTGATGAAATGAGGTAGGAGGAGCAGAAACAATATCAGCAGAAACAAGAGAGTTATTGTTACAATCACTATTGTCATAAATTACAGTATCATCATCAGAATCAGTGTGAATGTCATCAATAACAGGCATAGATAATGGATGGACAAGTTTATCAATACTAGGCTTGTCAGAGTAAGGAAAAATATGTTCAAAGAAAGTGACATTCCTAGAAACAATAAACTTTGCATTCTTAATATCAAAAAGCCTATAACCTTTGGTACCAAGAGGGTAGCCAAGGAAAACACATTTGGTGGCTCTGGGATCGAATTTATGTCTATGAGACACCAAAGTGTTGGAAAAGCATAGGCACCCAAAGGTCTTAAAAAATGAGTAATCAGGTTTTTTGTTATACAAAAGTTCAAAAGGGGATTTCTTGCTAAGAATTGCAGAAGGAATTCTGTTAATAATGAATGCAGCAGTTTTGATACATTCTCCCCAAAACTTTAAGGGTAAACAAGATTGAAACATAAGAGCTCTAGCCACTTGAAGCAAATGTTGGTGTTTTCTCTCTACTATGCCATTTTGTTGGGGAGTTTCAACACAAGAGGTTTGATGTAAGATGCCAAAATTATGATAAAAGTCAGAAAGAAGGAACTCAGTCCCATTGTCACTCCTTAGAATCTGAATTTTAGTACCAAACTGAGTAAGAATGAAATTATAAAAGTTTTGTAAAGAAATCTTGACATCACTCTTGGGTTTCAGTAGATATATCCAAGTACATCTACTAAAATCATCAACTATGGTGAGAAAAAACTTATCACCAGTAACAGAAAGAGTAGAGAAGGGACCCCAAACATCACAATGTACTAAGTGAAATGCATGAGGAGATACAGAAGTGCTTAATGGAAATGACTTTCTTTTCTGTTTAGCTAAAGGACAAATGAAACAATCATTGTGCATAGCAGGAGCTTTTACATTCAATTCAGGAATTTGTAACATGCAATTCTTAGAAATATGTCCCAGCCTTTTATGCCACAAGTCAAAATTACAACTATCTTTATTGCTATAACTAGAAGAAGTAGAATCTCTTAAGTGAGAGCAACTAGAAGGGGGAGCAATGTGTAAGAGATAAAGGCCCCTATTCTGATCAGCAGTACCAATCACCATCTTGGTGGTATTGTCCTATAAAACACAATGTGAGGATAAAAAGCTCACAGTACAGTTGGAATATCTAGTTAAATGGCTTATAGATAATAAAGTTGAAAGTGAAATCAGGAACATATAGAACATTGTACAGTGTTAAGTGTTCATTTATAACAATATTCCCCATGTGAGTAGCAGTTGAAATAGCATTATTAGGTAATGAAATTTGAACATTTGCTATGGAAGGAGGTGTAGAGAACAAAGATATATCAAAAGTCATGTGATCAGTGGCCCCAGTATCCATAATCCAAGAAGAGTGTTTAATAGTGTGTAAGCCAAAGGAACAGGACAAACCTGGATCTGGTGTGATCTTGGACTCCTCAACATGAACAGCAGATGCCCCTGCCACAGAATGGGGCATGTCTCTGCCTTCACCTGAGTGCTGCATCTTAGAAAAGCTCACAAATTTGTCAAATAAGGCTTGATCAATAAGAGGATTATAATCCATGGGTGTGTCCTTAATGGAAGTATTAGCAGATTTAGTGGAATCTTTATTAGGGAGACCTCTAGGACCTCTCCAGCCAAGTGGGAATCCAATAATCTGGAAGCACCTATCAATAGTGTGACCAAGGCCATCACAATGACTACACTTAAGGGGTTTCTTCCTATCCTTATAGAACTTGGTATTCTTGGCAGCCATAGAGATTGAATAAGAAGGAACAGAATCGGGGGAAAGGTTAAAGTTCTCTGAGACTCTTCTTAGAGTAGCAGGCCATAAATTTTGGATAAAGGAGGAAAAGGGGATTGCAATAAGAACTGGCTATGAATGGTACTATAAGAATCATGAAGGCCTACCAAGAATTTCATAACACCATCCTGCTCTTGAGTTTTAGTCATCAATTTAGGCAAATCACAAGAACATGTATCCATGGCACCCCAAGAGCATTTAAGAACAGGCCTAAAGCTAAGGTATTCATCCCAAAGTGATTTAAATTGGTTGTAATAACAGACTAGTGATTGAGAACCTTGAGTGATAGCACTCAAAGATTTTTCTAAGTGATAAACCCTAGTGCCATCAGATTGGGCATATCGAATTTTGAGTTCGTCCCAAACATCTTTAGCCAAAGAAAAGTATTCAAGGGTTCGTTTGATTTCAGGAATAATGGAATTCAAAATCCACATTAAAACTAGGTCATTAGCTCTTACCCAGGCAGCATAGATGGCTGGATCATCATCTTCAACCGGAATTTCCAGGGATCCATCGATCAAACGAACCTTATTCTTGACGCTGAGACCTCTCTTGACCGCGTGGCTCCAAGAAACAAAGTTGGTGCCATCGAGGGGCTCAAGAACGATGGAAACGGCCGGATTGTCGTTCTGATGCAGAGCCAAAGGAGAGAACGGATTCAACGCAGGGTTTAGAGAATCTGGATCAGTAACAGTAGGCGCCATAGAGCCGAAAAACGAAGAGAAATCAAAGGGAAAAACCCAAAAAGAAACAGAAATCGTGATGAAACACGAAGAAGATGCAAGGGAAAATTAGGGCGGAAGCCAAAGTGATCGATCGCTTGGCAATATCTTCAAAAAACTGATACCATGTAGAATTGCAAAGCTGGGATCATAGATGAATTGAAAAGGAAAACAAAATCCCAAAAGAATACAAAACCAGAAGCAATCTGGGTTTTTAGAATCTGAAAATTGAAAAACAAAAAGAAAGAGCTGCAAGCTGTTATACAAAGCAAAAAATACAAAACGGCCAAAATAACTACCTAACAACAAACTAACTACCAATTAAGTTTTAACTAACTATGAGGCAGTGGTGAATCTACCAATATTGAGGGTTATTGATTTTAATCAGGAGGTGTATTTATCAATCCTTGATAGAAATAAAACAATAAAGAAAGACCTATTTCATTTACCCTATTCTTAGAAATTGAATTATCTAAATGGGAATTGGACAAACTCGT
Source organism: Galeopsis tetrahit (assembly GCA_963675135.1). Taxonomy (NCBI): domain Eukaryota; kingdom Viridiplantae; phylum Streptophyta; class Magnoliopsida; order Lamiales; family Lamiaceae; genus Galeopsis; species Galeopsis tetrahit. Next base: position 62,270,827 of record OY776121.1, on the reverse strand, counting down.
TTCTTGCTAGCATGTCTTGATAGATGAGATAATAGTTGCAAGTCCCTACTGATGGTAAAATGTTTAAAAGGGAGAGTTGAATAATTTATTTTTTTAAATAAATTCTTTATTATGGTAGTTGAGTAAGCTTAACTGATGAAGTTAGTCGACTTCAGATTAAAGGTGTGAATGTGAAGTATTTAGTTAAGTTTAGTACGAAAATGTATAGTTCCTCGATTATACTCGTCAAATTTATGAAAACTATTTTTTACTTCGAAATTTTTTTGGACTAGTCTTATATGAAATATTTCATACATGCATTTCATACTAATTTGACCAAGTCAAAACCCTAAGCCCATTTAGTCCAAAAGTTAAATTAAGATATATAATTTTAAAAAAATCGTGGCTCATAAGCTCAGATCCGGGTTGCCCAGAAAATTCGTGGGTCGCAAACATGTGGTTTACTACATGACCAAAATATTGTTACTACAAGGTCAAAAAATTACCACTACAGGGCCAAAAATTTAATAATACGTGTCAAAACATTCTGCAAATTCATCCAAAAAATTAATTGTCCAAAATATTTTTGGACATGTAGTAATACATTTTTGATAGTAATAAAATTTTGGTCTTGTAGTAACATTGTTTTAGTCATGTAGTAGCTGAATAAGTCAGAATTATTTTAGTAATTTTGAAAAAAAAAAATAAGTGTCCAGAATATTTTTGAACTTGCAGTAATACATTTTTGGTCTTGTAGTGACAAAATTTATATCATGTAGTAACATAGTTTTGGTCATATAGTAAGATAATATTTTAGAGCGAAAATAAATATTATAATTAAGGTTTACCCATTTTGACCCATATTTTGACCTACAAAATTTGATTTAATTGGTCAATATTGCATGTGTATGCAATATTGCATATAAGTTTTTGCGAAAACTTTTAGTTTTTATGCAATCAAAACAATTTCAGCTCTGCTTAAGTTTTTTATACTAAACCCATTAATGAATGAGCAATACTTGAGTGAAATATTTCACACAAGAAATATGTTAAATTAAAATATTTTTAAAAAATTCGTGGGTCAAAAGTTTGGACTTGGGTCGCCCAAAAAAATTTGTGGATCGCAAGTTGGTGGTTTACTACGTGACCAATATATTGGTATTACAAGGTCAAAGTATTATCACTACAAGACCAAAAGTGTACTATTATATGTCAAAAAATATTTTGGAGATTCACCAAAAAAATTAAGTGTCTAGATTATTTTTGGACTCGTAGTACACTTATGGCCTTGTAGTAACAATACTTTAGTCGTGTAGTAACATTGTTTTGGTCATGTATTAAAACACTATTTTTAAAAGCGAAAAAATATTTTTTAATTAAGTTTGACCCTACAATTTTGACCCCTAATTTACCTTAATTATCTATATTTCCATTTCGAAAGATCTATATCTGATCTGTGCACTTTCTATTACCACAACAAGTTAAGGTTATATTTTTAAAATCCTTAATAAACTCATAGCTCTGTGGGATACGTTGTGGACATTCATGATGAGTCTACCTATGCAAGTAGAGAAGTGAGAGGCCGCTTCTTAGGGATTATGACGGTAAGATCTAAGAGTACTTGCGAGATCAGCATAAGCACAAGGCCCATTACGAATTGATGATGTCAAAATTTAAGAAGTAAGAAATCATACGCGACGAGAACATAATTTTCTAGAGTTTCATGTTCAACCATAAGTTAAAGCCCTGGCCCATTTCATGGCTATTCGTTGCGTAAAGCAAGTGTGATTATTTTATTATTTATTATTTATATTATATATTCCCTCTGTCCAATTTTAAAATGTCCACTTCTTCGGGCACGAGTTTTAATAAATATTGATTAGTTTATTAATAAAGTAGATAAATTGAAGATATGATTGATAGGGGTGTTGTGGGGTCCATTTATAAATAAAGTGAATGTTTATGAATAAAGTGAATGACAAAGTGGGCAAATAAGTGATGTTAAAAGGGTGAATATAAAGTAGTATAAATAGTATTGTTTCTAAAAAATGAATGGACATTATAAAATTGGACAACCTAACAAGAAAAGTGAGAATAATAAAATTGGACAGAGGAAATATTATATATGCAAATAGTGGAGGTTTGTTGTATAATATATTTACAGAGCTCTTTATGAAAGGACATAACCTTTCGATGAAGTTGCAACATTTCGATGAAGTGAAATGTGCAACCCTTTGAGAGTTATGATAACTGAATAAAAGTTTCTAATAAACAATTAATTTGAGTTTTTCTAATCATTGAGAATAAAAGTTTCTAATAAACAATTAATTTGAGTTTTTCTAATCATTGAGAAATGAGAGTCTCTCTATATGTTAGTAGGGTTTTTCTATAGTCAGGAAGAGAGGAAGAGGGTTCGCCCTTCCTGTGTTTGACACCAGAGGAAACCAATTAAAAATTGACACATCACTTTTTTTTAGCCATAGTGCAATCTAGATTTGCAATGTATAAAATAATTAATTATTTAAATAATATATATATATATAATTATCAAAATATCCTTGCAAATTTTTTTAAAACTGAAATTTTACATATTTAAAAATTTAATATTTTATCTCATTTTTATTATTTAATGATATAAAAATTCAAAAAACCAATTAAACATTAAAATACGGTTCCATTCCTAATCAAATCTATTTACTGAGTTCCTTCTTTTTCTTTTTTTACAGTAAATTAACTCTGTTTAATTGAGTTCCTTCTTTTTTTTTTTTTTTTTTTTCTTTCAGTAAATTAATTGGGTTCTTTATTCTTCACTAATCACCATTGAAGTCTACCCTAAATTCCAATTTCAAAGAAGACGATGGTTAACCTAAATCAAAACCATATTTATGTAAAGGTTCTCACTCAAGTTCGATCTCCCTGCCAAGCCTCCTCGCTCACCCATTGTCGCCGTTGCGGGCCGCCGTCGATTTTCTCATGTCTGATGCCCGAATCTTTCACAAGAAAAATCTTGTGCTGCTGTGAATCAGGGGTTGTGGGGGGCAGGGTTGTGCTGGCGAGATGCACTCTGAATCGTGAGTCACAACTGTGGGTGGTCGACTAGCCGTTAGGCCGTGGGCGTCGGAGGGGAATGACGGTGCCGGTGACTGAGAGCAACGGACGATTGGACAAAATTTGGACACGATATTGTTATTTGTGCGAGTGAGTGAGCGAGCGAGAGAGATTGAAGAGAAGTAGCCGTGTGTGACAGAAATTTGGAATTTTGGGTTTGGGAAAAAAAAATCTCCAAATGATGAAAAAAAATAGGAGTAAAGCCGAGTAATTATGTTTGTGAAATTGTTATTCAATTATAATTTTGTTAAAAGTTGTTAAATTAAAAGTGAAATGTATTCTATAAGCCAAAAACTTATATACAATATTTCACCAAGTTTTATGGTGCAATATGACTTATTTTTATGTTTTTATTCGGTATCCCGTCTTCTTCTCTCCTCTATTTTCTGTGCCGCCGATCACTCCTCTTCTTTTCTCTACGCTGCCTTCTTTTATACGCCGGTCTCCTTCTCCGCCTTATCTTCTGGGCGCGGCAGATTTCTCCTTCTTTGCGATGCCTTATCTTCTGCGAGCTGCGAGAAATCTACAAGGTTCAATAAAAAAAAAATCAGAAACGGTTCAGATTTCTGATCTGCTAATTGCTAATCACGAAACAAGCGGAGAAATTATTATTTTTGTTTTTTGAATGAATTAATGAAAAAAAAATCAACAATAAATTTATTCGAATTAATTGTTGTTTTTGTAATTGTAGCGATCGATAAACTATTCAACATAGTTGTGTTTTTCGTGTTTTCAATTATTGTTCTTCGTCTTTTTTAATGTGAATATCGCATTCACTCTCAATAATGACGTTTTAGTTATACAGTAACATATCTTTCTTAATACAGTAATACACTTGTGTTTATATAGTAACACATTTTTCTGTGTTACTTAAAGGTCAAATATATGTTACTTAAAAGTCAATTGTGTGTTACTTGTCCTTACAGTAACACATATTTGTCCGTACAGTAACATATAATTGTATTTATCGTAACACGGATTAAGATCAAAATTTTCTATTTTATCATTCCTTAAATTAATTTGTATTAATATTTCCTGTGAAAAATCAATTTATGTGTTATTTGTACTTACAGTAACACATATTTGATATTGCAGTAACATATAATTACCTTTATAGTAACACAAATCTGAAACCCGTTATCCTGTTAGCCTCCTGCGCGTGACTTTTCCGCGAATTTTAAGGAAATATTCGTTTGACCGGTCAAACCCGCTACAGATCCGCGAATTTTGACTCTTCCTTAAATATACTAATATTTCACATGAAATATTGCACATAAGTGCATAAGTGCGGTCCATTCTATAATTAAATGTCTTTATTTATTTTTATTTATAGGGATATTTTTATAATTTTATATTTATTAATTTAATTTATTAGTGTGGCGAAGTAGTGCGATTGCATATTGCATAGAGCAAATGCACTTTTGCGAAGTGCAATCATATCAAATCAATTTCATTCGTTGCATTAATGATCCAATGATGTTTAATGAGTTTCCTGTTATTAGGAAGGGCGAAGCCTTCCTGATCATAGAAATACCCATATTAGTATTTGAGTCTGATATTATTTTGAGTTAGTTTATACATTTGCGGTTTCTGCTTCTGAAGTTCGGTAGAGTGTAACTATCGAATTTTCGTGGAATAAGTTTTGTATTTCGAAAGGTTAATTAATTTCTTGTGAGAACCATTTATACTCGTGTGGAAGAAATTAATACATACCTTTAAAGATAGCATCGTGTTTTGATGTACCTAATCTATCATTAACTCTATTACCCACAATATACAATACCCATGTTGGGCAGTCGAAGTCTGAACTTGGTTTGGATTGAAATTGAAAATCAACATAATAACAATACAAATATTTTAATCTAATAAATAACTACAATGACTGACATCCCGCAAATATATACTACCAAGATTACACGTACAAAATGGAACAACATAAGTTAACTGAAAAAACATTTGATCCAATTGAACAACAAATTCCCCCAATCACCCTATTGAACCTGCAATTTAATTTCTATGGTTCAACCATTAAATTTAGTGGGCAGTACATAAACATTTTTTTTTTGTTTAATTAGAATAACAATTCACAATCCAGTTGTTTATTGTTTAACTGCTATAGTTCGTAATTTATGCACATATCTTTCATTTTGAAGTATTGATTGTTTACAATTGCGTACATCTTGTCTACAAGCGTATTACTCATTTTTTATATTATGCATTAATTCAAGATTTTCTTAATTAATTACGCCTACTTTTTTTTTATGTAAAAAGAAGATTCGAGTTATATATATCGTATTTGACTGCTTTTTGTAAATATGACATCTTATATAATCATATTACTTTTTTGTATGTAGAATTATTGATAAAGAGATTTTTAGGATAAAATAAGAGAAAAATGTACTAAAAAAGCAAAAACAAAAGTTAATTTGATATCAAATTTAATCTCAAAAGTGAAAATAAAAAATATGGAGATCGAGTAGATTATAATCTAATTAATTTTTTTTCCAAAATGGATTAAGTAGATTATTATTATCTAATTATAGCCTTTTTCGATTTTATTTTTTTTGTATAAATAAGGAATTCTAAGGATGAAATATTCACAACATTTAAATTAATATATTTGAGGTGGAAGAAGATGGCGAAAAATGCGTGGTCGTTTCTATTTGTGTTTGCCCTGATTTTTCTCTCGGGTATAAACTTACTATTTTCATTTTGTTAAGCTCTTATTTGCGGTAAAATATAAATAGGTGAATAATTAATTTATTAATAATATTAGATACAAATTGAAAATATTCATTGTTGCTAGTTATTTCTCAAAAACTAGTTTGAATATATATAAAGCTCAAATTAAGTATCCTAGCTTTTTTATATATACTTTTTGAATTTGAATTTTGTATTCAAGAATATTATTAAAAAATAAGCACTTTTAATACAATTAATTAAATTAGATGAAGTTTTTAATATATATGTTCTTACAATTAATATGGTCTTGTTTGATGGATGCAGTTGAATGTGATGATAAGGTTTGTGCATGGCATGAGGGAGGATATATCCTATGTGAAACAGATAAAATGTGTTTTGATTATTGTGTTAAAACTTATGGAGTAAAGCTTCACAGCAGTCAATGCGTAAGAGTTACTGTCCCAGTTCGTAAGCCCATGGAATGCCTCTGTACTTATTATTGTAATTAAACTAAAGGTTTATGTCTTATAGTTCGTAAGCCGATCGATGGAGTAATTAATAAACTAAGAAACTCATTCTAATAAATTTATAATTATGATATATATTTATCCTCATATTTCAATTTTATTTTCAACTTCGAATTCATTCTTGTTCTACATTTTCTGACGCAAAACAACGTGTTAACTATTGTGAATTGTGACATTATTAAAATTACGTTAATGATATTTTAAAATACACCTATAAATCATATATAAAATAATTATTACCAAATTTTAAGAAAGATTAGATTAAAA